>OU612021.1:4842500-6146875 GCA_914767945.1 Eilema depressum
TAATAATTACCTATACTTATTTTTCAATGGGAGGAATCGACCTGATAGCGACCCATGGAACCATTTATATTTGCACCAATGTCAAAGAATTGATATACCTGTCGTAATGCTTTCCGTTCACAAAATAATTTTGAAATTGATACAGCTAATTAAGGTAAACATAACTTCATTGATTCTATAGTAAAACGATTTTTTTTTTATAATTAGGATATTGACTTTACCTCGCTTATGGGAAGCTGAAGAACATAATCTCGGAAAAGAGGGTTGCCATTATAGATACGTACCATGTCACAATGGTGGCACTCAGCTTAACGGCCTCATCAGATGCTTTTTCACGTCACGCTTAAAGGACCCGGGACTGTAGGAAGAGGGAAACACGTGTACTATTTAAGGAATTCCAGGACTTAGTGGTGTGGCCGAGGAAGGAGTCGCCGAATTATTTGGCGCTTGATTTTTTGTTGTTCTTGATTGTTTGAAGTTTGCCGGGTCAGCTAGTTTATAATAAAATAACGTTTAAAGGTTCAACCCCACCAAACGGACGGCATCGGAATGGATTTTACAATCTTTAAACAAAATAAATCTTATATCACAGCGTTTAAAGTTGTCACGCATGACAGCTTGACGTGCGTCATGCCGCCGCACGTCGCTGTCAAGCTGTTGTGCGTGACTTGGTAATATAAACTTCAAACACTGTGATAATAAGATTTAATTTTGTTTAAAGATTGTAAAATCCGGGCCGAGGCCGTCCGTTTGGTGGGGTTGGACCTTTATTGTACTTATTTGCAAGAGTGTCCATGTTTCCATAAAGTACAACTTTCTGGTATTAAAGCGGATAATATAATTAGGGAAGCAAAATTACGGGCGCTTAACATTTGATATGAGTAAATATTTGCATAATCTCCATCATAGTTTGGTGGTGGAATAAGGTAATAGCTGTGGACCAGGTGTGTGTGTTTTGTACTACATAGTTCGAGTTTCGGTAAACTATGTATGAGTGGGTGTGTATGTGTGATAATGTGTGTCTAGATTTGTTCTTGTGTCATGTCATGTGTGTGTGTGTGTTTACAACTTTACAAGGAAGATTGAGAAATTAAATACAATTTTGATTTGTTCCAATCTAATGGTGCGTACAAATTATATAGCATAACATGTTATATAACAATAACCTGTTATTTTTGCTCTAAAATGTTGTCTATTTGAGATAGGGTTGATTTACATCAGACAAGCGAATGCTCAACCTATCCCTTCCACGTCAATTTCTATTACTTTAAACTGTGACTAAACATTCGTACGTTCTGAAAACAAGGTTTCATTTACACCAAAATATTAAGAAAGTATGCTCTTGTTGTAGCACTAGCTTTTTGGTCTAAATCCACCTATAAACAAATGCAGTGACATAGCAATTTACTAAGGAAACTCGAGAAAATAGAAAAAGCATTTCACTTGGACATTTCTTTTATGTACTCTAGTGTATTTATATAAGGAACTTTTATTTCATTATCGCTGCTGTCGTGTCGTGCCGCTGCTAAACAGGAAATCACGGGGATGCAACAGCAAATTTATTTATAGAAAATGCTCTTGAAAATATAAATCTTGTTATTATCGACGCCTACGGTCTTGTAGTAAAAACAAATATTGGTTTTTTTATATTTTTAAAACGTAGACTTTTTTCGCCACGATTTTTTGCAATTATGGAAGTAAGATTCCTGATAAAGCAACGGCTCAACGTAATCTCTGCTGATACACTCCCTCACGGAGCCGGTGGGGTGTTTATTCCACACTCGAACCGAATCGTACGCCGTCTTGGATCTTCAGTTGCCGGAGGTGAAATAGCCAATAGCATATCTCTCGCACCACGGCCAACCCAGAGTCATTTCTGACTTCAAGATGGCCTCCCTCGGGGTGAGATAGCCCGCCTCGGGGCTCACTGCGAGGTGTCATGGTGTTGAGAATGGTCACCTATCCTAAGACTGATCTGGCTAGTTTTGCTAAGCTACTTCATCACAGACGAGCACGGCCCACCCGATGAAAGTGGTTACTAAAGCCTATGGACGTGTGCAACCCCAGTGGCGTCACACTCATGCTGCCGACCCTGTAGAAACCTTCTAATGCTAATGCAAACGCAATACCCTGTCAAGAGGCAGTAGGCCTACTATGGTAGTCTCACATCAGTATTTTGTTAGTGGATAGACTTCAAATTTTATCAGAATTTTCTAAATTAAAGCCTGGAGGCTAGTGCTAAATGGGTCAGTGAAAAATGTAGCCGTGTATACAGTTATCGTACAAGCGTTGTGACGCGGCTGGAGGAAATTGAATAACACGTTGTTCGCACAAGCCGTAGCTACTTAGGGGAGCCACACACTAAGCAGTAAATGCACTAAAGCAGCAAAACCTACATTTAGGGGGGCTACACATTGAAGTAGCATTTGCTGCACACACAGCAAATTGCCCAGAAAATGCTGTGTAAATGTAGATAGGTAAATTTACTGTTTTGATGTGTGGCCCCCCCTTCAGGTACTTCTCGAAATCTCATGTCAAGAAGCATTTATTTTGGCAATTAGCTGTAGTGCGTAGTCATTTACTACGCACGCAGCAAATATGTAGGTATACATACTTACCTAAATGTAAAATGTATTACTCTGTAGTTCTTTCCTTCCTTCTCAGGTGAGTTCAATCCAGGAACTATACCTGCATGTAATCATTATACACACTAAAAAATGACACTAAAAACAACAATTTACACTTTTAATGCCGAGATTTTTCAAAACGAAGCGGCATAAGTAACAATATACACATGTTAATGGCGGCATAGTACTTTTACGTCTGAAAAGACCAGCTGATACCGACTGACCGTGAATGATTTTATCCTGAATTTTATCTATTTATCTCGCTTTATCCAACGACATACGTATATCGTTGTCCTGTTCTTTATTTACTGTACTATCAATATATATGTATTCAATAAAACAATGATAATAATAATGTACCTACTATAATAATATAATAAAGTCATTAGAGTACTTTTTATCAATTATGTTAACGTAATTGACATAATCAGCAATCGATATAGATCGATTGATTAAGATAATCAATGTTTGTGTTGTTTTATAACATGCTATGGCACACGACACAGTTATATCTCGTTCTATCGTACACAGTATATACCATTCATTGGTCTAGATAGAGTTGTGTAGAATTTAACAGAATATTCTAGAATATTTGCTGTCACGGCAGCAGTCGGTTTCACTGTCAAGGCAAGATATTTCACGAAGAATAATATCTGCCCTTAACAAGAGCATGTCGAGCTATGCCGCGAACAAACCCGATATAAAAACCTTCATCCATATGTAATACGTTCAAATCCTGTGCCAAATCCCCCTGTATTTATTCTATCTGTAATCCCTCCTTATTCCTGTGACGTCACGTCAAATAACGAAAACGATTTCACTGATGTGGACATCGCATTAGTTTGGGATGTTAGATTTATGTATTGAAGCCATAATACGATGAGATTAATGAGGGTTTGAATTGACCGTAAAGGTGAATACGCCTTTTTGATATTAAACATCATCATATTGTTCCTGATTGATTTCAGAGTCCGGGATCCATTAATTTGCTTACACAGCTTTTATGGGAGCTGCTTCCGTTTGACATTTTTATACCACTTACCTTTTTATATAGGACACGTCAAATTGACTTCGCCTCGCCTGATGGTAAGCTGAAGGCAAAATCTCTGAAAAGAGGGTCACCATTACAGACATGTACCATGTTACAATGCTGGCACTCAGCTTGACGGCCTCATCAGATGCTTTTTCACGCCCCGCCTAAAGGACCCGGGACTGTAGGAGGAGGGAAACACGTGAACTGGTAATTTCCTACTAAAAAGTTACAAAAAAAAACGTATTTTGACAAATCGGGAAAAATTCTTATGATGCGGAAAAGAAAAGAGGTGTTCAGCAATGTATAATAGTTAACAGGATCAAAATATAAATAATGTCAAAATGACACTCAAAACAACATTCAGTATACCTCGGGATACGTATCTTGGACCTAAATCGCAAGACAAGCGAGGCTCTGGCACGCGCGAATTGTTTTGTAACAATCTATGCTTGGTGAATTTGAGCTCGTCCACCGCAGTAGCACCCTGTGCTATTATTAAAAGTACTGCGAGTATATAGCACATTTTGAGCACATTTTAGGTTCAAGATTATGGTATGTCCCGAACTGTCCCGAACAATAAATATCCCGTTGAAAATGGTCCGGCATTTTAGTTGAAATACATATATAATTTTGATAATAACCATAATTATGTAAGACTATAGCATATATGACAGCACGCTGAAACGCTTAAGGTGATATCAAACCAAGTTAAGCGGTAACAGTATTCAAAGTTGTTCGCTTGCAAATTTTACGAGCGCATCTGTCAGCGAGATGGCGGAATTGCATAAGTTTGCTGCGTTGCTTAAACCAGTTATTTTGTTAAGAAGCTTAATAGACGCTTTAAAGTTAAAAGGAGAGGCCCGACTCTCATGCAAATATGGATTTATTAATAATCTAGCGTTTGCCCCCGGCTCCGCCAGGCGCGGTCGCAGCTTGAAGTTTGGGGGGGGGGGGGTCACTTCGGAAATTCCTTAAGAAATTTAACCCCCCCATCCCTCGTACTGGGACTTTTCAATATGACGTGCATGGTTGGGGGGGGGGGGGGGGACATGTACCCTGTGACCCCTCCCCTCGGACCGCGCCTGGGCTGCGCTCCGATGTCGGTTATCATGTGTGTACCAAGCTATCTTCAAAAAAGACTAACTTGCATACAAACTTTTATCGCCTATTCAATCCCTAAAAAGCCTATGTCCTTTGCCAAGCTCTAGTCTATCTCTTTATGTGTGATGATTTAGGTGAAAGCGTAACAGACAGAGAGACAGACTGACTTCCGCATTTATAATATTGCCACTTATGTCTAGGAGGGCAGGACTCCCAATGATGCGTACTGCAATCGAAAAAGATGCTATCCGACTGCTAAGATTGTACACATAGTATTGGGGAGTCTGTGGTCCCAACACCGTAAGAGGGCCAGATCAAGAGATATGGCCCTGGGTCGGCCGGGGTGCGAGGGATATGGCTACGACAATTTCACCTCCGGTAACCGACGGCCCACAGGCGGCGTGCGTTTAAGTCGGTTCGAGTTCGACATAACCTCCTCCTTCGGCTCCGGCGGGGGAGGTATCCGTGGGGATTTTTCGCACGATAAAAAAAAAAGATTGTACCTACACATAGTCAGTTTACAAGCTTGTTTATTTAAAAAAAGGCTCAACCACGAAAAAATGTAAGAAAGTACAAGACTTATTAGTAGAATTGTTCTAGATTATATAAAAAAAAACAGTAATATGAGGTTGTTTACGAAAATTATGTGTAATTTTATTTAAGTGGTCGTATTACGTGGGTGAGGGTACGGACTTACTTTTTGTGTGAGATACTTAGCAGTAATCGGTGCGGTATGTTTGTTCGTAAGAATCTAAAGTGAATTCATTCATTTGTTCATTCTTTACTCTGTATCATTCTATCCATTCTTCTTATTATGTACATATTTTTACTCGACTTTAAGAGCGTTTTCACAGTATCCGATCCGATAGCGGCGTCGGGCGACGATAGCTGATAGCTGATAGATGAGAACACAGCGATGACAGCTCCGATATCCAATATAGGACCGGACAATGTGAAAGACATACATATTTCATACATTTAACTTCCTCCGATATCGGATCGATGTCCGACACCGATATCGGATTGGATAGTGTAAAAACGCTTTAATAAGGGCGCCTTCAAAATAGAGGCGTGAAGAAACGCTGCAGTGCCAGTGGCGCCTTTGTGCGCAAGTCACTCCACTACAAATTTTTATATAATTTCAAGAAGCACCAGTGCAGTGCTTCCTCGCGCCTCTAATTTGAAGGCGCTATAAGGAAGGGTTATGATTGAGCAATTGAGCATATCATTATACGAGCATATATACGAGCTGTGGCCCGCGGCTCCGCCTGCGTGGATGTCGGTTATCGCGACAAAACATACCCTATGTCTTTACCCAAGGACTAATCTATTTCAGTACCAGATTTCTTCAAAATCCGATCAGTGATGAAAGCATAACAGACAGACAGACAGACAGAGTTACTTTCGCATTTATAATATTAAGTATAGATGTTTCTAAAATTGTTTCACATATAATCTGCGATGGTGACGGGAGTAGACTAATCACTTCACACTGCCTGTAGAGTTCACATTTCACCCTTGAGAATCCGGGTCGGGTCGCTAAAATTGTATGTTTTTAAACTTATGTATTATCTCATATCTTATAAACGGTAACAGTAAACCATCTAGTTTAGTGTTTAGGGCGTTGCTATTGCGATCGAGAGGTCTTTGGATCGAATTTAATACCCCTAGCACGAAAAACTATCGTAATCGTACAGTAGGCAGGCGGCCAATCACAATGCTACGTTCCCTCGATACGTGTACGTTACGATTATGATAGGTTTTCATGCTCATAGCACAGATCATTACACTACCGATGTGAACCTACCTCTAACACAGGTAATTTAGCGTAGCTAAGATAGGACAGCAAGATATATTATGATTTCGGTTACTGATATATTCTCTAAAGCTAAAAAGTTTCTTCTCTCTAAAGTATTACGATACTCTCGAACTACACATAAATAAGTCATTTCTAAGATACGCGTGCGGTAAAACACGTTCTTGTTATGGTTACGGGTACAGGAATTTACGATTAGTAGGTCGTACTTGAATCCTAAACCTATGGCTATAAACTTTCACACTACCTTCTACATAATATTATGTGGGCTAGGTAGTTATTCACACATTTCGGTATATTATATCCCACGTAACGAGAGGTGAGCCATCTTGTTTCCATAATATATGCTGCTACAGCCTCTAACCCCGCGTTTACATACTGCCGCTCGCATTGCTCATCGCCTTGCCGGCAATATTCACGCGAATAATGCCCTAGCATTCAAACACTCGCATCATCGCGATGTTCATCGCGTTGCCCAACACTCGCATCATCGCGATGTTCATCGCGTTGCCCCGCATACAGTATTCGCCTTGCGATGGAGATGGACGACTTTAGTTAAGTGGACACCTAACCGAATGCAGTATAGGCATTTTATTAGGCTAGGCTATCTACTTAGATACTTAGCTAGTAGGTAATCAGGCTAATATGGTAGGTAGGTAGGTACCTACCTACCTACCTATTTTAATTTGGTAGGTAGGTACCTACCTACCTACCTATTCTAGTTTGGTAGGTAGGTACCTACCTACCTACCTATTCTAATTTGGTAGGTAGGTACCTACCTACCTACCTATTCTAATTTGGTAGGTACCCTAGCTACCTGTTTGGTAGGTATACTTAGGCTAATTTGGTAGGTAGGTACCTACCTACCTACCTATTCTAATTTAGTAGGTAGAGGTACCTACCTACCCACCAAATTAAAATAGGTAGGTAGGTAAATTAGGCTAATTTGGTAAGTAGGTTACCTACCAAATTAGAATAGGTAGGTAGGTAGGTACCTACCTACCAAATTAGCCTAATTACCTACCAAATTAAAATAGGTAGGTAGGTAGGTAGTACCTACCAAATTAGCCTGATTACCTACCAAATAGGTAGGTAGGTAGGTACCTACCTACCTACCTATTCTAGTTTGGTAGGTAGGTACCTACCTACCTACCTATTCTAGTTTGGTAGGTAGGTACCTACCTACCTACCTATTCTAATTTGGTAGGTAGGTACCTACCTACCTACCTATTCTAATTTGGTAGGTACCCTAGCTACCTGTTTGGTCGGTATACTAAGGCTAATTTGGTAGGTAGGTACCTACCTACCTACCTATTCTAATTTAGTGGGTAGAGGTACCTACCTACCTACCAAATTAAAATAGGTAGGTAGGTAATTAGGCTAATTTGGTAAGTAGGTTACCTACCAAATTAGAATAGGTAGGTAGGTAGGTACCTACCTACCAAATTAGCCTAATTACCTACCAAATTAAAATAGGTAGGTAGGTAGGTAGTACCTACCAAATTAGCCTGATTACCTACCAAATAGGTAGGTAGGTAGGTACCTACCTATTCTAGTTTGGTAGGTAGGTACCTACCTACCTACCTATTCTAATTTGGTAGGTACCCTACCTACCTATTTGGTAGGTATAATTAGGCTAATTTGGTAGGTAGGTAGGTACCTATCTACCTACCTATTTGGTAGGTAATCAGGCTAATTTGGTAGGTACTTCCTACCTACCTACCTATTTTAATTTGGTAGGTAGGTAGGTACCTACCTACCTACCTATTCTAGTTTGGTAGGTAGGTACCTACCTACCTACCTTTTATATGTATTACCTATATTATTTCATTAGATCCGTAGCAAGCATTTCAATAAATTCTATTGATTTTTCGTTGGACCATTCGATTGGTTGCGTCATTGTCATGATAATAAATTCGAAGTAATCCTGTGACTGTGACACGCGCGTACACAACGAGCGCTCGATGCGAAGTGTGCGCGACGCGAGTATGTGAATGCTTCATCGCGCTAGTATTGCCGCTCCTTCTCGCGCCGCCAAGCCGACACTCGCAGCAACATACGCGGCACTACTCGCGGCATGACGAATATACCGTTCACACCACGTCCCTGCCCACTTCTCTCGCCACTTCCCTCGCTCTGCCGCGAGTATGTAAACGAAGCATAAGACGTGGTGGTAGTGAACACGGGTTCAATTCACGCTCAGTGCAAATGTTTATATGCATGAAAATATCTATTTACATTGGCCTGGGTATTTCTGTGCTTCTGGAGAGCACGTTAAGCCCAAATGCCATCTATAGCAGTCGTTACGGGTAGTTGGAGCCCTAAAAATTCCAATAACTTGTCTTACTGCACTTCAATATCGCCTATGAGTTGTGGAGGTCAGCCAAACACGCAGTTGAGACTGGAAAAAGCGGACTCCGAGGTGAAATTTTGAAGTGGAGGTGAAGTTTCGAATGCGACCGGGATTAACGCTAGGATAAGAAAGAAGAACAGTTGCTACTTAAAATATACCGGTCTACTTTTCTCGGCTTGATTACTTGCATACTTAGTATAAAAATTCGATCGAGTTTTAGGTTATCAACCTAGCAATCATACAAAGAGCCTGCCAGTGCCAATCTGGCAAATACATTATACATTGAAAGACACCTTTTCATCTCAAATGTCAAGAATCATCCAAATACAAACCCTTTGTTTGCGTTCAAGTCTAAAATTCAAAATAATGGCTCGAGCCTGTTGCTCAATTCATAAACTGTCAAGAATATGTAAATATATGAGATGAAAAGACAGAGAAAGAACATTAAGATGCTAAGGGACGCATTTATAACGAAAATTATTTGTAAGGTCGTTACGGGGCTCTTTGTAAAGGGTGTTTGAAAATTGTCTGTAATACAATATGTAGCGTAATTGCTATTTTGAGATACACGACAGATTTCAAAGTGAGCATGAATATTATATAGCATAGGTTCATCAGGAACAAGTGAAACCGTGTTTACCGTGTCTGTTTGTTACTCATATAACCAGAACGCCATTCTCATGTTCAAAATTCAGCAGTTCATTGAATCTAATGTCAATCTCTCTAATGTCAAAAGCAGTTTTTGATACCTACCACTTAGGTGGCAGACAAGCATACGGCCCACCTGATGGAAAGTGGACTTATGCAATACCAAGAGAGTCACACTCGCGCTGCGACCCTGTAAGAACACGAGATTCTGTGCCGTCTGCGCAGAAGATAAGTGGGACAAGCCTTTGGTCTTCTCACTGAGAGCACAGTATGTACCTCTACAGTCTACTCACCGCCGGGAACACAACACAAGGTTATTTAGACGTGGCATTCTGTATGGCGGTATTTATGATTATATTACCAGTGTCCGGATTGACAATCCATCCGCGACGGCTACGAGTCGATTAATTGCCACATCAATAAAATTGGTTACCACAGTAGAAATGTTCAAATCGGTCATATAGGTCGTGTGAATTTAATTCTACGCCAAGACGAGTTTGCGACGAATTCTTAGAAATTGTTGGCAACAAACTATTTCTAGGGCGAAACAATTAAGTAACTAATAAGAAAGTTGCTCGGCGCGTCGAGAATTCGATGAGTTGGAATAAGGGGCCATTTATATGACAAACAAGCATAATGACCTGTCGTATGGATTTTCGCTGGTGTTGCCATACTAACATGAAACGTATGTATATTCGAAACTTTGACGTTCTGCCGTCCGCTAACAAAAAGGCAGCTAAGTGCAAAAACGTATTTTCGAGAAAACGCAAAAACAAATGGGAATTGATGTCTCTTGAAAAGTGTGCTACCTAGGAACAAGGTTGCAAGTTATAATTGTAGGCATAGTCTTTGTGCACAATATGTGATATATTTTATTAATTCATATTCATTATATTTTATTTAAATTTGTTTTCTAACTTTTAGCTAAGCATTTTTTTTCATTTTTACGTAATATACTGCACTTTAAGGCCGCTAACCATACCTTAACTGCTTTATAGCAAAGCAATTTTTTTGTAGCTGCCACGTTCTGTACTTATAGTAAACGTAAACAAAATATACTTAGTTATAAAGCAGTTAAAGGATTTTAACAGTCTTACAGCCTAGTAGTTAGCACTTGGTGGACTAACTTCCCTTACTTAGAAAGCAGTTATGGGATTTTAAACGCTTTTTAGCTTGGTATTGTAAAACATATTTTTATACTGGTTCTCCTATTGCTTAACTAGAAGGCAGTTAAAGACATCTCGCTCGCAATTAACTGCCTTTTAAGTAAGTACTTCCGGATCAAAAGTTGAGAAGTTAAAAACTATTTTATGAAATCAGAACATTATTCATTAAAAAAGAACAGACAATTAGACCTTACTAAACTTATCAAATAGCTTTATTAATTAAACAATACAAAATAAAAATAAAGACAACTTAATCAAACTTTTACTAATCTTATTCAGTAATATAATCAGTATTCGCGAAACCATAGGACAAAGAATATGAACATTATTTTTTATTTTTTTATTTTTTTATTAAAATGTATATTATTTATTTAATTAATTAAATGCAACAATGTCAAGAAGCCAGCCAAGCCTTTGTCATATAGATAACCCGCCACGGATATTGTCTGGTGCAAAGGAGCCCAGAACGCTGGCAGCATTTCCTCGTTTAATCGCAATGGCTAGCCTTTGCCCCAGGTACGAGCCGGAGCGAAACTCCCCAGTTTTTTTCCCTTAATCGTCGACCTATATCCGCCACCAATTTCTTGGCTTCTGTGCCCCAACTGCCCATGGTCTCGACCGCGACCGGTGCCACGATATATTGTGGCTCGAAGGCTGCATACTTTGCGAGTTTTGTACTGATCGCGTGTTCGATCGCAGCTGCGGGGAAAAGAGTCATGCGGCCTAGGTGACTCGCAGCCACAGTATTGACGCAGGTCGCATCCTACACCGAGCACCTACGCCTCCTCCAAGGCACGAGAGTTAACCCATCTGGTCTTTTGCCATCCGACCTAGATAGGCCCGGCGGCTCAAGCATACAAGGAACCTCTGCCGAAATCGATGTCCGCAACAAGTCATTAATGGCATGATGTCGAGGGAACCTGCCTGCGGCACGACGACAACTCAATGCGTGATGGCCGTCCCCCTCCACCATGGAGGCTGCATTATGGAGGTGCATTTATGGGTTTCACACACCCTGCAGCCCAAGCGAAGAGCCACTGCCACACGCAAAGAGTCATCGTTCAATAATGTACCCATGCCCCAGCCTCCGTCTGCAACACAGCGAGCAGTCTCGCCCGATCCGCTCCACTCGCCTCTCCCAAACGCCGCTCGTGTGCTAGCCTGACTACCACCTCGTCCCAAGACTTTTGGATATGAGAAGCGGCCGGAAGCAGCGCACCATTATTGAGCGTCGACTAAATCTTTCACGCCTCGGACGCAAAGGGGTTGCTGGGGCCGACGCAGTCAGAGTGAATTATAAAAGCTACAAGACCCGCAACCCCATGCGTTGACGCAAGGAAAGCCGGAATGCCAACGTCCTGTGCGCGCCGTATCCCAAGGCCCCCGTATCGGATTGGCTGAGATGCCAGATCGCACTGGGACTCAGTGAAAGAAACGTTGAGGACAGACTCCACGAGTGTCTTCAAAGCGTCGTCAAAGGAGGAAATTTCTGCCGCGCACATCCAAGTAGGGGCCGTCCTTAGCAGGTATGTAAGCTTTGGCATAGCGAAGCACATGCGCAGCAAAGTCAAAGCCACATGTGCTGACAATCCCTCGAGACGACCCTGAGCGTTCTGGAGCAGATTTTTACGCTCGTTTATGATCTCGGGGAGAGCATCTGGAAAGATAGGAGACCCAAGAAGGTGAAAATATTGTTTAATTAATAAATAAGAAAGATTTACTAAATCGTAATTGTTCATGTGGGCGTACTTTGATTTTGATTTCTTTTTGGCTAATATTAGACTCTCTGGCTCGTAAATTGTGGCGCCAAAAAGCAAGAGACGCGCCGCACGTCCTTCCGTCCTTGCGCCCGAAGTGAAAAGGAAGGAATTATCGCTTGAGCTGGTCAATCGCAAACTAAAATCACAAGCGTTTAACTGCTATTTAGTCTAGAATTGTCGTTTAGCTGCTCTCTAGCGATTGATATTTAGCTAAATACTAACTCCATACATAACTTAAAGGCCGCTAGTGGCGTATAACTGCTTTCTAGTTTAGTTTAGTTTTAGTTTTTCTTAATAACTGCTTTGTAGGTAAGTAAATTTAGAAAAAATGATACCTGAATTTGCCGTTAAAGTATGATAACGTCTTTCTAGAGAATAATTGTGGCTTAGCCGCTTTTTAATTAAGGAAGTAACGAAATCTACGTGGTTTAACTGCTCAGCAATGTTCTGTATCTCTAAAACTATTAATGATAGAAAAATGAGTCTTAGACCCAAAGATAGAGCGTCGAAAGTTGTGTAAGACTGCATTAAAAAGTGAAAATCGACCAACTGAGGCTTAACGGCTTTTTTGTTAGTGTAGGGCAGCGTTATGATACTAACTTTTTCCCTGCGTCCACTTGGATCCATTGAATGAGTACATTGATGGATTCAAGTATACTTTTTCCTCCACCTGAACCAATCGTACCAGTCAATTCCAAATAATGGATTCTAAGACACTTTAAGGTGCACTCGATCCTCCAAAGAGTTTTAAGGCTGATAGGATCTCGTTTGACCGCTATCTCACTTATTGGTATACGTATATGTAGCCGACGGTAAAGCAGACTTGCCTAGAAGTAACCTATTCACTCTAGTCTTAAAGACATCCAAGTTATAGCTATCTGGAAACACAGATTCGGGCAAGACATTCCACTCCTTGCCGGTACGTATGATTAACGTATCACCGAATCGTTTGTAAGTAATGTCCACGATGGAATGTCCACGGTGTATCGATGGCGGATCGCCGCGTGTCTGGTCGTTCGATGGTGGAAGGGGCTTGGCAGAATTAGGTTGCGCAAATCCTGCGCAAACTACCCGAAGAATACTTTTAAACTTTCACGTTAATTCCCGTTATCATTATTGTATACTTACCTACGTTACGATAATTTTTAAAACTTGTTGTTATACAACGTTAATTTTTCAGGTCCAACGGAACCATAGTTAATATATTTCAAAGAAGGTTTAATGGGGTCTTAAAATGAGTTTAAACAGGGTCAAAACTTGGAGGTTGTACGGGTATGTAGTAAAAAAAACGTCCTTGTTCGTAAGTGATGACACGTTTGTAACATCACTGGTGTTGCCAGCATTCATAGGCTACCATAGTGGTATAAAAAGTAGTAATCATGTTTTTCTTTTTTTTTACGAGTGCAGTAAAATAGATGTACATGAGATGTTCACAGTAGAACCGAGTTTACAGTATTTTATAGATCATAATTTGATTTTACGAGGGCACAGACATTTTAATGCTTGGTCCATAAATGGTAAATAAAGTGTGTGGGTTACCATCAGGTACACTATAAACTATTTTAAATGGCGAACAACCACAGAATACATAGAAATATTAATAGTAGTAGTAGAATGTGGTATTCGATTGGAATAAATTCAACTATAACGCTATAATGCTCGCGCCCATTCATCGTTTAAGTAGCGTGATGATATAGTATAATGTATAGCCTATGTTGGTACCTGATAACGTAGCTTTCTGATGGCAAAAGAATTTTTGAAATCGGTCCGATCGAGTTTATTCGTTACATACATAAATACAAATATTAGTATAGATGTACATTCCTGTCGCTTACCACATTCTAATGCCATTGATATTCATTTCTTGTCATAGTACCATCAAACTTGGTACTTATTATTATGTTAGGTACCTACACGAAATCAAATGTCTATGACTACATTAAATTTAATATCAATGGTATATTATCGGATCGGATATAAATACCTACATAGGAAGAGCATTATTGCCAAAACAATTTAATTATATATGTTTGTGTTGTGTTGTGAGTTTACGGTTAGGTTAGTAACCAAAAGTATGGTTTGGTAATTAAACTATTTTAATTAGAACTAGGGGAAATGTTTTTAGTTTTGTATGAACTAGAAAATCCGAACAGTTAAAATCACTGAGAAAATATTAACCGATTTTGACCTACCGTCTCACATACGATACACCAAAAATAATAAATTATTTTGAATAGTTGGCACAATGTGGGTGATAATACACCTCTGCTTATCCCTTCGGGGATTTACAGGTCATGCACAGGCATTGTACTTCCGCAATATATATGTACGAAAATTTAGCTCAACATAATTTTCTAGTACCAAGAATTTCGGTACCTACTCAGATGTACCTTATAAGTTATAACTTAAGGCAGGTATAGGTATCTGAGCACCGAAATAAGTTATGACCTTCTTCGCTCAATAAACTTGACTAACTTTTTAAAACTTTGGAATGCTTCTGATGTGTAAAGGTGATGACGATGAATTATTTGTCGCTAAATATTGTAAAGTGCTTCGATATTTCCGACGTCAAATTCTCAAACGACTTGAGGAACTTTGAGTAAGAATTTCGAACATTATTTTAGATAAGCAAAAGAGATGGGGTTAAAAAGTTCATTTAATACGCCTACGCTTGTATTCTTAAAGAAGTAGGTAGAGGTAGAGTAACACACACATTTAATTTGTCACATGAGTTCGCACGTAATTGAGTGCGAGCCTATTACCGTATAAGCATTTTTGTAATGCTGAGAGGATAGATAGATAGATAGATAATACTTTATTGTAGGTACACCAATAGATTTACAGTAGAGATAAGTAGGTTAATGTATACAGATTAATGTACAATGGGCGGCCTTATCGCTGGAAGCGATTTCTTCCAGGCAATCTAATAATATGTATTTCATGTTTTGTGTATTTTTAAAGATGAGGTGATCTAAATAATTTTTCTACATTGGTTTATGCTTAGATTAATTGTTTGAGATGATGGCCACAGCAACATTCTATCATCGCACCGCTCGCCATAGGCAGGGAATTCATCCCCACATATTGCGACCGGAAACAGTGCGCACTGTGCGGTATGAAAGGAACTTCATCCCCACGCAAACTCTAGCTGTGGAATGAACTCCCTGCTGTGGTTTAGCCACTACAATATGGGGTTTTCAAGAAGGGCTTTAGAAGGTTTCTTCAGGGTCGGCAGCACGAGTGTAACGCCCCTGCAGCACTGCAATTCACTAAACGAGCACAACGATGCGAGTCGCAACGTTGTGCCCGATAGAGATTGTCATTGGTCGGATTATATAACACTGGAGATCGAATGACAATCTCTATCGCGCACAACGTTGCGACTCGCATCGTTGTGCTTGCTTGGTGAATTGCACAGCTGATAGTGGGCCGTGTGCTTGTCTGCCATCTAATCTAAACAAAAAATGTTAATCTACTTTTTTCGTTGATTGTACTTCCGCAATACCTGCCTTATGTGCCTCAACACAATTCTCAGACATTACTTGTATTCTGAGCCACGTTTTGTTTACAAGTTCAACTTTTAAGCGGCATTATCTAAGTTTAATAGGGGCAAAGGAGACACATTATTAAACCAATTGATAAATGTATTGTTGATGCTGTAGGCTCGGATCACCGTGGACAATTAATAACCTGTGAGAGAATTAATTGTAAAGTTAAAAGTAAAAAGGAAATAAAATTTGTACCGATTAACCAGCATCGTTTAGACGCTTTTAAAGAAAGTATAGTTAATAAACTACCTGACTTGCCCTCGTACACTAGTGTAGAAAATTCTTATGCAGATCTAATTAACCTAATCAATAGTGAGTTTGGGAGAATTTTTACCTCAAAAACAATATCGATTGGCGAGCGTCCTATTTTCAGTGACTGGGCAACGACGGGAATCTATAGAAGTAGAAGGAGATTGTTTGATCTGTATTCTGAAAAATCATACAATTTCAACCCTGCTTTTCAGAATTATGTTAAAAACTACTCTAAAGTATTCAAGCGAGCCTGTTCCTTTGCGAAGTCAAACTACATTAAAAAGAAAATATCGAATTCTGTCAACAAAATTAAGACTACTTGGAATATAATAAATTCTGAATGTGGGAAATCTTCATCAGTTGCAAGAGATTTCCATTTAAAAATAGAAGATCGCCATGTCACGGAGGACATGGAAGTTGCGACAGAGTTTGAAAATTTTTTTACAAACATTCCCATTATGGTAACCAAAACTCTCCAGTCGTCTTCCACTTCCGCCGAATTATTGCTTATGGAATCAATAGAAAAATGTGAGGACACTTTCGTATTCTCAGCTGTTAATAGCAAGGACATCACCAAAGCGTTTAAATCTATTGATATTAAAAAGACCGCGGATCTATGGGGATTATCAGTCAAAACTGTGTCATGTATTATTGATGTCATTGCTCCCCATCTAGCAGCTGTGTTTAATGACTGTGTCAGCAACGGTATATTTCCGGATTTAATGAAACATAGCAAAGTCATACCTTTGTTCAAGGCTGGCAGCACCACAGATCCTTCTAATTTCCGACCCGTTTCTGTGTTGCCGACCTTGAGTAAGGTATTTGAGAAACTAATTCTGGGACAGTTGTTAACCCATTTTGGTGAAAACAAATTGTTTCATGATAAACAGTTTGGGTTTACTAAAGGACGTTCGACCACCGATGCTGGTGTAGAATTGTTAAATTGTATTTACGAAGCCTGGGAAGATAAGCATGATGCATTGGGTGTCTTCTGTGATCTATCCAAGGCTTTCGATTGCGTCCACCATGATACATTAATCAAGAAGATCTTCTGACTTCATATTTGAATAATAGAATTCAGAGGGCCGATGTTAACGGTACACGCTCAGTAGGATCCGTGGTTTCGATGGGCGTTCCACAGGGTTCGATACTAGGACCATTTTTATTCTTAATTTATATAAATGACCTCCCTTACTACGTAAGGGACAAACATAGTATTATTTTATTTGCTGACGATACTTCGTTAATATTTAAAATTAAGAGGCAACTAAACAATTATGACGAAGTGAATGGTGCAATAACAAGAGTGGTCCATTGGTTTAGTACAAACAATCTTTGCCTAAATGGGAATAAAACTAAATGTATTAAATTTATCCTACCTAATGTTGCACAGTTGGAAACCAATGTACAACTCAATGGTCAGGTGTTGAACCTTGTGGAATCAACAGTGTTCTTAGGTTTGAGTATTGATGCCAAACTGCAGTGGGGATCACATATTGAAAAAATAGCCAATAGATTAAGTTCAGCTTCCTACGCTGTAAAAAAGATTAGGACTCTGACAGATGTGGATACGGTTAGAATAGTTTATTTCAGTTATTTTCATAGTATTTTGAGCTACGGAATTCTCCTTTGGGGTAGTTCCGCGGATTTGAATACAATATTTATATTACAAAAGCGGGCTGTGCGAGCTATTTATAATTTGGGCCCAAGAGTCTCCCTCAGAGAAAAGTTTAAAGAAATAGACATTCTGACCGTAGTGTCACAATACATTTTCGAGAACCTAATGTATGTTAAGAAAAATATTTCCAAATTTCCAAAAATATGTGACAGGCATAACATAAATACGAGACATAAAAACAATCTTGTAGTCTGTAATACCAGACTCCAAAAAATTAGCAGTTCTTTCCAGGGTAACTGTATACGCTTTTTTAACAAGCTCCCTAAGGAAATTAGGGATTTACCTATAAATAAATTTAAAAATGTAGTTAAGAGGAAATTGTGCCAAAAGGGCTATTATAAAATACAAGAATATTTAGATGATAAACTAGCTTGGAAATGAGCTGTTCACTCATGCATGCTTCTCAAACAAATTATTGTATTTAGACTAAGTAGACTAAGCATTATTTGTAAATAGACCAAAAAAAAAAAAAGCCCGCTGAGTTTCTTGCCGGAGTCTTCTCAGGCCAGGGCCGCGTTTCGAACCGGTGGTCCATTTGCTAAGCTAGTCTTTAGTACATAATTATATATTTTTGACGTTTTGTAAGTGCCGTTTTAATGGTGTGATAGTACACTAATCACTCAACTGTAATAAATTAGTAAACCTTACTAGGTACATCTGCAAAACATTGGTGATTCGATATTTATTAGCTGTCGCCATAAATATCCTCACTTAGACGCATTTGGCATGTTTTTTTTGTTGTTTTAAACTTCAAAAGCAATTAAGAGGCGGGTTGTTCCATCGAAGTTCCCAGGAAAGGAACATTGTTTCACGACACTTATAATATGGGCTCTATAGAAATGAGTCCTACACGTGCAAGTGGTAAAGCTTTACGATAATGGGCTATGGTTCGGACCTATGGAAGTGATTGTCGCAAAAAAAGGCTACCTGGGTTACTGCGGACGTGGGAATGGCAACGGGTCCTTTGGAAAGGAAGGGACAGGGATGCTAGCGAGGTTGGACGAGGGCGGAGACTCGGGGCATTCGACTTCGGACCGGGGAAGAGAGCGGTTAGGAGATAACGACTTGACCTGTGAGGCGTGCGGAGGACCTGAGGTTCGTGAGGAAGGGACAGAGGCGTGACCCGAGTAAGTTACGGTGCGGCGTTGCCAAGTGAATCACTATTAATTCCCTACAACCGTGGTGAGTTACTTTCATACGAATATTAATAGTTTATAGTCTCATAGTTAATGTTGTATATATATGTATGGTGTGTACTGCTATCCTGAGTTGAGTAACGTGACGTTTATTTTATATTTGTGTACGGATAATGTTATTAATTTGATCTGACGAACCGCGGGATGCGTTGATATATGTTACACGGTACCGTTGCCCTCGATGCCTAGAAGAATATCCCACGTAACGAGTCATGGCTAGTCCAGGACCAGAATCATGATTAGCGGAGGCCGAAAGTTATCCTTTGTGTGTGCCTAGGCCGACGACGCTCTTGCAAGTCTGCAATCCGCTAGCGATACGGCGTTACGCGAGGATGAGTGTTTGACGAATACCGTACGGAAAAGAGGGGAGCAGTATACCGTACTGAGACCGTAACCAGCCGTAGTATAAATTCTATTATACCCGCCCTGCCATATCTGGAGGGTTAGGTTCAAGTCCTAAATGAGTACAGCATGCAAGAGCTGGCTTAAAGTTCAGATTGACGGAACACTAGCTATGGCACACGGGAGATTGGGGACCTGGAGCTCCTCGGGGGGTCCACGTGTCGGAAGTGCTGTATAGTGTTATCCTCACTTGGAAGTGCGGTTGAATGTTTGTGAGACAAGTAATTGTTATCAACGTATATAATCGTTTGTTGTATTTAATTTTAATTTCCTTTTATTCGCGGTTAATCTATTGAAACGGCCAAAGCCAGTGGCGGAACTATTGTCTTTGGACGAGTTCCACAACATCAGCGCGGAGGCGGGGCGCTAATGTCTCCCGTCAAAGGGCGGGGGCCGGCATTAGCGACATAATTCCATGTCAAATTAGTAAAATCGAATTCTACTCAGGGGCCCGATGCGCTAACGCCACGTTTTGTATACGTGTGACTTGTGATCGAAATGGATTCGATAACTTAAAAACGTGGTAGTCTGTAAGATCTGTCAAAGTAAAACTTAGCAGAACTTTGGTATATGTCATTTTGACAACTTGCGTCACCCATACAAATGGCTCTACGTCAAAATTTACTTACACCACGTTTCTTCTAAGCGTGATTTCCATTTCGATAACTTATTAACGTGGTAGTCAGTACGATATGTCAAAGCAGAAGTTAGGTTTTTATGCTTCAAATCATGGTTTTCAAATCGCCAATATTTTTTTCACGATTTGTAAAACGCATTTAGGTTTACAACAATTGGGAGAGGCCTATGTCCAGCAGTGGACTGCAATAGGCTAATTGATTGATTGATTACTAAAATTATGAATATTGAATTGGTATCAATCACAGAAAAATCATTTGGTTAGTAATTCTATTCATTTTGACTATAGTATAAGTGATTGCTAAAGTCATGACATAAAATCAGAGAAATAAATATTCTACGACAATCTACATAGCGCTATCTAGACCCAAAGCAAGCAAAGCTTGTGTTTTGGGATCTAGAATGCGGATAAAAAAAAAAAAAATTTTTTTGCAAATACATACAGTCAGCATCATTTTGACTAGCAGTTACATTTTTCCTACACATCAATACCACCGTGTTTGTACAGTCAGCATCAAATCGATGGAAGGAAATAATTTGAATACCAAAGTATTAAGATAATTTTCAGTACTATGCTAGTCAAGATCGATCGATGCGGACTGTACTTTATGATATACCGAAGAACCCAGACCAATGCAAATATATCATGCATGCAAATTTTTGTACAGAGTGGGCATCGAACCATACTATGCTTTACTAAATCCCTTCGGATGATCCCGCCGGGTGATAAGGGTGGTCATATCGGCTTTGAACCGACTGAAACAGCAGCGCTTTGGGTTTAAGATTGCCTAAAACATATTCCTTGTACCCCGACAGACCCAGGGACATCTCCAGTTTCGAGATGCTCCCCTCGTGTGTGGGAACCACGATGTCTCCATATTGCCTCTAGAAAGGGCGGCGAGGGGTGCGCATCGCATTGCAACGCATCCTAGCGTTAAATTCCAGTCGCATCCGAAGCTTTCACCTCGAAGTCTGGGGTCCGCTTTACCAGTCTAGACCCAAGTTTCTCCACCTCTAACGATGCCTCATTTGTCCAGTTGTAATAAGTAGTTCAAGAGGAAACAGATGATCATACAGAGGTCCATTAATCACGTGATTTTTTTTAACAATTTTTAACCCCCCTCCCCCTTCCCACTATGGTGATACGTCGTGAGGTTTAAGACCAACCCTCCTTCCCCCTAGACATTTTTAAGAAAATTAATCACCGTGACCAAAATCGTGCATTATAAGAAAAAATAAATACAAGTGATATCTCAATATACTGGGGGTAGTTTTAATTTTTTCCTCCCCTTGGTGATATTTCGTGATTTTTTCCGTACAATCCCTGATCCTTACGTGATTAATGGGCAGCCCCATATACACATATCTATACTCACGCCTGTGAATCCCTGAAGGGGTAAGCAGAGGTGTATTACCCACATTTCGCCAACTGATTTTCCATCTTACGTATTAGGGGCCGAGCCTATTGCCGTCAAGCGGGTACTTGTAACTATTAATAAATAAAGCACAACCCCCAATTATGGGGTTCTACAAGAAGGGCATTAGAAGGTTTCTTCAGGGTCGGCCGTGCGAGTGTGACGCCCCTGGTGTTGCATACGTCCGTTGGCCACGGTGACCGCTTCCCATCAGGTGGGCCGTGTGCTTGTCTGCCAACTAAGTGGTTTAAAAAAAAAATGGAAGAGTCATTGGTGTTACCATTACCTAGGCTGCGCCAAGCGCCATATTATGTTAGTTTCTGTACGTAGTACTATTGTTTAATGAATAAATGATGAATAATCCATAGTACTACAGTAACTATTTATTATTCTGTGGTACTACCCCGTCTTCCGGCTTAGGTGACGTTTCACCCTATAAAAATCTCAGCTGTAGGTGAGATGCCACTTTTCAAAATCCTTGGTGGTTTATTCACCCACTGTATGGGTGAGTTCACTACGCCCAAATTTAGAGGGGGCCAACCCACCCAAATAATATTTGTCACGCATTTGCAACTATTTACAAGGTTTTTTAAGCTTATATTTTACCAGCGTATCTAGCTAATTAAAAAGACATGCCCAATCGAAAAAAAAATGTTCAAAAGAAGAATATCTTAATAATTATATTATTCTGCATCATCATCATCATCATCATTTCAGCCATAGGAAGTCCACTGCTGGACATAGGCCTCCCCTATAGATCTCCAATAGGACCGGTTGGATTGATTCTGCATAAAAAGAAGATATTTTAATTTTTATAAAAAATTATGTGACGATAATGCTACTAAAATATATAGAAAACTAGCTGTCCCGGCGAACTTCGTATCGCGTGAATTTTTGATCCCGTTCCCGCTGCACCTATTTTCTCATCTTTAAACCTTCCCTGGACATCCACGAATATTTCAAGACTAAAATTAGCCAAATCGGTTCAGCCGTTCTTGAGTTATAAACTAACAACGAAAAGTGGCATTGATTTTTATATATATACATAGTTGATGGACGGTGAAATCACAATAGGACACAGCATTGAAAAGTTAAAATAATATAGTCACTTTTTAATATATAATGAGTTAAATGAAGTTTTACATTTATCAATTATTATGAATGAATTTTTTGATATATCAACTTTTGTCATCCATTTTTCACATAATTACTGCAAATTCTTATTAGTGAGGTAATCAGCATTTTTTTTTGTTAAATAACATTATCTTAACATTTTGTTGGAAGATTTTTTGTTAATTCAGTGAAATTTGGTTTATTTACTGGCATAGCTAACAGATCTTTTTATGTCTAAATATATTATTTTTTTCGATTGGGCATGTCTTTTTAATTAGCTAGATACTCTGGTAAAATATAAGCATAAAAAACCTTGTAAATAGTTGCAAATGCGTGACAAATATTATTTGGGTGAGTTGGCCCCCTCTAAATTTGGGCGTAGTGAACTCACCCATACAGTAGGTGAATAAACTACCAAGGATTTCGAAAAGTGGCAACTCACCTACAGCTGAGATTTTTATAGGGTGAAACGTCACCTAACTCCGATCAATTGAACGAATCAACCAGTTGATCAGAGTGGAAGTCGATTCAGGCATATGTTCTTATCTTCTGTCGATTTAGGCATATAATTTTTCTACTAAAGTTTCTTTCAAATGTGTTCCTACCGAATCAATTTTTATTTAAAAAAAAAACGTTTTGATGAATTAATTATTATTCTCTCTTTATTAATTAAAATCACATATAAATTGCATTTTTAAATACATCCATAATTATTATTATTATTAATATTGTAGGACATTCTACACAACGCTATCTAGGACTTAGGGGGCTACTCACATACTAAAAATCTCACACATTGGTGAGTGGACAACCCCCTGCATTCATAATGGTAATTTCACTCACTTGCTGAGCCGGAGTATGTGAGAAAACTACTCACACATTCTTGATGTGGTTAATTCACACAGATTAATAAAAAATAATTAAAACAGATCCAAAGTATTGTTTTAATTACAATTTACAATCAATCAATCTTTAAATCAAGTCTATTAAAAATATTTTACAACACACCTGCTCATAAAAGTGATATTATTTCACCGCACATAGGCACGTAATGACACCTATTATCAAACTGTGACCTTTTCATTGCTATTATTCACGAGTGAGTTATAGATTCTTTTTTAAATTTTATAGGTTATCTAAGTTTCTATGTTCTTAAAAAAGTTTCGACACAAAAAAGAACGTATTTAATAGTACGAATAAATTAATATGTCTATTGTATGTTCATTTGATGCATTTTCGTATTTAAATAAATAATTTCAACTTGTAATACTTGTTTAATAAACAAAATTTTCACTCATAATTAATTATTTTTTTCTCTAAGTAGTACAGAAAAAAAAACAGTAAAAAAATCACATTTTTTTTTAAATTATGGCCGAACGCCATTGTTAGATGCGCGCACATAGGAACATGAATTAATTTGTAGTATTGTTTATTTAGTATTTGTAGTATTATTTTATTCGCAAGTGTGTTGTAAAACGTCGTATGGCACGCGTGAGTATGATGATTACCGTCCTCGGCTCTCTTAAGACCCTCGCCTAGCGGTTTGGGTCTCAATGGTGCCTCGGCGGTAATCACCAACTTTGCTCACTTGTACCATAATGTACTATTATCCTTTCAGTTTTTCTATACAGTGTCACATCAACTAATTCTCGAATTGCGTTGTCAATAAGTTTCTGTTGTCTTATCGCCTCATTTGTTCGCTTTGTAATATACTTATTCTTTTCCCATATTCCGAAATAGTAATTTGCGTCTTTACTTAAAGTTTTTAAAAGTACTGCTATATTTGGTTTGGCTTTAATTTTTTTATTCAGACGTGAGTTCCACGATTCCGTCACATTATTTGTCTTATAGGGAACATTGTGGAAAGACCATGTGTCTGATAAGCCAGCACTATTTTTTTTTAGCCAAGTAGTCTCAAAATAATGGTTGAAATTTGCCATTTTAACGTCTTTTTTGTCTAAACATTCTCCCAAAATATACAACCAACCGTCTAATTTTAATTCTTTTGGTAGATATGCAAGTGCGATGCATCGCTTTATGTGTCCTTTATTCACCTTTGATTTAGTCAAAGTAACAATTTAAAAAAGAATCTATAACTCACTCGTGAATAATAGCAATGAAAAGGTCACAGTTTGATAATAGGTGTCATTACGTGCCTATGTGCGGTGAAATAATATCACTTTTATGAGCAGGTGTGTTGTAAAATATTTTTAATAGACTTGATTTAAAGATTGATTGATTGTAAATTGTAATTAAAACAATACTTTGGATCTGTTTCAATTATTTTTTATTAATCTGTGTGAATTAACCACATCAAGAATGTGTGAGTAGTATTCTCACATACTCCGGCTCAGCAAGTGAGTGAAATTACCATTATGAATGCAGGGGGTTGTCCACTCACCAATGTGTGAGATTTTTAGTATGTGAGTAGCCCCCTAAGTCTATCTAGACCCAAAGTAAGCATAGCTTAACTACCTAGCTTGTGTTATGGGTTCTAGAATGCGGATAAACATACTTAGATTCATTTTTTTTTGTAAAAACATACATATTATACATATAAACACCCAGACCAATGCAAATATTCATTTTAATATGCATACAAATATTTGCACTGAGCGGGGATCGAACCCGCGCCTCCTGCGTAGCGGTGGCGTTCACTACCGCTACGCCACGGAGGCCGTCTTCAGATCTTTGATTTTTTAACTGTCAAATGTCAAAAAGAAAATAGCTCTGATTGATAATAACCATAGAAGATAAAAACCGGCCAAGTGCGAGTCGGACTGCACAAAGGGTTCCGTACAAAATTGTTAGCAATAAAAGAAGACCATTTGACGTTTATCGTTTATTCTGAGGGAAAAGGCTCATTTAAAGAAAAAAGTATGTATTTACAGTATCCATAACACAAGTTCTTAAATGAAACTTACTTTGGGCTGTATAATTAGTGTGTACGTGAAAAGATATTTATTATTATTATTTTCTAACAGATTTTTTGTTTTATCAACCTCTTGGATCGTTAATCAGGGACGGGCTGATGCCAAGTTTCCTGATCCTGGTGTATGAATGGTGATTGGCGTTTTCATGCGTGTGTGTGCGTTATGTGTAGATGAATTTATTTGGGTGAATGTCTTGGTTAGTGAATTGTAGTGCAGTGCATCATAGAGTAAAGTAATAGAAAGTAATACATCGGAAACAGTGTATTCTCTTTGTTGTAGTGAGTCAAGAAAATCAGGAAATGAATGTTTGAGGAACTAATATTTTCTTTTTGACGCAAAATGACCAATGCCTTATATTTGCAACACTCATCAACTGCCAAACAGTCAGCTGTCAATTCCTTGTTCTGTTGTAGATGCTTCGTATATCTTTTGCGTTCATTTAATATATTTACATAGTCTAGAGTTCAAGAATTTATTGACATGTACATAATAATTGTGCGGGTCAAGTCGTAGCAAAAGTATTTCAGGGATTTATTGCGATATATGGCCCAATTTCAGGCTGGCAAGCTGCTTGCCGAGTTGGACGATGTTATGGTCAAATTAACCGGTACGTACATATACTTAATGTAAAACACAATATGGAAAGTGTAATCTATTAAAAACTATTAGTGTTAAGTGAATATTCTTTGTTTCAAAGCATTATTTCAATTTTTGTGGTTGTCATTTACCTACGATTTTGTAAAAAAACCTACAACAATTAAACGTTTTTGAACATTCTTGATCCATTTTTCAGTACTTACGTTTATATTTCTTTCAGATGTTTTCAGAAATACCATGCATATCATTTAAGTATATCGGAAAAGATCGAAGAGGATCAAATAAATTAAGCAGGAGTTTCAAGCAGCATTTCGGGTACCTCGACTTAGACCATTACTTTATTGTTGTGAATACATTATTCTTATAAAAGAATATAATGTAACATTTATTAAATTATATCATACCTATATTATACTTTCTTTCATTCTTTCATAATTTCATTACTTCTATTGATTTCATTTTTATAAATGTTAAACAACATCATCATCCTCCTTGCGTTAGTCTCAGTCTTCTTTTACATCCTTGGAATCCGGGGTATGCATTTTCCCTTATGAAACCTCGGTTTTAAAGAAAAAAAGGTTTAAAGAAAAAAAGGTTTTTATGCAGAGGTGTATTAACAGCCACATTCTAATCTAAATCATTATGCGTTGATGATACACTAAACAAACAAACAAGTATATTGATAACACCTGAAGAAATTCGGGCCGTGAGATCCCGGCTCCACAGGGACATGGTGGCGGAGTGGGAGCTACAACTTGGGCAACCACGCGCAGGGCGCGCCTTAGTAGCGGCGGTAAGACCCATCATGGGGGAGTGGCTAGAGAGGCCACATGGCGGCCTCTCGTTCTGGCTGACGCAGATTATCACCGAGCATGGATGCTTCGGGCGGTATCTGCATCGGACCGCGAAGAAAGAGCCAACGTCCGAGTGCCATCACTGCGACGCGAGCGAGGATTCGGCGCTACACACGCTCACCGAGTGTCCGGCGTGGGAGACGCCGAGACGGGAGCTAGTGGCGACCCTGGGAGTGAGAGTTCTCACGCTCGCCACTTTGCTCGCAGCGATGGTTCGCTGCGCGGATGCGTGGGCTGCCGGCGCCTCCTACTGCGAGCAAGTAATGCTCGTGAAGGAGGCGGCGGAGCGGGAGCGAAGCAGAATCGCAGACCTTGCGGCCCGCGAGGAGCGAAGGAGAATCGCAAACCGCGTGACCCGCGCCTACGATATTTATTATTCACCTAACCGGTTTCGCCTTACGGCATTCACAAAAAATAAGAGGTCAAGTCGCGATATTACAGGGATACCAGGTTAATCGTAGCAGTGCCACCCTCAATCGTCACAACTTTCTCGACGGACTAACGTATGTAAAGCAGCGCCACCCTCAATCGTCACAACTTTCTCGACGGACTAACGTATGTAAAGCAGCGCCACCCTCAATCGTCACAACTTTCTCGACGGACTAACGTATGTAATTATTGCAAAAAAAAAATTGTAGTTATTTTTTTGGTCTGGCATGTTTGTCATGTCATATATGACATATGACAAGCATGTCAATATATACTTACGTTTTCTTTTTACCGAAAACCCACAAAGAAAACTACAGTTTTACTCATCGAAATGTTACGTTACGTCTTAGTAAGTTACCAAAACTACAAAAACTAAAACGTAAAATTAGCGCATCGGGCCCCAGCTTTGGTTAGGCGGCGTACAGTCACAATGGTCTATACAGAATAAATGATTTTTGACTTTGACTTTGACTTTGACAGTTTATAGTATTAGGAAGTATACCTTGTTACAATATTTAGCCTGATTCTCAGTCTTTTTTTTTTTTCTTTTTTCTTTTTTTTCCAGAGTAGCCATAAGTAGGGCCACCCTGTGTTGCTAGCTTATCCTTGAATTTTGGGACACCTGTATAATGTTGTCCTATCCTGACCAATGCTTTCTCGATTGAGTATCACAGTAGTTGTTCTGGAATGATTTTACACCCTGAATATCCTATGTAGCTCTATCCATTCCACGTCCTTTGATGGCTTATAGTTAGCACGTCATCGTCACACTGATCAGAATTTTGAGCCACTACAGGGCAAATACCTCTGTCATTTTTGTTTATTTATACAGACTTCTAATAATTTTATGAGAAACATAGTTTTTCTATATTCTTCATAGATGTTTTATTCATTCCTAAAGTCAGGCAAGTTGAATTCGTAGTCTTTCTATATAATACCTAATACCTACCGTTCGTTCAAACATCCGGACTTATTTTGACTCGGATTTTGCTGCATCTCAAAAGAAAAAATGATCCAAATTTCCGGCCTCAAATTTCAATTTATATATTTTTTTCCGTTCGACATCAAGGGAACCAATTTAATCGTCTCAAAATAATGATTGCCTTCGCAGTCTATAGACAATTTATAAAGTTCGTTTTTCATTAACGCAATGTACTCCATAAGAGCGGGTTTAGGAAGGAAAAAGGGAAATAGGATTTGCATATCAGAACCCAATATAACCACGATAAATTTAATTAAAAAAGTGTGGTTCAGATAACATAAACTCTCTTTATAATTTCTATAATTTCTCTCTTTATAATCTCTTCATAAACTCAGATTTAAGTGAAGTTGAAATTGTATCATTGTATCACCGCAGACGGAGTAATTGATGTTTAATTTAACAGATATACATACACTAATTTAATATTCATATAATCATATCTTTGCTTTTCCGGGGTAGGTAGAAATAATAGGCCTCTATTTAGTTACCCGACATTTCCACTAAGGTAATTTCTTCTACAGTATTTTTTTTTTATTTCAGATAAATTGTATACAAATTATTTTGCTGATTTTTTTTTTTCATAAAAAATATAAGTAATCGAAACTACTAATACTACCTCTATAGCTCTTCAGCCATGCTAGGGTAGCGTCGCGCGTCGCGTCGGTAGTGTAATGGCAAGGATTCGAACCTGGGACCTCTACGTTACCGAGGCTTCAAAAATAGCTTCAATAGTCAAAAATACCTTTCAAAACTTATGATCCTATCTAATTTATAATTATTTTACTATGTATTCGCTCCACATACCTACTTATTCCACCTCGTAGTACCCTTTTTAAATTCCTGTCACTATCTTACAAGCTCATGTTCAAGCTCTATCCTGAATCATGCATTCCTCTTACATCACACACCCTGTTTTTTTTAATATTTTTTTTATTTTTTTTTTTATATAGGACACGTCAATTTGACTTCGCCTCGCCTGATGGTAAGCTGAAAGCAAAGTCCCTGAAAAGAGCGTCACCATTACAGACACGTATCATGTTACAATGGTGGCACTCAGCTTGACGGCCTCATCAGATGCTTTTTCACGCCCCGCTTAAAGGACCCGGGACTGTAGGAGGAGGGAAACACGTGAACTGGTAAAGAATTCCAAGACTTAATGGTGCGGCAGAAGAAGGAGTCGCCGAACCGCTTGGTTCTTGATGGAATATTCTGCATACCCTATCTAGTTTGAAATGAAGCATAGAACAGATTGTGTGAAGTTAATATGGCTTTTGGAAGAAAAATATTAAAATTTGAGAAAAGAAGTAGACATGAGATTTCATGCTATACTAAATTATAAAACTAGAATGAAACTTGATAAAGTACAGCTGTGTGAGGTCAGAAATTAAAAAAAAAAAATTTATACATTATGCTCACGCCTCTTTCCGTCAGGTAGGCAGAGACAACAGCCAGCCACTTGTGAAAAAAGAGCAAAAATGATTCCTCTACTAGAAGAAACAAGTAGTATGACAATACTTTTTTTCTTTAAAGTTAAGACATTGTACTTTCATCTAAAATAAAGGTGTGTCCAACAAGAGAAAGTGGGAATTTTTTTAATTAAATACCTACTGAAGTTAACCCAACAAGCAAAACTAAATAAAACCGTTAAAAAAGCAAAAGATTCGAAATTTTAATACTACATACATACCTTATATTGTGGACTACCTAAATGAAATATTTGTAAAAAGAAAAAAAAAGATTAAGTGTTTTTGAGAATGTTGGTCTCGTTATTATGAGAATATAAATATTGTATGAGACATAAATATTTCAGCAACCTAACACTAACGTAAAATATCTCTTTTTCCAAATGTCTCGCCGAAAAAGAGCCTCCATTTTTTACTAAACGTTAAATAAAAAACTTAGAGGCGAAAAAAGTAGACAGTTTTATAGCTTTCAAATGTGAGTACTTTATAGTCATTAACTTATACTTGTAAATTAGAACTGGTAGAAGTAAAATTGTGCAATGACTACGCCAGGGGTTATTCAATATAATATATTATGTACTAGCTTTTGCCCGCGGCTCCGCCCGCGTGGATGTCGGTTATCGCGTTCAAACATAGCCTATGTCCTTTCTCAAAGTCTAATCTATACCAAATTTCCTCAAAATCGGTTCAGTGGTTTAGGCGTGAAAGTGTAACAGACAGACAGACAGAGTTACTTTCGCATTTATAATATTAGTATGGATATGGATGTCGGTATAATTAAGAGAGACTTATCGAAATTACTAATATTCTCAGTAACCCATCCATTAATAAAATAAATAATCGCTTGTGTTCGGATTGGGTTCACGTCGTGGGTAGTATAATGGCCAGGATTCGAACCCGGGACCTTTCGATCGTAAGGCCGACTCCTTAACCACTAAGCCTTAACCCATATACGCCTGTATTTTTTTAGGTTTTCAAATAATGTATAGGAATCTGCGGGATTTATTGAAATTCATCATTACTGCTCCGTTCCCTTAAGCAGTATCGTGATGTCATATAACATTCCTTAATAAACAGATTAGTTAACGCAAAAATATTTTTTCAATTCGAATTAGTAGTTCCTGAGATTAGCGCGTTCAATTAAACAAACACACAACACATAAATAGGTGAACAAATTGTATAAACATATATTTTGTTAATTTTTCAACAAAATATGTATTATTTTCCTATCAATCAATCAATCAATCAATTAGCCTAGTGCAGTCCACTGCTGGACCAGCCACCCTTCGTAGGTCGTCAGTCCACCTGGCTAGGGGGTGTCCCACCTTACGTTTTCCTTCTCGCGGTCTTCACTCTAGGACCCGTCTGCTCCAACGACCATCAGTCCTTCGACAGATGTGGCCAGCCCACTGCCACTTCAGCCTGCCTATTCTGCGAGCTATGTCGGTAACTTTGGTTCTATGTCGGATGATCTCGTTGCGAATTCTATCCTTCAAAGATTTCCTATACTACTTTTTATTTGCTAAAAAGTCAGTTTGTTCATACTCTGTATAGTTACTTAATAATAATAAATAGATAGGACCGATTGCCAACTCACAGTCGAAATTCCTTTCAAACCGTAATAGTACGTGACGTACACGTATAGGGCGAGTCCCTTCGAAGTTCCATAAATTAAATGAAGAACAGTTTATAATTAAACTATAACTTTTAACAACGTGGTCGTGAGGATTAAATTTGCGTCCTTACCCTATTAAGACTTAATTGATACGCTTCACAGTAACTCACATAAGCACAACGTTCACTTACTCGAGTGTGGGTCGCGGTTAGCGGTATATGGGTATTGGATAATAATATATCTCAGACTAAAAGAATAATATAGACGGAACGTATAGAACCAGCGTGTGAAGCCACATAAAGTGATACTAAAGTAGCACCATCTCACTCGCATTCTTTGTGTTCACGCACGATTTAATATTCGGTTGCTAACATTCTTAAAAAAAAAAAATGTAGGCGATGAAAGTTCGTATGAAAGTTGGTAATTTTTGAATACCTATACCAAATTTCATAAATTTTCATTCATATTTGGTCGTGATAACCGACATCCATCCGGACGGAGCCTGCATCAGTCTGGGTGGTTTTATCTAGGTATGTAGGTATATCCGCATTTTAGAATCCATATAATAAGTTATACGAAATCTATACTATTATAATACTTGGGTTATGTTATGTTAACGATACTGAACACGAAAATATTTTTTTTGAATTTCCTGTCTGTTTGTCTGTTTGTCTGTTTGTCTGTTTGTCCGCGATGGACGCAAAAACTACTGGACGGATTTTAATGCGGTTTTTTTTGTAAGAAAGGGCTTGCTCAGACTTAAAATCTTACGTTTGTTTGATCGGAACCGGTTGAGTAGAACCGAAGTTGTGAACAATTATGATAATAAACGGAAAATGGCCCGATAGACAGATGGCGCTTTTTATTATTATTGGTCAATTTTTAAAGCTTATTACATCCGAGCAAGAATGTCAATTTATTGACTTTATTTTTACATACACAATTGTGTAAACTAATACGTTTTTAATCATGAAATTAAAATTTGAATCTTTATGATTTAGTTACAAAATCATAACTAGATGGCGTTCTCGCGTTTAAATTCAAGCTATCGTTTGGTTTCAAACTACCGATATACCCGAACCGGTATTTAGTACTTTTTTTTTTAATTTCTAATTTGTCAATTGTGATATAGATTTTGGTACAGTCTTAAGATCCGTTACAAAATCGTTTTTCACGTAAAGACAGATTAGAGCTTGGCGAAGGCGAAGTACCTATTTTATAGTTAAGTAGACAGGGTAGGTACAGGCAGTACGAGAACGGCAAAGGAATGGGGACTAGAGAGTCGAGTAGATATCCAGGTAGGAAGATTCTTATATACCACTTAAGTGGCAAACAAGCACCCGGCCCACCTGATGGAAAGTGGTTACTGTGGCCTATGGACGTATGCAACTCCAGAGGCGTCACACTCGCCCTTCTTGAAGTACCCCATCCCAATACTCGAGTATAGTGGCATCGAGTAGAGACGCGAATACAGAGTGGACTACTCGTACCTACTACGTGGAGTACAGAGTCAAGTAGGAGCCGAATAGAGAGGCGAGTACAGTGTCTAATCTTTTTTTTATATATACTACATACTTCGCAGACAAGCACACGGCCCTCCTGATGTTAAGAGGTTACCGTGGCCTATGGGCGAGTGCAACACCAGGGGCGTCACACGGTCACACCCGTGCTATGCTGTAAGATCAGAGGAATTCTCTGCCGTCAGCAGCGCAAAAGATAAGTAGGGCAAAGCCTTTGGTTTTCCCACTGACAGCACAAAATCTCTGGCTACCCTACTCACCGTCAGAAACACTACACGAGGTTATTAGGTAAGTCGCGATCTTCTGTAGGTAGGGCCAGTCGGACTGCTCGATTGGGACGGATATACCGTCGTTTCCTACCTTCTCTAAATAATAAAGCTCCTCTAATCAGCGTTCAACGCGCAACTCTCTGCACTAAAATTTATAACACCACGCGATAAACGACATCCACGCGGGCGGAGCCGCGGGCAACAGCTAGTATATATATAATAACGTACTTGTACCAAAATTGTCTAGTCATAAATCTAGGCATATTAATTGAGAGGGTAGGCTTCCCGGAATATGCAACCTTTTCATCATTATCCAGCCAACATACCCTCAGACGATGAATAGAAATTCAACCTATCGTTCCATTTATCACTGCGTACAACGCGCCTCAAACCTCAAGAATGCGAATTTGAACCTTAAAACTATTGTATTGCTAGAACAAGTTAATTAACTTTAGAAGGGTTAGTGGGGTTATAAGTAACCCAAAACATTAATAAGTAGAATGCTTTGAAAGATAATAACGTTATATTGTTTCAATAAGTTAATTTTAGAGGCGTAATTTTGATGAAGTATGATTTAGATTAAGCTGTGATTTTAGGTATAGTGATTATGCACATAGAATATGATGTACTCTGAATAGTAATGTCAGAATTATTTCGCGGTTAGGAAGTAAAAAATATAAAAAGCATGTAGATGAACTATTTAAATATAACTGAGAGAAAGCACCATGGACACAAACAGATAAATAAGTATCAATAAATCTTTTAGCCTATCGCAGTCTACTGCTGAAAACAGGCATCTTCTAATGTTGGGAGGCTTTAACTTACTGTTTCCACGCTGACCAGACGGAAACTTGAAAGAAGACCCTGTGGTACAGGGTTTTCTTTCGAAATTTTCTTCTCTCGCAGTTATATCGTCTGCGTATTTTTCATCGCTGTCGTTTCTTACAATACCTTTCGAATCAGATGTGGTGGTGTTATTTGTATTTGTCTACTGTTTGGATGTTTGTTATTCACTCACGCTCTTAACGCTGAACGATCTGGTTAAAATGGATGGATTAAATCTGGAACACTGCACAGGTTACTTTTTCCCTGGAAATAGGTTCCCGGGCTTTGCATTTACGGGATAAATATGACGTGCAGCTCCACGTGGGCAGGAGTTAAGTAAGGGACTGCAGGGATCACGGCTCCAAGTCCTGTCTTGGACGTTCACTGTTTATCGAGCAGCTAGTGAGCTATTCCTATATAATTGCATAAAAAATTAAATAAAAAAATGTCAGGTAAATTCAGTGAAAAATAGAGCATTGCCTATATGTAATGATACCTAAGGTTATATCGAGTTGAACTGATGATTTTTTTTTTTGAGCCATGTCGTCATTCTTCAATCTTTCGACTTCTATCACAGCTTACTATTAAGCCGTTTGAAGAAGTTATATTGACGTGCAACAAATAAAAAGAGGAAAGTCACTCTATACAAAAAATGATAGCAACAAAAAGCAAATAAACTCTGCTATGTCAATTTAATAAAATGGGGCGAAAGTCAAGAGTACAAAAGTGACGAAATAAGTTTGACGTTCGCGCGTCATTCCTGTGTCACCTCACAAATACCTCCTTTATGAGATTGCTTTCGTGTGATAAGGGGTAACAATAGACATTCAAGTATTATCTATTTTATATTAAAGTGAGCTTACTACAGTGTGTAACTAATATTGTAAACGCGAAAGTGAGGTTATTGTTTGTTACTCAAATACGTAAAAACGGTTAGCTGGATTGGGTTGAAATTTTTCATTTTCTGTACATCGTCGCAGGAAATTGTGTGAAAAGCCTAAGGTCAACCTCGACAGATGGCGTTGGACCATTATTCTGATCGTAGTAGGTATGGTTTGGTTACCGTGTGTTATTTATAAGAGCAAGGCAAGTGCAGAGTTTAAGGTATATAAAGAAAACGTTACCAAAGATTTCATTAATAAAAGTATTTTTTCTTAAAATAGAAAAAAATTAGATCAGCTTCGGGCGAGGTTCGGTAGCTCAGTCGTAAGAGCATTCCACCTGTAAGGGAAAGACCGCGGCTTCGATTCCCGCCTGAGCTGTATTCACTTTTTCTATCTTAATCGATGTTTTTATTCTTTTTATACTCCTGACAGCGAGCAGGCATAATGAGTACTGCCCATTTATTCGTTAAAATTAAAGACGGAATTTTTGTATAAAACCTTTCATGAAAAATATTTTTAGTCTGTATCGCGATCCAAGAATAATCTTATAGGATTTTCTTTTTCGTACAATAAAGTTAACCTTTGCTAACGCGCCATTCAAAGTGGGAATTGATGGTCGTTACTTTTGATCTGGGTGTCGATCGCGTATTGCGACAACCGATGCTCAACTTAAATTCTGTAATAGCGAGCAATCTTTGTTTGTAATTGTATTGAATTCTTCTGAAATGGTTGGTGATATAATAATATTTTCTTTTGTTATTACTGGTATAAAGATAAACGAAGGCGTTTAAAGGAAATGCGACTGAGTGGGCTGAAGGAGTTTCATTAATTCCATTATTATCATTGCGTTAATCCTGGTACCATCAATCTATTGAAAATACAGGTTGGCCGAAGCAGGGAGAATCGGTCTGGGTGGGGTTTCTCAGATGACTCGGACCTGCGGTGTGAGTGTGGAGCCGCTCCACTGACTATGGCCTGCTAACGTGTGCTACATGCCCATCCACCTGAACACCGGAGGACCTTATGAGTGCCTCCGAGAACGCGATCCACGTAGAAGCATACTGGAAAAATAGTGTATGAGAGCACAAGTGCCATCGATTTGACAGGAGAAGAAGAATAGCTTAATTTATTATAAACAAAATAAAACTTGCTCGCTATTATGAAATTTAAGTCGAACATCAGTTGACGGAATACTATAGCAGTTCCAGCTAGAGCACTTACTCTTACCAGTGCTGCTCCACAGCTTGATGACGTTATAAATATTATTCAACATTGCATTCTTACCCTGAGTTGAATAAAGGGGATCAAACCGTTGAAATTGCACGTGCAGTTCTTCTAACACGAAGCGCATATTGGCAGTCAAGTTTAATGTTCACACGTAGCTTGCCACTGACTCAACCAAGTAAGTACTTACCTACGTAAGTAAGTGAGCCAATAAAGGAGTTCATTCTATCAAGTGTTCTTAGACAGAAACGAATCGCGTACCTGAATTAAAACCCGGACACATAGAGCAATAAAGTGCTGGCAAGATAGTAAATGTACAAAAGGAAATTGCATTCAAATATAACTTACAGTTAATGCGATTCCACCTGGGTGAAATTTTGTTCCCGTTCTAGTAACTCATGGGAATTAAAAATTCCCGCGTTAAAATGCTAGAGGGATAAATTATACCTAATTACCCTTTACTGAATTTCAGCTAGATCCGTTCAGTCATTAGAACGTGATGGAATAACAAACATCCAAGCATCCAAATATTCAACCAACCAATCATTCAAACATTCTAAACATCGTCTCAAACTTTCAAATTATATATTAATAGAATACGCTTAGTAGGATAAACCAAATCTGTGCAACAATACTTTTCGTTTTACGAACATATTTACGAAGGTGCACACAATAACAAAATAAGAAGGTGAATACATATTATTGACATGGTAGATGAAGAAAATAAGATTTAAGAAATGCAATATCAACGCTATCATCATAAATCGGCTGAACGAACTCGAAATACATTTCTAGAATTCTCTTAAATCATTACTCCACGAATGGTACTAAAACGATTGTAGTTTGCTTTTATTCCTAAACTATTCATAACTATTAGTTGAATGAATAGTGTATAATTTATTTTAGCTATTAGGTAGACTTTGAAAGCATTGACGCGACAGCTTAGCAAGCTTAGAACAGAATAGAAATAATCTCTACTGAGTTTAAGTGCTACAATGGCTACGGTTCTGTACATCTGCATTTTCACTGAATTAAACTAAAATCTCTTAATTTTACATTGACTTTAAAGCCAATTCAGTTATTGTTTTGTTATCAAAATTAATAAAAATATGAGGTGCAAGTCGTAATGATTTTAAATAATGTAGATATACCTTGATCACTATCATTAGTATCAAAGTTATCGGGATATTTACCATAGATTGTTATGAATGTCCTATATTTCAGCAATGGTAGAAAAAAAAAATATGGTAAATAACCCGTTGAATCAAATACTAATCTATATCTCTGCTAATATTATAAATGCAAAAATATCTCTGCCTTTCGGTTACGCTTTGTCGAGTAAATCACTAAACCGATTTTCATGAAATTTGTTACTGTGTGTGGATTAGACTATATGGACAGGCCTTCTTAAGTCGCGATAACCGGCATCCACGGGGGCGAAGCAACGAACAATATAATAATAATAGCTACAACATTGAATGGTTTAAACAAAAAAAAATATAAAACATTTAAAAAACACTCGACCCAAAAAGAACCTATAAAAAGTAAAATAATAACTTTTACATTATGACCGACCCTAAGTAGTGACCCTTTTGTCATTTGTCTCGTCGGGGGACCGCTAAGTACCTTGGTATACTCTATACCCCCCTGACGGTCAGACGGCGGTCCCCCGACGAGACAAATGACAAAAGGGTCAATACTTAGGGTAGGTCATAACGTAATAGTTATTATTTTACTTTTTATAGGTTCTTTTTGGGTCAGGGTTTTTTAATTTTTTTATTTCATGCTTTTTATAGGTAACCGCTTAACCGATTTCCATAAAACTTGGTAAAAAACGTATCGTGATATATAAATTATTACCTTTCATTTGATACCCAACACGGGTATATTTGAAAATATTAGATTTTGCATTGCCACTTTCACTCCTCATATTTTTCAAATGGCTGAACCGATTTTTATGAAACATAGCTAAGAACACTCTTGACTTAACCATCTTTCAAACAAAAGAAACAGAATCGAAATCGGTTCAGCCGTTTGGGAGCTACGATGCCACAGACAGACTGACACACACACAAACACATACACACGTCAAACTTATAACACCCCTCTTTTTTGTCGGGGGTTAAACAGTACAACAAAATGGACACCATTTCTGTGCTAATGATGGGTTATTGGACGATTCGCACAAATTGAACTCGCACAAAACGTGCGAATCGACAAAAAAAAAAACCATATCCCCTGCCCTCCAGTCACTCAAAATGGCTTTCTTTAATCTAATAAATCGAATTTACCCTTCATCTGTAAAGTCGTTAAAGACATTCTGTGAGTTGAATAATCTATTGATTCGAAAACGATCTTTCGAAGACATAAAAAAAAATGTCAGACATTACACTTTGGTCTTATCGCTAAGTTATATTATAAGTCTTGTTGAACAAGCTGGCAGTATTATATTAAAACTTTTTATTGAAAACCACTGATATTTTTTAATATAAGACTGTCTAGAGAGAAATTAATTTTTAGACTTAGGTCATATTTGTCGTCGTCGTCGTCGTTAGCGTCGGTGGCTTAGTAGTTATGGAGTCGGCCTTACGATCGAGAGGTCCCGGGTTTGAATCCTGGCCATTATATTACCGACGTGAACCCACTCCTAACACAAGAAGGGGTTAGAGGGAAGGTTAGTAATTTCGATTACTAATATTCTAAAAAAAACATCATGCGGTATGGCGGTAGAGAGGTTAAATGTTAACACTACGGTCGCGGTTCCATATCGATTTAATGTGATAATTCGTATGTATGAATTTGGTATCTAGTTGTATATCTTATATTATATGTATTTAAAAAATACTTTGCGTAAGTATAGTGTTTGTGCGAGAGGTATAGAAAAAATATTCTGAAATAATACCGATGTGTGTTTTGCCCACAGTGAAAGAAATGATAGGATATGGTAAGCATACGGTGTGGTATTCGCACGGAGGACGGGAGGACAGAATATGATTAAGTAACACGACTCAATTGCGTTGCAATAACTCCGCTATCATTTCCTTCTCCATGGGTATTCGCTAACCATTTAATTGGCCGTATTTATTCACGAGTCAAAAAAGTATATTTTTCGTAACTATCCCTATATTTTCTAATACCAGTCCTAGTAATCGAGCTATTAATTATATCTTAAAGGTTCCCGCCCACTAACCTGTATCATGTTAGCGATTGTTAATGGCTGGCATGCTCTGTACAGCTATGTTGACGTTGACAAATAGTCGTGGATGACACTTGTAGGTCATATCGTGTACTACATATTAGCAAGGGTTACTCTTGATAAATGGTTCCGTGCATTTTAATGGTTTATTTTTGCGTTATGGGTGAATAATATTGTACAAGTAACGTTAAACTAACATTAGTACAGAAATATTTGTTTAAGAACGATCCGCGGGTAACAGCTAGTAATATAATAGCCGAATTACTAGCTGTTACCCGTTACTTTATTTTTTGTTACTTATTGCGTAAACGTGAATGCGTCCATTCGCGTTTACGCAATAAGTAACAAAAAATAAAGTAATTCTGCTATTATATTACTAGCTTTTTCCCGTTACTTTATTTATTGTTACTTATTGCGTAAACCTGAATGTCCATTCACGTTTACGCAATAAGTAACAAAAAATAAAGTAATTCTGCTATTAAATTACTAGCTGTTACCCACAGATCTGCCCGCGTGGATGCCTGTTATCGCCACCAAAACATAGCCTATGTCCTTTCCCAAGGTCTAATCTATTTCTGTAACAAATTTCATGAAAACTGCTTCAGTGGTTTAGGCGTGAATCAGTGGTTTAGGCGTGAAAGTGTAACAGACAGAGTTACTATCGCATTTATAATATTAAGTTTTTAATTTACAAATTATTATCTCAGCAAGAGTTCAAACAATTATGATGATGAAAAAAGTGGGAATAATATGTATTTACTAGAAGCAATTTAAAAAATAAGTACTCATAAAATAGATACAAAGACTCGGAAATATTATTAGCCAGTAATAATAAGGATTCTTAAAAATATACACTGGACAAAGGAGTACAGAAATGTTGACACTAAATCCTTTGTACCCAACCTTATAAAAAGTACTGGATATTTTTATTTGCGCGTGAAGTGGAGTGTATCATTACCTCAATGGCGTTGTTTTCTTTAACAAAAGGAGTACTTATATTCTTCTTTTGCTATCGTGGTCTTTCCATGTCATTGCACTTCGCTTTACGAGTATTTTTTTAAATGTTACAATGGATGATTAATTTTAAGAGTGACATTGCGGTAACTCAGCATTTTGTGTTGTGGAAATTATAGATAAGTTTTTGGTTAGCACTCATACGTCTTGAAATCGATGGCGGGCAGGGGGGCGTTTTGTTTCATGAGTATAGTCCAGTTTTTTGATTCAAGTCGGGTAATTTAATACGAGGTGAGGGTAGTGTAGTACGGGTTGAGGGTAGTTAATACGGGGTTATTTAGGTAATCCAAGACTTACAGGTCGAATAATACTCCTCTTCGTTCATAACCTAAATAAGTGACGACACAGATTGAGAGTCAAGAGTCAAGAGCAACACATGAAAATGAATAGCGGTAATTACCGCGTCCTTTAAATAAGGATTTAAACTACGTTATACTTTTTTCTGACTGCGGTTGGCAGTCAGAAAAAAGTGAGAGTGGCAAAAGCGAGAATTTAAAATAAGATTATTCTCATCTCATAAAAATTAATACAATTCACTCATTTCCAGTAAATCTTAATATTAAAAACTGAAATATAATAAACCCAAAATATAAGTAACGTTAAGAGTAAATACGGGATAAGACGTAGAATTAAAATATATTTTACGAAGCATTAAAATTAATCTCTAAAGGAAAAATAAATTAATATTGAAGAAATTATAAGATAGCTACAACGAAGTAATAATGCTTTACTGTTTAAAAGCTAATGAATAAAAGTAGGAGTACATAAAACTAAACGAATGTGGGATGGACTCACTAATGGTTCCGTACCATGACCCTATTATCACATATGGTTTATTTTGGTTGTTGCTATAGTGGCAATGGTAATGGCAAATGATTCTACAAGTTGCAGTAGTCTTTAAAAAAAAGCAGCAGCGTATTTTGAAAACATGGTTGGGAGTATACCAAACGTCACTGAGAGAAAAAGCTGTGTTGCAAGAAATTCAATAAACTTACAAAGCCCCACAGACGACAGAATGCGAGGGTTGCGTCAGCATCGAAAAGGATTAAAAAGACAGTGTAATGCGATTATTCAGATGTTTTCACGCAAAATCTACGGCATCATTCAGAATTGTACTCGTGTTGTTTTAAAAATTTCAATAAAATATGAAACAGGTTTTAAAAGGTACATACATCGTCTTTTACAGGTCAAAATACAAATTTTAATATTATGGTTCTCCAGAAACTGATATGAAGGACGAAGAGGGATTGCAAATAGTTACAAGTTTTTATATAAATGGATTTTCTTTCTTACTCTCAAACACACAGCAAGTTACTTAGGTAATATAGTTATTTTATGAATGAGTTGAATGATTAAACACCGATTAAGTACCTGTCAGGAGTGGAACAACTTAGGTAAAGCAAGACAAAACAAAAACGCTTTCGAAATTAATTTTGGAAACCTTCTGTTAATTTTTATTTGGAGGCCTAATTTCGTAGGGAACACTGATTTTAAGTTAAAAACTATTAAAGTTGTAGCACAGAATATTCCAAGAATTTTTGAAACTTTAAACAATACTTAAATAAAAATCAATCGAATTGAGAACCTCCTTCTTCTTGAAGTCAGTTAAAAAGTCGCAAGCATCTCCAAGAAAGTCATTGCCGTTTTTCTAATCTGTCTGTACAACAGAAAATGAAGTGAATGAATTGTTTTTACAATAAATGGTGCAGTGTACACTGAACCTAATCTCGAGAAACGCGGTGGTGTCCAGACTTTGATAAATGAACCGCGTCTGTGTACTTATTCTCTTTAGAAAACCTCTCGGAGAACTGTTAAGCTATGGTTCCGAAGACGACCGCATACAACAACTGCGGACGCATGCAGCTGATATAGTGTACCTATTACTTGTTAAGGTGATTACATACGCGAATGACTTTGACCATACAAATGCTCAAGGTCATTGGCTCGTATTTGAACCGTAAAAATCAGTAAAACCAATTTTAATAGATAACTTTATAGGTGACGATTATAAACTAAGAAGGTCACGTCATGCTAATACACTCATTTAACATTATATGTGAAATTTTAGATTATTTGGATACATATTGTAAAAAATATTTGGTTTCATAAGAAAGAGTAGAGTGATGTTCAGAGCCTCTTTTCTACTGTTTTCTCCATTTTTATTTAATTTATGAAAAGGAGAAGTTACTCTGTATATCCTGTAGTATCCAGGTATGTAAATTCCAGATCTGTAGGTTTCATAGTTAAAAGAAAAGCGGTTTCGAAAATACCGATTTTCCGATGCTGATCTGATTCGGGGCCTTAAACTCCGATACGGATAAAAAGGACTATTGAGAAGTCGGCCGGGGTGCGAGGGATATGGCTACGACAATCTCACCTCCGGCAATCGACGGCCCACAGATGGCGTGCGTTTTGGTCAGTTCGAGTCCGACATAATCTCCTCCTCCGACTCCGGCGTGGGTGGTATCCGTGGGGATTTTTCGCACGATAAAAAAAAGGGACTATTGAGCGTAATGAATTACGCGTAGCTGCTGCGTGCGTCTGCAGTTGTCGTATGCGGTCACCTACGGAATCATACCTTTATACTTTTTCTTACGATTCTTACACAGTAATTGGTCGATTTGGCAAGTGCTAACAAAGATTTTGAGTGAAGTTTTACAGCAGCCATTTTTTTAAATTTCGGGTGAGTGCTCATTGATGGTGTGCTTATATACACTCGCATATTGAACGAAGTTTTTTTTTTTGTATCTGGGTTAATAGGATTAGTGATGTTAGCCAGGTTTATGAGGGTTGAGGGAATTTTAATCTTACAAAGTATAGTAAAATTTGTTTGGTTTTTGAAACTTATAGCAATGTCACTATTTTGTAGTTACAATTTGTGTGCACCTATCTAGAGATTGTTTGTGTGTTTGGTTGAAGTGCTAATCTCAGGAACTACTGATTCGATATAAAAAAATCCTTTTGTGATAAATAGCCCGTTTATCCAAGAAGGTGATAGGCTAAACGACAGCACGCAATTACTCACAGGAGAGGAGCAGTAAACATAAAGGTGAAAAAAATCCGGTTGATTCCCATACATACATTATTGAACATTGTTACGGTGTATCGAAGTAAACCACGGGCAAAGCCGGGACGAGTCGGCTAGTTTTAAAATAATAGGCATAAAATGTATTAACGATAACCAAATTATAAAGAAGTGCATCTTATAAAATTAAATGGTACATCTTTGCGTTATCGTTGAAGACGTCCATTTTGTGTAATAGCCATTTTATGACCTAAATTTTGCACGTGTAAGAAGCTTGTCACCTGTTTAGTAGGTCAGCGGTGGTCTATTTAATTGTCTCATTTACACTTTGAAAGCGGAGAGAACAGGTAGCTAAATCTCCTTACCTTTAAAGGAAAAGTACCAAAATCAAGTGGAACGAACTAAAAGCTGATATTTCACATCGTGTGTTAATCGCCTTTTCCGAAATCGATTTTAATATGCGAATAACTAGGTACTTGTTGTGTATTCATGGTAGTATCCAGCGAATTTCAATCTAACTAAAAAGGTATCTCTACAAGTTAGGTACAAAATAAAATTGTATTACTACTCATATAGATAATATACCTAGTGTGTTACCAAACGATGGGCATACTCCTATACACTCTTTCTTAAATCAGAAACAGATACACTTTCTAAATTTTCTTTTTGACTGCCTCTGTGGCGTAGCGGTAGTGAACGCGGCTGCTACGCAGGAGGCGCGGGTTCGATCCCCGCTCAGTGCAAATATTTGTATGCATGAATAAAAATATTTGCATTGGTCTGGGTGTTTCTATGTATCTATGTATAATATGTATGTATTTACAAAAAAAAAAGTATTTAAGTAATGTATGGTATATCCGCATTCTAGATTCCATAACACAAGCTAATTAAGCTTACCATAGGTCTAGATAGCGTTGTGTAGAATGTTGTAGAATATTTATTATTTATTCATTTATTTATTCACTCTGTTCTACTTAAGGTAGAAGCAAATGTTACACATAACGTCCTATATTTATGCAATAAAACGGCTATTACACATATATTACACAATAGATACGTGTTGTCCTATACATTTTTGCATAATTACCGTTTTGCAGAAAAAACAAAAGCTGGTTTAGAATGTCGACGTCATAATTGTAATGTCGTTTTCCGCTCAGGAACACCCAATAGAATCCATTTCAGACATAAAACAGTAGGCAGTTTATATTTATTTCCTTCCACTCTTTCCGTATTGTATAATATGGCTTATTTAGGATTACCCACAACAATCAGACCAAGTATTATTGCGTATATAAGAATTTCCTTCGCTCATTGGAATGTGCTGATATTGAATTCTGTATAATAAGAGCTGTCGGCCGACGTATGAAGGAATCTATTAACGATATCTGTGGGATATAAAATACTTTCGATTGTTTTGGGAGAACATTCTAAGATATAGGAGGTATCATTTCGTTCTTTTTTATAGGTGTTTATGTAAGAATTGTTTGTAGTCTACTGTTAAAATAATATAATTGTATTTTTTTATACCACTTAGGTCCAGACAAGCACACGACCAACCTGATGGAAAGTGGTTTTCGTGGCCTATGGACGGGTGCAACATCAGGGGAGTTACACTCACGCTGCCGACCCTATGAGAACCTTCTAATGCCCTTCTTGAAGAACTCTACATTGTAGTCGCTTGGGAAAACCACGGCAGGGAGTTCAGTCCACGGCTTAAGCGTGCGGTTCCTTACAGTTGGTTAGGTGCCGATAAAAGGATAGTTTAATTGTAGTGGAATATTACAACTAAGCTGATAAAATGCTTTTCAATCAATCAATCAATTAGCCTACTGCAGTCCACTGCTGGACATAGGCCTCTGTCCGCGCCAATACGCGCCACGTTTGCCGATCCTCCGCCTTCCGCATCCAGTCCGTCCGTTAAAATGCTTTTAAACCTTACCTGTTCATTCACATTTCTATCATTAACAGTAAATTGTTTTAATACTGAAAAGCGTTTTAACCATTCTATCTATTAGCAAAGTTTTGCAACTAAGCAATAAAAGTTCTGTAGACTTGTTAGCAGACTGATATTCAGTACGCTTCGTGATGTTCTGTACGTAAGTGAAATACTTTCTGCCAGCAGTGGCAATTGTTATTTTGTGATATATTCCTTCAAATACTTCTAAATATTATAATTTCTGCTAATTGTCGGCAGCTTAGTGGTTAAGGAGTCAGCCTTATGATCGAGAGATCCTGGGTTCGAATACTGGCCATTACACTACCGATGTGAAACCACTCCTAACAGAGTTAGGAGTTAGAACTTAGCTAAAGGGGTTAGAGGGAATATCAGTCATTTCGGTTAAAAAAAAGCGAAAGTTTGTGAGGATGGATGTATGTTGATTTGTCATGCTAAAAGGCTGAATAGAACGAATCTGGATGAAATTAATTATTTCTAAAATAGCACATGGCACACTTTTTATTCCGACAATAATTTCCTATGGGTCACGGGAACGGGATCAGTATGTTATGTAGTTGTTGTAGTTTTTTTTATTGTTGAGTGAGTCTTTGTGATCCTATTGATAAAAAAAATCCATTCCAAGCGACTCCGCTTATAGAATGTCTCTTTGTCTACAAGTAAACTTAATTTTGAAAAAGTAAGTATTTTGCAACTAGGTTATCATGCGATTTTAGTCATATTGCAAAATACAGAATACCTAAGAGAAGTGATTTTTTTACTACATAGGCTTTTGCGTTATAGATGTTGTTATCCGGTCTAAACACATTCGATCGGTCGATCACAAATTTTTGGTCGATTGAACAAGATATTACCACCAGGACTCAACTAATTTGCCCACAAGTAATCGAAATCGTACCTATATCAAAAGTTTCCTAAGTCATAGATTTTTATTTCAGATACTCGTAGTTTGTCACGAAGCTGACGGATGAATCGAACTTCCAACTTTCTTGATAGGACTTGTTGGCTCTGAGATAGAAATATAGATTTACTTTGGAAGTTTCTAAGGAACCTAATCTGACATCTAGGGATTTGTGCTTTGATGTTGATTGCTTGTTATGTATGTCGAGGTCTATCGAAGATTTATACAAAACTTGAGTTGTATAGTGTACTCGTAGTTACTACAAGAGGCATGTATGTGATACGGAGGAATTCCACGACGCGTTTTATTTTTTAGTCTTTAATTTGTATTAGGTATAACTATTTTATTTTTAGTTTTATTGCTAATTTTATATTCCAAACATTTAAAATTAAATAACTTAATAAAAATGTCAAATTGTATTTTGAAACTAATGCACAAATTGAGGTTAATACTGTTACTATAGTAAACGATTTATCTTAAATCGAAAAATTTATTTTTATTGTTGATTATTCAGAATATTGAAAATAATACAATTATTGTGGTTTTTTGAAGAGTACTAATTACTGAAATTACCAGTATTCTCGGTAATCCTTACAGCCAAGTCAAATTTTTTGTGTTATGAGTGGGTTCATGTCTCTAGTGTAATGGCCAAAATTTGATCCCTACTCCCTCCCTCCCTGACACCTTAACCATTAAACTACAGACGCTTTAAAAAAAGTGACCAATATCAGACTTGTCATTAAACGTACCTGGAGTCGTCATCATCATCATCACAGCCCTAGTCCCGATACGAAGGTTAAAAAAATATCAATTAGCTGCACTTACACGCATCAGATACCAATTACCATCGATAACGTAATTGCTGACCATCATAGCATCAATTTAATAAGTAGATTGATTAATTTATTGAAGTAGCCATCGAAATAATACGGAAATACTCGGCATATTGATTTTGTATTATTGCATTGAAGGGTTGCAACACTTGCAATAACATTATCGGTAAACAGGAAGTAAAATTAGCGGTATTTATATCGATATTATAACAATGTCCGTACGATATTAGCGATACTCATCAATTATTTTGGAATTTTAATAATATAATTTTATTCATTGAGTATAATGATTGTATCCATACATAGCAAAATTGTATTACCATTCTCAAGAACGTCTAAGATATATGATACGATACCTAGTCATAGTTGTACCTATAGATGTAAAAATCCCGAATAATTCCGAATTATTCCATATTATTCGGAATTATTCCCAAATATTCTCAAATATTCCGGAATTATTCCCACTGAACTCACCTACAAAAAATGAAATAACTGTGCTTCCATCTACCTTCTAAGCGAAAACTTAAGTACAGACCTATGTAGGTATTGGTATATAGGTAGGTAGATACCGGAATATTATATATCTTGACCTCAGTGACGTCACAAAATGTACCTACTTATATGTATGTATATGCGCAGTACGAGTAACAGTACGCGTTTTTGGATGTCTTTTGTGGATTATGTAGATTTGAGCTTCTCCGCCACCATGGTACCCCGTGTACCATGGTGACGGAGAAGCTCCAATCCACCAATCGTAGACCATATCAAACCAATTCGAGCATCTCTCGCGACTTGGGGTCAAGTCAAGATGTACGGTACCTACTTATTTTATTATAATATAATAATAATAATAATAAGATAAACAAATAAAATATTTGGATTTGGCTCGCGAGGTTGTCGACATGTGGGCTGTGGATTCGGCGATTGTTGTTCCGATAGTCGTATCGGCTCACGGGTTGATTGCCAAGAGCCTCGACCAACATCTTAAGAGGCTCGCGTTAGATAGTTGGATCAAGGGCCTGATGCAGAAGGCGGTACTCCTCGACACGGCACGTATTGTGAGGAGGTTCCTCTCCCTGGAGCCCTAACCACCGGCAGCTTGGTCCCTGTACCCGATGCCGGTGGGCACTATTTTTTATATTTTTAAATATATGCTTTTTCTTTTAGATGTATTTAAAAATGTAATTTATAGGTTTAAAAAAAATGAATAAAGAGATAATAATAATAAAAATGTTTATTTACCCAAAAAATACAGATACAAGGTACAATGAGACAGAGATATAGCTACAAGAATTCGTACAATAATATTGTGTTTTACCTCTTGAACTAGGCAAGCCTGTATCTCAAGAGGCATATATTAAAACAGGAGTAGCATACAGTGATACAAATTAGTATTAATTGTGGTATGGTTAGTATGTGTGCGTGTGTGTGAGTTTGTGTGTGTGTGTGTGCGTGCGTGTGTGTGCGTGTGTGTGTGTGTGTGTATGTGTGTGTGTGTGTGTGTGTGTATGCGTGCTAGGCTATATACTTGAGCAGATGTTCTGTATTCTCATAATCTTGTTGTAATAACCATTCTGTTACTTTAATTTTAACTGCATGTTTATTCAAATGAGATATTTTTATTTCCTTTTCAATTTTCTTATATATGTAATTGCATAGTGTGTAGTACTGACGTTGAGCGAATGTTGTTTTATGTTGAGTACCTGCAAGAAAAATTCTACGCTTGTCGGGATCAGGTGTGGGTGTGATGGTGTGGGTTCTGAGTACAGCCTGCAGTATAAAAAGCTGTCGGACCGTCAATACCCCGCAGTCACTGTAAAGTTGTGTTGTTGGGTATCTATACGACTTCTTAGTCATCACTTTCAGTATGGCCCTCTGCGCCACTTCCACACTCAAGAAACTAGCTTTCCCCGCACCACCCCAAACAGAAATGCAATAGCTAATGACTGACTGACCCAAAGCATAATAAACCATTTTCAGAGTGTGAAAGTTGGCGGAATCACGTAGAGATTTAAATATATGGATGAGTCTCATGGTTCTCTTTGATACAGTCTCTAGTTGCCTATCCCATCACACAGATACTAAAACAGCGACTGTAAGCGACTTTCGACCTTAATGACATTATCTTAATTATGTCTTTTTGCGCTAATAGATGACACTGATTACGAATATAAGAAAAAAACTCGATTCTATATCATGTCAATAAGGTCGAAAATTGCTTGCACTACGTTTTTTAAGGTTTTTTATCCCTAGCATCCTTAACTAGTGTCTGCTATGTAGCAAATAGCCAAATCGGACCGATCTTATCGGATATTTATATGAAAACAACATAATAATATAGTGTCGGATATCGGATGTCGGCCATCGTCGTCCGATACGGATATTGGATGGTGTGAAAACACTCTTAAAGAGTTTAAAAGTGTATAAGTAGGTACTCAGGAAAACATAAGTCTTAGACTGTATTTTCTTAATTATACCGATAGGTATATATACATCAACTAGCTGTTGCCCGCGACTTCGTCCGCGTTAAGTTCGGAATGTTGTTCATCCCCTATTTTATCCCCTTATGGGTAGAATGAATCAAAATCCTTTCTTAGCGGATGCCTACGTCATAGTAGCTTAATGCATGCAAAGTCTCAGCCCGATCGGTTTAAAATTTACAAAGTTTCGTACAAACTTTCATCCCCTATTTTATCCCCTTGGGGGTAGAATTAATCAAAATCCTTTCTTAGCGGATGCCTAAGTCATAACATCTACCTGCATGCCAAATTTCAGCCCGATCCGTCCAGTGGTTTAGGCTGTGCGTTAATAGATTACTATGTCAGTCAGTCAGTCAGTCAGTCACCTTTGAGTTATATATATTTAGATATATCTATAACCGTATAAAACGCGAATCATAACTGCATTTCGAGTCACAAGACTATCAACAAGAGTCAAGACTCTCAATACATACTACATCTATCTACATAAATATCGACCGGAATAATTCCGAATTATTCCGGGTCATTTGGGAATTATTCGGGATTTTTCGTTTTATCCTTATCGGAATATTTGGAATTATTCCGGCCTTACATCTATAGTTGTACCTATAAACGCCTAGGTTGGCCCTTAGCAGTGGGCACGTACATTCTCGTCATATTGTGTTTTATGCTACTATAATTTAAAAAAAAACAATTGCTATCATACAAAATAATGAATCATCAGAATCTTTAATTAAAAATATGCTAATACTATCATCGGCTTACGTATAAAGTGGAAACGACATTTATTTGCTTCGATTTCAAAATGCAGATTGAATAGAACGGAGTGTTAACTTTACGAGTTGGACCGCCATTAAACAGGGTGATACAGAACCCCTTAAAAATACCTATAATGTCAGTTTACCAATAGGATTAATTGCCAGGGGATTGTTGCCTGTTGTTGCCTTTGTTCAAGGTCCTTATGAGAGTCACGAACATTGTTTTTAAAGAGCTTGGGGACTACTGAACTCGGTTGTTTTGTTTGCAATGGCGATTGTGTACTCCAGGAGGAACGGTTGTCAAATTGAGTATAATTGAATTGAATTTATGGCATGTATAAAAACGTTTTCCGTAGATATAGGAATGTGGATTTACGAGAGCTGTGAGACTTGAAAGAGTTTGTAGTACCTAATAAGAATGAAAATGTATTTCCAGGAGATCTCAATTTTTGAAAAGAATGATTAGTGACGAATGACAATTATTATTATATCGGCAGATGTACCAAGTAATATTTATAGGATACCATAACCCTTAAAAGCCCATAATTCATACTTAGTATTATAAATGTGAAAGTAACTCTGTCTGTCTGTCACGATTTCACACCTAAACCACTGAATCGATTTTGGTAAAATCTGGTACAGAGATAGATTAGACTTTGGAAAATTACTATGCTACACGCGATAACTGACATCCACGATGACGGAGCCGTAAGCAATAGCTAGTATAAGCTTATACGAAATATAAAGGAGGAGAAGCGAACCTCGGGCTCTCAGGTGATAGTTTCAGACACAACCGAGCTAGACGATGATAATTTGACACCCTTAAAATATACTAGCAGGAATATTGGAGTAATTGGTACGTATCCTGACACGAAAGTTAATTTATTCTCCGCATATTTCGTCAAAAGTTTTTCGTATGTTCAGTTAAATAACATTATTAGGGCTGCCCATATTAGTATGTTAGGCTTCAGGCTGAAAATTAACTTTTCGCACCATATGCCGAGTTGGGGCCTTTTTGGCACATTAATAAAATTTATTGCTTTTTTGTGATAAAGATTTCTTTTTATTTTTTCCGTCCGCTTTTATATCTTTTATGTTTATGTGTATTTTGCATTATTTTATTTAAATTTAATAAGGTAAGTATGTTTGAGTTTATGTAATGAATATAATTCTGTTCTAATTTGATACAGAGAGAGAGAGATTATTGTGGAAATTCAGTTTTGTTGAACGAAATTTCACTAGTAAAATTCGTGACGACCCCGTGACACTACTCAAGACACCACTGGTAATGTCAAGGGTATTTTAGGTAGTTTTAAAGTAATAGATATAAAGATTTCGTAGATTAAATCTGGATGCTCCTTTATATGTATAGTACAATGGAGCATTCAGACGTAAGTTGAGATCTGTTGAGATTTAAGTCCATTGACAACTTAACGTCTATAATCCTTTGAGCACCTACCTACCTGAGTCTAATTTACATACATACATAGACTCACGCCTGTAAATCCCTATCCACGGACTTTAGCAGCCCATTCTACTTAACGGAAATAAATATTTTTATAATCCCAACGAATCAAAATATTGAAAGTCAGTTCCAGGAATAGTGGTTTCGAATGTTCTATAATTGGTCGTCCATTTTATTTATGTTTGTAGTATTAACGGTCTTGTCGTTAAATATTTGGCACCTAAGAGACAGTATTATTTCTCTAAAGTGCCAAATAAAATAAAAAGTATTACGAATAACATGAGCTCTGGACGCCCTTCAGAATTTCCGGTACTCCGATAGCACAATGACAGTATCTTGGCTGTGGTATAAGTCCTTGTTACGAAAATATTTGCAGTAGAATGTGTTCCAAGTTTGTGACAAAACGTTTGCTGATTACAGCGTTCCAAGTTTGTGACAAACAACGAGTATATTTATTATATTCATCATAGTCAGGGATAGGGCTTGTGAACGGTATCTAGTGGTAATGGTTTGGATTGTAATATATTCGGATACAGAGGATAATAAAACGTTTTTAACTGAATTGACTCAATATAATTTGGAGACTTAGAATTCTTATAACCACTATCATCAAGTCATTGACACGCTAGAGTACAAAGTACTTAAATCTACGTCAGAATTCCATCAATTCTTTGCTTCCAAAGTTTGTGTTTTCGATCTCGGTGCTAATTTTCCTACTTACACTTCCTTTATGGTTTTCTTGACCTTTACTAGAGTGACTATCGTTTGACCTCTTTACCCTGAGAACCAGAGCCAGAATCTTGCCTGTTAGTCAGCAGGTGAGGTTGGCATGGGACTTTTTGGCATTATCACTAAAAAGGGGAATAAACCCCTTAATTTCATAAGTCATTCAATTTCAGTAGATATATTGTTTTAGTAGACTGTCTACGATGGCACGCAAGTAGTGTTGTATAAGGCTAAGCTTTAAAGGCTTTTAAGGCTTTAAGGTTTTAGCTTTAAAAACTTTAAAGCTTCAAGGCTATAGCCATGAAAGCTTTAAAGGCTTTAAGGTTTTAGCTTTACAAGCTTTAAAGCTTCAAGGCTTCAGCCATGAAGGCTTTAAGGTTTTAGCTTTAAAGCTTCGTTAAGCCTTTAAACTTCACGGCTTCCAAGCATAAACTTTGATTGCTTCTAAGATTAAAATAAAAACCAAAGTCTTAACATCCACTACTCGCTACCGAATAGAAAAAATTGAAAGAAGGAAATAAAACAAAGTTTTATAAGAAATCAAATTATTAGAACTTTTATATTATCACCAAACTTCTGAACAAAGATCAAGTTAACAACATTATTAGTTTAGATAAGATTAAGCCATGAAGATAAGCAGATGGATGCTTGTATTGTTTTATTTCCAAGCCAATTTCTTTTTTTTGTGATGGTGTTTCCTGATCGAGAGAATGCTTGTTCACTTGGCACACTGGTTGCAGGTGTAGAAAATATATCAAGAGCCATATTAGATAAATGTGGAAAAGTTATTTTCTTTTGGCGCCACCATAATAACACATCTATGTCTTTACTTTCAGTAGGCATATTGATATATAAATTAATTTCATTTGATATTTCAGTTACTCTCTCAGACTCATATACAGAAGAAAACAAACTTTTTCGAGTATCACACTCAACGGTCGAGTCGTTAGAAGTTTCGTTTCTTGTAGTAACCAATACTTCATTACATATATAATTTGATTCATACAATTCTTTTAAATATTCCAATGGAGTAGTTTCATTCCTTTTAGTAAAATATTTATTGTTTAAGCGAGGATCTAAAATAACAGCCATTTGAGAAATTTTAGAATTGAGGATTGGGTAATATTCATCAAATTTTTCAGACATTTGGCATGCACAATCTACTAAAAGTTGACTGTTTTCTGCAGAAATGTGTTGTTTTAGTACATCTAATATTGGTCTCACATAATATATACTGGGATATTTTTGTTTCGATAAAATTATCGTAGCTTCAAAAAACGGCTGTAAGAAATCGATCAGAAGGCTGATCTCATTCCAATCTGAGTCAGTTATAGCGTGATCAGAAAACTCCATGTAATGATAACAGAAATAATTTAACACCGTTTTCATTTTTAAAGCCCTCTCTAACATTAAGAACGTAGAGTTCCACCTGACTGGCATTTCTTTTAGGAGATTGAGAAATGGAATGTTAACCGCTTTGCATGATTCTTCAAACATTTGTTTTTTTTTTGGTGCAGTTGTTATTAAGTTGACCAGTTTGTGAACCTTCGACACAAGAGCTTTTACATAATAGCTAGAAAGACCTTTTTTAACAACTAGATTTAAAACAAGGCATCTTAAATGTGTGACGCCCTTGAATTCTTCATGAAAAAGGGTCAAATAATTCAAACACTTCATATTTGTGGCTTCGTTATCTGTGGTAACTGACAATAATTTATTATTAAGTCCATAGTCTTGGACGACAGTAAGAACTTTCTGTGAAATCTGTTCAGATTTGTGCGGATATGGTAGGATGTCAAAGTCCAAAATAAAAGAAATCATTTGAAAATCATTCGATACATAATGAGCTGTTATGACCATATATGGTTTATTCGTGACAGATGTCCAAAAATCGAAAGTGAGTGAAAATTTTGATTTTGTGCAGCATATAATATATTCTTAATCTTTACCTTTTCATTTTGATAGATTGTTTGAATTTTCAACATCAACGAAAATCGGCTTGGTAATGTGTAAGACCGATTCAAAGAATACACAAACTCTTGAAAATCCTTCTCTTCAACTATTCGGAAAGAGTGTTGCCCGTTTATGATGAATTTGATAAGATACTCATCAACACTCTTACCATTAGACAATACATGAGAAGATTCGTCATGTCTTAAGGAAGTCACTACAGATGCGTCCTGTTCGTGCTTTAAATAATGTTTTTTCAAAACACCCTGAGATGTCTTCAAAGAAAACAACTTGCTACACCCGTTGCACATCAAATTATTGTCAACAGTTTTGTAGTGGGACCACTTCCAACTCAAACGTTGCTTCTTAGATGATACCCTTGGCTCTGCATCATTAACTTCGCTTTCTCCGACTGATACCGAACCTTCCTTTCCTTGATTTGATTTCCTTGAAGTATTACTATCATCCAGTTCTGAGCTAATAACTTGCTCCTGCTCCACTATTTCCATTGATGATTCAGAGTCATTATGATTCATTTTACTGATAACCGTATTGAAGGCAACAGTGACACGACACGATACTGCGCTACACCACATACACTGAATTACTCAATTATTCTATTAATTACTTATATTTAAAGCGATAGCTAACTGAATTAAAAAAACAAAATAACCGACTGATTGATTCTGTGTCTGTGCTTGTTATAATGTAGGTAGGTCTTACATAAACGAACAAACTAAACAATATTAACCAAACTACCCTCAACTAGAAAACCTTTTAACATTTAAATTCATAATGTAGAATCCATTCTACCCTACATCACCTACATTCAGAATTCTGAATGAGAAAGGTTGAATGACGAAAATCTGTGCTTAACAAAAAAGTCATCAATTTGTTTGCGTGGTTTTTCAATGTTGAAATTTATAATGTATTCGATCGATATTTACGTACTTACTATTTATTGAAATAGTATAAATATTTTACGCTTCTGTTTAAAAATATTAAAGTTGTCTAAAGATATTCTGTTGTATACATTATATTATGTGCTCAGTACAATTATATTATATCGTGTATGAGCTAGTTTGGGAGCCTTAAAAGCTACAAGCCTTTAAGCCTTTAAAGCTGCAAGCCTTAAAAGTTTTTAAAGCTGCAAGCTTTAAAAGTTTTAAAGCTTTAAACCTGCAAGCCTTAAAACTTTAAGGCTTAAGCCTTTAAAGCTAAGGTTCAAGGCTCAAGACTCGAGGCTCGAGGCTCAAGGCTTTAATTTACAACACTACACGCAAGTTACCCGTTACATAAAAATATTGTTCAACAAAACATCAACTTATTTTTATTTATCTTGTTCACATTAGTCTTAAGACTATTCTTCAAAAAAAATCTCTAAAAAAGAAATATTTATGTAAGAAAATAGATATGCTATTACAATTTTGATGAAATCGTACATATTTTGCTTGAGACAATAATCATTTGTTTTCTTTATTTTCTAGATGTATGTATATTGTAGAATAACGAAAACAAAGTGTGTTGTGATTAAGTGTATTGATAAATAATGTATGTTCTAAAAATATCATTGTTATTGCCCCGGACATAAATATCTTGGACCTAAAATGTGCTCAAAATGTGCTCTATACGCGCAGTACCTACACGTTTCTTGGGTGTTTTTTTTGAGGATACCACAGGGTGCTATACTGCGGTGGACGATCTATTCACCAAGCATAGATTATTACAAAACAATTCGAGCGCGTCAGGGCTAGTGATGTACAAGTCTCGAGGCGTCCGAGTCCCTTTGCCTAGAGCTCGGTGTCATTTACAAGGCTCGCCTCGTTTGTATGGCGCCCGACGACTCGGGAGTCTTTTTCAGAGCTCGAGCTTTTTTGAAGTCACGAGTCCTTTTTGAAGGCTCGAGCTCTTTTTGAAGGCTCGAGCTCTTTTGAAGGTTCGAGTTCTTTTGAAGACTCGAGCCTTTTTTAAAGGCACGAGCTCTTTTGAGCGCTCGGTCGATCTCGAAGCATTTCTCTTAAGCGCACTAGTCCTTTTCTGCCCAGATGTTCACTGTTGTGAATCCTGTCTCCTAAACCAGGCGGGAAGGCCTGTCTCAGGAAACAGTGAGTAGATAAAAATTATAATATTTCAGGTTATTGTTACGAAATGAACTAATGTATTATGTATATTATATTATGTAAGACCCCGGCTACATCTCTACGGCACGGCACCGTCCGCCGTTGCCGTCGACGGCGACGGCGCCGCGCCGTAGAAATTCACGGCGCCGTGCTACGGCGCCGTGGAAAGTGTGACATAAGGGAGGGCAATTCCCCAATTAGAGTAGTCGACTTCATAGTTCGACGTCAAAAAAACTGTAACCTGAAAACGAAACTTTACGAACCTTTACGAACGTAAAAATTCTGAAGTAAACATTTATATTTTATCCCTTTCACACTAGTCGCGAGCTTGACGGATGACGTCTCGGTTTGATTGATATGGCGATATTAATTCAGAGAAAAATTCAGTGTGGCGTAGCATATGAAAATTTTCCCTAAATAATTATTAAATTAAGTACATCTGAAATGTCTTTCACGATTAATTCTTTTTCGGATAAAATAACGCAAATGTGAGAAGAAAGTGAAGCTATACCAAAAAATAAGGATAAGAATAAAAACCAAATTGCAATTTGAACTTAAATTAGAATAAAAAACGAATTGTAACGGATTCTATTATTGTTTCTATTTTATGTAAATATTATTATAACAAGACGTTGACCATGGCTCCGCTTGCATGAAATAAAAGAGATCCTATTTCCGCAATCCCCAAGAATCTAATTTCGGGATACCTAAATTGTATTATTTCAAATTAAGAGGGTGTTACATACCTCCAAAGGCCACGGTAACCACTTCCCATCAGGTGGACCGTGTGCTAGTCTGCCACCTAAATCGTATAGAAAAAAGATCTATCTCCCTGCCTAGCGATTATGTCCTTTTTTATGGGTATCTGAGAGGATTTTCGCTCAACAAAAAGGACAGATTTATAGTTTGGATGACAATATAGGCTACATTTTATCCCTGTATAGGTTCCTCTAGATAGTTTTTATAATGACTATCGCATTGAGATTAAAAAACCCGACCGCAAGCTACTTTCGACCTTAATGACATTTCTTAAAAAATATGTTTTTTGACATCTATAGATGACGCTGATCTCGAATATGAAAAAAAAAACTGGGTATTATTTGCTGTCGATAAGGTCGAAAATGGCTTGCAATATTTTTAACATTGACTATAACCCAGAGACTCCAAAAATACGTGCAAGCCATTTTCAACCTTATCGACGGCAACTAATACCCAGTTTTTTTTTCATATTCGTGATCAACGTCATCTATACATGTCAAAAAACGTATTTTTTAAGAAATGTCATTAAGGTCGAAAGTAGCTTGCAGTCGGGTTTTTTAATCTTAATGCGATAGTCATTATAAAAACTATCTAGAGGAACCTATACAGGGATAAAAAATGTAGCCTATAATGTCATCCAAACTATAAGTCTGTTATTTCTTTATCGCCGTGAATTTCGACGGCGCGGCGCCGTGCCGCGGAGTTGTGGCCGGGGCCTAAACTGTTAAAATAAGAAGAATAAGAATAAGAAGAATATATAAATAAGTTTCAAGAGCAAGATAAGATAAATATAGATAGATAGATATTTTAAGACTCGAGCTTGTTTTACGACTCTTTTGAGGACTCGAGTTGTTTGAAGGCTCGAGCTCTTTTGAAAGGCTCGAGCTCTTTTGAAGTATCGAGCTCTTTTGATAGGTTCAAGCTCTTTTGAAGGCTCGAACTCTTTTGAAGCCTCGAGCCATGGCTCATAAAACTCGCGGCTTGGCTAGGCTCGGGACTCCGAGCTTACCGAGCTCACTGAGTCTTGCCATTCCGCCTCGAGGCTTCAGAAATAGGACTCGACGCCTCGAGGCTTGTACATCACTAGTCAGGGCGTCATTCGTCTCACAATTTAGGTCCATGATACGTGTCCTGAGGTATACTAAGATATTGATATGCGATAAGCAACATACCGTCCTTAGTTATCGAATTTGGCTTCTCTTTATAATAAATCTGGTTTCAAATTCTAGCTATATACTATCGACGACGTGACCGTATTCCTAACATAAGAAATTTGGCTTAACTAGAAAGGATAGAGGGAATACTAATACTTTCGGTAACTAATATTCTTTACAAAAAGGATTACTCACCTTCAATGTCAGCTCTTCTATTCAGGAAGGCGATTTAGGTACCTGTAATAAAATGAGAGAGGTAGATCAGTGTACAATATATAATGAGGAATTTGTACGGGTCGATATTTTTATACCACTTGGCAGACCAGCGCACAGCTGCTCACCTGATGGGACGCAGTTACCGTGGCCTATGAACGCGTCCAACTCCAGGGGTGACACATTCGTGCTGCCTCCTCCTCCTCCTCCTAGCGTTAATTCCCAGTCGCATCCGAAGCTTTCAGCTCGGAGTCTGGGGTCCGCTTTACTTACTTACTTACTTAACATTAGGCGATATCGAAACTTTGCAGCTAAACCGTTGTTTTCTTTTGGACTTTTTAGGACTCCAAGTACCCGTAACGACTGCCATAGATGTTCTTATGGCAATCGGGACCGACGGCTTAACGTGCTCTCCAAGGCACGACCAGATCAATGCAAATACTCATATTTTAGGCACACAAATATTTGTACTGAGCGGGGATCGATCCCGCGCCTCCTGCGTAGCGGCCGCGTTCACTACCGCTACGCCCCGGAGGCTGTCGTACTGTAGGAACCTTCTAATGCTCTTCTTGAAGAACCCCATATAGTGTTTACTTGAAAAAACCACAGCAGAGAGATCCACAGCTTGAGCGTGCACGTTATTTTTGATCGTAGTAATGTTGATCATAAACTCATATAAATCGCATGCTAGCGCTCCGTTAAACAACCACTATTATAGCTTAATGTTACTGTACGCTGTCAATAAATTAATATCGCTGTCCATTAATGGCCGACAGTAATTAATTAGTCCTGCTTAAATAAGAATATTTGTTTACAAAGACGGTTAGTCGGACCTTCTTGTGGTTAAGTTATACATCAGATGCCGATAGAGTGTATCTGTAACAGAATCACATAGCAGAGACGAGGCTTTGGCGAAGGCTTCCCTCTCAGGTTTAGGGGTTAGAAGGTACACAGGGTCACACTCGAAATAAAAGAAGATAAATTAAACTATGGCAAGTAGGAGCAGAATAGCACATCCCGTGCTTACAAGTGCAAGCTTTGGACTGAACCGAGATTGACGCTGGGATGATACTGAGGTCGGCACGGTTTCTAATAAATTATTTAAAAATTGTATATCAGTTGTGTCTCTACATCAGAGACAGTAAAATAATGCTTGAATTATATTGAATTAGCGATTTTAAAACCCAATTCCTTTTTTTAATTCTTCTTTTTATCTACGCAAAGCAACTGAATGGATTGTAAAGCAGTTTATTTTACAAGGAAGATCTTAATCAACATGAGAAACTTCCGTATGTTTGAACAGAAGATTTTACCAAAAATAGAATCATGTAATCGACATCCACGCGGGCGGAGACGCGGTCATCAACTTGTAACCACATAAACCATATCGCACCCCTATTCAAACAAAGAAATAACTCAAAATTCATGTTTTATGAGATTTCATCAAAAAGTGTAACAACTTTACTAGGAGAAAAGTTTCACTCGAACAGCCATTGCAATACTATCAAATTGAGCAAGATAAAACGTAGTCCGTCTCTTTCTCACTAACGCGCGCGAACAAGTTGGTACCGGTAAAGTGAACGATTCATTGATGCGCCAGCTCCGTATGAGGTCGGATCGTTGCTTGTAGGAATAAAAGTGAAATAAAACAAAATAATTCGGTGCATTGCTGGCAGTTAACTATAACATTGTTTATTATTTAATCTAAAAGTGCATTAATTAAAACTTATTTCGCTTTATTAGTAAAAATGTTATAAGTTGTACCTAAAATTTTCGATTTAATTCTGTTTCATATGAAACAATGTGAGTTTTTTTAATTCCTGTTCAACTTATTGCAGTTTTATTTTAAATTTTTTTAAATGGACTGAATATTAATACGACTTGTTTTACTTTTTTACTGTAAATCCACGGGAATCATCATAGATTTTGTAGTTGATTCTGCTTATTATTAATTTCGCGACGAACATTTTTTTATTTCTTTAATTTAATACATTATTCAACTAACATACAGCCATATTTTTTAAACCACTTAGGTGGCAGATAAGCACACGGCCCACCTGTTGGAAAGTGGTTCGTGGCCTATGGAAGTATGCAACACCAGGGGCGTCACACTCGTGCTGCCGACCCTAAAGATACCTTCTAATGTCCTTCTTGAGAAGCCCCATATTATTTTAGTCGCTTGGGAAATCCACCGCGGGGAGTTCATTCCACAGCTTGAGTGTGCGAGGGATGAATTTCCTTTCATACCGCACAGTGCACACCGTTTCCGGTTGCAATGTGTGAGGATGAATTCCCCGCCTATGGCGAAAGGTGCGAGAATAGAATGTAGCTGTGGGCATCATGTCAAACAGTTAATCTGAGCACAAACCATTGTAATATAGGCGGTAGAAAACACACAGTGAGGCAAAGTCTCTTCTGAGACTGAGAGGTTCTACATCGCCTGTAAGTATGGGATTGCCGACAAGCCTCAACGCCCCTCTTCGCACCAAGTCAAAAGGGTCAAGCTGGCACGCAGGCGCTCCGGCAAAAAGGTGTCAGTAGTACTCCATGTGGGGCCGAACCTTCGCCTTTTATAGGAGGAGCCGGTGCCCCACTGTGAAGTACTGCTTCGCTCTGTTGAGCAACCCAAGTCTCTTTGATGCCAACTTGACCTTGTCTGCCAGATGACTTCAGTATTGGACGTCGTTGGAGATGTCGACACGAAGTATCCCGATACTTGTGGTAATGATAAGCGCTGTGCCCAGAAATTGCGGCGCTACAACAAATGGAGCCTTCTTAGCGGTGAATACACATACTTGTGTCTTAGTGGGGTTGAATTGGACTAAGTTTAGTCGTCCCCAATCGGATACTCCAAAGAGAGTAGGGTAGACCGGGGGCAATAGTACCAGTTTCGAAATAACGACCCATAACTCAGAATCTAATGCCACCACGTAAAAATCACTTTGGAAGTTACATTGTAGTCTAATTGGCTATAACAATCTATAAAATAATTATCATAATTATGATCCTATCAGAATGGTATAGAGTTTTTGTTCATGAAGTCCTTGTGTTACAATTGACCCCTAGTACGGGTTAATTGTACCAGAAAAACAAAGGTAAATAAAACCCAAAATTATGGCATAATCAATCAGTATTTATTGTTAATTTCTTAAGACGAATCAGTCTGTTACGTTACATCAGTCTTAATTATAGAAACTCGTATTTAGACTAGACAAAGCTAACATTTCAGTTGAACTAAACATATTATAATAATTTCCAAATTTTTGAACTATATAATGTCGACTTAATATAAAAAAACACTTAAGGCTGCTCATAGCACACCTTTCAAGCAATAACAACATCTCAATATAACAAAAATATCGAATTATTTAACAATTACTAATCCTATACAGTTACAATTAACCCCTGGTACAAACAACCCCACCCTTGACAAAAAAATATTTTTTCAACACACTTGCTTATAAACAGGCTTTTATTCCACCGCAATTACGCACGGAATGACACCTATTATAAAACTGTGACTTTTTCATTGCTATTATTCACAAAAGTGAGTTATAGACTTCTTCAATATTTTGATGCATTAAATGCAATATTTCACCTCACCAACTCCATAAAAAAGGTAGATTCCTATGAAACCTTAGCTTAGCTTAGCCCATTGTAGCTTCATTAAGAGGGTCTTTTCTCTTTTTTTGGTACCTTAGCAGCGAAACATGGCACAAATCAAACATCTTGGCTGCAGCTCTTACAGATTGCCCTCTTAAAATTTCCTTGTAAGCTTCCTGATACAACAAGAGATCCTTCGTGCCTCGGTCTTTCGTGGTCTATTTCGCGGCATCTGTATATAATTATGATAAAACAAATTAAGCTATAGATAGTGAAATAAACAAAGTACGTAGGTAGTTTGACAGAATATGATTATCTAACACAAACTGAACTAGTCCTAGAACCGTCCGGACAGCTGACTGGTTTATTACTGGCGTAATGTAGGTACCGCAGCAATACATATCACGATATCTTATACGTTAAAATCTGGTTATGGTTCTAAAAGTTATGGTGGAACAAAGAAACTTACATACATGCATACGTACCTACATGAACATTGAAAACATTACACTCCTTTTATTAGCAGTAGTGTAAAAACTGGGTCAATTGTAGCACGGGGTCAATTGTAACGTTACAATTGACCCCGAGTGTTGTGGTACAATTGTCCTTTTTTACTCCCACTCACAAAACTTCACAAATCTCGATTTCTATATATCTAACTGCCCCCACACTGACACATTACAAACTTTAATAACTAGAGAATCACAATTCAGTAAAACTTTAACACTACGACTACTTCATTAAGAACACTAGTACAAAACATAAATCATAAATACTTACGTTGGTCAGTCGAAAACACAAATCGTCATCCAGCACGTGCGTCTCGCGCGGCAGCAAGTGGCCGAGTGGTGAGCAGGTTGCGACAAGCTCAAAGCACACTTGTGTATACACACACACGCATATTTCGATTTAGTTGCAGAGTTATAGGCAATGGTACTATTGACCCGTGGTACCATTGCCCCCGGTCTACCCTAGTCTTGATTTCGGACAAAGTTGTTTGCAACTCTCCTCCACTTCAGACCTAGGGATATTTTCACGGCCCATGTAATACGTGTCCCCGATGCTATCATCTGCATAACAATGGATGGAGCCATCAGACAGCATGTCATTAATATGCAGCAGAAACAGGGTCGAAGACAACATGGAGCCTTGTAGAACTCTAGCGTTTATGTCCATGCAGTTCGAGCAACTGCCATCGACGACGGCTTGAATACTTCTGTTGGACAAAAAACTGGCAATCCATACGCATAGTCCTTTGGGGAGTCAATAGCGTGGCAACTTCGGAAGACCTCTGTGCCAGACCCAATCGAAGGCCTTCGCAATATCTAGGCTGACCGCAAGTGCCTCACCTCGACTTTCGATGGCTTGCGCCCATCGGTTAGTGAGATACAATAGGAGGTCACCGGTAGAGCGACGGTGACGAAAACCGTACTCGCGGTCGCTCAGGAGATCGTTACCACTAAGGTATCTCAGGAGCTGTGTATTAATCATACGCTCCACCACTCTCACCTTCGAGAGAAGTGAGGTGATAGCGATAGGCCTGTAATTGGACGGATCTGTTCTGTCGCCTTTCTTAGGCACAGGATGCACGAATGCAGTCTTCCTCGAAGCCGGGACCTGTCTCGTGGAATAGGAGAGCGCGAAAAGGCGTGTAAGCACTGGCCACAACTCAGGGGCACCGTGCTTAAGCACCATCGCCAGTATATCATCCGGCCCATTTGACTTCCGAACATCTAGGGATTTAAGTTTACGCCGGACCACCCGTTGCGTGACTTTTACTTCAGGTATGGAAGCACCACAGCTGGGAATAATAGGTGGCTCGGAGTTCCCGTCGTTCAAATTCGAGTTTGACGCAAAGAGATAACCCAAGAGATCGGTTTTCTCCTTAGTGCCATGGGCCAGACTACCGTCGGGTTTTTGCAGTGACGGAAGACAGGACTGGCAGAAGATTCCCTCGGCAGCTTTGGCGAGCACCAAAAAGTAAGACTACCTAATGGGTACCGCGCAAGACGCTCGCCAATTCCGCCGATGAATTCAAACTTAACCCTGGCGGTTGCTTTTTTACTGGACCTCGAGGTAGCTATTGGTAAGAGCTGTTGGCCGCGATGGTTCAAGCCCCGCGAGAGTCACTTGCGCCGGGACAAAGCAGTGGTCCAAAGTACCGAATGGTGCATCCACATTTACGGAGCACTCATCCGGGCGCGTAGTCAGCAGAAGGTCCAGTATAGCTTCAATGGGTGTCGATGTCTGGTATTCTAATGATAGAATGCACCAGTTGTGAGAGTTCATAGGTCAAGGCGAAGTTGTGTACAGCCCTTCCCGCAAAATCAGTTTCGGTGGACCTCAACCACTCCACGTGGTAAGCATTGAAGTCCCCCAAGAACACTAAGTCCGCGGTAGGATACTGCTCGATTAACCTGTCCGCCGACCGCTGCAGATGCTCATACAGTTGAGCCTTGCCCAGATCACCGCTATGAGACCTGTAGAGGCACGCATCGATACGGGTGTGGCCAACGTGATCTATACGCACCTTTTTGTTGTTTGTTAATTATAATATAATATAATATTACTTTATCTACTTTGGAAAAGTATTAAATTAATGTTAATTTAAATAAAAAACTGAAATAAAAGTAAACACATCAAAAACTTATAAATAATTTTATAATAAAACTGCATTATTTTGATTTACATGGTGCCATTTCGAATGTACTGAAAAAATATTTTATCATAAACTGAATTAAGTACGAACTTTTTTTAAATTAATATAAATAAATTACCTATGTTTATAAATAAGGATATTCTCTATAACAATTAATTGCTATCTTTATCAAATTATCCATTTCTATTTTTAAAACGTACTTATCTCATTTACTTTATTTTTAATTAAATATTGAAGTACACTGCGCGAAGGTGTCAAACTTTATTTGCGTTTTCCCACAAATACGTAATTTTGAGTTATTTCTTTGTTTGAATAGGGGTGCGATATGTTTGTCCATCTCCCAGTGAGGTTTTGATTCTTTTGTTACCCACAGAAATATATTAGGATAGAATGACCATACACAGCGTTCACGCACTTAGCGCGTGGCGACTTTTTCACTGTAAATAAATACTCACGAGAGATAAGAAATACTTTTATTTTCCTAATGTATTAATCCATTTTTATTCTACAGTTGGAAATAGTACAGTATGGCATTTTCACAGTATTTTTATGATGCTATCACATCTCAGTCTTAATAGTACTAAGTAAGTAGAAAGTACCTGCCTCATACGGCAAGAATTGTCAGATTTGCCACGCGATCCCCGCTCATATAGCCTTTTTATCCTATTATCTCTGTTATTGTTACCCTTTACTTATATCCTCAGATCCATATTTTTGCAAGCCCTTATTTAACTAATCTTGTTCCCATCCTATATCTACGGCAATTCTCTTTACTAAGACATTCCGAAACTCATAATATGTAATTTCGTGACGTAAATTCGATTTCTAACATATTTTTTTTCACAGCTTGAGTGTAGCAGGTAAAGTTATTTTATATGTAGGTATATTAAAGGCTCAAACTCTGTACGCAATGGAAACAAAATCAAGTGTTTTATTTTTATAGGCGGCCTTCTAAACCTTTTACGTTATTTATCTTTTGGCGAAAAGTGAGTTGTGTAGCAGTTTTAAAGGTGAACCAGTAATGGTCGACCAAGGTGTACGTTATTAATCAGATGGAAGACGTTTTAAGGAAAGGTCAAGTCAAGAATATCTTCCTTCAGCGAGTAGGTGGGTATTAAACGATAATATAAGTAGGTGGAAGCCCAGGGGCCTTAGACAAAGTGACATTCTATTGGCGAAAACGCCAGTGGAATCGCTAATCGTAATATGAAATTGACATAAATCATTAAAATAACTATATTTTTTTAATGAAATTTGAGTCTTTGTAACTCGAAATACATTATTTAACTTATCATTATTAGTATAACCACCGCAATGTCCCGAAATCCATTGTTAAAACCTTAAAAATGGTTCGCTTCAGCGCGATTCCATCAATAGAATGTCACTTTGTCTAGGGTCCCTGAAGAGCCCTAGAAACGAGAGGCGAATATGCTAGGATCGTAGCAAGTGTGAAATAGGTATGAATTTAAGTTTGTACGTTTATATAACACTAGATATTGCCCGCGGCTTCACCCGCGTGGATTTCGGTTATCACATTGCCTATGTCTTTTCTCAAGGTCTAATCTATCTCTGTATCAAATTTCATCAAAAGTTCAGGTTCAGTTCAGTGGTCAGTTTCAGACGTGAAAGCGTAACAGACAGACAGACAGATAGACAGACAGAGTTACTTTCGCATTTAGAATATTAGTATGGAAGTATGAATTGGTTTGATTGAGACTTTATTCTAAGCTCATATATAATTGCTAAACATGTAAGTGTCATACTTGCCAACCAGTAAGTTAAATATTCTACAACACATCAGTGTTGTAGAATATTTAACTTCTTGTATCTTTGACATAAGAGTTACCAAGTGGTAACTCTTATGTCAAAGCTGAATAAACCACACAGCTACGAAGGTCTTCTTGCCTTCGTGACTATGAGGTTTCTGCAGAAGTCAGAGTTGCGAAGGAGATAAACGGAAAATTAATAACCAATGATGGACATCGGGTATTTACTTTATGAACCTCTGAACTTATAATGAAAAATCTGAGGTTTATAAGTTAAATAGAGTGCCTCCCACGTCGACATAGAATTAGAACCAACAATGCTCCCAAAGTAAAGTAGAGGCCTTCCTATATCCTTTGTTAGGTAAGTGTGCACCATGAGCCGCCCTTTTGCGCCAAACTCCTTTCATTATAAGATTTTTTCCTACCTATAACATTTTTTTATTGTGACATTATAATGTATTTCTGAAACAATAATAAAAAACAAATATCAACGATGAAGTAATATAAAAATCAATTTAATTATAAATTAACGAGATGACTCAACCTTTAGACAAAGTCTGATCCTATGAACAAATTGCCTTAAGCTCAACGAAAATACATTAATCAGGTTTTGTTCAAAGGAAGGAAATTTAACAACCCAATATATTTTAATACGTTGTTAGAACATTTCCTTTCCACATTATTGGGCAAACTTATATTACAAAAATAAAATGAAAGAAGAAAAATATTAACATATTTACAACATTTAAAATCAATCAGGGTACAGAAAGGTTTAGAACGTATATATTTTTACAGACAGTGCCAAACGATCCACAGCTAGGCTCGTTACAACGTGGTTACAACCCATGAGTGTCTTGCTTTGGATAGAAAACAGTAACACGGGTACAAGTGATAAAAATGAACTTACAAACGCAAAAGCAAAGATACACAAAATAATAAATACAAAAATAATACAGCAGATTTGAGAACGTTTTTTGAGGTCGATAAAAAAGCAAATGATCACAAACACATAAATAAACTCATAATAGGTAATAATGATTTATAGTAATTCTTGAACCAGACTCTTGGTAAAGATGATTTAGGTGTCAAATATGGCTAAGAAAATTCCGATAAAGCAAATGACAAAAATCACAGGTGTTCATTTTCCTACAACACTGGGCCCTATAAGCGGGGTGTGAAAAAGTGTCTAACGAGACCGTTGATAGAAGGTCACCATTGTTTACTTTCATTGTAGTCTTTATTCTTTAGACTTCTTTCGCAGGACCCGATATGAAGTGAAGTAGTCATAATAACGCATTTTCTTAAAAATTGATTATTTTCTTGGCATTACGTGTAATACAATCTTAAATATTGAACTTCAAAGCTTTCTTTTAAAACAAGCAAAAAATATGGTTACGTCATCTTTCTCCTGAATTAATCAGTGGATTGTCTAGATACCTTCAATAAGCATATTTTAGAGACAAATAAAGTGCGGGCTTTCGAATAATTCCCTACGAATCCATTGAATTAATTTTGGCATTTCGCTAGACAGGAATGTTGTAGATATGAATAGTAATTATTAAGCTGGGTCAAATACTTCGTTTATTTCGGTATTGCGTGTTTGTTGTCTCGTAATATAAGTTGGTCATTCGTGACAGAGGTTAGTAGCTACATTATTGACTTGATCCACACCTGACTCGGCAGTTCTGTGTATAGTGTTGGTATCGTAATCTTGCTATCATCCTGAATTTAACGAACGCCTTTAATTTCTTCTACTTTCATAACTGATTTTCATACATGCTCGACGGGTCCACACCCGGCTTAAGAAGAATGTCAAGAGTACCCACACACTCTTGACATTCTTCTTAAAGTTTTATATCATAGGGCATTTTTAGTCTTTCAAATACAAACTATCGTATATTCCTCCTCAGGTAAAAGGTTAGGGTCTAAGCTGTACCTTAACAAAATGATTGCCGTCCGTGAAAGTACATCTATTGAGGGCTTGAAACATGAAACTGAAGAGTACGATTTTACCAATTATTGACATGATATAATGGTTGCCTACATTATTTTATCTTATTGGTAGATTTGTTTAATAATCTATAATGGTAGATATTGTCTTGTTATGTAAGCCTCACAACATTGGGAGAGGCCTATGTCCTATCAATTAGCCTATCCAGTGGACTGCAAGAGGCTAATTGATTGATTGATGTAATCCTTAATGAAATGAAAGAGACTAGAACCTACAATACACGGGAATCCTTGTGTAGAATCTAGGGCTAAAATCTACATATAATTTGATTATGAGAAAATAAACATTACTATTATTTTCGAAACTTCACTTACAGCTTAACATAAAGCGACTTGTAGAAGTAGTAATCGAAATCGGATGGTAGAAGTTGAATTCAGATAGTCCTTTGACGTCAAGTTAAATCTGAATCGCTAAAATTATCTTAGCTATTGCAAGATAATTTTAGCGATTCAGCTCGCAATTCTATTCACATAGCAACAATTGCCTCTCTGCTGGACACTTTAAACGATAATTGAGGCTCTATTGGGACAATTACCGCAGAAATAATGATTCTACAGGAATTTAGGATAAGGGGTGTCTTTCGGGTTTGAAGGAGAATACTATACCTACTATTAAATTGTTCTTTGGCTATATTATATTCCGAAATAACCTATAGAAATAAGGTAGTGTGGCATTTAATAATGGCTTATATATTACTTTATTATTATGGTAGGTCGCGTGTTGCGTAAAATAACATGTCACGCGAACTTACGTTCATTTACAAAAAAAATCAAACATAAGTCCGCCTTATCCTTTTCTATCCTATAATCCGCTTCTTACTTTTATATGTTATGGTATATTTGTAGGTGTGGTAAGTCTCACTTATAAAGCTTCTAGGGCGCCGTACCCTTAGTCTTAAAACGGAATTACGAACGGTATTACTAAGACTTCACTAAATAAAGATAATGGTACCAACCCTTCGTGTGAGAGTCTGTCTAGTACTTGATCGATTTTTTATATACATTTTTATACTGCTAACAAAAGGTATAAATTCTTGTTACTAAGCAACAGAAAGCAGGAGTGTAAATGGTAGCTATAGAGCTACCCTTTACTAAATGACACGCATAAGTAGAAAAGAAAGAAATGATCACAAAGTTAATGGGCTAAAAGAGTTAAGCCTAAAATCCTTTACTGAAATCCGAAATAAGGTTTTGGAAAATAATTGTGATTCTCTTGCCAGATGCGATTATTCAAAGATTGGATCAAATACTTAGCGAACAAAAGGAGTTAAAATAATATAACATCTGAGGATAAGATTATAATACTTTACTTATCTGAAACTTGGGTTAAATCGCACCGAAACTTTAGGGTGATTATTATGATACCAAAATCGTTTGCTTAATTTTTTGCAAATATCTATTTCAACTTGCAATATTGGTATATTTGTAAACTGAATTAGATCGAAGTAATTTTTTGCGACAGTTGCAGCATACGGGAATTTATAAATCCAAATTATAGAATTCTTTTTGAAGAATCTAATATTGTTTTAGTATCAAACGAAATCTGTGACGAGCAAGCGTCGAAGTATCGTGGCCATTTAAGCTTGAAGTCAATTAATGAAGCAAACTTTGCTTTCAAGACTAACTTTTTTGATGTTTAAATTAGTCTTATTCTAAAGAAAGATCAAACTTTCGACCTAACGGCTGTGATGAAAAGAGCCCAGATGCTTCATTATACAAACTATACCTACCACAGATTGAGAAAACTAATCTTAGAAAGTGTCAAGGAAAATCTGAATAATTTAAAAACATTAGAAATATTAATATTATAGATTTCAAAAAAATACATACAATATGGACGTTAACTACTCTTTTAATTTTACAAAATATGACCGCTTGATAATAATAGGTATAATACTGAAGTTAAATATTGTTACGATAAATAGTTTTAAAAGTAGGTATTTGATTTAGAAAATTCAAGATCTCGAACAAGCTGGTGACGTAACGCGCTTGTAATTTGTAGCGCGTAGTGCAATATGCAAGAGAATGTCGTATTTATCTCGGTCTGTGTTGCGTTTACATGAGTTAAGTTCACATTAAAAGTAATTTGAAAAATTAAATAGTTTTAGTTCAGTTAGGCAATATTTTATTTTGCACCTAAATCTGCACTTGTAGAAGTCTCAAACAGCCCAGCTTCCCTAGACAACTGATAATTCGTTGGCTTGCGCAATGTAGAATAGAATGATGAATGTATGGGATCCATAAGTATTTTGACGTTTATGTCAATCGTCAACGTATGTCTATCCCACACATTGATCAATCTTGTTGCACGTCAACACTTGTTACTCGTTGGGACAAAAACTGTTGCATCCAGTAACACCTGTGACTTGTTGGGACAAAAACTGTTGCATTCAGTAACACCTGTGACTCGTTGGGAATTTTTTTCCCAACCAGTAACAGTGTTATTCGTTTGTGTGTTACTGGATAGACATATTATAACATCTATTCTATTCTACGTACAAACGTATTGCCACTTGTCTAGAAGGGCAAGTGTCACTTCATGAACCCTACTCATCAAGATAATAATAGAATACTAAGTACTTATGTGAATAGTGTTCTTTAGGGGTAATTCACTGTAAAAGTATTCTAATCGAGCGAACCTAAATTCAACTGGGTTATCTCGAATTAAGCGTATACATAACAGGTTTACAGGTGATTTACTTCGGGACATTATTTCTCCGAAATATAAACGGGTGTACACACAATTCTGTTTAACATTATGTGTATTATTCTCGCACCTTATCACAGCCCAGACCCGAGGCCACAATTCAATGGATTGAATTATGTCGTACAATGCGGACAGTTTAATTGCTTTAGTAGAACAGACAGTGGTAATACTGATAATAGTGTAAGATGACTCATGTCGTAGTGGATTTGAAATTAACGAAGCAAGAAGTAAGAGCATATAATTATTCTTGTGCTATTTTTTTCTATAGGTCATGTCAATGTGACTTCGTCTCGAATGATGGTAAGCTGAAGGCAAATTTTCAGAAAAAGAGGAGAAAAAAAAGTCTCAGAGAAAGAGAAATATGAATAAACTTTGAAATCAATCAGCGTAGATTGTGTGACTATTCGATTGTGTGTGTACTCGACTTGGTGGGCAATTAGAAAAACCTACATACATACATATGCACACACCTATTTCCCTTACATACTTCATGAGCTTTCTCTACTGTTAGAAGAATGCATAATATGGCGTTATGCATGTTCTTTTTTATTACTATTCATTGAGAATTATGTAATTATACATTAATAATAAACAAACTAAGGATTGAGGTTGGAATTTATGTCTAGATTAATAAAGTTTTACGTAAACGTTGGTTAGCAAATATGTTCTTAAAACTTACGCAGTTGGTATAGTTTTTCGGTGGATAAACATGTTGTACCCACATTTGTAGTCAAATATGTTCTGTATGTAAATACTTTTAGGTCGTTTGTCAAACTCGGCGAACTTCTGTGGCGGTTTGATCCTTAAATAAAATATTTTTATAGCCAACAGGTGTTTGTTCGGAATGCTGAATTTTTGTGTGTTATTATTGCTACGGCTGTGAGTGTTTTTGATTTTTTGATGTGGAACATTAATTATTTCGTATAGGGAGTAAGCTCGACTTCGTATGCTGTGAGAGCAAACGGAATACAAATACAAAATAAATAAGTACATAATCTAAATGGTACACCTGGCGGCTTTTGACTGACTCTTGTAAATATTGAGTGTTATGGGTTTAATCTACACATCGCATATATATGACTATGTGAATATTGTGCGATTCACAAGGTTTAGACATAGAAGGATTAATTCTCAAAACAGCAACAGTGTCTCAACATGGAAAATTTTCTAAAAACCTAATTCTCAGAATGGTAAATTCTCTAAAGGCTTAATTCTCTGAATTATCAATTTTTTGTTAGCTTCTCTGGTAATGAATTGAATCAGTGAAATAATTCTCTACTTCAATTCGCTCTTGACAGATAACTTCCACATATAATATGGGCAAGGTAAGACTGATGTGTCACCATTATAAAGCGCAAGAGATTCTATCCAAGATGAAACAATTTGCCACCTCGTTACTTTGCTGCACCGTATTGAAATTGAAAATTGATTTTTGAAGAATACGTATCATAATAGAGCATCTATCGAGGTCATCAACGTGAACCAAGTTAGCCTTGTTCACTGCTGGTATTTATACAGGGTGGAAGATTTTAACCTGGAGGGAAAGTTCTCTAAATACTGGAGATAGAGAATTTCACTCAAAGGAAACATTCCTTTATTTTTAAAAAGAAATAAAACTGTATTCATTATTTTTTGAAAATTCGCTTGCCACACCCGGTAATCGAACCAACTAAAATTCGAAAAAATAACATCCTGTATTTTTATGACATCAATCAATAGTGTAAATCATAAGGATCAAATCTGTCTAACAAACATGGTTAATTAAATGAAAAGAAATCCCTGAAAACAATTTTTTTAAATTCACTTTATCAAAATAAAGAACTTAACTCAAGGATCCATCAGATATCATATCAACAATAAAATTCCATATTTAAATTACTTGTTCCTCTTCTTCATACGAATACCCCCACTGGCCAGCAGGGTTATTAATGTGGCACTCGAACCGACTAAAACCGCACGCCGCCGTCAGGTTAATTCAAGTCTCAATTAACGTATTATAAGGCGAACCAATAAGGCAATTCTCTCGCTATCTCCGTTGCACAGGGTGCGATGCGGTGTACCACGCAGAGGTTCCCAAGCCCAACCAAGTATACCTCGAGACACGTATCTTGGACCTAAACCGGGAGACCTGAGTACTTTAAGGAGTTACCCAATAACGTTACATTCTAAATCGGAATCAAAGTTCAGGCATTTAGTACTTATTTTAATAAATAAATGGCGTCAAAGATAACTTGATTGTTGATAAAGTATGTGATGGCTCCTTGACCAAAAGTACTGTGTCTGCTAGAATTGAATTTAAAAGTTAAGATTTTATGGACTTCCTTTCATTTAATTTACCATGTTTGTTAGAGAGATTTGATCCTCATAATTGACACTATCGATTGATGCTATAAAAATACAGGATGTTATCTTTTCGTATTTTAGTCTGTTCGATTACCGGGTGTGGCAAGCGAATTTTCAAAAATCTATGAATGCAGTTTTGTTTCTTTTTAAAAATAAAGGAATGTTTCTTTTGAGTGAAATTCGCTATCTTCAGTATTTAAAGCACTTGCCCTCCAGGTAAGGTTCCACCCTGTATATAATTTTTGCCTTTCTTCTGTAGATTACAGTTACAGTCCGTTACAGGGGAGTACGTTGCTGCAGAGGAAGCCGGTAGTGAAGATGGGGCCGGTATAAACTGCTACCAACTTTAAATTACGTTCGCATAGTTTGTAAATCGGACAGTATGATACTATGATACTTTATAACAGGTAAATAATAAAACGTTCAAGCAATTGAATCAATCAATTTCTTACCATCAAGAGATGTGAAGTCATATTGCCCTATATACAAAGTGTCAAGGAAAATCTGAATAATTTAAAAACATTAGAAATATTAATATTATAGATTTCAAAAAAATACATACAATAGGGACGTTAACTACTTTTTACTTTTGCAAAATATGACCGCTTGATAATAAAAGGTATAATACTGAAGTAAAATATTGTTACGATAAAAGTTTTAAAGGTATTTGATTCAGAGAATTACGTTCGCATAGTTTGTAAATCGGACAGTATGATACTATGATACTTTATAACAGGTAAATAATAAAACGTTCAAGCAATTGAATCAATCAATTTCTTACCATCAAGAGATGTGAAGTCATATTGCCCTATATACAAAGTTCTTCTAATATAGAAAATATAATTTATCTAAGCAGCCTTTGACAAAAAAACATCTTGCACAAAATGCATTTCTCAAAACGTCGTAACCATTTGTTCCGGTTTTAGACACAACATTCATCTTCTGCATCACATCTCTTATTCAAACGGAACTATTTCTCATCTTTCTAGATTTAAACTTCCATTAATAAAAGAGTTTTAGGGGATCACGAGAGCTTCGCAAAGCGAACGTGACATAATCTGGGTCACCTGTTGAGTAGGTACGTCAAGATAAAAGTACCTACAATGGAAAACGAAATGCGAATATTCCAAAAGTGGTTTGCTCCTTTCATTTGGTAATTGAATCAGAAATTAGAGAGAGATATACCCTGGGGACATATAATATCTTGGAACTAAAATGTGCTCTACATATATAATATGCACAATGCACGCACAGTGCACGTTTCTTGGGTGTCTTTTAAGGATAGCACGGGATGCTACTGCGGTGGACGAGCTCAAATTAACCAAGCATAGATTATTACGAAGCAATCCGTGCGTGCTAGGGTCATGTTCGTCTCTAGACTTAGGTTCAAGTTATGTGTTCTGAGGTATAAAATATTATGCACGAACTGGATTGCTATTTTAAGGCGGCCACCAACTAACAGTTTATCGAACGACAACCGGATCATATCGGTCAGTTCATCGCAATAGCCCACAAACTTACAGTTTCGTATACGATTTTGGACTGACGGCTAATATGTGTGTGGCCACTTGACGATTCCGGTCAGCAAAGACAGTTAAAGGCCGGACAGTCTATGGCCGTCGACAGTTTTTACGTAATAACATCAGACTAAAAGAATAAAATAATGTTATTATTTTAGTCTGAGGCAATAAAATTATGATGACGTTGATGACATAAGGACTGCAGGCCGCCCGATAGGATCAGAAACTGCAGGCGAACTGTTAGTGGGTGGCCGCCTTAAGTCCATATTTCAATGTGAAAGATTTTTAGGGCTTTTCTTAAAAGAAAAAAAACCCTTTAAGCATCACTTCTTTGTACCTCTGGCTCTTTGTATGTCTAGATCTTTTTCTCAGAGACGAAGTATGAGGTATTACGTTGAAATTATTATCAATTACTCAGATATGCAACCTCTTGAAGTTAATAATAAAAACTAAAAAAAAATTACCGGTTCAAAATTAAAACCGAAAAGGGTCAATAAATTTTAAACATTTAATTAACCGTCCTACCCTAATGTACTTTCTTACCCAATTCCGAACGCAAAAGATAACATTCTAGCCAAACAAAACTTCAAAATTGTTTTATACAAAGTCAACTTTAACTTTCTAAAAACGTTATCAATCAATAGGGAAATTAATTTCCTTTCTCAACTAGCCCGAGCAAAGTTATAACTGGAATAATGGGGATTCTATTGAGATTGACTGCACAGTATTCAGTGCCAATTGTTGAACAGCCACTGTCAATCACGATTAAGCGTGCGTCGTACCATCGTAATGGTAATAAGTCTGCATGAGTGACAAAAGAAAATTAAGTTATGCTGTAAAACGTTTGGTGGGAAAAATTTAACTTTTAAATGGGAAATTGCATGCAGAGCAGACATGACAGTTTTATTAAGACTTTATTTTTCTGGTTGTTTGTAGTGAACTACACGGAACTTGCTAGATTTAAATAGGAAAAAGTCAACAACCAGGTCGGGATTTAACTCTTGGGGATTTATTAACGAAATAGAGTAAAAAATATCTGATTCCATCTGAACTTTATTCTTTATTAACACCATTTTAGGAGACATGACCCGAGATTATAGCCTTGTGTAAAGAAATAAAGTTTACGTAATCGAGTGTGTAGACTCATTCTACAAAATAAACACCATCCACTTTATTGCAAAACGTGAACTAAAAAGAGTATTAAGGTTAGGGTGCTGTAAACCAAGTGTTTTTGCTAGTCGACAGCATGTAATAAAGTGGCATATTCCTGAAAAATAATAGTGCTGGTTTTGCTGCAATATTTTTTCATTTTCAATGTGCAATCTTTATAGTTTTCACTGTTTTGTGTTAATATGGTTTTGATTGTATTGATGCGTCTTTATTTTGCATTATTGCTGTAGTAGAATTGTCCAATATACACTATACACGCCACTTTCCCAGTGATTTTTTTTTCTGAGTATAAGATTTTTTTTTTAATTGAAATTATTTGTTTCCGAAAACAGAATATAATATAATATGTTACCTGGGTATGGATAGATATTAGAACTATGCAGGCAGGATTTTAGAAGTAATAAATTATAATTGATTGACGAAAATTTGAATTTGAGTTCAAAAAAATAAAACGTTATGTTACTCTATACTGTCTCTACCTACCCGGAGGTAGAAGGAAATATGCGTGAGCATATAAATATGTATGTATTTAAAAACATATCTATAAAACAGGAAGGGACCCTGACCGACGTTAACTGCATATTAAAAACTCTTTATAAACTTTTTCATATTCTTTTAAAAACCCACATCTGTGCATCTGAAACTTTTCTTGGGCATAAACTTACTTGGGCATAAAGTAGGTGAACAATTTGAACCGTAACTCGCAGGACTCTTTATGACTTTAACCAGACTTATCTTCACCGCAAATAAGTATGGGTTTACTGCTTTTAAAAGACTGAATTACGATTTTATAAGTATGAATTTGAAAAATAAAAAATGTCCTTATAAATCTAGATATAATTTGGGCTTTTAAATTTCAATCAATATATTAATATTCCCGAGAGATAGGTATATAACTGAACGGCTGTTGAAGAAGCTCTTTATTACACGATTTTGGTCTTTGAAATAAAATTGATATTGTTCGGGACATATTTATCTTGAACCTAGAATGTGCTCAAAATATGCTGTATACGCGAAGTACGCGTTTCTGAGTGTCTATTGAGGACAGCACGGGGTGCTACTGTGGTGAACGAGCTTAAATTCACCAAGCATTATAAAACAATCCGAGGGCGCCAGGACCTCATTTGTCTCGCGATTTGGTTCCAAGATACTTACGTGACCCGAGGTATAGGTACAGTTACTTACCCAATATTGGATTGAAAAGACGGTCCAAGATACATTGCCACATGCTACATTTTTTGATTCAAGATATTCCTTTCCATAGTTTCGGGTATCAATGGCAGTGATACTGGAGGGAACATTGAGGAGGATGATATCTGATAGGAATTTGTAATAATAAATAACATTTTGCCGACTCCATATAATTGGTACAAAGGACGATTATTTATTGAACACTGTAATGTTCTTATATAATGTTTTATATGGCTCTTTCTCGCACCTGCTTTATGGTAAAGCAAAGTTGTTATAATTTGAAGATATATATTTCACTAGCTGACCCCGCGAACTTCGTACCGCGTAACAGTCAAATCTTTTTTTTTCAATTTTTCTCTCCGTAAGAACCATCCCCGTACTTTAAGGAATGTTCTAAAAAAAGAATTAGCGAAATCGGTCCAGCCGTTCACGCGTGATGGCGTGACCAAGGGAAATAGGGATTCATTTTTTATATATAGAGATTATTATCATTCTAAATAAATATTCTACAACATTCTACACAACGCTATCTAGACCCATGGTAAGCTTAATTAGCTTGTGTTATGGAATCTAGAATGCGGATATACATACTTGAACACTTTTTTTTGTAAATACATACATATTATACATAGAAACACCCAGACCAATGCAAATATTTATATTCATGCATACAAATATTGGCACTGAGCGGGGATCGAATCATTATTTCTTTTTTTAACCCCCGACAAAAAAGAAGGGTGTTATAAGTTTGAAGTGTGTGCCGTGCCGTGTAAAGTAAAAATGAATGAGCTACATAGAAAGCTTTCACATTGCACGGTTACGGCACGGTCGCCGCGCTCACACGACGCGACCGTACCGTGACCGTGTGCATGTGAAAAGGGCCTTAGGGAAGAATTATGTAGGTGTGGACCACATATATATAGGTTTGTACCATCTATATACTTCGGCCCGGGTAACTTCAAAACTAACTGGATTATTTCAAACTTTCGAAAGCTGTTAACTGTTTGGGAGTTTTGAGGAATTCTTAGCCCTTCTTTGAGATCACGCTAAACTTCATTTGAGGACAAAATGGTGAACGGGGAGTTACTTCAAACTTTTAGGAATATCTTCATTATCTCATATTGTCTTATTTATTTAATTTCTAAGAATTTTTGGAGAGTAAAAATATTAGGCAATTTGGAGAAAACCCTTGGTTTATAAGTTGCGTCGTGATTTATTGGTGTCTTATTTGACTTTGATTAACTCTTATATTAAAAATCAAACCAGAACTGGAAAAAAGTGCTTATCATAACTCTGCAGCCTGAGTCCAAAACTGTTGTTCAGAAAATTCTACCAAAGAACTCAATAACGCTTTTTTCCATAAGATCTTCGGAACCCAAGCTGACCTCACCTAAAAGCCTGTACACCTGCTGATGAATACACAAGGCTGTGGCGAAGACTTCAATTTAGTGTTGATAGGTTAGAAGGCAAATCAAAAGGAGGAGAAAGAGTGAGCGGACCCGGGAGCCGATGTGAAAGCCTCGAATGCAGCTGAAAGGACGCTAAGAGAATGATGATGATGCCTTTACCTACCCCGAGAATCGATGGTCATCTATTACGAAAAGGAAAAAAGAGAAAAAAGAACTATGGAGGAACTTATAATCATAAAGTTAGATCCAGAAAATTTAAATACGGTAAAAAGATAAATCTAAATGATGATGATTACGAATATTTGAATAAAACAACCACATTGTTTGCCGAAGTAACATTTTATTCCAATCAAAAACAAATATTGTTCCCAGTATCGAAATGGAAATTGACTGAAAAGCTGCCTGGCAATAAATGGGATTAAATGGCAAAACATCGAAGCCCTGGAGAGCAATAAATCGAATTGTACAATTAAAAGAGATGTTCTTCAAATACAAATTTATTGGTACTTAATAAAGTAATATCTAAATGGAACGAATGTAAGTCAGTTGGAGCCTGCGATGGTACAATTAGAAGGTATTAAATTAGTCTCGTTTAAGGTACCATTGTAACAGTTCGATAATTTTCAATATAAGAGCATGTGCGACAGAAAATGGACTTATCGGTGAGTGCGAACGGGAATAAGTAGTATGAATTACGCGGTATCCTTTTGATATTGCGATATTATCGAAGAAAACCTGCGAAAACCTCTCCCATCAATCAGCAGGAGTTCGGCTTGAAGATGAGGTTGGCTTGGTGTTGAAAAAAAAAAAGAATAAAGAAGAATACAGGTCTTTTCACGCTTTGTATTAAAATGTATTCTTATAAACCTTAAAGGATCGTTTAACTTTGAGAATATAGCGTAATACATTACACGATAATATTATTATAATGCCCGTATACTTAACTCAGTTTGCAAAATATGGTCTCATGAAGTCGATTATGATCTGGTATAAAATACGAGAAGCACGATAAAATTGTTTTGACACAAGGCATTTTATATGAAAAATGTTTGGAGATAATTACATTGTCATAAAATGTAGGATTTTAATATTGAAGCTCTTGAGTGGGATCCTAAAAACGTTGTGAAATGGAGCGACCGATAAAAGCTATCTGGCAAGAGTTGATTTACTTGAATTGGGTATGATCTTTCGATATAAAATGTTAATGCGCTAAAGTGGCCAAAAAAGCAGAGGAATTTTAAGAAATTTGTGAATTTACTTATGTATCGTTTTTTATCAAGTATTGCCTAATTTGCCTATATTAGGCAGCCAGTATCCACATTTCATCAATTTACTTCTGATTAATTTTACGATAAGATAGTTTTACCTTTTCTTGGGTTTAGTCCCATACATATTTCGTCTACTATGATTTCGGTCCCACGCGCTATTCTTCAAGTTTTCTTTTTCTGAGAAGTTCAAGACTAATTTCCATGTCAAAAAATCGATTTATATTAAGTAAAAGAGTTTCAATTGTTTTATTTTGTTTAGGTGTTATTTCTGTCACATATAAATTGCCACTTACATTGAAGTCTAAACACTTGGAAAGAGTTAGAAAATTGATAGTTCTACTATATTTCAAAGTTGTTGGTGCAAAAGTAGATAAGTCAGAGTAATGAGCGTCTTAGACTCACAAATAAGTTTCGTGTTCATTTGGTTTTATTGAATAAGTGAATAAAACAAGGCATTAATTTGTTTTCTTTACTGAGAGTAGCCACATTGTAAATGGGTACCTTATGTAGCGAAGCGTAACTATTGTATAAATAATGTCTTCTAAAATTTCTAATAAATCGCCTCAGTAAATTATTCCAAATAGGTACATACTTAGACATTATTGCTTGGTCAAAGGCTTACTGCATTCATTTACTATGTAATAGATATTAAAACTATAAAAAATGAATAAAAACTAAAATAATATAGGTATATAAGTAAGAATTTTCGGAATTGACGTAAATTTCGAGATATTTTATAGTTCATCTATGGAGTATCTACAGACAACTTTCTGTAGGTATAGGAATACATTGAATAACCTTCTTGAGTAAGTACAACATACTAGTAATTCTTGTATCTTTTTATAAAGCACCGACTTATTAAATATTAGAACTATGTTTAACAACGTTAGGGTGCAGAAAATTTTGTTATGAAAATTTTCTCAACACAACGCGTGTGTTTTTCCTTTTACTGTCCTTATTAGTCCTACTATCCTACTAATATTATAAATGTGAAAGTTTGTGAGAATGGATGTGTGGATGTGTGGATGTTTGTTACTCTTTCACGCATAAACGGCTGGACCGATTTGGTTGAAATTTGGTATGTATATAGGTTATACCCTGGATTAACATATAGGCTATTTATATCAGCGATGAACGGGATCAGAAATCCACGCGGGCGGAGCCGCGGGCAACAGCTAGTTTAATATAATATGTAAATAACTACATATACTTTTTAAACTGGTAGTGACATTTTTGTGATAAAGGACTAATTTGGGTAGGTACAGTGTACAAAATTCACTATTTTATACATTGCGGTAAATAGCTGAGTTGATGGCATAGAATTTCATATTCTAGACACTCAAACTCAGATTCAGGTCATCACAGTTAGGTCATACATAAGTAAGTCTATTCTTTTTATTCTTTTTGAAGTTATGACCTTGGACCGAATTTGAAATTCCGAGATAGGCCCTCTTAAACTTTCAGAATCATTTATAGTTTGGTACATTTTCAATAGATTTCGAATTTTTTTTTTTTTTGGTATGTTTTCAAATTGCAAGTTTTATCGTCATTTTAGTGGATTGGCCTGGAGCCCAACCTCTCTCCATGGCTAGTCACTGGCAGCTCTAGTCTTATCTTATTCTTGATAAATGAATCGTGCAGTTATATAATAGACTTTCCGACAGACAGGATCACTATAGATTCAGCGCTCAGGTGTCGGTTATCTATTGAAAATTTTACTGGACTCCAGTCTAGAATCTCCTTAATCAATACTGTCTCTAGAGTGAGAAGGTGAAAGTGTACGAAATTCGATCACCGAATAACCTTAGTAATCATTATTTCTCACGCGTAGTGGTAAACTAGACACATCATTAGAATTCGTCAAACTAACCACTATGTACTTTGCTTTCACGTCATACGGAAATATAACACAGAAGCCTTTTTAATGAGTCCCAAGATAAGGGTAAACGGCAAAACTGGCCCTAAAACCGTATTACTATGTTTTGATTACTTAGGGTATAATGTGACCTTAACAACTAGGCTGGAAATTACTGCCTGATTAGGGCAGGACAACCCTGTATTTGATATGAATATTTTAACGGGTTTACTTAGATGTGTTGCTGCACAGGGAATTTGAAAGTGTAAGTTCAAAGGCTCTGTTGGGAAAATAGGCTCGAATAATTAAACTAACTTACAATGTTTGTATGTCCTCTTCTGTCTTTTCAGTGAATGGATTCTGAAACAAATAAATTTGAAACATCAGTATATGACAGTTACTCAATTACTGACAGCCTGTACCTGACCAGCCAGTGGTGGTAGTGAACGCGACCGCAACGCAGGAGGCGCGGGTTCGATCCTCGCCCAGTGAGAATGTTTGTATGCATGAATATACTCGTAGGTTTTTGCATTTATCTGGTCGTGCCTCGGAGAGAACGTTAGGCCGAGCGACGGTCGCGGTTACGATGGTAGTTGGAGCCCTAGAAAGTTCAACAATTTGTCTAACTGCAATGCTTTGATATTGCCAATGAATTGTGGAGGTCAGATGGCAGACGCTTCACTAAAAATATCTAAGTTCAGCCAAACCCGCAGTTAAACTGGAAAAAGCGGACCTCAGACTTCGAGGTGAAAGGTTCAGATGCGACTGGGACTAACGCTAGGATGACTCACATACATACCTACTCACATACTGTATATTGAACGTATAGAATAATAACCTATTAAAATAAAAAGAATAATATGGCAGCTTGTCTCCGAACTAGACAAATACCTACTTAACGATGTTGTTATTTGCGGATTAGTGCTCTGAGGTTCTTGTGAGTTGTGTTGTCAATAACAAAGTTTGATCCATACTGTGTAGTTTATTCTAGACGGCTTTATTAAAAGATCGTTTATTCTTGCATTTTTATCCGATTCCTTTTCAAGTTTGTTGTGGAAAGAAGAGATAAATAGAGATAGGGGTTGAGGTAGTTGTTTTATCATGTATCGTACTGTTTTTCATTGAATACCATTTCAATATTTTGCTTAGCTACAGGAAATATACGTACTAAGTATGCTAGACAGCAATGATTTATTAGAGGGTCTGATTTGCACGAGTATAAATTATGGTAAATATTTTTTTTTGGGAAATAAATAGCACATTAATAGTTACAATCTATTCGAGAAGAGCACTGCCTTCTGCTTAAGGCACTTAAACCTATTATCTTGCTTTTTTATTTATTTAGTAACACACAGTACTGTAGTCAAAGGTGAAAAACATTGATATTTCGCCAATATATTTTTGGTATCGAGTTTGCTGAGATTTTCGAGCAGAAAACCTACTAAGTAAGTCTCCCAGCCCAGAGTAGTCAAACCTGCTAATAAACGAGCGGCAAAGCAAATTAGCTAACTATATTAGCATCTTATTAAAAAAACGGCGTCAACGTTTGAATCTCTTTGAGCTTAAATATTCATAAAGTCTCAAAGCAATTTCTTAGGCATAAAATTATTTCCAATAAGTTAAAAATGAAGCTTTTCTTCTTTAGTTCGTTGGTAAGAATATGATCTGATTAAGATTATAATAATAATATACCTGAGAATTTATACTGTCTTTATTTCTTAGTAAATCGTATGTCTCTTTTCCTGAGAATAATTTTATTTTGAGTTTTGTAGTAGTGTATTCGGCTTTTGATATGGCATGTGAGGAAGAGGGAGTAGATACCCTAAAATTGCTCCATTCGAGGGGTAAACTAGAATACTTGTAAATACCAGATCAAAGATGTCCGTTTACAATTAGGTATATTGGCCTTGGCATATCTGTGTATGTTTTTACAAAAACACAAAAATATGTTTATCTATAATCTAGAACGCAGAGTCCAAACTATGTTCAGTTTAATTCTAGAGAGCACAGAGTAGTAGGTATGTACTAAAATGTTATTATAAGTTCGTCGTGTTTAAACAAGAGAAGCTCTCGTAGGTAGCCTCTGGTCCATCCATGCTACGCACGAGTCAGAACTAGAGATGGCTCTCGTACGTAGCATTGCCCATCCATGCTACGCACGAGAGCCATATCTTCAGAAAACCAAAACTTGTACAAAGTAAACCAAATACGATCATTCTACCTACATAAAGTAATGTAATATTATATTTTACGTAAGTAAACTGCTTACCCATCCTACTATAATAACGAAAATTACTTTATGCACTTGGCTGGCATCCGAAGTCATAAATTCGATCAACAGCGCGGAGTTAGAATATTGAATGTTCTCCACAGCCGCGGAACCATGATGGAATCAATTTTGTTGCGTAAACCGAGCCTCACTGAAACAATTTGGCGGTAGGCGTTTAGTAAATTGACCCAGACTGAGCACGAAACTTGGTTATCGAGGCAGTGTGTGTAGTACATTGTTTGATTTGATTTCGATATTGTGGATCTTGCATTAGAGCCAAACTACAGATTGGTTTTCAGGGTTTTAGCTTGTTTCTTTATATCTTTTTCATACGAGCGCCAATTTTAGTCCCACTTAGAGCTGAGTACTAATGGGCAGAAACAATCAGTATTATCTTGCGTGACCTGTAAGAGACTAGAATTGTACCTACCCGAGAAGAAAGGCCCTTTCAAACAGCTGTGCCCTGTATAGTTACGAGTGCAATATTATGGACCCTGTTGGTCCATAATTATTGTAACTTAATTTCAGACTAACGAGTGTTTCACATTAAGATTTACTCATACAATAAATGTATTGAGTATCTTAAAAAGTGTATGCTAGATTCTATTAGCAGGTTTACCAGCTAGCAAGTCAGGTTGGCTTCAAGAAGATCTTGCGGCCACCATAATATCCAATAATAAATAATTCACTTTCAAATTGAAATTAATAAAATTCGGGAATATAATGTGGCTTATGGTGGTACAAGGTTTCGAAGTATACTACGGGCGAAACTGGGGCAGGTCGTATAGTCTCTTATATAAGTCGATTTATTTGTCGAATATATATTGCTATCAAAGTTTATTAACACTAGCAACATTAATTTGTCTACGCATCTAACACTAAGTGCAAGTCCATGTACCTATGTTAAAACATTTAATAGTGTGTTAATAAAAAATTAAGTTCTGAACTAAATTCGGGATACTTTTGGGTATTATTAAGTGAGTTTCATTCTATGAAACAAAGTTTGGACCGCGGTAAATACGGGCAGGGCTTTGAAATTTTGTACACATTTCGTGCCATGATATATTATGGTATAATGTACAATATCTAGGCCTAGATCTGATATGAACAGTAACTGTAGGGTTAGTTTATAGATTAAAACTTGGTTATTGTTCTGTATAGTATGTTATGCTCAAATTATCTTACAGAATGTAATTTGGAGTTCATGCGAATTAATGGACATTACAAATGGACATCAAAATTTTTTAGAAAATCATTTTCTAAATGTTTTTGGAGCCCTTGGGAACGATTTTAATTAATCAATTTAGCCTAAACCAGTTTACTGCTGGACATAGGCTTCTTCCATTGTTGGGAGGCTTAGGCCTACTGTTTCCACGTCGTTGGCTAGATGGGTTGGTAGAGGGTTTTATTTCGAGTTTTCCTTCTCTTGCAGTGATATTGTCTGCGTGTTTTTCCGTTAATCGCCTCTTGTGTAGGTATCTTGTGTATAGTATCACCAGCCTGCCCCTCTAGACATGTGACAATTCGTTGCTCGGCGTATGATGGAATAGAAAGCCAAATGTATGGGATTTGACGTATATGACAGGCGTCAACGAATGTCAAAAACGTCAAATCCTATACATTTGTCATTCTATTCCATCGTACGCCAAGCAACGAATTACCACTTGTCTAGGGGGGCAGGGCTGGTGATACTTGTATTCTTTCTCCGTGACCACATGGATTATTAAATAATAATAATGATATTATTTGAGTTTAGTCTCGGAGCCATACAAACACAATTCCTTCGATAACGTTTCACAATGTCATATTATGTGAATGACCTCTCTAGTCTCTATGATTGAAAAAACTGTTTTATCACTTATTGCATGTATTTATCGGAGAAGATTTAAAGGTGCAGTGCGACTGTAACGATTTCTCGTAGTAAAGGAGCCATTCGTTGTTTTATTTTGATCCTATGTAGATACGTTTTACAGCATTATCGGTGAAATTCCGTTCAGTACTTCGAAATGTTTACCTATGTCACAAACATTCGCACATGGATGATGAAAGAGACATGAGAACGTAACTTCTGAACGCTTCAACGTCCATCACGCGTATTCTACGAACGGTTCTTTCCGTTTAGGGAAGATAAACAGAAATGGACGTAAATAAATAATGTCAGAGTTTTGGTTCGCAGCCAGCGGACGCGGTCTCAAAGTTTTGTTTTACCAATAAGTTTACAAATTCCGATTATATTTAGGTTTGTTTGTGACAGTTGTTAAACATTATGTTGGGAGTCACATGGAATTTTACCTGTTATTTCATAAATATTGTTGGAGCTACATAATTAATTCGTTCTACTGAGGGTAAATTCCACTTAAAAAACTTTTTCAAAAATTACACCCATTCGTTTATTCATCGTGATCCAGTATCTTTATTCGATGCAAACACCTAATGGTTAGATATAAACCCCTTTTGTTTATCGCACCATAAAGATCTGGAATACAAAATTTTCAGTCCCCGGTCTAGCAGCGGTGAGTGAAAATGCTTCTGATGAGGTCGCCAAGCTGAAGGATATTGCAGATATCGGCCCTCATTCCTGAGATTTTAACTTTAGTTTACTTTAATTGAAATGAAAGCCTCAAATATTTAGAAAAGACAATGTCCCAGAATATTTAGAAATAATTTGTAAGCCAACGCGATCACACAAACAGAATATTTAAATATTGAAAGTAAGTACCTAATACTCACATGCTTTATTGTGCGAGGACCACTCGCTGCAGTAGCACACAATAAAGTGACCGATGCAAATGAAAGCTACTCAATTTGTTGGAATTAAAGTGACAGTATCTGTTAATTTGAGATAATAATGTAATATATTATGCACTATGTAATAATTATGCTATTCAGGAAACAATTAGTGTTCCATTTTAGTAAGAGATGAAGATAAAGTTCGCTGCAGCACTGTTAGGAAACAGTTGTTGCAATAAAGATTCAAATATGCAGCTCTAAATCGCTTCTAAAGAGTAGTTTTCTCGCGTCCAAAAGACGGATCCGCAGTTTTCACAGCGCTTACGCCTCAGAATAAATGAAATTGGCATTTTGTCGAACTCGCCACTTTGAACTCGATTTGAAACTCGGTTAGAAATTCTATCTATAGTATTCCATTTTCGTGATTCATTTGTTTTGACACCTTTTAATTTCACATCATTCTGTTCAGAATAAAAGAACGAGATTGGTCCATTAATCTACTCCACTTTGGCTTCCGGACAACGCTAGACCTCATACTTCTCAACAGACACTCACTAAATTAAAGGAACTGATTTTAATGTCTCCAACATCCAGCAGCGGCCCTTGTTCCAACAGATTTTTTAGGAATTCGACAACTTCTTGCAGCGAAAGAAATAAATAATTCCAATGAGACAGTCTAGCCTTCGAAGATTTTATGCTCCCAAAATTTTTTCAGCAATGGAATTAACAAACTATCTATAAATGGTGAAAGATAATTTGACTGATTAAATATAAATAACTTCATTATATTTTTTCGTTTCACTTTTTCCATACGTGACGCTATGTGATATGTAAGTACATAGGCGATGAAATAATATGTTTATGTAGGTAAGAAAGAAAGAAAGAAGATGAAAGAAAACAAAACTTTATTTTTTTTTCTACAGCACAAACATGCATGTGAATATAAATGTTTCAGTTACCAGAATACAATAAAATAAACTATGTATTTTGCACATTCATGCTGCACAAAGATAAAAAGGAGCCAGTTCAGCTTAATGCCGGGTAAGAGTACCTACCCATATCCATACTCCATACTAATATTATAAATCACGCCTAAACTACTGAACCGATTTCGATGAAATTTGGTGTAGGGGTAAATTAGACCTTGATAAAGGACATAGGCTATGTTTGGTCGCGATAACCGACATTAACGCGGGTGGAGCCGCGGGAAAAAGCTAGTACTAATGAAACTAATAACGTAATAACAAATATGACATACTTACTCATATCACTTGAATTATTCAATACTTCCAAGAAGGAAGACTAAGTCACACCGAAAAAAAGGAATTAATTACAGAACGAAGGAAATAAAACAGATGTTTTCCCAATAATATATACATCATCACATGATTTAGTGAAGGAGTCGGACGCGGTTGTTTTAATACATCATCAATCTTTAGCCACATAGCGATTAGTCTGAATGGTAAAGACATGACTGATGATTATATATAAATGATGTCGGCTATTTGAGTTGTTATAAATGGCAGTTTATAAAGAATTTACGCGCAATTAGGTTGCCTAAATTTGATCAAGGACGAATGGATAGGAGTGCTAGTTTGTTGGGCCTAGATTGTATGAAGACCAAGAAATTAAATCGATGTATGTGATTGACAGATGTTTAACTGTCATAAACCTCATAAATGTCAAAATTGTCAGTTTATACTGTTGATCGATGGCACTTGGTGGATTTGCTACACATATTGAATTAATACACTCACTTTTCCACAGTATTAGTGAATAAGTGTGGAAAAATGGTCGTTTGAGATTTTTTTGATTTGAGTTGAGGGATTTGTAAGTGAGGCATAGTCCCTTTTACAGACAAAGTATTTTTTTTAATGATGATCAGTGTATTAGGCTGCGTAGGCGACGTTGCTTGCGGTTTTGGGATACCTGCATATACGAAGTTGTCAGTTTCGGCGGTCCAACTGTGATAATATGTAGGGTTTATACGCATTAGGATAAAGTCGTTTTTTGGTTGTCAGAATACCCTTTGACAATGCCGTGAAGTGTAACCGATCAGTTTTAGTAAATAAATATAACGGAACAGTACAAGTAACTTAATTCAATATAAGTTAGGCAGATGGTCAACTTTTTTATTTTTTAGTTTCATCGCAACTCATTGAATAGATTCACGTAGGTGTACATACAAGAATGAAGTGTATATAATTTCATTATTTCTATGTAATCAACGTGTATTCAATGCGATTGGCCTAACAACCGCACATAACCAATCCCAACACAAGCTTTTAGCTAATTGGCCACGATGGCAAGAATATTATACCCATTTAGGTACCTAACTCCAATCAAATAAAAAAAACTTTACCTAATTAGGTTGGTATCTAGTATCATTGTTGGGAATAGTGACCTACCTCTTACAGAAATAGGAAAACCAAAAACATTGTTAGGTATATAAACAAAACAATAATAGACAAACATGCACATCACCCGTGGGAGTGAAAACAGCTGACGAAATGTGGGCGTTAATACGTCTATCCTTTTGGCTATACCCGGGAGTTCATAAATAAAAAAATACTTTTCCCACACAATAGTAAGTTTTCTGTGCGTTTGTGTATGTTACCTACTTTTGTGTTGGGAAAAGTAGCGTGGAATTTATTTTCATTATTTCCGTTATTAGCGCTAATACTCTTGCTACAGATAAACTTCTAACCGTTGGGTTCCAACGGGTAAACATATTAAGTACATTTAGGTACATTTATATACTTTTATTTGGCACAGCGTCAGTCACCTCTGTTGTATCCAAAGCTTGCACTTTGAAGCCACCATGAAGTTCGCTCTCCTAGTTCTTCCCTTTATAGCTTATTTTAATTTTATTTTATTATTCTTGAAAACTTACAGCCAGATCAAAATAAACTGATTTTCAGTTATTATTTTTAAATATAATGGTTGTTTCTATTACCGCGTGGTTCTAAACGATTACAAGAAATAAAACTAGTTTTTAACGGTTTCTACGGATGTGACAACTTCCATCTTTAGTCAACACATAACCATGGCTGCTGAGAAGTAGTCGAAACATCGGGATAAATGTACATAATAACTAATATATCGCGGTAGAATCCGATGCAAGTAGTTTTATATCAATGAGTGAGATTCGCGTAAACTTCAGATAGTTATTTAGGTATAGCGTACCTACACATTGTGAGAATCTTAGATAAAATATTTTTCTTTCTTTCTTTTTTTATTATTAGAGCTAGATACACAAATACCTAATTAAGGAACCATAGCATGCAAAAGACCAATTTCAAGTTTCACCTGAGTAATCTGTCAGATCGGATACGGATAGGGACGGATACGGATACTGATCACGAGACAAAAATTAATTAGAGGCAAATTACGTTAAAATCGGTAAACAATTTTCGGTCGGTCGGTTCGATCGGTAAAAAAAATACCTTTGCTTTTACTGAGGCGACTGCAAATGAGCTTCGTCCTTCGATTTGCGGATGTACCTTGAGGTTGACTAGGGCCCCGAGAACGTGGATCACGATCATTTATACAAATGTGAGACTGTTTCACATATTGATAACGCACTTGTGAACCTTACGTTTTCGTATTCTCATTCTCAAAAATTTACATTGTCAGTTAATGCAGTCAACCAAAACCGGTCAAGTTCAATAATAAATACCGTGGAAAAGTACAAGTGTGTTATCAATATGTGTAACAATAAGTTTCACCAAGTACCATCAATCAACAGTACCTATAAATAGTCAGACTGTTTCGTATAACCAAAAATTCTCAATCCAGCTTCGTTTGGCCTTCACCGAATTGCAACTATAAATTTACAAACAAGTAGGTAATATTTTTCGTTCATTATTTGGATGAATGAGTAATGTATTGTGGTTAAACACGTTATGACGTATAGTTAACAAACGTCACTATTGATCGAAGATACAATCATCAATTTATTGTTCTGGTGTCTATCAAAGTGTGGCTTACATAATTTGTATAATAAGCGGCAAAAGTTGTTTAACCCTCGCGTGTCGAAAGAAAGAAAGAATTTATTTTAGTGGAATACAAAATAATACGTAAAAAACAAAAAAACTTAAAAAATAACGTCTTCCATAGCTACTGCACCAACAAACTTTGTCATTGGTTTGCAGATCGACATTTGTGCGTTTGGCTGATGAACTATTCGGGAATTTTCAAGCAAGACTGCTCAACTACACATTAATCTTGAGCCCTTCAAGATTAATTGAGAGGCTTTTTGGGATCCAGCCATTGACTCATTATATGAGACGAGGTTATTTCTGTGTACTCCACCCTATATGTGTCCATATTACTACTAAGCATTACTGTTATCCTCAATAAGCCCAGTGGCCGTAATAAGAAAGAAATTTACAACGTTGACGTTGGTCCGAAATTTTACGATGGAAATATTCTTAAATTTATTATATTCAAACTTTTTATTTTGTGGCCGTTTTATAACCTCAATAAAGATTCTGCACAAATACCTGTTTGCCTGTTATTTAAATTGGCTACAGTTATTGTCCAATCTCAGTTTAGGAATTGTATAATAAACTCGAGCGCTATGTAATCTATTTTATGAATTAGTTATTAGGACTGTCGTGAAAGAAATTGAGACAAATCTTCGTATTTTAAACAGATGAATGACGATGAAGTCTAAAGACCTCGATGTATTCCACTTCCCCGATCTATGAGACAATATCCTCGTAGAAAGACGTAGTAGCAGCCAAGTAACTTTTACTGCTAGTTCGAGTGAAGGATGGGTAGCAACGAGAGGTCGACTCCGATTATGAAGTTTTAGCACAGATGCGTATTTCATTAATGCTGAGGTATGACAACACGTAGAACCTTTATTAGAAATAATAATACATCATATGAAGAAGTAGTTAGTAATCCACGTGATGTACAAACTCACTCCAAAGCTACTGGCCACTAATATCGACTTTGATTGATATTTATCAATATTTTTAGCTTTGCTGATATACATCATTATGTAATTTACAAGTTCATTAATATTATTTCATGTTTTGCATATTATTCGGCGATCGGAATGAGTGGAGCTAAGTTTGAGGATGACTATACAAATCTTCGTTGGAAATCATATTTTATGAAGTTCTGAATAGATTGTCTTCCTACTTATTTGTACAGTCTACCCAATGTACATTTTATGCAACTGAATAAACATCATCTCTTTGTTTCAGTGCTACTAAAACATTGCAAATAAGATTCACAACACGGATCCCCTTCCATTCATAAAATGCGACAAATTTAGCACCATATTGTTCATAAAAGAGATAAATTATTCCAACCTTGGCGCGAGTAATGTCTATTTCAGCGTTGTTCCGGTAACTAAACAAATTAACGAGCGGCTGCTTGAATTCAACCTGTTTGTGTAATGAGAGATGTCATTGACATGATCATCAAATGACATTGTGTTAATGGCGTTAGGTGATTATATCATATGTCGAATTAATTCTGAGAAAAGTCAAACGTTTAACAAATTAGGATTTATTATTTATAGACAAATTTTCATGCTTTTGAATTTGGATGCACGTTATAGCAAGTGATTATTAAATTCAAATTCAAATTACTGACTGACTCAATAAAAATCCAATTACCTCCTTTATCGCTTCATCAAAATCTGTAAAAGAAGAAATAAATAGATCCTAGTTTCGAGGTGCAAGCTTCGGTTGCAAACATAGGAAGATATAGTGAAAATGGCCGTTTCAAAGAATTGGACCCAAAATATGTCCTTGTGGAAGTCCTCCTTGTGGAACTCTATTACACTAAGGAGCTAAATAAATGATATTATTGCATTCCTTTGTACACAATCAGAAAAAAGCACTTTTATCTTGACGATGTAAATGTAATATTACTATGTCTTAGTACCGAGAAAAGCATTCTTTCAGCTTATTCTCAATTACATTGCATTGGGCATGAAGTAACACGAGCCTCGTGCTAAAAAACTCGGTATTGTTACTGTTTTAAAATATACTCGTATATCTGTTATGAGTATTCCACATAAACTAATCAACACGTACATCAGAAACTATAGTCGATAACAAACTTGTAATGCTTCTAGGAAAGTTTATTTTTAACTTCAAATACGTGAACGTAATTTAGTCTCTCTCGTGGGCGTTTTAATCTTATCGTCTTTCCAAGGATTCCTTTTCCTAATTACCTTGCTTTAGATATTATTTGATATTACGAGATTACGAAGTTATTGATTCTTAATTAATGTAGTCGTATTTTATTACATTCTTAAGTTTTAATAACAATTAAAATGAAAATGTCTATACGTGTAAAGTATTGGATAGGTAGTGAAGTTAAACTTCCTGAAGAAACAAGAAGTTCTGAGTTGATACAGTAGGTATTGTTTTAATGAGTAAACGGAATGGTATGAATGAGCATTATGGGACTCTCAGTAGGTATGCTTGGTACGAAAACTTTTAATTTCCTTCGCTTGAAATAACATCGTCCTGATTCGAGATTGTAATCTATTTCTGTTTCAAATTTCATGCGTTTATAATTGGTAGTCAGATGAAACAATTAACAGTAGTGTAAACATCTGCTCTGTATAATTAATACATTTTAAATAGTTAAATACATCTATTACAGCTTTAAGTGTGTTCAAACAATTTATTATACTACAATCCATCCGTAACAGTGTTAAAATCTAAACTTATCATCCTATAGTGAAGAAAGTGTATCGGGTGCTGATTTCATCATTAAACTATAGTACATTCCAATAAACAGACTCTTATATGTAAATTCACAAGGAAAGTTAATGTACGTACATAACTACAGTGTTTGAACAACAAATTACAGTGAAATAGTGTGATAATAACGAAATAAAAGGAAACCAGAATCGTTACATAATTTTTTTTTTCAAATCTCAGACATAAAAGTAAAACGACACAACAATACCCACAAGCGAAAAAAAAAGGAACTACAGTGCAACATTAAAAAGTACTTGTCAATTTCGCCAACATTGTTAACTGCTACCTTGGTCCCGTTGAAGTGTTGGCGACTTGTGTTCCTGAGGTCGAGGGTTCAAATCTCGCTTACACTGATATCACTTTTTGAGATTTATTTACTGAGATAAAAACTTAACAAACCAATTATGGAAGGTGAATACGTAAATATGAGACAAAGGAGATCGAATACAAATAAACATAACATAACATTATTGAGTGATAATAATGAATGTGATATGGACGTGTCGTATCAGAGTTTACCGTCGTCAAATGACAATTTATTTGTATTAAAGGATGAAATATACAAACTAAAAATGGAATTACAGGCTGCGACAAATGAAATTGATAATTTGAACATCGAAAACAGCACACTTAAAGATAAATTACAGACATGTGAAAACAAAATAAAACTATTACAATCGATCGGTATAAAGGAAACACTCACAATTAATACCTGTGTAGCTACACCTATGAGATTCTATTCACCACAATATCAACGTCGAATCCGTACACTCACAGTAAAACCAGGTCTACCTAGAACATCCCCAAGAGAATATACTTTTAACGCCATAAAATCAATTCACAATAAACCCGACGAAGTATCTGTAAGAAATAATTCCGACTCAGAGACTGGCTATGAGACTCAGCCAAATGTAAACATTTGCAAAAAACTTTTTGCTACAAATCAGTTTGATCAGAAAGGAAAAGCAGAACGACTAGAGAGGAAACAACAGGTTATCGTTCTTGCTGATCAACGAGGAAAAAATCTTCGGCCTGTACTGCAAAATCTTCTAGGTGATAAATTCCGAGTAACAGTCTACTGGAAGTCAGCTGCAAAAATCCCTAACATAGTGAATACTATTAAAGAAGAACTAGGGAGTCTAACAGAAAGTGATTTCATAGTGATACTGGGGGGTGTTAATGATAATAATCCGTATCAATTTAAAAGTTCACTTATTAGCTGGCTATCTACAGTGCGTCACACTAACATTATAGTAAGCGAAATTCCATACAATCGCTACCTTAATCCCAGTAAACTAAACTATGAATTGCAATTTATATGTAACCAATATTATTATGTAAGCTACGTAAACATGAATTATATGCGTTTTATTCCTAATTACTTACACTTTACGACAATAATGTGTCGTAATCTACTAAAAGACATATTACGGGTTGACTATGCAATTAAACGCAAGAAGTACAGTGAGTCTCTTACCAAAAAAAGTGTAAGATTATGTAACGTAACTGATAAATGTACTCAGACTTGTTGGGATTTTGCCTTACCCTCTAATGATAACAAGAATGACTCACAGCGTAATCTTCTGGTTGATGTTGAACATAAAGATGATTCTATATTTGACAGTAATAGCATTTCTCCTAGTATTTTTTTTCGGGACTGATCTAAATTTATATCATCAAAATATAGATGGATTGATGTCAAAGTTGGATCGGCTTACTATAGTTCTCGAATTGCTCGAACGTAAGAATAGGGGTGTTGGTGTTCTCTGTATTACTGAGCATAACATGATAAGAAATGATAGAAAATTGTTGAGTGTACCAAATTTTACTCTTGGCTCTATATTTTGTAGGAGTAACCGTCGTGGAGGATCATGTATACTTGTCGATAACACATTAGTATTTACCCCAATCCAAGATATTGCTAAATACAGTATTGAAAATATTATGGAGTGCTCTGGGATAGAACTTCCAGAACACAAAATATATGTGATATGCATATATAGACCGCCGAGATATAGTGCAGAAGATTTAAACACGTTTTTTACTGCTTTCCATGCCTTATTAACTACTTTCTGTTACGGTAAAAAGAAAATAATACTGTGCGGCGATTTTAATATTGATGTATTGCAGAAAAGTTCCGAATGTACTGAATTTATGCAGATTTTGTGGTCCTTTAATTTAAAAACAGCCTATAATCAACCCACTCGGTTAGTAAGTGGGAAGTGTTTGGACAATGTCTTGTACAATACCAAACATTGCTCACATGAGGTCCTCGAATATGCACTATCTGACCATACTGGACAGTTATTTACAGTACCGGTGGGACGTATTAACGTATTGAAGTATTGGTATGTTGAAAAGCGTAATTATTCAATGGTGAATATCACAAAATTTAAGGAATGTTTAGACTCACTCAGTTTTCAGGAAGTTTACGATTGTCAGAATCCCAATATCGCCTTTAGTAAGTTTTATGAACTGTTTAGACTATTTTATGACCTATGTTTTCCTATAGTACGTGTAAAAATCTCAGCAAAAATACGCCCGAAGTGGATTACGAAAGGCATAAGACTATGTTGCAATCGCAAACGCCAACTTCTGTGGCAGTATCGGAAAAACCGTACAAATACAAATAAAGAAGCTTTCCAAAAACTATCATCTAGGCTCAACAAGATTATAAAATTAACACAGAAGACGCGTAATGACAACTTCATTAATAACGCAAAAAATAAATGTAAGGCTACCTGGACTGTAATTAATAATAATAAATTTAATGTTCCCAAGGAATATATACGGTGCATAACTGTGAATAATGAGGTTGTGAGTGATCCTATACAAATAGCGAACTCGTTTAACAACTATTTTGTTGATCAAATTACAAAATTAGAACAAACTACGACCTGAAGATATTAATAAAATCATCCTTAATCTCAAAACCACAAATAGCACTGGATACGACGAAATTTCTACAAAGATAATAAAACACGTATCTTTTAGCATATCACATGTTTTAAGTCACTTGATTAACCTGTGCATATCTCATGGTGTCTTTCCCAAAGATCTAAAAATTACTGTGATCAAACCCCTTTTTAAAAAGGATGACAAAACTGACATGGGTTGTTACAGACCAATAGCTCTTGTCCCTGTCCTATCAAAAATATTCGAGAGGGTTATCTACGAGCGTTTGTACAATTTCTTCGAAATGAACAGCTTATTTGCTGAGGAGCAAGTTGGATTTCGAAAAAATAAGAATATCAATATAGCATTCTATAACTTCCTCAGTACAGTTATGACCGCCGTAGACAAAAAGAACCAAGCCTCCGCCATTTTCATGGATCTAACGAAGGCGTTTGATTACGTGGATCACGTGACGCTATTGGATAAGTTATATGCTTATGGAGTGAGAGGAAATGTCCTTGAACTGATAAGATCTTACCTAAGTGACCGAACACAGACAACACAGATCTCTAGAGTATGTAGTTCTACGAAAAGGCTAATAAATCACTCGTCCGAACCGCGAAAAGTTGCTTTTGGAGTACCTCAGGGGAGCGTGCTGGGACCATTGTTGTTTATCATTTACATAAATGACTTTCCCCAAGCAACAAATTATAAAACCATACTTTTTGCGGATGACAGCACAATTGTATTTACTGGAAATAATAAATCTCAGGTAGAACATGAAATAAGTGGTACTTTACATGACTCTATTAAATGGTTGACATCAAATAATTTGAAAATTAATTTAAACAAGACATGCATAATGACATTTAGAAATAGGACGAATAAACTGACAGACTTGGACATACAATATAATGGAACACAAATAAAACAGGTACAAGAAACAAAATTTTTAGGACTAAATATAGATGAAGGTCTGGATTGGAAGGTGCATTTAGAAGTGTTATGTTCAAAAATAAATCAACACTCTTACTCTCTGTATATGCTGTCTAAGACAGCCAGTGTATCTACTATTATAACCGCATACTATGGGTATGTTTTTCCTATATTAAATTACGGAGTCATATTTTGGGGCAATTCAACTAGTGTTGAAAGCATTTTCAAAGCCCAAAAGAAATGCGTAAGAGCTATATGTAAATTGAAATGTACTGATAGCTGTAAACCTAGTTTCATTGAACTACAAATTTTGACATTGCCATGTATATATATTTTGGAAACCGTGTTGTTCGTAAAGAAAAATATGCAGCTTTATACAAAACTTAATAGTAAGAGACATAACATGAAGATATGTTTTCCAGCTAATACAACCACATATCTTAACAGTAGTGTGTTCTGCATGGCACCAAGGCTTTACAACCGGCTACCAATTTATATTTTGGAAATCACAAACATGAACGAATTTAAACGTAGCCTTAAGAATCTTTTGCTGGAGAAATGTTATTATTCCGTTGAAGAGTACCTAAGTGACATGTCACTGAAATAAATGAAACAATCAGACAATATTTATTATTATCATTATTTAATTTATAATTAATGCAATTGACATTTTGTAATTTGATTTTATTTAATTCATGTGCTATTGTTATTTACTACCACTGACATACCTATTTTATTTTGATTATGATTTATTTTATCACAATTGACATGCCTATTTGATTTTATTTGATAATATACTATTGAAAGTCTAATTTTATTACTATTGACATTATGTACGTATTTCAATTAATTGTAATGAAGTTGTAGTATGCATGTCTAGTAATTGTTTATATGCCTCTAATTTGCATGCCGCAAGGCCAAATGTAGTGATACATTTGTAACAAACATGTACCAACTCTTAACCTACATTTGCAAATAAATGAATATTATTATTATTATTATTAATTCCATTTTTGTTTGCAATACATATTTATTTTGCAGACACTTTCAGTGGAAATAAATTGTTAGTACTTAATTAGGAAGTGCATGTAATTGATGAACTCACACCAAAATTTTTCGGACAAGAGGATGCTTGCTTAATAATATTATATATTTAAATATAGATACCTATGTTTTCTATTGAAATAATAGTTTAAATATCACCGTTATCAATTACCGTATCGCAAACTATTGCTACAGGATTGATCAATTTAAATGAGCTAAGTAACTTGATACAGTTATTTTTGTGTGAATAATCCCTTGGGTTATGCCAGACTCAAATCGACTAAAACCGCACGCCATCTCGGATCTTCAGATGGTGGGGTGTAAAATTGCTTACAACATATCCCTCGCAACCCGGCTGGCACCCAGTTTGTGAGGTTACTTATTACCTAATTAGCTGTGAGTTTAAAAAATAACCGTGCACCGTTTTTTACACTTTATTTCATAGTAAGCACAGGTAAATTCCAAAAAAGTTCCTTAAGGTGATTAAATTCCAGATGTTATTGTTTTTGAAATCTTATGATGATGCTTAAACTGACAGTGTTGACATGATGATTGTGTACTTACACTTAATCTTCGTTGAGCAAACTCGGAAAGGGGGTTGGGTAATGTTGGCGTCGTGTTGGAATTGAGCGGCCATCAATGAAATTGGTATAATATGAAAGTACAGTTTATAGTGATCAAAAGTTACTACGGACAAACTTCTCTAAACTATATCGGGACGTAGATATATAGCTATACAGGGTGGAATTTTTCGATCATACTTGGATGGATAGTACTCTGAATATTAAAGATAGCGAATTTTACTTAAAGGAAACATTACCTTATTTTTAAAAAGAAACAAAGCTGCATTCAAAGTTTTCTGAAAATGCCACACCCGGTAGTCAAACCGACTAAAAGCTTCCTAAACCTTCTATTTCATGGATTTCCTTTTATTTAATTTGCGAAGTTTGTTAGAGAGATTTGATCCTTATGATTGACCCTATCGATTGATGCAATAAAAATACAGGGTGTTATTTTTTCGAATTTTAGTCGGTTCGTATAGGGCGTGGCAAACGATTTTTCGGCATTCCTTAAATGCTTTAGTATTAGGTTACTTTCCTTCAAGGTAAAGTCGAAATGTTCCACCCTGTATATCGCAGCTCCGATATTACTTACAATGAAAATAATGACATTTGTACGTGTGTTTAACACAGTACAATGAAGTGGTATCAAAATTATTGATGGCCGCTGAAAAAATTAATGACGCCACGGTCCATACAAGATTACCCAATCTCCTTTGGGATCGATTGTCATTGTAATAGACATTCGTGTACTTAAGAATATTTTGAATAGATAGGTACTCTTGTACTCTACGACAATCTCACCTCCGGCAACAACTGACGGCCCACAGAAGGCGTGCGTTTTAGTCGGTTCGAGTTCGACATAACCTCCTTTTCCGGCTCTGGCGGGGGAGGTATCCGTGGGGATTTTTCGCACGATAAAAAAAAGGTACTCTTGTACTTTTCCATAGTTGCTTGCTTCCAACTTGCTATTCCTAAATACAACAATATTTAACAATTAAGGTTAGGTAAGTTCTAAAAAGTGAATACCAGCTAAGTATGCCGGTACAAAAATTTTGGCAAATTAATATTAGCTTTTCCTAAACTAAAAATATTTATTAGGTGTAACCATACATAACGTAAATTGAAATCTGAAGCTATCACCAAACCCTTGACGTGATATTGACGTCATTGTTCGAGCGCCCACTCGAATTTATTGCCTGTTGAGTCCTCCTTTTAGGCTGTGACAAAGTGAAAAGAATGGTAATTTATACGATGTGTTTATTTTCCATTACAAGGGGACATGGTTGCAGAATATTGGAGTTTATGAGCTAAATTTAAAAAATAAAAGGTTCGGGGATGCCGTCAGCTGTTTTAATAGAATACTTAGCATAATATCTTATACAGCACATATTGAAATTATAATTATATTTCAGAGTAATAGACTTTTCATTTAAAGGATTTGTATATTTGTTTCGTTTTAGGCATTATATCGGAGTTATTATGTCCTAAAATCCCTGTAATAACTGGTATATGTAATAAGGTTGCCTGGAAGAAATCGCTTCTAGCGATAAGGCCGCCCATTGTACATTGAACCGTAACATGCTACCTACTTTTATTACTGTAAATTCATCGGTGTACAGTAAAGAAATATCTATCTATCTATCTAATATATAACTGAATTATTTTAGACTGTGGCTTGAAAATTTTGCTTCGATAACATCGGAATGTCGGTCTAGCTGCAAAGCTTCGATATCGCCTAATGATAACATTGGGTTGTGGAGGTCAGATGACAATCGCTTCACGGAAAATATCGAGGTCTAGTCAAATCCATAGCTAAGACTGGTAAAGCGGGCCCCAGACTCCGAGCTGAAAGCTTCGGATGCGACTGGGAATTAACGCTAAGAGTAAGAAGAAGAACATCGGAATGTATCATAAATTAAAATTTATATAATACACAGTTACACTAAAAGCGTTTTTTATAGCATTAAGATGGCAGATGAGCACATGAGTCACTTGATGGCAAGTGATTATCATGACCTATGGCCATGTGCAACAACAGGGCCATTAGACTCGTTCTACTGGCTCTGTTAAAACGTTCTAATGCCCTTTTTGAAGACCTCATTATTTTAGTCGCATGGAAAAGCCACAGCAAGGAGATCATTCCATGTCATAGTTGTACATAATAGTTATGAGTTATGATATCGTAAGTGCACCCAGTTATAAAAAGATTCAACAAGTCAAAGACTACAGCTGTTACTATTTCCGTGCGCGCCATAAATTCACGCCTCCTCGATTTTCTGATCGTTCTGAATTATCGGATCTCGATCGACTATCGTTCGGAATTTAAACGAGAACTGCCGTTTTTCTAGTTGAAAATGTTATTATGGATATAACGTAGGTGAACTGACTATTTTTAGATATGTTTATCAAGTTTACTCTTGTAGGTTTCTCTCAAGGTTGGAGGTTGGACTATCAATCAATTAATTAGCTTATCACAGTCCACTGCAGGCCTCTTCCAATATTGGGAGGCTTTAGCCTACTGTTTTCATATAAGCCAAGTTACAAGGTTTGATTTCGAGTTTTCCTTCTCTCGCAGTGATAATAACGTCTGTTTAATGTTCCGTCAGTCGCCTCTTACGACACCCTTCGGATGAGATGGGGTAGTGACACTTGTTTTCTTACACCGCCATCACACGAGTCGGTCTGTGTCTGTAGTCGCTCCCAAAAAAGCCAATCCAACAAAATTACAAGTAAAATAATAGTCCCCGGGCTGGAAACAGGCATTGGGCTTTTTTTTAAATTGGCTCCTGAACCAGCATTCAATGGTGTCTGACCGGATTCAAACCAGTACGAAAACAGAGACGCATATTATATAATATAGCATAAACAATTTAATTTAGTTGAATGAGTTAGCAAAAGTCCTACTAGCAACTGACTACAAATTAAAAATAATATTGGTACATATGTTTATAATTAACTCCTTCGAAAATGGAAGCTAAGTAATAACAATTAGAAATTAGCAAATTCGTAATTCTTGCAAAAAAATCTCAATTTACTACTCTACATGCAACGAAATCTCAGTGTAAGTGCTTTCGCTGGTAAACAGTATACTGATATAACAGTGACTTTTGAGCTTTTGGCAAATGAAGTGCGTAGGCCAAGGCGTGGCTGATCGATTCGCCATTAATCATACGAGGTGACGTCTCCACAGTGACCTCATATCGTGTGTAATACTTCGAGACAAAATGTTGTAAGAAACTTTCGTTGGTTACGACAAAAAGATTGACGTGTAAAGATGGTGTTAAAGTTACAGATTTTGGTACTTGAATTTTACATATACATACCTACATATACGGCGGTAAATCCATGCCATACCATGCCAAACATACAGCCCATAAATAAGTGTCCGCTTGACGGCAATAGGTTTGTCCCCCTATTACGTGGGAAAGTCATAGTTAGTAAAATGTGGGTGAAAGGTGATAATACACCTCTGCCTAACCCTGTGTGTGTGTGTGTGTGTGTGTGCGCGTGTGTGTGCGTGTGTGTGTGTGTGTGTGTGTGTGTGTGAGATTGATGTGATAGATTATCCTGGTACACACAAGTTACGCGACAGCACTACACGTGATCACTTATAACAACTCGCCCAATTTATAGGCCAATAAAGCAGTAATTGACACAATCAACAAAATAGAACAAGAGTGTATACGTACCATAACGTACAGTTTTTCAGCCCACTCATTTTGTGAAACTGACACAATATTTAAGGACATAGAAGTAATATTTACAGTAATGTCAGTAATATTGTTCGTGGGAAGCGATAATAGTACAATATTGGCTGACGTCAGCCTTAGAAATATTTTGTGAGAGGTCGTATCGAATTTTCAATGGTATAGTATATAAATTCATTTTAACAAAAAAGTTTAACCGACTTCAAGAAACGAAAAAGAGGCACTGAAAAGCGAAAAATAACTTAATTTACAAACTTACTGATTTATTAGAAGTCGGTACCTAGCCCAAGAGAGGCCATATTTCAATTGATTGCATCATAGTAGTTCAGACACAACAAACAAAGTTGGCTGGCACCGACTTCTAATAAATCAGTAGGTTTGTAAATTAAGTTATTTTTCGCTTTTCAGTGCCTCTTTTTCGTTTCTTGAAGTCGGTTAAACTTTTTTGTTAAAATGAATTTATTTTTCTCTTTTTAGTGAGTTTGTACAGTCTCACGACTGTACATCGCATGTATAGTGACCTGACTGTACATGCGCTGCTGACGCTGCACTACAGATCGAACCGGCCACGCTAAAAAAAGAATTATTAAAGCATTATTCAAAAAGAATTTTTAAAATCAATGCATATACGCCGGAAATATAGCTGAATATTCTGAACACTTCTGCGTACCCCTTCAAAGGACTCAGGCGTGATGTTATGATGTGTAATGGCAGAAACATTGCAATAATATGCCATTGCAGCAATCGCGGCTGATTTCCTGGTACTTTTTGAAGAGTTCCTTGGTCTAATCTCGGAAACCCATCATCAGATCTTTACGAAATTTAAATGGGACCACTTCGGAATAATCTACTTACGAACAGAAAAAGAATTTTCAAAATCCGTCTAGAATTGGCTTCACAATCGCGTAACAAACATACAAAAAAATAAAAAATAAATTGGGTACGAATTGAGAACCTCCTTTTTTGAAGTCGGTTAAAAATGATACTTGTTTACCATCTTAGTGGAGATTCCGGTTGCATCAGAGTCTTACGCCTCAGAGTAGGGGTCATCTTTTCTCTTCTTACCATTTTTATGAGCTATTAGTAGAGCGATTGCCTTATGTGTGACACCTTACACTGAGAGGAAAACTTGCACTCAAATTCTATAATCTCTGCCCTTCTAGACAAATGGCAATTTGTCGGTCGGCGTTTTGTAGAATAGAATGCCAAATGTATGGGATTTGAGGTATATGACAGGCGTCAACGAATGTCAAAAACGTCAAATTCTATACATTCGTCATTGCCACTTGTCTAGGGGGGCTAGATCTACTGAGCCGATTTTGAAATTATTATTATAGTTATTAGTATAACTATAATGTATGGGATGAACGAAGAAATTATATTTGGTGAATTTTCCTTCAAAAAGAAAAATTCGCCAAATTAATTCTTCCAGACGATTTGGCTATCGAAATTGGCCAAAATCTTTCGCTCCGCAACGACTATCAAATCATCGTGTATACTCGTAGATGGTGGAATTCTGTTTAAATTAAATATAATCGTAAGATTAACCATCAGATCACCTTAACGTAAACTGTGAATAAAAATGTATGTTTGGTGTTCGATTTATAAATAAAACATTTAGTGGAAACGCGAATCATTCGATATTCGAAGATAAAATACACAAAACTTCCGAATAGTAGAAATTTAAATAAACATACCAAACATACCATAACAAACTTACATTTTTCTACTACCACCATATTAATCTCGTTACACGTTTACAAACTGTATATTTTTGAAACTAGCAGTCCACTCCGGCTTCGTAGGAGAATATTAGTTATAACATCAGCTATCTGCTAGTAAAAATCTCGTCAATTAGCCAAGTCATACCGACAGATAGACAAAATGCACCTCTCGCCACAGACAGGACATAAAGTCAGGTATTAAAGGAACTTCTTCCCCCGCACACTTAACTGTGGAATGAACTTTCTGCCGTAGTTTTTCCGAACGACTACAATAAGGGGTTCTTCAAGGTGGGCATTAGGCTTTTACGGGCTTGGTAGCGCGAGTGTGATACCCCTGATGTTACATACATCCATAGGCCACGGTAACCACTTTCCATTAGGTGGGCCGTGTGCTTGTCTGCTACATAAGTTGTGCAAAACGTTTCTATCCCACTAATAAAGTTTATGAAGATGTTTGTTATTCAATCACGCTCAAGGAACTAGAAATAAATAGTTAACAAATGGGTTTCAAAATGTCACCAAAACTCGAAGACATTTAGACGAAGGTAATATAGTAACAGAATATAGATGTAATATTATATTTCCGATCATAGTTGCAATCATCATAACATTCCGCGTTCGAACAGGGAATTCAAATAATTGTTTCAAACGGTACGAACCATCGCTAACTATACCTAGAACTTGTTGCAGTTTCGGAATACTGTTGCCGCTGCCGCAGATATCATCTGAAACAGCCAATACCTGGAAGCTGTACTAATACCAACTTGTGTTACAGAATTGCTCTTCTTGTAATATTGCTTGAGTGATTCTCTTGAAGCTGAATTAAATTTCACAACGTTTATCGTATTTATATTGTAGTCTTGCCTTTTTCTTTCACTATGAACGTTCTATACTCAATTTACTAGGCATTTTTGAAGAGAAAATTTCTCGACGAACGTGGGGCAGTGAAAACTTCTATAGGTAAGTGGGGCATTTTTTGAGATGGTGAAATAACTGAACTCTCGCCACTGTTATATTACCGTTTTTGATACCTCTAAGAGCGTTTGCACACTATCCGATCCGATATCCGATGCCTATCCGAGCCGACAGTCGATGTGAAAGACAGATTTCATACATTTTACTTCCTCCGTAATCGGATCGGCATTCGACACCGACATCGGATCGGTTAGTGTGAAAACTATCTTATACGATGTACAAGATATAACGCAGTTTCCTCAGCTTCTCTAAGCCGTATGGTACAAAGAGCTTTGGATGCTACAACGTTTGGCACTTAAATAACGATGAGAATGTTTCCAAAACGAGCCATGACTAACCTGGCCACTTACATTTGCCTGACCATGAAATTAATACTGTTGACAACAGCACCGTTGAAACCTCTCCCACCTATCTTACAACGGAAATATGCCCTCCCACTTACTAGTCTAATGCAATACTTTCATTAGAGGCAGACAGTGCCACAAATGTACGCAAATCCGTTTTAAATAACAATTGTGTCTCCCTTCGTCAGGTTTTACATTCAAATGCGTTGAACGTGGCCTGTCGCTCTGCGAAAAGAAAATCTTCATTATTTACGCTAGGGAAATAAAGAATCCAAGTATAGAATTTCTGTATTGAATCTGTGTTTTATATCGCTTCGATAGAAGGTTTTTAATCATACATTTTTTCATTTTAGACTTGTAGATAGATATAGTATACAGAGATTTGCCAACACCTTCGGGATCCTAGTCAACTCCACCTGCTAGTCGGTGAACCAGCTGGTTGATGGATGAGGTTCTGGTGCAGGCTTCCTCTCGGGAGTCTGTCGGCAGTCACTCCTATGACAGTCACTTGCTTACTGTCGGGATCTGCTGTTCTGCTCCAGCTCCAGCAGATCCCGCGAATCCCGGGTACCAAAGTTTGAGATTTGGATACGATTGGGATTGGCCCCCGGATCAAGAGATTATTGATTTGTTCCTGTACGGATCCTCTCTGTTTTGTGGAACATCATTCTATTCTTTATCTTTTTATCTATCGTAACGTGAAAAAACCGTAATAATTTTAACATTATTTGCGAATTAATTAATTAGTTAATCCAATAAATTGCAACTGACCAAATTGCGATGTGGTCGCTTACAGTATTGTTTGAACCATTACATTCAAATCCTTGAACGGACTAAATTATTGCTAATTTGGTCGAGTAGGCTAGGTAATTATAGCAAAATCATTTTGATGAAATTTACGGTATTGAATATGGCACTATACTAACCAAAAACGCATTATGGAGGCAGGCATCTAGTGGTAATATAGTAGAAGAGTGGCAGCCTGCCCCATTATGTGCTTAGTTTATGTTTTTGAGTGTTAAAACCCCCTCAGATATTGTACTTATCGGGCCTACTGGTGATGTTGCTATGTCGGAATCGGGTCGAATAAAACCACATGCTTATACTCTACAATAGAAATTCTAGCAGATATTGCGGACCCCGAAACCCTCAGGTCTTGACTCAAAATTAGTTTAATTAGTATTATTTCAATACCAATTCTGTGCAATTTCATTTATTGATATAATATCTTAATTCCGTCAGTATTCAAATTAATCTTGTCGTATTATTATGTTTCTATAAACAATATTATGCAGAATTAATATCAATGGAAACGTGAATATGGATTATAATTATATTCCGGGACGTTAGTTGCGTTGTAGAGTAATTATTTTGATTATGACCATCAGGAATGTAATTAATTCATATTTTATTAACAGTCGTTAACAGCTGCATGATAAATATTGCGCCGCCGCCGCACGGAAATATCACAACAAACAAACATATATATTCAACACGGGAATACCGCGATGACTTCTTGTGTAGGTTTATAAGAACCGCCTAAAATAACTGTGTGCCTATTTTGCACTTGAAATGTACCTATCGATACGACAGAGAGCGCTTACCACCTTGTAGGAAAAAGTAGCAAGCAGGATTTGTCTTCCACATAAACGATGGAATAAACTAGACACAGACGCTCTTTGTGAAAAAATCGTCTGCAGATTAAATATAAGGCCGCGGCCCCATGTCTATAGCGCGGCGCCGCGCCGTGCCCTGGCACGGCGCCGTGGACGGTGGGCCGCGGAGGGTATTCCCATCGGCCACCACACAAACGACCACAACCGGTGGTCGTTGAGACAACATTGGAGCATATCGATATGCGGGATAGATACTATCAGTCGATATTAATTATTCTCCTGTTGTTACTAAGACGACGAATGAAAAAAATAATAGAAACAGAGGACATTTTGGGTAAATCCCTATCCCTTCCTAATGGCGAAAGAATTTTTGAAATCAGTCCAGTAGTTTTTGAGTTTATTCGTTCATACAAAAATACAAATCTTTCCTCTTTATTATATTACTATAGAAGTATAGATAAATTGTAACAAATCTGCGAAGAACGATCGTTTAATCGTCTCAATTTCCATTTACTTACGAAACTTCGGGTAGTCGCCAGATTAAATGGAATTGTGCCAAAGTTTGTCTGCAACATAGGTACTCCCAAACAAACTGTGTCGACTTCCTATCTAGGTGGATGGGTAACTAAGTTAGTCATTGTACTTTGTACTCACTAAATGAATGTTGAATGCCATAAAATTATTTCATCGGTAAACTATTTTACTCATGCTGAATGAAGAATTGTACCACAGGTACTTGCAACTTGCAAGATACACAAACGGCAAGGTATTTATTTTATATAACAATTATTGATGTTTGCAATGGTAACACCCTCTTTTCTGAGGCTTTGCCTGATGGGAAATCAGGTGTGGTGAAGTCATGGTAACGTGTCCTATACATAAAAAATGTCCCGTGTAAGTCGGAGCGAGTTCATTCCCGTACAATGGGAACGTTGTTGAATTCTGTGTTGCTACTGAAAAATACTTAACATAAAAGTCCTTTACCCGTACATTTCGAAAAACAAAGTAACAAACTATTACTATGCATAAAATCTCGATTACCAATGACAGAATTATTTTATCGTTCGAAAATGACCATTCTATATTCATAATATGACCAATAAATTGATTGAAATGGGGTTATGATCATCAATTTACTATTTGATGACGTATGTACACGTATTAATAGTTTGTGGAATTGCTTCCATGTTTTTGTGTATATCCTGTTGAACAAATGGCTGGCTCGAAGGAAATGTAGGTATCACGTTTTCACACAAGTATAACCTGACTTTGTACGTGACACTTTTATGGTCCGTGCGGGTACAGGGATACCCATAGGGACCATAGAATTGTCACGTAGGGGCGGGTAAAAGTGATGACGTATAGCTGAGAGTCGCTACGAGTAGGTTAAATTACGCTACGATTATGGGTATCTCTGTGAAATATTTTTGCAAAGTGTACAGATATTAAGTATGTTTATTTATAGATTAATAGAAGTTCTATAAATGCTATGCAAGTGAAAGATAGTTTGAACCTGGGTATCATTGAATGGTTAATTCCTAACTGGATTTTAAATAATGTAGGCAAACAAAGTTAAGAATATAAAAATAAATCCCCGTTCCGGTAATGCCGTAATCAAAACTACCCATTTTATTAGCTTTTTTGAGAAGTTTTCTTATACGTTGTATTAGATTCTTACGGCAAGAAAAGCTACTTTTTAAATAAATAAAATCCTATAAGTAAAGCAAACTAGCCGCTTAAATGCTTTCGACATGAAAAGATTAACACAGTTATAAAACTTTGTGAAGTTTGTAGTCTTCTTTCAAAACGTTCCCTGCTGACCTTACAATTGAATTGCCGAGAACTTTCACTCTTGTTACGATCTTTTTTCTATTTTCTAACGACAAACTGATAAACTTCATGATATATTTCTGTGCTTACTAAGTTTTCTTCTCCTAATAAACACGTACCTATACCTACTAGTTATAGGCGATTCTTGATTTATAATTGAATAGGCTTATATATATATTTTAAAAGGATATTAGTAACTGGTTTTATTACTTAACTCCTCTAGATAAAATAAATTGCTTTGATTTAAGTTCGATTAATCAAGTCTGAAAATTGTTTCGACTCGTGCAGCGGTTGCACATACTCGTATTAAGGTTCAAATTGGTACTAACTATAACGGGCAGGACTCAAACCATCCATCCAACGTAAGGTCGATTTTTTATCACTATTTTATTCAAGCAGACTTAGATAGTGTTTACGATTTACTATTAGAGCTCTCGGGATATTTGCTATGTATTGTTTTGAGTTTCTATCTCCTTCTCCATTCTATCCGATAACTTTAACAGTAATTTGAATGATCATGATTTGATAGTTTAAATAGGCTAAGTAGGTATAGTTAACATGACGACACAATAATTATGTTGTGTTTACCATTCGTTCAATCTCAGATTTGCGATGTATACATAATATATCCGGGTTGTTTAATATCATACCCGGATACCAAATTTATTACGACACATAAAATAATCTGTTACGATCGTGAACCAATTTTAGTAGACTCCGTGAATGGTCGTTTAATTTGTGATTTTATTTCCTCATTAATTATTATTGCTCAGCTCACACCCTCTCCCCCTCCCCCATCATGATAAGTCTTCAGAGTCCGAGATTGGATTAAACAGTATGAAAAGGTACAGATTCTGATAATGAGGTTACCTATAAACAAGGGATGGTACGGGACGGATTTGGTTCACATAATATTATCATACCTTAATTAAGATTTTATTTAAGATTTTTTGAAGATTAAAATGTGTTAAAACGCGAATAACGGGCTAATCTTTTATATCATTTATAATTTAATACGCGGAACGAAAGTTTGAATCAATCAATCAATTGGCCTATCGCAGTCTACTGATGGACATAGGCCTGTCCCAATGTTGGGAGTAGTATAAATGACTGGTAAAAAATATAACATTTTTTCAGATCCAGATCACTCCCAGTCGTTAATAATATTGAGTAGCGGGAAATACCTACTCCAGAGAACGAAAAGTGTTAACAAGTGGGAATAAAATGTCGCGTCCTTCAACACTGTTAGCCAGTAGAACAAAAAATTCCAGTCGTTTACGGTATAACTAATGGGGTATTAAACAACAGGAAACACCCGCTTATGAAACCTTAGTGAATATAGATAAGAGATTGATAACAAATCTGTTAAAATTGAGATTTTAATAACAAAAGATTTTAGGTTCAATGACGACAAACTTGAAATTGTTGATGAGTCAACTCTCTCTCGATAACTTTTTGCAAGCCGTTTCCGTTTTGTTAGCGTCCGGGGAGGGTTTGGTAAAAGTTCATAAAGATAAGATAGCGTTGAAGGCTAGAGGATCTGTAACGATAGTGAGACAGTATTGTGAAGATGTAATCAGCGCGATATGGCGAGATACCGAGATGTGAGATCAAGTTAAGAGTGCTTGTTTCCTCAAGTCTAGGTTTTGCTTAGCAGACTATAAGTAAATATACTTAAAGGGATAATAATATAGTGTGTTTATGTATAATTGTCATATGAGACATAGGAGAATAGGTACTGTTTTAGATCGGAAAAAGTCAAGAACTTGGACCTGCGACTAGTCTGTTATTTTTTAATTTATCTAAGGTATATAATGTTAGGAAAGGTGGGTAAAAAAGGTACAGACAATGATGATGGTATATAAAGTAATGAATTTTGGATTGCAATTCCATCACCTCTACAAAAAAAAATAGTTACGAAATCCAAATTTTAGGTTAAAAATAAAAATAAAGTATTCCATTTTTAAAACTATAGCATGTTTCACCTTCCCATTTTTCAATGGTACTCTGGGTACATTACAAATGAAGATATACAGATAAGGAAAGTCATGGTGGCACTTTTTAAGTCACTAGAGTTGTCAACAAGAATGGCGTTTGACGCAAAACGTAAAATAATTAAGGTGATCCAAGTGATAAGCGATAGGGAAGCAAATAGTGCTTATTCATTTATTGGACTTTATGCAGAAATAGGTACATAAAGCGGACATATCCATTAAGAGTTTGGGGTACATTAAGACTCGGCCGAGGTGCGAGGGATATGGCTGCGACAAACTCACCTCCGACAACCGACGACGGCCCACAGACGGCGTGCGTTTTGGTCGGTTCAAGTCCGACATAACCTCCTTCTCCGGCTTAGGCGGGGGAGGTATCCGTGGGGATTTTTGCCGCACGATAAAAAAGGGGTACATTAAGACTTTGGGGCAAGGCCAACCTTAGACCGTGAACCTGACCTTAGACCGTGAACCTGCTGATTGACGAAGGAGGCGCGCGCAGGCTTTCCTTTCAAGGTTGGGAGGTCAGATGGTTGCCCACGGCTTTGTCCGCGTTGAATATATTTATCTTGATCCAGCTACTCATGGAGACTTATTCCAGAGATTGATTTAGATAGGAAAAAGCGAAATCACGCTCAGGCGGGACTCAAACCCACGATCTTTCCCTTGGTAAGCTGAAAGAAAATAGGGTCACCATTATAGACACGTACCATGTTACAATGGTGGCACTCAGCTTGACGGCCTCATCAGATGCTTTTCCATGCCCCGCTTAAAGGACCCGGGACTCGTGAGCTGTCGTAATTCCATGTCTTAACGGTGCGTCAAAAGAAGGAGTCACCGAACTGCTTGGTTCTTGGTGTAATATTATGCACCGTAAGCGGGTGACATTTAAGCCATGCACGTGTTGTCCTGTGTAGCAAAGGAGAGGGTGGGACTAATTGGAAGGATAGGATATGATTGACAGGATAAGTATGAACTCAAGACTCTCTCATCCTAGCGTTAATTCCCAGTCGCATCCGAAGCTTTTTCAGCTCGGAATCTGGGGTCCGCTTTACCAGTCTTAACTACAGATTTGGCTAAATCTCAATATTTTTTCGTGAAGCGATTGCCATCTGACCTCCACAGCCCAATGATAACATTGGGCGATATCGAAGCTTTGCAGCTAGACCGTTGTTTTTGAATTTTTTAGGGCTCAAACTACCCGTAACGACTGCCATAGATGTTCTTATGGCAACCGGGACCGACGCACAGTGGATCGATCCCATACAAATGCCTGGACGTCTGGCAGGATATGCAAACTAATCAATTCGAGTAGATGTGATATGATATTGAAAGATGAATACATACTTCATCTAATATGGGTAAATAAACCCCTTAAAACACGCTTATTATAAAATATAAGAGCTTCAAAACACACCCAATCCCTTTCTGGCGAAATTAACTCGTACTTTATTTTTATTTTTTTTACAAAATTCGTCGTTTTTTCATACTTTTTCAAATATGAATCAACAGTTTATATATTAAGCTTCAGATTTTTGTCATATTTGTAAATTGTAACAGCCATTTAATATCGATTTTAAGAATAAATAAAATCCCTTATATTTTCGAACAAAAGTTGTGTTTTCGTTACCACTTCCAAATACTTCCAAAAAAATATTGATGAGGGCAAATAAACCAATAATTACTCGATACTTCTTGCTACTTTTTAGAGCCGCGTATGTCCGCGTTATTGAGAAAAATAAAATTTTACAAAACGCCTTTATTATTTTTATCCCAGTGAAAATAGACAAAATTAAATGGTAAGCTTGCATATATTCGCATAGAGCTGAAAATAGGTGAAGGTCTTAAATACACCATAATGAAAGAAATATCAAAAGCCCCCATCGATTGCACCTTTGGTTTTTTTTTTATTCAAGGTTAAAAGTCAAATATATCGGATTCTCGCATTTTTCTAGTAAACAACAACTGCTATCGCAAAAGTAGGTTAGACAAAGTTAAAGATCATGTAATTACCTACAAAATCGGTGTATGTTTTTTTTTGTACAGTTTACCATTTTGGAGATATCGCTATTTCAAAATTGGAGGAAATCATATCTATTTTATATGAAATTTCATTCCCCATCGTAGGATTCATCAATGCAGAACCTGAATTTACTTGAACAGCCCTATGAACTTGAAATTTTGGCAGTAGATTGTTTTCATGTTGCTAGTACCCACTAAGAAAGGAATTTTGGAAATTTCATTGCTAAGGAGGTAAAATATGGGATTAAAATTTGTCTAGAAGTTAATTCCCGTTTTTATGTATTTTTAGTTTATTTTAGCACCTTAGTAACAAAATTTCTGAAAATCCTTTCTTGATGGATACAAGCACCATGAAAAGCATCCACTGCCAAAATGACAAGTTTATAGGACCAGCGGTTTAGGCTCTGTGTTGATGAATCATACTATGTAATGGGAAAAACTAATCCATTCCATACTAATATTATAACTACTTTTAAGATAACATTAGCTGTTTACAAGAAAAATGCGAGAATTCAGTATATTTGACCTTTAAACTTGAATTAAAAAAAAAATCAGATCCCGTGATTTCAAGTCGCTTAAAAAGACGAACAAGTAATCGTATATACTTAACTGAAGTTAAATATCTGTTGGAGAATGTTCCAGCTTCCATAATATTCGGCGAAGAGGAAGAATAAGTATGCCTAGTAATAAATATCAATGTACATTTTCTTTTCTGAGAATAATAAATTTTAAATAATTTAACAAAAAGGACTTTTATTGTACCCATTTTTATAATAAAAATACATGTTATAAGTATAATATTTCATTAACAGTGGGTCCCTTTAAGCTTAGGAAGTTATAAAACGCGTATACACTCTTTATTTTAGATATATTCTTACTAACATGCGACCCTATATTATGATGTCCAAGCATTTGTATGGGATCGATCTACTGTGCGACGGCTTAACGTGCTCTCCGAGGCACGACCAGACCAATGCAAATACCCATATTTCATGAACACAAATATTTGCACTGAGCGGGGATCGAACCCGCGCCTCCTGCGTAGCGGCCGCGTTCACTACCGCTACGCCACGGAGGCTGTCGAACTCAAGACTATCAGCACTGAATGAAACTGAGAGAAAACGAAAATTTATACCTTAATGTGAATTCATGATTAGATTTGGACTTAGATTCATCACCTGTCCCTCTAGACAAGTGGCAATTCGTTGCTCGGCGTATCATGGAATAGAATGACGAATGTATAGGATTTGACGTTTTTGACATTCGTTGACGCCTGTCATATACGTCAAATCCCACACATTTGGCTTTCTATTCTACAGAACGCCGAATTGCCACTTGTCTAGAGGGCCTTACTATTTATCGCTCATCTCTCACCTCTTAAACCCATCAACGACTGAACGTGTATTTTATAAGCAAACTTTATGAAGATTTTATGTTCTGCCGAGAGCCGTCACGCATAACTTGCGTCAACAGTTAAACGCTCACAATGTTATCGTGACTTAATCGTTAAGCATGCTTATATACCGACCTAGGAAGTGACATTGTTGAAGATATATATGGTGTTCCCTTTTTGGGTGTAGATTAAACCTAGTTGGTGCGCAGGGAGATGTAATCATATGTTTATGGGATAAGTCTTGTTGGATTATTCTTTATTTTAGGAATAAAATATACCTATTTTTGATAGTTATTTTTTTAAATTTTGACAGCCTCCGTGGCGTAATGGTAGTGAACGCAGGAGGCGCGGGTTCGATCCCTGCTCAGTGCAACGCCGAGCAACGAATTGACACTTGTCTAGAGGGACAGGTGATGAATCTATGTCCAAAGCTAATCATGAATTCACATTAAGGTATAAATTTTGGTTTTCTCTCAGTTTCATTCAGTGCTGATAGTCTTGAGTTCGACAGCCTCCGTGGCGTAGCGGTAGTGAACGCGGCCGCTACGCAGGAGGCGCGGGTTCGATCCCCGCTCAGTGCAAATATTTGTGTTCATGAAATATGGGTATTTGCATTGGTCTGGTCGTGCCTCGGAGAGCACGTTAAGCCGTCGGTCCCGGTTGCCATAAGATCATCTATGGCAGTCGTTACGGGTAGTTGGAGCCCTAACAAATCCAAAAACAACAGTCTAGCTGCAAAGCTTCGATATCGCCTAATGTTATCATTGGGCTGTGGAGGTCAGATGGCAATCGCTTCACGAAAAAATATCGAGGTCTAGCCAAATCTGTAGTTAAGACTGGTAAAGCGGACCCCAGACTCCGAGCTGAAAAGCTTCGGATGCGACTGGGAATTAACGCTAGGATGAGAGAGATAGTTTTTTTTTTAAAATATATACCTACAGTATTTTTAATGTTTCTGTGGTTTTCACTTGCCATAACATCGAGACCATAACCATGAGATCACCTAAATAGTCGTAACGTTAAGAATAGTGAAAAACACATGATAACAAATATATTGTGATATCAATCCATTTGCTTAACGCAGTCCACTGCTGGGCATAGGCCTCTCCCTATGTATGCCATAGCATCTGGTCGTCTGCCTCAGGAGGTAAATAGCTATCTAGTGGCGAAAGGTGAAAATTTACCAAAAATAAGCCGGTGGAAAAAACTTTACCTCTTATAGAAAATTCATAGCATGAATGTAATTCTGGGCGTTCTGAACTGCCACAGACTTCCTTTACCGAGCAGGCCGGTAGGAATCGGTTTTTAGGCATTCCTTGCCACTGCTACTTTGTCGCATGAAAACTTCGCGTAAATTTTCAAAAAGATATACAGTTGACAAATGATATAAGTATATACCTTTTCATATAAAGTTGTATGAAAAGGTGTATACTTATATCCTTATTCGACTGTACCTTCTTCAAACATGAGAGCTATTTATTAGCTACACTTGAAGAACGAGGATCTGAGAATTTGAGAGATCAATAATTGTATTAAATATTACCAGTATTCTAAGAACACAACGCAAAAACATTTTTATTAATTGCTTTGCAGTTTGTACAACATGTGGGTGTTCTGTTAATAATATCGTTCATAGAAAGATATTCCGTGTATAACAAAGTACAACAAAAGTACAACATGCCGGGGGAATCAACAATATCAGCATTATTTATATTGTTCTAGGAAAAGGTTGATCTATGTTTGGATACTTTGTACTGAACCCTTTAAAGCGTGTCTGTGAGCGATTTATCAACTATAATGATAGGCAGGTAAGCTTAATAAACTATAAACGAGTAATTTGCTGAATTTGTAGCCTTCCGTTGGTTTATTACGGTCTCGTGGATGACACAACAGTTATCTTTTTCTACAATATTTAGTTCACAGGTTTCAACAATATTTAGTTCACAGGTTTCAACAATATTTTATGGTTGTTCTATCGCTATTACATCGTGATACAACAAACGTGATACAATGGAGAAAATCAATTTTAACCAAATGATTTAAGTTATAATTTCGTAGCCGACCGCATACGACAACTGCGTGTTACATTGCGGCTTCTCAATGGTCCTCTTTATCCATATCGGAGTTTGACAAGTAATGGGTAAGCTATTTGTGCTGCATGCGGCGGCAGTTGTCGTATGCGGTCGGCTTCGGAATCATACCTTTATCGCTCATTGATTTTAAATCATTGAGTACCTACTGTCATTTATTTTAATCACCAATAATGATCATAATTATTACACCCTAGGATTGGCGATCTAAAAATGACTGGGACAGACTGAATGCGGAACGTGGAGGCTCGGGAGCAATAGTAATGACGCACATTCTAAAGGTATATGTCCAGCAGTGAACTGATTAAAAGGACTTCATACATCTTATTGCTAGGGAGATAAATATTTTGGACCTAAAATGTGAATGTGTCCCTATACGCGGGCACATTCACATTATAGGTCTTAGGTGTATTTTGAGGATAGCATGGGGTGCTACTGCGGTGGACGAGCTCAAATTCATCAAGCATAAATTATTACAAAACATTCTGCGTGCGCCAGGGCCTCGTTCGTTTCGTTCGGTCCAAGATACGTGTCTCGAGGTATAAAACATTTACACCCGTATTCACAAACAATACTTCGCTATGCGTACTACCAAAACTGTGCAAAGAACGACAAATTCTCAGTGCGTTCGTTTTGGAAAGCCTTTTTATTAATTGATAACACTTATGTAAATACTTCGTTGAGGGAACGCACTGCGTTAGATACTGCTCCGTGATGTTTGTGAATTAATTTTACCAGCCCTATGCGCTCGAGCACACTATGAGACCTCACAGTATTGTTTGTGAATACGGATGTTAGTTTAAAAGGTACTTCGTGGTAAATAAATATGGATTTATTGCTTTTCCCATCAAAAGGCCAAATATAAATACGAATTTCTAAAGTAGATACCCTATTTTTCATGGAATTTTCTTAGCAGCTCCATTCAGTCAAAGTTATCTTAACAAAATCATTTTTGTTTATATTTCAAACATTATGTATCATGAATCTGATATCAAAGGGATGTCCAGCTCGTACAGATACTACTCGTAAACATTTTGTTTTTGTATATCTTGTATACAAATCAATTGGTTCTGTACTGAAAACGGGGTATCATATGAATTTCTAACAAAGAGAAAACTTAACAATATCTCTCGGTATCGATATGATTTCGAGACTTAATCGAGTGAAAGGAGGGACGATTTCATAAAACGTTCTCTTTGACGTATAAGAGCACTTATTGGCGTAATTCTATATTCGGTATAGAATTTCTAACGATAGGTTCTACTTATTTTAATATAGAATATCATATTTCATAAATTAATTATATTTTGTGATTTAAGTAATACACTTTGATGTTTAGACCTAGTCATAGGATAACTAGCTTGAAATATAGGTAGGTATTAGTAGATACAGTCTAAAAAAGAGAGATAACTTTATATGAAAAGGTGTCTATGTATATACCTCCTTTATCGATTGTACTATAGCAGATATATTATAACGTTTAGGTATATTTTCAGTACTCAAACTTTTCCTACATTAGGATCATTGTAACGTAGAAATTTTAATTAGGTACGGAAATAGGCCTCCTTACATGTTTTTAAAAAGAGGGTTTGTAATCTACCCAATGTTATTAGCGCTGCTAATACTGCTAAAATCAGACCTGTTTTTAAAATGTACAACGTATATTTTAAGGAGTATACCTGGAGGAATTTGAATAATTATTTTTTATGTTATAGGTATTTTTGTTAGAACGCATTAATATATAACGTACCTAAAATATTTAAAAAATATTATACGAATATGACATGGGTGTAAAGCTTGTGCTGATTAACCGATGAACCTCTGACGCAAGCTTTCTTCTCGTGGTTGTCAGGTCAGATGGTAGTCCTTCTCGTAAAAGTCAAAATAAGGCAAAACGGACTCTGGGTTCCAAAGATATAACTTGGACTTACAGAGGAGTACAAATCATTACAAAGAGAAAAAAAAAACCCTTGTGCTAATTGCCGCCAAAATAATATTTATTCGAGTTCCTAGAACGAGGAGAAGGATCAGGAAGGTTCTTTCGAGATCTGTACTGCATTACTATAATGTATTATTTTCCTGTTCAGTTAGCACATAGCTACTAGAGATACAACTTACATCCTTATTGCGTGTAAAATAACAGTAAACAGCAAAAATATGTCATAAACTCTTCAAACGGATTGCAGAAAGCAAACATTTTTGTTGTGTGTTACTGTGTATGTCTGCCAGATCCGTTTTTCTATAAGAATAAAAACATTGCGGAAACAATTGAAAGAATCCAAATAGTTTTTTCGCTAACAAAAAACATATCATTTCCCTGGAATAAGTTAAACATTCCTCGAGGAAGAAAAGACTTTGAAACTTTGCCTATTTCCGATTTATTTGTCAAAGGAAAAGAGATCTAAAGCGACTCAAGCATAAGCACAAATAATAAAATTATTTATAGTTTATCTACATATTGTTTTGTTGAACTGTACAGACGACTTACTTGGCAGGTCAACAAAAGGTCACGACTCTGACTGAAGACGTTATTTAGGAATATTTGTGATGTGGGAATCACTTGAATTAACTACAGTCTAGTACCTACGAATATGAGTGGTTGTATGAGTAAAGTAAGTAAGCCTTATCGCAGCTAGACTGGAAAAAGCAGACCCTGAACTCTGTGAATGACTGGGATTAACGCAAGAATGATGATGAGTGTTACACCAGTACGCCAAAAAGGTATAAATGTGAATAAATTGGACCCACCAGGAGCACCGCAATCGGGTTATACTCGTAGAATAGATTTAAAAAAATATATAGGTACAGCCTGTGACACCCTGATAGGTGGTAAGAAGCTAGAGTAAGGTCTAAGGGTTTAAGCAGATAACGTCCGTGTATTATCCCAGGTACAGTCACCAACCACTTGAGCTTGATAAATTTATTTGCGATCAGTAATTTCTGAGGGTGACTGTACACTGTACATCCGGGCGCTACGAAACATGACCGGGACTCCATTACGAGGCGCTTTTTGGAAACATGCTAATTAATATAGAAAATCTTTTGTTCATAGAAAATTTATTATGTTACATTAGCTTGTAATGAGGCGATTGTTAATTTTAAAATGAGATTGTTGCCATAAAAGGTATGTGGCGGAACACGAATGAATCCAATAAAGTATGATACAGAAGGCAGTTTGCAAGTAGCACTGTGAAAGAAAAGATGTGTACTTAGTGAGTTTCAGTCATGATAGGAAAGGATGGCTGTAGACAACGTGTTATGCAACCGTGATACGGGTGTTGCGTACATGCGATAACCAACACAACAGTTAGGTATTGAATAAACCTGGAAAAATGTAGACAGACCAGAGAAGCACTCCCTGTGCTTGGAAATAGAATAATCAGACGTCTTCGACAACTCACCAAACGGCAGCTACGCACGGCTATCTACTACTGCCATCACAGGGCATTTTATGAAACACCAACAGCCCTCTCTGCAGAGCCTGCATGAGAGAGGAAGACTGCGACTGTCGTTGAAACTATCAAATAAAATGATATTATGGCACATTGCAAACATCACTTTGTAGAAGTGACGACCGATCCGTACATTCCTTCACCAGTGAGGTTCTTGAAAGAACTTCAGCTTTTTAAAAGAACCGGTATTGTGAATATCAAGCTCTAATGGCAGACTATTACGCAGCTTTATTCATAGCTAAGAGTTCCAAATGAAAGCGTTTAAGCATTAGTGAATGACTTCCCTTAGTCTTATTGTTGTGAGGCGAGGAACAAAGAGAAAAATAAATGATTGCCTATATAGTAAGAGAGCTTGGATCATTAACTTCGGTACCATCAGCGTACTGAATGAGATGTACATCATTAGACGCGCCTTTAATTGGAGAACACGAAATGGCTATGCTGCAAAGTCAAAAACCTGGTGGTGATACCAAAAATCAATTTTGAAAATGCTAAAAAAATCGGTACCTAATATTGAAAGATTACCAATTTTCGTTTGTTCCTGGCAATAGAGGAGATTTAGGACTATATGATAGTGCAGTGCTGCAAGCCTCCATAACTGGCCTTGTCAGAGGCAGCACCTTGCAAAGTGCCGCCTGAAAACAGGTATCTGGTACGATCGAATTACCAAATAAAACCGGGCTCATCTGAAAGATCATCAAATTCTGAGTATGAAAAACTGGTGCTGCAAATCTTAAACACTGGCGAAGGTGGTTGCAGCAGCGATTGAAGATCGCGAGTTGCGCGTCTCGGTTTGGTATTTTTACATTTATACGATCGAGTTACCAAAAAAAAAACAGGGCTCATCTGAAAGATCATCAAATTCTGTGTAGGAAAAACCGGTGCTGCAAATCTTAAACACTGGCGAAGGTAGTTGCAGCAGCGATTGAAGATCACGAGTTGCGCAACTCGGTTTTGTAATTTTCACATTAGTACGATCGAGTTACCAAAAAAAACAGGGCTCATCTGAAAGATCATCAAATTCTGTGTAGGAAAAACCGGTGCTGCAAATCTTAAACACTGGCGAAGGTGGTTGCAGCAGCGATTGAAGATCGCGAGTTGCGCGACTCGGTTTGGTATTTTCACATTAGTACGATCGAGGTACCAAAAAAAAACAGGGCTCATCTGAAAGATCATCAAATTCTGCGTAAGAAAAACCAGTGCTGCAAATCTTAAACACTGGTGAAGGTGGTTGCAGCAGCGTTTGAAGATATCGGATTGCGCAACTCGATTTGGTAGGTATTTCCATATTAGTACGATCGAATTACCAAATAAGAGCGGGCTCATCTGAAAGATCATCAAATTCTGTGTAGGAAAAACCGGTGCTGCAAATCTTAAACACTGGCGAAGGTGGTTGCAGCAGCGATTGAAGATCGCGAGTTGCGCGACTCGGTTTGGTATTTTCACATTAGTACGATCGAGGTACCAAAAAAAAACAGGGCTCATCTGAAAGATCATCAAATTCTGCGTAAGAAAAACCAGTGCTGCAAATCTTAAACACTGGTGAAGGTGGTTGCAGCAGCGTTTGAAGATATCGCTTTGCGCAACTCGATTTGGTAGGTATTTCCATATTAGTACGATCGAATTACCAAATAAGAGCGGCTCATCTGAAAGATCATCAAATTCTGAGTATGAAAAACCGGTGCTGCAAATCTTAAACACTGGTGAAGGTAGTTGCAGCAGCGTTTGAAGATCGCGCGTCGCGCGACTCGGTTTGATTTTCATATTAGTACGATCGAATTTCCAAAAAAACAGTGTTTAAGATTTGTAGCACCGGTTTTCCTTACGCAGAATTTGATGATCTTTCAGATGAGCCCTGTTTTTTTTGGTACCTCGATCGTACTAATGTGAAAATACCAAACCGAGTCGCGCAACTCGCGATCTTCAATCGCTGCTGCAACCACCTTCGCCAGTGTTTAAGATTTGCAGCACCAGTTTTTCATACTCAGAATTTGATGATCTTTCAGATGAGCCCGGTTTTATTTGGTAATTCGATCGTACCAGATACCTGTTTTCAGGCGGCACTTTGCAAGGTGCTGCCTCTGACAAGGCCAGTTATGGAGGCTTGCAGCACTGCACTATCATATAGTCCTAAATCTCCTCTATTGCCAGGAACAAACGAAAATTGGTAATCTTTCAATATTAGGTACCGATTTTTTTAGCATTTTCAAATTGATTTTTGGTATCACCACCAGGTTTTTGACTTTGCAGCATAGCCATTTCGTGTTCTCCAATTAAAGGCGCGTCTAATGATGTACATCTCATTCAGTACGCTGATGGCACCGGAGTTAATGATCCAAGCTCTCTTACTAATACTTCGGCGTTTAAAATATTTTAACTGTGTAAATACCGCTTTAGTTATCTACAATGATGTTATTTTGGAACGTTGCGTAGTAAGGAAATGGTAAAGTTGATTTTTGTAGAACAGTGCAAGCAATTTTATGTACAATTGTCACGTATCAGACTCAACAAAGTATTATAATGCACATTGTTTTAGCATAGAGAGTTGGTGGCCCCAGACTCCGAGGTGAATGATGCTTCGGATGCGACTGGGATTAACGCTAAGATGAAGAAGATTGTTGTAACATAGAATTATAACGCTGTTATGCACGAATAGGGAACCAATAGAAATTAGAAATTCAAAATAATGTCTGAATCTTACAGTGTAATGGTGAGATGCTGTTGAATGAAACGAATTATGCAAAGGTGTATATTTGAATCCTTTGTCAGCATATCATTTTCTTGCAAAAAAGGGTTCTAGCGTCCAAAGGTATAACTGATTGTATATGACAACTGCAGCCGCAAGCAGCAGATACATGTAATTCATTGCGGCTTCTCAATGGTCCCTTTTATTCGTATCGGAGTTTAACAAGTAGTGGGTACGCTGTTTCTGCTGCATGCATCTGCAGTTCTGTTATCTTGTCATATGCAGTGGGCTACCCGGAACCATACCTTAACGCAGTAGCTCTCTTTATGCCTTTATAAAACGTCATGATGCTTAGAAAGTATTTTAATTTACAAACTCACTAAAATATCGACGTTATTACAAACATATAAATACGTATACGTATAGTAGGTGTAAATATAATCCACGAAAGTTATTTATTAATAAGAAAATATTGGAAACAGACATATCCAATTTGGATAGCTGTGATTAAGTGACTGGAGATAAAATTAAAGTGGGAATTAATTCCCACTAATGTCGCTCCTTTACGCCAAGATTAAAGTAGTAATAGGTAATGAACATCGCGAAATATGATAGTCGCCGAGTCCCAGAGTAATAATAAACGGGTGTTTTCTCGTGGATTTGTTCCACTAGTGGGACCACAAGGGAGAGTTATTTCTCGTAGACCCACTACTTATTAATCCACTAATTTGTCTCACTGGTGGAACCACGAGGGAGAATTATTTCTCGCAGACCCACTCACTCTAATTTCGGCTCTGATTTTCACATGAATCACTAAACTATTTTGGGACCCACCGCATGTAATTATAAGTAGAATTATTTCGGTAGCTTCTAGAGAAATAAGTATATATTCAAGGTGGCCGTGTTGGTTCCCGGTGGAGTAGAATAGGGCCACCCCATCTCTGCGTGTGGGTGTCGTAGAAGGTGACTAAGCGATAGGGCTGTTCTCCATCCGAAAGTAAATATACCTATAGACCGAAAGGATCCACACAGCCTTTATGAGAATATCAACGATCTTCAGCACCCGCCTTCGCACCGAATCAAACAGTTCCGATCGTATATGTAGACTTATAGAGTAAAATTATTCTCAAACCTTTCAGTCTTAATCAGAAGAATCAACACACTCGACCGTATACCTCGTTACATGAATCTTGGACCGATGTAAATCGCGAGACAAACGAGGGCCTGGCACCCGCGTATTGATTCGTAATAATTAAATCTATGCTTGGTGAATTTGAGCTCGTCCACCGCAGTTAGCACCCCGTGCTATCCTCAAAAGACACCCAGGAAACGTGTACTACGAGTAAAGAGCACATTTTGTGCACATTTTAGTTCCAAGATATAATGTCCCGAGTAATAACAATATCATAGTCTTGTATGCTCATTCTGTATTATTCAAAATCTATAACTATCCAATCCTATACGATAAACTAACAAGAACTTCGTGCTAGCATAATTTACAACGCAGTTTAGTAAAATAAATAATTACTTACTGAGCAAATGGCGTGCTGTTTAAACGTTTACCTACATGCATTGTACAATATTTAACGTTTAGCAAGCAAACACTGATTTTGCTCATTGGATTATTTTGTGTAAATAATGTTTACATGATAATTAACTTGGGTAACCCTCATTACTACAAAACTAGTAAAAACTAGGTTTTGGTTAAACCTAGTTTTATTTTCGTTATGTTTTTATTGTTGTTGGGTGGTAAAATCCATCATTCCATCAAGATTTTCAGGGCTTTTTTAGAGTTTCGTACCTTACGAAGGAGAAAAACGAACCCTTATAGGATCACTTCGTTGTCTGTCTGTTTGTCTGTCAAGACCTTTCTTTTGTTTACGCAGGAACAACTTGGGGCTCTCACAACACTAAAACAACTTGATCTGTGAAAATCTTCGAGGTTCCGGCCAATATCAACCCGCCTCAGATGGCACACCTACTGATCAACGGACTAGGCTCCGGTGCACACTTCTTCTTAGGGTTAGTGGGTAAGACTACAACTTACTGCTGGATGAGCATCTAGTATAAAAATTGTTTAACGATTCCTGCTTGAATATCGAATTTGATACGTACCGCATAAACTATAGTGCGACTGCGAGCGTTGTACTGCTCCTATGGTACGCGCGGTTTGGCGGGGGACGCGGTAAAGAAAGAGAAAGAATTAGCTGAGAGCGAGCGAGATACCACCTTGAGCGCTCGCGGCGATCTTTCACTTACCATGGCTGTATGTATAGGCATAGCATATTTTTTGTAATGTCATCTTCAAAAAAAGTAGTCCTTCGTGATATCATTTTTTTTCTGTGTGGCCAGTCTGATAGTAGGTAGGTATACGCAGAAGTTATTGATAATAAACGCACAAACAATAGACTAACTTGACCAAAGTTTAGCTTCATGCCAGCATACGATAAACAGTTGGTTTATTAAACTGACAGCTGAAGGCGGTCTGAAACCTCCTCTCTACAGTTTGCGAGTTTGAGAGGGTTGCGTCAGTGAATTTCTAATGGTGTTAGATTCACATAGTATGTCTTTTGTTTGAATATTAATAAGGTCAGCTTAAGTTGGTTCATTCGTAAATTAATGTTGACATCTAGATATTTTAGACTCGGTAGGGTTTGTGTTTTAAAGGCAGGGAAGTACTGCAATTAAAAGCATTGAAATAGTTTTAAGTCATATTTTTCAGAATTGAATGAGTTTTGAAGGAAGAACGGAAGAGAAGAAGAAAGGAAAGGTAGTTCGGTACCACATAAATGATTTCTGTGGTGTATTTGCCAGTTACAGATACATGTATACGTCATAAGATACGTCATCAGACATTAAGGATCTTATTTTTTTTTAAGTTTAATGGAATTGCTTTTAGTCATTTAAGCATAATAGTCTAAGTTTTATTTTTTGATGTGAATCATATTGTGTCAATGCTAATTGCTTAAAATAAAAATGTAATTCGTAATTTTCATTCATATAGCAATTGAACTTAAAAAAATGGCAATACTCGTTTATTATAGTTTTGAAAATATTTTAAAGTTTTCAAATTTGATTTGCGCTGTCTGACTTCTACAATTCAAAATGTCGCATAAATTGTCCACATCGCCACGAACCGTAGAATTGTTATCATAAGAATGCAGGCTCCGAGTGCTCAATTGGCCGCACATCCGTGAGTCACGATTCAAGTTCTGTCTCGAAAGGCAATTCTTCCAATTTAAAATAACGATATTGGTACTTCTTTAGAACATGTACAGTCGCCTTCAGAAGACCCTGAGCACTGATAAATTCACAAATGACAAATCAATAAATGAATTGATATCTTCAGAAGATATTTTTTTGTATTTTATTATTCGAACTTAGAATGATTGAACTAATACCGTTACGCGTTGGTAATTGTACCAACACTGGAGGGAATATTGCAGTATAATAAATGGTCAGCTATTTTGGAGTGTTTAAAGACCCACTAAGATTTTTGGGTACGAAGTCAACCTCACTGTTAGCTAGTGGCCCTACTGATTGATGGAAGAGACTTAGGCGTAGGTTTACCTCTTGGGGTTAGGAGGTCAGATGGTAGTCACTCTCATATATGCCACATAAGTTAAATCAAAAGAAATAAGCAACCCTGAACTCCAAGGTACAAGCTTAAGAAGAAATCGAGACTAATGCTGTCATGATGATGAAGACTTGATCAGTTTATAAAATATCAAAGGTCTGGCTTAGACCAAGCCATTAAAACCACAAATATATAATTTTATATCTTTTCAGTAAACGATATTTGTTTAAGATCAGTATTAAGATTGCGTGTACAAAATAACATAATATTATGTAACCTTGTGGGCCTGTAAAGTGTAATGAGGTTATAAAAACTGTTATACTAAACGTATCGAATGTTTACGTTAGGGTGTAAACGTAAACTTTACATGTGTTCATATTAAATGTATATGTTGTTATATTTATAGATTTGTTACACTTTATGTTACATGCGCATGTAATGTTGTATTACATGCTTTATGCTTTCTCAATCAGTCAGCTCAACTCTAGTATAAACCATGTCACTTTTTATAATATAGTATGTATTTTAAATCTTGTAGATCAGTGTGCTTTGTACTATCCTATACATGATATCCATACTAATGTTATAAATGCAAAAGAGATTTGGTACAGCGGTAGATTATACCTTGGGAAACGACATAAGCCATGTTTCGTCATGATAACCGACATCCACGCGGGTGGAGCTGCGAGCAACAGCTAGTGTATTATAAGGTTCCCCCCCGTTTCACCGAAATTTTTATGTCATAATTTTGTTTCGCATAACAACGCATAGCATAAACTTCATTTCGCAGAAAAAGGTTTGGCATACACTCATTCGTCATACTTTCATAACGCATAATTTTGTAAGTCAGAATCATCTTTGGGCATAAACTTTTAAAGCATAATAATCAAAAAGTAAAACCGTGCATGCAGCAAGCATCAGACATGCAGCATGCAGCAAGCATCAGGCATGCAGCATGCATGCAGCAAGTATCATGCAGCAAGCATCATGCAGCAAGCATCAGGCAGTAAACATGCAGCAAGTATCATGCAGCAAGCATCATGCAGCAAGCATCATGCAGCAAGCATCAGGCAGTAAACATGCAGCAAGCATCGTTTCTGTCACAGCTCCGGCGCTGCGGGGCTCCGGCGGCCCCACACGAGCTTACCATCGCAGATGGTTGTAACTCCCACCACCGCAGCTTCGGCTTGCTGGCCGGCCGCGCCGGCCAGCCTCAGCCGCGGCGGCGGCCATTAAAACCACCTGCTCCTCAGCTCGTGGGCCGCCTCGCCCCTCCGCGCCTACGCGGGCTTAAATAACACTCTAGGGGTAGGGCAAACAAGACTACGTGAAGTCAGATTTGCAGCAATTCATTTCTGTCACTAACTTTTTTGTAACAAATTTTAACTTTTCTGCCAACTGAAGAGTATGCCATTGCTAATTCGGATATATGACCATTCTGCCAAAATATGATTCTATTAAATAAATCGTTATGCCTTGAAAATGTTCGATTAAATAAAATTATGCCAAATGAGTTATGCCAAATGAATTTCGGAGTATTAAGTTTCTGCCAGATGGAGGGAACCCGTATTATAAATGTGAAAGTTAGTAAAGATTTTTGGTATTTGTTACTCAATCTGGCTCAAACTACTGAAGGGATTTAGCTGGGTAAATGGATAGACTGTAGTTTAAATTGAGTAGTTTAACCCTGGAATAGATTATTCTGAACTCTCTCATTTTAATCAGAATTTTCGGATCTGCAAGTATACAATTCTAGAAATACAATTCCAGTTACCAATATCAGCATTGATAAAGAGAAATGTTGGGAAATTGTAAGCAGTACAATTTTCGAGAAATCAATCAGTGGTGTTCTCGTCGTCTAATAACACCGGCTATAAATGTGCTCTGTGAGGAGAAAAAAACATCTTCATTTCCCTGAATTTTCTCATTTCTTTTCAATGTTCTGAGATGATATTTGGGTATTTTAAATATCTATAAAATGCTGTCATATCGCTCGCTTTCGGTCCCGCGTACTTCCATGGTAAATAATTTTAGAAGAATTTACACATGCAATCAAGGTACATAAAAATCAGTCTACTATTGACTCATGGCATTTATACTTGCTACACAACACATGTTGAATGATGTCATACTAAAATATTTATTTATTAACCTAAACGATAGTTTGTTTCACATCTCCGCTGGAATGATGCCCGGCATGCAAAATTTGACATTAATTTAAACATATAAGTAATTTTAAGTCTATAATGAAATTATTAATCAACTACTATGCATAAGTACCTACTTAATTCTACTTTGTAATTGCAAGATATGAACGTTGACGGTTTAGTTTTTATTGAACACTAATATTATAGTCTTTCAATAAATTCATTCACACTATCAAAACACTTGTCAATGAGCCACCCAAATAGCGGTGTTCCATTGGATGCGCTTCAGGGAGTGTGCGCTGGAGTTGCACAACCTAATTTCCCCATGCCCCCTCCATCATCCAAACGCATCCGCCACCGATAAACCATAGATATTCCACTTATACGTACTAAACGATTCGGTGATACGTTCATCAGGGGCACTGCCGGGGAGTGGAATGCCCTGCTGGAATCTGTGTTCCCGGATATCTACAACTTAGATGTTTTCAAGACGAGTGAATAGGTTACTTTTAAGCAAGCGTGCTCCACCGCCAACCACAACGTCCCTTAACAAGAGGTGAGATAGTGGTCAAACGCGAACCTATCAACCAAAAAAAAACTAGATAGTGTGGAAACTATAGTAGCGAAACTCACACATATAATTATAGCCATACACATCACACACAGCATGATCATTATTGATTGAAATGATCAAGAGAAAGCTCAAAATGCGAGAAATGTGACTTTGCTACAAGTTTTTACTCAGCAAAGGTGGCTTTATCGTGCTAAAGAGGTGAAAAGATAATTGCTTTAGTTAGCCAAATTGCTGAAATTAAATACTTAGTCTTCAGGTCTCTTTGGCATCGTCAAATTCAATGCTTAGACAATACTTAAGACAGACAGCTTACGTTCTCAAAGCCCTTAACGACATGCACAGATGTTGCCATGATAAAGGGATTCTTGATAGGTACTATTGTTCTTTAGATCTTGGCTTATCGGCTTATAACGTTTACTTGGTATGTAAATATATTATAAATCACTCACCCACGATATTTTCGTATAATAATGGAGCTGCTATCGGCAATTCTGTAACAAGCATAATCCATCTTAGTTTCAGTACATTCCTGTTTACATCGAATATGTTGAATTATTTTTAGGTTTTATTAATATTCATATCGTCTAACGAGACTGTAAAACTAGTAAGATTATGAAACTGGTTAAAACTTCTTACATACATATAATCACGCCTTTATCCCCAGAGGATTAGGCAGAGGTGAATTAACACCCACATTTTACCATTCATTGTATCACGTAATAGGGGGTGAGTCTATTGCCGTATTCCGAGCAATATTGTTGACTCGAGCCATGCATCTGAGGCTGAGTCTGGGCTGTATATACCTATCTGTCTGATGTTAAACTGCCCTATCCCTTAGTCACCTTGTACGACACCTCATGGAAAGAGATGGGGTGGCCCAAATTCTACTCTGCCTGGAACCACGCGGCGGACGTTAAAACTTCTTACCCCGCGTTTACATACTGCCGCTCGCATTGCTCATCGTGTTGTCGGAAATATTCGCGCGATTAATGCCCTAGCGTTCACACAAGCGCATCATCGTGTTGGTCCGCATTACAGTATTCGCCCTGCAATGGAGACGGACGTAAACGTATGGAGGACAACAGTGTACACATTATGCTTTTACAGCATAGCGAATTAATTAAATAGATTATTAATAAAAACTATCACTTTCAACTACTATACACTTTTCGTAAATCGATATAAATATTTTTAAAAGTAAATATTCGAGGAGCAATAACGAAAGCCGTGTTTACTGATTAGCGCCATCTAGCGGTCTCGTATAGTTCATCACGCTAGTATTGCCGCTCCTTTGACTCGCGCCGCCAAGCCGACATTCGCAGCAACATACGCGGCAGTACTCGCGGCATGACGAATATACCATTCACACCACGTCTCTGCCCACTTCTCTCGCCACTTCCCTCGCTCTGCCGCGAGTATGCAAACGCAGCTTTAAGCAAGTATATAAGGTTAGTATCATATTAGTAACCAGTGTGAAAGTTATAGTTTGTTAACCGTTATTATGGTCATGTTCTAGAAGTTTTGTTGTTGTAATACCGTGCGGTTTTGACCGTCTCGTAACTAATTTAAACAAACAAATTTGATTAGTGGTTTCATACCCTTTCGTTCGTCGTTTTAAATCATATTTTAGAGATGGGTTAATTCATTTGTATGGATGAATTACTATGAACTGACCACTGGATATTTTGTCACTAATTTCAAAAGTAAACAGCGAAAAGTTTGTGTTCTCCATTATTATAATATTTACATAGACTTGGTGATTATAGTCACTGTGATAATATTATTAGATAATTGCATTTTTATTAATAAATTTAATTTAATGTAATTTTTCATCTATATCATCTAATTTAAAAACTTACAGTAAACACGTCAGGATAAGATGAGTACGAAAGGAAGAATACCGCACAGAATAAGAAGTCGGTGCAGTATTCTTTAATTTGTAGTAAAATGTCAAATTATTTTACTCCTATTTCTCCTACTAAACTTATTTTAATATAATATAATCGCTGAAAAAGGACACCGAAATTACAGACTAATTGTAAAATGTGTTGTTCGTTCATATAAAAATACAAATAATACAAGTAGTTATGGTACCTTCTTTCTTTTATGAATAAAATAATGAGGCTTTCGGGTGTCTTGTTAATGTTTGCCTTAAAACGAAATATACACTAAAACGGCTAATAATGACTTTCATTGTATTTTTCTTTCTTAAAATTAGTTCTTTTATTTTATTTTAACGCTGATTTATTTTAATAGATAAATATGCATTTCACTTCATTAACAAATTCAAGATGGCGTAGGACACGAAGTATTTAGGTTTCAGGTTACAAAAACTGAAGCTTAATTAAAATATTAACGTTAACATCTTAAAAGCAAAAAGTTTTCAAGTCCGTGGGACGTCGCAAATAAAATGCAGAGTACATAATTAAATCTATGATACTTCATATTAATTTATAAACAATCTTATGGTGGAATGTTGGCAAAAAGTTCATGTCCGTTTAAATATTTAAAAAAAATATATATTAGCAACCGAAATTACTAATATTCCCTCTAACCCCTCTAACTAAGCTAAATTGCTTGTGTTAGGAGTGGATTCATGTCAGTAGGGTAATGACCAGAATTCGAACCCAGGACCCCTCGAACGTAAGTCCGACTCCTTAACCACTAAGCTACCGACGACGCTTCTGTGTATTATGAACCTGTGACCAATGTAATAGTAATTTTTCGACTTTATTTTAAAATAACTGTTGCTCGCGGTTCCATCCGCGTGAAGGTCAGTCCTTCCCCAAGGTCTAGTCCATCTCTGTACCAAATTTCATATAATCACTAATATACCTAAAGACCACGCTATAAAGACAAACAAATACTTTGACTTGACTAACGAGTTAACCAAAAACGGCTACGTGGTTAAACTCTACGCCGTAGAAGTAGGAGCAAGGGGAATTCCAGTTAAATCCCTGTACAACTTACTTAAAGACCTCGGATTGCCAAGAGCTTCAGTAAGCTCTTTACTAAATCGAATATCAAAAGCGGCATTGATAGGATCTTACCAAATTTGGATAGGTAGGGGGGAGGGGGGGGGGAGAACACTACTGACGGTGGAGGTGAGCGCTGATGCATCACAAGGTGGCCACCCTAAACCTACATCTGGGTCGCAAGTCCCAGTCGCCGTCACGGTGTTCCTCTCTGTATCACGCTATGGACCCGGCGACCGCACGGTGAATCCATGGAGTGCTGAGAATCGGATCTCATCTTTTAAACCAAATGTGTTCTAGTTAATTAAAAGAGCTCAGTAGAACACAGGCACGGTAGAGACAGTGAAGCACTGCCAAGGAGAATATTGCATTTTATATGCAACAAAGGCCCAAGGGGCTCAAAGACCCAGGACGAGCAATGAAGCAGAGAGCATGCCGCGCCGCTGCAATCTGTCGTGTTGAGGAATGACGTCACGTATTTATGTCTTCACTATTTGTGTTGAAGAAGCACCTACTTCATAGGAATAAATAAACGTGATGAAATTCTGTATCATGTGTAAATTATTATTGATTTTTACGAGTGAAATCTAGCATCGAAAAAACTTAGTTTTTAACCACCTATGTCAATAAGATGATTATACCCGAATTTATATTCATAGTGTCATTTAAGAGTAAGTATTACATGGAGCATTACAACCAGCTCTGACATATTTCAAAATAAACAGAAACACAACCAAACCATTAAATGAAAACTATTAACCCAAAACTTATCATCATCCCAAATACCAGCCATACAAAATTATTACCGAATTTTAGTCACAGGAAACTCAACGTTAATATTTCCAGCTTGTGCTCATACAACATCAACCTACCCAGTTATTTCACTAAAGCTAAATTATGACGTCAAAATATCATTACCTGACCAGTTAAATAGAGAGAAAAAGCAATTACGCGAGAAACCCTCATTCCATTGAGTGTACGTGCCACAGTTACAGTTAATTTGGAATAGTGAGACCTCTGACAAATAGAACACTACTTTATTAGGCCGGGGCTGTGTATGTGACATCAAGGACAAATATTAGTCTAGTTGCGATGTTAATGGACAAATATTGGTATTGAAGGCTAACGATTTTAGGAATTAGATTGATTGGTTTCCAGGTGACACGAGCCTATCTATAATTAGATAAGTCTTCTTAGAATCTGTGCCCCGAGCTCAAAAAATATTTGAATTCGTAACGTAAACGTATCGAGCGAACGGTGCATTGTGATTGGCCGCCCGCCTACTGTGAGCCTGTGTGTGTATGAGAAGCCTACCAATCGTAATCGTAATCGTACGAATTCGAATATTTTTCATACTTGGGGCACCGATGTTTGAAAGGGATGGATGTGTCAGTATTCTCAATACTAGGGATGTCAAAAATCGAATCAAAATAATGGAGAAAAAGTACGAAAGCCGACCCCGGGAGCAAGAGTGAAGATGTAGGATAAGGATGACAGAAATACAGCATTTTTATCAGATATTATAGATGTTAATATCACATCTGATCTGACCTTGCAGTTTATGGTGAGGTTGTTTCCACACGGGTGGCAGCAGGGTGAAAAGACATGATTTTTTATTATTATTATTTTAGTAGAACACACCAGCAGCTATTGAGCTGATGCGCGTGTGTCTTCAGATCTGGAGATTTTATCAAGTTTGTTTTGAAAAACATTTACATTAGGTGCCAAAAAAACGTCTGCCGGCAGTCTGTTCCACTCTCTAACAATACGGTTAATAATGGTAAGGGAAAATAATATAACATAAATCTCTTCTAGTAATACATCACAAAAGACAACAATACATGATCTGATGGTAAATTGTTCTATATCGGTAGCAATAGGTACACTAAAACTGAGTGCCAAGATATTTTGTTGACTTTATAATACAAAATCTATTAATTTAGCAAAATATATTCCAGAAGTTTACTTTAAAAGTTCCAAACCCAGAAATAGGTCTAATGGCGTCATAACCTTTGCTTTTATGTCAGGTTTGTATATTTACATATCGTAACTTTGCCAATGTTAAAATATTATAGGTAGTGATTCAACAGAATTTGTTATCAAAACATACATTTACGTTTAAAGTAATATTTGTAGTTTGTTGTAGGAACAGAATGAATCTATGATCAGAATTTTTATAGTTCGATGTATTTTTGTACGTTGCCAATTAAATATTACACTACAATAGTTGAACATACTTTTTAAACCGTTGTTCAATATTTTAAAATAAAATTATTTTTAACAGAGGCAATTTTATTATTAATTGAAGCCGCGTGGTTCCCGGCAGAGTAGAATTTGCATCTCTTCCCATGCGGTGTCGTACAAGACGACTAAGGGATAGGGCTGTTTAACATCAGACAGATAGTCCAGACTCAGTCTCAGATGCATGACTTGAGTCAACAATAGTGCCCGGAAAACGGTAATAGGCTCACCCCCTATTACGTGGGACTTAATATAATGATTGGTGAAGTGTGGGTGTTAATTCACGTGATTATTTATGTATGTCTTCACCTTCATCACTTCATCCTTGGAGTCCGGGGTCCCCTTTTCCAGTCTAAGTGCGAGTTTGACTGGACTCGGATATTTTCTGTTTTAACAGATTCTATCGGGATCTCTTTGGTGTTATTTTGATATTTACGCTGATTCCACCACATATCTCGTACTTGGGGGGTGCATCATGTTACTTCTGTTGTATTCATAACTATCACAGGTCATCACCTGAATTACTATTTCCTGACATTGTCAATTTTCTTGTCACGTCTTCTTTCCTTTTATCCATATTTCGGTTAAATTAACTTCTTAAAACATATTGGTTATTTTTATTTTTCCTTTACTTTTATGCTTTCCTTTACTCTTCACTTTCCTTTACTAACATTCAATGTTGCTTTGTTTTACCAACTTTTGTTAGCTTGCGCCATAGGTATTTATTTTTAAGTTACGGAGGCGGAGTGAATAATTAATATTGTGCGGTATTTTGAACAAACTGTGTAACTTTCATTTTCGACACGAAAATGTTATTAAGACTGAGAGGTTGAGTCGAAACTTAATAATTTTTCCTTTAAAATACAAACTTAAAGATATTAAAACTTATGCAGATTTCTAGAAAACGATTTAGGAATTACATTTATTTTGAATTTTATCACTACCATCAAATCATTATTGTCCTATTGATGACAGTCTATCGCTAATCACACAGGCTAATCTTTTTCTTCATCGAGTGTCAATCCGGCTGCATCTAAATGAAAATCTGGCTTGTAACTGGGAGCTGATATGAAAAAATATTGGAATATAAACGTGGGCAAATAGAACTTATTTCTTTTTAAGCTGACATTGTAAATTGAAATAAATATGCCTCTCCTTCACTGACCGAAAACCTATCATAGTTCGAAATTAAATATTTTTAAAGATTTTTAATGTTACCAACCCATAAATAATCAAATATATTATATTTATTGTCCTATATTGACTGCTAATAAATATACATCACACCACTTTCCCATTGAGGCACTCCCAAGACCAATTTACAATTTTCTGAAACATGATTAACAAGTCAAATTTGGTTTATCGAGATGCCCAGCAGCGCCTCCACCGCTATCTTGCCTATTTCAAAGCGAGAACATAATATAAAGCAAGTAGCCTTATTTGAGAATATTTATGAAAGAATGTAATGTAATCTGTCATGAAATATTAACGCTAGGCTGTATTGTTGTTCCGCTTTCAGGATTTGCCGTGCTTTAAGACGTATTATTCGCGATGTGGCCCTGAAGAATTTTTCTAGCGTAGGCGGGATATTGTATATTAAATTTAGTTAACTTTTGAAACACATTTTTCATTGCTTTACAAAGCTTTTATTTCTCATTCTTACAGGCGCAAAATGTAGTGAATATTTGAGAGTTTATGCATGTTTGCGGGTTTCTTTCTTTCGCTATAACTCTCAAATGCTTTATAGCAGTTATAGAATAGAAAGGATATCTTTTGAATCATATATTTCATCTCAAGTGACACTATCATTATTTTTTTAAGGCTATGTCTCCTAAGAATGCCATCGGTTGTTTACAGTTTCAAGCGATACTCTGCGTCATAATACTAACTATAGAAATATAATGTTGCCGTCGCCGACATCGACGTGTGAAGGAGACTTGAGAGAAGAGTATAAAACATGTGCCGGCAGAGTGCTCCAGTTCTCTATCGTGCGACTAAGAAAGAAAGTAGGTTACTCAGAAAGGTGAAAACTCGGTCTTGCACATGTTGTTCTGGTTACGAAGATAGAAGGTGCAATTCTATGAAAGAGCTCATCAAAACACTCGCTATGGCACGCAATAACTATTTGACGCGGTTATAGGAGGATTACGTACATACAAATAGCCTCTTAACCCTAAATAGCTGGCTGTTATCAGAACAATGGCTACTGCAAGCAAATAGTATGTTTGCTCGAGGTAGGTATTATAACCCTATACTACTAACACAGTTTTCGTGTTGTTATTCGCCGGGAAACAACTCAATCACTGATACAATCTCTATACCTACCTGCGTGGGTTTTTGGCCGGTATTTGTATTTGTATTCACCCTCAATTTGACGGATGTTCAGCTGTTATATTCGTTTATTCATGCGTGATATAACACATTTGTTTAGTGTGAATGATTAATAGTAGTTGGGTAGTACTTTTTTATAATATTAAAGCTTCATTTCGAAGTATACCTTAGATTATAGCCATTAGTAGATATACTATAGTACGCGCCAGTTAGTGTGGCAATACGAGTGGAACAAAGTCTTACGAATACGAAGTAACAAGAAAGGTAAATCAAAAATATTAAGACTTAAGAATTATTACATTATCTTTTAACATTGAAACTGTCGTTTTTGCAAATTTCGTATACCTACACCACTGTATGGGGGAATGTAAATGACTCGCATTGTCACACTAACTGGCGCGTACTATAGTTATATTGATCATCTACTATGGTGTGTGTTCTGAAGAGCTTTTCTACTTAACTTCACTCTCTCATTTTCACGTTCAGGGCAACCCATGATAGCGGCGGTAAGACCCATCGTAGAGGACTGGCTAGAGAGGCCTCATGGGGGCTTATCGTACGGGCTGACGCAGGCAACTAATGGCCCATGCGGTTTTGGTCTGTTCGAGTTCGACATAACCAACCCCAACTGGTTCTGGCGAAGGGGGTATCCGTGCGGATTTTTGCACGTAATAAACCATAAAAAATGCGCTACATGTTATTCACGATTCACTCAACTGAGTGAAATATGAGAACCTAGTTTAGTTAAACTTGATCGCAATTATTTTCGCAACCAAAATCCGGCCTAAGTGAAAGTTTCAGCAGTCATAAAATATTCTGAAAAACTCCGTTTCAGAATATGTTCATAACGAGTTTCAAAATTAATTAAACCATATAAATGAATTTCCGCTCATCGCGGTTGAATAAAACCAGCGCTTTGTGCTTTTGAATTTTTTAATAACTGACATACCTATTACACGAGAAATTGCATCTGGGAGCCGGATTCCGATTGTAATGGCGGAGTTTCTGCTATGAACCATAAAATGTTTTACCTGCTCTTGGTAAGTATGCTTTCCTGTTACTCATGATTCAGTTGTAGGTAGAGAAATATAACTACCTATATCATTTGTAGTAATTCCGTCAATTAAGAGTAGGCGTCAAAAGTGCCGGTTGATGACTATTTTTTTTTATTAATCTCTTTATTATCAAGTAACTAAGAATAGGCAATAGGCTCACCCCCTATTACGTGGGACCAAAAATCAGTTGGCGAAATGTGGGTGTTAATACACCTCTGCCTACCCCTTCTGTGATTTACAGGCGTGGGTAAGACTCATAAGGTAAGTAACAATTTATTAATAGCTATTTTAGTATTACATATTAATAATGAGAATAAAATTAAATCAATGGAATGGGCAATAACAACAACAACGATCTTTGTATTACTGTGTATTACGACTATTCTGTTAAGAGTGCAATTTATTTTTTTTGCTACGAGTTTAAAAATGGTTAGTTATTATAACAGATAATGGAAACTTTCGTAGTTATGTCGGGGGGTTTCTACTCCTTGACTGCTTACATAATATTATATAGGTATTATTATATAATACTCACAACTTCATGGGGTGTCCCATATTAATCTGTATAAACATATTACCCCCAACCTCTTTTATAAGTTTAATCTTACAATCTTTTTCTGTTCCTTTTTTCATACCATACTTTGCGTCAAGCAGATTAAGTGGTACATATTTTTGCCAATATACTTCAGTCGATTTCAATCTACAGTCTAGCTAAACATCACAGGTTCCGAGTGTTCGTATCGAACGTACAAATTGAATATTTTATTATTAAACAGGTAAATATTTATAGTAAAGGAGTACCAATGCGTAAATCTTCTTAAGTGCAAAAGCTTTTGGCTTTGACGTTTAACGTAAATAGAAAAATAAATTACAAGATCCGAATCTGTAATTTTCATAGCGTAAGCTTTGCTTAGTAAATGGCGGCGTTACACAATAAATTTACCTGTAATTTTTTAGGTATACTGGCACCCTAAGCGTTTGTTCGTGTTATATTTTTGGAAATAAAAAAATCACAAATTACTTTAAACCCTCAAAGCTTTTAAATGAATCCTACTAATATTCTTCTTCTTCATTCTAGCGTTAACATCAGTCGTATCCAAAGCTTTCACCTCGTAGTCTGGGGTCCGCTTTACCAGTCTAATTGCGGATTTCGGCCATACATATGGGGGTCAAAATTGGGAGATAAATCCCACTACTTATCCGTCTCTTCGCTTCCTCTTAGCGTTAATTCCCAGTCGCATCCGAAGCTTTCAGCTCGGAGTCTGGGGTCCGCTTTTACCAGTCTTAATCACGGATTTTGGCTAGACCTCGATATTTTCCGTGAAGCGATTGTCATCTGACCTCCACAACCCAATGTTAACATTAGGTGATATCAAAGTTTTTTTTGCAGTTAGACCGTTGTTTTTGGATTTTTGAGGGCTCCAACTACCCGTAACGACTGCCATAGATATTCTCATGGCAACCGGGACCGACGGCTTAACGTGCTCTCCGAGGCACGACCAGATCCATGCAAATACTCATATTTCATTCACACAAATATTTGCACTGAGCGGGGATCGAACCCGCGCCTCCTGCGTAGCGGCCGCGTTCACTACCGCTACGCCACGGAGGCTGTCCAGGCTGGAGGCTGACTCATTCACGTCATACTCTTATGATTTCCGCCTCGAAACCTACACTTCATACGCAATTACATCAACTTAAAGGTGTAAATAGACTAAACAATGCCGAAACTTGTCAACTATTCAAACAGAGGGAACTGTCAGAAACAGCGACAACAATTTAAACTAAAGGACAGACCGAGTAAATTAATATGATGGGTCGGTACACGGTAATATAGACCGCTCCTTCAGGTGTTTGTTTGTCCAATTTCATCAGCTATCCTCAATGTGTCATCCTTCGTAAATATATGAGTCAAATATTGAGGACGTTTACCCTTCTCGCTGTAAATAGGGCAGAGGGGCCTTTCGAACATCCCATCAATTTCATTGATGAATTATTGTTTTAATACGGGTTTATACTGAGTATTTTATTGGAACGGTGATTGAAAAGATTTTGACGTGATGTTGGTAAGGTAAAGCTTGCGTTCTTCGTAGTTTTAGTTGTTACAATTACCTAATTTTACAAAAAAAATTACAATAGTGCAAAAACCGACTAAATGCGAGTCGGAACGGACTCAAGCTATTACCTTTTTTGTATTTGTTGTTATAGCGGCAACAAAAATACATCATCTGTAAAAATTTTAACTGTCTAGCTATCACGGTTCATGAGATACGGCCTGGTGACAGACCGATAAACGAACAGCCTAGTTTTAGAAATATGGTTCCAATTCAAATGGAATCCTAACATGATATTTTCTAAAGTTTACGCGAATATCCCTCATTGAAATAAAACCACTTTTTAGCGGATTCTATCGCGGTTTATTTGTTAAAATATTTTTCAACACAGAATGGAATAATATTATTAGAATATTCAATAACTTACCTCACCTCTAGTTTGCCGCAAACCGGGATACCGGCACGAAGTTGGATGTAAAAGGGCCCTGGCCTAGTTCCCGTCACTCACGTTGCAAACTTCAACGCTAGAATACAGTGAGCTACAGTGGAACTGTTAATTTGTGAATATTGGTATTAATTTGTGTCTATGTAGGTAAAATGGGTATGTGTATTGTATATGTTTCAGCCAACTAGTTTCTTCAGCTTGGAGTTTCTTTGAAGGATAAAATTCACAACGAGATCATCCGACATAGAACTAAACTTACCGACACAGCTCGCAGAGTAAGCAGGCTGAAGTGGCAGTGGGCTGGCCACATCTGTCGACGGTCTGATGGCCGTTGGAGCAGACGAGTCCTAGAGTGGAGACCGCGAGAAGGAAAACGCAGGGTGGGACACCCCCAAGCCAGGTGGACTGACGACCTACTAGGGTGGCTGGGATGGACTGGATGCGGATGGCGGAGGAGAGACCTATGTCCAGCAGTGGACTGCAATAGGCTAATTGTATTGTATATGTCGCAGCCAATTAACTTAATCAATCAGCTGTTCAATCAACAGCCTAGCCTCTTTACTAAACAACGCCGTTCAACTGAATCATATTCATCCGTAGCGTTGATTACAACATTTAATAAACTGACTGGCTAATGATTAGATCATTCTTACGATAGGGCGCCACCTAGAAATATGACAGAAAGTTACTTATAGGTTCATTGAGAGAGGCCGACTTGGATAGAATAGGTTAGAAGACTCCAAGGTGAAAGCTTCGGATGCGACTGGGATTAGCGCTAGGATGAAGAATAAGAATTATATCACTTATTGCAATAACCAACACATAACATTTAGTTTTGATCGAGTTCATCAGTAATATTTAAACTCAGACTCTGATCAATATCTGAATTACAATATTCTATCCATTTTTTTCGTGTCTGCTAAGAGTCTAGATCCGTCGGAGACTAATTTATCTTTTATGATTGGTAGCGCAGATGGTGAATCGATTATGCTGATAAATTTTATAATATCAGCGGTGTAATATTTTGAATTTGCTTAAAGTACTACATCAACGTAATCTAATCAACAACAACATACATTATCCTGAAGGGGTAGGCAGATACCAATTTATTTGCATCCTTTCATCATATTGCTTTTTTCAGCGGTTGCGTCAGTAGTTTAATGTTGAGAGAATCGATTTTACGATCAAGAGGTCACAAGTTCTAATCCTGACCATTACACAGTATACTGCCATCGTAAACCTATTCCTAACACAAGCAATTTAGCTTTTCTTAGGGTTAGCAGGAATATTACAAATGTCGTGTTGTAAAACGGGAATAGCAAGAAAAGAGCAAAATTCCAAAAATAACTTTAGTAGAAGGAAAAATATAACCTAAACTATTCGATGGCAGAAAATGAAGATGAAATTCAATGGCGGCACTAACTTTTGATTTGATGTCAAATATAAAACTGAAATAACTGTCGGTGGTGTTAACGTTTCTTGCCCGAAAAGCCTCCTGGGAATTCAATTGACGCCCGCCTCCATAGTATAAAGAATTCATTTAATATCACACAAACTGTTGAAGACTTATGAAAAGAAGGATTTCGAAACTTCTTTATAAATGTTACGTTTTTGTTCAGTAAAACATCTATATGTTAGAATTACGATCTCTTTTGGCATTCATGTTTGATTGATATGAGATATTTATTGCCATTTTTGTGAATTCAGACTGTAGTGCCGTTAATTTCTTACGATGTATGTTCTTAGAAAATTGTTTTCATTGCGGATCACACAATACACGTGTGATCCGCAATGAAAACATTTTTCTTTCTTTCTCTCTTCTTTTATAAATGAATTCAGTTAAATATACTATTCAACATCACTTAGCCGAATATTTTGTAGGGCTAGAGTCAACAATAGTGCCCGAAATACGGCAAATATAGTAAAGGCAACTGGAAGTACGGTCGTCAACGACGTTAATTGTACAAATATACATATATACATATACATTTACATACATATACATTTTTACAATTAACGAACCTATTTCAAAATACCTCTGCCTACACCTTCGGGAATTCACAGGTGAATATACGTATGTCAGCAAAATTTGACGGACCGAATCGGCCGACTGAACAATCCGTCCAACCGTTGCCAGGTGGAAACGGCTTCACGTAGCCAGAAAGTCTCTGCAATACGTGGTTGCACCAGCGAAGGCCACTCTCCTGTAATTTCTCTACGAGCAGGTGCTATGTTGGTAGTATATTGTTTTAAACAACGAGGAAATGCTATTTGTATACATTTGACTTGTGTTGGACACTGGCCAAGCTAATGACATTGTGTGGCTTTTAAACTAAACAACGAAATATGATACGGCAAATATAGTTCCGGTTAAAAACGATTTTAGATTGTTTGAGATACATTCATTTTACTGTAGTACTAATAGTTTTTAAAATTTAAAGCGCTACATTCCTGCCTCTTTTCCATTACTGAAATTGCTTGTAGATAACTCGAGTGATCAAAATAAATTATAAAATAACATCGGCTCGCAAATTTCTTGAGTGCTGTTCACTTCACTAGTGGAACAGACGATGGATACTAAAACAATTGCAAGTCTCGCGAGATTGATAACACTATACCAACAGTGATCCAACGTTAATTTAAAATAGGTTCACTGTGAACACCAGAATTCTCTAACTAATATTAGAGAATTCTGGTGTTCATAGTGAACCTCGTTGGATATTAGCGATCCTAAACCACAATAACCGCTTACCATCAAGTGCTAGTTTGATACTTCAAGTATATTAAAATATTGTTTAACCATAATTTTGCGTCAGTGTAAAAACTAAACACCACAAACAATGTTTCCACTTTACGGAAGGGTACAATGAAATATTTCAAAGCGAAAACTAAAGTCCGCAAGCTAATTTCACGTTGGGTATTAACTGGTAAACCCAGTTTCAGACGTTGACGTATTGTGGCTAGCAGTGGCGAGTTTATAATGGTTCACACACACAAGCTACTTTTGACATCGGCGACCGGTGTGGTGTGGCGCGTCCGTATTGGTTGCGATTTTATCGATGTTGCATCGCATTTTGTCGACATTTTGATATTATTATAGTTTCATCTTAGGTGAGATTATACCTGTGATTATGATTTTATGCAATCGATATTACGTTCAAACGTGGTGTGGTAAATGACTTCTAACAGCGATACAATCGAATATAACCACGACACATGTCGTTGCTCGTTTTAGTGCTTTCGTTCGTATTGCTATTGTAATCCAATCTACTCCACAACTTCGCGTTATTATCTTAAAGTGTTGTATTTATTATCAACGATTTTTTTAATTTTTTTTATCATTATCATCACTTTCGGGTTAGCCCGAGTCTAGGTAATTATTTAATCGATCGCCGATGAGATTAGCTTAGCCGAAACAGCAAGTGTATTGTGTACTTTAGCCCATATAGAAGCTTATTTTACAGCAGTGATGAGTTTTTAAATGGAATTACATACTGCTAAATTAGTTCTGCATGATAAGTTTAAGCGCATTCAGATGTCAGCACCGCAGTTGCCATTGCTGTTAGCTTAACAAATTCCAAGTTATCGACCACCATAGCTTTAAATTTTAACATAAAATAAATCTCAAATTAATAAATATAAATAATAACTGAATATAATCAAAGCATGTACACTTGTGATCCACTCGAGGAATAACGGGCTTGTTATATGAAAGTATGTCACATGAAGCCGGACTCTTGTACTGATTTACTTTGTAGATTATATGAGTGAGTGCTCGCCTGTGAAAGGCTCTGACTAAATTATGAATAATGATATACTTCAATTCAATATATCTAAAAAAAAATTGTAATGAATATTATTAATTAAAAAAAAAAGAAAAAACATTGAAAAAATAAAACCAGACTCTTAACGAATTCGGTCGTGATTTATTTTGTGCTTTTTTTTTCCAGTGAGTGACCCCCCTGATGTTGCAAATATTTACCGCCTACCAACTAGCAATGTTTGCTAAGTAGTATAAAAATCATGTTATTATGATAATCTATCCATTATGTAAAGTTTTATCTTACTAGCAAATACTTTCAGTCTGGAAAACAGCCTGACAAACAAACTATCGCAAGCAAATATAGACCTTATAGTGACTGGTTTCCTTGCATATTAGTACTGAAGTCCTAAATTCGAGGTTCGCTTATGCCATCCCCATGGGTAATCCTCTGGCTAAAAGAAGACATCTCATCAATTATCTAAGGTCAACATGGACCTTTTTGTTGGTAGACTTTGATTGAGAAGTATATCCTTGCTACCCTTTTATTTAAACGACTCCATTTAGTAAACTATTTTTCGTCTTCAAGTTTTTATTTGATTACTAGCTATTTGTACCCGACTTTAGCCGGATACAGACGTTTACGGGACTCAATTTTTTTTAATTCTTGTGTCTTTCGAGCCTCTGTCACAGGCTTTTCTATCAGAGTTGGGGTTTGTTTGTCTGTCTGTTCCAGGGTGGGAGTAAGTCAAGATACTTAAGTCAAATTAAGAGAGTTCTTACTCTTTCTCTTAAGACCCTAGGGGTTCAAAAGCACAACCTTTGGCTGCTTTGCTGCAACCAGGATTGCTGTTGGTTTGGTTGAATGCTCTAATCTCAGAAACTACTGGTAAAAAATATATTTGTGTTGAATAGTACGTTTATCGATGAAGATTATAGGTTAAATTAAATATCATCACGTTACTACGCAAGGGAGCGAAGCAGTGATCATATATCTGAAAAAATCTGGTAGATTTCCATACATAATTTGAAGACTAAAAAATTACGAGCTCAAAGGGGTGATATGAGGTTTCAGAATATGCCACAGACGAAGCCGAAGTTGTTCAGCTAGTTTAAAAATATAGTCATTATTTAAAAAAAACAACATTGTTTTTCTTCTTTTTTGACATCCATAATGGTGACCCTTCATTCATTAAATTACTGTTACAGCTTCTCACCATTCAGTGAAGTTATATTGACGTGCCCTATATAAAATGTTACTGCGAAAAAATACACAGTCAAAATTAGATCATCAGCGTACTTGTTATTCTAAAAATGTTGTAAATGTCTGCCAAGGGAAACAGGTCACCCGAACTTTTAACTTCGGTCATAAAATATTCATTTGAATTTGTTAGTCCAATATGCAAATGGGGAGTTACCAGTCCAATTGTATAAACGACACAAAATAGACAAACTTTTTTAACCGTAAACAAGCCATAATATTAAAAAAAATATATATAAAAAAATATTCCCTATGGGATCGTATGATATAAATTAATTAAACGGTGTTGTTGTACTGAAATGTTATTGAAAGTATAATAATAATTATCCTTTAGAAAGAAAGAAAGAAAATATTTTTTATTCAACCTAGCAATACACAGTTCAACAAGACAAAAACTACAACATTGTGTTTATATGCATAAAAAATAGCCAGGTAGAATAATGGCCGCCTCTCAGCTTAATGCTGTCCGCGTTGTAGTGCAGGCGGACAGCGCTGGTTTTCAGAGACGTTTACGTACGTAGCATTAAATTAAATCAACCAATCAGCCTATCGCAGTCCACTGCTGGACAAAGGCCTCTCCCGATGTTGGGAGGCTTTGGCCTACAGCAGGCACATGCTGTAACAAACATCTCGAATGATCGAAGTGAGCTCGATAGCTGAATCCGCGGTGATTGGTCAATTTCGCGAAATTGACAAATCACCGCGGATTCAGCTATCGAGCTCACTTCGATTATTCGAGATGCAAGTTACAGCATGTGCCTACTGTTTCCACGCTGGCCAGGCGGGTTGGTACAGGATTTTATTTCGAGTTTTCCTTCTTTTGCAGTGATATCGTCTGCGTATTTTTCCGTTAGTCGCCTTTTACGACAGCCATCGGATGAGATGGGGTGGTTGCATTCTTTCTCCGTCACCACACGGATATAATTTCTAACACAAGCAATTTACGTATATTATTTTACAATAAACTGATCGAGCACAGAAATATTTGATTAAATTTTCAAAACAATTCAAAATCTGTCTAATATTAAGCAGTGAATTAATTTTCATTAACAGCTCCTCCGATTGATGACAGCAAAATTGAATTTGCTATTTGATTTATTCCGTTAATTTCATTGTAATTAGTATCGAAGTCCGTAATAACTCGGCTGACACTGTGAAATATAATATTAGAGGGATTGAAATCGAACGCTTTGTATTTCTCCAACTTCTGGCAATATCAAATTGTATCAAATCAAATCAAAGTTAATGTTCAGTGTTATTATCTAAGTTATGATAAGTAGGCTGAAAGGCGGCCACCCACTAACAGTTTATCGAACGACAACCGGATGATATCGGTCTGTCAGTTCATCGCAATAGTCCACACACTTACAGTTTCGTATACGATTTTGGACTGACGGCTAATATGTGTGTGGCGGCTTGACGATTTCGGTCAGCAAAGACAGTTAAAGGCCGGACAGTCTATGGCCGTCGGCATTTTATACGTAATAAAATCAGACTAAAAGAATAAAATAATGTTATTATTTCAGTCTGAGGTAATAAAATTATGATGACATTGATGACATAAGGACTGCAGGCCGCCGGACAGACGAAAAACTGCAGGCGGACTGTAAGTGGGTGGCCGCCTTAAAGCTAGTATCGAATTGTAACCGCAAGATCTTTCCTTGAAGATCACACTGCCAAAGTGAACCTACTCCAAACACAGTAAGTTAGCTTGCCAGTAGGGCTTAACAATAATACTTTAGTGTGATGCCTAAATTACAAAAGTCAAGTAATTTATTGAAATAAAACTACTTTTTAACGGATTCTATCGCGATTTATTTGTTATTATTTACTTTTAGTCCGATGTTTCCCCAACAATTCATCGTGATTCGGGTACTCTGAGAAAGCTTATACTTCAAAACTATGTTAACTACCATCTCTAGTCACCCCGCGAACATGGCTGCTGAAAAGTAGAAGAAACGTCGGACTTAAAGTAAATAATCTTTCTTCTATAATATAAAAATGAATCGCTAAATGTGTTGCTAAGCGCAAATCTCGAGAACAGCTGATCTGAATCAGCTGAGCAATATTCCTTGAAGTACGAAGATGGTTCTTACGGAGAGAAAAAATTAAAAAATTGTCTGAAAAGTCTAAAACAACACTTTTCTATACTCCCATACAAACGATTCGTAATAATAGGTACTTAAAAGTCAATTTGAACTTTAATACCATACCATAAAGTTCTAAATAAATAAATATTCCACAACATTCTACACAACGCTTTCTAGACCCCTGGTAAGCTTAATTAGCTTATGTTATGGAATCTAGAATGCGGATATAGGTACATACTTAGATACTTTTTTTTTTGTAAATACATACATATTATACATAGAAACACCCAGACCAATGCAAATATTTATATTCATGCATACAAATATTGGCACTGAGCGGGGATCGAACCCGCGCCTCCTGCGTATATTTATTTATTTAAAAAAAAAAAATATTTATTTATACCATAAAGTTCAAGTGTTAGTAGAGAGGTTCCGGGAAGGCAAAATAATTGAGTGACGTTATTATTGTATGAACATTTACATAGTTAGTTAGGCGGTACGAAGTTCGCGGGGTCAGCTAGTAACAAATAAATCGCGGTAGAATCCGTTAAAAAGTAGTTTTATAGCAATGAGTGACATTTGCGTAAACTTTAGAAATATCAAGTACCTAACTAAACTATTAAAAAACCACGTCTTAGATGGTTCTCGGCCCAAAAGTGTTTCTATGGTGTTATTTGGGAGTTTGTTTTGCAGTTATTCCATTAAGCGCTATATGTGGGGCTCAAGCAAATGTGGAGACGTCCGTCATGTCACGTCACGTCTAACAGAGCATCCATTTATTTTTCCATTAGACACTAGCATTACCAAGGTCTATTTCTGTCAATGTTGTCACATACGCGGTAATATCTTATACTTCCCTCGTTCCATGAAAAGTAATACCAAGAAATTCATACGATTCAAAGCAAAACAAAAAATAACCACACCTTCCACCAGTTGAATACTGCAATTCAACCATGGGCAATGCTGGCAGTTTTTTAAGTCCAGAGTTCACGTTTTCGCAATTAACTCACCTTACATCTCTATGGTTTTAACAACACACTTTATTTTATTTAGAAATAATATTTTCTCTAAGGTGCATGTTGGTAAAAGTTTAGCAAAAAAAATCTTTAAAGTGCCATATAAAATAAAAAAATGTTGTAAAAAACCATAATAGAGATGTGTATGTAAATCTCTATTATGTTGTGTTGCGTGTTTACAGTGAAGATATTGCAAAAACATGAGCTCTAGACGCAGCTTTAGTGACAACACAGTTGTGTTAAGATATTAGTTCAATGAGGTGTAGGCACGTGTTTTATTACTAACCACTTACTGCGAACAAGACCGATCGTACGTGATACCTAAAGTGCGAATTTGTTCATGATTAACACGAGAGATACAGCTGAACTCGGGCTAGAAGTACTTGAGATGATGTAGTTTGTCCATGTTCGGGTATGGTGTGCAGGGATTAAAGTAATAAGTAGAAGAAGGAATCAAGTATAGTAGTGACTGACTAAAGTAAGAGATGAAAAAAAAGAAGGCCTAAGAGAATGGACTAACTGTGTATGATATGGCCAAGAAGGGATTGAAAATTGCGATTACTGTAATCCACTGCAAGCACAGATAGATAGAAGAGCATACATTTTGATAGAAATAAAGAATGGTGTAGAGATCATGAGAACTTTTGTTCAATATAACTTAGTGCTTACTTTTTACTCAAAAACTGGCCCTGCACGAGGCGTACGAAGGATTTTCCGTATCATATTTTAGCTCCCCTTAAATATATTTTTGTCCTGTTTTTAATATTGGTTGTTAAAGGACCAACAGATATGAGACAGTTCATGAGATACAGCCTGGTGATAGATATACGGTCATTGGAGTCTTTTAACGGCCGTTCCCAATAACATATCTACAGATAAAGATAAAGGTTATTTGATAAAGGAGATATTTCCTTTGTCAAATCCTATTGTTATTTTGCTACTATGAATTGCGTTACCATAGAGATTGATGACGTTTTTATCCTTCCTAATGTCAAAACTGGCGATAGATAGGTTATTGGGAACGGCCGTTAATAGAATTCCGTTTTTACCCTTTGGGTGCGGAACCCTAAAAATCCATAGACTAGATGTGACAACAATACAGTTTAGCACCACTTGGTCTCAGCCGTTGTCTTTGGTAAAACTGTCTCTAAAGTGACGTAGGTTAAAATTCATGATTTAGGACTCATTAGGACGGCGGATGCAGCTAATGTCGTAGGTAGTTAGTCATTTTAGAGGGTACTAAAGTACCACAGCCATTTTGTTAGCACAAAGTCAGCAATAAAACTCACAAATTGGCTATTAAAGGCTCCATGATCTTGAACGAAAAGTAAATTTTATTGGTAGGATTTAGCAAGCAATACTTTTGTAGGATCTGAAAGTATTTCTAAGTTTTTCACTAAGAATAGTTCGTGGTCAATCTTGAGAACGAATGTCATTTATATTTGAATGAAATATATAAATATTCACGTCTTTTGGCCTCCGGTATAAGCAGAGACAATAACCTGTCATTTATTTCTATCAATTCTCATTTCACAGGAGGTCGTGAAACAACTAGGTACTCACGCAATAATTAAAATAATTTTCATCTACTAGTATCTTAGAAAGGTTATGATTTGAGAACCCAGTCTTCTATGATTTTACCGTATCTGAAATAAACCTACTAACTCCTTTGTGAAGTTTTGCAATATAATTCAAACTAAACTATAACAATTCAACAAGAACAATCGTCACCTTCATATCGCTCGATATACCTTCCCGCTAAGAATCTAGTATCTAAGAAAGTCAAGTCAATTAATAGGAACATCTCGCTCTTTCCTGTCTGCCTGAATGCTTCAAACATTCTACGAAAGTCAAGGTCAAAGTAAAAGTAAAAAATATTTATTCTGTACTAGCTGACCCCGCGAACTTCGTACCGCCTTTTTTTTTAATTTTTTATCGCCGTAAGAACCATCATCGTACTTCAGAGAATATTCTAAAAAAAGAATTAGCGATATCGGTTCAGCCGTTCTCGAGATTTCCGCTTAGCAACACATTTAGGGATTCATTTTTATATTATAGATAAACCATTAAAACGGAACTTACAAAACGTCAAAATAAAAAATATATTAAAGACTAGTTGAGCAAATGGACCACTACCGAAAAGCGGACCCGGCCTGAGAAGACTCTGGGAAGAAATCCAGTGGGGTTTTTTTTTGGTCCTTTGCTACTTAGTCTTAATACAATAATTTGCTTGAGTAGCATAAGCACCGTAAGTAATACACATTTTTCAACATACCACTTGCCCCACCAGTGAGTGGGGACGCTTGCTAGGGTAAAGTGGAAGCACCCATTCACCCGTTCAATCGGTTTACTGATTTATTATAACAAAAATTGTGTCATAGTTCCTGGGTGAGGTGGGAATAAATTTTGAATTTAAAATGAGACGCAGAAAATAGATGAGTTAATTAATTTTGAAAGCTGAGCCTACACTAAGTTTATGCTTAGCGCGCCGGAACTGAGAACTGACGGCTTAACGTGTTCTCTCAGACAAGGAGGGGTCTAAAATGTGTCAAAAATGATCAGTAATACCATAAGTATGGGCTCAAATTGATTTAATAAAAGTATTAAATAATAATTTTGTCATGCATACCAACCTAACACAAAAAACTGAAATTGTAAAGTGTTACTGTAATTTGATGGAAGACTATTATCACAATAAATATTAACGTTAAATTATATACAAGTACATAAAAGAAAGTTTTGAATGTACTAAATGGAAATGAAGTAGGTAAAAGTTTTTTTTTTCAATTTCCTATCCAACTCGGTTAGCTCTGCTTTCGAGCTGATTTTAACCGACTTCAAAAGGGAAGGTTCTAAATTCGTTGGAATTTTTCATTATAATAATTACTTTTTTTTGTATTCGATATTTTTTTTATTTTTATTAACATAGTGTTATAATAAATATCGAGGTCTAGCCAAGTCTGTAGTTAAGACTGGTAAAGTCGACCCCAGACTCCGAGCTGAAAAGCTTCGGATGCGACTGGGACTTAACGCTAGAATGAAGAAGAGTGTTATAATAAATCCTACATGGGAACTGACATATTAAGTGACAGTGTATGTAAAATATTTGTGGATACAGTTACAATACGTTCTATATTCGTTCCGTCGGTCGCCATCGTGGTGACAGATCATTAACGTTCTGACATGTCAGCTACCGGAACTTACATTAAGACATTTCCCATAACTAGTGAAAGGCCTTGATTTTATCGATAGGTATATTAAAACTAAAATAATGGTGTTTAATATAGGTATATACTATTATACACTATTCATACTATTATACATTATGTATTTTTTTATACAACTTAGGTGGCAGACAAGCACACGGCCCACCTGATGGAAAGTGGTTACCGTGGCCTATGGCCGTGTGCAACACCAGGGGTGTCACACTCGCGCTGTCGACCCCGTAAGAACCTTCTAATGCCCTTCTTGAAGAACCCCATACGGTAGTCGCTTGGAAAAACCACGGCAGGGAGGATTTTGTAATTGTATATTTATGATTATATTCCCTGAATGTTATTAATGTCAGATTAGGCATGTGTATCTGTGAATTTTTGTTACCATGGATCTCTGTAACTACTTAACAGAATTTTGTAGAAATTCGAAAAATATTTAATGAATTATTTTGCATAGGTACAGGTAAAGAAAGTCTACCTTTCTTGATTTTCTAATTATTATTAACTAGCTGTTGCCCGCGGCTCCGCCCGCGTGGAATTCGGATTCCGATCCAACTTTAATGTATGAAAATCTGCCCGATTTATTGACATTTATGCTCACTGCTCCGCTCCCTTTAGTAGTAGCGTGATGTTATATAGCCTATGTTACTCCCAGATAGTGTAGCTTTCTATAGGAGAAAGAATTATTGAAATCGGTACAGTAGTTCCGGAGCCTATTCATTACAAACATACAAAAATAGGTACAAATCTTTCCTCTTTATAATAATTATTATAGTATAGATATAGATTAAACTATTTTTACTCAACATTGTGACCAAAGAGTCAAGCAGAGAGCCTATTATGGCGTGGCGGCAGTCCATCTTGTATTAAAGTACATAAGCCTCCTGCATGGCCCTCTGCGGAGCAGATAAGAACATATTCTCTTTAAAATTTCCTAGACAACACACACACTGCAAAATTTAGATTGCCTCAACAATTTTTCATTTTCAACCTGAGATTGAAAATTCTAGACCGATATTACTTCGCAGACAGATGGCTTCCTCTTTTATCTTCTAAGCAGTTATTGCAGTTAATTTAGATTTAGAAAGAGTGTACTCAGCTAAGAAAACGATTCTATACGAGCAACACCTGGAAAATATTGTCTATTTCTACAAAATTGTGATAGGTACCTGAACGACGATTATGACAGAAATCATGTCAAGTTCAGTACTGACTGTTACCAACCAAATATTAGTGGCGAGGGTTCCCTATAACCCAATTCTTGGCGGTTCCCCAATGGTTTGCATGGTGCACGATAAACTAGATCAGATCAAAATAAGATTTTTTTCTCACTGGCATCCCTTTTGAAAATGTTCACCCTTGACCACCGGAAACATTACTAAATATAACGAACGAACGAAATAAATGAGTTAACTAATCTAGAACGAACATAATATACATCCAAAGTACATCGATTGATGTACTTTGGGTGTACTGAAAAAAAAATGACAGTCTACCTTCCCCGGTCGTCATCTCGAAAAAAAGAGGTTTTTAAATTACACCACTTTTTAGGGTTCCGTAGCCAAATGGCAAAAAACGGAACCCTTATAGATTCGTCATGTCTGTCCGTCTGTCTGTCTGTCTGTCTGTCTGTCTGTCTGTCTGTCTGTCTGTCTGTCTGTCCGTCCGTATGTTTATAATTAGACCAGCTTTAGCGATATTTCTTATAAATACCCTATGCAGCTAAATAATGTTGTAAGAATCAGATTTTAGGTTAATAAGGTATTTTACACGGTAAATAGCTGGTAACAAGCAATCCAATCCATACACCATTTAAAAACTCTTAAATTTATTGTGACGTGCAATTACCAGTACTGTAACAATTTTTAAAGTGATATAATAATTTGTCAAATAGGTACAACAAAAATACAAAAATTCAAGATCAAGGACCGCAGCCAGAAAATACCAGTCTCACGATCATTTAAGTAATTGTTGTTTCAAAAACTTTGTGCGAAATCTGTTAAAGAAAAAGTAAATCTCAGCAAAGAACCAACAAATTAAGTACTTTTCTTGAAAATTGTAAAAGATCTTCGCGAGAGCTATTTGTTATTCAGTGGTGTTCGTAGCCTGCGGCGAGTAACCTGTCATTACTTCACAGTGTTCTGAGAGCACATAAAAAGCTCTGTATTTTTCTTTAAGGAAAAAGTTTGCCTTCAGTACTGTGTAAAAGAAAATCTTATAAACATATGCACTTGTATTACAACTTGGAGGAGAAACGTACATCTTCTTATTCTTGCTTTATAAATTAATACCTTATTAAATGGTCTCCTTGAGGCAGTAGTATTTAGTTGAGAGCAAGCGAGCACAAAGATATGGATTATATATCTAAATCTACATAATTATCACCTCTACCGCTACGTTTTTTAGTCAGAAATCTTATTACCTTTATCTGGGATTTTTTGATGGATTGTAGGTTTCTTATCAGACGGTTTATTTTTGCAGCCAAAGTATTACCAATACTTTATCCTGCGATGCTTTAACGAAAACAGTAAGAAACACATAATTTAGCGGTCCACTTGTATTGTGGCACATTATGGTAAATAAAACAAACATGCTAAGTAAACTAAAATCTTCAAAAAACGTTAACAGAACTAGTGAGTAACAAAAAAGCCTTTCAGAGTAAAAATAAATATTTGTTTACACGAGTGTGTCTAATGCTGCGTTTACATACTCGCGGCAGGGCGATGGAAGTGGCGAGAGAAGTGGGCAGAGACGTGGTGTGAATGGTATATTCGTCATGGCGCGAGTACTGCCGCGTATGTTGCTGCGAATGTCGGCTTGGCAGCGCGAGTCAAAGGAGCGGCAATACTAGCGCGATGAACTATACGAGACCGCTAGATGGCGCTAATCAGTAAACACGGCTTTCGTTACTGCTCCTCGAATATTTACTTTTAAAAATATTTATATCCATCTACGGACAGTGTATAGGTAGTTGAAAGTGATAGTTTTTATTATTAATCTATTTAATCAATTCGCTATGCTGTAAAAGCATAATGCGTACACTGCTACAGCGTTGTTCTCCATACGTTTACGTCCGTCTCCGTTGCAGGGCGAATACTGTAATGCGGACCAACACGATGATGCGTACGTGTGAATGCTAGGGCATTATTCGTGGGAATACTTCCGGCAACACGATGAGCAATGCGATGGGCAGCGTGTAAACGCGGGGTAAAAGGGTCCAACCCAGCATATACGAGGGCTGCTGTGGTCACGCACGACCGCAACACCGATGTATAAACTACTTATGGACAATATGCATGAACTACGAGTATATAACTCTGTATATGAGAAGGGTATGCATTGAATATGTCTATTTACATTGGTCAGGATATTTCCGTGGATGGAAGTCGGATCCTGGGTTGCTGAAGTATTCAAAGTCGTGCGTTAATTACATACCGGGTTCGGATAATAAGTGGACAGCTGTTTCTGAAACAAAAAGATTAAAGTTTAGTCAATTATAAAATGAACAACTTTGGCTGCGGGCATTTATGATGGTTTCTAGGTAAAAAAACTTTAATTAAAGTTAATTTAATTGATGGAAAACAAAAAGCAACGAGCATATTTTCAGCTCAGTAGCTCTACCTTGAGTTTAGACATGACATACGGTAGCGTCAGCGTATCACGTAAATTACAGATCGGCCCTGGAAACTTTGTGTTTTTTTCCAGATTCTGTAGAATGGTAATGTTTTTATGTTCAAAAGTACAGATGATTTTGTTTATATATTTGAGAACCATTATGTTTGAATACAAAGTGCTTTAGGTAAAGGCAAAACAGTCGAAAAACTCTATTTATTTTTTCGGAATTTAAATCTATATCCAGTCCTGTACGTTTGCAGGAACTATAAACACTAGTGAAAATACATGACGTTTACAGGAAAAAATAATTTACTACAGGTATTATAACCGCATTAATTATTGTGTATCCATAGGTAGGTATGAGTTGTAGTTTACCATAATAAATAAAAAAACTCTCAGATTTACCAATCCGAAAATTGACACATCTAAGTGTTTCAGTACTTTTCATTCCCAAAATACCTTGTGGACAAAACTACAGTCCGAAGCTTGTAGGTACACTATGAAAGAATAAATTGAATTCATCATCTGTCCACCATTTGTCCCGTAATTTGTCATTTTTTTCCACACATTCTTGTCAGATATTATTATCTCAGTCACTGTTTACTTCACTTCAGAAGACATAATGAACCTAAATTGGTTCATATTTCTACATAAAAATGGATTGCTAATGTGTAGCTAGCTTAACCGATTTAGGAGACCTATTTATTTTTTGTTGTGTTCGTAATTTTCAGAACCACGTTTATAATGAAAGACAATTATTTAAAAAATCCAAACGTCGACACCCGTGTGACCGTGTTCACGAGTAAAGTTTAAAATAAATATTACAAGTAATCTATTACTAACTATTCTTGTACTAGTAATGGATTCGCTCACGTTAGTAATATATGGAGTGGCATTCATAGCTACCTTTGATTGAAGTACAGCACTACAGTGGCGGCATTAATGGAAAATATTCACATTAAAATTCACTTTACGAACAAAAGTGCTCGTATTCGCAGCCAGAACCGATTTAGCTTGATTCATTTGTAGAATATAAATATTACAATACACAAGTTTATTTCACTAAAGATCTTTAAACGTAAATATGTCTACCATAAAATGCTCAGTTTATTACAATGAATATTTGTCTAGAGAATGTTTAACTAAACTGCGTATTGTAGAATAGACTGACGAATGTATTAAGTTAGGAAAAAGCGAAATCAAGCTCAGGCGGGACTCGATCTTTCCCTTACAGGCAATCAGTTAGCATACTATACTATATACTTTAAAATTCTTTCGAATGTATGGGATTTGACGTTTATGACATAACGACTGTCATTATTATGTATACGTCGAAACCAGAGTTTGTTTGTTTGGTTGAATGTGCTAATCTCAGGATATATATCATCAAGCTACACTGCTTAAAGAAGCAGAGGAGTAATCATAAATGTTTACAAATCCGGCAGATTCCCATACATTTTGAAAATTAATAAAATACGGGCATATGGCTACGGGATTTCGAAATATACCACGGGCAAAGCCAGGTGGGTTGGCTAGTTAAATATAATTTGTACGGAATTTACTATAGCATGACACGTAAAGAGGTAATTATTATTATTAATTATTATTATTATTGACGTCGAGTTGCGAAAACCGGACCGAGTACTTAAACGTAGAACCCAATTCAGTATTACTTGAGTGTAGTTTACTGAGGGGACTCACTTTGTACAACGTAAGTGCTATCGTACTAAACACTAATTGGCTAAATTAACGAAGGGTCGGTTATTTGGAACCGAACAAACATTACCTACTTCCCAAGGAATTTTTATTTAATAAGTACTTACTTGCTGACCCGTATCGATTCCCTAGGGTACATTTCTAAAAAAATAACTTAATGCAAGATTAAGCAATCTCTCTCTATATATAAAAATGAATCCCTATTTTCCTTGGTCACGCCATCACGCTTGAACGGCTGGACCGATTTCGCTAATTCTTTTTTTAGAACATTTCTTAAAGTACGGGGATGGTTCTTACGGAGAGAAAAATTGAAAAAAAAAAAAGAATTGACTGTTAGGCGGTACGAAGTTCGCGGGGTCAGCTAGTAAGTTTATAAATATTGTGGATGAAAGGTATGGTAGCGTATAAAGCTTTGCATCAAAGGAATTCCACATTCTTAGATTCTAAGGTGTTTTTTTCTTTTTTTTATACCACTTACGTAAACGTCAGATCTTTCTTATAAATCTCTATTATATTGACGAAAAAATGTAGAGTTTTTTTAAAGTCTACATTTTTTAACAGACCTTAGAATCTAAGAATGTGGAATTCCTTTGATGCAAAGATGCGTGGATACCTAACATTCCTTAGTATGTTTTTTAAAAATTCTGGTTTTAAACAACACATTTTTTTTAATTACATAGTTGTTATAAATTCATAATAATATTGAAAAGTCATAGAAAAAGCTGAAGAATTTGTTTTTTTTTTCATAAAACTCACTTTCACATTTCAGGAACTATCGGTTCTTTTATCTGAAGTGGCAGTGGGCTGGCCACATCCGTCAAAGGACTGATGGCCGATGGAACGACTTCTAGAGTGGAGACCGCGAGAAGGAAAACAGAAAGTGGGACACCCCCTAGCCAGGTGGACTGGCGACCTGCGAAGGGTGGCTGGGATGGACTGGATGCGTATTGGAAGAGGCCTATGTTCAGCAGTGGACTGCAATAGGCTAATTGATTGATTGAAAGCTTATAGGGCTGATAGGTATATTATGGGGTTTTGATATGCCCACAAGAAGGAGCGAGAATTTGAAATTTAGTTCAAAGCCAATCAGGTATTTTTGAAAGTGATTTATAATAATAAAAGGCGACACGCGTCTATTCGCACTGACTGCACACACGACACGTCCGCTGCCCAGGGGGGAAGCCATTCATGAGAGTTATAGTATGCTAATAAGGTATAGTAGCTACAGTGAAAATATTGACCATATGACCCGCATACCCTCTTGTCGTCCTAGTGACCGCATCGTGACCGTGTCGTGATGAAAACCATTTAGTTGATCTTCTAGTTTTGAGTGTGGCGGTCAAAAGGTTAAGTTTGACGTGACGAGATCTATTTTACTACGATTAATGTCGAGAGATTTTAGTAAATTGATAAAATTGTACATTTTGGGCAAAAAATGTATAAAATCTTAGAGTATACATTATAAATATAGAGCGCGCCTATCACTCAGGTCTTTGGCGCCGAGTGTTAGCAGATACTTTGCGATGTTAGTTCATACTTGTAAGGCGCGCTCTATAGCAATGTATACTCTAAGGTACAAAATATATCTATAGATCGAATATAAAAGACAAAAGTGCGCGTTGATTTTTTATTGTATTGAAAATGGCACAGTTTTGTCTTCCCCGTCCAATAACCACGGCCCCTTTTTATACCACTTAGGTGTCAGACAAGCACACAGCCTATCTGATGGAAAGTGGGTACCGTGACCTATGGACCTGTACAACACTAGAGGAGTCACAGTCGAGCTGCCGACCTTGTAAGAACCAAGCGTTTCTGTGCCAAGATAAAGCAGGAAAAGCCTTTGGTCTTCCCACTGGCAGTGCAAAAACTCTGCAGTGAGCTCTGGATTACTCACAATTTTGATGAAATTTGGTATAGGGGTAGTTTAAACCTTGAGAAAGGAAATAGGTTATAATATTTGGTCGCGATAACCGATATCCACGCGGCCGGAGCCGCGGGCATCAGCTAATTTCACTATATTGGTTTCATTCATAATACGCTCATACTGCCTTGGAACTCCTAACAATACTGGTAGAATATTATACTCCATTTACGATACAGTTTTAAATTTAGACAAACTGGCGCTGGCTCGGGTATCTACCTGAAATCACGCAAATGAGTTCATTAAGACAGAATAATGACATTGTGTATGGGTTTACCGCGGGTATAACTTTTAGGAATTAATCCTAGAACTAAATCTGGCATGAAACTTAAATTAATCTTATTACCTACCTTGATTTTTCTCACAACATTAGCACCACCATGCATGTACAGTCAGCATCAGATCGATGCAAAGTACTTTGCTAATCAAGATCAATCTTATGCTGACTGTACATACATGGTGGTATTGATTGCTACCAAAAGTGCGCCAAGATGAAATTTGTACGTTATTTTTATAGACAAGTTAGGTTTTTAAGAACGGGATATTTTTTTATTATGCTCTAACGACGTCAGTTAGGTATATTTTTTTTATAATCAGGCAAATTATAGTTATCTCTGTTTATACCACAATTTAAATTAAAAAAAAAAAAACTCTTTGGAATAAAACTTCAATGAATGAATGAAACAAAACTTAAAATAAAGAAGTGATGTTCGCGTAGACTTCGGAAAATATAAAAAACTCTTCATAAAATTAATCTAAAACTTCATCAGAGTTCTGTTCGTTCATTATACACGTTATCAAAGAACATGTGTGTCCACTTTTTGTGTGCGGACGTGGTTTTACAGTGTAGTGAAAATTACAGTGTGGTGCAAAAAATAGAACTTGCAAGTAACGCAATAATAATTGAAAAACCCAACATTTCAGTGAAAAATAATCTTTTTAGTACCTACTATATAGTAACCGAAATTATTTATATTGCCGCTAACCCTTTCAGATAGTGTCAGGAGTGGGTTCATATCCGGATATCTAGATTCTCATCCCAGATCTGTTGATCAAAAGTCTAATTCCTTCACCAATTAACTTTTTTGTAAGCTTCTCAGCAAGACACTCTGTTTAGTACTACATTTTTTTTTTTTTTTTATACCACTTAGGTGGCAGACAAGCACACGGCCCACCTGATGGAAAGTGGTTACCGTGGCCTATGGACGTATGCAACACCAGGGGCGTCACACTCGCGCTGCCGACCCTGAAGAAACCTTCTAATGCCCTTCTTGAAGAACCCCATATTGTAGTCGCTTGGGAAAACCATCGCGGGGAGTTCATTCCACAGCTTGAGTGTGCGAGGGATGAAGTTCCTTTCATACCGCACAGTGCGCACCGTTTCCGGTCGCAATGTGTGAGGATGAACTCCCCGCCTATGACGAGAAGTGCGATGATAGAATGTAGCTGTGGGCATCATGTCAAACAATTCATCTGAGCACAAACCATTGTATAGGCGGTAAAACACACACAGTGAAGCAAAGTCTCTCCTGAGACTGAGTGGTTCCACATCGCCTGTGAGTATGGGATTGCCGACAAGCCTCAACGCCCGTCTTTGTACCGAGTCGAAAGGGTCAAGCTGGCACGCAGGCGCTCCGGCGAAAAGGTGTCTGTTGGGCAAAGCCAGTTGACTAAGCTGAAGAGAGAAGATGGCAGTATAGCGTCGACCAAGGCTGAGGTTTTGGAGGAGATCGAAAGGTTCTATGGACAGCTATACGCTTCGGTCGCTAATCCTGCTGGCAACATGGCGACCGACCCAAGAGCCAAGTTGACCCGACACTTCACCGAGGATATCCCGGACATCAGCCTGTACGAGATGTTTTTATTGTCAATTATTATCAATGCGATAGAACTACAAATGTTAGTCTATAGTTTTTTTATGATGAGTGAATGTTATTGAGTACATATATTATGTTATACTCGTAACACTTATAACAGAACATAAAATAATGACTTTGTGTTTTATAATTTGTAAAACCCGTTCTTGAGCTAGGGATACACATGCCCGTAGCTTGCACACTAGCATGCCAGCTCCTTACACGTGCCAGCTACTGTAGTGTGTTTACATGTAGCTAGCACAACATTCAATTTACTTGCGTGCCTGTTGAGATAGGGAACGGGGTTGCCAAACTGGTACGTGTGAACAGACACGACACGACAGCAACAGGCATGCTCAAATGGTTTCTGTAACCATCAGGATCTTCTTGACGCATTTATTTAAGCAGATAAATACTTGCTCCAAAATCTTCCCTTCTACTAATCTAATAAACCCGAACCATCTTCGTTTTCTTCTTCTTTTTGATTTTATTAATTTACTGCTCTGCCTGCCTCTGTGGCGTAGCGGTAGTGAACGCGGCTGCTACGCAGGAGGCGCGGGTTCGATCCCCGCTCAGTGCCAATATTTGTATGCATGAATATAAATATTTGCATTGGTCTGGGTGTTTCTATGTATAATATGTATGTATTTACAAAAAAAAAAAGTATCTAAGTATGTATATCCGCATTCTAGATTCCATAACACAAGCTAATTAAGCTTACCATGGGTCTAGATAGCGTTGTGTAGAATGTTGTAGAATATTAAAAAAAAAAAAAAAAAAAATATACACATTTAATTGCTAGTAACAATATGATTTTGCTTAATTCACTTCGACTGTTATCAATTTTTGGCGCTGTTGTACAAGTTCTCTCACGAACTGTCATGTACAGTCAGCGTCAGAGAAAAACAGACCACTCATGCTTTAATCATAACAAGGGGGGTCCCTTTTCTCTGAAGTTTACTGTACGTATACGTGACGATAATACTAGCATGCAAGGGCACAACTTACATGCGAATATTACTTGCAAATAACTATTTCCGCAGTGTGTAAGTTACTCGTACAAGCCAGCTACTTTACCGATTTACTGGCATATGTATTCTTGTCTTTAGTTTCACTTTCTTCAAAAATCACACAAACAAATTGTATTATTATTCCGTTGCATAACATAAACAATCCTTAAGTAAATTGACACAAACGTATTTCCTCGTCCAAACTTAATCTTGACACAACTCCCACTCGCATTTCCCCTTGTAGAGCCACAAGGGCGTGTAACGAACGTAATGTGAATGTGCCCATCTATTAGTGCTGCCTACTGTTTATCTATATTCACTTTATGTAGGCAATAGACATCAAGGAACGTAAGGAGATGTGTTATACTGAATGTCATAAAATATTACTACCAATAAATACTGCAGTAGGAGTAGTAAAGTTATTATGGAGTAAGTTTGGCGAAGAGGTGTGATGATATTTTTATTGTTGCATAATGTTTGTTGTATTTCCGTGCGATCTTTGGGTTTTAGGTAAGAAACTGTATTGGACAGATAAATAAGGAATTTGATGATAAAAATTGATACAGACGAATATACATTATAGAGTCTCATAGAATATTTTGCTATCCAAATGAAAAAGCATCGATTGGCACTAAAGCAATATTTTTGAATTTTTAGCATTTTTCTCGCTGAATGAACGATTTTGCCGAAATCTGTAAATGCAATTCAGAATATTTTAAAAGGTTAGGGATAGTCTCCTAAGAACGTTTTACTGTAACTATAACGGTTGAGATACCTGCCCTTATTGAACCGTTTCAAAAATACACATTGTAAAACCTCCTTCTTTTTGAAGTCGATTGAAAACAGAATCAAAGTTTATACTGCATTTTGAATACAAATCAGACATAGATAAAACGTTGGTATTAATTCATTCGCCAAAACCCGTGTCTTCGTGAAATGTGGGTTTACCCACTGCTTGGCTGACACCAGTCTACCCGTGACCACGATCAGCAGCGTTAATAAATCAAAAGGTTGGTAAATCGAAGATGTTCATTTTGAACTTTCCATTTAGATATTTACTCGTATAAGATATGAGTCGATTTGAATTTGATTAATGATGCTAATCTTACGTCCTTACACTTCGAAGTTTTGAACTTCTTTCTAATTTTGGTGGGATCATTTGAATCACCAAAATTAGAAGGATATTCGATAGGTTCGTAGTGAAGAACTTGAATTTACGATAGAAAAGTCCCGGGTTCAAATCCTGGCTATTGTATTATTGGAGTATTATTATAAAGAAAAATAGAGTTTACAATACCACTCCTTTGCGTCGCGCAGTCGGGTAAAAATAGCACTGGCATCGGTGTGTACTATCCCTAAAGAATACTGAGATATAGAATATTCTTGTCCACCTATCAAGCTCGATTAGAAGGCTGACGGGTAGATAAGGGTTTTTGAAACCGGTTTCCTATTTGAAACTTGGCAATACTCACTACCGCACTGCGAAACTTGAAATTATCCAAATTTAATGGAACGTTTATATGAAACTAGCTGTCGCCCGCGGGTACGCCCGCGTAGATGTCGGTTATCGTGACCAAACATTACCTATGTCCTTTCCTACGGCCTAATCTACCCTTGTACCAAATTTCAACTAAATCGGTTCAGGCATGAAAGCGTAACACACAAACAGACAGACAGATTTACTTTCGCATTTATATTATGAATATGGATATTTATAAAAATACCAATAAAATTGATTCTAAATACATACACACTACGCATGGGCCATGTTTACAGTTTATCATTCGAGAATTCATAAAATTATTAAATAAATAGTTGCGGCATAGTTACATCTTTTTCCCTACGGGATATGCAGAGAAAAGATTTCAAATGATAGTACAGTGTTTCCAATGGTAACGAGCTTCGCGTACCTATGTCATTACGCCGGGTTCGAGTCCAAACATTCCTAATTAAGTAACTTCAAAACTAAGTTGTGTATTTAACTTATCTGGAGTCTTAACTTTGTAGCTTTCACGGTACCATAGCCGAATTAGGCCGATAAGCAAGGAAATTCCGGTGCGCCCTACACCAAGTTCTGATAATATTGAACATTAATTTTATTCCTTATTTTGTCGTCACGATACCACCAAAATTCCTTTCACCAGGCTTTTGTTGTTGTAAGTCAAATATAATTATATTATTGAAAAACCTTTCAATATGGTAATGAACTTGATTATGTATTTCGGAACTAACAAAAACGCTAAAAGGCCATCGAGATAGCGTAAAATAGCGCGTTATTTTTCGATAATCATGACGGTTTCTATTTTATGGAAAGAATATTGAATAGCTAATTGAATAAGTGTATGGTGGAAATTTATTGTGAAGTATTAATAATTGATGACTAGGGACTTTTAAGTAATTTATATTGAAAATATTATCGTTTGAGATAATTTTAAAGCAATTAGTTTGCTAAACTAAACAAATTATAATAAATTGGAAAAAGCGAAATCAATTCTCGGGCGGGACTCGAACCCGCGATCTTTCCCTTACAGGGGGAACTCCCACCATCGCCGTAAGATGGATGTATTGGAAAAATTGGATCACTCTCGGGCGAAGCTCGGTGGCTCAGTGGTCAGAGCGTTCCCCCTGTAAGGGAAAGATCGCGGGTTCGAGTCCCGCCCGAGAATTGATTTCGCTTTTTCCAATTTATTATAATATTATCATTATCTTTCCTTAGTAGCTTTTCCGCGCCTTGATGCTAGAGTGTTTGTATTCAAATTTCCAGACTAGAAAAAGGTACAAACTTATTTATTTCCACAAAGGCAAACGATTTCGCTGACCATGCACCGCGGAAAGAAGCTTTTCCGTATTGTCACGGGTCCTTAACCCCGTCACGGTGAGCTCTATGATCTTATTTTTATTCCTTCTTTTTTTTAAGTGTCGAAATGTAGAGAAAGTCTTTACAATTCTTCTCTTTTAACACTCACTTCACTCAATAGTATGTTACTAATCTCATACAATTTTCTCTTCTTTGTTTCCTTGCGGTCACGATATGAGCATGACAACTTACTGTTGGGCCGCCTTATGGTTGCTTGTAATCCTTATACTAAAAATTAATACATACTTAACCCTTTCCTCGCTGTTGGGCAAAAATTAACATTACAAAATGTTCCTATGTAGATTCAGGATTAAGGTTCCTACATATGAGGTACCTACTTAACCTTAACATATTAACATGAAAAAATGTACATTTCAACTCTTGGAACACTCCAGTCCATTACTAGCGACAACTGAATAATAACTTTATACATTACTAGCTTTTGCCCGCGGCTCCGCCCGCGTGGATGTCGGTTATCGCGACCAAACATAGCCTATGTCCTTTCTCAAGGTCTAACCCACCTCTATACCAAATTTCATCAAAATCGGTTCAGTGGTTTAGTCGTAAAAGTGAGATAGACAGACAGACAGACAGACAGAGTTACTTTCGCATTTATAATATTAGTAGGGAAGTAGGGAAGTAGGGATAGACGAAGAAGATAGGGTTGACTTAAGGACGTATGTTTATTACCTTTTATATTCTAGTGGCAGACATTTATGCCACGAATATTGCCAGAATAAATATTCCAGAAATTATGTTCTACATTTTCGTCCTCAAACAATGTCAAGAATGTTTACAGGAAAAGAAGGGTAGGTACATAAAAGTGAAACTGAGATTCATACATCCACGTTATGAGAATACGGGCACGAAGCCTACTTGTTATAAATTGTGATAGTTGGTGAAGCTGTTTGCATGTCTCTTACCGAATCACGCTCAAACAACTGAACGAATCTGGCTGAAATATGATGCAGAGATAGATTACAGTTTGGAATAACATATGGACTACTTCTTGTCCCGGTATAGGTTCCTATAGGTTACGAAAACAGGATCGGGGAACGGAATATTGTGATAAAAAATACTGGCCGAGCTTTTTACCGCAGTAACTTTTTCAGATTTGGTTGTCTGCGTAACTGACACAGTTCATAGCCTTCAGTCAGTGCCATAAGGCCATTTTTCATTCTACTCAAAATTTATCAATAATATCTAAAATAAAAGATAAGAGAGAAAGTTAAGAAACATTGATTTGATTCATTAATCATTCAAGATTTCTGAAGATGATTCTCCTAAGAATTCTTTAAAAACTTTCAGAAAGCATTTAAAACTATAAATTCATATCCATATCCATACTCCATACTAATAAGTATTATAAATGCGAAAGTAACTCTGTCTGTCTGTTACGCTTTCACGCCTAAACCACTGAACCGATTTTGATGAAATTTGGTATAGGGGTAGATTAGACTTTGAGAAAGGACATAGGCTATGTTTGGTCGGGATAACCGACATCCACGCGGGTGGAGCCGCGGGCGAAAGCTAGTATTATAATATTTTAGATCTTTAGTTATAGGATTTGTTCTACTACCTAATTGTTTTATCTCAATTCCACAGTTTGGCAAGCAAAACATAACCTTATTCTTGTAAAAATAAACGAGTACTTGCCAACTTACCATTCGGCTAAGGACCCATCTTGGATTTGTATCGCCCACTTCAATTTGAAAGCAAGACCTGAATCAATGAGCCTTTGATTAAAGATTGACGAAGTTCGGTCATTTGCCATCAAAGCGGTTCGGCAAGCAGTTGATCACAACCCACATTAGGATGATTGCGCAAGTTCCAGCGGTACCGTCATTTGTACATGACGGATTTGTTGAGATGTTGTATGGTTTATTTCTTTGTGAGAACCCTTACCTATTAACATTCTTTAAGATGTTGTGTAATTGCAAAACATTTGCGATTGCGATTGTAAAATTTCTAGCGGCCGCCCGCGACTTTGTACGCGCAGAGTGCGTAGGGTAGGTACTTAGGACTGGAGTTTCGTAAAATCCGTTTTGAGCGGATGTTTACCCCTATAATGAACCTAACTACAAAATTTAAGTTTGTAGCTCTTTGTAGTTTCTGAGATTTCACGATTAATCAGTGAGTGGTATTTCGCTTTTATACAGGGTGGAATAATAAGTTGGACCCTGAAAGGAAACTACCTTAAATCCTTAAGTTGGCTCATTTTACTTAACAGAGACACTCCTTTTTTAAAAAAAAGAAACAAAACTGCATTTATACATTGTCGGAAACTCACTTGCCACACCCGGCAATCGAACTGACTAAAAGCCGAAAAATTAACATCCTGTATTTTTATGGCATCAATCGATAGTGTCAATCATAAGGATCAAATCTCTCCTAGAAACATGGTGAATTAAATGAAAGGAAGCCCATCAAATCTTTACATCAGCGATTATATTATCAGCGATGAGCGGGATCAGAATTCCACGCGGGCGGAGCCACAGGCAACAAAAAAAAACCCCTCTGGTTACACTTCTGCTCACATACGTATTTTAATTATTTTTTGATGTAACCCTGGAAATGGCTAACTGTATACTGGTATGTGGTTCCAATTAACGCATTTATGATTATCAACCCTGTATAAAAATCATTACAATAAATTATATTCTTATAATGAGTTTACCGATACCCAGACTGGTTCAAGCATACTACATATATTTGACAGCCTCTGTGGCGTAGCGGTAGTGAACGCGGTTGCTACCCAGGAGGCGCGGATTCGATCCCCGCTCAATGCAAATATTTGTATGCATGAATATAAATATTTGCATTGGTCGAGGTGTTTTCTATGTACTATCGTAATTAAAAGTGCATTAGCACCGTAATGTTTATAATGGCTTGTCCGGTTAAAGGTGTATCTATGTGTATGTAATGTTTAACGCATACATTTATACGTCACACAGTATCGATATGAGAAAATATAAATGTGTGTGATGCGAAACAAAGAAAACGTTATGCTCGCCTTTTCATACTATTATGTTCGAAGCATGCATCTATATAAAGTAATGCAAAAATTCGTGATTCTACGTAAGGCAGTGCGTAGCCTGGTCGGTAACAAGGCTGCTAAGGATAGTGTTGAAATCGGATGTTGTGGGTTCGGATCTTAGTTTTTCCACTTTTTGTTGTTTTGTTTTCATGAAATTTTAGGAACAAGTTAACAGAATTAGAAATAATTATTTACAAATAGAAAAATATTATACTTAATTTACAATAGATTATAAATAAAACAATAGTTAAAAAAAAAAAGTTTATTAAAAGAATTATCCAATGTTAATTTGTGGTTATAATAATTTCATCCAAAAAATATACTTTTATAATAAAATTAATATTACATATTGAGGTTATAGCTTAATTATTCATTTTCTCGAAAGTTTTTTTTCGGAAAAGAGGATTGAAACTTAACCTCAACCATACAGTCTTATACTAATTACAGGCCAGCACGTCCCTTGATAGGCTCAGTAGTCTCAATAGGCTCAACTGAAATTAAATAACAAAAATATTTAAACAGAATAGCTTAGCACGAGTACGGCGATAACAATATCACGAGAGCTTTCACTTTAAATTGAGCCTAACTATTTTATATAAAATATAATATATAATAACAATAACTTTTATCTCTCTTTGCACCATTAAACCCCATATATTCTCAATCGGGTTCAAATCAGGGGATCGTGCTGGCCAAGGAAATTCAGTGGCGAGGAGTACTCATAACACGATTCCTGCCGGCTTGCTCTACAAAGGGAAGTCATGGTAAAGATGCTTAAGTTTAATGCATTATTACATGTATTAAACCTAAAATTCAGTACCTATCTAAAATTTGAGAGAATTTCATACAAAATTGCCATGGTTGTTCTTTGGGATTTGCCACCGGCTTCCCTTTTGAACATTTTCACCCTTCGCCAGAGCAAGGAATAACTTTACGTTCACTAAACCATTCGCGAAGTATGGTGGCTCGATGGATGGGACAATTATCGTGCACATTTTTTATACCACTTAGGTGGGAGACAAGCACACGGCCCACCTGATAGAAAGTGATTACCGTGGCCTTTGGACGTATGCAACACCAGGGGCGTCACACTCATGCTGCCGACCCTGAAGAAACCTTCTAATGCCCTTAAACCTTCATTTATATCTGGATAGACATTTCGCACTGTGGGCAACATTATATCTTCTAACACTTCCACATAATTTGCACTATTTGCACGCGTAGATATTGGGTCTAATTCACCCGGCCCTTGCGCTCTAATCCACCCCCACATAATTTACACTTAGATTCAGTGTTCGGTATTATGTTCTTTTCACACCACCATGTTTTATCCTTATGCCATAAATGTAATCTTCCTTTTTGAGATGATTTAAACGTTTTTTCATCAGAAAATATTGTTGATTCCCAGTTAAAGTAAATACTCTTCGTTATTCGTTTCATATTCTGCTACCATATAACGCCGCTTCAGCAGGTCTTCCACTTCTCCTCCAACTCTGCAACTCTTCTTCCTCAAATTGTTTCACGCAACGACTCCCAGTATTTCTCTAAAAAAACAACAACCATAATATTACACAATTGCAACCAATGAACAAAATTGCACTACAACAATATTAATTAATTAATTAACTTACAGATAAGCCCGTCTCATTAGAAATTTGAGATATATTCAGACCATTCGAATATGGCCACAATATTAGCTTTTGCTTCAATACTTATATTTGACATATTGATTTATTAAAAAAGAAATGTAATCGCTCGAACAGTAATTAACACAAACAGTCGTAACCATAGATGATATAATATATAAATAGGGTAGTCGTAACTGACTTCACCAACCAACAACTTCACTCATAGCCAATGAATCCATTTTATTTCAAATGCACCCTCAAATAATTATTTTTCTCGCTAAGTTTAAAATTCTACCTAAGAAACATTTTTATATTCGTATCAACATTTATATATCATAACTTTTAAATATAAAACACAAAAAGTTATATTACTTCCGGTAGGTTCGAACCATCACCGACAGGTTTCATACTATTCGTCAAGCCGCACATTAAACCACTCAGCTACGGGGCGGCTTACGTATGATATTGAAATTAACAATATCAATCAACGAGTGAACAATATTAATGTGTGTGTATGTGTGTGTGTGAATTATCTTCAAAGATTAAGGTCATAACTTCAAAAGTTTAGTAAGAGTACTGTACGACTAGGTTGACGTGTATGTGTGTGTGAATTGTCTTCAAAGAATAAGGTCATAAGTACGACTAATGTTGCCGCGCTATAGTTGCGTCAGATTGGTACTGCACTTATGATCGCGATAGTACCTTTATTATGTATGTATTTACAAAAAAAATGTATCTAAGTATGTTTATCCGCATTCTAGAACCCTAGTAAGCGTTGTGTAGAATGTCCTACAATATTTATTTATTTATTATAGGTTCTAACTTATACGTGTATTTAGAAGTAAATTTTCTTCCATCCAAAATTTCATCCATCGTGGGTAGTCTAGCCATTACAGGGAACCCTAAAATCTATGACAAACTTAGTTACGTACGGAAGCCAGGAAAACCGTCACGACGTCAATCTGACCTAATTGAGTTTGTGAAAACGTTTTAAAGCATCGAATATTAGAAAATTTAAAGTAACATGAATTGATTTTTCTTTTATATCAAAACTAAGAATGTAGGTATATACTGTAATGAGCGGAGGCAACTCGGGCGTCGGAGGTCGTAGAATGACCTCCGTCCCCCATGAGCGCGGGCCTGGGGGTGACGGGTTGAGCCGCCTGTCACCCTAGCAGTATATCCTCCCCATACCCGGGTGCGAGTTAGGAACTCTGAGGTCCCCACACCAGAAGAGGGCCAGATCGAGAGATATGACCCGGGGTCGGCTGGGGTGCGAGGGATATGGCTACGACAATCTCACCTCCGGAAACCGACAGCCTACACACGGCGTGCGTGTTAGTCGGTTCGAGTCCGACATAACCTCCTCCACCGGCTACGGCGGGGGAGGTATCCGTGGGGGTTTTTCGCACGATAAAAAAGGTATAATACTGTAATGATAAACGATAACTGACTTACTTTATCAAGGCATAAAGGTGATCTAAATCATTATCTTAGTGTTGTTTCCAAAAGCATTCGAGACATTCACCTCAGATCCCAGGGACTACTTACTTTTCTTTCTTAAGATGTGGTTTATACTACTTTTATGAGAGTAATTGCCGTCTGACCTCCCTACTTCGAAAGGAAAGTCCCGTTAGTTCGTATATCAGCACCAGCACTGATGTACCTTCTTGAAGGTTGGCTTGCCTCCAAGGTCTTGTTGGAGCCCATACATCCCATTACATTCCCAAGGATTTAGTAGACGATGTCATGTCCGCCTTGCACATGGTATGGTCTACTAAAGCCTTACAAAACACAAAGTGGTACAAGCGGAGTCATAAAATAATATAAGGAAAAATCTCTTTAAACTTTGTGAAAGCAATAAACCTAGGTATTCTATTCTAGCAAATTGGACACAAAATCCGATGTAGTTATAGATGCCGATTGCATAATGGAACCAATACTGTATCGATACCGATATTCTGTTATAAAGTCCTCAATTTAAAGACTTTCGAACTCCAATCGTTTCCGTATTTTCAGTATTGAAATAGTCAAGTAATTTGATGTAAGCAGTCTTGAGTTGGGAGAACTGAAGCTCGTCATTAGTTCCTGTATTTATTCAACGAGCTTCCAGTCTTGTCACTAAATGCTTCATACAACCTCATCGATTTTAAGTGTTTCTGATCAGGGTTATGCTCGGTACATACAATATGGATACGACATATAGGCAATAATTGAAACCATATACTTGGTTCCCCCTAAGCTTCAAGCAGGAAAAGTTTGAACAAAATTGGTCCAGTATTAAGGGCAGAAACTAGAGTTTTAATTTTATAGAATTTGAACAACTTTGAGCACTCTGTAGAATCGCATGTTGCCGCTTAGCTGTTCAAGTAAGTTACCTACTATGCCTATTGTTGTGTGTGTGTGTGAAGTTGTTGTGTGTGTGTGTTAAGGTGTGTGCGTATTTATTAATGACTTATGACACAGTCAATGACTTTAAAGCAATGGATGAAACTATTTAATGACTTATACAAGTGGTTGCATTTTCTACATTTATTTTAATAATTATTTTGTTAGAAAATTTCGGATTTTATAAATCAGGGAATTTAAGTTTAAATTTAATTTGGTTCTATTCCTACGGACCAGGATGCTTCGCGGTTTCAGTATTTGCACATATGTCGTATCCATATCGTATATCTTGCACCTGTAATGTGCTCAAAATGTACTTTATACGCGCAATGCACGTTTCTTGGGTGTCTTTTGAGGATAGCGCGGGATGCTACTGGGATGGACGAGCTCAAATTCACCAAGCATAGATCCTTACAAAACAATCTGCGCGAGACAAACGAGGCCTTGGCGTGGCGTCTCGTTTATCTCTATCATATTATCGGTGTAAACAATAAAATAATACTACAGAAAATTAATAGGCAATCAGCAGGTGATTCAGGACCCATTTGGTATTATAATTATGTACTTCAGTAGTAGAATATTCTTATCAAGGAAAATCAACACTACCCCAAATGAACGCCCTGAGGATAAAAACGGCTACTGCTGAAATAATCTATTTTAGTCCACCATTTTTTATCTGAAAGTTACTGAACTAATTAAGACAAGTTCGTCGTAGTCCTTCGACTTTGTCTTAATAGAAATTGGATATAATGGAAAGAACCGCAACTTCGGCTTCTATCTAAATGATTAAAGACAATATTTTGTGAGTAAACAGTGTGTTTGATCAACTACGTATAACATTTCGGAAAGTGATTGTTTTACTAGGTACGCTCAACGATAGAAGTGGCTAAATAAATTCTTATTAATGGAACACTTTTTCTCTTAAAACTTGAAAAAACAATAAGGAACAAAAAAGAAAATATATTAATTTTGTCATCTGAGGGGTGTAAAACTATATTTACAAATACATATATCATACATATACATACATATAATCACGCCTTTATCCCCGAAGGGTCAGATAGAGGTGGATTAACACCCACATTTAACCAATCATTGTATTCAGTTCCACGTAATACAGCCCAGACTCAGTCTCAGCTAATAATAGTAATAGTATTTATTTATTTTCTCCTCACAATCGCATGGCTCGAGTCAACAATAGTGCCCGGAATACGTCAATATTCTCACCCCCTCTTAAATATCAAATAATGAAAATATATGCCAGTATAATAATAATAATAATAAGGGCTTGATGCAGAAGGCGGTACTCCTCGACACGGCACGTATTGTGAGGAGGTTCCTCTCTCTGGAGCCCTAACCACCGGTAGCTTGGTCCCTATACCCGATACCGGTGGGGCACTATTTTTTATATTTTTAAATATATGTTTTTGTTTTATATAATTATGTATTTAAAAATATAATTTATAAGAGTTTTTAAAATAATAAAGAGGAATAATAATAATAATAATAATATTTATTTATTCGCATAATACAGTCACAAAGTTGGTCACATAAAATAGAATCAGTAGGTACATTGTATTATTACCAGTAATGGCATGCAAATATTACAATTTCTTTCTTGTAGTGTGGTAGTTTCTCATCATGCAATACGAGTTTATTAAATAATATATGAAAATTATCGTCATTAATATAAATTCATTCGATATTTAATTAGTCCAAAGAAAATAATATTATGTAGTATCATGTAATATAAATATAATTAAATGTCAAAATAAATGCTTAATAAAAATGTCAAATGCTAAACAAAAAATGTCAAATGCTAAATAATAAATGTCAAATGCTAAATAAGAATGTCAAATTCTAAATGAAAAGTCACATGCTAAATAAAATATCAAATACTAAATAAAATGTCAAATACTGAATTTAAATGTCAAATGCTAAATAATAATAACAACATGTTTAATGATTTAACTTATACTATCTGCCAGGAAATCTGTTACGCTATAATATGCCCTTTGCAGAAGTAGACCTTTAACTTCTTTTTTGAATGTGGTGATGCTAAGTTCTTTCCAATGCTTAGGCAACTTATTAAATATAATTGGGGCCATGCAAAAGATACTTTTGCGCATAAGCGTAGTTTGTGCTTTGTGGAGCCGAAGTCGACTGTTATCGCGTCTATTTCGCGCAACAGAATCCTGGAGTCGTGGAAATAACGCAAGGTTAGTCCTGACAAACATAGCAACCTCAAAGATATACATGCATGGCAAAGTCAATATACTGTATTCAAGGGTGAATTTCCCAAATGGCTTTTTTTTTTGTCTTCGGTGAAATTAGTATTTGAAAAAAGGAATATTGTTCTGAATTATTTTTTTTAGTATTCAATAGGTTGTTAATGAGTTGTGGCAAAAATATATTTAGGCTAGGACTATATATAATGGTAGAAATAAATACATAAACCTCTATTTTCTTCAAATCGGTGCTGTCCCTCTACTTTTTTTACAAACAAAAAAGCTTATACACTAATAAAAATAAATAAATTAAGTATAATAAATTATGCTATTTCATAGAATATTAGTTTTATTATTAATTTAAGTCATATTTTATTATATAATTAACGAATATTATTACTGAGAGGCACAAACGTACTTGTCTTGCGAAATGTTCTCAAATCGGTGACCAAAAGTAATTTACACATAACTTTATATCGACGAGTCCGACAGTGTCCCCACCTCAATTTTATTTCTCTCGTTAGTGCCTGCTAGTGCGCAGTCAGGACGGACGTATGTTAAATCACTGCATATTCCCGCCAATAATATAAGTACGCCATTTTAGTTGCTCCCGGACAATTATTTTATACTATCGGTGGTGGCATCTTTCTAGTGTAGTAAGCAGTTTTATTATTGTTTTTTGGTTCTAATAGAGGTAGAAAGTGAATTAGCTTCATTGATTGTTATTGAATTTAACCTAGATATTATGCATTTTTTGTAATATTCTAAAAAGTGTGAAATTTCTCACGTCGGTGTTCGCATATCGGTGTAATCGGTGGTCTTTATTACCACGGATATGATAATTTACACCGAAAATGATAAGAAAAGACGAATCGGTGTCTTACACCTAATATCGGTGTTTTGATTCATGATCAATGCACGGTTTTGTCACATCGGTGGATTGCTTTATCATATCGGTAGATATTTTTTCATCTCGGTGAGTCGTTTTATCATATCGGTTGATCCCGTGCGATTTCGTTAAGTATACAAAGGAAAAATGGAACATACAAGAACATACATATAAACACATACATACATAGGGGGACTTCAATGCCAAAGTGGGAATACAAGAACGCGACGAGAAGAAAATCGGATCATAAGGAGTGGTATGCAGAAATCGCAGGGGGCAAATGCTAGTCAGCTTCCTCGAGTCACAGGCATCTCTTCTTAATGAATAATTTCTTTAAGAAAATACCCCACAAGCAGTGGACTATAATAAGGAACGATATAGACTTTTTTCATAATGGTACCTAAGCACATATTCAGAGATCAACAAGTGTGATCAACAAGTTTAATACTGGAAGCGATTACCGACTTATCTGAGGCTCTCTAAATATCAAGATTCCGAATGATAAGGTCAGCCCTCCCACCTACGCCGCTCCAAGTAGCTCTAGGGTCGCAATACTGGAAACCTCTAGGGAGGCATTGACGGGAAGGCCGACTAGTGGTCAAACCATTGCATTGTGGGGCTCCAATTCTGAAAGAGCTAGCAAGCCTCTTTAATTCCGTCATCCCGCAAGGGCTAACACCTAGGGCATGGAGCGGGAGTGCGGTGGTACTGTTCTTCAAAAAAGGTGACAAGACCTTGCTGAAGAACGCAGGCCATCTCACTCCTGAGTCATGTCTACAAGTTGTTCTCGAGAGTCGTCACAAATCGCCTCGCAGGTAAGCTCGACGAGTTCCAGCCACCTGAGCAAGTCAGGTTTTGAAAAGACAATAGTACCGTGGACCACATCCATATACTGTTTGGCAGATTGTAGAAAAGACTCAGGAGTACAACCAGCCGCTGTGTATGGCGTTTGTGGACTACGGAAAAACCTTCGACTCTATCGAAATCTGGGCAGTGCTGGATGCGCTGCAGCGGTGCCGCCTCGATTGCACATCGAGGTGCTGAGATGCTTGTATTACACTGTCGAAGAAGAAGACAAAACCCATTAGCCTCCAACGTGGAGTGAGACTGGGAGATGTTATATCTCCCAAACTATTTACCAACGCATTGGAGGACGTCTTTAAGACTCTGGGCTGGACTGGGCGGGGTATCAACATCAACGGTGAGTACATCTCGCACCCTTGATTCGCCGACGACATCATAATAGTTGCGGAGTCGCTGGAACAACTGGGCAAAATGATGCACAGCTTGAATGGAGCTTCTCGACAAGTCGGCCTCAGTGTAAACTTGGATAAAACCAAGATACATAATCTTGGTTTTACCCAAAACGAACGAACGAACGAATTACCGAGAGCAATTGCCATCGAAGGAACGACACTCGAAGTTGTTCAAAAATAGGTATATCTATCTGGGGCAGGTTATTCAGCTCGGTAAAAACAACTTCGAGAAAGAAGAAGCCAGAACAATCCAACTGGGGTGGGCAGCATTTGGCAAATTACGTCGGGTCTTCTCCTCCCCCTTGCCGCAATGCTTTAAAACAAAGGTTTTCCGACCAGTGCGTTCTGCCTGTTATGACTTACGGTGCCGAAACGTGGCCACTGAAGGTGGGGTTAGTCCGTGACCTAAAAATCGCACAGCGGGCTATGGGAGCAAGCTATGCTTGGAGTTTCTTTGATGGATAGAATTAGAAACGAGGTCATCCGACATTACAACCAAAGTTACCGACATAGCTCGCAGAATAAGCAAGCTGAAGTGGCAGTGGGCTGGCCACATCTGCCGATGGACTGATTGCCGTTGGAACAGACGAGTCCTAGAGTGGAGACTGCGAGGAGTAAAACGGAAGGTGGGACACCCCCTGGCCAGGTGGACTGACGACCTACGAAAGGTGGCTCGGAAGGACTGGATGCGGAAGGCGGAGGATCAGCAAACGTGGCGCATATTGGGAGAGGCCTATGACCAGCAGTGGACTGCAATAGGCTAATTGATTGATTTGTATTACCAGCTTATAAAAGTTCTTTTTTAAATTAATTATATATTATAAAAAAAGAATAGAAGAAAGTAAATATAATAAAATAGGTACCTATATAATTTCAAAAAATATAATATTTTCATTGGATCTTCAAGAACTCTATTCTCGTCGGATATGATCTTCTTAAGGTCAGGCATTCAGTTTTAAGTCACTCTTGGAAAAATAAGGCACCTACTATTTCCTTTTTGATGTTCAAAGGTGGATAGATTATCATTTCGGTGAATATTTTATCATAATGGTGGATATGTATATAATTTCGGTGGATAAACTTATCAAATCGGTGTACAGAAAAAATAATCGGTGCGGGTTTGTCATGTCGGTGGAAACCAAAATTAAAACTGAATTTTCTCCATAATCTTAAATGATACGTTGATGATATTAAATTTGGGGATACATGATTATCACAAAGATTACATAAAACCTTAAAAATATACAAAAAACATATAAATGATAAAGTTCACCGATATGATAAAAAAAATGGCATTTGTTGAAATTCACCCTCAAGAAAGTAAGGCCTGCAGCTGTCGGTTGTTTTTAGTCGAAACATCGACCGAATGCATCTCTTTTGAGCCTTAAATATCGCATCAAAATCTGTCGAGTTGCCCCAAAAGATTATACCATGTCGTAAGATTGACGCAGCTAATCCATGGTAAGCGGTCATCAAAGCTTTTGTATTCACTGTTGCTGACAGCCTATGTAACGCATATGCACATTTAGAAGTCCTTTTGCAGAGTTTTTCAATGTGTATTTTCCAGTCCAATTTTTGATCTATATCCAGGCCAAGAAACCTGGTTGTTGGTACATCTTGAATAGTTTTGCCATTAAATGATATATTTTCGTTGGTCGGTTTTGGACGTTGGCTAAAGTGCATGATTTTTGTCTTTTCCAAATTGATTAGTAAACTATTCATTTCAAGCCATTTAACAATTGATGTCAAAGTATTATAAATGTCAGTTTTATGATTGTTCATGTCATTATCGTTACAAGGAATTATCACCGTGCTGTCGTCTGCAAAAAGAGTCATAGTGTGGGGGTTGGATTTTGGTAGGTCATTTATGTACAGAGTGAATAGTAGGGGTCCCAATACGCTTCCTTGAGGAATGCCATGAATCACTCTACGTTCCTCTGAAACATAGTTAACCTCTCGTTTCGTATTAAAGTTGATTCTATTGATTTCTGTCCGTTGTTTCCTATTGTGTAAATATGATTTAATTAAATCTAATATGTTGCCTCTTATGCCGTAAGCACTTAGCTTTTCTAATAGAATACTATGTCTAACATAATCGAAAGCTTGCGTCATATCACAAAAGACAGCTGCTACTTGCGTTCTTTTAGCCACGTTGGACATTACCTCGTGGAGAAAATTATATATGGCTAGGTTTATTGACTTATTTTTACAAAAGTCGTATTGTTCCTTACATATTTTAACTTTCTTGTCTAAATAGTCATATAGCATTTTATATATGTACTTTTCAATAATTTTTGAAATTGTTGGAATAAGTGATATAGGTCTATAATTTTTCAGTAACTCTCGGTCATCTTTTTTATGAATCGGTTTTACAACTGCCAATTTAAGTGCATCTGGGAATGTGCCTGTCGTAATAACCTGGTTTATAATATAACACAGGTGACTACATACTTCCGGTGCAACCGCTTTTAATACTCTGGTAGATATTTCATCATAACCAACACTACCCGTATTTTTTAGATTCTTTATGATAGTAACTACGTCTTGGGGTAAGCATGGGGCCATAAATAATGAATGTCTGTAGGGTTTTATCAATGACGTAACCCCATTAATTGTGTTTGTTACTGGTTCTATTTTATCAATAAAATAGTCATTGAATATGTTTGCTATTCTTGTCGGATTTGTAATGTCTTTTTGTTCATATTTTATTTTATTTATGTAGTTTTTTGGAATGTTAAATTTAGATTGGTTTATTATTTGCCAAGTAGATTTACTTTTATTGTGCGAAGTACTTATTTTGTAGTTGTTTTGTGTCCGCTTAGTCAAAGTTATTATTTTGTTGAATAGTTTAGAGTAATCTTTGTAACGAGTTTTATTGTCTAGGTTTGGCTTTAATCTATATGTCCATAATAGTTGTCGTTTTTTCTTACTACACATTTTTATTCCACGCGATACCCATTGCGGTTTCTTTATTACATTTAAGGTTAAGGTAGATTTAGGGAAGCATAGATCATAGAAGAATTTAAAGTTTTCAATAAATAAATTGTATGCTTCGTTGGAGTCTTCTGCTTCATACATTTCAGAGAAGCTCAGCTTGCCAATACAATATTTAAACCTTGCCAAATTATCCCTGTTATAATTACGTTTAATTGTTCTATATTTGTCAAGGCTACACACTTTGGCCACTGGGCATTCTAATAACTGGGCTGTATGGTCTGAAAGACCATATTCTATTATTTTAGTTCTGCAAGGTCTATTAAAGTTATGCGCAAAGTTGTCAATACATGTTTGATTTTTTAGTCTTGTTGGTTCATTTAACGCTAGTTTCAAATTACAATTGAGTAAGATACATTCGAATTCTTTTGTCTTGCGATTTGGTTTTAACATATCAATATTGAAATCGCCAGCTACAATAATATTTTTATAGTTACGTGTACATAAGTCCTGTAACATTGTGTCTAATTTAAAAAAGAAGCTATACATATTCCTTGTATCAGGTACTCTATATATACAAATGACCGCTATATTGTACCTAATGAGCTCGATCCCGCAACACTCAAAATAATCGGTTGTAGCCATTTTTGATATTCTCGGAAGTTCCTTCCATTCAAGTCCTTTTTTGACGAGAATACACGATCCACCTCTTTTCTTTTGCTCTCTGCTATAGTGAGCTGCTAGACAGAAGTTGGCTATATATAGTTGATCTTCATAGCCTTCCATAATGAAATGTTCTGTAATGCATATGAGATCCACATCTATATTTTCGTCTAATAGTCCATTGATGATGACTGTTAAGCGATCTGATTTATTTATTAGACCCGCAATGTTTTGATGCAGAATATGTAAGCGTTTAGTGACGAAAAAGATCGTGATTAGTGTTTGTTTGTGGTCGTTCTGCAAGTTCGGGCAATGTTTCCATTGGTGATTGTATGTCCGTAATCATGTCTAGTATGTTCTTAAATATAACTTGCATTCCAAGGTCCTTTATTGCGCCTGTGTGTCTGTTAAACATGGTATAGTCGTAACTTAAATTTTTGTTAGTGTCCAAGAAATATGCGTGTTCGTGAGTTATAATGTCCAAGTATAGTAGATTATTGAATGTTTCTACTCTTGAGTTGTATAAGTCCTTAAATTTTACGCATTGTTTGTATGTTGGGGTACAGACGATTACATTTGTGTAATTAATTTCTTGTAAGACTTGTCTTATGTGGAAGATGGTGTCAAAATAAACGTTCGTCACTTTAAAATCTTCTTCTCCCAAAAGAATTATGCAATAATCCTGAAATGTGAATTCCCTCAGCCTCTGCCCGATATTATTTAACAAAGTCCGTGTATCACAATGGGGTGTAATGTAGTGGCAAATTTTTGATCCAATTAGCACCTGTTCTGCTGTGTGAAGTATCTTATTTTTATTATTTGAACTTATTATACATATTTTACTGTCCTTTATAGGGGTTTTCTTAATAATCATATTTTTATCCGTAGTGTTATTATTAGCATTTTCTTTATTTGGTGTTTTGTTTGCTTTCTTTTTATGAGTGAAATCTTCTGTTTGAGTGAATTGAGTACTTGTATCGATTTTATTTGATTTCTTTCCGAGCCCATTTATTTTTATCTGAGCTTCATTTTCCTTTATTAAGTTTTCATTGAGTTGTTTAAGTTGACTATTTTCCAATGAAATAGTTTCAATTTCTGAATGAGCAATCTGCAGTTCTAGTGTTAACTTGATTATTTGGTCACGCAGCTTACTGATTTCCTCACATTCGTCATCTGACATCTCTGGGACACTATTAATACTGGTTTCCTGAATGGTTTGTGTATCAGTGGCCATTTCACTATCATTTAGTATGGAATCAGACTTCGTTCTGTTTCGTCGAAATGTAATGTTTTCTAAGAAGTTCATATTTGCGGTATGTATGCTAATGTATATTAGTGTGTGTAGTGTGGTAATGTGTCTAGATTTGCAACAGGTTGTCTCAAATATAATTATATTAAGTTATCGAAGGTACTTTGTCTATAATTATTGAAAAGAAGCGCTTTTATAATTTTGAAAGGTGTCGCTTTTATAAGTATGAAAAGGCCTCTTTTATATTTAACATACACAAGAATAGAAAAAAATGTAGTCGCTTTGTCTATGATTATGCGAGGTCGGTGATTTCTTGAGTGTCGGTTGCAGTATCGAGAATTCCAGCCAGTTTAGATAGATTTATTTATGTGGTGATGTTGGTGTCATTGCTTCGTTCCTCGCATAGTTCATATTATATAAAGTACTCTGTGCATAGTTCGTTGTTATTTTGTATTTAAACCAAGGTGTCAAAATCAGTTCTCCTTATTAATTTTCTTTCTATGTGTGAATGTATCGGCAAGTATGTGAAACAGCTGGTGAACAGCTGGCGTCTATGTGTGAGTGTGGTTAATCTGTATCAACTGTTTTAAAAGAAACTATTTTGTTGTTTTACTCACGGATTATCAGGTATTGTTAACTATTCCTTGTTACACACATTTGTAGGTTAGGTATCGTTACTTTCAAACTTATTTACACACTTTCTTCTTTCAAATTTTAGCACAGCGGTTTAAAATACGTATTTACTCAGCCAGTGTTGCCAGCTTTTTTTTAATAAAACGGGTTTGTAAGTAGGTATGTTTCAGCAAAAAGCAATTTCTGTCTGTGATTGAACGATATTTTCGGCGAAATCTTTATAGATAAAAGTGTAACGTGTGTCTGTTTGTATCCAAATTCAACCAAAAGTGTCATCAATCGGTATGAGTAGGCAGTTCTCTCCAAAACGATTCTAATCACGGAAATTGAAATCACCAGAACAAGTCGTTCTGTTGATTTTAATTTCCGTGCAGTCAGCTATCGCTTGTGTGCCACCATGCTGTAAAAATGTTCAACAAGATTCGCAGCGTAATTGGTTACTAACTGTACGTTTTAGTTATCTAATATATAAAATTCTCGTGTCACGGGGTGCGTAATCGAACTCCTCCGAAACGGCTTGACCGATTTTGATGAAATTTTTTGTGCTTATCCGGTATCTATGAGAATCGGCCAACATCTATTTTTCATCCCCCTAAGTGATAAGGGTGCAGCGGGAACGGGATTTGAATACCACGCGGGCCGAAAATATGGCGGTACGAAGTTCGCCGGGGCAGCTAGTTTCTAATATATAAAATTCTTCTGTCACGGGGTGCGTAATCGAACTCCTCCGAAACGGCTTGACCGATTTTGATGAAATTTTTTGTGCTTATCCGGTATCTATGAGAATCGACCAACATCTATTTTTCATCCCCCTAAGTGATAAGGGTGCAGCGGGAACGGGATTTGAATACCACGCGGGCCGAAAATATGGCGGTACGAAGTTCGCCGGGGCAGCTAGTCTCTGTATAAAAATAATATGACCGACCACGTCACCGTTTTTTGTGATACGATTGTTCTACTAAAACTACCTTTTTTAATTTGCTTTTTATACTACTTATATAGGTTGCAAACACACTGTAACTGATGAAAAGTGGAACACAATAATATAGTGGAACCTATGGATGAGTGCAACATCAGGGGAGTCACATTCGTGCCGACCTTGTAAGAACAGAGAGAATAAGCCTTGGGACAAGAAGGATAAACTTTTGGTCTTCCGAATGACAGCACAAAACCTCTCTAGTGAGCCCTGGTTTCCTTACTCACCACCGGGAACACAACAGGTTTAATCTAAATATATATAACTCAAAGGTGACTGACTGGCTAACTGACTGACATAGTGATCTATCAACGCACAGCCCAAACCACTGGACGGATCGGGCTGAAATTTTGCATGCAGGTAGCTGTTATGACGTAGGCATCCGCTAAGAAAGGATTTTGATTAATTCTACCCCCAAGGGGATAAAATAGGGGATGAACAACATTCCGAACTTAACGCGGATGAAGTCGCGGGCAACAGCTAGTATTTAATAATTTGTAAGTCTATTTCTATCTGATGATTTTATTCTATAAACAAAACAAGTCCAGATTGATATTTCTACGTGTATTTTGTTCCCATGGAACATCAAAGTAAATAGGGATATTCAAGACGGTTTTACGTGCGGAAATTCGTCCGCAATCGCAAAGCTGTGATTTATCGGAAAATAATAAAGATATGTAGTGTTCCATCAGTTTATACAAAATAACTATTTTTATACATACTGTATACATTATCTACGGTAGGTTCCGCGGCAGTTACAAACAAAATACGGATAGGTATGTAATAAATCAAACGCTGTGTTTTCATATCATAATTTGGTCGTAGTAACTGGAAGTTTATTTACGATATTACATTTGATATTAAATAATAAATATTCCACAACATTCTACACATCTAGACCCATGGTAAGCATGGCTTAACTAGCTTGTGTTTTGGTATCTAGAATACTTAGATACTTTTTTTTTGTAAATAACATCCAGACCACTGCAAATATCCTTATTCATAACATTTGCACTGAGCGGGAATCGAACCCGCGCCCCCGTTTTTTTTTTGCAATCTATTTACAAAATGGATGGAAACAGGCTGTGTCAATACAGTACAGTACACCTATGGTCTAAGCATAAAAAAATAAAAAAACTTTGTTGAAGATGTATTTTTATCTAAAGATCGTTTGTAAATACTGAATTTGACTATCTCTCCCTGCGCAGATCGTTCAACAACTTCTGAGCGCTACTGTACATAACAAGCGAATGACGAACGTACTAAACGCAGCTTAGAACACGTCAAATCGAGGGGCAAGTTAGATTGCTCAAACAAAGGCTCAACCGCTTAACTTGTCACTACTAAATGCTTCATGGCTTCATTCAATCTATCTAAGTATATACAGGTTGAATTTATTTATCCTATAACTGGTTTATTGCTAATTTGAAAGGACACTGATCGATGTAACATAATGGAACTAATACAGCGGTAACATAATGATACGGTATTGGGTTTACGATCGTTAGATACTATAAATCCACTCGTAAATTAATGGATTTTGGTGTTTAATGAGGAGGACATGATTTACAGTGATATAACAAAATATAATTTAGTAGCTGTTTTGCCTGCGGCTCCGCCCTCATGGATGTCGGTTATCGCGACCAAACCATAGTCTAAGTCGTTTCCCAAGGTCTAATCTATTTCTGTACCAAAATCGGTAACAGATAGACAGAAAGATAAACAGAAAGACAGACAGACAAACAGACAGACAGAAAGACAGAAAGAAATAGAGACAGATAGATTTACTTTCGTATTTAAAATAGTAGGTATGGATATGGATCCAGATCGATATTCATACTTAAGTAATAAGAACTTTTTACTCAAACTAACAAAATAATAAACAGTCACTGACCATATTTTTCGACCAAAAATACTAACAGCGACTCACAAGTTGCGACAGTGTAGCCACTGTGGTTTTTCTCTTTTACTAAAGTTAACGGACCTGACATCAATCATAGGAAATGACACGAATTGCGACTCACCCTGTATAGTCACGATACTCGATATCTCGGTACCACAGTTAGTAGGTATCTAAACTTCGCATTTGCATTGGATTGGATAAGTACCTATTCGCATATAGCCTGGAGCATTTTTTGTACGCTAAACTATGTAGTTAAGTACATGTGTGTAACTGTGTATATATTATGTCGCAGCCAACTAGCTTAATTAGCTGTTCAATTAACTGCCTAGGCTGTTCACTAAACGGTGGCTTTCAATTAACGGCCTGAATTATATTAAACTAAATTACTGCTCTTAACTTCAGGGTTAGATTTTCTTAAGATTATTTCTCATTACCATAAAGTATTTTCTAAACTATGAATATACAATATGCTTACAAAAATAATAAATAAAGGTACCTATTACATAATAATATTGTATACTCGTCTAAATCGTGCGTAAGTTTTGACTCGCTAAGTGTTCAGGAGAGGTCATTAACTTTGGCGAGAAATAAACGCGAGCGAGTTAGCGAATAATCATAGGCCTGGGTTGAATAAGGAATAATAGTTTTATTTCTGAGAATCAATGTACGAAACAAGTAAACAAACGCATCTGCTACTTTGCATAATCAGATCATCTAAATATACAACTGATTTTTTGAGTTGTTGAGCACTACTGTCAAATTGTGGTCTTGTTTAGATATTATAGGCGTCAGATTTGTTTGTTGACATTAAGATGTTTGTTATGCCTAGATCATTTTCGTTTATAGTGCTCTTAATAGATAAAAATCACTCGCATGGGAACAAGTGTTTTTGCTAACAATTATTGTTATAGCTTTTAAACTTCCGTCGTATAAAAACGATAATCCTGTTAATAAATCGACAGTCTGTTATCTTCTTTTCACCCCTTTGACAAAAGTACGTGTGACGTAGAGAATACTTATGAAGTGTGTTTTATATAAGAACAGAAGCAAATGACGGGATGGCGGGGAAAAAAGCACAGGTATAATAGGTATATCAATCAATAAGCATATTGCAGTCCACTGCTGGACACAGTCCCGGCTAGACGATTTAACTTAACCATTCTTAATCGATTAAAATAGTTAGCAAACTAATTGCTTTAAAATTTCATTCAAGTATCAATTTATAAGTATTAGGCGTTAGGTATGTAGTATCAATATGAAACTGCCTTCTTCATCAGGGTTATCCAGTCGTGAGTACGTGTATGTGTGCATATAGCTGAAAACGCGGGTGCGGTGGCGGTGACACGCTTCCATTTCTTTATGCACATAACTATGAAATACTAATTAGTTAATAACACGCACTTCGTTAAGTGTTCAACATGTGTATTGTGTGGATGTATATCTAACAATTGAAATTTAACGCGGGTAAAACTAAGCATTATAACTGTGAAACGTGTCATATACTATTGAAGTTATAACATCTTTAGACGCGTTGGTTGGTATTTATTAGTATTAGAAAATTTTGGGTGTGCAAAAATAATGGTACCCGCGTAATCGCCGCCGTCACGCGTCACGTCACGATGAATTTGCACCATATTTGAAATCATACACAGTCATTACAATATGATTAATATAAAATATAAATTACATCAAAAATTAAAGAATAAAAAAACACATATAAAAAGAAAATACACAGAATTAATCAGACAAAACTCTAGAAGCGCGTTGAGCACTTTTTAGGTGATCAATAATTTTGTATATTTTATATTGTATATTTACTTTCCCGCAGTAACCCTTTGGTCTTGGAATCACACGAGATCATTAACCCGGCCCCAGGGAGGACAGGGGCACTTTTCCTGCTCTCCACTGGGGTAATTCCTGCTTAGCGCGTCCTTGTCGCGGGGGTGGGCACCCTTCACTTCAGTAGGCCGGAGTGTATGGGTGGCTAAGTCTAAGTAGGGACCTAGTTTCGTGGGGTATAACACGAACCCCTGTCCAGGGTAACGGGTGAAGTCCTCAACGGCTGCGAAGGCGGAAATGGAGTCCATTGGTACGGTGGAGCGGGCGGAAGAGGCACAACCCTAAAGACAGGCTGCCCTCAGGTATTGGGGTACCAGGCTTCTTTAGAGCTACACCATCAGGCGGGATGGTGTATTAGGGATGGCGGTGAGGATCCGGAATACATTATGATCCATTGGCACCAAAGCTTCCCAAGTCTTGGCGTCAGGCGGCAGCCGGCTATAAAACTTAAAGCCACTTTTTTATCCTTGTGTGAATATGAGTAAGAACAGAAAAGAGAAAGAGCGTTTAAATGCTAGGGCGTTCCCCAGAAGCGACGGAGATGCGAAGAATGCTAGGGCATCCCCCCGAAGCGACGGAGACGCGAACAATGTTCAAGCATCGCTCCGAAGCAATGACAGAGGCACATGTGTCGTACGATTAGCAACATGGAATGTGGGTTCAATGACAGGCAGAGGGGCCGAATTGAGTAAAGTCCTTTCTCGACGCTGCATAGACGCATGCTGTGTTCAGGAAAGTCGAAGTCAAGAATGATTGGGAACGGGTACAAACTACTCTACTACGGCACTGAATCTAAAAAGAACGGTGTAGGCGTTATATTATCGGAGGAATTAAGCAATAGATTAGTAGATGTTCAAAGAATTAGTGACAGATTAATGTAACTTTCCCGCAGTATATGCATGTATTTTTCCAGAATATTGGTCACCACAATTACTAACATTGTGGATTGTACCAGCTTGCACAATGTGTTGCATGAGACCAAAGATTTCTATTTCTATACTATTTATTCTATTATGTTGTAATAAAAAGATATTACATTTACAGCCTTAAGAGCGTGACCCAATCCAAATTAAATAACATTTACCTACTTTATTTTATACTTGTCGATAGAATTTAGAAAAGCAAGTATGTATAATATAAAACAATGACTCAGAAAATAACACGTTCGTTCAAAATTAAGAAGTTATTTTTAAACCCTGGCAAAGAAAGTTATTAGATTAGTTTACAAGTTCGTGGTTTCAAGTTTGCTTGAAGTTTCTAATAAGATAAAAAGTTATTTATGGCCTTAGATATTTAGGTAGAAACCATTTTAGTATAACGTTCACGTGGTCCTGGCTCTCGTTACCCTGAGAGCCAGGACCACGAGGTACAATATACAAAGAGGCACATAATAAGCTACAAACTGAAAATCAACCTAGCCGACCTGGCAGACCGGCACAATATAATCACGCCTTTATCACCGGAGGGTCAGGCAGAGGTAAATTAACATCCACATTTCACAAATCATTGTATTCGGTCCGACGTAATAGGAGGTGAGCTTATTGCCGTATTCCGGACACTATTGTTGACTCAAACCATGCATCTGAGGCTCAGTCTGAGCTGTATATATATATCTGTCTGATGTCAAACACCCATATCCCTTAGTCGCCTTGAAGTACACCGCACGGAAAGAGATGGGGTGGTCCAAATTCTATTCTACCGGGATCCAAGTGGCTTCCTCCAACCTAGGGGAGACCTAGTACCTAAACCGCAATTAGTTTTTTGGTGCTACATCACTTTTTATGTTAGTTACAGTAACGGCCAAGGAAGGAAGGATTTGCGATCATTAGTATACAACCAACATAAATCTACTCCCAAAGGCACCCTTAGGAGTTTTTTCGCATCGGTTCCCGTTCGATCAATCACATTGGTTGTATCCCATATCTCGTCTCCAATTATCCATGAGATTGGGCGATTACCGCATGTCTCATCTCCGCTCCGCTCATTTCTACAACCTTTTTTTAAACACAACACATTTAGCTATACCTTTTTGCATTCAAAAGTAATGTTTGTAACTCTATCACGCCAACAGCTAAACGAAATTGAATGAAATTTGGCACTGATTCAGATTATAGGTTCGAATAGCAATCGAAAGATGCCAACCCGCGGCATTTGGCGAGTTTTTTTTAGCGAGTTTACGAATGACCCAAATAGGCTACTTTTCTAATTTCAGTGCATCGCGAAAACGGGGTCAGTATTTCACGAGACGTAGAGTTGCAGGCAACTATTATTTCCCCATTTCCGGAGGCTAGGTGAGGACTCAGTGGTCCCATACCTGAAGAGGACTAGCTCGAAAGAGATGGGCCTGGGCCGGCTGGGGTGAGAAAGATATGTCACAGACAATTTCACCCCTGGCGACCAACGACCTACAGAGGCGTGGGGATTTCGCGCACGATAAAAAAAACGTGTTCCATCGTAAGCCACATCATCACTTACCAGCAAGTGAAAATAATACTAAGTAATAATAAATTATACTAAACAAAAAAGTGTATTAGATACTACAAAACCAAAAAGGGCTATCAAGTGTCTATTTACTGAATACAAACAGCTCATCACTTAGTGAGGCCTTCTATAGAAAAGCAAACAAAGATTTCCCGAAACGAAATGTGTTTACACGTGTCTGCCTTGCCATTAGAAGGTGGTAGGGCCATGTTTTCGTTTTCACTTCTCATATTTTATGTTTATATTATACACATTTAAAGCATTGGAGTAAAACTGTGGCCCGTGGCTCTGCCTTACTGAAAAATTGATTTAATTTGCGAGAATGATAGTATTATTATATATACTTCTGTAATGTACCTACTTGTTTACTTAGAATGTCAATTGAAAATACTTAACTAATAACTAGGAACGACAAGTACAGTCAAAAGCTGCTGATTACTAACAAAAGGAACGACCTTAGAAATTGATAATACCACTATAAGTACGAGTATTTCTGTAATTTTCAGAGAACGAGTTTAATATAGCTAGGCAAGAGCAAGGTCATTGGTAAGCTGGGAGCTGGTAAGCTCCTTCTGAAGGTATAGTTCATAACTTAAATGATTGTATTGGGTAATGTAATCAATTGTAGAATAAAAAAATCTCTATATAAGTTTTTTTATACTACTTAGGTCGCAGACAAGCACACGGCCCACCTGGTGGTAAGTGGTCACCGTGGCCTATGGATGAGTGCAACACCAGTGTAGTCAGACTCGTGCTATCGACCCTGTAAGAACAGAGAGATTCTGTGCCGTCAGCGCAAAAGATAAGTAGGACAAGTCTTTGGTTTTCCTACTGAGTATACGCACAATATAATGTGAAAATTCATTGATATTCAGTTCTATAATAGACCTGTCTCGTTATTACGAAATATGTTATATTGGTATATTAATCTCACAAACAATCATCATAATCAATCATCTGGATTCGTTCTAAAAATATTGCCGCAGATTTGTTCGAACTTTTCTCATTATTTGATAGGACAAATCCATATGTCATATATGTACAGCAGGTTATTGGAGAGCCTGTATTCGATCTCGGATAATAACTCACTGTATTGAATGGAGATAGAAACGTACCCTGTGTAGGTAGATAAACGTTCAATGTTTCAATAATAAGCTCTTAAGCATAAGTATAGTAAGTAGACTAAATCCATGTTGTAAATATTCTGACACAGGAGTAGGTACAAAATTACTTAAAATACCGAGGTATTGGTTAATGTGTTTAAGATGTAATGCAAATTTTAGGTCTTTTGTGATTATTCAAATTTCCTGCGCCTTGATTCTGCTAAAAATAAGTCCTTTAATTTCAGACTTTTATGTAATGCTTTTAAAGTCTAAAACTAAATGGTTTCTGTAGATTGAATCCCATCAAAAACAATACTTGTAAAAAAATGCCAAGCCTCGCCGATCTCGGTTCTTCTACCGCAAAAAGTTATGAGATCCATGTAATACCAAGTCGGTTAATTTATTCAGTCTCTACTTCAGGGACTTTCTGTCCTAAGTTATTACGTAATAAGCTTTTATGTTTTAAATGTAATAAATTGACTTGGCAATCGCAATCTTATTTAATGTAATTATTGTGATGTGCGATACATTGTATTTTCATGCGATGGCCAAGTCAATTTATTATATTTAAAACATAAAAGCTTATTACGTAATAACTTAGGACAAAAGGTCCCTGAAGTAGAGACTGAATAAATTAACCGACTTGGTATTACATGGATCTCACAACTTTTTGCGGTAGAAGAACCGAGATCGGCGTGGCTTGGCATTTTTTTACAAGTATTGTTTTTGATGGGATTTCAGTTCTTTTTGTAGACTAACTTTCCGGTTTCTCTGTGTCGGACAGTCCCAGTCCCAGTCCCGGTCCCGGTCCTGGTCCAATCCCGGTCCCGATTGCGGTTCCGATCCCGTTCCCACTCCCGGTCTCGGTCCAATCCCAATCCCGGTCCCGATCCCGTTCCCGTTCCAGTCCCAGTCCCAGTCCCAGTCCCAGTCCCAGTCCCAGTCCCAGTCCCAGTCCCAGTCCCAGTCCCAATCCCAGTCCCACTTCTTCACTTTAATCTACAGAATATGTACCAAATTAAGTTCAGTAGTTTAGACGTGAAAGCGTAACAGACGGGCAGACAGAGTTACTTTCACATCAACTATAATACATATTTCGTTAGAATGGTATTAGTATGGGTGAATTCAGGTACACTGACTCATTCACTGCAAATGTAACTTTGTAATCCTTTATATTTATATGACATTACAAAGTTATTTATGTAGTTGAGACTGAAATTGCACAATATTTTAATTTTCTCGTGATTTGTACATTAAACACTACTTGTTTTCTAAATTTGAGGTTTCTATGTCTGCTAGAAGTGCCTTAGACTTTTGATGATCGGTCAGTCAGTGAGTGACAAAATTTGCCAAAAATGCAAACTTTGACTAGTTATAATTCTTAAACTACTAGTCCAAATTGAATGAAATTTGAAATATAGTGTTTTTACAGTGCTAACTTGGTAACCGAAGATTCAGGCTTCTAGGTTTATCCACAACGAACTTATAGGGGGTCGAAAATGACCTGAAGTGCTTCGAGAAAATAGTGTTACGGCCGTGCCGCTTTTTTTTTGCTCGACTTGGCGGGGGCACTGCCGTGCCCCCAGATGAAGTTTAATAAAACTTTTTTTATTATTTTGGACTTTCTATAGCAATAAATTCTAAAATTAAATGCCATTTTTTACAGTGGGAGAGGCCTATGTCCAGCAGTGGACTGCAATAGGCTAATTGATTGATTGATTGACAGTGTACAGGAAGAAGTTATGAGTGTCTCCGAGAATGCAATCCATACTGCATACTGGTAAAACAGAATTTGAGAATAAAAGTGACGTCGATTCAAAGAAGAATAAGAAGAATGCCCTATTATTAAAAATATCGCAAACTAGCTGTTGTTCATGGTTCCGCCTGCGTGGATCTCGGTTTTCGCAACCAAACATAGCCTATGTCCTTTCCAAAGCTTTAGTCCTTCTCTATGCCAAACTCAGTTCAGTTGTTTATGCGTGAAAGCATAACAGACATACAAACAGAGTTATTTTCGCATTTATAATAATAGTATGGAAGTATGGATGTGTATGATTGTTACATAATAGGAATCTAATTGTGTAAATGTTGTAAAAAAAAATTCTGTTTAATAACGTTACTTAAATTGTGATTGTATTTGACAATGTAGATACCTACATTATAATATCATTATTATCGAATTGAGAAGCAAAGTTCTGTTCTGGTAACCACACATTGGAAGTGCTTAGAATGAATTGCAGCCATTGGCAGCTACTAATATTCAAATCGATTAAGATAGAAAATTCGAGTTCCGCCTGAGTTGTATTCACTTTTCTTCATCTTAATTATTGATTTCAATAGTTAAGAAATAATATTAGAAGTTTTGAAATCTCTAATATTATTTCCATGCTCAAATCCTCTTTCATTTCTAACCTATAAAGTATATTCGACGGTGTAGGTTATCAGCATTTAAATAAAGCCGGATATTTTCTAGAATTTGGACCTGAATGAAAATCCCCAGTGCAAACGTTGATAGCCTTTTCGTAAGCCACTGCCCCAATTTCTGTGCCACAGATTGAGTGTTTGTGTGACTGAGGTATTTAACCGACTTCAAAAAGGAGGAGGTTCTCAATTCGATGGGTTTTTTTATGTCATCGTTCGTATAGTACTATGAAAATTTAAATTTTACCAAGTACACAAGGTAATGATTTTTTTAGAATAGGTTTCGATGGATATCTCTTACAATTTGCAGTGTCACTTTCGTCCCATGGAACTATTTCTATTTCCATTATCAAACCCAATGGAACAAGTGAGAAAAAACATAGAAATCCAGAAGCGCCGTCAGAAGTTCAATTGGCTTTTCCCATTTAATTGAATTGACACGGCGGACCCAGTGAAACAGTACTTTAAGTTCTGTTTCATTTATTTTATTTTGAAAATAGAACTAGTATAGTGAAAAAAAAAAACAATTCTACTTATTCCCTTCCTGGACTAGGCTGTTCACACGTCTGAACGTCCAAGGGGTTATATTGTGTAAAAGCCGCCACCCACTAGCAGTTTATCGAACGACAACCGGATGATATCGGTCTGTCAGTTCATCGCAATAGCCCACACACAGTTTTGTATACGATTTTGGACTGACGGCTAATATGTGTGTGGCCGCTTGACGATTTCGTTCAGCAAAGACAGTTAACCCCTTGCGTTCAGACGTGTGAACAGCCTAGTCCCGGAAGGACTTATTCCTTCTAGTGAAGAAATTGGTAGGTACCTACTATGTTATTGAGAAACATTCGTTTTGAAAATCATGGCCCGAACGACTACTAAAAGAGACCTAACGATTAAAAATAATCAAAGGAAATAATTGTTCAAGAAACCGTATTTGAACTACTTGGTCACGTTTTTTACAAATTGTTGGGAATTAAAAATGGACGTGTCATGCGTCAAAATGAATATAACGAGGGAAAATTTACGCTTCACGAATGATTGCGAATTTAATTGTGGTCTTTATTAATAATTACGTCCATTTCGTGACAAAGCCCAATATAATTTTGGTCCATACAATCAATTTGCATGAAGTTTTTTTTACAAACACTATCGTAAGTCAATAAAAAGTGCTAGTAATAATGTCAGAATTTATCATTAGAGAGGATAAGCGTAAATATTTCATAAACCGGCGTAATCTCTGGTGAATTTGGTTTATTGTGGTTGTGGTTATTAATATCTACTGGGTCTATTGCAGTGGTTTAATGCATAATAATATATTATATATAAATTGTAGCTGGCATCAGTAGATATATAACTGGCAACGTTTTAAGTGGTATTGGCTCGCATATAATTAACATTTGTTTTCCATAATCTTTTAACTGAATAATCAGTTTGTTACAACGTGAAGTAAAGCATAAAATTGTGAAAATAACCGGTTTTTCTTAACTATTTCTTCTATTATGTTTTTCTTAACTTTCAGATCTGTGACACACATCACAAATGTAACCGATTTTATAGTTTTATAAAATGTGTATCTCTATTCTAATATGGTTTCAGCTTTGACACACCAACCTATATAATGAGATAAGCTTAGGATTACCTTTGTGAACATGCACGTGCAGCCTTGACTCGCAGTGAGAGAATTTCGGAATACCAATTTCATTAGCAGTTTGTACCTCTTAATGGGTAGTGTCATTGGGAGGAGACAACAATTGTTTGAAAATTTTGTACAAATTAAAGTTTGAATTCTTGAAATTGTTATTTATGAACCTCGTGTAGTCTTCACCTAACTATAGACTTGCGAATCTGACTGTCAAACACAAATAGATGCATTGTTTTTGACGTTCATAAGTTTATTACTTTTTGGATTTTTTTTTTTGATTTGATTGAAAAAGATAGAGAACGGGAACCGGGTGACAAAAAAGGTACCTACCTAAAGTTAATATGCAAGGCACATGAATTCATCTTTATTTCAATAAATGCCAATATCAAATAACTTTTCAGATATTAAGCAGATATGATATTATCTCATGTCTTGCCTTGATCTATAATAATTTCCTCATAATATCACAGGTGCTTTATATCACCGCGAAAGTTATTATTAACATGTTATTTATTCGTGATTTCCTCCATCTGGAACCGTTATATAAATATTATAGGGGCAAATATCTGCGTGCACTTTTTTAGAACAGGGTTAGTTATAGGTATACCTCGGGACAGATTATCTTGGACCTAAAATGGCTCAAAATGTGCTCTTTAAGCGCAGTAACTATACGTTTCTTGGGTATTTTTTGAGGATAGCATAAATAAATAAATATTCCACAACATTCTACACAACGCTTTCTAGACCCATGGTAAGCTTAATTAGCTTGTGTTATGGAATCTAGAATGCGGATATACATACTTAGATACTTTTTTTTTGTAAATACATACTTATTATACATAGAAACACCCAGACCAATGTAAATATTTATATTCATGCATATAAATATTGGCACTGAGCGGGGATCGAACCCGCGCCTCCTGCGTAGCAGCCGCGTTCGCTACCGCTACGCCACAGAGGCAGTCAGCATGGGGTGCTACTGCGGTGGACGAGCTCAAATATACCAAGTATATTTATACTGGAGATTGATGGCACTTGGTGGAACTGGCTACACACCTTACCGGTTTCACCTTACGGCATTACGGATAATGCCGTAAGGTGAAACCGGTAAGGTTCAAATAAATAAATAATTGTGGAAAAGTACAAGTGATTTATTCAATATGTATACCTACCAAGTATAGATTATTACAAAAGAATTTGCGCGCGTTAAGGTCCAAGATACGTGTCCCGAGGTATATTAATCAAGCACTGTTATTACAGTTTCTATGAGAAAGTGAATTTGAAGTAAAGTTTAAGTGACGGTGGACCATTGATATAAAAAAAAAGGTTTTTTTAAATCAATGCGGTGGACCTTATCAAAAAACTCCCATATTGTCCTCATTTGAAGACCCATTTATAGATGAGGCCTAAACTTTTCATCTATTCTATACTATTACCTATATAATTGTAAAGTGGTCGTGTCTGTACATTGGAGATATTAAAAAAAAATACTTGGGTTATGTTAAGTTAACGATACTGAACACGAAAATATTTTTTTTGAATTTCCTGTTTGTCTGTTTGTCTGCGATGGACGCAAAAACTACTGGACGGATTTTGATGCGGTTTTTTTTGTTAGAAAGGGCTTGCTCAGGCTTAAAATCTTACGTTTATTTGATCGGAATCGGTTGAGTAGAACCGAAGATATGAGCAAAGGTCGCGTTAACCGAGATGCACGCGGGCGGAAGGCTAGTATACATATAATATAGGTGGGTACTCAAATTTTTCTCCGTGTGAGGTACATGAGTATAAAGCTAAAACGTGTGCAATTGTATATGAAGAAAAGCATACAAACATAGCGAACCCTCTACGCATACAGGGGGTCGTACCACATTAATAGAGCCTGCGGTGTGCTATTCACCGTCTAATGGATGAATACTGATTAGTCCCTCAAGACAAATGGTAATATATTTGTAGAATAGAATAGTTTGATCAATGTATGGGATTGAAATACATTGACGACTGTCTTAAACGTCAAAAATACGTGTCGATCTCATACATTCATCATTCTATTATACAATATGCCGGACAACGAATTGCCATTTGTCTATACATATTGACATAATATCGTATAACGATTTTTTTATCGTGGGTGTTAATTTCCGAATGAGCAGAGTATCAGAGGTGTGGCGGCCTTCGCCAGTTGTCAAAAGGTTAAGTAGGTGTAATTCATTTATTGTTTTAGGCAATTGATCTGCCCGAATGTACGAAGCGCGAGTACAAACTAGTTGTGGGGCACTGAACTAGCGTATTATGAGTTGTCTGTCTATTAAAGTGTAAAAAAGATTATCATCATCATCCTTGCCGGGATGCGACCGGGACTAACCCTGGTCGCATCCGAGGACTTGACCTCAGATTTCGACGTGCGATTATTCCTTTCGTATTTTTTGTGAAAGAAAGACAATGTATCCATATCGCGAATGTAACTCTATCTGTCTGTTACGCTTTCACGCTCAAACCACTGAACCGATTTTGATGAAATTTGGTACGGAGATAGATTAGACCTTGGGAAAAGAAATTGGCTTTGTTTGGGCGGAGCCGCGGGCAACAGCTAATACTTTATATGTAGTACTGTTATGCCTGATCGATGCAGACAAGGATAATGAGGGTTATTAATTTTCTTTTGGTTGATTTGCAAACGGGTGCTGGCTGTTAGCAAACCTTGTGCCGTTCTTTTCAGCAGCATTGGTTGCATTTTTAATCATTCATTTTATTTTATGCTTTTTAGTTACTTTGTATACATTTTTGTTATCTAATTCTAATTTTAGCTAGGTATATAGCAACTCTAGGCAACAAGAAATATAAGGAAACATTTACTTATCCAAAGATTGACTAAAGAAGATTACTATATATTTATCAATAGAACTGTTCATAAAGAAGCTCCCTCATACTGCATCATATACATATAAGTAGTTATAAAGGTACACAAGCATTTAGCCAATACAGACTGAAGCACATTTCTATGAAAAATTTCACAAGATATCGTAGTAAATACACAAGGGAAGTCTTGTGACATTTTATTATTCTATGGTAATATTAGAAGCCAACAAAACATTATATTCTACCAGAATATATCAATGTAGGTATAACACAGAGGTGTATGCTCTGGAGCAAATACAGATATAATATATTATATTTGATTTAACGTTACCCTCAAGGAGAATAGTGAAGTATATTATTTATAAGATGGTGGAAGATATTTCAGTTCGTTGTACTGAATCATCGTCAAAATAATGTTTGTCCATGCCAATTCCGCTTGGCCTTCATAAGAATGGTGAACCCAGAAAATGCTAGCTTGAAATCGCAAGGGGAAACATACGTGTCAATGTTCGTATTACTAGGGATGGGGAAAATTGCACTATAAAGTGTATCCGGGGTTCTTAAGTATAAGCTTTACTGGGGGTGTGCGCGTTTTTGTGCAGGTGCGTATTTTTATACCAGACAAGCACACGGCCAACCTGATGAAAAGTGCTTACCGTGGCCTATGGACGTGTGCACCACCAAGGGAGTCACACTCGTGCTGCTGACCCTGTAAGAACAGAAAGTTTCTGTGCCATCAGGACAAGCCTTTGGTCTTCCCACTGATAGCACAAACACTCTCCAGTGAGCTCTGGGACACAACACGAGGTTATTATGGGCGCAGTATTCTATAGCGGCGGAAGTACTTCCCCAGTCGGACTGCTCAGTTGGGACGGGAATACCTCCGTCGAAACTGCTTCTGTGTGTGTGTGATTGAGTGTGTGTAGGTATCTAATATTAATTTTTAGACATTATAAGCTAACCAACATGTTATTTTTTTGTTTTTTTTTGTTCATTGTGGTTTTCCCAAGCGACTAAAATATGGGGTTCTTCAAGAAGGGTATTAGAAGGTTTCTTCAGGTTCGGCAGCGCGAGTGTGACGCCCCTGGTGTTGCATACGTCCATAGGCCACGGTGACCACTTCCCATCAGGCGGGCCGTGTGCTTGTCTGCTACCTAAGTGGTATAAAAAAAAATAACACACTAGTGTATACAAAGTAGGTACCTATATTAACAGTAGGTAAATAGAAGATTCAATCTCAATTGAATAGTTCAAGTCATCAATAGTGCACGGAATAAGGCAATAGGCTCACCCCCCCTTTTTTTTTTTTTTATACCACTTAGGTGGCAGACAAGCACACGGCCCACCTGATGGAAAGTGGTTACCGTGGCCTATGGACGTATGCAACACCAGGGGCGTCACACTCGTGCTGCCGACCCTGAAGAAACCTTCTAATGCCCTTCTTGAAGAACCCCATATTGTAGTCGCTTGGGAAAACCATCGCGGGGAGTTCATTCCACAGCTTGAGTGTGCGAGGGATGAAGTTCCTTTCATACCGCACAGTGCGCACCGTTTCCGGTCGCAATGTGTGAGGATGAACTCCCCGTCTATGACGAGAAGTGCGATGATAGAATGCAGCTGTGGGCATCATGTCAAACCCCTATAACATGGTACCTAATACAATGATTGGTGAATTGTTAATTCACCTCTGCCTAACCTTCTGGGGATAAAAGCGTGATTTTTATTTATTTATGTAGGTATATAGAAGCCTAAATGCATCAAAAGGAAGCTTTCTTCAACTGTTTATTCCTTACTTCAAACTCCTAAAGCCGTAAGCTCAACAATATGTTGTATTTACCCCGATATCTTCCACACTCTCGACGAACCTAACTGGGGAAAGACAATAAGTGCCGGGTCGCTGTCCCGTATAATTTCTTGAGGGACGAGTGAGAATTTAAACGTTCTCAACACCGCAACCATTGAGTTTGTGTCGCTAGAATACTGATGTTTCAGCTTTTATGAAATACTAGCTGACCCGGCGAACTTCGTACCGCCATATTTTCCGCCCGCGTGGTATTTAGATCCCGTTTCCGCTGTACCTACCGTTTATTCAAATTTCCGTGTTAGATTCTGATCCCGTTCCCGCTGCACCTTTCATTTAATTTTCTTATCAAACCTTAGCTAAAAATAACGAACACAAAACAAAAAGAATTATCCAATTTGGTGCAGTCATTGGGAGGTTATGCTCGTACGTACATGTATTTGGGGATGCCCTACATACATTTTGTCACGTTCCACGGGAACGTGATAAAAATCGTATCCTATGTCCTTCTCCTGGTTCTAAGCTACCCCCCCCCCCCCCACTCAGACAAATCAGTTTAGCCGTTCTTGAGTTTTATGTAGAGTAAACTAATACGACTTTCTTTTATATATGTAGAAGATTGTGTTACATATCTCGAAATAGTGCTCTCGTGAATGATATTTTTAATTACTAGAGATAGTGGTGCGGTCAAAACTGGCAGGACGCTTTAATCCTTGATAAAGGGTATAGTTAGGTTTCAAATCTGTGGGTTTTACGAAAGTTATCCAGTATTTAATGATCTGAAATTCAACATTTATACATTCGGTATTGAATGTTTTAAACTTTCTCTATTCCGACATATCTAATCCGATATAAAGTGAAACTTTACTCGTTATAATAAGAGCAGTGTATTTAATGATGGCACTTCACATGACTATTAAATTTGTATTTTCGTATTTGACGTATTTGACAAACAATTACCATATGTGGACAGTGTATTTGACAAAGCATTGGCAAATACGTACAATTGACAAGTTATTTAATTTTTTTTTAATTCGGTAGGTACGAGCAGTAGTTAATACCTTTTAACAGTAGACAATATGTTACAATAATTCACATGTGACACCTCTTTGCAGAAATACTTTTTTTGTTAAGTAAATTGTATTTGTCTGTATTTGCATGTTTGCATGTACGGCAAATACCTTTGAAGCCACGTGAAGTGCCACCATAAGGTACAATACTTTCCACCATTGCAGATACATAGAGACCTGTTCAAATTCTACGGAAACGAAGCCAACCTCATCGGGTAAAGTTGCTGGTCAATTTATGGGAAAATGCCATTTTTGTCCCTTACAGTAAACATGAAAGTAATTACTTAGACATATAGAGGTAATACTACTATGGAGTGAGCACGTCATAAAGCTCAATAATAGTAATGTTACTAACAAGCCCATTTTGACAACTCCATGGGGTAACTGACCGTTTTCATCCGACACCATTCATAGTAGACGCGTTCACCATACAACCTCTTTTTTATACCACTTAGGTGGCAGACAAGCACACGGCCCACCTGATGGAAAGTGGTTACCGTGGCTTATGGACGTATGCGTGCGTGGCGTATGGCGTCACACTCGTGCTGCCGACCCTGAAGAAACCTTCTAATGCCTTTCTTGAAGAACCCCATATTGTAGTCGCTTCGGAAAACCCTCGCGGGGAGTTCATTCCACAGCTTTAGTCTGCGAGGGATGAAGTTCCTTTCATACCACACAGTGCGCACCATTTCCGGTCGCAATGTGTGAGGATGAACTCCCCGCCTATGGCGAGAAGTGCGATGATGGAATGTAGCTGTGGGCATGATGTCAAACAATTCATCTGAGCACAAACCATTGTATAGGCGGTAAAACACACACAGTGAAGCAAAGTCTCTCCTGAGACTGAGAGGTTCCACATCGCCTGTGAGTATAGGATTGCCGACGAGCCTCAACGCCCGTCTTTGTACACACGGCGCCAGACCTCGGTATACAGGCCACACCAACATAAAGGAAGTGTGCGTGACAGCAATACTATTAATACATTGCTTAAAGATGTGTGTCATAACAAGTAAACCAATCAGGGCCCTTGACGCACTCACACATTCGCTATTTTACTTACATGAAATATAGGTATTGATGATAGCCACTGCACCAAGTTATAATAGCATATTTAGCGAAAAACGAAGAAGTAGATATAGCTGAATGGTTTAAATATGCAGCTGAACCAATAGAATCAATACCGGGTTCGGTCCTCGAGCGAGGTGCACTTTTTGTTCCTCAATATATTGAAGTCCGATTGGTCTAGTTTATTTACTTAATTTAATATATTTTTTGTATATTTCCTTGATGATACTATTTATTCTTAATGGATAAAAGGAAAGGAAAATAAAATAATTAACTTATTGTTGCAATGCAATAATATATTTACTATTATAAGCATGATATTTTTCTTAAGTATGGCTATAATTAATTATTTATAGATAATAATTAATTAAGTATCAGATAAAAATATTTGATCTTTAATAAAAAATATAAAAAACACATAAGTATAATTATTATAAACTTCTAAAAAGATATTGGAACATAAAATAAAATGTTATGTCTATTAAATTGACTGACATAAAGATGCACGAATGACAAAAAGAGAATTCCGTTGTTATGTTCCGAACCAACGACCGGCGACAACGGTGAGGTCCAAACTTACTTACTTGCATTCTTATCCATCTCGACTATGAGAACAGATAGTATAATGACTAAATTTGATAACCCCTATTAGTTATAAAAACAAAATGCTGCATACATTTCATAAAATTAGTTTAGAATATGATATTATAACCTTGGTGCATTTTATGTAAGTAAAATAGCAATTGTGTGAGTGCGTCAAAGGCCCTGATTGGTTTACTTGTTATGACACACATCTTTAAGCAATGTATTAATAGTATTGCTGTCACGCACACTTCCTTTATGTTGGTGTGGCCTGTAAACCGAGGTCTGGCGCCGTGTGTACCGAGTCGAAAGGGTCAAGCTGGTACGCAGGCGCTCCGGAAAAAAGGTATCTACGTATCTTGCACAATTAACTGACATATCCTTTTCTATCTCATAATGCCAATCTCTTTTCCTTTAGGTTAACGATCTCAGAATAAAAAAAAAACACAATACCTTTTTGTTTTACGGTAACGATAGATCAAAAGTACCTATAATATATAATGGATATATTTTTCCTTTCACGTTCTGTTTTCCTTTTGTCTGACCGTGGCCACGACTGGTGCAATCCGATCGAAGCTTCGAGAAAACAAAAGGTACGATGTACAACCTATTGTTATCCATACTTTCCCAAAGTATTATCACGAGTAGCGTCAGGATTTATATCTTTGTGTATCAACAATAATACAGAATGCTCAATAGTCAAAGCATTGTTACAGTTGGTACGTAAATCTATTTATATTTATCGTCTCTATCATGATGAGTGTTTCGACAAGCTCTTTCAGTATATTTCACCCTCTCCTTTTCAGAACAACACGTACATACGAATCTGATATATCATCCTTAAACGCCAATTTTCGTATTAATCAAACTCAAATCTGGATTTTTTTGCAAAGGAATTTCTTTTGCTCTTCTTCATTTGGTGGGTTTTGTCAGTTCTTCTAATCGAATGAGATAATGAATAAATTTGGATAGGTAGCGGGAGGTACACTACTGATGGTGGAGGTGAGTGCTGATGCATCACAAGGTGTCCACCCTGAACCTACATCTGGTTCGCAATTCCCAGTCACCGTCACGGTGTTCCTCTCTGTATCACGCTATGGACCCGGCGACCGCACGAACCGTCCATGGAGTGCTGAGAATCGGATCTCTTATAGCATTTAGTATGCTAACTAGTAATAAAGCTCAGGTGGGACTAGAACCCGGGATTTTCTTCGGTGGCTCAGTGATGAGAGCATTCCCCCTTTAAGGGGAAGATCGCGGGTTTGAGTCCCGCCTGAGTGTATTCGCTTTGTTCTATCTTAATCGAGTTCTTCTAAGTCCGTATTCACAGTGCTTGTAAGAATTTCAAGATGGTAATCGCACAGCTCGGCTGGTGGTCTTAATTTGGATTACCTGTGGTGGCTTCTCATAGCTCCAAAGAGTTACACTTACATGTCCAAGTAAAGTCTATTACATAATTGTAAATTGGAAATGTTTGTCCGCGATGGCCGCACTTATTACCTTTGTAGGTAGTTTTCGTATGATATAGTTTTTATTTTTCTTATTAATTGAAATAAACGCAAAAAATACATATTTTTTGTTTTGTAAATGTCCCTTAATAATCAATAGTTCATACCAAAATAATTCGAGTATGACCTTCTATTCAATAAAAAATAAATTGGCCCAATTTACCATAGGCTCATTTTGGTGTGGAAATCTTGGCCGCTCGTTTGGACCACTTTCCCCCTACTGTTACCAGAGTGTGTACATTGGGCCACGGCCCAGGGGCGAGTTGCCTCCTAACTCGCAAAAACTACTGAACGGGCTTAAAATCTTACATTTGTTTGATTGCAATCGGTTGAGTAGTTCCGGAGATAAGAGATCCACGTGGGCGGAGCCGCCGGGCTGAAGACTAGTAATTTTATATAATCATAATGATTAATAATAATAATCGCTGATTGATTAATAAAGTGCATTTACAGTTTCAAAGTTATGTATACTGAATAGATACCGATAATCACAGTGCTTGCAATAATACGACCAATAAACATGGTAAATACCTCGATAATAGTATTCTAGTTGCAATTTGATGGATAGAATATCTCTACATAAATTTTGCATATCTCTTAATTGTGCATATTGTTGTCAGATTACCATTTAGCGATGTTGTGTTATGAGCTGAGGCTTCATAATTTCCCGAATAAGATGAGCAGCGTACCCATTACTTGTTGAACTCCGATAAAGAGGGCCATTGAGAAGCCGCAATGAAATACGCATATCTGCTGCGTGCGTCTGCAGTTGTCGTATGCGGTCACCTTCGGGAGCACCAATCCTTCTTTCATACAGCTAAAGAGTAACCGATTAACGTCATTACTAAGCCTCGAGAGTATTACACTTGTAGTTCACATTTTTTCTCGAAAATACGCATGGTTTCTGTGGGACGCACGTATTTAAGGTGATTACATACGCGAATGACTTTGACCATACAAATGCTCAAGGTCATTCGCTCGTTTTTCAGCCGTAAAAATCAGTAAAACTAATTTTAATTGATAATTTTATAGGGGACGATTACAAACTAAGAAGGTCACGTCATGCTAATACACTCATTTAACATATATCTGAAATTTTAGATTATTTGGATACATATTGCAGAAAATATTTGGTTTCATAAGAAAGAGTAGAGTGATGTTCAGAGCCTCTTTTCAACTATTTCCTCCTTTTTTATTGAATTTATGAAAAGGTGAAGTTACTCTGTATATCCTGTAGTATGTAGGGATGTAAATTCCAGATCTTTAGGTTTTATAGTTAAAAAGAAAAACGGTTTCGAAAATACCGATTTTTCGATGCTAATCTGATTCGGGGCCTTAATTCCGCGCAGGTGAAGCTACAGGTAAAATCACATCTCTGTCAGTCCCATCTCTTTCCCAATGGACTAGGCACAGACCACATGTTCCCATAAATGCTTTTCAATTGATAAGTCAAAAAGGTAATAAAAAAACATATAGGTACGCCCTGATTTTATTTATAGTCCTTTCGGATAAATAGATTTTAGACAATTTCGGTAGTAAAATCGTCTAGAATTATTAATCTGGCGTGATTTTTTTATTATGTATGGGAATAATGAACAGGTGAAAGAAATAATGTACAGGTGAAAGAAATAATGTATGGCGAAAAAAAAATTTTTTTTTTAAAGCATATTAATTTAGGGAAAAACTATTTTTTCTCTAACTCTAAATTAATACTAAACTCTCTCTAAACTAATACAAATTTGCTATCGAAACTGTGTCCAAAATCTTTTTATCCAAAATTATTATAACATCAACCAGGGTGATTCATAAAAAATAAAGCAATTCTGTTTCAATAACCTGTGTATCTTTGATCTCTATCTCTAGCTCGTTTCCTGGTAATGGCGCCTGTCGAGTGGACGGCTCTCACAACACAATAAAAGGAATATCTTACGAACTGTACACGAGTAACTGACAATAACTCTGAGTTTGTCTGTAGGTTTGTTTTAGTAATAATTTAGATGACTTGTTAATACATACAGTTTGTATTCGCCAAATTAATTACGCTTAAAAAAGAAAAAGTCCATTGAAAATAGAGGAGAAATTGTTTCTATTTGCGTATAGATTCTAACTCCTAACATATGCTTACCGCAAATAAATAGAAAATAATAATTATGGGAATAATGTACAGGCTAACAGAATAATGTATGGGTTGTGTAATTTGTGAAATTCCATTAAGTATTTCTTATTTTTTTATTATAATTTGTATATTTTTAGTTTTAGTTTTAAAATATATTAGTTTAGTTTTCTTACTTTTCTCTCAATTTTCTTATTATTTTCAGTCGTTCTTAATACACAATCACTTTTGACAGTTTTAACATTTTTATTATGACGTTTTGTCCTTTACCCAAAATTTCGCCACTGTATTAATGTCTTTGTATACATAATAATTGAAATTAAATAAATACCTACTTTATTTGTGAAATATTATTTTCGCCAAATTAATATTTTGGAAACCAAACTGTGCCCAAAATCTTTCACACCGAAACTACTACAAAATCAGCCGGTAGGTATCTATTCACACCTGTTAATCCTCGAAGGGATAGGTAGAGGTATATTAACACCTCACTAACTCCGAACAGATAAACAAAATTTACTTATAAGAATTTTAATAAATTACAGTGAAATAGTAAGAAGAGAATAAAACCATTGTTACGAGTTCTGTAGGTAGTCTGTCTGTTTATCTACAAGAAAACTTACAATTTAGCGTACAATATATTAGTTTCCTATTCCCAACGGCGGCGTGCGGAAATTGGATGCTGTAACGCACCTGAGTGTCATGTCACTTCCTGTAGTAAATATTTTATATCCTATCTATCTACGAAAGTTTTCCTCAGATCTACTGAAAAAGACAAAACAATGATTGTTTGTTATTTAAAAAATCTCAAAATGAAAAAGAAAATTCGTTTAAAAAATCATAAAACGAAAAAGGAAAATTATAATGCACAAGTTAGATTTTGGCACCCCTTTTTCTAATTTTTTTCATTTAGAATAGAATAGAATATGTCTTTATTTGCTAGAACATTGTTTCGAGACCCAAGCATTTACAACCTTTGTTTCGAGACCCAAACATAGAACTATATATTCTGTACGTTCGCTGTATTTTTTGATGATTTGACAGCGTATATGTAAAAAAAATATTATTTCATACAGTTTTGCATACTAGGTACTAATTGTTTTGGCGTTTAATAAAAGTAAACTAATTTAACATGACAGTAAATTAACCCTATTCTACTATCAGCATATCAATGTACTCACATTCATGGCATAGTTGGCCATCATACTCAAAATGGAATTGGCAAAGTAACGATGAATGACTACAACAACAAATTATTAGAATTAGTCCGTCCGTTGAGGGTAATTTTCTATGACATCAATATCCTAATTTGTAGGTTAATAACCATTCAACGAAATATATCGTTTTATCTAGGTAATATCTAAGCCTATTCGGAGATATCGCCTTTTATCTAAGTAAGTAAGTTATTGCTACAACTATTAAAGCTAAGGCGTTCTCATTTCTTGCTTGAACAAATAGATTAAGGATTGTAGCAAATGGTAACAGCGACCTTTATACGACTATCAAGTAATACAGTTGCTTTTACAAGCCACCTGTAGACGTTATTGCTGTAATATACCCATTTGGATATATTAAAGGCGTAGTTTGTTGATCATAATGGCAAATATAAGGTAATAATATAACACTAAATGTTGATTTACTACTTTTTCAGATTTGTTAGTATAGAAATTGAAGCTGCAAACGAGCGTGAATCAGGGAAACAAATCCGCGGCGGACCGCTCCGCCGCGGATTTGTTTCCGCGAAAAATCCACGGAAATGAAATCATGTGCGTTGCTTGCATTTATAATTTAAGTGCAGAATCACGCACTGCGGAAACCCGGATGTCTTCGATTTGTTCCATACTCGTTCCAACAAAACTCATGTGTGAAAGATTGAAAGATCACGTATTTTTTTTTAAATGGAGCACGTTTATAATGATCATAATATTCCGCCTGAAGTCGTGAAGTCTCAGGAATGAGGGTAATAAGATATGTAAAATTCTTTCGAAGCCGCGGATCTACTCATATACGAGTCACTTTCCATTGTGCATCTGCCCCTCTAGACAAGTGGTAATTCGTTGGCCGGCGTAATGTGTAATAGAATGACGAATGTATGACTTTTATGACATACGCTGACGACTGTTACATACTTCAAATCCTATACATTCTATTCTACAATACCATTGAACTGCCACTTGTCTAGGGCGCAGTACAGACTGATTCACGTCCATCTGCAATATCCCACACCGTGGCAAACCGCCTTAATAAATCGTTTGCCACTAAAGCCGTCCATTAATACCGGCGCACAATCTGTGAAGTTATAATTATGTCACCTGTACAACTTTTATCACTACACACAGTAATTTTAAAGTTTTGCTTCACTGAGAGTACGCGGTACAGATGAAGCTACATTTAATTTATAAACTTTCACAGAGCTCTCTATATTTCATTCGTAAGAAAACTTTTGCATCAATATCAGACTTCGTTTGATTAGCTCCCATATACAGGAAATCTCACTATTTTGAGAAAGATGTGATTATATGGTGTAAGGAAAATATAGAGAATATTAGGAAAAAAAAGGCTTGACGCTCTTTGAATATGTTTGCATTACCTTTTTTGTAGTTCCAACATGGAACTACAAAAAAACTTCCAAGTTAGTTTAAAAATGCTATCAATTTCTGTCATAATAATAAAATGTGAATAGCGTAACTATATTAAATAGGTATCGTTTATATGTATCAGTAAATTAACAATTATAATTAGGAATAGCATGAAATTTTGAAGCATTTATTATGCCAACTAATTTAGAAAGGAAAAAGAATCGACCTCGGGCGGGACTCGAACCCGCGATCTTTTTCTTACAGAGGCAATGCTCTGACCGATACCCGCACGAAGGCGATCAAATTCCTCTATAGTCTTCCGTCCGTCTTTGGGTCTTTTCCCTTTCTAAATCGATAATTAGGAATAGTTTAATTTCCTTAAAAATAAGTCAAGGAACTTTGGTTGGATTAAGATTATATATTTATTTTTGTATTGTTTATAATGGAAAAGAAATAAACTCGCCTTAATTAAAACGACTCGGGTAAAACATAAGTAGGTACAATAAAGAATAAGTATTCCTATCTTGACTTTTTGAAGGTATTACAGACTATTACAGTCCTCGCACTAATAGCTAGGGGCTAATAATAAGATAGCCTTGATTGGAAGACCCGTCGTTCGGTACGCCCACGGTAAAGTACTATTATTGTGAAAAAAAATTAGATTTATTTACAAGACCATCTTAGATCCACCTTAAGTGAATAGGTAACTGTGGAGAATAAGCATGAGATACTATAGCAATGGTCTTAAACAGGTGTGAGGTGCTGACACATTGCAAAGAGTTCTGTGTCCCATGAAGCTTCTATTCTAAATGGTAGGTAGAGATCTGCTGCACGTGAGAAAAGACAGTTCTGGACATATAGAGCTTAAAAAGGGTGAGGTGCTAACGTCCAAACGAATGTTCTACGCAATACTAGGAATTTTCAGCAATGGTCTTAAACAGGTGTGAGATGCTGACACATTGCCAACAGTTATGTGCCCTCCTAAAGTATACTGCACTTTGACTATAATATACTGATAGACACAGTATTTCTAACAAAATGCATCTGTGAAGGCTATTTTTACGCCTCGTTGTAGGGTCCATCAATGTAGCTAAAGAGTTTATGCATAGTCTAAACCCGTATTCTAGAACGACACTCAACCTGCATCGCGATTTATCTCAGGACAGATTGAAAGATTTGACAGATTGTCTATACAATTTGTCACCAGATAAATTGAGATTCAGAACTGAATGCCATTCTAGAATACGGACCTAAGAGTATACATAATAACCTCTCTATATAACCTGTATTACCTACTATACATGTTCCAGCCATTTATTTTCTTTTTGACAGTTCCACATAGTTATGTCCCATGGAGTTACCTGTTCGATTTTATATGACAATCGACCTTGTTTATGAAGAAGTTTCAATCGGTTGTATGATTCAATATTTTTGATTTTGTCTAAAGTTTACACTCGTTGGAATGTTCCAATGAGTGTAAACTTTAGACATTAGTTATGTAACTACATGAAACGTCAAAAAGAAATTAAACGGCTGGACAATGTATAACCAGCCTTATCTCATCTTGTTTACCTTCTTTGTATGCTTACAAATAAGAAATACAAAAAGAGGCAAACCAGTAAATATAAATAGTAAATCATCTATTAAACTGTTCTAACTTTCAAAGATGACTACAACGTACCCTCCGATTACGACTTAATCCGAATTTCAGTAAGAGAGAATAAAAATGATAAACCACTGGCAGTAAACGAATACTTCCCATGATCATAAAAAAAATATTCAATCCGAAAAAAATATCAAGATTTATGGTATTTCGGCACATTTCACGATCTTTTATGCCCTTTTTAATCGCTGTGAGCGTTCATCAAAAACAAGCTTGTAATAATTATGAACTCTTTGGTTCAAACAACCCATAGGCATTTTTTACTAACTTGACAAAGATTAATTTACGCCTACAATAATATTGCACAAACATATTGTAGGTTATTGTGCAATAAATTGAATACTGATTCCAAAAAACGGTACAAAGTTACCCTTGAGACTACAGACTTTTTATCTGCAGATAGACAAAAAGTCAATAGACATAAGATTGCGCAGCAAAATCCTAAGTATCGACGCTTTCACAGATCAAAATGGCATCGATGTGCACAATTTTGCTAAAAGTCTCTTGCCTTCACAATAAAATTATCATCAGGTAGCAGTCATCAGAAGGTTATCACAGAGTCGGCAGCTCGAGTGTGACGCCTCAGGCGTTGCACACGTCCATAAGTCAAGGTATAGTAGTCTCAACGTAAGAGGCCCACTATGACATTTGTCATTTGGACGTAACTAGGGATGTAACCACACCACTCGGTACACGATACTCAAGATAAATCGATTCAAGTTTGTATGCGTATTTGATCGATTAGAATATGTATTGTATTGTAGTGTAAAGTTCATTGGCTTAAAGTTCTAATTAGAAATTTAATCTAAACTTTGATATTGTAGGTATTTGAAACAGAAACACAGAACACACACAGAATACTTACTTTGAAGATTTTTAAATCATTGATTTTTGTTTCACATAAAGTTTAATGTTAGAATAATCATATCATAGAATAACAAATCAAATATTATTTATTATCATAACATACATTAAATATAAAATCGTTTGGCATACCACTCAAAAGATATAAAACTTATTTGCGCTAAGATAATTCGACGGAGCCCCACTCCGCGGGGCTTCTATTTCTGGGTGGTTTTAATAAAAATAACCACCTTCCAAGGTCCAAGATACGTGTCTCGAGGTATACTTGGTTGGGCTTGGAAAGCACTTCGTGGTACACCGCATCGCACCCTGGGCAACGGAGATGGCGAGAGAATTACCTTATTGGTTCGTCTTATAATACGTTAATTGAGACTTTTGAATTAACCTGAGACGGCATGCGGTTTTAGTCGAGAGAGTATTTACTCCTGCCCCTGCTGGCCCTCACTGGCCAGCAGGGGTGTTTACCCCTGCTGGCCAGTGAGGGCCAGCCATGAAAAACAGGGACAAGTAATTTAAATATGGAATTTTATTCTTAATATTATAGGTGATGGATCCTTGAGTTAAGGTCTCTATTGTGTTAAATCGAATTTGAAAATTGAATTTTCAGGGATTTCCTTTCATTTAATTAACCATGTTTGTTAGACAGATTTGATCCTTATGATTGATACTATTGATTGATGTCATAATAATACAGGATGTTATTTTTTTGGATTTTAGTCGGTTCGATTACCGGGCATGGCAAGGGAATTTTCAAAAAACTATGAATGCAGTTTTGTTTCTTTTTAAAAATAAAGGAATGTTTCCTTTGAGTGAAATTAGCTATCTCCAGTATTTAAAGTACTTGCCCTCCAGGTAAGGTTAAAATCTTCCACCCTGATATATATCACGGATTTTCAAACGCTTCCTTTTATTTGTGCTCTATGACTTTGCTTCGTCTCACATTTCAGGATTCTCGCTCAACGAGGAGTACCCTAAAATCAAACTTCTAATTCAACGCAATCAAAGTATTGCCGGTCTTGTAGTATATTGCCGGCCATGTAGCATATTGCCAGTACTGTAGCATATTGCCGGTCATGTAGCATATTGCCGGTCATGTAGCATTAGTTCGCACCACAATTCAGTTTCGTGAGGAATCTTTAATGCGCAAACACGAGTCGTGTTTGCGCATTAACACACGTTTTGCACTTGACCGGATTTTTACAGATAAGTGTACGATCTTTAACTTTGTCTTAGACATTTTTATGATAAAATTAAAAAAAATATCTTAATCGATTTATTTTTACCATAACCAATTTATTAATAGTCTGTGAAGAGTATAAAAAACTCGTTATGGACAGCACTGAGCGGAGTGGGCGGTACCCATCAATGAAAAATGTCATTCTACGTTTGAAAAATATCATTGTTTTACGTTCTCAAAATTGAAAACTTCATGGACTTGAAATGTCCAAACGGGCTTTTTACATAGCGATTACTTTAACCACTTGCCGTCATGTGGACAGTGGGTTTTTCTGCCACCTAAGTGGCTTAACAAAATAATAAATACATGCCATAGGAAGAAGGAAAATCTTTTACAATATACTAAAGCAAAATCGCCGAAGTAAAAAATCGATAGGTAAGCAGTATATTTTTATGAAAACGAGCCACGCATATTGGCAACACAACGTAAACTATTTTAGAAGTCATTTCTATCAGTTTGTTTGTTATCGCATCGGCTAAAAGAATTTCAACAAAACTATTATTCTTGTAACCATGATATCTTAAACATTGATGTTTCAACGTTTTGTATTTTTGATCTGTTTAGTATATAAACACAATTTGACCTTTCTTGAGTATGCGATTTAATACTCTTTCTCTCTCTCTCAAACTTAAGAGCTGCACTCTTGTCAGTAGAGTAATCGCGACTCTTTTCACTCCTCCACCAATCCTTTGATCTCCCGATACGACGCGACTTGTTTCTTTTTCTTTATCTGTGCCATAAACGTTCTTCTTAGCCCACCTCTTCATCTCTTTCCTTCTATGATATTTAAAAAAAAAATAGAATAGAATTTTTTGAGGCATGTCTGGTTCTCCCATCATCTGCATATAGACGCATTCTCCTGATTGCATCCGTGGCCAAGATGACCTCGGAGCTCAGGGTCCGCCTTCCGGCTCTTCCTTCTCCACTTCTCACGATCTTGGGCGTCCATGGTAGTGAGACCATTAGCACGCATATCACCCTCCACGACGTCAAGCCAGGACTTCTTTGGCCTACCCCTTTTACCTGGACCCGGCGGGGGTACCATTGCCAGGCATTTGTTCCCCACGTAGCCTGGCGGTTGCCGCAAGACGTGGCCGCACCAGCGAAGGCGGCTCTCTTGCATTTTATCCGCGATGTCACGGACATGGAGGCTGCCGCGAATGCGAGAGTTCCGTACGCGATCTTTACGCGTAACGCCGCACATCCAACGCAACATTTTCATCTCCGTGACACGCAGCTCTTGCTTGTGTCGCTCGAGCAGCCGCCACGCCTCACAACCATACAAGAGAACAGGCCTAATGATCGTCTTATAGACCTGCCCCTTCAACCTGACTGGCATTTTAGGATCACAGGTGACGCCAGTCATTTCTCGCCACTTGGCCCACGCGGCAGCAATGCGTGCCTTGACGTCGTGGTCGATCTCACCGGTCGAAGTGAGCACCGATGAGGTATGTCTGGTTCTATTTGAGACTAAATATATAACTCATGTCAACAAATTGGAATTTATCGATAATATTAACAAGTATTAGAAATTATACTAAACTTATAACTTAGTGTTCATTTTATTTTCATATCTCGGTATGTCTAGTCTTAAGATATATTATATTGGTATGATGCGCAGTAAAATATTCCAGCGTTTAGGTGAATCGCTCCCCAGGGAGCCTAACAAATGAGTTCAAAATTTGCAAAGTGTCGAAGTCACGTGTAGTAATATTCCGACAACAAAGTTTATTGTTTCTATTTTGACGTCGAAATAAGCTGAATATTGGCACACATACAACAATGAACCAATGACAATGTCAGTAGATATAAAATATTGAAAAGAAGCGTGGTTGGGTGGGTTTATTGATTTCAGACAGTTGAAAATGCTGCCCACATATTATTTTAAAACTTTATTTTTTAGTTCACTAGCTAACTGTAGCCACAGATTAATAAATAGTTACTACGTAACTGTAGTAGCGTTTATTTTTTGAGAACAATGTTTAAATTTTTTATGGTCATAGTGCTATGCGCGTATTTCAAATTCAAAATTATGTGTTCAAATTATGAAGATAATTATTGTCGATTACATCGAAATAAGAAGCTGGTAACACGGAAAGTTAGTGTAAATATCCACTAACCACTTTTTAGCGAACTCTATCGCGGATTATTTGGTATTATTCACATTTAGAAGAATATGTTTCATTATGAGTGATATTCGCGTTAACTTCAGACAGTATTATATTTTTATCTTTTGAAAATAATAATGATGACGCTTACACCCTTTTGTTTGTGAAGTATGTATTAATAATAGTACTAGCATACTTGAAAGCTTTCTCTAAGATGTTCTCAAAAGTCTATGAACACGCCCTCTAGGTTAGTGTTATGAACAATGGTCTAAGCCCTCACATGCCGAAAGAGGCTCGTACAACTCAACAGAGGAATTAGGGCTGCTAATACATTTTCATAAGGTACACTTATATTTACGGGGTGTGCGTTGTTTTATAGCTAATTGTTTTATAGAATTTTGTTTCACATAAAATTTTTCTCATATTTTCGTTTCATAGAATAATCAATACACAGAATACTTACTTTGAAGATTTTTAAATCATTGATTTTTGTTTCACATAAAGTTTAATGTTAGAATAATCATATCATAGAATAACAAATCAAATATTCTTTATTATCATAACATACATCTAATATATAAAATTCTTCTGTCACGGGGTGCGTAATCGAACTCCTCCGAAACGGCTCGACCGATATTGATGAAATTTTTTGTGCTTATCCGGTATCTATGAGAATCGGCCAACATCTATTTTTCATCCCCCTAAGTGATAAGGGTGCAGCGGGAACGGGATTTGAATACCACGCGGGCTGAAAATATGGCGGTACGAAGTTCGCCGGGCAGCTAGTTAAATATAAAATCGTTTGACATACCACTCAGAAGATATAAAACTTATTTGCGCTAAGATAATTCGACGGAGCCCCGCTCCGCGGGGCTCCTATTTCTGGGTGGTTTTAAAAAAAATAACCACGAAGGCCTAAGGCGGGAGCTCCGCTCCGCTTCGCTCCCGCCTTAGCCTTCTAACCTAACCTATCCAAGTCGGGGTACTCTGAGTCGGGGTGTAAACTATAACCACAGTAAATGACGTGTTCTAATTTATTAAACGTTAGACCAAATTATTTTCGATTATGGTGGTGGTTTAATATTCCTTAAAAAATAATTCTACTGTTTGATAAGTTTATTAAACAAAAAAATGTAAATAAAAATTCATTAAATTGTTTTTCTGTGAAATATGTTTCATTCTGGTAAATTGTATTTTAAACAATAATATTCGAAATAAAAATATAAGTACCAAATATTATGTGAAACATTTTCTGTGAAACGAAATTCTATGAAATTTCTGTCTGCGAAACAAGGGGCACCCATATTTACGGTTTCTTTTAGAGACCTGCCATAAAAGTCTATGAGAGGTTTTATACCAGGGTTCGCTCTTCTAATTTTACCAACAACGAAAAACGACGCATTTCTTCTACTTAATGTCAACGAAGTACAAAGACGTTTTTGTTTCTTTTCTAGTTTTGTCCTCGCATCAAATAAATTGAATTGGCAACATTTACATTTATTTAGTTCGAAGGTAATGTAGAACTATTACTACTGTTTATTAACCAATGAAAAACTAATACAGTTACCTATTCATACATATACATATACTCACGCTTATAAATCCCGAAGGGGTAGCCAACGGCGTATTAACAACCACATTTCGATAACTGTGATTTTCGGTCCCACGTAATAGGTAGGTAGGAACCTTCAATTTACCTTTTTTGCAAAAAAATTAAAACTCATCAGCTAATGATCCCATCATTCATTAATTGGATATGAGTTGCAATGCGTGTAAATACATACTTATACCTACACTTAACTATAAACTCATAAAGGGATAGACAGAAGCACCGCTGTATTTACCCAAGGACCAAAAAGGCCATGACCCGGGGCGGCAAGCTCCGAAGAGCTGCGCAACCTGTAAGGGATTCAACACGTGCAATAATAAAAAAACCCCAAATACAAAATTTTGGTTGCACCTAAGTATCAAAAATTATGTAGGTACATATTGTAATACTTTTAGGTTCGACCTATTTAATAGTACTGTTATATGCTTATAGAAGGAATAATTTATGTATATCCAAAGTTGTATAAATAATTTCATTATTTTATATGTAATAAACATAACGAAACAATAAACCTCTTCTATTAGACCCCATTTCTTACAAAAGAATTTCATATAGATAAAGTGTTACCAAAAAAAAAGTACCTAAGTAACATATATGAATCTACGTCACAAAAAAATATCCTCCACATAACAACATTTCACGTTGAATTACTTTTCTCTTTACTGTTCATACTTTTCTTCTCTCATTCAAAGTAATAGAGCAAGAAAAAGGCTACAGTAAACCTACGAAGGAACAATACTTGTGTTTTTGCAAAGCATTCACGGTCTAAATGCTTCAAAGACGAGGTACTCATAATCATCCAGCTTTTCTTTCTTTTCTAGGTTTCTAGTGTGTACTTACACTGTCACACTTTCTTTGTTTCAACCCCTTTGTGATGTATGAGAGCAAAAACGGGCTTAACCTTTTCATATTCGACGTATGTCTAGCTTCATTCAGATTTGAGAGTTTCCGTGTTGCGTGTGATATCTTCATACCAAAAAATGGGGTGAATAGAGTAATTTTTTTTTATAAAATTTCTTCTGAAGTAATTCATGTACCGTTTAATGTTTCCGTTTAGTGCTAACCCCACAAATGCTGTTCCGAATTATAAAATCAAAAAAATCGCACGCAAGTATACATAATATGTAGAACGAAATGTAAAATTGTCGCTAGACTTCTTGTAAAAAAATAACGTTGGGCAGTCGAGCTTCAGTCAGAAAAAATTTTAAATCGTCTGAACCGTTTTAGAAGAATGCGACAATAAATATCGTGACAAGATTTTCATATATTAGAAAATTACATTTCAGTAATATAGAATAAGCAGCTAAGACCGATTTCACAAAATATAGCTGCGGTTAGTCGTAGTCGATGTATGGATTATCGAAGGATCTAAAGATACCCCACCCCGAACCCGCAGTAGAAAAAGCGGACCCCAGACTCCGAGGTGACACTTTGGATGCGACTAATTATAATTTCTAATTTTTAGATAAGACTATGCGCAAAGACAAATTTTTAAAATATTTTTTGGATTTGTTAATTTTCAATTTACAAAATTGTAAATTACAACTCCAACATTTGTTGGACTTGTAAATTGAAAATTACAACTCCAAAGTCTTATCGACTATGATATCGCCGCCGCCTCAAGGAAGTAAAATATAGTAGTTTTTCGAAAACCTTAAATTCTAATAGAAATCAGATAAAAATTAAGCACATTTTTACAAGCAAACTTTTCAACAGTATGAAGATTATGATGCTCTAGGTAATGACAGCAATGCATTAGAACAAAGAAATACCTATTCAGACAAATGGTACTCTTATGGAAAACGCTAAAAAAGCAACTCATTTACTTTACTATAACGACTTAAATAATCTAAATTAAATTTCTTAGGCACAATGTTTTTTTTATGCCGCTTAAGTGGCAGACAAGCACACGGCGCACCTGATGCAATTTAGTAACCGTGACCTATGAAAGTGTGCGTTCTTTTTTCTAATTAAAAAAATAATAATTTCTGTATGTTTAAATTATAGAAATAAAATAATGAAATAAATGTCAATTTGCTATCGACAAAATATGGAGTCATTCCTTTAGTTCTTTTTTTACAAGAAAATATTTTTAGGTAAATACTTACCTATAATTATTATTAGTTTATAAAATTATAATAAAACTTACCGATTGCGAAGAAGATGCAATCTTCCAGCTGTAATTACCTGTGATAACACTGACACTAACTAGTTTCCATCACTAAACAAAAGAAAACTTTTTGTCAAGTACAAAAAATTACCCAATTAATAATAATAATTAATAATCCAGTATCATTCACGAATATACTCTAAATTTATTCTACAATATGAGTAAATAGTTAATACCTACTATACTTATAAATATTTTTTATCTATTAAAACTTATCGAAATAAGTTAAAACTTTGATAAGAAGCCGTTTTCACTTTCTTTTTCATAATTTCCTCATAGACTCATATCGCGCCATTCTCTATTCACAGATTAAAAAGAGTTTTTATTTTTTCTAAACTTTTGTAACGCTACGACAACAACACGTTCAGCCAGTGCGCGGCTCGACTCGTGTTCATGGGCGCTAAGTCGGAGTGACACTGCTGACCTAGCGCTCTCCGATCGCGATTTGGTTTTCGAACGTATATTCGCGCATACGTCAAAAAAATTAATCCCCGATATTTTGAAGTTACATAGGGTCACATTATGTTAATATATATTATATACGTATATATTATATTAATACGATTAAGTATAATAATATTCTGATGTGTATGAGAAATAAATAATAAGGAAAAAGTTTGGCTATCTAATCGCTTGGATTTTTTTAATCTTTTCATAAATTTTTACATGAGTAAAGGTTAAAAAATTGTAATATCTCGTTATATAAATTAGATTTCTTTTTAAGTTTAATATAGTATTATATAAATGAAAAGAGAATCCCTAATTATAGCAATAATGCTGGTTACAAATTGAAAACATCTTCATGATGTGGATTATTATTTTATTTTTTGCAATGTTTGTAAATATCAGAACAAGGTTTATATGAAAGATTTTTTGAAAAATGCGCGTGGGAACTTGATAATAATAATTATGAGGTATGTACAAACAGTTAATTATTAAAAATAACTTAATAACAAGGTACTTTTCTTTATTGATATCTTGCTAAATTTTAGAAGAAACCCCCTTTTTATCTTTTCTAGGATTAAAAATAGGAAATAAACTTAATAACGACAAGCTGTTGCGCTCGCCGAGGGATGGTTGCCTCGATATCGGGCAACTTAAGCCTACAGAGGATTCAGGAATACTCAGTTATGATAATTTTATTGGTTCCCTGAAATATATTTTCGTATTGTACAACACGATAAAGGCTAATTTGAAAGTAATGTTGAATCCGAATTGTTTATGATAGATAATAATGATTTATGGAATACCTAAGTTACCTGTCTTAATAATTACTTCAAATATTTTATGCTAATAAAATGTAGTTAGGCAATACGTTTCTTTCTTTCTTAGAATTCGCGGATTCGATTCCCGCTTAGTGGTATTGGTGGTGTTTCTATATACATATAATATTTATATAGGTATTTACAAAACTTACTTAGGATCTATAGCGTTGTGAAGAATGCCGTAGAATATTTACTATTTATTTCGGGTAAGCTAGATGTAAATTAAAACCTTTTAAAGACCAAGTCATCGCCTATGCGGACGGGTAAAGGATCTGTAGAGTTTATCGCTATGTAGTAGGTTTTCACCACATTTAACTTTAGGCTACCGTTTCCAAACGCCTCCTTCGGCGTCTTCATATTCGCATTAATCTACCCCTTTTATTTTACTAAGCCCCATATAGTTGAAACGTAAATAATTAGGCTCATTTTATTTTTTGTATGTCAAGAGATGTTAAGTACTATAAAGTTAAATACAAGCTTGTGGGGTCGCAACGCGTTGACAAAGGGTCAAGTAGATACCAAAGACAATAAAAAACCAAGATAAAAAATAAGGAATTTTTATGTCCTTTGTTTCACAATTAAAGTTTAAGAATAAATCTTAGCGCGTTTCTCTTAATTGTACGACTGACAGGCGACAATCGTAAAAAAAGTTATATCTTAACTTGATTATTACATTACGGTACCTACTGCAATGCCGTTCTATTAATAAATAAAGAAATTTAGGTTTTCAACCTGGTAAACACAATGAGTTCTGTATGTGTAAATTCTGTATAAAAATGGTATCTCAAAAAATCACTAGGTACTTGACCAGCAACAATGCGCAACTTTTTGCTCATGTAGATGACATTACAAAAAGGCGCGCTATGCTTGTACGCATAGTTGTCACAATTTATTTTTTATCTAAAACTCCATTTGGTTAGGCACCTACTTATCTAAAGGTAAACAATCATGAAGCGATTTTTTATGGAAACACATATTATACAAATAAACTAGGTTATCTAACTGACTAACTAGTGATCCAATTTCGGTTTTTAGCCTTCAAAATAAGTTTCTAAACAGAAATAGTAGATTACCCAACAAGTGAAAAAAAGATGAATTCTTTTCGAGGCACAGAGTTGTATCCCGAGAGGAGCGAAGCTTTCTGCGGTAGAATCCCGAGCGTAGCGAGGGATTCTAGATAGAAAGCTGAGCGTATCGAGGGATACAAGAGCCGAGATGAATTCATTTTTCACGTGTTAGGTACTCAACTTTTCACCATTGACTACGAGAAAACGATTACTCTGTGATTATGAATTACATTTTGTTATGGATAGTACACAAAAGAAGCAGCAAATTATCAGTAATAGCTACCGCTTTAGCGCGAAAAGACTCAGGAGTCTTTTCGCGTTCGAGAATATGAGTTTCATTTTCATCACTAGATGAAGTCATTTTATGATTATGAGACAAACATAAACTTTTACAAGGAAAATTACACAGAAAATGGCGGCATTTTTTTTTCTTAATTTTAACCGAGCCGCATTCCATCCAGCCAGTGATTACATTTAGGTGGCTTTTAGTACGTTTTTATAGTGAGAGTGTGCAACCTCTTTGCATGTTTCACTAGAATCCGTACATTCGCGCATGTTCCAAATTCAAATTTTTTTATTCACTCGGTGAAACAAAGAGCGTTTTATTCACTGTTTTTGATGAATCACGGGCCCTTTTTCGAGTGTCAATGGTGAAAAGTATTAAAATAGACACATCGATTGTTTTCGTTAGTTTAAGTATATAGCTAACCGAATAGAGTATGGTTTCTGGGTCCCATTACAAATTAAAAACTTAAAATTTATTCCCGCCTAAGACTTACCCGCCTCCTAGGTACTATTCTGAACAGCTTGTGTAATAACGTAGAAGTTATTGAGTAAATATCACCCTCTCATTTAATATCATCTTTAATTAGCTATATGCCGCATTTTGCACGTTTTGTAAAGTGCCGGAGGTGTTATCTGCCTTTCTTTCGCGTCATCCCCTCCCCCCCTTTCCCTCTAAAGGTGACTCTGGAGATAAAAGTGTTCATACTTTGCAAGGTGTGTCTGTCCATAGGTATTTCGTTTGTTTTCTAATTAAAATATTGTGTAAAACACTTTTAAATAATAGTAAGTTCTGGACTTCCATTTCGTTTGTGTTATGAAATAAATAATGTTGAGTTCAAATCTATTTTTGAAAAATAAAAGTGACTAGCTCCGGTTTCGCACGGGTGCTTCAAGTGAAATTATATTGTAGTATGATCACGTTTATCCTTTCAATTAAGTTGATTTAGATAAAGATTATCAGAAGTGGTCACGTTAGCAAGTGTCAATTTCCATTTTATAATAGATATAAGTAATTCTATAATAAGCACTAGAAAATTTAATATCATTTTCAAGTGTTGATACGATATCGCGGTTGGGTACGTAGTCTATATCCAATGAAAATAAATAATGGTAGGTTTGTATGAAGCACGGAGATGCAGGGGAAATTTCTTACTGGACCACTTTTTTCCCCGGTATTTGAGCCCGAGATGGCGTGCGGTTTTGGTCGGTTCGAGGCCGACATTACCACCCTAATGGTCACTCCGGAGATATCGGTGGGGATTTACGCATGAAAAAAAGGAATTAGGTACGTATTAACATCTCCGGGGCTAGAGTCAACTTCACATGCTAGCTGGTACACGTAGACCTGCGATCAATGGGTGAGGCTCTGGCGTAGGCTGTCTTCACGGGGTTAGAGGGTTCAAATGGCATTGACTCCAGTAATAACCAAAATAAACTTTTGAATTATTTAACACTTCTACCTACAAAAGTATAATAATATCAAGTGTTTTAACGAGTTCCTATATGGTGTATCTTCAGAACTTAGTTTTAAGCTGGGAGGCAGCTCTGCAATTTTATTGGTTTCTACAACGGAAAGCGCCCATAAAGCCGTGATGGGCCACTAGTTACCCAATAAAACTGTAGTTTAAAACCAATAATTAGGTATTTTGTAGTGTTGTAGACAATGAACGAGTTTCAAAACTAATTAGTTACTAACTGAAACTAAATAGTTAGTATTTGTTTGTTACACTTGAGTATATTGAAAATGTTATAGCAAATTCCCTTAACGAATTTCAAAACTAGGCCAGCGACTGGTTTAAAATACTTGAATCATTCATGTGAATTTGTAGCATTTTATGTTTGAATATTGACGTGAAAGGCTGTGAATACGTGTGTGAGGAGGCCTATTTCGTGCAAACAATACTGAGTTAATTGCATGCAGATAATTTGCACAATATTGAGAACGTATCCAGAGAGGCAAGCCTGGCTGTACATAGAGGAGTGCTTGTCCCTACACTTATGTATGGAAGTGAATGTTGGGTTATGAAGAAGAAGTATGAAAGTAAATTGAATGCTGTGGAAATGAGAAGTCTGAGAAGTATAGTTGGGGTGAAAATTATGGACCGAGTGAGGAACAGCGTGATAAGGGAACGTTTTGGTGTGATTGTAGATGTAGTGACTAAGACAGAGAAAATGATGCCTAGATGGTTCGGACATGTGGAGCGGATGGACGAAAGACGACTGACGAAACAGATTTATGTCGCGAGGGTGAATCGGCAACCCGGCAAGGGTCGACCTAGATATACGTATGTCAGTCAGATTGAAGACATTTTAAAGAAACGACATGTCAAGAGTAGGTACTGCCTACTCCACTGGGAAAGAGGCGTTACTGTATGTATGCATGTTGAGGAAATATATAATACACGTTGCATATTTTGTGCAAATACAAAATGTGCAACGTGTATTTGCGTGTGTGAAAAATAAATGCTAATTATTAATTTGCTTTCCTCAAAAGGACACTAAAAACATCATGTTTTTGCACTGTCATCGGTGTCTTGATAATTTTGTTTTAAAAGTGTAGTATTCGTTAAGGGACAAAGGGCGCAACTGGGTCAATTATCTTGACCTGTATTTTAATTATGTCGTAATAGACGAACTAAAAAGTCCTATAAAAAGTTCTGGATAAAAGTGAGGGGTGAGGGGCCATAATAGGTGTGATTCGTTGTTTCAAACAACCCTTGTAAGTTATCTTTTATGTTTTAGCTTGATTCTTAATTTTTTACTAGCTGTTATCCGCGGCTCTGCCCGCGTTAACTTTTGGTTCCGTTCCTGCTGTGAAAATACAAAAATAATGTAGCTTACTATTTAATTGGTAAAAGAATTTTCAAAATCGGTTTAGTAGATCCAGAGATTACTCCTACAACGTATACCCTGGATTAACATATAGGCTTAATATCAGCGATGAACGGGATCAGGATTTCACGCGGGCGGAGCCGCGGGCAACAGCTAGTTATTTATAATTTGTTCTCTCTTACAAACTTTTACAATTATATTCGTGCCTATTAATCCTGTAGTTGTAGGTACATACATACATACAATCACGCCTTTATCTCCGGAGGGTTAGTCAGAGGTGACTAGTTGTAGGTAAAGCAGCATTAATCCTCACATTTACCCAACAATATTTTTTCGATCATAAAAAAGGGGGCGGGTACACTGGTGCAGAGTGATTTGTGTGTTCCCAATATTGATGAGAGACCATAGCACAGAATGCTTTGGCGACTGCACTTTTTGTCAAAGCTCGTTATAACGAAAAACGTTTTTTACTGATAGACATATTCGTCAAAACCTTAACGGTTGATTTCACAAAAGAATCTCTCTGCAATCGACGGTGACAGTTCACCGAAAATACTTTTTGTTTCAATAGTTTGTCTATGAAAAATTCGTTCATCGACAAAATGGTTCCACGAAAATTGCAGCTGCATTGTGTCAATATTGACGGATCATTTTAAACTTTATCTTTATGGAATTTGGGTTTAAAAAGTTAAAACGTGTAGCCGATAGTAAGGTACTATCAAAAACTAGAACATAGAGGACTTCATACTAAAAGTGAACACACACTGGATATGTTGACATTATCTACGTACGACTCAACTCTCTATAATCATCTAGCCAGTAATGCTGGACTGTGGTCCAGGTAGAAGAGGTAGGCCTAAGAAATCCTAGCCTGACGTCGCGGAGAGTGACAATACATGTATGCCAATGGTCTCACTACCATGGACGTACAAAATCGAGCAAAGTGGAGGAAAGAGCCGGAAGGCGAACTCTGAGCTACGAGTTAACCTGAGCCTCGGATGCAGTCAGGAAAATACGACTCCATGAGGATGATGATGAGTAATGCTGAGTTTCGAACGATCGAACGGACTGTATCCGCGGTGAAATTTGGTGACGTGACGTCACAACACTCGATTGGCCCCATGTCGTCAAAAAAAAGAAATATAAGTAATACTTGCAAACATGGCAACAATAGTCTTGGAATAATAAACGTGTATCGACACTAACCCGAAGTACAATTCACTGAATTGTACCCACATTTGCTAAAGGATTTCTTTGTAAATAGGGATTTTTTCCTCTCAGTATGCGACGTCACGTAACGCTTAGCGTGTGACCGATATAGTGCGTCAAATCTATTCACCCTTTGAATGACGTCATAATTTTCCAATGATATTCATTTAGCAATGTTCAAAAATATTCTAATATTGCATTCGATATTTTAAGTAAGTATGTATGTATTTCAATTAATCTCCCCGTGTGCCATATTATCTGTTCTGTGGTTGTACACTAGACTTTGCCTGTCATTGGTTTGCAATTTCCTCTGTGTACTCCCGGGTTTGATGGAAGAAAACTTAATTTTGGGTTAAGTTTGTCTACATTACATATCGCTGTTCTTTATTAATGTTAAGAATAAAAAAAAATAGAATAAAATAAGTGCCTACAATGAGTGCCCATTCTAATTCCATCATCATCTTTACTGAAGGTTCTTGTTGCATCCAAGGCTTACGGAAGGCATTTACGTATATTCTCCATTTCCCACGGTCTTTAGTTTCCATGATAGTCAGACCATTGGCACGCCTGAGGTCAGGTTGCAGTAGTTTTTAACATTTTTAAACGTCTGGATATCAAGTAATATAGCCAAATATAAAGCAAAAAAAAAAAACATATTCATAAAATAGACTAAAGCCCCAAGGGTCGTGTGAAAACAGAAACACGATTAATGATAATTGGCTCGATAGAAATTAGCGTCAAACATGGGTCTTAAACGCTCCAAATCGCTATTTTAAACACGTCTCACAAAAACACCTTTGCCAAATTGTGTCGAAGTTTGTATTAAAAAATAGAGTATAAAAATATCTAGAAATTGGTGTAGTTATAATTTATCACGCAGATATAATTTTTTTCAAAAAACCGCAAAAAGCCTCAAAGTTGCTGTATTCGAGATCTCGCTTCGTCAGTCAAAATGTTCGACGTAGGACGTCTCACTACAATACCCCCTTAATACAATTTGAAACAAAGATATGTCGAGTCAGCTTGTTTACCATTTTCTTTTAACACACTGTTGACAGTATAGATATATAATAATTTATACAATTAATAATAATTAATCAAAGGTTGATATTTATAATATTATATTCACGCTTGTTAGGTATATTAAATTTAAGCGATGTGTGAACCCATCATTCCACTAAAAATAGCAACAAAACCAACTTAAGCCACCTTATATTATATTATAATTTGATTGAATTAAATATCTTTGTACACGGTAAAATTCTCTGGCGAATACCATTGTCGATGTTATTCGCGGAATTTGATTCACCTGTATACGTAGTTATATATAGACAGATATGCCTATCTGCGAACCTTTCCATGTGAGCGTTATATTATTCCTTTCGAGGCTATTTTGGCCCAAAATGGCCGTGATGGGAGCTCCCATCACGGACTGCAATACGGAGTCTACAATAGCTATTGTAGACTCCGGGAAACGTTTCCGTTGTATTAGACAAGGGTTGCGCATCAAAAACCATAAAATTATATTCATATTTGAATTGATTTGAAATTGTTTTAGTTTTCGAATGAAAATCATTTTCTAGTTTAACTGTTTTGATGGTTTTGAACCCTTTTTGAATTTATACGTAATATACTGATCTAAACTTACAGTTTAAAATGACTTTTTTGTTTCCATCTAACTAGTAACTTTAATGGGTCCAATAGGCGACTACAAGACTTTATTCTCGGGGTTGGGAGTTAGATAGCAGCCAAGATAAGCTTTTTAATAATGGAGGAGTAGAAAAGTGGATTCCGTAGAGCATAACTTTGGATGCAACCGGGACAGGCCGATGATGATGAACAATAAGTTTTTGATATATATCTAGAGTAGCAAAACGCTAAATGATAAAAGGAATAAATTAAATATGCTGGATTCAAACAGGTCACCTTTAAAAACAGGATAGCTATAATCACCGAACATGTAAAAAATAATGAAGGTTTTAAACTTTGAGGGTGGCTCAAGTAAAAATAAACCGCTCATTTATTTTAACTTTTATGTAATTGAGGGAGATAACTGGCCCACAGTAAGAGACAAATGACCCGGCTGTACTTAATGCACCATTCCCTTTTCAAATCTCTTGCTTTTATTTGCATTTTAAAATTTGGAAGGACCTGAAATTATTCTGCTTCCTCTCAAAATCAATTCAAAATAAAACTCATTCATGAAAACAAAGCATGAGTGTCACGTCATAAAAGTTTATTATTTTATTTATTTATTATCAACAGGCCAGGTGGAGGGGTAGAACGACCACACGTACGGCAACGCGCCACCGATACACCGTGGACATTCATCATGCGTGCACTGACAAGGAGTGCAATGCCTTGCCCGAATCTGAGTTTCCAGATAGCTATAACTTGGGTGTCTTCAAAGACTAGAGTGAATAGGTTACTTCTAGGCAAGCGTGCTCCAACGTCGACCATATCGTCACTTACCAACAGGTAAGATAGTGGTCAAACGCGAGCCTATCAGCCATAACAAAATATTTTGTTAAATTATGGAAAGCGGAATGCTTTCGATGCTGAGCGAATCTACCACGACGCGCATTAACGATGGGCAGCGGATCAGAGAGAGAGAGAGAGATACTACACGAGTGCAACCCGGTGAATCTGGCGAAATTAAAATCTGTCAAACGGAAAAAACGGACGAATTTGAATCGCTTATGCGCATCGTGGTAAACTCGTTGAGCACGAATCCCAAATGTATCCAAAGCACTTTAGAGTATAATATCCACATCGACCACAAGTGTTTAGGTATTTGCAATTCCCAATATTCCCACCAACCAGGAAAGCAAAATTTGTTTATAAGTACATTAACTTATTTGGGTGTGCTTGTGAGTGTCCAGAACAAAATAATGTTCTCTTCAGACTTTCTTCCTTAACGCATAAATAGATCATCTACAAAACTTACATGATCCTTGCTGAAAGATGAAAGTATATTGGACCTTAGTGTCGATGAACGGGAAAGTTTTAGAGCCTATATTATAGAAATAGCTGAAAGCTTTTTCTCATACCTACGCTAAATTGTTGTTTGCACAGTGGGCCGGGCTTGGTCTAGAAAAATAACAGCTATAAACAATCTCATCTGGAACTGGCTAAAATTTGTTACAGGAATAGATACAACCTGGAAAAACACAAAGGCTACTATTTTTTTCCCTGGAATAGGTTTCAATGACCGTGATCTAAATTACAAAGGGGGAGTTATTTTTTTTATACTACTTAGATCGCAAAGAAGCACACGGTCCACCTGGTGGTGAGTGGTTACCGTGGCCTATGGGCGAGTGCAACACCAGGGGAGGCACACTCGTGCTATCGACCCTCTAAGAACAGAGAGATTCTGTGCCGTCAGCGCAAAAGATAAGTAGGACAAGCCTTCGGTTTTCTCACTGACAGCACAAAACTTCTCCAATGAGCTCTGGCTACCCTTCTTACCGCCGGGAGCATAATACGAGGTTATTTAGCCGCGGTATTAAGTTCCCTAATTATTCTTAAACACTGTTTATACGGTTGATCGCGTGCACTTGGTGAAACTTACCAGACATCCATATCCATCCATACTAATATTATAAATGCGAAAGTAACTCTGTCTGTCTGTCTATCTGTCTGTTACGCTTTCACGCCTAAACCACTGAACCGATTTTGATGAAATTTGGCATAGGGGTAGATTAGACCTTGAGAAAGGATACAATATTTGGTCGCGATAACCGACATCCACGCGGGCGGAGCTGCGGGCAAAAGCTAGTATTGTATAAGACGCTTATATCGATTTAGAATGGAAAAAGTGAATCGCTCAAGCGTGACAATTCATATGTTGTGACACCTCTTTGAAGTAAAAATTTCTTTGGGCACGTTGAGCACTTTATTGTGAAGTAAATACTTTTTACATTATACAGACTGTTGTTACTTCTGTCAGCACTCTCGAAGTGCCACAATTTTGTTTCTAAATAAAGAGGCAACTAAGTTTTGAAATAGTGTTAAGTAATAGAACTTCTCAAAGATAGACACTAACGTCGTAAAAACTTGGAAACTATTTACTTGTCAAACTTAATTTGTCAGGTGAAAGTCTCTCTAGAAATAAATTTTAATTGAATTTGACCTTTTCTTTTAGTTCGCACAGTCAACAGCACATGTAGGTGAATGTCATCCATCAAATTGTCCAAAGGTATCTATGCCTTATAGGTTTTTTTTTAAGTTTCCATACTTAGGTACATATCCATACTAATATCACAGTTCAACGAACTTTTGAATTCGTTTTACTGTGCTAATATATTATAAATGTAAAATGTGACGTGGCGGTAGTAAACACGGCCGCTACGCAGGAGGCGCGGGATCGGTTCCCGCTCAGTGCAAATAATTGAATGCATGAATATGGATATTTGCATGAGTCTGGTCGTGCGTCAGCGAGCATGGTAAGCCCTCGTTCCCGGTTGTCATATTAACATCTATGGCAATCGTTACCTGTAAAAAGTCTAACAACTGGTCTAGCTGCAATGCTTCGATATCGGCCAATATCGTTATTGGGTTGTGGGTTCAGATGGCAGTCGCTTCACGTAAAATATCAAAGTCCTGCCAAATCCGCAGTTTAGACTGGTAAAGCGGACCCCAGACTCCGAGGTGAAAGCTTCGTATGCGACTGGGATAACCGCTAAGATGAAGATGAAAAAAAAACAAACAGTTTGGTGGAAGGCAATTCAAAGATATACATATAATATATGTATACCTGTACCATGATTGCCTTAATTCCCTTTAACATTATTGTATAACGTATTTTCTGTTCCGCCGAAGATCAAATTGGTTTAATCCTGTTATGGAGAAACGGGGTGTGATGTTCCACCGACTCTCTTCCCCTACAGTGCATACCTAATGTTACGAAAAGGTAAACAGTGTCACAGAATAGAGATGACAGTGTTTTTAGATCGGGATGGCTCCAGCTTGTGATTTCATTGACGACGATTTTACTTGAAAAGAAATTAAGTAATTGTAACTCTTAATAATCATCACTTCACTTCACTACATATTATAAAACAAAGTCGCTGTCGCTGTCTGTCCGTCCCTATGTATGCTTAAATCTTTAAAACTACGTAACGGATTTTGAAGCGGTTTTTTTTAATAGATAGAGTGATTTAAGAAGAATGTTTATATATGTATAATTCAGGAATAATATTGTAGAGAAACACTGATAAAATTAGAGATATGCAGCGGGAATGGGATCAGAAAATATGGCGGTACGAAGTTCGCCGGGTCAGCTAGTGTCAGATAAATAACATACATAGGTACACACGGCGTCAGACCTCGGTTTACAGGCCACACCAACATAAAGGAAGTGTGCGTGACAGCAATACTATTAATACATTGTTTAAAGATGTGTGTCATAACAAGTAAACCAATCAGGGCCTTTGACGCACTCACACAATTGCTATTTTACTTACATAAAATGCACCAAGGTTATAATAAATCATATTCTAAACTAATTTTATGAAATGTATGCAGCATTTTGTTTCTATAACTAATAGGAGTTATCAAATTTAGTCACTATACTATCTGTTCTCATAGTCGAGATGGATAAGAATGCAAGTAAGTAAGTGTGGACCTCACCGTTGTCGCCGGTCGTTGGTTCGGAACTTAACAGCGGAATTCTCTTTTTGTCATTCGTGCATCTTTATGTCAGTCAATTTAATAGACATAACATTTTATTTTATGTTCCAATATCTTTTTAGAAGTTTATAATAATTATACTTATGTGTTTTTTGTATTTTTTTATTAAAGATCAAATATTTTTATCTGATACTTAATTAATTATTATCTATAAATAATTAATTATACCCATACTTAAGAAAAATATCATGCTTATAATAGTAAATATATTATTGCATTGCAACAATAAGTTAATTATTTTATTTTCCTTTCTTTTTATCCATTAAGAATAAATAGTATCATCAAGGAAATATACAAAAAATATATTAAATTATATTATATAATATATGAATTTTATACACTTAGTTTCCTGTAAATAAACTAGACCAATCGGACTTCAATATATTGAGGAACAAAAAGTGCACCTCGCTCGAGGACCGAACCCGGTATTGATACTATTGGTTGAGCTGCATATTTAAACCATTCAGCTATATCTACTTATTAGTTTTTTGCTAAATATGCTATTATAACTTGGTGCAGTGGCTATCATCAATACCTATATTTCATGTAAGTAAAATAGCGAATGTGTGAGTGCGTCAAGGGCCCTGATTGGTTTACTTGTTATGACACACATCTTTAAGCAATGTATTAATAGTATTGCTGTCACGCACACTTCCTTTATGTTGGTGTGGCCTGTAAACCGAGGTCTGGCGCCGTGTGTACAGTCAGCAGCGGCGTATTGTAGAATAGAATGATGAATGTGTGGGATTTGATGTTTATGACATGCGATGACGACCGACGACTCAAAGTTCGCCAAACTTATTTGCTATCTGTTATGCATGCTTTCCTTTCGAGGTTTTGTGGTCACGTGAACGGTTTCAACATTCCATGCGAACGGGTCCGTGGGCCACAGCCAGTATAGGTACTTTATATCTGCCTACAACAGAAAAACACAGGTGTACCTATATTTTTGTCCTTCAAATACCTATAATGTAAACATCTAAAATATTTCTAAAAGCGCGCTTCGCTGCGAGCACAAACGTTCTTAAGGTATGCCTCGTCTTGCCGACTCAGCGCTCGCATTTCATCATCCGAGCAGTTTTGGGTCTGACGTAATTAAAAAATTTGAAATAACTAATTTAGAATTGGTCTTTAATGTTAAAACGCTTCTTAACATTCATATTTAAAGACTATAATTATATTGCTCCCTAGCGGTAGGCTATAGTGATGAAATACTGTGAGGTTAGTGTTAAATTCCAATGTAAGTATCTACTCCACCTGACTCCGCTGGAGTAGTACTTAAGGCCCCGAATCAGATTAGCATCGAAAAATCGGTATTTTCGAAACCGTTTTTCTTTTTAACTATAAAACCTAAAAATCTGGAATTTACATCCCTGCATACTACAGGATATACAGAGTAACTTCACCTTTTCATAAATTCAATAAAAAAGGAGGAAATAGTTGAAAAGAGGCTCTGAACATAACTCTACTCTTTCTTATGAAATCAAATATTTTCTACAATATGTATCCAAATAATGTAAAATTTCAGATATTTATGTTAAATGAGTGTATTAGCATGACGTGACCTTCTTATTTTGTAATCGTCCCCTATAAAATTATCTACTAAAATTAGTTTTACTGATTTTTACGGCTGAAAAACGAGCGAATGACCTTGAGCATTTGTATGGTCAAAGTCATTCGCGTATGTAATCACCTTAAGTACTGGTTTCCACCTATAAATATGGCTTACAATATTTCTATGTTCTTTTTAAGTCAGTAGGTACTTACGGTTACCTATAGAGATTACGTTATAGAAAAATAATATTAAGTATATTAGGTCTCAGGTCGGCTGCTATAGAGCAAACCCGGTACCTGGACGCGGGGGGTGGTTGTGACTGTGGTGCACCTCTGCAGTCGATGGACCATCTCCTGTCGTGCCCGTTGTGCCCCTACACCTGCATAATTACCGACGAATGAAGCGACTGAAGGTGCAGCCAATGTCGCCGAGTTTTGGGCTGGGCGCATCTAATTTTTATTTATATTGCTGCCATTGACACGAAGAAGAAAAAGAAGAAGATTATATAGGTTATAGGTATAAACTCATGATAATTGAGTTGAGACACTGCTTAACAAAACTAAGTCTTAGACTGTGATATAGTATCCATATACAGTTATTGTCAGCACATTAACTCCACCTTACCCAAATCAGAGGCTTCCCATCAATCGACAAAAGCGAACCCCAATCATTTGTATACAAAGTTACTTCAATTAAGTAATCGATAGGGGACCCGACCAGAATTTTCGACCACCCCAAAGTGGCGCAAGCTATTGCCACTTGAAAACGGTAATTGTAACTCACGGATAAAAGCTTCAATTACGCCGTTTATCGTAAACTTTAGGAAAAGCTTCAGTGGTATTGCTCGGGACATAATATTGTCCTAAAAATGCCACAGTGGAGTTTGTTGCGCCGTTTCTTCTCCATTAGCGCCTAGGAAGCGGTGGTAAACTTAGTTTTAAGGAGAATTTGACGTCAGAAAGCTGTAACAGTGTTGCACTATTTTGAAAATAAAGAATTGAATATATTATGTCACTAGCTTTTGCCCGCGGCTCCGCCCGCGTGGATGTCGGTTATCGCGACCAAATATAGCCTATGTCCTTTCCGAAGGTCTAATCTACCCCTATACCAAATTTCATCAAAATCGGTTCAGTGGTTTGGGCGTGAAAGCGAGACAGACAGACAGACAGACTTACTTTCACATTTATAATATTAGTAGGGATTTTATAACTCTTTACATGGTTATCGTCGAAATTATTATTCTGATCTAAATCGTATATTATTGGAAATTACTACAGAGTTCTAAATACTAAACAATGTTATCCATGAAAAGCACCGGCTGAAAAATTTGATAGGTGCCCTTTTGAACTGGGCTAGGATCACCTAGCCTAGCCTAGAATTGCAACTGCGCGAATAGCAATCCGCGCAGTTGCAATTCGGCTGGGTGCTCTAAGTGAACTGCACTTAGAGCTAATTATCTGTTCTGTAACTTCACCTATTTTCCTATTAACATGCAGAATACGTCTTCACCGCTTCAATAGTTACATAATGATATTGATTATTTCAACAAATTCCGTATAAATTTCCAGTTATAGGTACTATATAAATGAAAAAAGAACACTATTTGGATACACAGCAACACTGCCAAGAATGTTTTATAACATATCCGTAGCTGACAAAGTTTTGTATTATTACGTGGCAGATACAAGAAACTTTAATATATGGAGAGTTGGCGAAAATCCAAGCTCAACGAACACTTTATACTTACTCACATATTATTGAACCGAGAACTTACGGTTCAGCGCCGAGACCTAAATGCTTCTGTACTGAAAAATATGTTAGCATTTTTTGAACCAAAACTATAATAGATAATAGTTTTGAATTGGATGCGAAACTTGAGACCACATTGATCCCTATTACTCTTTTTTCTTCTTCTTCTGCTTCTGTTAAATCTAAGGTTCTACTTATTATTTGCGTGCAGCGATCGATATCACTGACGTACTCTTCGACGTACACACCTCCACTAGTGAAGTTTAGTTTTCTCATTCCCATTCACCCACATGAATCTGTTCTTGACCTAAAAACCATCCTATGTGTTAATCCAAAAATAATCTATCCCTACGTGCCAATTTTCAGCAATACTGTCCAAGAGTTTACGCGTGATTGAGTTATAAATATCTTCACAAACTTTCACTTTTCGCAGGATATACATCGGGACACGTATCTTGGACCTAGATCGTGAGAAAAATGAGGCCTTGGCGCCCACCGATTGTTTTATAACAATTTATGCTTGGAATTTGAGCTCGTCCCGGTGGGCGCTCTATACGCGCAGAACACGTTTTTTGGGTGTCGTTTGAGATAGCACGGGGTGCTACTACGGTCAGTAGCACCCCGTGCTATTCTTCTGTCGGAAACTTTACAATAATATAGCTTAAAGAATAGCTATATATCAGCGATGAACGGGATCAGAATTCCACGCGAGTGGAGCCGTGGACAACAACTAGTTAATAATATCTGTAGGATTAATTTTAAAAACAAACCGTAAACCATTTATCTAAGTTATAAACTAAAGAGCTTGAAAAATAACGTCCGCTGTGGTTTAGCGGTAGAACTTATACTAAAGGTCTTCAAATATTTTCTCATTTATAATATTAGCAGGTTCATAGAGCGCAAAGTTTAAAAGTTAGTACAGTCTGCGTCAAAACGATCTTGACACACATGAACACACATATATAAATTCTTTGACTTTGACTGCAAAGTTTCTAAACGATCTTAATAGCAAGGTATTAAGAGTTAGTCAAAGTGTTTTATTGATTTAAAATTGTATTACTGTTCGAACTAAAGGTGTGTACCAAATATGGGAACAATCAGTCAACAGGAAAGGGGGAAAACCAAGGTATTGAGATCATTTTGAATACTTTATTTAATTTTTTTTTTTCTTATTAAATTTTTGTCTAAATTGGCCGCCTCTGAAAACCAGCGCTGTCCGCTTTCTGGCAATAAAATGCGTACAGTATTTAACTGAGAGGCGGCCGTTATTCTGTATGGATATGTGCAAAACTTTGTACCTATATCAGGATTTTTGTACAGAATAAAAAAACAATCTTTCTTGCTTTCTTTCTTTTCCTTTTTTCGTCAAGATCGATCTGATGCTTACTGTACAAATGCTTCATTTACTCGTAACACGCTTTATAACCTGAACTACTCATTTTTACTCACATAAAAACCGTCTAAAAAGTATCTATCAAATTGTATCGTTAAATCTGTTAGTATCATTGCCAAGGCGAAGGCCACCGAAACTTGTATCTATTTTATTTCAGAGTGCATCATAAAAATGTTTTATGTTAAAAAGCTTTTAGGCATTTTTTTTGTTTATACTACGTACAGCTAGGTGTATCTAGATTATTGAGTATTTAATGGGACATTTATTTTGTGTCAGTTAAATTATTTTTTGAAATACTAGCAACGTTCCTTGCGAAATGAAAGAGTAAAACCCGAAAAGTGGGACCCGGGCTACTTTCGCTAGAAATTCTAAACACTCCCGAGCAGATCCATTGAGCCTTTGGGTGTGATTGAGTAACAAACATCTAAAAATCCTGACATTACCTTTTTTACACCACTTAGGTGGCAGATAAGCACACAACCCACCTGAACGAAAGTGGTGATCGTGGCCTACGGAAGTTTGCAACACCAGGGAGTCACACTCATGCTGCCACCCCTGAGAGAGTTTCTGTGCCGTATTAAAGTAGGAAGGCTATACAATTATCTTCCATAACATTAACCCGATTTTGATGAGACTTTGATGTGTCGCTTTGTTGTACTATAAAAAGGACATGACCGTTTCTGATCACAAAAACAAAATAATTAGGCTGCACTATAACATAAGCCGGCTATTACTTGGTAACTATATGAGAATAAGGATATGGAAATAACAAACAATACTCATCGGTAAAGTAGAGTGAATAGAAATCAAGAGGTGAATAAAAGTAATATAATTAGAATTTCAGCACTGTTATTTTCTTTTAACTAAGACTACCCAAGTAGCAAAATCTTGTCTTATAAAGGTTTTTAAAGCCAAAAAAAATAAACTTTAGGTTATATTAACGATAACAAGGGTGGGTTTAGGCGCAATTTATAAGAAAATAAACCTTATAGTAGCTATATTGTGGTCATATAAAAAGCAAATGTTTCTTGTAGAAGGTTTATAAGAGCATCTTACAAGATCATTACACTTATAATTATTACATAGAAGACGTTTACAAGAACAATATCCTTATAGTTGCATTATCTAACTCGTCTATAAGGAGAAATTATTCTTTTAACAGTCGCCGTCGCAGCTTTTCGCTATTGTTGTTTTCAAGTGATTGAACCGGATTTTTAGAAGACATTTTATTTTTATTCGCAATTGAGTTGTCAAAAGTAAGTACTACTATGCTTGGAGTTAGTGGTTTTAGGTAGTAAGTAGTAAAAAACTAATGCAAATTATTATTTACGGTAAAGTGTGGTATGATATTTGATGTATTTTTAAGGGCCCATTGAATTATTCGTTTATATGCATTTCAAAATATATTATTATTTGTCATGTCTTGGTTACTGCTGTTACAAATGTAAAAGCATTTTTTACAACACCTACAAGGGGGTTATAAAACCAATATCATTTTAAAAGTAATTTATAAAGCTAATGTCGTCTCCATATTGAGTAATTTTGGAGTTCCCTAAAGTAACTGAGAAAACCATAACCACATCTATCATTTTTTTCAGTAGCATCGCTCTAAATATGGTTGTTTTCATGGACGTGGACCGTTTTCTCAAAAGAGATGATTTTAATCTGCAACAGTCAAAATGGCCTTGGCAACAAACTCATTTTATTTTAAGAGAGAGATGCTTAAATTATGATCATTCTACTGACACAAACATACCGTTACATTTCATCATCAATGTTGAAGAAATGGGACTTATATTACATTGCAATAATTAAAATATACAATATTTAACAATATATTTTATATTGAAAAAAAAAAACCTTGTTTTATTTTACAAAGTATGTATTAAAAAAGATAAAAAAAAAAAAGTAATTACCCATCATTAGTTTTAAGCAAGGTACGTGCATGTAATGGTAAAGTATGAGGAATAGCTTTATTAATAATCTTCGACAACTCATTTAAAGCTACATGAGGAATATTAAACTTTACAGCCCAATTTCTGATATTGTCACGGATATTATAACTTTTTACTTCATCATCAGCACTGCCATCAGCAGTATCACTTTCATTATTCTCTGCCGTACTGTATTCATGTTCAAGTTTTTGTGAAGAGGAGGATTGTGGTAAACTAAACATTTCTCTCATATTTTTATTTGGTACGGAACCACTAATTTTTTATTAATTTCTATTGTAGAAAAAGCAATACTTGATGTAGGCGTTTATGTCATAGCCTTATTTTTTTTTTCCACCCTCTTTCTATAGCCACCACTTCGCTTAAATCTTTTCCAGCCATCCTCGTTCATTATTAATTATTATAATATTATAATTACTAGGTAAGTATCTACTTCTATTCTTCCAATTGTTAAAAATGGCGCACTTAAGTAATATAAAACATAATAATAAAGTAATTATTAGGGTAATATTCTTATTGCGGCTAGATAATTGATCTTTACATTACTTATGCACTTTTACAAGTCATTTATGTAGCAAGTAAGCATTTGTTATATAAACACTGTACAAACTGCTTTTATGAGATTCCAAACTTTATAATTATCATATAATAAACCACTTTAATAAGATTAAAAAGACTTAATTTAAACCTTTATATGGCTCTCTATATTACATGACTATTTAGCCATATAATAAACGGTTATAAGAGTAACTTCTGTACGAGGCTTTATAGTTGTTATATAATTCAGCTTTATAAACGTGTACCTGACAGAGTTATAAGAATAAAAGTAGTATTAGCCAACCCCTCTTATAATATGCCTTTACATGGTATATTGTCGTAAATTTTGCTACTATATAACAATTACAAGTATTATAGCTGTATAATCCGTTTGTTATAAGGGTATTTTGTTAGTTGGGTATGGACTACACAAATGTACCTGTGTCTGCCACCTAAGCGGTATAAAAAAAATATGTTACAGTTACGCCTCTTTTAAATTGGAGTAGGCAGAAATATCATTTTTCTACTTAATTCGATTTTAAAATAAACTATCTCAGTTTATCAATAATACCTGAATAAGCATTACAAATGAAGATAAATCCTTAAAGAAGATAATTTTAACCAATAAAAACAATAAGTATTTAAATTTTAATAAAATACATAATTTACTCAATTCTAATTACCACCCAATTAATTTCTATTCACCTTTTGATTTCTATTCAGCCTGTTTTACGGTATGTAGGTACATATTATAACTATTTAGTGTTCGTATCTCCCAAGTCTTGCACACAGATTGTGTGCAAGACGTAATTTTCATGAAATTAGTACAAATGCTGCGAACGCGTCATTAGTGTTGTGCAGCTCGCTCGTTATTCACTGGTGTTAAAGTGTGGTTCTGTGCCCCGGGCACGAAAAATATTCGTTTTAACTCCACTAGTCCGACGTCACTACTGGGGGCTTATCAAATGATTTTTCCCATCTATCACCACTGGTGGCAACTGGGAACAAAAAGAGTGACCATTCCCAGTTGCCACCGCTGGTGACGCCACTAGTGGCAAGTGGGACATTTTTTGGAAACAAATCCCATTTGTCACCAGTGGTGGCGTCGACAGTGGTGGCAACTGGGAATAACCTCAATTCGCGGTCGTAATGTAAACGTATCGAGAGAACAGAGCATTGCGATTGGCCGTATATCTACTGTTAACCTGTATGTGTGTGTGTGTTTGTAAAGCCGAATTCGAATATTTTCCGTACTTAGGACATCTTACACGAATGTAACAAAATATACCTGCTGATTTGAAATTAAAAAAGGGTATCTTCGTATTCAGTATTTTTATGAAAAGGAAAATATCATATTTTGTGAATTATTTTCAGTATCAGAGTATCGATATGAAAGAAAATAATAACGTTTTTTTTGTAACCATGAGCAGATGTAGCGCAAAAGTGTAAAGAATAAAGTTAAACTACTGCAAAGAAACCTGTCAGTTGTTATCGGTCAATTATAAACTTTAAGCATTCAAATATATCGATGTAATCAATAATTTTTCATTTTCGTCGAACTTATAAATATCTTGACAATACTAATAGTACCTGGTAATTGTTTTTATTATCACATATTTCAGAATCAGACCTTAAAGCTTCAGTACTTACATCTAATTGTGTTCTGATTAATAGATATGTTCTTCGCTCTGCTCCTTGAGTAATAAAGTCTATTAGATCTAGATCTAAACACATTAATAAAATTAAATTTAAACACGTTAATCAAATTTAACACCACTTAATTTTTAAATTCTTTTATTTTTCATTGCAAAATAATGTTAAAAGTAACCTAACCTCCTAACCGACGTATAAATTCTAGATTATAAATGTGCTATCAATTAATCAATTAGGCTATTGCAGGACATAGACCTCTACCAAATATCTCCTGTACCAAATTTTAGCCAGAGTCACTCAGTTTGAGTAGTAACATCCAAAATTCTTCATAAACTTTCGCGTAACATTAGTAGGATATGAAATTAAAGTAATAATTCTGAGCCGTCTACACAAATGGAGTATTTTTATCGGTGATAGTGAAGATTCTACCTTTAAACGAGTATGGGTTTTTGTATTTGCTGAATCTTAAAACCCGAAGTGGTAAAGTATCACAGAGTGTAGATTGGTTGTTTTGTTAGTATACAAAAACGTTTGAGGGCGACTGTTCTTACTAATAAATTAGATAGTTGCGTGCATACGTATTATCAAATTTTATTATATGCGTCTAAAGTAATCAAGGTACAGGAAGGAAGGTCTATATTGGAAATAATAGAGAACCGAAGAGGAAGGATGATTGGTCATTTGATAAGACACGACTTATTCTTGAAAAACATCATTGAAGGGAAGGTGGAAGGAAAGAGGAAAAGAGGTAGACCAAGAGGAACGTTTATGGCACAGATAAAGGAAAAGATACAAGTCGCGTCATACCAGGAGGTCAAGGGTTTGGCGGAGGAGAGAGAAGAGTGGCGATTACTCCACCGACAAGAGCGCTGCTCTTAAGTTTAGAGAGAGAGAGAAAGTAATCATCAAGGACTATCGACATTTACTTGAAATACGCAGAAAAATATCTATATTCCAAACCGACAAAAAACATTAACGGATCAGTTCAAACGGACTTGCAACACTTGGGCCGCGTGTCAGACGACTTAAATGCGAAAGCCGTGTCTCTATAACCGATTTTTTTTAATTGCTTAATTAATATTCGTGTGTGTCTGTGTGTTTAACAATTCAACATTAAATACGTTGGAATGTTAGTTACTCAATTATGACATACAAGCTGTTTAGAGCGAGAATAACCTTTATTCCGGCTACGTAAAAAAAAAAATATATTAAAAAATAGGTCAACTGACGAGACGTTTATTTCGAACAGTTAAAATATGTGGTGAAAGTGTTTAATAATAAAATAGTCCCGTCAATTATAAATCCGAGGTTACAATAATTCGCACCCATCTGAAAGTTGGTAGGATTGCTCAAAACACCACTTTAAATGTAATCTAACAAGTCCTCATGGAGCTACATAATTGCTCGAAAACTAATGTGTTTTAGTGTGAATAATAATTAGAATTCAGGCAAGTCTGTGTTAACTGTATCGCAATTCCATTTATAGTTTAAGATTTCAGGGCCGTCGCAAATTATTATCTGAAGGACAATATTGAGTTTAATAATGGACATTTTTAATAATGGACATTTTTATTACTGAACTTTTTTATTACTGGGCATTTTTATTATTGCACATTTTAATTGATGGATATTTTACTCTTCCTCTTAGCGTTAATTCCCAGTCGCATCCGAAGCTTTCAGCTCGGAGTCTGGGGTCCGCTTTTACCAGTCTTAACCACGGATTTGGCTAGACCTCGATATTTTCCGTGAAGCGATTGTCATCTTACCTCCACAACCCTTAACATTAGGCGATATCGAAGTTTTGCAGTTAGACCGTTGTTTTTGGATTTTTGAGAGCTCCAACTACCCGTAACGACTCCCATAGATGTTCTCATGGCAACCGGGACCGACGGCTTAACGTGCTCTCCGAGGCACGAGCAGACCAATGCAAATACTCATATTTTAATTCACACAAAAAATATTTGCACTGAGCGGGGATCGAACTCGCGCCTCCTGCGTAGCGGCCGCGTTCACTACCGCTACGCCACGGAGGCTGACATTTTTATTACTGTATCTTTTTTATTATTAGACATTTTTAGTATTGGGCAATAGCTTAGAAAAAAATATTTCTGTAAATAATCTTGTGTGTACTCGTAGAACCTTTATTGGTACCTTATGCGATCTTCAAAAAGAATCTAAACATTAATATGCCTCAAACCGCCTAAGTTTTATAAGTGATTAGCCTACCTTACCCACTTTAGAAGTTTATGCCCTCCAAACTTTTGGATACATTGAGGAACAATATGAAGATAAAAAGTTCGAATGTAAATCTAAGCGAATAAGTACTTTAACAGAGTATAAAGCGAACATAAGTAATTTGTAAAAAAAAGCGGAAAAACCAGAGTCGTTAGTGTGGCGTGAGGTTAAATTAATCTACGTGTAAGACCTGTTCCACACTATAGCGGTTCCTTCGCATTTCTAGAAAAATATGTGAGAAAACTTGATTTCTACACCACGTACCTACAATCAGTATCAGATCGATCTCAACTAGCAAAGTACTCAACATGAACTTAATACCAAACTGTTTCTTTAATTTAAAATGTATTACCGTCGGAGCTAAAAGTATGTACCAACAATCAGAAAAATCAGGAATTTCTCCTCTGAGCTTTTTTATAACTCAATAATAGTCGGCTTTCCAGTCTAACTGTAATCGATATTTTTCGATGATGCGACTGCCATCTGACCTTTACCAACAAATGGGCGATATGGTGTTCCCCAGTTGGACTAGTCGGACTTCAAGGGCTCTAACTACTACTACTATATGATAGATGTTCGTATAGCAACCGGGACCGACAGCTTCATGTGCTCTTTGTGGCACGGAAACACCCAGACCAATAATAATAATAATATAATATCTTTATTGAGCAATAAAACAATATTTGTACATAAAGCTTAAGCTACTTACAGTAATTCAAAACAGAGGTATTCAATGCTTATAAACATATTCATGCATATTTGCACTGAGCGGGGAAAACCTCGCCCCCTGTGCGTAGCAGGCGCGTTCACTACCACCTCACGACAGGGGTATTATTATTTATTTACCGCAAACAATCGATTAAGATTGGATAAAGTGAAACGACTCAAACGGGACTACTTCATAGTCATTGTTTTAAAATTTCACTAGGTATACCTCAAGATACGTATTTTGGACCTAAATCTCGAGGCCCTGGCGAGCCCTGGCGAACAAACGAGGCTTTGGCGCGCGTGAATTGTATTGTTATAACCTTATTATGGTTGGACTTTATTCTGACTGGACCTTATTATGGTTGGACTTTATTCTGACTGGACCTTAATATGGTTGGACTTTATTCTGACTGGACCTAATTATGGTTGGACTTTATTCTGACTGGACCTTAATATGGTTGGACTTTATTCTGACTGGACCTTAATATGGTTGGACTTTATTCTGACTGGACCTTATTATGGTTGGACTTTATTCTGACTAGACACTGTTTTAAATTAAACATTAGTCGTGTAAATCATTTGAGCACATTTAGGTTTAAGATATAATCGAGTAATACCACAAACAATGTCTGGAACACTACAGTGTGGTCCAGCTTTATGCTCGTGGCTGGATGTAGAAAATTACCCAAGAGGATTTAATTCAATTCACGTATTTGTTAATGTCTACTTGAACAGTTAGACAGGAATAATATTCCGATTTATCGCATGGCTTCACTCGATTGAGATATCGTTATTCTGATTCGATATCGATTTATAATATGGATAACTTTTAAGTCTCAATATTGAGTACTCTATTTGTTACTGAGATTGTTTTATAGCTAGTATAAGTGAGTTATTGAAAGTAAATAAATGTTATGAATGGCACAGAATCTCTCTGTTCTTACAGGGTCGGCAGCACGAGTGTAACTCCCCTGGTGTTGCACTCGTCCATAGGCCACTGTAACCACTTTCCATCAGATGGGTCGTGTGCTTGTTTGCGACCTATGTAGTGTAAAAATGTAAATGTACTGATTGCTTTAATTAGGAAGTCTCATTTATAATGCAAAGGAATGGATTATTTTTTATTTCTTTAAACTTCATTCAAATCAATGGAACCGCTGCGTACTGGAGCTTTGTAAGAGGTTTCGGGTTTGAACCCCCGCTCAGGCAAAAGGAAATTAATTTTCTCTGTTGCAAATTTTTCAATCTAATTCATTTTATTTAAAGTGCATAAAGCTTTCATTTATTAGGTTAATCCTACTATAATACAATTTCAATATTTACAATATTAACAATAAAACTAAAAATATATACATAAAAGGACAAATTAAAAACTAAAACCGAACGCGTCGTGGAATTCCTCCGCATCGCATGCCTCTTGTGGTAACGTTCCCAGAAGACTGGCAGCATTGCCACGTTGTATGGCAATGCTTATTCTTTGACCTAAAAAGAGGCCAGCCTTCTGGTCACGGGAAGCGTCGACCATACGCTTCGCAATCTCCCTGAAGAGATTGCGCGCGCTCGGACCCCATGGTCCCAACGTTTCGACTCCAAACGGCACAAATTCATAATCTCCAATGAGATTGGAGTATTTGCGCCGCTTGAGAGCCTCTGCAGAAGCAGCAGCAGCACCGGCACAGCCAGCCGTGCCAGGAATATGGGTAGGGGCAATGGTGTCGACGCATGTTGCGTCCCACACCAGAGTCCTACCCATTTTCCATGGCATTAACGACATACCATCCGGTCTCTTGCCATCGTCGCGCGCCAAACCGTTTGGTTCTAGCACGGCTGGCACACCGGCGGTGACAAGAGCACGGCGGATAATGTCGTTTAGGCTGGCGTGTCGTGGAATTCGCCCAGCGCTCCTGCAGCACGACAGGCCATGGTGTCCGAGTCGGTCAACTGCTTCTCCACAACGGCATCGATGCGGAGAAACACACGGCGCGCCTAATCGGAGGCACGTTGCGATGCGGAAGGTAGTGTCATCTAACATAGTCCCTACGTTAGATGACGGAAGAGCTTGTAGCCAAAGACCCGATTCCCACTCACCAACCGCCAATAAACGGGCACGCTCAGCAGCATTAGAGCATGTATTGAGTAAATTTTGTCTTACTAAGCTGCAGAGCGGCCCGTCCCACCGACGCTGTGAGAAAAGGTTCTTTGGGAGATCGGTGTTTGGACATGCAATTTTCCAAGCGTTCACTGCGTCAGTCTTACACAATACTTCAGAATTAACTAGTGTAGGTTCAAGAATTTTCCTAGTTAATTCTTCCGTACTGTGGACCGAAGACAGGAACGCTGGTAAGCTGACATCGGAAATTTTTCGAATACCGAGCCCACCTAAACGAATCGGTAATGACGCTTGTAGTGAAGCTCGGTCATTCAAAGCCACATTTATAATTTTGGTGAGTGTAATTTCTATGATTTTGTCCATTTTTTCCAAAATTGTTAAATGTTTCCAAAATGGTGTGGATCTGAGAGCATGGGTGAATTTTGGAACAAAAAGGCAATACCGAAGAATAGTAAAAGCCGAATGAATATTAATTTTTAGTAGGCGGTCCGAGATGTCACTAAAATTTTGAATTTTTTCCTCTATAAATGAGGTGTAGGCATCTTCTAGGATTGGGGACCCAAGGAGGCGAAGAGATTCTTTTTCAATAATTTTGATATTAGGAGCTAAAGAATTAAATTTAGAAATAGTTGAAATTTTGTCCGAAACGTCATTTAAAAAAATCTCGCATTTATTGTAATTTAGATCTAAACCAATTAAATTAAATTCATTTTTAATAAAAGCCAAATCTTGTAGAACTGTCTCCACATCTCCTAGAGTCCCGTCGTCTAGGTACTTATATTATATATCTTAATCTATCAATCAATCAAAATATAAATCTCAAGAGATATTTAATAGGTTGGTGGGAAATGAAACACTTGAAAAATTTGGGTAATAGTACACATGTATTCAAATATACCTTTTTTTATCGTGCGAAAAAGTCCTCACGGATACCTCCCCGCCGAAGCCGGAGAAAGAGGTTATGTCGGACTCGAACCGACTAAAACGCACGCCGTCTGTGGGCCGTCGCCACCGTCGCGTCGGTTGCCGGAGGTGAGGTTGTCGTAGCCATATCCCTCGCACCCCGGCCGAAGATACCTACACTTACATCTGTAGACATGGGAACTAACACTTGTATTTCTGCCTGTATAACACTTTGGTCAACCCGGGAATGAAACCTAAAACCTCACAAGACCCCACTAACAGAAGTCAAACCAACCTAACAGAACCAATGAGGTAGTTATATTTGTATTCAGAATATGTAAATATTTAACTTGCCCCAAAACTAATACGTTCACATTCAGACTAATCTCAAGAGATATATTCATTCGAAATAGAATCAATTGTTAAAGTTTATGTTAATGTTTAATATCATAGCAAACATCCTATGCTCACATATCAATCGAATAACATTTGAACAAGACAGGAGTAAACTTATATTGCTAAATTAATTATCTATAGTTAGGTGGCGTAGCGTAGCGGTAGTAAACGTGGCCGTTACGCAGGAGGCGCGGGTTCGATCCCCGCTCAATCCAAATATTTGTATTCATGAATATAGGTATTTGCATTGGTCTGGTCGTGCCTCGGAGATCACGTTAAGCCGTCGATCCCGGTTGCCATACAAACATCTATGGCAGTCGTTACGGGTAGTTGGAGCCCTAAAAGTCCAACAACAGCGGTCTAGTTGCGATGCTTTGATATCGCATATTTCATATCGCATTGGGTTGTGAAGGTCAGAACCGTAGTTAAGACTGGTAAAACGGACCCCAGACTCCGTGGTGAAAGCTTCGGATGCAACTGGGAATTAACGCTAGGAGGAAAGGTAGGTACATATATAATTAATTGTGGATGTATGTGTGTATATAATGAAGTGTGTATGCTTTAGTGTAAGGTGGAGAAGAAAAATACGGAGAGCGGACCCCAGACTTCGAGATGGAAGTCTCACATGTAACCGGGGTACGCGCCACTAGTACGTGTTTTTATTATTAAATACTATTATGTAAATATATAAAGTTCACTGCGGGGAAAGGCAAATACTTCTCCTCTATAAGTCGCAGGTCTGCTGTCGCAGAGTACTGCTGTCACATTAAACTCGAAATAAAACCTGTACCAACACATCTGGCCAGCATGTGAACAGTGCGCCAAGGCCTTCCAATATTGGGAGAGGCCTGTACCTAACCAGCAGTGTACTGCGATTCTGCGATAGATTAATTGATTGATTGATTATACTTTTTTATATTCCTACCAAAGCGATATTATAATGTCATCTATTGTAGTAGCACACATAGCAAGTTCTTAATAATTTAAACCTAAAAGCCTTTGGGAAATTCCAGTTATTTCGGCTTCTAAATTAGATATTCACTAATTTGTGATGTCAAAGTCTATTTTATAATTAGATTCAACACCATTTATAGTTGACATATTAACTCAATCTCATCAAATAGACAAATTAACATGAAAGGTTTTCAAAGTAAATAATTCGTCGTATTTAGTCGGCAATATTGGCATCATCAGTGAAGTTATTTAACTTATAATCGCTTTCGTGTTGATTTAGTGAAAGAATAACAGAACAAACGGTAACATGTTGAAGTTTGTTAGGACTTGGAAACTATTTCATTGATTTATTGGGTTATTGGACATCTCGCCCACGTAAAATCTGACCTGCGAGCCAAATTATAACTTTTGTAAAACTGCATATTGACCCAGTTAATAGATACAGTTTAATAGAAGGGGCCAGATTATTGGGTCGTTAAGAATTTTTTTAAAGTTTTTTTTTTCATATATGTTTACATCAAAATAACTACACCGCGCTTGATGATCAGCTAAATAACTATATAGTATTGACGAAACTAAATGTAAATTCTCAGGAATTCAATTGGCTAAAACTATTTTTTACTGGAATGCCTGCAAAAAATACAATTGAAAATACTATTTATTACTAGTTTTGACAGCACAAGTACGTTTAATAATCTTTGAGGGAAACGGGTTCGTCGTATTAATATTATGGCAAGTAGCAATGTTTATCAAAGACTAATGGGTATAATAAAATTTATGTCACTGCACAAGAACTGTTCGGGTCCCGGCGAAGTACAAGGGACTCGCATTCCCGTGGGATTAGTATACAAGGCAACTATGAGAAAGGGTTATTCACTTGATAATGAACAAGGGTCCTACTACCTACTAATATTGTAAAATGTGAAAGTTGTTGTTTCAATCAATTAATTTAGCCTATTGCTGTTCACTGGACATAGACTTCTCCCAATGTACGCCTTTGCTCCTGATTCACATGCCTTCCATCCTCAAACGGCTGAACGGATCTGGCTGTCGTACACGGATAGATCTAAAGTCTGGAGAGTCATTTTTATCCTTGAAATAAGTTCCCATGGGTTGTGGGGATAGGAACAGATTTGATACGGGTAGAACTGAGAGCAATAATTAGTTAGCAATAGAATATTATTACTATAGTACGCGCCAGTTAGTGTGGCAATATGAGTCATTTACATTCCCCCATACAGTGATGTAGGTATACGAAATTTGCAAAAACTACAGTTTCAATGTTAAAAGATAATGTAATAATTCTTAATTCTTAATATTTTTGATTTACCTTTCTTGTTACTTCGTATTCGTAAGACTTTATTCCACTCGTATTGCCACACTAATTGGCGCGTACTATAGCTATTACCGCAGCTATTGGTTTTGTTTTAAATACGCTGCTCAATAACCACCGAGGTCGTGTAGACTGCACAAGAGATCAATTTTATTGTTAGTTTACCTGTAAAACTGTATTTTGCAATTGTCTGTAGCCTCTAGCCGCCGGGGTCATGCTGATGGCCTGCTGCTGCCTCAGTGCTCATAGTACTGCATAAGAGACCACCTGTTGAGTTGCCTGTAAAATTGTTTCTTTCCATTTTCCGTTGCCTTCAGCTACCAGGATCGTGCTGACTCCATCGGAGTTTAGACGGCATAAGAAACCAACTTTGGGTTACCTGTAAAATTATCTCTTTCGAATTTCTGTAGCCTTCGACGGAGAGAACAATAAAATTCACCTTCATAATATTTTTTAAATTAAATTCAACTCAGCATAATTTTAAAACCTCATGTCACATGTGGGGCAGTAAAATGGAAATATGACAGATGATTTAGATTTTATAGACTAGCGACAACGAGTCCGCGAATATCACTCGACTCTGGGGAAATAGGTATAAAGATAGCCAATAAATACAGAGGTAGAATCCATTTTTAGGGTTCCGTAGCGAGAGTAAAGAGAGTGCATTTTTAATAGAGATAAAAAACCATTCGGATTAGATTGCAGATGGGAGAAAATTGGTTATGCACCCGTTCATATAAAGATAATAGGTACTTATCTTCTTTGCGCACTGTACATTGTGTATAACCCCGGAGGGTTAGGTAGAAGTGAATTACCACCCGCATTTCACCAATCATTGTACTCAATGCTATACGTGGCTCACGCCTATTACGATAGGCGTGAGCCTATTGCCATATTTCGGGCACTTTTGTCGACTCGAGCCATGCATTTGAGTGTAAGTCTGGGCTGTATATATCTGTCTGATGTTAAACAACCCTATCCCTTAGTCACCTTGTAAGAAACCGCATGGGAAGAGTTGGGGTGGCCCAAATTTTACTCTGAATTACATGGCTTTGCACATTAAATACTTAAACTATATATATATTATTAAAAACACCGTAAAACCTTTTTAAGATGTTAAACTACAGTCTGTTAGTGTCAAGTGTCTGTATGAATAAATTGTTAATAGCTCGCCGATTTAATGAGGTACTTGCGACTGTAGTTCCAGTTGTCTTCTAAAGAGACAATAAATGGAAGATATTCTCTTATTCTTGAAAAACATTTTATAAGTATTGCGTTGGATAAAATATCTACTTTGAATGGATTAAGTTGTCTTGTATTTTTTATATCAGTACTCAACTATACACCTTTTCTGTTACTTACTTGAACTGCTAATAGGTTAGTTCTAGGCAAAAGTGATCCACAGACAGCCACTTTACCAATACGTGAGATAGTAGTCAAACGTTAGCCTATCAACCATAAAAATTCCATGAACCTATACAGACTCATACAACACGTTGGGACAAAAAATGTTGCATCCAGTAACACCTGTGACACGTTGGGATTTCTTTCCCCAACCAGTAACACCAGTATTTTGCGGTGTTACTCGTTGGAACAAAAAGTGTTGCATCCAGTAACACTTGTGACACGTTGGGATTTTTTCCCCAACCAGTAACACCAGTATTTTGCGGTGTTACTCGTTGGGACAAAAAGTGTTGCATCCAGTAACACCTGTTACACGTTGGGATTTTTTTCCCAACCAGTAACACCAGTATTTTGCGGTGTTACTCGTTGGGACCAAAAGTGTTGCATCTAGTTAGTAACACCTGTGACTCATTGGGATTGTTTTCTCAACCAGTATCAGTTACTCGTTTAGGTGTTACTGGATGGGAATAAACCAATTTTCTTAATTCAAAAGTATGAAAGCTGCATTTGCTCAACCCGTCGTGATATTTTAGAAAATTCAATTTAACGGAAAATAACTCGTTGCGTATCCAATCACTGCGTATATTTGAACAATAAATTATACATTAATTAAAAGTACACAATAGACGATGATGTCTACAGTGTGCTACGAATAAATGTCTACGAATATCTACGGGATCTCGTAGCAAAAGGCTACGAGATACTTTGAGCGAGATTTTGTAATCAATTCTTTTGTGTGTTCCAACGATAATAATATTGGACTTTAATTAGAGTGGGATACATGTATCATCCTTTACCTCTCTTGCAAACGAGTTTGTTCACATTGCTGACAATGTTATAAAGGGTTCGTTTACTGTCATTTCCATTTAACATGCATGATGGATGACTGGCTTGTGTAGAATAGCGGTAGAGCATCGGACTTCTAAGTAAGAGTTAGGAGGTTGAATTCACATTAAGAACAAATATATCGCATTTTATAATGTGAAGGTGTAGGTACACCTTGTACCCATACTTATTTTATTGCAGTATGTATAATGCAATTAAAGTTTGAATCGAAAATTTGAGACATAGGATGTTAATAGAAGTTCCAAAATAGGATTATTTGTAAGACAGCTGACTGGTGATTGAATTACCGAACTTATTTATACATAAACAGTGATTTTGTCATTAAAAACACTAATCCTTTTAATGATTTACCGGTTGTGTCTAAAGTTTACACTTCGGAGCTCAAGTTCTGATTGTTTCGTTGGCGTATAAGGTAGAACAGGCTGGTAAGAACAGAACAAAAAGATATGGTATCACGAAAGAATACTTATGGGCTACCAATAATACCAATAAATCGATTAAATCGATTAAGAAAGGGAAAAAGAATCGACCTCGGACGGGACTATATAGAGAACGGGGTATAAGGGAATTTGGATTGATTTCGTACGTGTCTCGGTGGCTTAGTGGTCAGAGCGTTCCCCCTGTAAGGGAAAGATCGCGGGTTCGAGTCCCGTCCGAGGTCGATTCTTTCCCTTTCATAATCGATTTGAACAGTTAGCATAGTAAATGCTTCAAAATATCAATACCAATAAACTTTTTGAGGCTGTGTTACGATGGGGCCGGGTGTACGGTACCTAGCCCCACCAAGACGACGTGACGACTACCCTTGGGGACAAACTAACCTCAACAGCAAGCTGATATACCTGTTTTTTTGTGCGGAAATCCCCTATACCATCCTATCTCCGATACCGCAACCACCCACAGGGGCTATTATGTCAGCCTTCATCCCTATGCACTACGAAATATGGCTCAAGATTCATTAAGACATAAAAATATTATACGCCCTTACATTTATTAACTTCCTACTCATTCTTACTCCAGGATATGCAGCCTTGCCTTTTTATCAGTACCCAATTTGCATATAAAGGGCCGTATAGTCGCGGAGCTGACAGGAATGTATGCGTTATCATTCTTCTATGTTGTGCGGGTGACATCTCTCTACGTAATAGTACCTTTGTTGTGACGCTAAGAGCATTGCTATTTAACAGGATATGTTTATCAAAGGATTTTGCGTTTGAAATATTATGTAGGATGTGTTTTGGATGTCTAATAATAACTAGGTGGTAGTGACGTTTTTGTAACTGACTATACGTCATATTTTCACAAACAAGCAAGTTGATGATAATATTGGAAGGTGCCAAATCGCGCTCGCGATTTGACAAAGAACCTGCGAGGTGAGTATCTGGATGAACTAAACTAACACCCGTATTCACAAACAACACTGTGAGGTCTCATAGTGTGCTCGAGCGCATAGGGCTGGTAAAATTAATTCACAAACATCACGGAGCAGTATCTAACGCAGTGCGTTCCCTCAACGAAGTATTACTTAAGTCTTAAGTTAAGTTGTTTGTGAATACGGGTGTATGTGTACGATAATGAGTGAGTCAAGGTTTTTTTTTTATTCATCATCACGTAAAAGTTAAAACCACTGAGGTTTGTATAGTGTTAAGTAAACGGTCATAGAGTACCAAGCTACATATTATTTCTAGCTGTTGCCCGCGGCTCCGCCCGCATGGAATTCTGATCCCGTTCATCGCTGATATATAGCCTATGTGTTATTCTGATGTGTAAGCTACATTATTGTAAAGTTTCATTAAAATCTATTCATTAATTTTTACGTGAAACAATAACAGACATCCTCACATACATGCATCCTTACAAACTTTCGCGTTTATAATATTAGTTGGATTAATTGTTAGCAGTTAAACTGCAAAAATATGCTATTTCAGTAGTACTTAGTTTGAGTATTTTCACTCTCTTTCTCTAGATATCCCTTATTTATAATAATATCAATCTTAGAGATGAATGGTTTTTGCGCGAGCCTACTCATAATATGCTGCGTAACCTCTTTTTCAAACCAAGAAGTATTAATTTTTACAGTTATGTCCTCGTAACAATGTAATATGAGGAAGTATAAGAAATAATCCATAACGTTGGCATTCATAAAAATTCTAATAAGATTCAGGATGATCACTTTAGCTGAATAATGTTCAATATTAAGCTAAAACATCACCCATAACACTCGTATAGTGATTTACGATATTCAATACTGTTTAACAGTTTTTCTGATATCCTCTGTGGCGTAGCGGTAGTGAAGGCGGCCGCTACGCAGGAGGCGCGGGTTTGATCCCCGCTCAGTGAAAATATTTGTATGTACGAATATGAGTATTTAGATTATCTGGTCATGCCATGCCTCGGAGAGCTCGTTAAGCCGTCCGTCCCGGTTACTAGGCGAACATCTATGGCCCTTAAAAAAAGTCTAACAACTGATCTAGCTGCAATGCTTAATGTTTGAAATAACACATAGGCTCTTTTGTCCCTGAAATAAATTCCCATAGGTTGCGAAACGTGATTAGAAATTCTGCACCAGCTGTTTTAAAAAGTCTATTTCCACAGTAGGTACAGTCAGAATATTTTCATTAAAGTATAACATGTTCTATTTTAATCTAGAGAATGCACTTTTTACCTCGACTTTTAATTTAACTGAGTTGTTTTTCCAACTGTACGTTCTGGGGCGCACTCAGCGCTATTCTATTTCCCGATGTTTTAAACTAAGAACCCGATTCGGGGATACGTTTTTGAAACGTGTGATCTCAAAACTTATTTACTTTACTTTATTCTACTATTATTAATATGATAAATGGGTAAAGGTTTGGATGTTCGTTACTCAATCACACTCTAACGGTTGAATGGATACGAGTGAATTTTAATTCAGAAATAGATTAAAGTCTATTATAACACACTAGCTTTTGCCCGGCTCCCCCCGCGTGGATGTCGGTTATCGCGACCAAACATAGCCCATGTCCTTTCTCAAGGTCTAACCTACCTCTATACCAAATTTCATCAAAATCGGTTCAGCGGTTTAGTCGTAAAAGTGAGACAGACAGACAGACAGACAGAGTTACTTTCGCATTTATAATATTACTAGCTGTTGCCCGCGGCTCCGTCCGCGTGGATGTCGTTTATCGCGTGGTGTTGTAAATAGTACTGAAAGTTGAGCGTTAAACACTGATTAGACATTGTACTCGCCATATACTCGGTATATTCGTCCCAATGGAGCAGTCGGACTGGGGAAGTATCTCCGGCCTACAGAAGGCCTACAGAAGGCCGCGGCTTAATAACCTCGTGTTGTGTTTCCGACGGTGAGTAGGGTAGCCAAAGCTCACTGGAGAGTAGCTTGTGCTTTGTGCTGTCAGTCGGAAAACCAAAGGCTTTGTCAGACAGATTCTCTAAGTTCTTACAGGGTAGGCAGCACGAGTGTGACTCCCCTGGTGTTGCACTCACCCATAGGCCACGGTAACCACTCACCATCAGGTGGGCCGTGTGCTTGTCTACCACCTAAGTGGTATAAAAAAAACTTCTATCTGCATTATTTACTCGACTCTCTACTCCCCATACCTTTGCCCGTCCCCCGCCCTCTCCCCTACTCCTTCCCCTTCCCCGTTGTATCTCTTGTCTACTCCACTATATCCCTCACCAAGCTCTAATCCAGGAATGGCGAACCAATAGCACGCGTGCCAAAGGTGGCACGTGGCACAATTTTTTGGGCACGCCAGCAGTGCCACCACAAAGTAGTTATTTAGATGCGCCCGTACTATACGATAGCCACAAAAAAGGTTCACCATCCCTGCTCTTAGTTCTTACAGGGTAGGCAGCACAAGTGTGACTCCCTTGGTGTTGCTCTGCCGCGTGCTTGTTTGCGACCTCATTACTACAGTACGACTCACGACTATAGTATGGGGTAGATACTTCAAGAAGGGTGAGTGTGACGCCCCTGGTGTTGCATACGTTCATAGGACACAGTAACCACTTTCCATCAGGTGGGCCGTGTGCTTGTCTGCCACCTAAGTGGTATAAAAAAACCCTCTACCTGCGTATCTACTCGACTCTCTACTCCCCATACCTTTACCCTACTCCTTCGCTTCCCCGTTGTATTTCTTATCTACTCCAGTACTCCACTATATCCTTCACCACGCTCTAAGTAATCTGTCTTTAAGTGGAAAACGATTTTGTAACTGATCTTAAGACAGTACCGACATCTATTTCATACCTGACAATTTAGAAATTGAAAAAAAAAACCTATCAAAAAAATGCTTATATACGTCCAGTTGGAACGAAACCATAGTAAGTTCAAAACCGCGTTAACGCCATCTAGTTACGTATACGGAAATAAATTCATTGACAAAAAAATATTAATTTCATGATTAAAATCGCATTTGTTTACACAATTATAAATGTGAATTAAAGTCTATTTATTTACATACTTGCTCGGATGTAATAAGATATAAAATTTCATCCATAAAAATAAAAAAGCGCCATCTATATTTCCGCTCATATTCCGTTATTATCAATATTGTTCACAACTCCGGTTCTACTCAACCGATTGCGATCAAACAAATGTAAGATTTTAAGTCTGAGTAAGCCCTTTCTAACAAAAAAAACCGCATCAAAATCCGTCCAGTAGTTTTTGCGTCCATCGCGGACAAACAGACAAACAGACAAACAGACAGGAAATGAAAAAAATATATTTTCGTGTTCAGTATCGTTAATATAACATAACCCAAGTATTTTTTTTTAAATATCTCCAATGTACAGACACGACCACTTTACAATTTTATAATAGTATAGAAGTAGGGATAAGCTACTTTTTATCCCAAAATTAATGGCTATAGGTTGCGAAAGGGGAGTCAGTATTCCATGCAAGCGGAGTCGCGGGCAACAGCTAGTAAGTTTAGAATTTCAAAAACTAACTTGAAAATGAGTCAAACTATATGTTATTTACCTACTGTTTTTTATCATTTACCTGGTGACCTATGAATATATTCAGGTTCTTGTTACCCACCACAGGCACCAGCGACCCACAGACATAATTTTATTACATAAAGTAGCAATTACTAATAGAACAATGTAATTTGTACTTATTTTATTCTGACTTTTAATGAGGAAATAAACATTTTTTATTTTTTATTCTAAAACTTTAATAACCTCACGAAAACTTTGGTACGTTTTGGTTTGAAACTGTGGGGTTACTGAATAGGGCCTCAGATCGGTTCAAAATAGTTTATGTGACGTATTTGCACATAACTCGATTTGTTTCCGAGTGCATCCTGATAAAATGATTGCTTGCAAGCTTGTTTCTAAATAACAAATTGTTTTTCTAATAGTCACTTTTGCTTTTGATATTTTGGCGATTACATTGAAAATGAAATAGATGAAAGGATAGAGATGAAGGAAATGATTGGCAGTGTTGCCGTTACATAATTATTTTTTGTTTTTTGATAATTTTAAGTAAGTGGTTGTATACTCTACAATAGTGTAATTAAACTATTTATTTGCTGCAGTTCAGAAGAAACACATTTTCCTTTATAAAACAATTAGCCAATAGAAAATACAATATACACCAGCGGAAGAAGAGTCAAAATCTGACCGAGATCGACTTTGTAGTGTTTACGACCATGTCGATAGGTAGGTACTTAGAGTATATTAGGGTAGGTACCTAACATTTATGAATTAAGTTGTTTATTTTTAAGGGATCTGGGTCCCAAGTTTAGCTCACCTGCTAACCGATACATTGACGGATCAGGCTTTAGCACAGGTTTACCCCTCGGGGTTGTGATGTCAGTCGGCAGACGCTCTCAGAAAAGTCAAGCTAAGAGGAGAAGAAAGAGTAAAGGGACCACAGGACCCAAAATTTTAAGCTTCGGATACAACCGACAAGGTCTGAGGCGGACCCTGAGCTTCGAGGGTCATCCTGGCCACGAATGCAATCAGGAGAATACGTCTATATGCAGATGATGATGATGACAACCGACAACCACATTAAGATGATTTATATAATATCTAATCTATATATATAAAAATCAATGCCACTTTTCATTGTTGGTTTATAACTCGAGAACGGCTGAACCGATTTGGCTAATTTTAGTCTTGAAATATTCGTGGATGTGCAGGGAAGGTTTATAGGGTGAGAAAACAGGTGCAGTGGTAACGGGATCAAAAATTCACGCGGACTGAAAAAAATATGGCGGTATGAAGTTCGCCGGGACAGCTAGTTATGTATAAGAATTAGTGACCACAAACTTCATATTTATTTATTTATCTAATCTTTATGCACAAATATAAAATAAGTGTACAAAGACGGATGAATGAATGACTATGATTTCTTACGAAACTATGACGTCACTTCGGTACCCGGCCTAAGTTTGAACCAACAATATATTATACAGTTAACAATGCGTGTTTGATTTAACTTATGATGTATGGTACACTTGGGCACAAGCCTATTTAGTTACTATGTTCTCTTATTATGTGACGAAATTTGATTTCAAGTGAATCTATATATTTTACTGCTTTAATTTCTAGTATTCATTGAGATCGAGGTAATATAATTGAATTAGTTCATAAATATTGAGATGAGAGATCTATTACGATTTTGATAATAGGAAATTTATAATACTATAGAATATATAACAATACAATGGTTTCGTTATTAGAACTAGACTCAAAACTAAATGGATCACAAATATGTTTTTAAATTAATGAAAAATGTATTTACCATTTTTAATGACAGTAGAGGAACCTCGTGAAGTATTTAAGGATAAAAGCAGATGGCAAGCTATTGTCTCTGCCTACGCCGGAGGGAATATACGCGTGAGCATAAGCACAGCTTAAAAGTAAGTCAATTTATCACGATTTGACAATATTGAAGGGACGGTGGCGCCGGCCTATTTGAACTACTTGATACAGAAAGAAAGAAAAAAAAAATTCGTACAGACATGCACATAAACCTTACAAAAACATACAGATATAATATTAAGGTTAACTAATTTAATATCTGTGCACACTCCACAAGAAAAAAGGTACATTGTACAGGTTACCATGATACAGTATTTGTTTTTGTATTTACGAAATAGAGATCCGCTATGCTTAGGGATTAGGTAATAAACTCTAAAGAATACCACTCAAGACATCTATTACGAGATGTAGTATCCTAAAAAAATAGGGTTGTACTCTACAGAGGTCAAGAAAATTATGCTTATAAGAAACCTCGTTAACCACGGTCAATGTACCGTTAACATGGACTTAATAGGAAGCCTTATGTTCATAAATGTTACTGCAAAAAGTTTTTATTTTTGACCAATGACGTATTATGTGTAGGTATATACTCGTATATGTAGATAATTACAAAAATAAGTATTTCTATCCACTTCTGCGGACCAATGTTTAGTTTTTTTGTTCTAAATTAGGCAGAGTAAAATATCGTAAAGTATTTGTTTATCTATTTATTATATGTACGAGTATATGCAATTTCCTAGTTCAACGTTTTCTATTTTATTGATGCTAGATGACCTTTTACGCTGTTTTCCAAATAAAGACACAGTTTTATTAACTCACTAGTCTTAGCGACTTTAATAAGAAGAAAGCCTTAACTCACGTCTTAGTTGCGTCTGAAGAAAACCAAGATGTATGAGTTTTCATTACACGTATGGGAGTAAAAAATCTTATAAAGCTGAATAGTGAAAAATATAGCGTTTATTTTTCACTATTCAGCTCACTTTATACGCCTTTTCTTTTGTTCATTTATATTTTTATTGGTGTGATTACCGTCTGACCCCACAACCCCGAGACATGACAGCCAAAACCTCGTCTGTCAATCAGCAAATGAGGTTGGTTGGGGCCCTAACAACCCAGTATGACAATTATCCTCATTTTACGCGATGATGCAATTACAGACGCGACAATGCGCTACGCAAAAAATACGTTTTATATTTCATAATTCATATAAATTAATAATAATGACGTATTATTATTTCTTCACGTGAGTAAATAGCTATAAAATACTTACGCCCAGTTTCCGAAAGGCTGATCAATGTTAAATCAACTTATTATATGTTCCTGTATGACAAATATGTTGCATCCAGTAACACCTGTTACTCGTTGGGACAAAAATGATGCATCCAGTAACACCAGTGACTCGTTGGGAATATTTCTCCCAACCAGTAACAGTGTTACTTCGTTTGGCTGTTATTTGATGATCATATACCTTCTACACTCCAAAAAACAGTCACTAAATTGTTTCCTCAACACTTCTAACTACCTATTCACCTTCAAACAAAGGCTCACCACTTGTGAGTTGAAGGGTATGAATTAGTAATGAGATATTCTCGAGCCCAATACTTCATCGCTGTCTCTAGTGCCACGAATTCTTGTAATAAACTAGTGTTTTGTATTCATAACACTATCATTCAGAATTTGGAAGTGTGTGAAAAAAATAGGATCAAAAGTTATATGACCGATGAAAAGCACCTGACAAAAATATGACTGACGGCGGGTGTCTATGGGGATTAACGGACGAAAAAGGTGTCCTTTGTTGACTAGGATAGACGCTATTCGCGAATTTTACTGGGTGCTTTGACATAACTGCATTACCTCATTTTATTAGGGTTAATAATTTGGTTAAGTATTTGGTAAAGATTTAATAATTTTTATTCTGTTGTACCTTTATTGTTAAGTTTGATAGATTTTAAATGTTTATTTGTGTGAACACAAAATGTTTTGTCTTACAATCTTGAGCTTGTTTGTTAGGTCTGTTCACTCTTCTAGCAAATAGATCTTTGACCATATCTATATATATAAAAATGAAACCCGTTTTCCGTTGTCACGACATGGCATGAAAACGGCTGGACCAATTTCGATAATTCTTTTTTTAGAACATTCCTTAAAGTACGGGGATGGTTCTTACGGAGAGAAAATGTTAAAAAAAAAATAATTGACTGTTAGGCGGTACGAAGTTCGCGGGGTCAGCTAGTTTACTATAAATAAGACTTGTCAAAACTACATTAAATAGATTCCATTGTCTATAATCACAGTGATAATTGCGTTCAGTAATTTGGGTCGAAGCTGATGTGATTTCAAACAGCAATACCCGATACGTATGTGCTCAGTGGTGGTTTGTGTACGGGCTCGTCCACCGGCAAATAAGCGAGGGTGAGCTGGGCGATTGATTGAATAACGTATGTGTGTGTGTGTGTGTACTGAGTACGTTATAGGTGTAACGTTAGGGCTGTGTAACATGTAGGTCAATGTAAAGAAGCTAATGAGAAACTATTTTTAATTCATGAATTCTTTATCAAATAACTAAATATGTGTTAGTAAAAGACTGTCTTTTGCGTACCCATTCAATCATTTGGTTAATTGAGATGACTGGGGTTAAATTAGCAATTTTAATTCAAAATAAAATACCGCGATAAAATTCGTTAAAAGTATTTATTATTTTATTTCAATGTACGTTGCATCTCAATATGTTGCAATTTTAGATTTTGCAATATGTAAATTGTTCGTCTTTATTTTTTAAATTATGTCTTTTTCATTCACAAATGCTTTCAATTAGATTGCTATAGGAATATGACTTAATAAAATGTGGGAAAATATATAAAAAACAATTTTCCCGGAATAAATTGCATGTGTTCTTTCCCAAGAACACTTTATTGTTGTGTTCCTGCTGTGAGTAAATTATCCAAAGGTCTATAAGGGGACTCCGTACTATCAGTAGGGGAATTTATTTGTTTTTGTTTGTGCAACATTCATACCAGTTCGGGTTTTATTGGATAATCAACCAGCTAGTAATACGTACAGTGTTGCCAGCGTTGATTACGGAAACTGATTCAAAACAGAATGCCGCATGCATAATTGCCACATAAATAAAAATTCGGAAGGGGCGCCAAATATATATACTTCCATATTATACAAGTTTGGTCCTGCATAATAAGAGGGAGTGTGATCAAAGAATCACTTTTCATCATCACTACATATTATAAAACAAAGTCGCTGTCGCTGTCTGTCCGTCCCTATGTATCCTTAAATCTTCAAAAACGCAACGGATTTTGAAGCGGTTTTTTTAATAGATAGAGTGATTCAAGAGGAAGGTTTATAATGTATAACACATGCATAATATTGTAAAGAAACACTGATAAATTTAGAGATATGCAGCGGGAACGGGATTAGAAAATATGGCGGTACGAAGTTCGCCGGGTCAGCTAGTTACACATAAGATAGAATAATTAGAAGTTAGTAAATTAAAAGGAAAACGGAGAAGTTAGGTTAACAATGGGTTTCAGTAAGTTGCTTCTAAGTAATCTTGTTCCACCATCAACATATTTCACAAGTTTCATAACACACGAAAGTTGTAACTGTAGTTAAGGAACATACTATAGGTACCTATATCGTGTTTTCACATCAAAATATTTTATTAGAAATTCATTTTACAGTCGCTAACAGAAGTTGTTTAAAATAAATATATTCTAAGTTACTGCTCACCTCATCTCTAAAACTTTTCATATAATAATGAACAAAATATGAAATACTAGCTAATGTTAGGGGGCCGACTGAGTGGATGTCGGTTATCGCGTCTTTTGGTCATACATATGTCTACTGTTCAGTTCTACTCAACCGATTGCGATCAAACCGACGGGTGCAAAGTAAATAAAGTCAACTACAAATTCACGATTTTCTTTTTATTGCATTTTCGTACTAATCAAATAAGACTCCAAAACCTGGCATATTTGGTTTTGAAGATTTCATTATATTTCAATGAATTTTCAAAAGTATAAAAAGCCATCTACACTCAATCTTGCAAATAGTACGAAGTTAATGCGACCAAGTAACGTTGCACATACAGGTATTTGCTCGATCTACGCGGCCAAAAGTCCCATTATCAAAAATTCAATAACATTCATAAAAACTAGTTCCACGATCAGAATATGAACCCTGGCACAATACCCATGCTTTATCTACCTGCTACCTTACACCCCGCCTCTGTGGCATCAGTCGCAATTTGACCGTTTCACTTAGTGTGCGTATTTCATGTTGGCGCTTTTCTAAACATCAAACTTTCGAAGTGTGTTTCTAAATTCTCAAGTTCTTCCTACGAATTGAAAGTGATGGATTCTGATGGACAAGGTAAAAGACTTATAAAATGCATAAATAAAATTATGATCAATTAACAAGCTATATTTTTTTTGTAGTGATAAAAAAATCCATTTTCACACCATAACTTATTTCAAAAAAAAATCTTTGCTAGTGTTTTTGTTTATGTATCGGGTTAGATCCGGCTATAATTTGTATTGTAGGTTATTCTCTGATCCTTTACTTTGTAAATACAGTGAAAATCATCTCCGGATACGTCCGGATAAATACAGTTTAGAGGTATTGAAGAGATTCAGCTAAATATCGTTTAAAATAGGAAATATCTTTTAGTGACTTTCTACATTGTATTTGTTTGTTTTAGGTTCAGAAGATGCATCAGGAGTAAGAGTTGTAACACGCCAACACTTATTTGATCTAATAAAGAAAGAAAATTTCCTTACTTTAGATGCCAAATTAAACTATTTAAAAGATAAACTTTTGTCATGTGAAGGTTACAATAACGACCAAATTCATGATTTCCAATCTGAAATAAAACAAAGGTGAACCAAAGCTCAAGATAAATTTATAAAATACAACCGGTCTTGGCTGGAAGGCACTTTTGGAATACCTGTTGATAAAACTTCTCAAAAAGAGCCAGAGCAAAAGGCAAAAGACTGAAGAACTACGTTCTAACTTTGAAAAGTAGACTTTTATACATGCTGCGAAAGTGGAACTGGGTAGATCTGGTAACAAAGATGCATCAATTGTCCGAAAAGATAAAGGCATTTTTGCTTACGCGACCCAGTAAAGAGGAGTCCTCCTTGACACCAATGCAGGCTTTGCAAATGTTTATAGATGCCGATTTGACACAAGGACAGTACGAGATTATGAGAAAGACCAATAAGGTTTTTTTTCCGTGTTAAAGTGCATTACAAAAAGCCAAGAAGAATCGTGTACGATAACGATTATGGCGCAGTCATAATTGAAAAGGCATTATTGTCAATAGGAGAGCTTTCCGAGATGCAGCTGTGGCTAGAAATAAACACTTCAGCTGTTACCATCAAGATTTAGCAAGAAAATGTTCGAGGACAAATTGCAACCAAGATATAATTAACCGATTCTGCTCAGTTCAGATCCTCTGCTAAGTATATACATTACACATGTATGTACTTAGCAGAGGATCTGAACTGAGCAGAACTCTGCTAAGTAGCATGCGAAATATAAAAAAAAGGAAAGCGAAAACATTTTTGCCTGAAACTTTGGCTGTTTGTGTCTGCAGAATACAATCCAATAATAGAAAATTCATCAGAAAGCGATGAATTAACTTAAAAAAAGCTATATTACTATACTAGGTACTCCACTAAGGCGTTTTTTGTAAAATATAGTATTATTTAAAAAAAATAAGTATTTTTATTGTTTATTTATCTTGTTTAGATACCAATTATGCATTAAAATAATTTTGGCCGCGTAGATCGAGCAAATACCTGTATGTGCGTTGGTCGTTTTTGCGCGGGACGCGGGGCGGACTCCGAGCGTACACAAAATGTCATCTGCCAGTTGACTCTTTCTACTTCGCGTCATTGCTTCGCGGTCTGTAGATGTTATGATTTACATCGGTTAACTTTATACAAAATATTTATCACGTAGTAGGATTTTCTGTTTAATAAACGACTTTATAAAAAACAGGCTAAGAGTATTATAACTGCAATTATATTCGCATAATGATTTTGGGCTACTTAGCCAAATTACCAAAATTTGTTCGATTTTCGCTGTTTATCTCAGTAATTAAAAGCACATTCTAATAATGTTTTATTAATATTCTGTTAATTAGTTATACACGATATGAATACTATTTATACACGATATTTAAAGTCCCAAGCATATACGACCAACTGGTAGTTGGCTCAGTTAGCGTTTTATAAAGTTCGTTGTAAAAACGGCTATCTGCAAAATCTCGTAAATTATTAATAAATTAGCTTAATTAACTTAATATAAAAATAAATAAGAGCATAAATAAATTATGATAAAATTTTCAGAAATATTGGCCCACTCATTAAGAAAATAATACACTTTTTCGATTTATTCGCTCTCCTGTAAAGTTGCTATTATGCAGATGTTTCTTTTTACTTTGCACCCGTCGAAACTTATGTAAGATTTTAAGTATACTTAAAAGAATCAAAATCAAAATCCGCGCAGTAGATTTTGAATCCCTCGCGAATAAATACACAAACAGACAATAATTAAAAAAAATAACCTCTTTTAATATCATAATCAATTGCTATGTCACGGTAAAACTCGAAAATAGCAGGGTGGTTTTAGCTGATTTTGATTATGAAAAACTAAAATTCTACGTAGATCAAGCCGCGGACATCAGCCAGTCATTAACATAATATAACCCACGTATTTTTTTTTAAACACCCGCACTTCTTCACAGTTTTATGATAGACTACCTGTTGCCAGTGGCTCCACCCACGTGGTCGGTTATCGCGACCAAACATGGCCTATATCCTTTCTCAAAGCCTAATCCATCTCTGTACCAAATTTCGTCAACATCGGTTCAGTGGTTTAGGCGTGAAAGCGTAACAGACAGACACAGAGTTACTTTCATATTTATAATATTAGTATTGATAATTATGGATAGTATCAGTATCCAGTAACTTTTGACGGCAACTGTACGAGTACTAGGCTGTTATAAATTACAGGAGTGGTTCATAATTGTTATTTCAATGTAAACTAATACGGTTTATTGCAGTTCGGTATAGTTGTCAAAAGTTAGCGTGCGCCGTGAAGTTTACAAATTAATGTAAGTGATTATACCTACTATTATGTTAATAGTATTATGTGCTTGTTCATGAATAAATTAGCTACTTGGAACTATGAAAGTTTGCATTATTTTTGCCCATTAAGGCGTGTTACAGTAGGTAAGTAATAATAACTTTATTATGATTTCTTTTTAACGAATTGTTTACCCCATAATATTGTCACAGAACAGATTTTATTTTATTTTATTTGGGGAGCTTACAGCTACATTCACATATACACAACATTTAGGTTAGTACACGCCAATTACAAGCTTCCACAATTATATCAACCAGTTATATAATAAAACAAAATGGTTAACAGCTGAGAGCAAGAATACAGGAACAGATTGAGCAAATAGAAATATCAACATCTACACACTTTCAACAAAACGCTTCGTTAGACAAGATCTGGCAGAATGCTTACCGGTATTAAAGAGATCCAGGTTACTGTCAACATTCAATTGGTTAAATTCACTAATAATTCTAGGCAGAAAGCTATTCACTCTAAAATTGGTGCGACACGGAGGCCTGCACAATAAGAAATTCTTACGTAATCTTTTAACTGGCACTCTTAGCTTAATTTCAGAGAGAAGCCCAGGACAGTCGATCCCACCCTGAGCAACACTGAGAAGAAGAGTACTAGATATTGTACTATTTTGTTTAATTGTTATATTATTATGTTCACAAAAATAGGCTTCTATAAATAAATACAAGATCTGAATTTTGATATAGGTATACGGAAGATTATCAACATTAAGTACTCACAGTGGGCTGAAGAAGTGCGAATACAATTTGAAACTATATTGTGTTGTGATTGTGTGAAGTCACGTCACACACCATCTAGAAAGTGAATAATAATACATTAACCTTATATAAAGGCATATCTTTCTTTCTTTATCTTCTACTACAAATTTAATGTGTAATAGGTGCTTTTCGTTTTTTTTTAATAAAGGTACCTACTTATCGTCATTCATTCTGTTAAATTAAGCTGAAGTTGCCCACTGTGCCCTTCCACCTGTACATACTAGATACTAGGGCCAAAGACCAGAGTGGCACAACGGACAATGCTGTAAACGTGGTCAAATATTGGGCCAAAAAATTTACTCAATTTTATGAGTCATTGACTCGACGAAGAAGATGAAGTAGACTTAGGTATTCAAAAAATAACCTATAGATTTTAAGCTGTCAACGAACTTAATCTGTAGCCGATTGTAAATATTGTAACAGATTTGTAAATTAGTAATACTTATAAAAGTTAGTAGGTATAATTACTTTTAGTGTCAGATAATAATAACCCAAGGCACAGATAAATATAATACTGTGGTATCCAAGGCTATCCTTTTTAGTGGTCACAAAAATCAATCCGGCAGTGGTTTACCGTCCGAACCTTCGTCAGGCCTATATTAATACACACGGATTAAAGTCACTCGTGTGACATTTTCCCCTGTTCACAGTAAGCTTATTATAAGTTGCCAGTCCTAAAAGTATAAAATCGTAGATAAACATTTCAAATATTGGGTGATGCACTTTTGTTGATAGATAAAACTACAAGATTTTTATGATAGTTTATTAAAAAATTGGTAATTTTTATTTAAATTTGCTATCTATACTATTATATAATTGTAAAGTGGTCGTGTCTGTACATTGGAGATATTTATAAAAAAATACTTGGGTTATGTTATGTTAACGATACTGAACACTAAAATATATTTTTTTTTAATTTCCTGTCTGTTTGTCTGTTTGTTTGCGATGGACGCAAAAACTTTTCCGTGAAGCGACTGCCACGACATCTGACATCCACAAATCCACATACTATTGCCTACCATCATCCTAGCCTCCAACAAAACCTGACACTTTGCATAGCCAGGTAATGGCTATCTGTATAAATAAAAGTAAATTTATGCTACAAGACAGACATAATTTTAATTGAGGACTCCCCCATGGACTCACAGTATCGCTATACTGAAAATATGCGTTGTGGTTTTTGATCGAAATGAGTTTTTATTCAAAGAGTCTCTCAATAAAAAGTGATCTCTACTGGCCAGGCTTTATTAGGTACTCGTACTAACATTGAAAACCAGGCCATTCAAGCACGCGGTAATCAAAACGAGACTACGATATTGTGTTGAGACTTTGGTTTGGGAATAACCCGTTATTTAGAACTAAATATTTTGTTGGCATTTTAAGTTGTACTTGTATTTAATTGTGAGTTATTCTGAAAGAAATTAACATTTCCATATTTGAAACAGAGTAAGGTAAATAAACCAAAATTACATTTACCACAAATTTTAACTTAGTGAAAAGTACCTACAATATTTAATAAAAATTACTTCATGTTTAAACTACCCAATTATAAGTTACATTGACATGTAATACACATGTGCCAGTAATGTTGCAAGCTTTTATCCATGTCCTTCCTATCATAGGGAAACATGGTGTGTATGTATGTTTACATGAAAGATTAAACCACCAAAGCCTATGACCATAGGATCCTTTTCAATCTCATCAAAAAGGTAAAGTCATTAAAACAGTTTGAGTTGCAATCCCTTCCTTCACCGTAGAACACACAATGTTTTTTCCTTAAGCATTTTCTGAACTACTTGTTTGATTATTTCGAGTCCAACGTAACGCTTTTGGTTAATACATAATTCATATGTCGTCCCGGGTCGATATTGAGACTGCAAAGAACCCAACATCGGTCTTTTTAATGAAAATTTATATGGAGAAAATGTCGGCTATGAAATATAACTCTATTATTATTTTGAAAAAGTGTAATGGAATATCAGGGTAGCCATAAACGTAGAATATATTGAGGCAATCAAATTATGGATTCTCGATAATCAATTCGAACCTCTTAGCCTTAGGAAAGATTTTACCACTGTACGTGTAGGTATTGCATAATGGTTTTTGTTCAACATGATACCGCTCGACACTATAAAACTTCGAATATATTACAAAACTTTCTTCCTTATATTTATTGTTCAATAGCTTTCGCCCACGGCTCCGCCCGTATAGACTGGTGATCCCGTCCTATTCAAAGGATACAAGTATTCTATTTACTTTCAACCGTTTCACTAATTGAGGAACAAAGCCAGACAGCCTCCGTGGCGTAGCGGTAGTGAAAGCGGCCGCTACAGGCGCGGGTTCGATCCCCGCTTAGTGCAAATATTTGTGTTCATGAAATATGGGTATTTGCATTAGTCTGGTCGTGCCTCGGAGAGCATGTTAAGCCGTCGGTCCCGGTTGCCATAAGAACATCTATGACAGTCGTTACGGGTAGTTGGAGCCCTAGAAAGTACAAAAACAACGGTCTTAGCTGTAAAGCTTCGATATCGCCTAATGTTACCATTGGGTTGTGGAGATCAGATGGCAATCGCTTTACGGAATATATCGAGTTTTAGCCAAATTCGTAGTTAAGACTGGTAAAAGCGGACCCCAGACTGGGAATTAACGCTAGGATGAATGATGACTAATTGAGGAACAAACATCTCTCAAAACTTCATAGGATAGGTGGGATATTTTTTGTTCTGGGGAACTGCACGATATAACGCCCGTGGGTTACTTCATACCACTCAGCACAAACAGCCAGTTTAGATTCAAACATACTGTTAAACCGGGCACCCTAAGCCTTTCTGCACACTCAGCCTATCGTAGTACCTGACTCAGTGTCTTCTAAGTATCCGGCGACATCACCCCACACCTGCACGCCAGACCTCCCTAGACTTCAGAGCAATCAATAGCAATCAGTAGTTGCATCGTAAAATTCGTTTCCAAAATTCAAATGTAAATCTATTCATTAAAATCTGTTCAAGAACACTTGCTTTCTTTTTTTAAACCAAATTCGGTAAGCCCGCGTAATAGGGCGTTCCTTTAGCTGATACTCGTATTATGAAAGTAACCTTCCTGTTGAAGCTTTCCAATATGACCTCCTCCTCATATTCCTCCTCCAGAAATAGGAACCAGGCTACATTTTATTCCGAGAGTAGCCGTTGTCCCAACCTTGAAAACGTGCTGAAAATTCCACGAGGGTAAAGCCACTGACAAAACAAGATTAGGTAATTCTTGCTTTTTTGACAAAGAACAAATTTCTTCAATATTTCCAGCTGACAGAGTTCCAAGAAATTTTAGCCCCCAAAAACAGTGCTTTATTACCTTAATTCGAACTTAGTGAATGTCAGCCAATTATTCAAGAGAATTCCGTTATTAGACCTTTGACATCAAAGGAACCGTAAAATCTAAGAACCTATTAAGTGCACCCGGTAGGACGTTTAAAAACTCACAGATTGGTTTTAAACCTTATTGACAGTACGTAAAGTTTATTTTTGTGGGTAAAGTTTGCGACTTGTAAGGGTCGCGTATTGTGAGATTCAGCTGGAATAGTGAGTACTTCTCACGAAAAGAACCCTTTTGTGGACGTAATACGATTGTTAAATTTGGTCATACCCTGGCACATTTACGGTATGGGCTCTACAGATATAAAATGATATAAAATTATTATGTCTTCTTAAATCTCATCATCATCTTCATAGCGATTTCGCAGTTGTGTCCAAAGTTTGGCTTTGGAGTCCGAGGTCGGCTTATTGTTTCTGAGATCTTTCAAAAGATTAAAAAATTACATTTTTGTAATTTTAAATCTTTTGAATTGGTGGTTCAGCGCACGAGGATACTTAAGGTACAGCCTGGTCACGGGTCATCAAATACCGAGGCTGAGGCAGCTTCTGGCATATCCTTTACACCCCGCCTTAGCCAGAGTCATCAAAGGCCCCTCGGGTTTGAAACTATGATGTCCCAATTTTGTTTTTGGTGGGGTGTCGTATATAGGCCTCAAAGGCGTTGTAAAGCCTACAAATATCCAGTCTATACTCTGTTCCATTTCGAGTTGGTTACCGTGTAACGAACTCTAAAATAAATCCTGCGTCAGAGCTTCCGTCAATCAGTAGATCTACTGACTTGCAGGAGAAATTGACTAGGGCCCTATATTTCCAATCTTTATTCTGTCTAACCTCTATAAATTTAACACACCACAATAAAACTGAAAAGCATTAACATAAATGCGAATTTAGCTAACAGCTCCATACACGTTCTCGCGGTAAAACCGCCGGTATCTCGTAAAACGTTTAAATAAAGGTTTCAAAACGTTATCCGCGAATTCCGGCGGAATTGCGAAAATTCATTTTCTAGAAGACAGAACGAATCAACGTTTCGCTTATAAACGGGGCTTAAGGCCCCGAATCAGATCAGCATCGAAAAATCGGTATTTTCGAAACCGTTTTTCTTTTTAACTATAAAACCTACAGATCTGGAATTCACATGCCTGCATACTACAGAATATACAGAGTAACTTCACCTTTTCATAAATTAAATAAAAAAGGAGGAAATAGTTGAAAAGAGGCTCTGAACAACACTCTACTCTTTCTTATGAAACCAAATATTGTCTATAATATGTATCCAAATAATCTAAAATTTCACATGTATGTTAAATAAGTGTATTAGCATGACGTGACCTTCTTAGTTAGTAACCGTCGCCTATAAAGTTATCTATAAAAATTGGTTTTACTGATTTTTACGGTTCAAATATGAGCTAATGACCTTGAGCATTTGTATGGTCAAAGTCATTCGCGTATGTAATCACCTTAACTACCGTTATAATTTATGGATTATTAAATTTGGGAAAGTCGCGATGACATTGTTTCTAAAACGTCGAAAGGGGATTGCGTCAAGCTTGATGTTTGTCCTTTGTGATGAAGGTTTACCTATCAGTTTGTTGGTGGTTGGTTTGTTTGACGACCCGTGTGGTGTGAAACGGCTGTGTTAGATGTTACCTACGAGTGCGTTTTCGGCTAAGTGTAAATTTATTGAATCTTCTGTAAAAATATATATACGTATGTTTATCTACATTCTAGAAGCCGTATCACAAGCTTTGCGTAATAAGTTCTAGAACAGTTATTTTTTAGGTTCTGGCGTAGACTTTCCTCTCGGAGTTGGAAGGATTCATATGATGGCACTCGCAATGTGCATAGTAATCAAAATAAGACGAATAAGTAGTAGCTAAAATAAGCAATCCGAAGATTTCCTTATTCTATTTTTAAATATCAGACCCTTCAATATATCCTTTATCCCAAACAAAAACAATAAAACTTTTCAAACTTCGAACCATTTTCAATCAGCCGCAAGTTGTACGAACTCACAACTCTCGTATTAACTTGGCGAGACTGCCAATCAAATAGCGCTTAGCTCGGATTAATCTAAACAGAGTTTTGACCTGTCACAACTGTCAAGATCATGAAAATAATCACCATAATGGCGGAACAGCGCAAGTTTAAAAGTGGGATTTATGCTATGGCAGACTTCTATCAAATGCCGAAGGAGATTAAAAGATAGTCAATCAAAATGTCTACTGTTCGCGTGAGGTTATTTTATTGATAGGTTTGTACTGGATTATGCTAAACTGCACTTGGACAATGCAGCTGCTCTTGAAGCCGCGTCGTTTGCCGCTGATTAATAGACGAGGCTTGGGGCAGGCTCTCCTCCAATTTACTTATGATAAATTACGATGCAGATTCCAAGATAGTTTAGCTTCCTCTATCAATTTCATTTCTAGTGTCATTATTCAAAGTTTTTGTTAAACCTGGATTACGGAAATTACAGTAGGAATTTGGAAGGGATTAGTCTCTTAATGCCGAAAGGAAAGCCCACGCCATAATTTCGATTCTGAACCTAAACCCATTTGTTTATTTAACGTAACTTAAAAAAAGCTGTAAAATTATATTTTTATAATTTTTCACTTTCATTGGTTTTTTTTTTCATATGTGTTCGGAATAATCAAATCCCAAAATGGCCAGAATGCAAAAAGACCATAATTACCATACTCTAAACTGTATGAATTCCAAAATGTTCATGTACCAAATTGTCTACATCCAAGAATGGGTAGGTACTGGCTTGCAGATAAGGTTCACTTGACTTCGATGGCCTTATTGGGGCTGTATTTTTTTTACCAAGGACTTTTTATTTTATATATTTAGGATTCTATATAGGACACGTCAATTTGATTTCACCTCCCCTATCTCTGAAAAGAGGGTTACCATTATAGACACGTACCATTTTACAAAGGTGGCACTCCACTTGACGGCCTCATCAGGCAGGGATTGGTACTGAATCTCAACAGTCATAAAATCAACAATTAAAACATACACACCGTAAGACCAACAATTCAAAATCTCTACGATTCAAAATCTCAACGATTCAAAATGCAACCGATCAATTTAGGATTTACATTTATCTATTCAATATCCGCGCTGGATGCGAGCCGCTTCCAACCGGTCCTATTGGAGATCTATAGGGGAGGCCTATGTCCAGCAGTGGACTTCCTATGGCTGAAATGATGATGATGATGATTCAATATCCGAATATTGCGTCTTTCTGAAAAACAAGAATTTTTCCCTATTCTATAGGGTGACACGAATGTAAAAACTTACAAAACTATCTAAAGATCACCATCGAACGGATAGCGATTTCCTTATTTTCGTTAGGGGATACATATAAAGTGCAGATTATTATCATCTGTTATTTTATCCCGTGAAGATAAAATCTGAAAATAAACGCGATCGCTACGAACTATTCATATCTTGTTTTTATTGCCGATGGTCGTCCTCCTCATAGCGAGTTCCTTATTGCATGCAAAGTTCACATTTTTAAGTTCGAGGTCGAGGTCTACTTATTGTTTCGGATTGGTATGTTGGCTTTTACAGGCACGACTGCCGTCTGACCTCTGAACCTGCGCCAAACCCTCGTCTGTTCTTCAGCGGTGTATCAATTAGCAGGCGAGGTTGAATTGGGCCTCAAAATGTAGGTCCTCTTTGTCTTAAACACTGGTACCATTGACGTTGAACATAATATGGCTTGCAGTTGTGTCACGCGCGTTTTCGTAAACATGAACGATTTGTTGATTTGTCAGCTCAACACACTCGTCTCTTGATATTCACAGTTAAGTTAACCTACAGAGCGTGCAAATTAGTAAATCCTTGGAACAATGGCAAATCCTGCCCGCTAAAGAGATTAGGTTAATTGACAATTTGTACAGATAGAAAAGAAATTACGGCTTAGGTAGATACATTGAAATAGCTGTTATTGTGAGAAAATAAAACTGATGAATAACATCTTTCATGATCTTTTGGAAATTTTGGTAGTTTTCAGCAACTTTTGTCGTGATTTCAGTACTTTTAAGTATTAACAACGGTGAGAAAATGGTGTTACAAAACTTGTAAAAAAAAAGCTTTAGTATACTATTTCGAAAAGTGAAATCAAGAATCCTGTTGTGTTACTTTCCCACGAATCAGAAGGCCTCCCTAAAAACGAAGTTTAATTGTCCAATTACAGGCAGGGGAGGATGGGGTGAAAGGGATGACGTGAACCATCCTTTGAAGTAAAGTTTTACAAAATTACAATCACACATACAAATGCGGTTCAAATTGCCTTTGAGTACCGAAAACGGACTTTCCGAGAATTGTTGACTGCACATTCGGAACTCATTTAAAAAGTTTTCAAAACCCACATTAAAATTTCCCCTGTGAATGTCGACTAATTTTGTTAAAAGCATGTTAATCTATGCATAGGTAGGCACTATGGGTGCGCTGTGTCGGCGCTCTGTCTGCGTCCGCGATGGCTCGATTTGTGACTTGCGGCGCGGCGCGTGCGTGCATTGACGTGGAGCGGTCGACACTGATCATAGATTAATAGGTATATACTTACTGGAGATCACCCGTGCGCGCCGCGCGCTCGCACTACTAGTGATGAGTCATGCTACTTTATAGTATTATTAGGTATGTAACTATGTAACTATGTTTCTGTGTATTTATTTTAGTGGGTGTTATTTTGTATTTTTTTCTATTTGTATTTTTTTTATGTGTGTGTTTAATAAACGTCTTTTCTTTCTTTCTTCTTTCTTTCTAATAATAATTTGGGTCAAAAGGCTAGGCGTCAACCGGAGCCGCAGTGTTGACAAAAGGACATGAAATGAGATGGTCCATCTTGCTTGGAATTTGGGCCCACTAAAAAGTTTTGCTATCGAGTCGTGTCCAAAATATTTTATCCGAAACAAAAAAAAAGATAAAATCAGGGTAATACTACACTTTGCAATATATTTTTTCTATGAATAGATGAATGGTGACAATTTTTCAGAAACTTTGCCTTCAGCTTACCATCAGGCGAGGCGAAGTCAAATTGACGTGTACTACTTATATAAAAAAAATACATGTATTTAAAGATGTCATCTGTATGTATATAAATAGAATGAAGGGAATAAAATAATACTCTTCTAAAGAATCGCATTATTAACTCTTACTCATAAATACACACTTGCATTTTATAAAATTAACAATAAAAGTAAAAAAAAAATACTTTATACATAGTAATAACAATTTGTATGCCAACCTTTCCTATAGTTCGCTAGAATATCGGTAGATGGCCCCAAGACGCATGTATAGGAGCAGCCCGAGTAGCTCAGTTGGTCAGATCAATCCCGCTATAAGAGACTGGTCACAGGTTCAAGTCCCGTCCTGACGCTTGATTTTGCTAAAGTAAAACCACTGTCATACCACAGCCACTGCAAAAAATGGCATAAAATCTAGACTTCATTTTCATAGAGACAAAGTCCAAATTTAAATGAAAAGAGTTTCTTTACACTTTTAACTCCATCAAAAAGGGCGGATGTTTTCAATTCGACTGAATGTTTTTTATACTTAATTATGCATTAGATACCTATCCAGAGTAGTCAAACTATGCGGTTTCCATTATTATGGGAGGTAGTAGAGTATTTATATTCATATGATGCTAACACGCTGGCCGTTGAGGGTCCCGTACGTAGTTTCGAATGACGTTGCAGCGATAGGTCGTTGTGTCGAAAAACTTTCTGCGTGGTACGCTGGAGCGAAAAGTCATTGAAGCGAATTCCATCAGGGCGAATGACACTGCAGCGACAAACATTGTGGCGAAAAATGTTTGAAATTACATATACCTAGGTATGCAACTTTAAACCCATTTTTTATGAATTATTTTTACTAGTAGGTACCACGCTGAAAGTTTTTCGCCACAACGACCTATCGCTGCAACGTCATTCGAAACTACGTACGGGACCCGGCCGTTGATATCAAAGCAAGTGCGCGCTCAGAATAATATTTACACTGTCATTTAATCACAGACGTAATTTACAGTACATTTAATGTAGATTAATAATGTAGAAATAACTAAAGAGATATTATTATTTATAATTTTCAATATACAAGCAAAAATTTGAAAAAAGGACCTATTCCGCCTTCGCCCATCGCCAGCTCGTGTAGGCTAGGCACATTAATAGGTTCCGCTAGCTATCAAACTTATTTCAATCTTTTCAATATCGTAAAAAGTAAAAGTAGTCGAGTTTTTATTTTTTATTTTTGATAATTACTTTACTCTTATTTATTCATTCTTAATTACAATTTTATAGTACAATCAGTCACAAAAAGGTGCCCATGACGCTGACAGCGTTGCCTCGCTGAATCGCAATGGTCATCCTTTGCCCCAGAAAGAAGCCGGAGTGGATTTACCATTTATAAAATTACTAGCTTTTGCCCGCGGCTCCGCCCGCGTGGATGTCGGTTATCGCGACCAAACATAGCCTATGTCCTTTCTCGAGGTCTAATCTACCCCTATACCAAATTTCATTAAAATCGGTTCAGTGGTTTGGGCGTGAAAGTGAGACAGACAGACAGACAGACAGACAGACAGACAGACAGAGTTACTTTCACATTTATAATATTAGTAGGGATAACATTAATATAACAATAACACATATCGAGAATAATAATGACCTTAAACAATTCGAATATCAAAAATTCAAACCACGTTTGAGATAAATGACCTCATGAATTGCTTAAGGTCATTATTCTCGAAAATAACGAACTAAACGATATTTTAATACGACAAGATTCTTTTAATTTATAGCTTCCGAAAGATATTTGATAGCTTTAAATCAGAGAACAAAAAATAAACAAATTAATTTGTCAAATATTCTGCCCATTTTTTAGGGTTCCCTGCTCAAAGAATGACTGAGAGAACCTTAACTGAAAGAACTAAAAATAATATTTTATCTTTTAAACCACAATATATAAACAGCTAACATTTAAATAGAACATGCTCTGATATATTGCTGCTATAAGAACTAATAAAATAAAAATGTGTTATAACACTTATAACGTATCCTTTGTATATTTTGCTAACGGATTGAAACACACAGTTAAAAAAAAACCTCTTTTTCACTGACTCCATCGTAATTTATTTGGTATTATTTCGTTAGTATCTCCTAGATGGTTATTGGTATCGATAGACTTCGTTCAAAAATAGTTTTATTTTAATGAATGATATTCGCGTGAAGTTCTGTCAGTATCAAAGCACATAGTGTTCTATTTGGTACGGAACACTTCATATGTAAGGCCGTTTCTCACTTGACCGGTTTTTCATTATTTTCAACGAAGGTTTTTGAATCATCAGTTTTTGAAAACAAAAATAAAATAAACAAAGAGATTTATTATTAATTGCATCGAAGACCGTCAAACAAAAATAAATTATTAAGAAATTTGAATTTCTTCGCTATTTTATAAATTACAATTAAGTTTCTAAGCTGTTTTCTTACACAGTAATACAAACAAAATGGTTAAATTGGATTTCGGTCTGTTCGTTTATATTTGTTACGGATGGCAAGCTTCTGTAATTGGCTATTCAGAGAAAGCCCAGAAGAAATGTATTTTTTTTTATTATATACACTAACAACTATACAAAAGGTGGAGGAGGCCTACCTTTATTATTAGGATTAGGACTAGGACTAAAACGAAAGGATTAGGACGAAAATACCGTCGTGTCCTAACACGACGGTATTTTCGTCCTAATCGAACAGTGCCTCCGACTGGGGAAGTACCTCCGCCCTACAGAATACCACGGGTATAATAACCTCGAGTCGTGTTCCCGGGCAGTGAGTAGGGTAGCCAGAGCTCAGTGGAGAGGTTTTGTGCTGCCAGTGGGAAGACTAAAGGCTTGTCCTACTGGTCTTCTTCGTTGACGGCACAGAATCTCTCTGTTGTTAAAGGTTCGGCAGCACGAGTGCGACTCCCCTGGTGTTGCACTCGTCCATAGGCCACGGTAACCACTTTCTATCAGGTGGGCCGTGTGCTTGTCTGCGACCTAAGTGGTAAAAAAAAAGAGCGAACAGAGGTATAACGCTAACATTTCGAGAACTACCTATGTTTATTACTTCCTCATTCAGTCAATATGACTTACAATATCCCGGCTTCTTGTCAGATTTTGTCAGTCCTGCCTTTGTTTGCAGTTTCACGCAATAGGGATGGATATTATTGCCGTCAACCGGATCACAAGACTACTCTGTATAACAAAAACGCCGGTAGTGAAAGCCTAGTAAATTGAAGTAAGCTATTGATGTACCCAGTGTAAATAAAAATATATCTGAGTAAGCACGAATATTGAATCGGATAAACTGTGTTATGTTTTGCGTACACACTATAAAGGTGCATTTAGACCAAACGAACATAGAGACAGAGCATTCTATCGAAACCTTATTTTCAGACAGCCTCCGTGGCGTAGCGGTAGTGAACGCAGCCGCAACGCAGGAGGCTTTCGATCCCCGCTCAGTGCAAATATTTGTGTTCATGAAATATGAGTATTTGCATTGGTCTGGTCGTGCCTCGGAGAGCACGTTAAGCCGTCGGTCCCGGTTGCCATAAGAACATCTATGGCAGTCGTTACGGATAGTTGGAGCCCTAAAAAAATCTAAAAATAAAAAACAACGGTCTAGCTGCAAAGCTTCGATATCGCTTAATGTTATCATTGGGCTGTGGAGGTCAGATGGCAATCGCTTCACGAAAAAATATCGAGGTCTATCTGTAATTAAGACTGGTAAAGCGGACCCCAAACTCCGAGCTGAAAAGCTTCGGATGCGACTGGGAATTAACGCTAGGATGAGAGAGAAACGAAACCTTATTTTCAGCGTTTACATGGATAGAACAACGAACGAATGTTCAGTCACTGTTTACACTAATAGAATTTCACGTAGAGGGGATAGATTGATGTAAACCAACCATAAAGCAAATACGAATTTTGACAAATGGACGAACACAAATGACCAAAACCTTTTTAATAAGAACTGGATCAAAATCCGTTCAGTAGTTTTTGTGTCCGTTGAGAAAAATTATATGATAAATTTTAGAGTTTGAAATAATTTGATGATGAAGATGAATCATTATCAATAATGGCGCTAATGTTCCATGTGCAAACACAATGTAAATTTTCACTGAAAAAGAAACTTGGGGTACGTACTCAAACTTCAAACTTCAAAAACTTTATTGTGAAACATAGGTACAGAGATGGTCTATTATATAATTTGATCAACCACTCCAAGTTTCTTTTTCTCCAATGTATAGACACATTACAACTAATTTACTTTATAATAATAATAATATACTTAGATTTATCTAAGCAATAGTTAACCAATATTATAATAACTCAAACATAGGCGCGAATACCAGGGTAGATTATCTTGATACATGTTACAATGTACCATAATGTGAAACCCATATGTGCATATGCATACACAACGCTTATAAGGAAATTAACAGCTGGGTATGTTAGCTCTGCTTGGCACAATAGATTGGTGAATGCAGGCTTGCATTTGTGCGCTCGTAGCACACACATATTGCATCCTGTACTGCAGCAGTAATCAAACTACTACATCAATCATTGTCTGAATAGCTTAGCACTGTAATAGTATATTATAATAAAATTATAATACACTTTTTTATTAATAGAGACGGTGTGCAATCAATATTTAGGTACCTAGATGGCGGAATAAAAATTGAATTGCTAAGCGAACATCTATGGCAGCCGTTACGGATAGTTGGAGCCCAAAAAATTTCAGACATCTGGTCTACAGAACTTTTATCTCGCAATTGTGTTGTCGACGTTAAATGGCAGTCGTTTGACGAAAAATATTTAAATTCAGCTGTGTCACCGTTGGACTGGAAGAGACGGGTCCCGGACTCCGATGCGACCTTGATTTTTTGTGGTTGATAGGCTCTCGTATGACCACCATCTCACCTGTTGATAAGTGTAGATGTGGTCGACGGACGGACTAGAGTGAATAGGATACTACTTTTAGACGCTTGTCTAAAAGCTTGTCTTGCCTATTCACTCTAGTCTTAAACATATTCAATTTGAAGGCATGATGATGGCGGAGCGAAAATATATTAAAAGGACTCCTAATGAATGGAAGGCATATCACATTACACGAGGAAGCAGCCATGGTAGGGTTACTTTTAAACTTGCCGTGGGCCATACTCTGCGCTTGAGAGCAGAGGACCGTCGTTGTTACTTTGATATGACATCCCAGAATATATTGAAATACTTTGATAAGTTGCGCTAACTTTCCTAACTTACTAATTGAGGTTGCTGTACATTATTTTTATATACACCATCTTTATCAAACTGGCGACGAGGTGAAGCCCGGAGCCCGGATCGGAGCCCGGGATTCACTCCAGTGAACCACTATTGTATGCCTTGAGGTGTAGAATGGAGAAACTTTGTATTCTATTATTACATCACATTTTAAGGTTTGTTCCATCTGAAGGTAAACATACAGCCCATGACGAAGTATACGCTTGACAGCAATTGGCTCGCCCTTATTATGTAGGACCGAAAATCAGGGTTGTTCCGTATTGATCCCACGAAAGTTGTCCCGAATTCGAAAATTCTTGATTGATCCCACTTTTACTTCCTTATTGATCCCGCGGCTGGGTGAAAATCATAGTTGACGAAATGTGAAATAAACACCTCCACAGCTTTCTTGCAACAGATAACAGAATATATATTGGTTCCCGGCAGAGTAATTTGGGCCACCCCATCTCCTCCCATGCGGTGTCGTACAAGGCGACTAAAGGATATGGCTGTGATATATACATACAGTCCAGACATGGCTCGAGTCAACAATAGTGCCCGGAAAACGTCAACAGGCTCACCCCCTATTACGTGGGACATAATAGAATGATTGGTGAAATGAGGGTATTAATTCACCTCTGCCTAACCCTCTGGGGATAAAGGCGTGATTGTATGTATGTATGTACATCACATTTTGACACTAAATTGATTTGAAATTGAAATATATTTACTAGCAAGTAATACCTATGCGGATAGAAAATATTTAACGTAAATATTGAAAAGGACAGTCCAATAGGCTCTCAGCTCAAGCAACGGAGTAAAATCTATTCCTTCTTTAAGTTGAAACGACATTGTAAAGCTTTAGTGCTATTGTCCAGCTTAAAATTGAATGTACATAAGTTGTACATGCATGTACAAAAGTGCTAGAAGAAAATATTAGACTAGTTCTTTGCAGCTTTCATAATTTTACTCTGAATTATTAATTTCTTCGAATGGCCCTTACTGGCGTGCATCAAAAAAAGTTTCTGGTAAACGATAATAGGTTCTCTCCTTAGAGTGTACATTCAGCTATCTATATTCTAAGGTTCCCTCCCTCCCACCTCCTTATAACGAGGGGTTGGATAAAAGTAATAGTGAAATATGGATGATATCGTCTAGCTGCAATGCTTCGATATCGCCTTATGTCACCATTGGGTTGTGGAGGTCAGATGATAGGCGCTTCACGGAAAATATCGAGTTTCAGCCAAATCCGTGGCTTCCTAAGACTGGTAAAGCGAACCCCAGGCTCCGAGGTGAAAGCTTCGGATGCAACTGGGAATTAACGCTAGGATGAAGAAGATTGTTTTTAAAAGATCTATGTACATTGACAGAAGTCATGTCGCTAATAAATTATAGTATGACTCATAATAAGTAGGTACCCAGCTGAAAGCCTCATCGAAGAAATAGTCTCATCTACAGTTACGGGGTCAAGAGACGTAGTGAAAAAATATTGTTGTACTTACCCTTTCTAGGATATTCAGACGTGCGTATATAATAAACCTATTGCACTATAGGTTTAACAGCTTTATATATATCAGCAGTAAACATTCTAATATGTGTGTATATTAAACTTAATGAAATAAATACGTGTCCTTACATCGTTCATTATAGCCTTAATGAGATTTAGTTTGTCTGGAATGCTCCCTGTGGAATTAAATGTAAGAGAACACTAATTTAAAGTTAGCAGTGAGTTCGAAAGTTAACAGTATTGAAAACAGTAATTAAGTAAAGAACTAAGTAAATTTTATTATATTTATCAGATTATTACAATCTTGAGTATTTTTTTCCATTCATCTATGTCTTCAGGAGTGGTTCCCGGTACATTAGAATTTGGGTCAGCCCATTTCTTCCAATGTGGTGACAAGGCGACTAAGGGATACGGCTGTTTGACATCAGACAGATATATACAGCCCAGACTCAGCCTCAGATGCATTGTGAGTCAACTATAGTGCCCGGAATGCGGCATCGGCAATAGGCTCACTCCCTATTACGTTGGACCTAATAACTATTATAAATAATGATTGGTGAAATGTGAGTGTTAATTCATTTCTGCCTAACCCTCCGGGGATAAAGGTATGAATAATGTATGTTTGTATCCATATATCTATCTATCAAGCGGCTACACACACACACCTGCCGCAGGGGCGATCTAGGGTGAAAACGTGAGTATGAGCCTTAATTGACCCTTAATCGCTTCCTAAGTTGTTATGTGTGTAGCCATTTTCTAGATTGCGCCGATATTGTCCCGACCGCTTTGCACCCTAGATCGCTCCTGCGGCAGGTGTGTGTGTAGCGCCTAAGTTGCCCCTGCCGTTGCACGTTGCCGTGTGTGTAGCGCGATTGGAGCAATTTCTGCTGGACACACACGTTCAAGTATACTTGCGCAAGTTGAGACTTGCACAAGTATATTTGAACGTGTGTTGGATATACAAGTATACATGAACGTGTGTGCCAGCGTTGCGTTCAAGTCTCAGTACCGTACTAGGCGCGCGCCTATACGTACGTTTGTTCTGCGATCAATTTCCCGTCAAAATGAGTGAGATTTTCTACATAAAAAATCATTATCCCTAAATTATATCTATTTTTTATTTATAATATAGGACTCGTCAATTTGACTTCACCTTTTTTTTTTTTTTTTTTATTTATTTAATTACCAGAGTACATATTTACAAATTAAACTTAGTTTAAGGTATCGCTAAGGCTACCGGAGCCTGTGCGCGATACACATGATTCATACTTCATTACATAGACATTACAATCTTATAAATAGAAATTATATATGAATTTAAGATACATCATCTCAAGCACAATTCCTACACCGAGTACACAGTACATACAATCTAGTATGCAAAAGTCGTACTTTCCACCAGAACTGCAGGTAAACTTACCTACAATTCTGCCAAAAAATAGGACTTGAGCTTATATTTAATGTTCCTCACATTAATTTTCTCTCGCATGGAGGTAGGCAAAGAATTGATAAGGCGCGGTACAAGGAATGTACTTGTCCGCTCGCCGTAGCAATTCCTTGCCCTCACAGTAGCAAGTTTTTTTTGTGCGACTCGTCGTGTATATACAGAATGCTCTATTTTGTTTTGTATATTTGTATCAAAGAATTGTTCTTTTAGGATATTGAATTTTACTTTTTCATATATTGGAAGTGTTTTACAGTGGTGAAAAAGTTTGGACTCCTCAGTGCACTGGTTTCTAAGCTTGGGTGGCACGATTATTTTTAATATTCTGAGTTGCAGATTGTAGATCGAATCGAGGTAAGTTTTGTAGGTTCTACCATAGCTTGATAGGCCATAGCTAATGACGGCGTCAAAGAATGCATTGTATAGCAGGAGTCGAGTTTTGAAGGGCATTCGGTTTTTTATTATATGCATTTTAGCCAATAATGCGCGTAGCTTGTCACAGACTCGACTGACATGAGGCCCCCAGTTGAATTTACTGTCTATTATCAGACCCAGATACGTGTGTGTGTCGACCTGCTCAATATTTGGACACGATGTGGTATCACAGATTGATGAGTGGTTATTACTGTGCTTGTGTTGACAAATGTGGGAATGGACTACTAGTTGGTATTCGCAGCGCTGACATTTTAGGTGAGGTGATTTTATATGCATTAGCTTGGTTTTTTGAGCATTAAGCACGAGTCCCATATCATGACACCACATATTGAGCCTATCAAAGTCATGCTGCATGAGTGACATGATTTCTCTAAGGTTTTTACCTGCAATAAGAAGGCAAGTGTCATCAGCAAATTGGTAGGACTTGCAATGATCAAATACCGAGTTCATATCATTGACGTAGGCTAAGAAGTGCAAGGGACCACAGACGGAACCTTGAGCTGTTCCATGGGTCACGCAATGCGTGTCACTGAGTTGGTCTGCGATTTGAACACGGTATGTCCTGTTCCTAAGATAGCTAGCACACCAGTTGTGTATGGGTCCTCTTAGGCCAGAGTCTTCTAGTTTTACAAGTAGCTTGTCATGGTCCAGTGTATCGAAAGCACGAGAAAAATCAATAAATAAAGCGAGCACATGATTTTGGTCATTGAGAGCTGAGTTGATATAGTCTGTGAAGTTAGCCAAAAGTGAGGTAGTGCTTTTGTTGGGTTGAAAACCGTATTGTGACTCATTTATAATTGAATTTTTTTGATAAAAGTCGTGGATTTGGTTGCATATAAATTTCTCAACGATCTTATCAATTGAAGATAACAGTGTTATAGGTCGATAATTATTTTCGTTGTGCCGTTCCCCCCTTTTATACACCGGCCTCACACAACCCAATTTTAGGACATCTGGATAACGACCTGTCTGGATACTTTTATTTATTAAATTAGCAAGAGGGGCAGCTATTTTATTACCTAGCTTTTGTATATCTATTACTCTTATTTTATCCAGACCAGGGGCCTTTCTGCTATTTAATGAATTTATAAGTTTTTGAATTTTTTCTGGTGTTGCCTTATGGAGTCTGATACTGAGGTTGGAGCAAGTTCTAGAATAATTAGTAAGGAGGAGTGATTTACAATCTGGTACGATAGATTGTACAGCCCTGTCAAAACTATTTGCAAATTTGTTTGATATGTCAGATGGCGTTAGTTTCTGAGAACTAAATGCATCCAGGATGAATTTATCAATAGATTGCTGTACCCTACCACAGATTGAGTTCACTATATTCCATAGCATTTTAGGATTATGGTAATTAGCTATAATTTGATCTTTATTATATTTATTCCTGTACCACTCCAATGTTTTGTGTGTTTTGTTTCTCAGCCTATTGTACTCTAAACGCATGACATTATTACTCGGATCTTTTCTCCACTTCCTGTAGCATACGTCTCTCATTTCGCAAAGCTTTGCTAGGTTTTTATTCATCCACGGTAGTTTTTTTCTGTTTTTATTATTTTTTATATTGATAATACGTTTTGATTTTTCTAGGGAGTGTATAAAAGCATTTTTAATTAATTCAAGAATGGAGTCCACAGTAGTGTACCCAGATGTATCATCCCAATTATAGTTATTTAGCTCGCTATACAAAGTTTTTTTGTCAATAATGCATTTTGTAATAGGCGCATCCTGTATCACACGCCGGCCACACGGCCTGCCACTACTGGTAAGGCAAATGCAAGTAGCGCGGTGGTCAGCCAGAACTGTGTCGATTGCCGCCGTGTACGGTATTAACGTGTGTGCTCGCGTGAATATGTGGTCAATACACGACTTTGTTACGTTATCTTTTCTTTTTTCAATTCGAGTGTAATCTGTAATGCCACACGCTAGACCGCACTCGGACAGCATGTCCGTATACAATGTTCTGACGGATGTGTGCAATTTAAGATCGATGTTCATGTCTCCCATGACTACCGTTGTTGTGCCAATAGGGAATGTATCCAGTGTGTTGTGTAGCTCTTTTACAAATAGGAGTTTATTTGAGGAAGGTGGTCTATAAACAGCGCATATAGCTATGGTGTCATTGTGAGATGTCTTTAGAATACCTCCAAGGAATTCAAAAGTACGAGTTCTATGTATTATCGGCGTAAATTTCAAATTATTTTTGATAAAAATTATTAAACCTCCTCCTTTTTTTTGCGAGCGGAGCTGTGAGTACATTCGGTATTCAGGAATGGAGAATAACTGCGAAATTTCGTCAGAGATCCCCACTTCCGTTAACACAATACAATCAATGGCCTGAGTAGCGCAGTCAATAATTTGTAATAATTTTGGGAAGTTTTTGAGCATCGATCTTATATTCATGTGAAGGCATGACAAATGAATATTTTTCGTAGGTAAACAATTGTAAAATGAGTTAATATTGAGACAACTGAAAAATTCCTGGGAAATAGGTTCTTCGTTATCTACTATATTGAATTTTAAGAGTAAAAATTTGGACACAAACGAGCATATTGCAGTAATTTTGTTTTAATTGTGAGAGTTTAGTAGTTTGTCTATGTCGTGGGTAGACCGGACTAATTCTACATTTTTACTCTCGTCAGTTTTTTTAGCGTACAACTTGCCCGCCTTACACCATACGTACTTGAAAGGACCGGTTGGAGACTTGAGACGTTGTTTTGCTTGGTACAGCAGAGTTTTCATGTTTCTGGTCAAGGATTCTCTTACAAAAATTTTTTCAGCGGCTTTTTCTACGGGTACTGAAGGCGACACATCACCTACCGTGAGATCTTTTACCTTAGCAGCGGATAACCATTTTTCGCGGGCGACTTTGGTATTGAGCTCAACTACGAGGTATCCGGATCTCTCCGTTCGTCCTGTAACCTGGCGCGCGTCGTGTATGGTATCGCAACTAATCTCTAGTTTGGCTGCTACTTTTTTGTTGTATTCATCACTTCAGAGTTCGGAACGGGCGGCAGACCTGCAATCTCAACGTAGGTAGATAAATTTTTTTGTTCAGCTTCTTCTATTCGTTGTTCCATTGCGGACAGGCGCAGTTCGAAATTCTTTTTGGCGTTCGTCAGTTCTAGGTTCTTGTTCTCCAGTTGCTTTATTTTGTTATTTTGATTTCTCAGCATCTCTTCCATACTTGTTACCTGGTCACCGATAAATTCTAGGGATTGTTGAAAGCCCTCAAGTTCGTCCTTGATCGTCTTCTTTATTTCATCGGCTAGGTTCTTCATGAGCTTGCGCACATCGATTGGGGTTAAACCAGTTGCTTCTTCAGCTTCTTCTTCCGGGATAAAGAATGAAGTGCGTCGGCTCGTGTTTTGCAGACAATCATTACAACTCCATTCTAATCCATCCGATGCTTGAAGGGCTGTCAGCTGTTTCGACGATAGTTTGGCGCATTCACTTGTAGCATGAACGACCTTTTCACATCTGCTACATTCTATGCCCGGGCATTTTTTTGTGATATTACTTCTGCATTTAATACACTTTTTTAGAACCATGGTAAGTAGTATCTACAGGTATATTATGAGGTAGAGGGTATCTGATAGCTTGATGCCAATATTTGAATGCAAACATTCAATTTGGATAATAAATTTGATGCGCAAATACCCACGTTTTTTTATACATGGGCAGAGGTGTAATAACTTTGTTTACACACAGTTCGTTTTGTCTAACTGACATTTTGTCAAAATGACAGCAGGTCTGTTTTATCCGTTACCCGTTAGATGAAAATGTCCTAAGCCATTCGTACAATTATAATTATGTCATCTTTTGTGATTTTGGTTCCCTAAGAGCGGCTACACACACACCTGCCGCAGGGGCGATCTAGGAAGCAAAGCGGTTGGGGCAATATTGGGACAATATCGGAGATCTCTACACACACACCTGCCGCAGGGGCGATCTAGGGTGCAAAGCGGTTGGGGCAATATCGGAGCAATATCGGGCCAATATCAGGGATTCTCTACACACTTGCCTGCCGCGCAGTCAGCCCACGGAAACTTCGCTACATTTATTAATCTGTGGGTACATAGCGGTGACAGTGTTGTAACCTCCTATCCTAACCTACCTGTACCCCTCTTTAACTCCTGACCGTTTTCTTCTACCTTACCCTCTACTTTCCACTCTTACCATGCTCTTATCCCACACCCATGTGAAGCTCACAATTCCTATTCAACTTCCTAACTAACATTTGATGTCAAATCTATCAATACAATACCTACTTACTTATCAAATAACTCTATCATGATACATATAAATTCTATTACGACTTAATATTAATTTGGCCAATGAACGTCGTAGTGGGAAAGGACTCTTATCATGATACGTAGTTACCCTATGCTCTATAAAGGGGAGTATGTGCTAATTTTTCATTAAAATAAGCGCCTACTTAAATTAATATACTACTAGTTTGTAAACATGATTAGCTAACTCTCTAACTAAGATAAGGAAACCCTCACTTTCTATAAATATATTACCTGACCTATTTATATTTGTTAAATTGGATACCTACTTAATTTACTACTGAAACTAATTATGATAGTTATAATGACTACCCATCTAAATAATTCTGATATTATCTAACTTATTAAACTTCTTCTATAGTAATACCTACCTAATCTCTTACTGAAATTAATTATAGTTCAGTTATTATACAACTAATGATTTCAACATGTTATTTGTTTATTCAGTTCAATACATAGACTAATTGAATCCTGCACTTATGTGATTTATTCATAATTATTAATCTCATTGGATCAAATACCTTATATGAGTTATTGATATATTACCAATGATTGTACACAACATGATATATTTGTTTTTCGGTCTAGGGCCCCATGAACACACGCCCAAGACAGTACAGTTCACACCAACTGAGGAATAGCTGTTCCTATGTCTATTATAGGTATGGAATAGGTAGCTTTACTCACTCCGCCTGGCCAAGACATCTGGCACCCATAACAGACAAACACCAATTCGAATGGCGTGGAATTACAATATATCATTCCCTTTACCTAATTAAAGGCTTAAGGTAAAATTATAAGAGTATTCTCTTTTATATATTCCCCTTCTAGAGGTGTAAAAATATCATAGAGATGTATATAACAATCTTTTAATGTAGAACCTAATTAAAGATAGGTATACAATAACTGAGAGAATAATAAGTAACCTTTATATTCCCTTTCACGTTAGAGTGCATATTTGCAGTAGATACTTAAGAAATTTACAATAGATCTCATCTTAGAACTAATGTCCATTTCACCAAAACTAATCCAAAGTTTTAGGTAGGTAAAGTTGAGTTGTAATCTTATTAGTTACTCACATCACCAAGATTGCCACAAGTCATTATTAGACTATATATGTGTACGGGTCTATTGCCCAAGTCTAGGAGTTTTGAATCTATTCCATAGTTGGAAAATATCATCTATTGTGATAAGATTCTCATTCTCCAGACCATACTCGATTAAATGAGCAAATACTAAGTCAATTGTTGCAATTGAGAACTATTTTAGTCACAGTAGAATAGACATAAGTTCCGTCATGATAAACTAAACCTTAACGGTTTTCTCTGGCTATTTGCATATAAAATATAACTAACTGCAAAACTACACAAGAACATGAATGACTCAATCTACAATCGGTTATCAATCACCAACCCCATATCGTTACACTTTCCGTTAATAGGTAGGTACTATGTTTATCTTTTGTTCATAATATTACTATACCCGTTTGGCTAAACAAATAGTCTAGTATATGATTGAATACTAATATTGTAATACTATAAGATACTTTATTTGACTTTTAGTCTTGTTTTTATTCAAATGACCAATTTGACACTTTAAATTACACTACAAATTATGATAGTCTCTTGATTTAGAATAACAATAATAATACTTTTCTATAATGCCTTTAAACAGACAATTCATCTTTTGTCAAGGAGTTTGAAATTAATAATACTTGTATCAACTATTAGCTCGGTTGTTTGAATAGTTTCTGTATTGAATTAAAGAGTATAACAGTTAAAATTCTGAAATATTACTTTATCAATAATTCGAACTGACCTTGAGGGAATTCATGACTGTATCATTGAGTTAAAGTCAGATTCAAACACAAAGCCACACACACTCGTAACTTCTTATATCACCGTATCATATTGGTCTAACACTGAACTTTACATAATAATTATAGCCCCTTCCTACAACAAACCATGACGGTTATTAGATTCCATAACAGACGTAATTACGCTTAAAAGTTAGTTTATTCCTAATCCCGGTTTATCAAGTGTACCTACACCTACCTATAAGTCTATTCCCTGTGTTTGTACACATTATACCCATTTAGACTAATTGTGTGGTGTGTTATGTCCCTAACTATTTTAATAAAGATTACAGGTGAGTCAAGCCTGATTTTGGCGTACCTAAGACCCGTGTTTTGTCACAAGAACAACGACCGTAGTCTGGGATGTTGCCTCATGACGACCCTACATATGTATTGTGTGCATAAATAAATATATAATTATATAAGACTGAGCTGTTGACTTCAATAAATGTGACTAGGTCAAACTATTGGGTATCAACACTCAGATGGCTTTTTCGACCCTGAAACTCAGGTAAAGTCGAAAGCTGTCCCGCCATTTTGGATTATCAGCAAACTAGCTAGAAGTGGTCACGAGCTTAGTTAACACCGTCAGGTCTCCACTCGTGGCTGCCACATCGACAGACTTACCTATTGGGATTCCCTAGCTATTCCTATGGCTTCAACCTCCTAGCCCTAGCCTAACCTTTTATACCTACTATCCCCATTCGAACTCCTAAAACAACATTTCGCGATAGGAATGGCCGTTGAGCAGACTCACTCGAACGAACTACGCTTCATATCAAGATAATTAGCGTTGCCAGTAAAGATGTCTTGCTACCATTCCAACAAAATGCTGTTAACGCGACATTTCAACCATTGTTCGAGCTAAAATTTCACTAAAGAATCATGATTTTACACAAATGCAACGCGATTTTATCAATTATAATGAATTAACACGAATTTCAATATAAAAATCATTTCAATCAATTCACAAAGCAAAGTTTCACTAGTTTACCACAAATTTTCTAAAATCTTGCTTGGTAACCCCGCCCACCAGTTACCCACGCTTGCTGTCTCAAAAGAGAATGAACGAGGATCGCGCCAAATCCCAACTTTCTCACTATTTTCGCGGTCTAATTCGGCGGGAGTCTCCTTTGCACCAATCAGCGTCTTCTAAATCCTCTTTTTAATTCCTACAAACCCCGCAATATTTCTAGACCAATCCAGTACTGCTTCCCAATGCTCGCAACTTAATAAATATATTTTTTTTAATTATTAATATTAACTCCCTGTGAGAAAATATTCACTTTATACAATTTAAAATGCCTAACTGAATTAACTTTCCTTCTCTTTACTTCAATTCACCTTTTTTTGTAATTCATTCTATTTATTTACCATTATAAATAACTTCCAAACCGGAAACTATCTAAACATCTCTCAATATCCCCAACCTAACAAAATATACCAAGTATTTCTTTCCTTCTCTTTTTTTTTAATAATATTATTTAATAATAAAAACCCTTTTGTACAACCTATTTACTATAACCAATTTAAAACATTTAATTAAATTAGAATTCCTTATTATTAGAATATCTCTTCAAATAGTATAATTATATCGATTTAAAACTATCATAATCTGATAAGAACAGCGCCATCTACCAGAAACCCGTATTATTACTTAGACTAGTCAATATGATGATGCAATATGAAAAACCCTATCTTTCATTACATTTATCAACAATCTAATTTCATTTATTAGCTTTTCCTCTAAAACAGATTATTTCATGAATCGTATTGCAACAAACCCTCGTTATTTTAATTCTAAATATTAATTTTATTATTGATAACAGCGCCATCTCTTAGAAATCGATTTATTACTTATAAAGACATGTGACGTTCTGTCTCGTTACATCCGACCCCCTGAATCTGACGAAGAAACTTAACTACAATTTGTTCGAAGTAAGATTCACATTAAAGACTACTTAAATAAATATTATATATATATACACAATTATCAATATGAATTATCAATCTTCCCTTCCCTATAATTATGATTCAACCCATTTCATAACCTATTCAGTTATAACTCAAATTCCGCACCTTTTATGTCTTGTGTAAATTGACCAAATATCAAAATCCGATACCTCCCAATCTCATTACAAGCTTTTTAGTTAAATCACAACATTACATTATTTCCCGTCAGGACTTGATCCAATTCAGTGAGAGAAAATGGTTGTGAGGCACCTTTGCGCTGTCGCACAGAGTAAAAGTTTATACAGGAACCTACATTACGCTCGCCATATAACCAAGTACTCCGCTCCCCAGAAAAAGTTCAACCCTATTGACTAAAGACATAAAAGAATGTATAGATTTTCACCCCACCAGTAATAAACCTGAAAGGCCGACATTAAGACAATGGTATTTGTAGAGTGTGCCAAGTTCCGACCTATTCTGTTTAGTTGGAGATTCATGAAAGTTCTTCTCGACATGCATGACCTTGATTTCAAATTTTGAAATCAATGTCTATTACTAACCTAACTCTTTGCATCTTTCATGAATCCGTTTGTGATGCATGCAGATATTTGAACCATAACTCAATTTAATTATAAACCCTTGAAAATTAATGCTGGTTGGGATGGCCCACCATACTGAATTTAATAGCATTCACTCATTATAACCTTTCATATTGACATCGTTCCGTTCGTCTCATACACTAAAATATTTCTTTAATCCTTTCCAGAACCCTCTTCTATGGTCTTGCTTCCTGCCAACCAGTCAGCATTATGAAATACAAAATATAATGTGGTTATGATCAATAATGTTTTTTTTTTTTTTTTATATATATATATGAAAGAAGACAAGCAATCAATTATTATCCTTCAATATTTTTTTTTTTTTTTTTTTTTTTTTTTTTTTTTAATAATTATTTAATAACAGCTTTCAATTTTATTTAATTATACATATATTTTAATATATAAATATACTTTATATACCTACATAAATAAAATAATAATTAAAAGGTAAAGCCACCCTACGCCCCACCATTTGACAGGAAGAGTCAGTTACATTTATTATTATTTTTTTTTTTCTTCTATTCAAAACTAATATTTCTATATCAAAAATTTTTTTTATCATAAATAACCTAATAACAAACTTCTAACTTAAAAAAAAATTTTTTTTTTTTCAACAAACTCATACCATCAGATGGGCTTCACCCCTTTCCTCCATTTAATCTTTATTTATTTTTCTTTTTTTTTTTTTCACATCTAGTAACATAAATATCGAGGTCTAGCCAAATCCGTGGTTAAGACTGGTAAAAGCGGACCCCAGACTCCAAGCTGATAGCTTCGGATGCGACTGGGAATTAACGCTAAGAGGAAGAAGAAGTAACATTAATATTTTTAACAAATATTTCTTTAACATTTTTTTTCTTCTAAATCAAATTTATCCTTATAACAAGTTTCTCAACCTAAACCAATTTATTTCCCCTTTTTTTTTTTTTCACATTAAATAACATTTATATTTTTAACAAATATTTCTCTAACATTAATTTTTCTATCCCAAAATTTATTCTAATAACAAGTTTCCCAATCTAAATTAATTTATTCCCCTTTTTTTTTTTTTCCCACATTAAATAACATTTATATTTTTAACAAATATTTCTCTAACATTAATTTTTCTATCCCAAAATTTATTCTAATAACAAGTTTCCCAATCTAAATTAATTTATTCCCCTTTTTTTTTTTTTCCCACATCTATTCATACCATCAGATGGTCCTCACCTCTCTTCTTCAATTAATATTTATTTATCTATATTTTTTTTCTTATATAAAATAACATTTATATTTTTAGCAAATACTTCCTTTAACAGATTCTAATGTTTGTATTTAATTAGGTTACTAGTTCCATTATACATTGCAATAGATTACAAATCCTTCTAAATTTCCTTAAGTTAAAAATATACCGTTCCTATTCACTTATACAATTTTACATAAATTTAAATCTACTTTCGGCTTCTCGTTCCAGTCCCAACTCAAATAATTATAATTTTTCCTATTCCCTTTAAATGTAAAATTTTGACAAATGAATTGTATTGAATTTTCCTCTAACTTCTTTACTCTGCGGATGAACTAAAATATACACATTTTTATAGGGACTCCCAGCTATCATGTATGGCCCTTCATATAAATTCTCAAATTTTTTTGTCAATTTTAGTTCAGCATTAGATCTATTTAATTTTCTAATTTTCACTAATTCTCCTATTTGGTATTCTATTAACCGACAGGTTTTATTAAATTTTAATTTTCGCTTTTGCGCTGACACCTTTAAATTCTCATGGGCTAATTCTCTAACTTCTAAAATATTTAATTTATCATTACCTTTATTTATTTTGTCATCAAAAGAAAGTTTAGTAGAAGTCCCATACATTATTTCACATGGAGTATAACCTGTACTCTCATGAAAGGTATTATTATATAATTCTTCCAATTTAGGCACTGTATCTACCCATCCCTTATGGTTAGTACTATTATAAGTTCTAAACAATCTACCCAGTTCTCTATTAACCCTCTCTACTGTATTTGGTCTAGGATTCCTAACAGTAGTGTAAATTATTTTGATCCCCAGCGAAGCCATCCCTTCCTTCCATACTCGACTAGTAAATTGTGTACCATTATCTGACATTATTACTTTAGGTTTTATAATTTCTAACAATTTCTTTACTTTACTGAATACTGCTTTTGCTGTAGCCTTTCTCAAAACGTAAAATTTCACGAACTTACTAAATGAATCTTGAAACACTAACATATAGTTCATTCCAAACTTTCCAGTTGGCAATGGACCATAGATATCCACCATAACTAAATCTCCTATATCTTTAGTAACAATAGGACAGCAAGGCCCCACCTTATTAGAGTTAGAGTGTTTTGTTAATTGACAAATTTCACAAATCCTAACCAACTGTTTTACATTTCTAGTCAAACCTTTCCAATAAAAACGTTGTTTTAAATATTTTAGCATTTTATAACTACCCTGATGTCCCATCTCTAAATGTACTTGTTTAATTACCTCTTCTCTAAGTTCTCCTGGTAAAAATATAGAATTTTCTTTTCCCCCTTCTTTAGAAACAACCAAAACTCCGTCTATTAATTTACATTTACTACTTAACCCCTTTAATGACTTTCCTGTCTCATTTGAAACTTTAATTTGTTTAATTAATTTATTTATTTCCTCATCTCTCATCTGATATTCCGCTATCCGACTTAACTTTTTTAACAAATCCTTATTTTGACTAGACCCCATATATAAAATACTCGGCATTCTGTTTCTTTCCTCCTGTAATACTCCTTCATTCGGTGGATAACGTGATAAAACATCTGCCACTATATTATCTTTCCCTTTAATATGTTGAATTTCATATTGGAAATTCTCTAAATAATTTATCCAACGAGTTATTTTTGCATTGTACAACTTCCAAGTTTTAACAAACAACAAAGCCTTATGATCCGTTCTAATTATTACCTTTGCCCCCCTCAAATAAGTTTCAAATTTCTCTAAACAACAAATTACTGAATAAAACTCTTGTTCTGTTACTGTCCAATTTAATTGTGCCCCCCTTAAAGCTTTACTATAAAACCCCAATATTTTTTGCATTCCATCATTATCTAATTGATATAAAACCCCTGCTAATCCTATTTGTGAACAATCCGTTTGTAAATAATATGGCTTGGAAAAATCTGGATGATGTAACCGAATGGTTTTTAAAAACAATGATTTAATTTGTTCAAAGGTTAGTTGTTCCAAATGACCCCATTTCCAAATTTTATCCTTCTTTAATAGATTATACAGTGGTTGAGCCTGTCTGTTATAATTTGGAATAAACTTCCTATAAAAATTACATAACCCCAAAAATGCTCTTACTTGTTTTAATTTTTTTGGCACTGGAAATTCTTGAATTGCTTTAACCTTATCTGGATCAGTTCGTAACCCTTCCGTAGAAATTATATAACCTAACATTTTAACCTCCTTACAACAAAATTCACATTTTTTTAAATTACAAGTTAACCCTGCTTTCCATAATTTTCCAAGTTCTACATTTAAGTGTTCCAAATGTTGTTCAAACGTTCCCACAGTTATTATCGCTAAATCATCCAAATAATTCACACAATACTCTCTAACTTCATGTCCCAATATTATATCCATCGCTCTACTAAAACTTCCAACCGATGTTTTTAACCCTTGAGGTAAAACATTATAAACATAAGACTTCCCATTAAAAGTGAAACCAGTATACTTCTTACTATCTTGTGTAATAGGTATTTGAAAATATGCATTATTTAAATCTATTATGCTTATAAAATTTGCTCCATGAAACGAATTTATCACGTCTAATTGTAAAGGTGGTTTCTCTGTTTCAGCAACCATATATTTGTTAATTTCTCTAGCATCTAGCAACACTCTAATAGAATCATCTTTTTTAATTGTAAATGTTAGTGGGCTACAATATGGAGTTGCTGATCTACTAATAATACCCAATTCCTCCATTTCATTTAATTTAGCTTCAATTCTCGTCCTATAAGCATATGGAACAGGATAACTTTTCCTAATAATTGGTACTTCTGAACTCATGACTATTTTATGTTGATAACAGTTTGCCCTCCCTAATTGAGAAATAAACAAACTCCCAAATTTTTGTAATAAATTTAATAATTCTTTTCTTTGACCTAATTCTAATTTGAGATCAATCTCAAATTCCGACCAATTTATCTCACTCTGTCTATCCTGTCTAGCTATTAACCCTTGCACTTCTTTAAAACTTTTACCATTACCCCCCTCTAAAAATGGTATCACAGATCTTTGTTCCGCTTGTTTCAGAATTAAACCCCTTTCTACTGGACCTGTATTAAGTATCACTTCATTCTTCCTCAACCAATCAAACCCTAATATTATTGGATTTATTAATCCTGGTACTACTATAAACCCAGTTTGCTGTACAAACTCTCCTAACATTAAAGGTAGTAAAACCACTTTCCTAATCTCCCCACTTTTATGACCTACAGCTGTTTTAATATTGAACGGTTTAATCGGCAACCAAGGGATATCATGATTTTCGTCAGCTTTCAATTCATTTAAAAACTCCTCAGATATACTAGTAATGTCGCATCCCGTATCTATTAACGCTATTACTTCACGCTCAAATATTCGAACCATAACTTCTGATGTAAAATTTAAATTTATTTCCCTATCCGTCTCCTCCTCAAACACCACTCCTGCATTTATTGAATCTAACGAATCCCCTTGTTTTATATTATTTACCCATTTAAACAAATTTACTAGCTGTAACTCGATATTTAACTGTTTTGGTTCTAACGTTTTATAACCTAATCCTTCTGTACGACTTCTATTTGTTAATATAGTAGTTATAGGTGTTCTAATACCGTTTCCATTTATTCCCAATGATGAACCTACTTTCCAACCCATTTTATACATTATTTCTAATGCCTTGCTCCCTGAAATTGAGACTGGACCGAGAGCCGAAGTTCCAATCCCCTCTAGTTTAACCCTACTGTTTCTTCTATTAATGTAGCGTTCTCTGCCGAAGCTAACGCCGCTGTAGCTTCTTTTGGTTTTTGGTTTGCTGAAGGTTTTGGCCATTTTTTGTATCCTTGCTGATAATCTTTAAACTTCTTATCTGTTTCTTTTCCTTTAGTTGACACAAATTGATTTACCCCATTGTATTGGTTGGCAATATCATCCATTCCTCTTAAATATTCTGCCGCTTCTATTACTGTATCTATTTTGGAGGTATACCAACCTTGTTGGACGTATTTTGGGAATTGCCTAATTATATCCCCTATTAATTGCTTCTCAGACATTCTGTATGTAAGCATTTGTGCCCTCCCTGTTAAATTTAGGAAATAACCCAACATTGATGGAAAGTTTTCACGATCCCAAACACCATTTACTATACTTCGTCTCAATTCGTTTTGCTTACTTTCACCCCAATAGGTATTCAAAAAATCTAATTTAAAATCCTCTAAGGTATTCCACCGTACATTGAAAACTCTCGCCCATTCCCTGGATTCACCTTCTAAACATTCCTGTAGAATTTCCAATTGATTCTCATTATGACCAATTTTCCTTAAATAAATTTCCAAGTCTTCCAAGAAAGTTACCGGATGAATATGTTCTTTACCTCCAAATTTTGGTTTCTCTATAGTAACATTTCTTATATGATAGTTCACACTTCTAAACAAATCTTGGTCTGCATTCCCCCTAATATTGGAAGCGTTCCCCTTCTTCGGTTCCAGATTTTCACTGTTTGAAGTTTGAGATATGTCCGGAATTTCCTGTTCCTCAAGTATAATATTATTTCTTCCCAAAGATGCTTCAGTATTTAAACCACATTCTTCTCTATCTTTCTGCTTTGTTTTAGTTTCGTTCACTTCCTTTCTTAATATTTCTAATCGAGAAGACAACCCTTCTATAGCACGATTCAACCTTTTAAATATAACAGTCGTCAAAGTGGAATTTACTCTCCTGCTCCTTCCTATGCATTTTCTAATCGGACTACGACTCATTCTTGAGTGATGAGAAGTGGAAACTGGAGGCTCCACTTCACTCATTTCCACCTCCTCTGAACCATCCGTTCCTGTATTTACCGCACTTTTTTCTATAAAGCGAACTGGCACCTTCCTTCGTCTATTAGGCCTAACCATCTTCCTCACTCAAAAACAAAATCTTTTCAAAATAAAATGCACAAACTGTTATTTCCACAAATTATAAAATTAATTAATTTTTTTTTTTTCACAAATTTTACTATAAATCAATTTTCACACAAGTTAATTCAACTCGATTAAATCGATGAGAATTGATATTAAACAAATAATACCAATTCCCACCGTTTCCTATCTTGTATTTCACTAAATTTCCTTTTTGTTTTTTTTTTCAGGCCCTACAATTATTGTTTTAAAATTCTCCATCCTATCATACATAACATTCTATGTTAACCATCACTATATTAAGTTTAATAACCTTCCTAATCCAAATACTCAAATTTTGGATAAGTGGAATTTTCATCAACCTATAACCATCATTTATTTTTACTGGATTCCTTCATTTATTTAGATTAACAACCCCCATTACTTATTTACAACAAATATATGTAAAACAATTAACGACCCCCATTATTTACTAATAACAACTATGTCTAACTAACGACCCCCATTTTGCTAAACTGTTATTGTCATTCAACAATTACTATCACAATAATATTAATTTATCTTATCTATCGTTCCTCATTATTTATTATTATTAATATAACTAATTAATCGACCCTAATCATTTACCTTTAAAATTAAGATTAATATATTTAAAGTTTCAATCCTCAATTATTATCAAAATATAATTTCTAGCTATTCACTATGTTTTATTATTTTAGCACAACTATTCCCTTTTACCTTTTTATTTATACGGCAACAAATTGTACGGTATAGACATACCGTACCTCCTCATTATAAATACCTCATTATTAACATTAGTTTCCACCCATACCCTTTTTTTTTTTATAATAAATAATTACCCCCTTATAAACTTCAATAATTTATTTATGACTGTTCTAACATAATAATCATCATCATCACTACTATAACATAGCACCAAGACATCCTATACTATCCTATCCTAATTCTATTCTGATCCTGGTCACGGCGCCACCATATTGTAACCTCCTATCCTAACCTACCTGTACCCCTCTTTAACTCCTGACCGTTTTCTTCTACCTTACCCTCTACTTTCCACTCTTACCATGCTCTTATCCCACACCCATGTGAAGCTCACAATTCCTATTCAACTTCCTAACTAACATTTGATGTCAAATCTATCAATACAATACCTACTTACTTATCAAATAACTCTATCATGATACATATAAATTCTATTACGACTTAATATTAATTTGGCCAATGAACGTCGTAGTGGGAAAGGACTCTTATCATGATACGTAGTTACCCTATGCTCTATAAAGGGGAGTATGTGCTAATTTTTCATTAAAATAAGCGCCTACTTAAATTAATATACTACTAGTTTGTAAACATGATTAGCTAACTCTCTAACTAAGATAAGGAAACCCTCACTTTCTATAAATATATTACCTGACCTATTTATATTTGTTAAATTGGATACCTACTTAATTTACTACTGAAACTAATTATGATAGTTATAATGACTACCCATCTAAATAATTCTGATATTATCTAACTTATTAAACTTCTTCTATAGTAATACCTACCTAATCTCTTACTGAAATTAATTATAGTTCAGTTATTATACAACTAATGATTTCAACATGTTATTTGTTTATTCAGTTCAATACATAGACTAATTGAATCCTGCACTTATGTGATTTATTCATAATTATTAATCTCATTGGATCAAATACCTTATATGAGTTATTGATATATTACCAATGATTGTACACAACATGATATATTTGTTTTTCGGTCTAGGGCCCCATGAACACACGCCCAAGACAGTACAGTTCACACCAACTGAGGAATAACTGTTCCTATGTCTATTATAGGTATGGAATAGGTAGCTTTACTCACTCCGCCTGGCCAAGACATCTGGCACCCATAACAGACAAACACCAATTCGAATGGCGTGGAATTACAATATATCATTCCCTTTACCTAATTAAAGGCTTAAGGTAAAATTATAAGAGTATTCTCTTTTATATATTCCCCTTCTAGAGGTGTAAAAATATCATAGAGATGTATATAACAATCTTTTAATGTAGAACCTAATTAAAGATAGGTATACAATAACTGAGAGAATAATAAGTAACCTTTATATTCCCTTTCACGTTAGAGTGCATATTTGCAGTAGATACTTAAGAAATTTACAATAGATCTCATCTTAGAACTAATGTCCATTTCACCAAAACTAATCCAAAGTTTTAGGTAGGTAAAGTTGAGTTGTAATCTTATTAGTTACTCACATCACCAAGATTGCCACAAGTCATTATTAGACTATATATGTGTACGGGTCTATTGCCCAAGTCTAGGAGTTTTGAATCTATTCCATAGTTGGAAAATATCATCTATTGTGATAAGATTCTCATTCTCCAGACCATACTCGATTAAATGAGCAAATACTAAGTCAATTGTTGCAATTGAGAACTATTTTAGTCACAGTAGAATAGACATAAGTTCCGTCATGATAAACTAAACCTTAACGGTTTTCTCTGGCTATTTGCATATAAAATATAACTAACTGCAAAACTACACAAGAACATGAATGACTCAATCTACAATCGGTTATCAATCACCAACCCCATATCGTTACACTTTCCGTTAATAGGTAGGTACTATGTTTATCTTTTGTTCATAATATTACTATACCCGTTTGGCTAAACAAATAGTCTAGTATATGATTGAATACTAATATTGTAATACTATAAGATACTTTATTTGACTTTTAGTCTTGTTTTTATTCAAATGACCAATTTGACACTTTAAATTACACTACAAATTATGATAGTCTCTTGATTTAGAATAACAATAATAATACTTTTCTATAATGCCTTTAAACAGACAATTCATCTTTTGTCAAGGAGTTTGAAATTAATAATACTTGTATCAACTATTAGCTCGGTTGTTTGAATAGTTTCTGTATTGAATTAAAGAGTATAACAGTTAAAATTCTGAAATATTACTTTATCAATAATTCGAACTGACCTTGAGGGAATTCATGACTGTATCATTGAGTTAAAGTCAGATTCAAACACAAAGCCACACACACTCGTAACTTCTTATATCACCGTATCATATTGGTCTAACACTGAACTTTACATAATAATTATAGCCCCTTCCTACAACAAACCATGACGGTTATTAGATTCCATAACAGACGTAATTACGCTTAAAAGTTAGTTTATTCCTAATCCCGGTTTATCAAGTGTACCTACACCTACCTATAAGTCTATTCCCTGTGTTTGTACACATTATACCCATTTAGACTAATTGTGTGGTGTGTTATGTCCCTAACTATTTTAATAAAGATTACAGGTGAGTCAAGCCTGATTTTGGCGTACCTAAGACCCGTGTTTTGTCACAAGAACAACGACCGTAGTCTGGGATGTTGCCTCATGACGACCCTACATATGTATTGTGTGCATAAATAAATATATAATTATATAAGACTGAGCTGTTGACTTCAATAAATGTGACTAGGTCAAACTATTGGGTATCAACACTCAGATGGCTTTTTCGACCCTGAAACTCAGGTAAAGTCGAAAGCTGTCCCGCCATTTTGGATTATCAGCAAACTAGCTAGAAGTGGTCACGAGCTTAGTTAACACCGTCAGGTCTCCACTCGTGGCTGCCACATCGACAGACTTACCTATTGGGATTCCCTAGCTATTCCTATGGCTTCAACCTCCTAGCCCTAGCCTAACCTTTTATACCTACTATCCCCATTCGAACTCCTAAAACAACATTTCGCGATAGGAATGGCCGTTGAGCAGACTCACTCGAACGAACTACGCTTCATATCAAGATAATTAGCGTTGCCAGTAAAGATGTCTTGCTACCATTCCAACAAAATGCTGTTAACGCGACATTTCAACCATTGTTCGAGCTAAAATTTCACTAAAGAATCATGATTTTACACAAATGCAACGCGATTTTATCAATTATAATGAATTAACACGAATTTCAATATAAAAATCATTTCAATCAATTCACAAAGCAAAGTTTCACTAGTTTACCACAAATTTTCTAAAATCTTGCTTGGTAACCCCGCCCACCAGTTACCCACGCTTGCTGTCTCAAAAGAGAATGAACGAGGATCGCGCCAAATCCCAACTTTCTCACTATTTTCGCGGTCTAATTCGGCGGGAGTCTCCTTTGCACCAATCAGCGTCTTCTAAATCCTCTTTTTAATTCCTACAAACCCCGCAATATTTCTAGACCAATCCAGTACTGCTTCCCAATGCTCGCAACTTAATAAATATATTTTTTTTAATTATTAATATTAACTCCCTGTGAGAAATATTCACTTTATACAATTTAAAATGCCTAACTGAATTAACTTTCCTTCTCTTTACTTCAATTCACCTTTTTTTGTAATTCATTCTATTTATTTACCATTATAAATAACTTCCAAACCGGAAACTATCTAAACATCTCTCAATATCCCCAACCTAACAAAATATACCAAGTATTTCTTTCCTTCTCTTTTTTTTTAATAATATTATTTAATAATAAAAACCCTTTTGTACAACCTATTTACTATAACCAATTTAAAACATTTAATTAAATTAGAATTCCTTATTATTAGAATATCTCTTCAAATAGTATAATTATATCGATTTAAAACTATCATAATCTGATAAGAACAGCGCCATCTACCAGAAACCCGTATTATTACTTAGACTAGTCAATATGATGATGCAATATGAAAAACCCTATCTTTCATTACATTTATCAACAATCTAATTTCATTTATTAGCTTTTCCTCTAAAACAGATTATTTCATGAATCGTATTGCAACAAACCCTCGTTATTTTAATTCTAAATATTAATTTTATTATTGATAACAGCGCCATCTCTTAGAAATCGATTTATTACTTATAAAGACATGTGACGTTCTGTCTCGTTACAGTGTGAAAGTGACATCTGTAAAAAAGCTTCCTATACTGAATTGGATAAAACAGATCTGCTGTCATTTACACAAAATGTCAAGCTCGATAGATGGCGCTGCATTATTAAGTCGGTTATTACACCTCTGCCCATGTACAAAAAAACGTGGGTATTCGCGCATCAAATTTATTATCCAAATTGAATGTTGCATTCAAATATTGTCATAATATATAGACTGACCATCAGGCGAGGTGAAGTCAAATTGACGAGTCCTATATTATAAAAAAAAATAGATATAATTTAGGGATAATGATTTTTTATGAAGAAAATCTCACTCATTTTGACGGGAAATTGATCGCAGAACAAACGTACGTATAGGCGCGCGACTAGTACGGTACTGAGACTTGAACGCAACGCTGGCACACACGTTCATGTATACTTGTATATCCAACACACGTTCAAGTATACTTGTGCAAGTCTCAACTTGCGCAAGTATACTTGAACGTGTGTGGCCAGCAGAAATTGCTTCAATCGCGCTGCACACACGGCAACGGCAGGGGCAACTTAGGCGCTACACACACACCTGCCGCAGGAGCGATCTAGGGTGCAAAGCGGTCGGGGCAATATCGGCGCAATCTAGAAAATGGCTACACACATAACAACTTAGGAAGCGATTAAGGGTCAATTAAGGCTCATACTCACGTTTTCACCCTAGATCGCCCCTGCGGCAGGTGTGTGTGTAGCCGCTTTAAGAAAGCTCTTTGGTGCTCTTTTGGAGAGCGGCACCGCATTACAAATACGTATGAGGGGTGTAATGCACAGTATAACAAATGTTTTAAAAGGAAATCCACGACAATTAGCCATTTTATTTTGTCATGTTTTGTTATAACTGGTCCTCACAATTATTTCGCATTGAGTAAAACCAGTTTTATGTTAACCAGCTGCATTAGGTCTTGTTTATTATATAAGCACGATACGTAATAGACCTATTTCGGACCGTACCTACATGGCTATAATTTATTTTTCCGGGCTTATTATAACTAAGTATTTAAACCCACACACAACACAACATTAGTATCGCGCACAATGGTAAAGGTATAGCTGTATGTAAACCCGGCTGCAAAACTAGTATCGTGTACAATGGTACTAGTGGGACAAAGATTCCCAGTAGTACCATTGATGGTACTAATCAATGGTACAGTTGGGAAAGAGGGGTTTAAAGGTTGATGCCCATGGATAATTAATCAGAAGTCGGAGTACACTTGGTAAAGAGCTTCTCATTATACCTTCTTTACCAAATATACCAAATTTACGGAAATCGATAAAACAAACCAATGAACTCGACCTCTAAGAGTTAACGAGTAGCCGTTGAACAGTTTCACTTCAGTTCAGGAGCTGGACCCTCCTTATTCCATCATCACGTTCAGCTCGATGGCGTCATTTAGTACATAATTATTAAGATTACAATACATTAAATCGACACTATAACCAAAACTAAAATAAAGCCAAAAGTTTTTTATGCGTTTGTCATTACATACAAACAATTTTTTGAGTCCCATGTAAAAAAACATAACCCGAACAACTCAGATTATGATTTCCCTTAAAAAACGTGAGTTTGTGAAACTTCATATAACTTTCAGGTAACTTTCGTTTTTCGTTGTAACGCGTTTGTAATCGACTGTACTTATAGCGAAGGACAGGTGCTACCTCCTTCTCAAGAGTACATCCATTTAAATTCTTTCGATCTGACTTGCTCGGTGCTCACTTGACGGGTACATTTGAATCCGTTGAACTGTTTGATCAACATATTACTCTTTACAGAAGTAGATAGATACTCGAAAGCAAGGGTAAAGATTCCGTCCATATATTTTGATCCCGATAGGTGAATTATGTGAGGATTTTTTTTGTATATCTGGATTTCTGCGGTGAAAATCAGTTCAACTGGGTTGGCAATTTTTACCCGACTGCACCAGCGAGAGGGTAATGTTACCCGACTGCGCCAGCGAGAGGGTAATGTGTTTCGCGCGTATGTATGTATGTGTCTATGTGTGTATGTAGTTTTCTTTGTTCCCCTCTACAGGCCTAACGCCTGGACGGATTTTGATGAATAGGGTCTCAAATGAAAGGTATTCATCTCCCGAGTGTCATAGGGTACATAAAATTCCAACAAAAACTAAACGGTAGATTTTTGATGCTAAAATATGTGTTGGCAAAAATTTTTTTTCATTACAATTTATCGAGTAGGGTATCAAAATGAAGAGAATCAAAAGGAGATTACAAAAATATATAGATGTCATATCCTAACTAAAAAGGTTAAAATAAAATTAATTATTAAAAAATAAAAAAACCCGACTGCTGTCTAAAAGATTGAAACAAGCTTGATAGCAGGCGGTACCCATTAAATTTCTTTCGGTTTATGATTGGCAAATGGGTACCGCCTGCTATCAAGCTTGTTTCAATCTTTTAGACAGCAGTCGGGTTTTTTTATTTTTTAATAGAAAAACCCGACTGTGGTTTTTTTGTTTATGTTTATGTTTAATTAATTTTATTACTTTTATTAAGGACAATATGACTTCATCTCGCCTGATGGTAAGCTTGAATGAGGCTACAATGATGACCCTCAGGAATGAGGTTCATCATTGTAGTTACCAATGATGTTACAATGGTGGTCCTCAGCTTGCGGGCCTAATCAAAATGCTTTTTCACGCCGCGTGTAAAGGCCCCGAAACTGTGGGAAGACGGAAACACGAATAAATTCAATGAAATTTAACGAAAAATGTGATTCTTTAGAATATTGTTAAGGTCATGCATCACGTTAGTTTCGGTTGCTACCAAATTTTGAACCCCAGGGTTAGCTCTTGTTCTCTTGATATAGTTTACCTTGACTTTGACAGGAGCGACTGCCGCCTGACCCAAACCCCGAGAAGAGAACCTGCGTCACAGTCTCATCCGTCAATTAGATTGTGTTTATCTAGGGAGATTTTTTACGGGCCTTGACAAAATTTAAAAGAAAGACAATAATAGTTACATGAATTTGAAATACACTGCTTAGCGATACATTCTAACTATGGTTAGAACACACGGTTATGATCGACCAATTTACGATTTCGTGACGAAAGTCGGTAAAGACCGAGTGTGGGGAAAGTTTGTGTCTTGTAAACATTTTATTTACGGCTACTATTAACACTTCACAAATAATGGCGTCGTAAACATTCGTAAATTATATTGTATTTCGAACACAATGTATGGCGTTAGGGTGTTCGTATTTTTTCTCTTTTTAAGTTGAACTTGAGGCGATTGGCACAATGTTCCGCATCACGCAGCGTAGTGTGGGTGTGCGTGGTCTTACGTCGCTTCTAAGTATCTTTGTATTGAAAACACGCGTGTCGCGTATTGTAACACACTGAAAATGCATTGACGCGCAGTTTTTATCGTAGTATAAATACGCACCCCCGCTCTACGCCACGTGATTGACGTGATGCAGGACTTTGTACCAACCGCCTAAAGGTGAAGTTTTATGCTTGCACTTCATTCTCGTCGAGGTTAGGCGAGGTTATGCGAGGCGAGGCGACACGAGGTTTGCTAGCAATTCACTCTCGTCGAGGTTAGGCGAGGTGAGGTTTGACGAAGTTAGACGAGGTTCACTCTCACCATTGTTATACACGTACTAGTACGTAAATACACACGTTATACACGTTATTTCACGTACTAGTACGTTTTACGAATTGTTACGTATTATACGTTGTAAGCTTCAGAGAAAAGGGACCCCCCTTGTTAATGATATGAAAGCATGAGGGGGTCTGTTTTCTCTGACGCTGACTGTACTAGTACGGTGCATACCGACAAATGTCCGATTAAGTACTAGACTATGGCATACTGATTGAACGAACGCGAGAATGTGGAGGCTGCGCCTCGCCTCGTCTTGTCTACCCTCGCACCTCGCGTTACCTCGCGCGAGGCCATGCGAGGCGACACGAGGCGCGGCGATGTGACGCGAGGGCTCCCACCACACTCTCGTGCTCGCGCTACTTCGCCTAACCTCGACGAGAATGAAGTGCAAATATTACAGTTTGCAGCAGTCTGTATTATTGCTAAACAAATAAGAAGTAGGTGGATAAAGATTTTGAATTATAAACATGACCACACCGTTAGTCCCGGTCGCTCCAAAGGTCCGCTCTTTTATCTTAGTTTTTACGGAAGAGACTGCCGTCTCATCTTCCAACCCTGCCCCCCTAGACAAATGGCAATTCGTTGCTCGGCGTATGATGAAATAGAATGACGAATGTATAGGATTTGACGTTTTTGACATTCGTTGACGCCTGTCATATACGTCAAATCCCATACATTTGGCATTCTATTCTACCAAACGCCGGCCGACGAATTGCCACTTGTCTAGAGGGCCAGAAAGGAAAGCCTCCGCAGAGCCTCATGATGCTATAGTGTCAAAATGAAGCCCCATACCGAATACGCCACTATCGCTTATTAAAATAAATTCGGCCAAGTGCGAGTCGGACTCGCCCATGAAGGGTTCCGTAGCAGCAAAGGCGAAAATTGCGGTTTATGACGTATTAAAAAAAAACTACTGACTGGATCTCGTTCGAACCAATTTTTAGTGGTAGTTTTCATGGCAATTTACATCATATATTTTTTTTAGATTTATCATTCTCTTAGTTTAGAAGTTAGAGGGGGGGGGGGGGGGGGACACATTTTTCCACTTTGGAAGTGTCTCTCGCGCAAACTATTCAGTTTAGAAAAAAAATATTTTAGAAACCTCAATAGCATTTTTAAAGACCTATCTATAGATACCCCACACGTATGGGTTTGATGAAAAAAAAAATTTGAGTTTCAGTTCTAAGTATGGGGACCCCCAAAATTTAATGCTTTTTTTTTTATTTTTGTGTGAAATTCTTAATGCGGTTCACAGAACACATCTTCTTACCAAGTTTCAACAGCATAGGCCTTATAGTTTCGGAGAAAAGTGGCTGTGACATACGGACGGACAGACATGACGAATCTATAAGGGTTCCGTTTTTTGCCATTTGGCTACGGAACCCTAAAAAGTGCAGTTTAATCCCCCAAGGTCCAACCAGCATCGAACGGCGACGTGCCACCGATACACCGTGGACATTCCACTCATACGAACTCAAACGATTCGACGACACGTTCACCATGCGTCCTGCCAAGGAATGGAGTGTCCTGCCCGAATCTGTATATCCAGATGCTATAATTTGGATGTCATGAAGACTACAGTGAATGAGTACGTTTGCCTAGAAGTAACCTTACTTCTGAGCAAACCGTCGACCAAATTGTCACTTACGGTAAGTAACTTACCAAGTTCTTACTTACTTACTTCAGTAAGTGACTTACCAACTGGTGAGATTTTCTTTTTTTATTTTCTTTTTTTTTATAAGAATAGAAGAAGAATTCAATAAGAGTAGAATTTGGGCCACCTCATCTCCTCCCATGTGGTGTCGTACAAGGCGACTAAGGGATCGGATAGGGCTGTTTAACATCAGATAGATAGGTATATACAGCCACGAATCGGCCTACACATGGCTCGAGCCAACAATAGTGCCCGGAAAACGGCAATACGCTCACCCCCTATTACGTGGGTCCTAATACAATGATTGGTGAAATGTGGGTGTTATTCACCTCTGCCTAACCCTCCGGGGATAAAGGCGTGATTGTATGTATGTATGTATGTAATAAGAATATTAGCAACCGAAATTACTAATATTCCCGCTAACCCCCCCAACTAAGCTAAATTGCTTGTGTTAGGAGTGGGGTCACTTCTTAACCACTAAGCTACCGACGCGACGTGAAGTGACGTGAAAAAGATAGTGGTCAAACGCAAGCCTATCAACCATTAACAAAAGGATAGCATGGAAAAGCGTTATTCTTCCATTTCTAAAACTAGAAGCCTAATAACACGCTTCTCGTAATGTCAAGATCGTGACAAAAAGAGATAAGGGATGCTGCTATTGTTGTCTGGAAAATAACAGAACACATTACTTTATGTTAAATACGAAATATCTTTTGAAATTGTAAGTAAATGCTTCCATTACAGCAGTGAGGGATCAAGGGCTGTGTTGGTATCCTTAAAGATGTATTCGCAAGTATTGTAGGCAGGTATCTGTATTAAAATCCATAATCTGTAATAGTTATATATAAAAATCAATGCCACTTTTCGTTGTTAGTTTATAACTCGAGAACGGGCTCACCTATCCAAACCAAATGTTCAGGCTTTGTTTGGACTATTTAGTAGATGGTTTATGTGAAGTTTGCACAAAATCGGTCGAGCGGTTCTTCATTTATCACATTTTTTGTTACAAATGAATTCAATAAATGGCGGACCATTGAGATTGTTATGTCAAATTGAAACCTTTTTTCAGTGTTGACAGTACAAGTATGTTGTTATGTCATTCATGCGGGCATCTATTGACATGGCGGTGCGAAGTTCGCGGGGTCAGCTAGTAATATTATAAAAGCGAAAGTAGCTCTATCTGTTACGCTTTCACGCCCAAACCACTGAACAGATTGTGATGAAATTTGGTACAGGGGTAGATGAGACCTTGGGAAAGGACATAGGCTATGTTTGGTTACGATAACTGACATCCAAGCGGGTAGAGCCGCGGGCAACAGCTAGTAACTATTAAATACTAAATTGAACTGATTCTGTTAGGTAATTATTTTGCAGTTTCCACTACATTTTATCAGAAGCGAATCCCGCTTGATTACAACAGCGACTCTACGGTTACTACAGTAGTATATGGGTCCAGTTGTTAATTTTATTTTTATTTCTTCGTATATTTGCAGTCAGTTTTTTATGTTCATTGGCTTTTCGTTTATTTTTCATAAGGAAGCAAAGGTTTTTAGGTGAAGTAAACTCCAGGGAGTCTGTAGTATCAATAAAGAGTGTCGCTATTTACAATCCATATTCATATCCATACTAATCATTATAAATGCGAAAGTCACTCTGTCTGTCTGTCTGTAACGCTTTCACGATATAACCACTGAACAGATTTTGATGAAATTTGGTATCCGACATCCACGCGGGCGGAGCTGTGGGCAAAAGCTAGTTTTATTATATTTTTCTAAAAAAGGTACTCCGTCTACCAATATATCTGTGGTGTTACAAACATAGGTCACAAATCTAGACCATCGTAATCACCTACCAATACGTAAGCAGTGTGTTTCTTTTACTTTAGTTCTTTAAAAACCTAATTAAATGCTCTGGATTCAGTCTATAGATGTAAAGCGAACATTACAGAGCAAGACACACATTTTTTAACGGAGTTCAAAGAGAAATACACCAAAATGTATCTCGTTGACTTGCAAATGCGGCTTAACTTCGCCTTGTCCGGCTCAGAGCTAAAGCGTTTAGTCGTTTATTTTTTTGGTTGCGGCAAAACTCAGAAGAGGAAAATGTTATTAAGTGTATTAGGGCCGTTCCCAATAACATACCTACAGATAAAGGTAAAGGTAGAGATAATTCCTTTGCCAAATCCTATTGTTATTGTGCTACTCGAGTCCACGTCATAATTTCGAAATAATCTGGCTGATCGTCAAAATTCCGAACGCTCATTTCGCCGATGATGAATTCAACGAATGGTTGTATGGTCGACTGTTAAACTCTTAATTGGGTTACCTTAAAGATTGATGACGTTTTTATCCTTTCTAATGTCAAAACTGGCAGTAGATAGGTTATTGGGAACAGCCGTTATTACGCTGGATGTACCTTTTATTCTCTCTCTCTCATTCTAAATTTAAGAGCCGTGCTCCTGTTAGTGGAGCAATCGCTTGGGGTGTTTATATACCCCACTAAGAACCTTGAAGCCCAAGTCAACCTCATCTGCAAGCGGGTTCATTAACGGAAGAGCCTCGGGTGTAATATATTCTTTCAGAGTTAGGAGGTCAGACGGCAGATGGACGACGCTACTATAAAATAGCGTCTGTATTTTTTCTGCGTAAACATTCTGCGTAAATAGCAACACCAACAAGTCATCGTGCTTCTGGTACTCTGAGAAAACTTATAATTCAAAACTATGTCACAACTACCATCTCTAGTCACCCCGCGAACATGGCAGCTGAAAAGTGACCGAAAAGTCGGACCTAAAGTAAATAATCGGAGGACTGATGACCGATGGGGTCGAAAAGTTCTCGAGTGGAGGCCACGCATCGGCAAACGCAGCGTAGGACATCCACCCACAAGGTGGACAGACGACCTTATCAAGGCCGCGGGAACGCGCTGGATGCGAGCCGCTTCCAACCGGTCTTATTGGAGATCTATATGTCCAGCAGTGGACTTCCTATGGCTGAAATGATGAAAATGATGAATGACGAAAGTAAATAATACATACATACATACATACAATCACGCCTTTATCCCTAGAGGGTTAGGCAGAGGTGAATTAACACCTACATTTCACCAATCATTATATTAGGTCCCACGTAATAGGGGGTGAGCCTATTGCCGTTTCCCGGGCACTATTGTTGACTCGAGCCATGTATCTGAGGCTGAGTCTGGGCTGTATATATCTGTCTGATGTTAAACAGCCCTATCCCTTAGTCGCCTTGTACGACACCGCATGGGACGAGATGAGGTGGTCCAAATTCTACTCTGCCGGGAACGGGAAAGTAAATAATAATAAATAAATCGCGATAGAATTCGTTAAAAGTGGTTTTATTTCAATAGTGTCTATATGTCAATCGTAAAGCAAATAAGCAAGTCCACTGGCAACTTACACCCGTATTCACAAACAATACTTCGCTATGCGTACCACCAAAACTGTGCAAAGAACGACAAATTCTCAGTGCGTTCGTTTTGGCAAGCCTTTTTATTCATTGATAACACTTAAGTAATACTTCGTTGAGGGAACGCACTGCGTTAGATACTGCTCCGTGATGTTTGTGAATTAATTTTACCAGCCCTATGCGCTCGAGCACACTATGAGACCTCACAGTATTGTTTGTGAATACGGGTGTTAATGTAGTTCCTTTTTCCCCAACCTCCTTTTTCGTTACCTTTTATTTTGTAGGTAAGTTTCATGGTGCGTCACACCACTGGTGTTATAACTGTACATAGACCACGTTATCTTAATTACCGTAAAAGAAATATAGTAAAATGTACAAAAAAATTAATACACCTTTCATACATTTTAATTATATACACATACAAATCCACGTAAAAGAATGATATTTATGTGTCATAAAATATTATAATGAACACTTATATCAAAATATCACGCGACTTTACGTGACTGTTAACTTCAGCTCCTAATGGTGAACACACACTTACTTATTTAATTTCGACGTACCTATTTTGTTTTCTGCAATGAAAATATAAATCACTTTGAGCTACTTTTTTTCTGTCATATCCTGTACAATAATAAATATAATTGAATATATGACCTCCACAACCCAATGGTGACATAAGGCGATATCGAAGCATTGCAGCTAGATCGTTGTTGTTGGCCTTTTTGGGCTCCAACGACCCGTAACGACTGTCATAGATGTTCGTATGGCAATCGGGACCGACGGCTTAATGTGCTCTCCGAGGCACGACCAGACCAATGCAAATACTCATATTCATGCTTATTAATATTTGCACTGAGCGGGGATCGAACCCGCGCCTCCTCCTCACTACCGCTACGCCACGGAGGCGTAGACATATATATCTCTTCGCTTCTCTTCGACCAACGAAGTTGATAAGGCATATTTGGTCACGTTTCAGTGATTTAATTGGTCGAAGCGATATCTCGATTTTGTCCATGTCCGCCATGCTCAGTGTCGGTCTAGAATACGACCCATAAGTAAAGACAATACACGCAATTCTAAGCTAACCTTTACTCGATCAGAACAAAAGCGTTTACGTATGCTTAATTAACAATGTTCTCCTAAAAGAACTTCGCCACTAATTCATTATTATGAAATTTATGCCGAACCTAAGAACGAAACAATAGTTAAACTGATTTTATTACTTTATGACAACTGCTACGAATAACTTTCTACCAGTCTACTCGTTTATAACAAGCTTAAACAAAAATATACACAAGTTAAACCATAAATTTTATGGTTTAACCACACATAATAATAATATACACAAGTTAAACCATAAATTTTATGGTTTAACTTGTGTATATTTTTGTTTAAGCTTGTTATAAACGAGTAGACTGGTAGAAAGTTATTCGTAGCAGTTGTCATAAAGTAATAAAATCAGTTTAACTATTGTTTATAATATATATACACAAGTTAAAACAAAAAATTTATGGTTTAACTTGTGTATATTTTTGTTTAAGCTTGTTATAAACGAGTAGACTGGTAGAAAGTTATTCGTAGCAGTTGTTGTTAATTATTGTGTAATCACGTTTAGCAAATACGTATAACATTGTACCTACCTCGGGACAGTCGAGACGCATTATATTGGACTTAAAATTTGCTCAAAATGTACTTTATACGTGCAGTACACGTTTCTTGGGTGTGTTTTGAGGATAGCACGTAGTGCTACGGCAGTGGACGAGCTCAAATTCACGGGGCATAGTTTATTACAAAAAAAATCCGCGCGCGCCAGGTAAGGTGAAGGCAGTCTCAGGAAAGTGAATAACCATTACAGACACCTATGATTACAATGGCGGCCCTCAGCTTGACGGCCCCATCAGATGCTTTTTCACGCCCCGCTATATGGGTCTGTTACATAATATATTTGTACGTACCTATGCTAAAATGAAGCGGCAGTGGGCGCACGGTAGCGGTGCGGTTGCTTGGCAACACGGTCCCATCTACACACCACTGTGGTGCAACTTGTTTTTTTCTTAAATAAACACACAACAAAGAGAAAATTACATAAGAATGTTATTGTCCCTTTTGCCGCTCAAAGGATCGCTAGGAGTAACCGCAATATTGGGTTAAGCTCGCCTTTGTGCATTAGATTTATTATAATGAAGAACTTCATTTATGTATTCATTTGCTTTTTCATTTCAACTTATTAAAGTGAAAGAAAATATGTTTTGGATTGAATAACTCCATTGAATGGATTCTAATCTGCCTTTTTTTCAAAACTTTATTAATTTTGTTACAAATGTATCAAATAATTTAATTATTAAGTAGTTATAATATACCGGGTGATTTTATGGTCGTTCGGAGTGAAAAATTTTGGACTCAGTTTAGATAACGAAATCGTCTGGAAGTATTAATTTCGCGAAAAAAAAAATGTTTTTTTAATGTATGGGAATAATGTACAGGTAAACGGAATAATGTTTGGGTGTTATAATTATTTTTTGCCAAATTAATACTTGCAGACGATTTTGTTACCTATCGAAAATCTAAACCCAAAATCTTTCGCTGCGGAATGACAATAAAATCAGTGTAAATACTAACATTCTCTAACCCGTAACAGTCGAAAATTCCACCTTCACCTACCCCACACAGATTTATCCTTCATTATTTCAATAGTTTTATTTCTTATACCTCAATTTTATATTCAAACAAGAAAATTAATGTTACGAAAAAATGCCTAATCGAAATTTAATGGCAGCCATCTTAGTAATTTAGCAGCATCAGGAAGTGTATCATCAAATCAGTGAGGGATAGTACATCCACAGATTATATCCTAAGAACCCCTCGACTCCGCCCGCTGTGCAATCGGTCACATTGCCTAATGATGCGTGACAACGCCAGGACAAAGATTTTTCTTAAAGTGGTATTCCACGGTGCGTGAGTCGGCGGATTTTCTCAACCGCAGAAAACGGCGGACAACGGCCGTGTATGGTTGTTTGTTTCGTAGCCAAGGTTCCAACAGTCTCTTTAAGTACAGGTTAGTCCATTGCTCTACGTGCAATGGACTAACCTGTACTTATAGAGGACTATGCTGCACTCGTCAGAAATGCAGTCACGAGTCATTATTACAAGCATTTTATCTGTTTGCTATCTGAAACTTGTAGCATAAAAGTACTTATTACTTAGGTATATTTTAGAACAGCAGAATAGTTTTTTTTAAATATAAGTTTGTTCTTAAAATTGTATGTACAATATTGACATTTCGAAATGTACCGCGTATCCAATGAACTAATGATAATACAATGATCTAGATCCGTGACAGAATTTATCCACTAAAACGACACTTATTCTACGGCGGCGGAAGCGCGTCCGTCCGTTGCATTTACCGTGGGAATCGAACTTTAGAATATTTAGATGAACAAACATGTTTATTAATCTATATATATGTCAATGTAATATATATGATATTGACGTAAACAGAAAACCGGATATGATGTAAATATTCATGGTATATCAAAAGGGATATTTACCATGTTTATTGAGTTCCCGATATTTCGATTTCTAACCCACAGAATATAAAATGAAGGAAGGGCCCGCAGTCATCACTTATGTGCCATAATGCTGAACAAATACTGAGCATAATTCGTAAAATTGCGATTGGCTACACTGCCGATGTTTACTTATAGGATTTACTCTTTCTAAATATTTCACAAATACACATATAATTATGTTTTTTTTTTTTCACATTATAATATATTGTATTGTTTTTTTTTACTTTGAATTATTTCTTTTTAATATTCGGACGGACTGGATGCGGAAGGCGGAGGATCGGCAAACGTGGCGCGTATTGGGAGAGGCCTATGTCCAGCAGTGGACTGCAGTAGGCAAATTGATTGATTGATTGATTGAATATTCAAACATGTATGAAAATTGTGCATTTTGGTATTGACGTATCCATTAATATTTGTAATTATATTCTTTTATCATTACTTTTTGGTGTGAAATCAAACATTATTATCTATACTATTATTATAAAGTGGTAAAATGTTTGTGTTTGTAACGTTGTAGGAGTAACCTTTAAATTTACTGAACCGTTAAATCGATTTTGAAAATTCTGTCTCCAATACAAAGCCTCATTATTTGTGAGTATCACTCATACTAATATTATAAATGCTAAAGTATCGCTGTCTGTCTGTCTGTAACGCTTTCACGCATAAACCACTGAACCGATTTTTTTAAATATGGTATAGAGATAAATTAGAACTTGACAAAGGACATAGGCTAGCCTATGCACGCGGGCGGAGCCGTGGGAAACAGCTAGTAGGCTGTAATATCATCCTGCTGTCTGGCGAGCAGCTGGAATAGGTTCAGATAGTTTAAAATTAAATTAAACTAGTTTCAATTCATGACCAAGACAAAAAATCGATACCCATTCCAAAACAATGTTTTTATTCAGTTTACAAAGTTACCTATATTTATTAAAATCAGAAGCTAACATTTTAGTTTCATATCCGCTGCAATCGCTAAAATATTCTAGAATAGAATACGCATGACTGATTTTGTTCAAACACCAACAAAGTCTGTGCAAGTTACGAGGTGTTTACTGCTTTAAAGCAACACCATTTATAACACGTTGGTGAAAGAAGGTCGTAAATATACTTAAGAATACATAATATTCAATAGATATAATATAATATCTAGTTATATCTATATATAAAATGTTGTACTTGTACATGTCATGTAATGTAACTTACTCATTCAGTTTTTGTAATAGTCAAAAAAACTGGCTATGAAAGTTACATGACATGTACGATGTTTAACTTTAACGATGTTTACTATCAAGTAAATGTTACAGTATGATTTTTATTTTATAAGAATTTGAGGTGAGTGTTTAACCTAAGCCTGTTTATACTAAAAATGATAGTAATTTTTAACTTGGGTGCCAGACTTCATCAAATTATGGCGTTAACCTGTACTAACTCGTATTATAATATGTGTTCACTAGATTGTAAATATTGGAATGAATGAATTTTGAATTTTTGAATTTTGAATTGGTGGAACTTGCTACACATAATTGAATAAAGCACCTTGTACTTTTCCACAATTTTTAATGTAACTAAAAGTGCTTTATTCGATATTTTTAACATACGCGCTTATTGGTAAACGTACATTAATAAAATAAATACAATAAAATTCAGTAAACAAAATGATCTCACGTAAATGTTCCAATATACATCATGTGTAATTTATGATGTTCTTACACTGAACTTAAGATACTTAACTTCAAGCGCGAAGTCATTTTACGCATCGTTTTCGCCAGACTTCGAAGTTTATTGTGAAACCTAACTACATTTGGTTGCCTGTAAGAGATTGCCACTTTGCAATAAGCCCACCAATTGTATAATAGCCACTTAATGTATTGTTTGTATGAAACTTATTTTATTCTTGGTTGCAAAATAATTAGATTACGACATCTACTATACAAGTGTGTCGGGGCTAAACGGGTAGGTAATGACAATTTCATCAAAACTCGTTGAGGATATCTGCTTCTAAATCGAATTATAAGATTCCACCGGGACAAATATAGTTGATATAACGACAGTTGAGACCACTTGTATAGTCAGATTTATTAGATTAATATTGACCAGAAAAGTTCTCAAAATGTTCTGAATACCAAAATTCCAAATAGTTGTAAAGATTTGCTGTTACTACAGGTTTGACTAGTCTGCAGATATCTGCAACTATTTGAGCACTGTAATAACTTTAGAAATTCTGGTATTCAGATCATTTTGAGCACTTTTCTGGTCAATATTAATCTTATGCTGGCTGTAGGTACTGTACATACACTACAATGCACATAATACATACATACATAGCAAGTTAAATAAAAGCTGGTAAAAATAAGAATCAATACGTAGAGATTTCATTCTTGTTTTCCTCACAGACCGTTAGACTTCGGCATCAAAGCTATTCAATAAGAAATGCGCATAGAATCTCTTCGATTCTTTCCTTTCACAATGTGTGTTTTACCAATTTTGTTACGAAACGCTACACTCAACGTGAAACACTTCGATATTGAGGATTCTGTATTAACAATGAATTGTCTGCACTCATAAAATTGTAAATTTGTTTTTGTCTGTGTATTGGAGATATTAAAAAGCTAGCGTTATATAAAATTAACTATTTTAATGAACTGCTTGTTCGCGATGGACATAAAAAATACTGAACGGATTGTTTTTTTTTTTAGAAAGGTCTTCGTGGGATTCAAAATCTGTTGTAGGTATGTTTGATTGCAATTGGTTTAATATAACCGGAGATATACCAATTATCCAATTATCGCTGACATCCACACTGGTAGCCACATTTTGTAGGCCCTACAGAATACCGCGGCCATAATAACCTCGTGTTGTGTTTCCGGCAGTGAGTAGGGTAGCCAGAGCTCACTGGAGAGTTTTTGTGCTGTCAGTGTGAAGACCAAAGGCTTTATCCTGTTTTGTTCTACACTGACGGCACATAAACTCTCTGTTTTTACAGAGTCGGCAGCACGAGTGACTCCCCTGTTGTTGCACGTAACCACTTTCCATCAGGTGGGCCATGTGCTTATCTGCCATCTAAGTGGTTTGAAAAGTTAGATATAAAAGACTTGTACAATATTAAAACAGCCTGTAGATACGAATATAATTATTACAATTCATTGTCCTTTTTCTACACAATTTAAAATCAAAGATATTTTCTACTTTCATTTCGCAACGTTTCGAAGTTCAGGATTTTCAGGAATATTTATACATTTCGAGTTCTCGAGCCTTACTCACGCTCTATTAATTTCAAGCGGCTTATCACCGGCAGGCTGACCTCGGCTCGGATAAGTATGTAATTATCTGCCATGACCCCAATTACACTGTCAAAAAAATTGGATATGTACTTTTTTACTCGTGAACCCGTTTGAGAAGAAAGGGAATGGATAATGTCACATTTTTGGGTTCTTTTTAGTGTTAGGGATCCCTGCTTTATATGAGTAAGTATTTGGAAATAAAATTACCTAGTAGTCATTGAGTTCGTGACTTTATTTAGACTAAATAATCATCATCTTCTTAACGTTATTTTCTGTTGCATTCCAGGTTTAGACTTACAAAAAAGCCCAATTCCAAAGCCTTTTCTTCAACTTTTCCTTTTAATTAGGATTTAAGTGCTTTTCTTGGTATACTTTGTTCATCATTTTGCTTTCTGTAAGACAGCAACACGAGGGCATCCGTCCAAAATACTTGTTAACATGTGGTCCGTGTGCTTGTAAGTACATAAGTAGACGTAAACATAGTTATAAGCAGAATTTGATGTCAAAAAGATGTGATTACGCTGCACAATTTTGAGAAATCTACCAAGATTTACGAGTTCTAAGTAAATGAAAACGTGCTCATAACTCAAACAACTCTGTTTACTTCGCAGTAAGCACATAATAAAAAGCTTTACGCCCTTCGCAGTAACGTAAGTAACAGCATGCACTAAAAGATTAGTCGTGTTAGATTCAGATCATTGTATCGTAAACTGGAGCCTTAAGCTCGCGTAGTATTTCATTTAGGATTCAAGGTTCGATAAAAAAACAGTAACACGCTGTATATATTTCACAAGGGTTTTTGTTAGAGCTAGTGTTGTAGAACTTGATTTATTCGCGCAGTATAATATCGATGGTAGAAAAGTAGATAGGTACGTTTGCATTTTTATGAAAATACTTTTATTAGAAATGTGGTTTTTGGCAGTTAGAGTCTTCAAAAGTCCAACTACTTTTACTATAGAACTTCGATATCGTCAATTGATTGTGGATGTCAGATGGCAGTCGTTTCACGAACAATATCAAAGTTAAGAAGCGTCATAGTTAAACTGGAAAGCTGATCTTAACTGAGTTACCTAACGATGACTTTTATTACAAATCGACAGTATCTGTGGCGCGGGTTCGATTCCCGCTCAGGACAAATATTTTAATGCACGAATATGCGTATTGGCATGGGTGTATTTAAGTGCCTTATAGAGCATATCAAACCATCGGTCCCGGTTGTCATACTAACATTGCATATGGCAGTCGTTACGGGTAGTTGGATCTTTAAAACGTCTTGCAACTGTTCTAACTGTAACTTCGATATCGGAAATGGGTTATAGAGGTTAGATGGTAGACGCTTTATAGAAAATACAGAAGTTTAACTTTTATTGCAAAAGTGCCGTTAGCATGTCCCTCGGTTTCACTCAGGAATACATTCGTAAAAATATTCAATAACTACGCAGAACTACTTGAGTGTTTCATGGAATGAAACCAAGATTACTATGAAAACTGGAACTATTTCTGTGGAACCCATCCTCCACATAATTGTCTCTGCCTACTCTAATGGGAATGACGCGTGACGTGACGTTATGTACGTATTCAGATTTTTATAATTGACATAAATTGGTTTCAATTTATAATGATTCAAACGGAAACTTCAGTTCAAGAGTATGTTTGTCAGGGTCATACACAAGACACACGACGTGAGTAGCAATTTTTAAAAATGACCACGAGCTTCCCATAAATAAACCAACCCTTATTGTAACATCCACCTAATTTATGGTGTAACGTTTAATGCTAATTTATCGTGGCTTTCCCACATAAATAATTCTTAAAACATTTTAGAATTACACTGCGTAGGTACTCTTCTCTTTTATATCTTTATACATTTTTATTTTAAATCTTTGTAATAAATAACATATTCCGTATCTTCAAAAAATAACCTGGAGACTAGAGAAACACTAACACTGGCCAGATGGATTGACAACTGAAAAGGTGGCTGAGACAGACTGGATGCGGAAGACGGAGGATTGGCATACGTGGCCTATATTGGGAGAGGCCTATGTCAAGCGCAATGGACTGTAATAGGCTAATTGATAGAGAAATACTGGAGTTTTTGTGCTGTCAGTAGGAAGACCAAAGGCTTGTCTTGCTTTGTCTTCTGCGCTGTCGGCACAGAATTACTCTATTCAAGGGCTGGCAGTACGAGTGTGTCTCCCCTGGTATTATTACACGTTCATAGGCTACGGTAACCACTTTTCATCAGGTGGGCCGTGTGCTTGTCTGCCAAGCGGTATAAAAAATGTGAAGTGATAACAATAGAGTACTAATTTATTGTCAAAATCAGGTATTGTTTAGGGAGACGTTGATAAGTACCTAGTATTCAAATAGGTTAACATTACAAAGTTGAGCAGTACCTGCCAGTTCAGACTTTTAGGATAGGTGACTATTTCTACCTCTTTGAGCATGAAGTTAAACGTCAGTCCCGGTTGCCATTCAAACATGGTGGCATTCGTTAGAGGTAATTGGAGTTCAAAAAAGTTCCGACAGTCTAACTACAGACCTTTGATATTGCTAATGAATTGTGGAGGTCAGATTGCAGACGCTTCACCAAAAATATTGAGAAAATCATTTTAAAATTTTGTATTGTGTTAAGGAACTTTTGAGGGCGACTGTACAAGTACAACCTGGGTGGTAGAGAATAAATATCTAAAATCCACATAATCCAACTTTATTTAAACACAAAGCAATGATTACAATAATTCAGGTTGAAACTATGCAAAAGTAACATTAGGCCTCCGGTCTGGGTCCTAACCATTAACGAATCTCGCCTGCCTAATGGGTAAGGTGAAATAGTCCGACTGTAATCTGTGTAATTATAATAATTAAAAGGATTATCAGCAGTAGCCGATAAATTTCATGAAGAATTCAAATATCAGAGAATATTTGAGGAAGGGATTTTATTTAAATAAATTAGAATGAAATGAAAATATTATACGATAAGAATAGGATTCGATTTATATGTAGGTAAAGTCAATGATAAAAGTCAATGAGACAGCCTCCGTGGCGTAGCGGTAGTGAACGCGGCCGCTACGCAGGAGGCGCGGGTTCGATCCCCGCTCAGTGCAAATATTTGTGTGCATTAAATATGGGTATTTGCATTGGTCTGGTCGTGCCTCGGAGAGCACGTTAAGCCGTCGGTCCCGGTTGCCATAAGAACATCTATGGCAGTCGTTACGGGTAGTTGGTGCCCTAAAAAGTCCAAAAACAACGGTCTAGCTGCAAAGCTTCGATATCGCCTAATGTTAACATTGGGTCGTGGAGGTCAGATGGCAATCGCTTCACGGAAAATATCGAGGTCTAGCCAAAATCTGTAGCTATGACTGGTAAAAGCGGACCCCAGACTCCGAGCTGAAAGCTTCGGATGCGACTGGGAATAACGCTAGGAGTCCTTCGGCTTTTCACACCACAACGGATTCACACCGCGGTGCGAAACGCCCCAGAGCTCTTTTTGAAGGTGGCATTTCACACCGCGGTGGTTGGAGTGGTGCGAAAAGCCGAAGTATTTTTTAGAAGGTGGTGATTCGCACCGCTCATGAAGTTACTAGATTTCTATAAACAACTTGACATTATTTACTCGTACAGACGATTCGAAAAGTGGTAAAAATAAAAAAACAAAAAATGAAATGAGGAAATTGAAGTAATTATTAATTTTTTTGATGTTGTTAGTGTATCTGATGTTCATCGTATGTGATTTTTAAAGTAGATGTAGCCTTTGTATAGAATTGTGTAAAATATTAATTTAATGAAAGAGCAAATGATGAAACTGACATAAGGGTTGTTTATGAAGGTTGCAAAGTAATTGTTTGATGTAGTAATATTATTGATTTCCCGAATTGGGGTAGGATGTACCATAGGTCTAGTCATCCTGAAAATGAATTGAAACTGGAGTTTGTTCTAAGAGAAACAGAGACTTATTTTAAACTAACCTAGATGAGAATTTAAGAGGGAGAGTCATGTACCGGTCGTAGGCGATTTATTTATTTATTTATTTATTTATACTTTATTGTACACCATATAAAATACAAATTTAAAAATTATGACTAAGGAATCAGTACAAGGGCGGCCTTATCGCTATAAGCGATTTCTGCCAGGCAACCTTTGGATGGTCATAATGTTTGTAGGATTGAGTGGTAGTTGTTTTGGCGTACTTTCTGTCGATATCATAGGTAAATACATAAAAGACAGGTATCATATCTAATTTTATTTACATTAATACACACATACACATATACATACATACATCTATAATATATACACATACATACACATATACATACGCATACATAAATACATACACATATACATACGCATACATAAATACATACATACATACATAAAGTTTATACATATCTAGATATAGTAAACTCGCCATCACAGAGCCCCTTTACAGTAATAGATAATGTTCCTTTACCATGGTTTTGAAATTATTTAAGTTCTGAGCTTTTCTTATTTGTACTGGTAGGTTATTCCATAGACGGATAGCCCAGATCTTTTGAATAATAAGTTCTCATTGAATCCTATTCTAACTGTGACGGTACACCGCCTCCCCAAAGCTGAATGAAACTTGATTTTACTTATTCAACGTGAAATTATGTCTATAATGCCAGCACTCGCCCTTTGGCGAGTGGTACGGTGCCCCGCCAAACCGCACACATACTGTGAAATACGACCAACGACAGTTATTTCCCCACTGGACTTAGCCGTCTCAATAGACAAAGAATGTAACCGCGAAAAAGGGAATACTCAAAATATATACAACAAGAGATCGGGCACGTTGATGAATGTTACTTGCCTCCCATATATTCAATCACACGCATAAACTCGGTTTACAAGCTACCGCACTTCATCAACACAGCTTCCGTACCGTGGGGTGTCCAAACCCCAATCTTCCGCCCGGCATATCTGGTTGCACCGACCACTGTGCTTGAGAGACTGCTCTTCAGCGCTAGTTCTCCCGAGGGAATCGAACCACTCCCGGTCCTAGATATCCCGAGGCGGTTGTATTAACTTTATACGACGATAGGTCGCGGCCTCTGCACTATAACTTGTTCCTCATCCATACGCGTGATGCTCACCTTCCTCCATCATCATAATGAAGCCGCTATCGTTAACGGATTACCGGGGAGATGAGCATCTGCAACCCAAGGCTATCCCGACGAAGGTAACCCCAGGTCTCTGCTTGACAAGTCTCGGGTCCGCCGCCTAGCTCATCATATGTGACGCTCTCACATACATCCCATTTACGGTACCACGTAACGTCCATCAACGCACTACACGGTTCAACAACATATAGACTAAACGTGAATAACTAAATTACTCAGCCCGGGGCTCAAATACACTTATGACAAATAAACACGACAATAATTACAACTGTAAATAATTGTATGAAAGTAACTCACCACGGTCGTAGAGTTTCACGGTGCCTACTTGTTCACCACGGTAACTTACTCGATACGCCCGCGCCTGTCTCCGTTCTCGTCTCCTAGTTCCGTCCGCTCTCCCCGGCCTCCCGATGTCAAGTCCTTATCTCCTAACCGCCCTCTTCCTCGGTCCGAAGTCGAATGCCCCGAGTCTCCGCGATCGACCAACCTCGCAAACATCCCTCTCCCGTCCTTTTCCAAGGACCCGTCGCCATTCCCACGCCACGCTCGTCCGTCCCTAACGCAGGTAGTCCTTTTCCAACAATAACACTTCCATAGGTCCGCACCATAGACCATTAATCGTAGCGCTTTACGACTTGCACGTGTAGGACTAATTTCTATAGGGCCCATATTATAAGTGTCGTGAAACAATGTCCCTTTCCTGAGAACTTCCATGGAACGACTCGCCTCTTAATTGCTTTCGAAAGTTTAAAATAACAAAAAGCATGCCAAATGCGTCTAAGTGAGGATATTTATGGCGACTGCTAATAAATATCGAATTACCAATGTTTTGCAGATGTACCTAGTAAGGTTTACTAATTTATTACAGTTGAGTGATTAGTGTACTATCACATTTTCCCCCCTGAAATTCAGACTCGAGGACTATCATCGAGTATGAGATTTCACTCACACTCCAGAGGTAGGTATAGTACCTACATCCAGACATTTCCCAGATAAACGTTCAGTAGATAACCTCTCAGCAAAACACAGTCACAATCGCTCCAAGCGAGAATCGAACCCGCCACCCACGATTCAACAATCACACTTTCAGTCGTGTCACAGACGTTCTTATAATATCAGTTAGAATATTATTATAATAATTACTTTACTTGTAGGAATCCCACTTGATATATCGAACTGCCACGTCACAGCTCAAAACGCCATAAGTAACAAAAAGATACAACCTTAACATCCTTCAACTCTCAAGATCTTTCTCTATTGACGACTCAAGCGTCCCGTTCCCATGCTGGTTGACTACTCACGGAGTGCCTACCCAACATGCGCTATCTATTAGAAGTTGGCAATAACCAAGGACATATCAAATTTCAAATTCATTGTTTATGATAATCCTTATTCATAACACGAGATTCCCCCCTGATAACCAGATGCTGGCATCCACCATACATACTCAAGTTTCCTAGTCATATATGATTTTGTATGTTCTAAATTTACAAGTAGCCTCCTCAAACCGCATTTGTAATCTGTAGTATTTCAGTTTAATATACGCAACTATTTGGTACTTAATCATCTAAAATAATCATCAGCGTGTTGGGAATTGATCACCGACTTGAGTTTAACTCAACCACGACTCAATGCCATAATCAAACATATATGTTACAATCACCGATCAAATAATAGCCACCACACAACACACATAACGTTTCCTAAATAAGCGATAATTCACTGAGGAATTACGTTGTTAACCTTCACGCGTCTAGTTATACACTACAAGGTGTATCTTTCTTTGTAATGTGAGTCCCCTTAGGGTGTCAAACAAGCAGTATGTAAATGGAAAGTTAGATTGACGCCACAAATAGATTTATGACTCACTTCTAATGCAGGTACGAAACACGAATGAAACACTTCCTTCCTTTGATCCAATGAAGCTTAGTTTATATATAGGTAAAAAGTATAAATACCTCTTCATATCTGATTTACCAGATATTAGATGATTTGATCACCGATTAGTAGCCTCCAGTGTGAAGCTTCCCGTGGACACGATGCTCGCCTTCTCCGCAGCTGCTCTGCGAGTTGGAGCACGCAACGCTGCATCTCGATACTGCACAACGCTGGATTTTCATGTCCACGAAGTGATGAGTCTTCCGTGGACCTTCAGGTTAGGTCAGTAAACTCGAAGTCCGGTATCGCTGAAATGTTTAAGCACACGAGCAAAGAATCTGTTCCAAGAGAGTTCAGACGTCGGACCGTAATCCATGTACATAATATATCTAATGTTAACGATATATTTAGTTTGAAATAGCTTAAAATAGTAACAGCTAATTATCTTGGTTTTAATAGTACCCAATAACCCTTAACTAGTTTTATTGTTATTTTTGGGTTTTGTACCAAACATACCCGCCAGATGGTGAGACAATGCCTAGTCCCTTTTTTACTACGGTTCTTTTGTTGTAAATTTGTAGCTTTCTCCATTCAACTTTTAAACTACCATCCATTTAAAAACCAATTCTTTTAAATGTTTTATATGTTCACGCTGTTTCATGTCAGAATGGGTAGGCAGAAGTGTAGTATAGTCTTGGGCGTTATCTTATGTTGTGTCTCTGTGTTGCAAGCCGGAACCTCCTAACAACGCATCGAATAACATCTTTGTTTACGACATTTGAATATGCTGTTGTATTCTGAAATTTCGGGATTCGAACCCGCTATCAATCTTGTTTCAGGACTATTTAGCGAACCTCCCACATAAGAGGATTCTTAACTTAAGCTGTATCGCTAAAAATGTGTCACAAGCGTATACATACAATGCTATAAATCAACAAGATCTATGTCGTGTTTATGTGTTGCAAGCCGGAACCTCCTAACAACGCATCGAATAACATCTTTGTTTACAGCATTCGAATATTCTGTTGTATTCTGAAATTTCGGGATTCGAACCCGCTATCAATCTTGCTTTAAGACTATTTAGCGAACTTCCCACATGAGAGGATTTTTAACTTAAGCTGTATCGCTAAAAATGTGTCACAAGCGTATATAATACATACAATGCTATAAATCAACAAAAAATTTTAACTTAAAATAATCTTCTATAGTTGTTGCAAAACATGTATAGATTCATTCTATGTATTGTGCAAATACATATGACGGTCTAGGTCTCGAGCCCAGCACTGTGTACCTATATTATATTAATATAACATATAACGGGGATTATTCGTTTATCTATAGTAGATATTAGATACCCAACACCCAGGCTTCTTTTTATCATTTCACGTCATTTCGCCTTAGGATCGAACCGAGGCAGTTTGGCAAGGCCATGATGCAATATCATTATAGCCTAAGCAATTAGGAAAACCCCTTAGACATTTGGTTAGCCATCTTCTGCAAGTTGCGATTAATTTCACCCATGCCAAAGCTCTTACACTCTGTAAGAAGTGTAGAGTTTGCATGTTGTTTGATGAGCCGTATAACGATTTATCTGAGGCGACTGCCGTCTGGCCTCCCAGCCTCACAGGAGCTATTAACATGTTATATTGTACATAAACCGTGCATTTTTGTATGCGTAAGGTTTTAAATAATATCTAGGTGTATGTGTATATATTTAGAACACTGAGTAAATATTTTATGTCGTTGTCATATATCACAATATGACAACTCAAATTTGGCCGTTGTTTGAATGTACGCTGTATTATAAGATACTTGGTAGCGTCACCTCGTCCGTTTACACTACGGACCATTATGAGACCGTCTATAATATGTTTTAAATTAATTATTCTACGTTGTGTTTTGTAGTAACCCATTTTAGTTCAACCTCGTTGCACTGAATCGAATCAGAGCATTTTCTGACGAGGATCCTGGTCACGGCACCATTTGTGACGGTACACCGCCTCCCCAAAGCTGAATGAAACTTGATTTTACTTATTCAACGTGAAATTATGTCTATAATGCCAGCACTCGCCCTTTGGCGAGTGGTACGGTGCCCCGCCAAACCGCACACATACTGTGAAATACGACCAACGACAGTTATTTCCCCACTGGACTTAGCCGTCTCAATAGACAAAGAATGTAACCGCGAAAAAGGGAATACTCAAAATATATACAACAAGAGATCGGGCACGTTGATGAATGTTACTTGCCTCCCATATATTCAATCACACGCATAAACTCGGTTTACAAGCTACCGCACTTCATCAACACAGCTTCCGTACCGTGGGGTGTCCAAACCCCAATCTTCCGCCCGGCATATCTGGTTGCACCGACCACTGTGCTTGAGAGACTGCTCTTCAGCGCTAGTTCTCCCGAGGGAATCGAACCACTCCCGGTCCTAGATATCCCGAGGCGGTTGTATTAACTTTATACGACGATAGGTCGCGGCCTCTGCACTATAACTTGTTCCTCATCCATACGCGTGATGCTCACCTTCCTCCATCATCATAATGAAGCCGCTATCGTTAACGGATTACCGGGGAGATGAGCATCTGCAACCCAAGGCTATCCCGACGAAGGTAACCCCAGGTCTCTGCTTGACAAGTCTCGGGTCCGCCGCCTAGCTCATCATATGTGACGCTCTCACATACATCCCATTTACGGTACCACGTAACGTCCATCAACGCACTACACGGTTCAACAACATATAGACTAAACGTGAATAACTAAATTACTCAGCCCGGGGCTCAAATACACTTATGACAAATAAACACGACAATAATTACAACTGTAAATAATTGTATGAAAGTAACTCACCACGGTCGTAGAGTTTCACGGTGCCTACTTGTTCACCACGGTAACTTACTCGATACGCCCGCGCCTGTCTCCGTTCTCGTCTCCTAGTTCCGTCCGCTCTCCCCGGCCTCCCGATGTCAAGTCCTTATCTCCTAACCGCCCTCTTCCTCGGTCCGAAGTCGAATGCCCCGAGTCTCCGCGATCGACCAACCTCGCAAACATCCCTCTCCCGTCCTTTTCCAAGGACCCGTCGCCATTCCCACGCCACGCTCGTCCGTCCCTAACGCAGGTAGTCCTTTTCCAACAATAACACTTCCATAGGTCCGCACCATAGACCATTAATCGTAGCGCTTTACGACTTGCACGTGTAGGACTAATTTCTATAGGGCCCATATTATAAGTGTCGTGAAACAATGTCCCTTTCCTGAGAACTTCCATGGAACGACTCGCCTCTTAATTGCTTTCGAAAGTTTAAAATAACAAAAAGCATGCCAAATGCGTCTAAGTGAGGATATTTATGGCGACTGCTAATAAATATCGAATTACCAATGTTTTGCAGATGTACCTAGTAAGGTTTACTAATTTATTACAGTTGAGTGATTAGTGTACTATCACATAACTATGCTATAGGGACCTTCCCATTTACTGTCTAAGTTGTTGGGGTTAGGTACTTTCAGCATTACTTTCTCACCTACATTAAATTTGGCTACGTGTCTTATATTACTATCATAGCGTTTTTTTTTTTTGCTTTATCCGACCCACGAAATATACGGTATATCAGTTTCGAACGCACGTTATTTGTCAATGTCAAATGTCAATGTCGGTTTGTCGAGACGAAATTTGAATTTTTTTCAATTTATAGTTAGATAATAGAAATTAAACTTTAATAAAAATGAGGACTAGTGCATCACAGTTTGCTGTGATGGTGGACTTCATGGAGGGGTGAGTTCCTGTCATTTGTTTACGCTCTAAAGATGTTGAAATGTTTGTTGTTAGTAATTTCATTTACATTTTCTCGTGTTATTCACCAGAAATGGAGACTAAAGGTTCAACCCCACCAAACGGACGGCATCGGAACGGATTTTACAATCTTTAAACAAAATTAAATCTTATTATCACGGTGTTTGAAGTTCATATTACCAAGTCACGCATGACAGCTTGACGTGCGTCATGCCGCCGCACGTCGCTGTCAAGCTGTTGTGCGTGACTTGGTAATATAAACTTCAAACACTGTGATAATAAGATTTAATTTTGTTTAAAGATTGTAAAATCCGGGCCGATGCCGTCCGTTTGGTGGCGTTGGACCTTTAGCCAAGCCTAAGGTGTTCCAAGAGGACAACAGTGGGCCGCAATGAAATGGCGAGAACTAGCAGTCAAATTAAATAGTGACGGATCAAGTAAAGCTCGGTGAACTATCTTGGCACCGGCCAGGAGCTGCAATCTTCAGTAAGCTGTGGCCCCAACTATGGCACCAACTGCAGTACCATCTAGAAAGTGGACACGTCCCAAGAGGGCACATCAAAGAAACTATACGGAAGAGTTTTTTATGGCTGAAAGGCATCGGGTTGATAGATATTATGAATATGTTATTTATTGTATTATTATTATATTAAGATACCTACTTATAATTAGATATTTTAAACTTACTTAATTATGTATTAAATAGTAAACGTAATTTTACTTATCATGTTACATTATGTTGTTAAGTTTCTAAATAAATAAACAAACTAGAAAGGGAGAGAAATTTTTGCCAAGAGAGGTTGAGCTTGACATGCAATACAAATGCAGTGCATTGATGCACTCAAAGCGGCATTCATAAATCCAATCCATTTGTATTGAATGAATGAATTTGTATTGATTGCATGAATTTTGTCAATTGACAAAATTCATGCAAGAGAAAAATAGAGACGAATGAGATTTTGTATGAATATGTGTGTAAGGAGATGTGTGTCATTTTATTTCATCTACCTATACTAATATTATAAAGCTGAAGAGATTGTTGGCAGACAAGCACACGGCCCACCTGATGGAAAGTGGTTACCGTGGCCTTTGGACGCGTGCAACACCAAGGGCATCACACTCTTGCTGCCTCTCTCTCAAGCATGTAATCTCAGAAAGTGTTGATTGGAATTGAAAAATATGTTTGTATTGAATAACCCCTTTATTGACGAAATGTTATATATCATCACGCTGCTGCTAAAGGAAGCGGAGCAGTGATCATATTTATGTAAACGAATCCGAACAGGTGTCAAGTAGTTAAGATAGGCAACTACACAAGTACCACACAAACACTACCTTTTGGTATAGCTCAAGGGTCAATAATTGGGCCGCTAATGTTCTTAATTTATGTTAATAATATTAACAAAATTGGATTGTCAGGTCACCTCACACTTTATGCTGACGACACATGCCTTTTTTACTTCGGTGGTTGTATACAAAACATAATTACCGACGCTCAAAGAGACCTTGATATCTTAAATGAATGGCTCAAATATAATTTATTAACCATTAACGCATCTAAAACTTCTTACATGATTTTTGCAGCTAAAAATAAAAAAATACCTCAGCACCCACCTCTAACAATAAATAATATGCAACTACGCCATTCGAACCAAGAGAAATATCTAGGTTTATTGATAGATGATAAATTGAGCTGGAAACCACATATTAACTACGTAAAATCAAAATTAACGTCACTACTGGGAGCCGTACGCAAAATAAAAAATATTATTCCAAAAAAAATAAGCACAATTATATATAACTCTTTAGCAAAGACACATATTGAATATTTAATTGAAATATGGGGTACAGCTGCCGTTACAAATTTAATTTCTTTACAAAGAACTCAAAATAAAATAATAAAAGCACTATTTCACTACCACTATCGGACTCCAACAAAGCAAATATATCACGAAACAAAATTACTGAACATAAAACAACTATACATATACACGACCTGCATTTTAGTTAAAAAAATTACAACAAATTCGATCCAAACTAATATACAGTTACCTAAGAGGGAATCAATTCACTTGCTAAGAAACAGAGACAAGATTCAGTTAATTTGTCCACGTACTAACTATGGTAAAAAAACGATATTATTCGATGGAGCACAGCTTTATAATAAACTACCTAACAACATTAAAAATATTGATAATTTGAATGTGTATAAGGGTAAACTCAAAAACTATGTACAACAAAATGTAATCATTTAAAGTAGGCAGAATAGAGGAAGATATTTATTGTAAATTTCTAAATTTTTGTAATCTCATTTTAAGTGAACTTTATGTTTTTATGAGAAATAAATGTCTTTAAACCTAATCCGGCAACTATCCATACGTTATGACTTTGAAGATATCCTGATGAAAATTATATACTTACATAGAGATAATCTAGAACTAGTGAACGTACATAGACTACCTTTATTGCAAAAGGAGTTCAAGGGGGGGAATAGGGGTTTAAAGTGTGTATGAAAGTTTGTCATCAACGCGGGCGGAGCCGCGGGCAACAACTTGCTTAATTATAATACTGTTATGTCTATTATAAATAAAAATGGTTAAACCCCACTAGACTGATCGAAATAAAGATATCATTACTAAATTTTCTTATTATTTTAATCTTTAAAAACCACAAACTTAATGAAGTTTTACAATTTCTCAGCGACATCTCTTGACTGCTATAGGAAGTAATGAGTGTTTTGTAAATAAATATAATTTTAGATTTATGTAAACATACATAAATTTAAATGGCCATAATTTTCTGACTCTAAATTCACCAAATTCAATAAAAATATCAATTTTATACTCCACAACAACGCCAAAAGATCTCCCACTGCAAAATCCTCGGTGAGTAGAAATACGATAGTAAGCACTCGATTACAATGTTAAAAAACTATACTATCTTTCAAAAGTGGGTTCGTGCTGCTGATTCTCATACTGACGCTATGGTTGACTATACTAGTACCATTACGATAACGAGTAACTTGGTTCGTGCTACCTTTAGTTCCTTAAACGACAGTAGTGGCGCTGTTCGGGTCTTCATACAAAATCATACGATTACGATGACCTTATGGTCATCGTAATCGTATGATTTTTAACCATATTATAATAATGGTTAGTACCTAATGGTTAATGAAAAACTATAGTAATGGTTATCCATTACTATAGTTTTTCGTGCTAGGGTGCTGCTAGTTCGTTTGTTTGTATATACCGTGACCATTTTTCAATTATTTAATATTTTTCCAATAGCAAACATTAAGCTATATTATTTTAATAACCAAGTATAATTCATTTTCATAGGCGCATAGCACCTTAAATTTAGTCGGTTTATGACATTGGTAATAATATTATAATGTAAGTAATAAATTATTTTGTGCCCGGTTATACCCACAAAACATTCCAAACAGATCTTAGGTGATTCTTACCGCGGTTCGAAACGACACCTTCAAAAAAGGTCTTCGGCGTTTCGCACCGCGGCACAGTGGTCTCGCCCATAGGTCATAGGGCGAAAATGTCGATGGTGAATTTATGACTTTAATTATTGTTAGAGGGAAGACAAATAACCCTTTTACCCCTAGGTATAAAATAAATTGCAATAAAATATGTAGAACAAATAATTTTTGCACCCAAAGTGGTAACACTTCAATAGTGCTCATTAACGTTATTTTTTCACTGAAAATTCTGTTATGTTCAAAGTATTATTACTATCGGACGTGATTGTTTGTGATATTAATTTGCTATGCATATTCAAATAGAAGGTATGTACGACATTTTAAGTCCTATTACGTTTACTTTAAACCTGTTATTATTGATAATAAGCACCGTCAAAGAGAGAGTTCCGAGTTTCTTTGTTTTTTGCCGCTCTCCTATATTCAAGTTGACTTTTACTTAGGAAGGAACGAATCGCCAAAGATGAAACATATATCAAAATAATCTCTAGTTTTTCTAGTTTTAAAAACTGTAACGATTAGGTGCTCCAAACTGCTCCGAGGATTGAAAATAGGTCATTGAAAGTACTAGGTAATATGTAGGGAAATTGGATACCTCAGGTCATTTTTTATTTTATTATTCAGCAGGGACCACTATAAAGTGCTCTTTTCGTCGTATACATGTTCTACACGCATGTTCATCCACAAAAACTAAAAATAATGTGGCAAGATACCTCTCGTGAAGTGTTTGAAATGCTAGTAGACAATTGGCCAGGTGCAAAAAATATCGAAACCGATTACTTCAGAGATTTAATTTAGTAAGTTTTCTTATTTTATATACCAATCCAGCTATGTTCAAAAGTAGAAGTCAAACTAGTTTTAATGTTACCTACCTGCTTTTTAGACGACAAAATGTTTTTTTGGGAATATTATATCTAACTTGCATCTAAAAAATACACTTTTTTTACTTGTTTTAACTCTTAAAACGTCAAAACAATCATTTCTTAAGTGAAAAAGTCATTATTTAATTTTTAATCCGACTTACAACTCCTATGACCGCCCTTCTTAAGAGCCGGGACCACTGCGCGCGGTGTGAAACGCCACCTTCAAAAAGAGCTCTTGGGCGGTTAGAACCGCGGTGCGAAAGGTTTGTGGTGCGAATCGCCGAAGGACCCAACGCTAGGAGGAAGAAGAAAGTCAATGATAAAAGTTGATAAATGTTGATATGTCTTAAGTCTCAGAACAAAATAATAGTCTAAGCAGTTTTATGATCCTCAAAGGAAAAAGTTAGTGTATTTATTGTTTTTTTTTTATTTATTATTTTAGAGATTTATGGGGCCACCAATAAATATTAGAGCCGATAACACTAACTCTAGTGTGATCAGATTACCGAATGATATGTATGTCATAAGGCGGGTCTTTAATAGGAGAACACACTATACTGCACGGCTAAAGTCCTGTTGGTGATACGAAAAATCAATATTGAAAAACAAAAAAATCGGTACCTATCTAATATGATAAAAATACGTGAAATGTCAGGCTCATCTGAAAGATCATCAAATTCTGTATATGAAAAACCAGTGCTACAATTTTGAAACACAGGCGAAAGTGGTGGCAGTAGCGTCTGAAGGTCGCCGAAAGTAGGTATTATACATGGTTTAACTCAGTGGTTAGACATCATTCTGTCTATTTATCTAACACTGGTAATATGATCAGACTAGAGTTAAACTATTCGAGTTTGTTGTCTTTGATAGTTTACAGTACTATTTTGTGGCATATAGCGAGGTCTCCAATCTTCCAATCCCATTTATACTAGCAAAGGCCTTCAAAGCAACAGTAAAGTAATACTGTAACAATAAAAACCTAAAGTATTCCAATAAGCCTACAGAAATAAGCGAAACGGAATAGAAATATATCAAATCACCTTGTAACAAAAAGGCTTTCAGTACTTACAGCTCAAGATAAGGGAAAATACATTCAACCTTTTGGAAGATATAAGTGTAGTCTAATATCATTTGTTGGTACATTACAATCGGGTGGTTCCAATAAAATATATCTTTTACGTCGCGTAAAGAAGCACGCGATGAGACGTACACTTTGCGATACCAACTGAACAGTATTTGATAGAAAAGGCTATATGGTGGAAGTTGTAACTTATATCAGTTTATTGTGAATTGATACTCGGTTGGTAACTTAGTGGTTTAGGAGTCAGTTTTACGATCGAGAGGTCCCGGGTTCTTTGCTAAGTTACTGAGGTGAACACATTTATGTGACAAGCAGTTTAGCGGGTGTAATTTTGGTTACAAATGTTTTTTTAACAAAAGGGACACATTTTAAGTAGGGTTTTGTTCAATTTCAATTCAATTTTTATTTCATCACCAATAAATTTTTACTAAAATATTTGTTTAGGACTTTTTTTTTTATATAGGACACGTCAATTTGACTTCGCCTCGCCTGATGGTAAGCTGAAGTTCTTTTAAGTATAAATATACTCACCTGTATCAGAAGACCTCACTCATCTCATATCCAATCCTTTTCTCATCTGTCAATTCGTCACCTTCGTAATTTTCGGCCTTTAAACATACCTACCTATCATGAAGCTTACAACCAAGCAAAGCCAATATCAATGCTTTGTCAATGTTTAAAATCTGCAATAGACTGTGGCTGGTGGCGCAGATACCGTCTATCACTCTTTACTAGTGATCAATATTACCGCCTCGCTTTGAACACAACATTGCCCATATTTAAGGCTAATATACACCGGCGACACATTGCACCACACTGCAAAGTCATATTCAAGTCATTCAAGAGATACAACACTATCCAAATACAATAGAGATTATTATGCGTATTGTTACTACAACATAATGAATTGAATGAAATTTTGAAGCGTTTGTTATGCTAACTATTCAAATCGATTATGAAAGAGAAAATAAAATCGACCTCGGGCGGAACTCGAACCCGCGATCTTTCCCTTACAATACAGAATGCTCTGACCACTAAGCCCGAGGTCGTTTCTCTCTTCTCTTTTTTAACCCCCGACAAAAAAGAGGGGTGTTAATAAGTTTGTGTGTGTGTGTGTGTAGCTATGTTTCATAAAAATCGGTTCTGCCATTTGAAAAATATGAGAAGTGAAAGTGGTAATGCAAAATCTAATATTTTCAAATATACCCGTGTTGGGTATCAAATGAAAGGTAATAATTCATATATCACGATACAGCAAGTTTTATGGAAATCGGTTAAGCGGTTACCTATACAAAGAATGAAATAAAAATTTAAAAAAATTAAAATTTAAAAAACCCCCGACTCAAAAAGAACCTATGAAAAGTATTGACCCTTTTGTCATTTGTCTCGTCGGGGGACCGCCGTCTGACCGTCAGGAGGGTATAGAGCATACCAAGGTAGGTACTTAGCGGTCCCCCGACGAGACAAATGGCAAAAGGGTCAATACTTAGGGTAGGTCATAATGTAATAGTTATTATTTTACTTTTTATAGGTTCTTTTTGAGTCGGGGGTTTTTTATTAATTATTATTAAGAAAGCGAAAAGAGAACTACTAATATTATAGATGAAGTTTGTGAAGATATTTGGATATTTTTGAGTATTTGTTTGTTTCTCAATCACTTTTAAATGGCTAAACAGATATTTTTTATACCACTTAGGTGGCAGACAAGCACACGGCCCACCTGACGGAAAATGGTCTGGCTGAAATTTGGTACAGGGATAGAATATAGACTGAAATAGCACTTAAGCTACTTAATATTGCTAGACTAGGTTCACACGGCTTGCGGCTTGAGAGAAAACGGAACCTTGACCGTGAATAGCAGGTAGTTATATACCGCCGTATCTTTGGACTGCACTTCAGCTTTATACCATCTAGCGGGGCGCAATCAATTAAAGGACCATATATATTTTAAAAAAAGCTTTTTTTTTACTACCGCTAGTGAGCTCCGGTCTTTACAGTTTGTAACACGGTTGTAATATCACGTAAAAGTTCTCTGTTTATCTGACATTCTGTCTGTATTTCAATCTGATTAATTAATAGTAATCAACAGTTCGTTCACATTAAAGCTATTGTAAACTACCTATAGAATTAATTCATATTTGTGTTCATACATAATAGATAAATTAATATACCAAAATAAAACTAAATTCAAACAAAAATACGAGAACTGCTGCTTCTAATTGCTACATGAAGGAAGCTTCAGTCTTGTTAAAAAAGTTTTTTGAAAATAGTGCCCCACCGGCAAGCTACGAGTATTTAGGACTCCGACCTTCCTAGACAAGTGGCAATTCGTTAATCGACGTGCCGTGCCTAGCAGAACTGCTTTTTGCATCAAGCTCTTGAGATAGCCGTCTAACGAGAGCTTAAAGTATACATTACTCATATATATATAGAGCGCGCGTATCACTCAGGTCTTTGGCGCCGAGTGTTGGCAGATACTTTGCGATGGTATAGTGCACATCGTGTCATGCATTACCGAAAATATCAATAGATGCGCTCATTAATGTAGTGTAATGTTATGAAGTTTGTTTTTCGATTTGATATGCATGAAAAATGGCCTTTTGTGTATTAATTACAGAAACAATTTAATACTACAAATATACGATGTTATATGAAATTTTGATATAACATATCAAATTAAATATTATTTGCAAAGTTACTTTGCCGCGTATTGTTTCGCTACTGATTGAGGTTGAGCCAGGATCCTTGGTACTGTTCATATCCGTGCTTACAGTTCATACTTAGTAAAGGTCCAACCCCACCAAACGGACGGCATCGGAACGGATTTTACAATCTTTATACAAAATAAATCTTATATCACAGCATTTAAAGTTTATATTACCAAGTCACGCATGACAGCTTGACGTGCGTCATGCCGCCGCACGTCGCTGTCAAGCTGTTGTGCGTGACTTGGTAATATAAGTAAACTTCAAACACTGTGATAATAAGATTTAATTTTGTTTAAAGATTGTAAAATCCGGGCCGATGCCGTCCGTTTGGTGGGGTTGGACCTTAAGGCGCGCTCTATAGTACCTACATTATGTATACTCTAAGGCTCTAAGAACGAGAGCCTCTTATTATTCTGAAGCGGTGAGTGAACGTAACATATTGGTAATAACTTTTTAAAGAAAATTGAAAACGTTCTTCCATGTAATAAATACTGCACACTATTAAAACAAACCGTACCCTTTTATGGAGCATTCGTGTATTTTATAGTGGCATCCATTACATTATTGAACATACAAAAGGTTCATGATTTCACGGAATTGGGATCTTATTTAGAATTTACGAACGAGGAGAGAATATAGACAACCTTTAATATGGTTTTGACCAGTTCATAAGAAAAAGATAAATAATTTAAACTGGTTGGAATAATTGGGTATGATATTGACTTCCCAGTGGAGTAGAATAGGAACAGCTCTCAATTACGATAGACTGAAAACTTTTCACCAACTGTACTTTTCAGTGAAAAGTACAGTTGGTGAAATACATACATACATACAATCACGCCTTTATCCCCGGAGGGTTAGGCAGAGGTGAATTAACACCCACATTTCACCTATCATTGTATCAGGACCCACGTAATGGGGAGTGAGCCTATTGCCGTTTTTCGGGCACTATTGTTGGCTCGAGTCATGTATAAGCTGAGTCTGGGCTGTATATATCTGTCTGACGTTAAACAGCCCTATCCCTTAGTCGCCTTGTACGACACCGCATTGAACAAGACGGGGTGGCCCAAATTATATTTTGCCGGGAACCACGCGGTTCGTGAAATGTGGGTATTAATACACTGGCCGGGGTGCGAGGGATATGGCTACGACAATCTCACCTCCGGCAACCGACGGCCCACAGTCGGTGTGCGTTTTAGTCGGTTCGAGTCCGACATAACCTCCTCCTCCGGTTCCGGCGGGGGAGGTATCCGTGGGGATTTTTCGCACGATAAAAAAAAAGGTATTAATACACTTTTGTCTTGGGGACTTACAGGCGTCAATATAGGTATTTATTGGAATATGTTGATATTTGACTACCATGGATCCCTAAGACAGTGCGAAGTGGAGAAAACGGGAGAGTGGAGAAAGAGAAGACGAGAAAGCGGACCCCCAGAGGCCGATGTGACGGCGTCGGATGCAATTGGGATGAATGATGATGCTGAATTTTTTTTTACACCACTCTGGTGACAGGCAAGCACATGTCCACCTGACTAAAAGTAGTTAGCGTGGTCTATGGACGTATGCAACACCAGGGGAGTCACACTCATGCTGCCGACCCTGTAAGAACAGAGAGTTTCTGTGCCGTCAGTGCAGAAGACTAAGCAGGACAAGCCTTCGGTCTTCCCACTGACAGCACAAGAAAAACTCTCTAGTGAGCTGTGCCTATTTTTTTTTTTACTTTATTGTACACAATTTAAAATACAAATTTAAAAATTATGACCAAGGAATCAGTACAAGGGCAGCCTTATCGCTTTAAGCGATTTCTGCCAGGCAACCTTTGGATGGTCATAATATTTGTAGGATTGAGTGGTAGTTGTTTTGGCGTACCTACTTTCAGTCGATAATACAGTCTAATTTGCATTAATACACACATACACATAAACATACATACACCTATAATACATACACATACCTACACATATACATACGTATACATACATACGTATACATACATACATAAAGTTTATACATATCTAGATATAGTAAACTCGCCATCACAGAGCCTTTTCACAGTAATAGATAGTGTTCCTTTACCATAGTTTTGAAATTATTTAAGTTCTGAGCTTTTCTTATGTGTACTGGTAGGTTATTCCATAGACGGCCTACCCTATTAACAGGAGCTTATTATGGTCGCGGTATTCTGTAGGGCGGAGGTACTACCCCAGTCAGAATGCTCATTTAGGACGGAAACACCGTCGCGTCGTATCCTACCTCGTCGTGTCGTTATAGAATAATATTAAACACGCTAATGTGAGCTAATCACATTTTTAATAATTATACATTTAGAACTAATCACATTTAGAATTACTATTGACGTCAATACGAAACTATTGACGTCAATACGAAATTCCCACATTGAAAATTAAAACTATGACACCCCATTCCACCTTTTCCCGTGGGTGTCCTAGAACGAATCGCTAAGGGCATAAACAGTCTATTTTTATCTATTTTTAGAACCTTGTGCGTCATAGTAATACGCTAATAACATTAATTCCGAAATCTTCTTCAAATACAAAAATGACTTTCCGATCATTCAAACTTTCTACATTAGTCAACTTTGAATAAACTACACAAAAGATGCACATAACAGTATTTTATTTGCCAATAACAACAATGCAAGACAGATATTGCAAATTTGCAATACAAAATAATATGGGTATTGGAAGTATAGCCATTTATTTTGAATCCCGTCAAAACATTGGATTTTTTCCAATTCATGTCTAAAAATTGTGGAAACTTCATTTTATGAAAACATTTAAAAGATTTCAGCTGACAGATGACAGCAGACATCTGAAACGATGTTAGATTGAAAACCGTACTTCTTATATTACTTAGGTGGCAGACAAGCACACGACCCAACCTAATGGCATATAATCTGTTATGTGCTAATGGGAAGCTGGTAAGCCACTTATGGAGATATGCAACACCCGTGCGTCACATTCGCAAACCTCATAATAATTTCTATAGTATTTTTTGGATTGTAATTTTCTCATCAACTAACAAAAAGTTCATAACTAAACTGCTAAATAAAAAATTGCCAGCGCAAATTTACATGTGATAGCGTCGAAAAATTTAAATTTCCAATCTCATTGACTTTGAGTGGAAGTGTCGCGAACAGTGTTGCCCACAAAATAGCAATAAAAAAGGCAACAGAGAGCTTTATATTGGCATTTCAGCACAGATTTGATGCCATTTTTCAAAGGTCAATTTTAATAGACTAAACGTGGATGAACAAAGACCGGGTTATTTTTTATATAAAATTTTACAGAAGAGTGTTTCCACCGGACATGTTTTAGGTCACTGAGTGGTGTGTGAAAACTCTTAGTGAATGATGTGAAACAGTGCAGTGGTACGTGAATACGAACGTCGTATAGTTATCAGCGTACCTATATGATGATCCCAGATATCAACGACAAAAGTAGCTTAACGGTAATAATTCTTCTCCTGTCGAATCGATGGCGCTTCTATTCTTAGACTCTATTTTCCCAGTATGCTGGTACCTGGATCGCGTTCTCGGAGGCACTCATGACGTCCTCCGGTGTCCAGGTAGTTGGGCATGTAGCATACGTTAGTAGGTAGGCCATGGTCTGTGGAGCAACTCCACACTCACACCGCAGGTCCGCGTCATCTGAGAAACCCCACCTAGACCGATTTTCACTGCTTCCGTCGACCTGTGTCCGAAGTCTGTATAGGGACTAATAATAAATGATTAATCACTATGGCTCCTAAACATCACATACAATAATGAACAAAACACTAAATATCTTAACTTTAACGAATTCTTAAGATCATAAAACAACTTATATCTACATGAATTATTGATACATTAAAAAAAAGGTTTGTAAATATTCTAGTGAAAATCAACTAATGTCGTTGGCTGTACCATGAACAATATCATTCGCTGTCAATAATTAATGTATCATTAGCCATTCCTTGCAAATTCACAATTCATTTATCATTAACAATTCCCTTTGTAGCCGTTATTAATAAATTCATCACAAGCATTCATTGCTGTTTATTAATATTTCATATGTTACTCTTTGAATTATGTATTTTCGATATTTATAAGTACAACTGTAGATGTCCACAAAGGGTTAGGCAGAGACGTATTTTCATCAAAATATTACCAAGTACACAACCTATGCACCAACGGCCCACAGACGGCGTGCGTTTTAGTCGGTTCGAGTCCGACAAACCACCTTGACCACTGGCTCCGGCGGAAATTCTTTTATTGTGCGAAAAATCCCCACGCATTTTTCGCACGATAAAAGAAAAGGATTCCTATTTATGCTTTTAGTCACATATAGGTCCGTATTCTAGATCGATAGTCCGTCCTGACTCCTGAATCTCAATCTAAGGAACAGATTGTATTCTCGTGGATGGCAGTTCTAATGTCATTGTGAGAGTCGACTTACCTACAACTGAGCGTTGTTCTGACCTCAGTACTAGTAGTGAGGAAAGCTTCCTAATATATAAAATCCAATAATAATGTTAGACAAGAAGCTGGAACCTTTTTTGAGCCGCTGCCCCATTTGAAATAAACTGGAATTTGACATTGAAACTCGGAACCTCTAGTTCAATTCACCCAGGCAATATGGTTCCATATTGCCATAAGTCCCCTAGATGGACAGATGAATCTCTTTCATAATCTGGTAGTCACAACTATACAAATAACAAAAATAACTGTACGTTAAATCTTTCCATCCAACAGGATATACAGCCCATGACATAGTGCCCGCTCTACGGCAATAGGCTTGCCCATGAGACCGAAACTCGTATTTGGCGAAATGTGTCTGTGAATATCTCTCTACCCACCTCTTCAGGGATTTACTGGCGTGAATATAAATGTGTGTATGTAATTTTATCTGTTCCATCTATACACAACAAAAAGTAAAAAAAAAATATAGAGAGTTCCGTAGACATTTTATTTACCTGTTGTCGTACACAGCCTATGAACGGAAGCCTAATGGGATGCCTGTTGAGGCGTCTACCTGTCGGCTTCTGAGTCTAAGTACTTATTGATTCAGCCTAGCTCCTGGTACAGACAGTTCTCTCGTTTATTACGTACCGTACCATCTAGTCTTAATTTGATTAGATTTTTTTAGCATCACAGTAATTTGGTTCGAACATTTTTGCGTAGGTATAATACTTTAAGTGAATTACGTCAGAAAATTTGTTCGACTAAACAGCTGTATTCCTACGTTTTGCGTATTGGACTTCATTACCTGAAATGTGATAATTTAGTTTGGTTCGATCACAATAATATATTACATCTAAGTACACTGGCGAAATTGGATCTTATGAAAGATTACATGAACATTACTCTCTATAAGGAGGTAGGACACGACGACGGTATATCCGTCCCAATCGAGCAGTCCGACTGGGGAAGTACCTACCTACCTCCGCTCTACAGAAGACCGCGGCTTAATAACCTCGTGTTGTGTTTCCGACGGAGAGAAGGGTAGCCATAGCTCGCTGGAGAGATTTTGTGCTGTCAGTGGGAAAACCAAAGGCTTTGTACTACTTATCTTTTGCGCTGATAGCACATAATCTCTCTGTTCTTATAGGGTCGACAGCACGAGTGTGAATCCCCTGGTGTTGCACTCGCCCATAAGCCACGGTAACCTCTTAACATCAGGAGGGCCGTGTGCTTGTCTGCGACCTAAGTAGTGTGAAAAAATAAAAGTAACACTTAAAACTAAAACAAAAGCCTCTTAAAGCCTCGCTATCATGCCCGACGCCCTCCCCGAGGTTAGTTATCCGACGTCCATCGAAAAGGCGAGATTTAATCCGCAACCATTTATCTTATTCAATATAAGTTCTTGGGCACAAACTGTGTCAGAACACCATCTGGCACATCGTACCAGGAAGTTACATTTTCTTGAGAAACGATTCAACATTTTTTTTCCAATACTCGTTATTTTTAAATCTTTATAGCAACTAAGTATTACCTGACTGCAGCTAGCAGCTCCACCCGTGTGGTATACTGCAATAGTTATTACGACATTAGGTATGACTAAGGATTAAGCGAAGTAACGCAGCTGAAGATTTTGTTTGTTGGTTTAAAAGCGCTTATCTCTGGAATTACATACGCGATTTGAAACATTATTTTTACATTTGATAGCAAAGTTAGTGACCAAAGTTATGGACGATATAACATCACGCTATAATCCTTAACAGTCAAGCAGTTAGAAAATGATAAGAAAAATGCGACAAAAACCCAGCTAGGCGAGCTTTTTGATCGATAATAAGCGAGAATCCATCTTCTAGATATTGTCCTAGTGACAAAATTAGTAGAAAGTCTCGTTAGTAGTCTGGCACAATAGACAAGACTGAACTGTATCTACTGTATGGTTCTTCAGAGACTAAAATATAATCCATAATTTTCCTATTCCTCTTGCCTATGTATACACCTGTCCAGCCACCAAGGCATTGCAAAAAACGTCTATATAGGCAAAGATAAAATAATTAACTAAAGTTGAACATTGCTAGTGAAATTCCCTTCCACTAAGAGTCATTACGCACTATCGACTAATCGCGCGCTACTTAGTCTCTCGGTGACTAAAACATAGGCGAGCGACGAGCGACTAAATACGTAGACACCTTAGACACCTATTAAATTTGAACTAATGAAAGTAACCGCCGCCGCCGTCGACCGAGTCCCCGGAGATTAGTCGATAGTGTGTAATATGGCTAAACCACCCACCCAGCTATCTCAACTTCAGTAATTATATTCTAGTGAGATACATCATTAGTGGCTGTGAAGTTATCCATCCGGATATCCCTATTATCCTATGTGCACACTGGTTGCATACAGGAGTGCGGGGTCGGGAAATAAATGACGTGTCGGCAACTGTAATGAATATCTTCTATGCATTTACGTATCGTGTCTTGAAAGACGAACAAGCTTAATAATATTATGCATTGGATTTATCTGCACATTGTATAAAACAAAGGCCACTTCACACCCTCTGCGAGCTTGGATCTTTTAAACTACACAACGGATTATGGAAAGATTTTAAGCACAGTTTTGACAGCAAAATCGTCTGAAGTTTTTTATAAAACCCATATACATAATTCTGTTCTTCTTCTTCATTTCAGCATTAATCCCAGTCGCATTCAAAGTGTTCACCTCGGAGTCCAGGGTCCACTTTTGTAGTTTAACTGCGGCTTAGGCTGAACGTCGATATTTTCCATGAAGGTCCTGCCATCTGACATCCACGACCCCTGGCGATATCGAAGCATTGCAGTTAAACTAGTTTTTGGACTTTTTAGGGCTCGAACTACCCGTAACGACTGCCATAGATGTTGGTATGGCAACCAGGACCAACGGCCTAACGTGTTCTCCGAGGCACGACCAGACCAATGCAAATATTCATGCATACAAATATTTGCACTGACCGGGGTTTGAACCCCCGCCTCCTACGTAGCGGTCGCGTTCACTACCACCACGCAACAGAGGCTGTCACCCTAGGCTCCTCAGGACCCAAGGCCTGTTCAAAATTACTTCTTGGGTCATTGCCAACCCAATTATTTTCTATGAGATAGCAACAGTAGAAGAAGTCTCGACACACCAAAATACATTTGTTACCTGTCGTGGGAATGAGTCCTTAGATGGTTGTTACCGCAGACGGAATTAATGGGGTGATAAATTCGAAACTAAATGCCTGAATAACAAAAAACTTTACCTTGGAGCAGTGAAGAAGTAATACCTTCAATAAAGTCTCAAAGAACTTGATTTGTTCAATAGTGTTAGCAAAAGTATTTTAGTATTTAATAATGTTAACGAGAATTAACGCGATCATCGAATGGTACGCGCCAGTTTAAAAGTTAAGAAAGTACTTATAACAGACTGAAAGATTCTGTTTTTTCTGCTCTTGATTTATTGGTGTACAGGAAAGTTGTTCATTGAACACTTGATCATTGTTGTTCATTGAACTTGACATTGGTTGTGTAAAAACTCTTAGGAAAGATAGTCGAAAGTTGATGTAAAACGAATGCCACCAAAAACAAAACTTGTAAAAAACCAAGTCTCGTAGTCGAAACTTAGTTCTTCTACCGTAAAAAGTTATGAGATCCATGTAATACCAAGACGGTTAATTTATTCAGCCCTTACTTGAGTGAACTTCTGTCCTAAGTTATTACGTAATTAACCAACCTAACAACATCTTATAGTTGACCATTATTAATATTAAAAAAAAATATGTTTAAATTAAATTGACTTGGCAATCGCACTAAACAATCTTATTTAATATAATCTCGTATTAGGTACTTGCGAGATACATTGTGTTTTCATGCGATGCCAAGTCGTGGCCCATGGCCCATTTATTGTACAGAAATGAACAATGTAAATACGTTGGCAACCTTTCCTTGATAGTGTGTATTTTGCAAAGTCTGTTTATGTCATCTACTGGTTTAATTGTTTATTGATTCAAAATATAATTATGTTATGAAATACGTTTAATTAGCTGTTCCAGTTGCATCCAAAGCTTGCATTTTGAAGTCGAAGTCAGCGCTCCTACAAATCTACGACTTGATTGATTTTTGGTTTTCGAGAGTGACTAATGTCTGGCCTCCCAATAACGAGAGGCAAGCTTACATCAGAGATTTGTTCACAAACACTGGTGGAAGTTGGCTAGGCTAAGTGATTGAAGATCTTGGTGTGGCTAAATTGCGATTTCTATTATGTCAAGCATATTGCCAACTCATTTTTATTTTTGCTTTCAGGTCATAGAAGTGCTTTACAAAATTGTTCACATTGACATCAAATAAACGTATAACTGAAGACACTTTCACGCTACGCTGATTTATAATTTTACGCGCGGTTAGTTCTTGATTTAGATTACCCACAGAGCATACACAGATCTACACTACACTAGTCTAGTGACGTCATAAGTTAAACAAAATGATACACGATTTTTAATCATCAAATATTCGTGAACATATAAAATTGTTTATTGTCTTTTTAAGCTATTGCATAGCTTCTATCGCGGGATTGAGCGTGGAGACCGAATCCAGAAATTCCGTAACGAAAAAACCTAACACCCCCACTCCGAGCTCGCACGAATCGAGCCGAGCTGCTCCGAAGTAGCTCCGCTTAACGTAAGTAATTATAATTGCATAAGTTGATAAAAAATGCTATGCAATAGCTTTACCGCGGCAGTCCCCGAGTGCCACATGTCTTTTTATTGTCTGTCTGTGTTTTGGGTTAGTAGCTTTATGCCTATATCTCGATAAGACTAGGTATCAATATGACTAGATCGCTTTATGACTAAATCTCAATATGACTAGTTCGAGTTCATCTCTGTACCAAATTTCATCAAGATCTGTTCAGTGGTTTAGGAGTGAAAGTGTTACAGACAGACAGGGTTACTGTCATATTTATAATATTAATAAAGATGAATGTCCCATATGCCACGGTGTGATTCCCATCAGGTGGACCGCGTCCTTATCAGTCACACGTAGTATAAAAATATGTATATATTATATCCTTATATCAAAACTGATACACATTATACCAGCATTTAGATGTGAAACAAAAGCTTGTGAAAACAAACAAATGTACATTACGGTACATTACGTACGCGAGTAATACATATTATAAAAAATTAACGTATAAAATATACTCGTAAATAGATAAGTGTTTGAGAACGTTTAGAGGACGGAAGCATGGCGTCTTAAGTGTTAACACAGGCACAAAATAAATATAATATAGTACGGCGATGTTAGCCGAGTCACCAAGAGCTCTACCCTCAGCTATAATTTCTTACAATATTTTCTTTCACTATAACGTCTGTTAGTTTAGTTTCAGAACAAGTCAAATAGGTCATTTAGGCTTCGTATATTGGTTGAAATTAGGAAACATGAGGGAAAATAATACAATACATATCGCCTGGCAATTTTATTAATTTCACTAACTACATAAGAATCAGGATCGTATACTCTAAAACACGTGCCCAAGATCACTGGGTATTTATCTGTATTACAATATTGCGTGCTGCATGCCAAGCAAAAAAAAATTCTGTAAAATATAATTTCTTTATTATTTCTTCCCTCTTTTGTGTGCCAAAGGATGTTTCCAACGGTTCCCCCCGTTTCACCGAAATTTTTATGTCATAATTTTGTTTCGCATAACAACGCATAGCATAAACTTCATTTCGCAGAAAAAGGTTTGGCATACACTCATTCGTCATACTTTCATAACGCATAATTTTGTAAGTCAGAATCATCTTTCGGCATAAACTTTTAAAGCATAATAATCAAAAAGTAGAACCGTGTATGCAGCAAGCATCAGACATGCAGCATGCTTCAGGCATGCAGCATGCAGCATGCAGCAAGCATCAGGCATGCAGCATGCAGCAAGCATCAAGCATGCAGCAAGCATCAGGCATGCAGCATGCATGCAGCAAGTATCATGCAGCAAGCATCATGCAGCAAGCATCAGGCAGTAAACATGCAGCAAGCATCGTTTCTGTCACAGCTCCGGCGCTGCGGGGCTCCGGCGGCCCCACACGAGCTTACCGTCGCAGATGGTTGTAACTCCCACCACCGCAGCTTCGGCTTGCTGGCCGGCGCAGCCGGCCAGCCTCAGCCGCGGCGGCGGCCATTAAAACCACCTGCTCCTCAGCTCGTGGGCCGCCTCGCCCCTCCGCGCCTACGCGGGCTTAAATAACACTCTAGGGGTAGGGCAAACAAGAGTACGTGAAGTCGGATTTGCAGCAATTCATATCTGTCACTAACTTTTTTGTAACAAATTTTAACTTTTCTGCCAACTGAAGAGTATGCCATTGCTAATTCGGATATATGACCATTCTGCCAAAATACGATTCTATTAAATAAATCGTTATGCCTTGAAAATGTTCGATTAAATAAAATTATGCAAATGAGTTATGCCAAATGAATTTCGGAGTATTAAGTTTCTGCCAGATGGAGGGAACCCGTTTCCAACTGTAAACTTTCTGCTTCTGAACCTGAAATCTATGCCAAATGACGATTCTGCGTGTGAATTTTCTGCAACATGATGGTTCTACTTTTTGATTATTATGATTTGCCAAATGATGATTCTGACTTAAAAAAATATGCGTTAAGAAAGTATGACGAACGAGTGTATGCCAAACCATTTTTTACAAAATGAAGTTTATGCTATGTGTTGTTATGCGAAACAAAATTATGTCATAAAAATTTCGAAGAAACAGGAGGGAACCGGTGGCAACATTTAGTAGCTTAAATAGATAAAGCTTTACACTTAAATAAGTCTTCAAAATCTTTCTAAACCTATTAGATTTTAATATAAGATGTCGAATATGGGTACGCCACAGTGTTTGCAGACAACCTTTAAGTTTTGAGCATGTCTCTAAGTAGGTAACATAATTAGGAAAATACTCTCCGTGAAGAAAACGAGCGTTTCGTTACTCAATAATTGAAAATAAAGTGCTCTATCTATACAAGTAAATAATTTTAAATTGTCTGTTAGTAATATAATTAATAGCTTTTTGATGAATGCATAAAGTAAATTTTATACGTTTTTACCCGACTGCGCCAATGTATTAGGTACGCACGTATGTATGTATGCATAAAATGTTAATAGAAGTATACAGTGGATTTTTGATGCTAAATTGTTTTGTCAAAAATAACTCAAACTTATCGAGCAGGGTATTAGAATTCAGTGATTAGAAGGAGATTACAAAAGTACATACATTTATTTTAATTATATCATTTAATAACTAAAAGTATCTAAAATAAAATATATGAGTAAAAAAATTAAAAAACCCCACTGCTACTGAAAAGATTAAAATAAGTTTGATACCTATGAGGCGGATATCTACCCATTAATTTTCTTTCGGTTTATGAATGGCAAGTGGATACCACCTGCTATCAAATTTAATCTTTTCAGTAGCAGTCGGGTTATATATTTTTTCATAATTTATTTTTCTTTCTTTTTGATGTGGCTAATCTCAGCAACAGCTGGGCTGATTATTCTCAGTGACAGACAGACATAATTTACCGCTCTACTTTTCATCTGTAAACAATTCAACATTCATACATTTTCCCAGCAGAATATTAACACCGCAAATTAACTGAACCAATACACCATAATGATTTGAACCCTCCTACTGGTTATCTACTTCGAGAACAATCATAGAATATCATTAGTTCCCTAGATCTGTGTCTCTGATGTCACTTACATAAGTTTGCAACAGGAACTGCTATCTACTGAGTGTTTACGAGCCAGTTGAAGCGATAACCGCCACTCAAGGACTACCCACATTCGTAAACAAGTAAACCGCTTATTTTATGCGCTATTTCCAACCCTTCACCCATTAGTGATGTACTCATATGGTTCTGACCATCCTATTTCCGCAGTTAAGAGGTTTTCGCAGTTTGAGGTTGTAATATATGTGATATTACATCAATAGTGTTGTTTGTATGTCTTGTATCTGAATGGTTGTAAATTAAACAGCGATCATCCTACTTCCGTAGTTAAGAGTTTTTCCGCAGTTTGAGGTTGTAATATATGTGTGATATTACATCAATAGTGTTATTTGTGTGTCCGGTTTCTGAATAGTTGTAAATAAAACGATAGTATATCGATATGGGGTCCATAACAGTTTTTAAAACGTAAGAATTTAGAGTATAGTTCTTCGTAGAGAACGATATAAAACTTTACAAACTAATATGAGTATAAGCTATCTACGCCCTGGATGGGAACCGCGTCCAACCGGTCTTATTGGAGATCTATAGGGGAGGCCTATGTCCAGCAGTGGACTTCCTATGGCTGAAATGATGATGATGATGAGCTATGTTCATAGTAACACTAACTTCGCCCTACGTTTTCACCACCGGTACTTACTTGGTTATCTTCCACAAATACTGTAATGCGGAACGACGCGATGATGCGAGTGTGTGGATACTAAAGCATTACTCGCGCGAATATTTGCGGCAACACGATGAGTAATGCGAGGAGCATAGTCTGGATACAGTATAACGATCACCAGAGATTTATATAGATTAGAAGTATAATTTTATAATTAGTTAGATACAGATAGACATATTTAAAAGACATTTTTTTCTCTTTTCCCTCAAATGTCTTTGTTCAATAAATTAAAGTAATTTAAGTTATTTAAAAAATAATTATGTGTCCCGCCAAGAATTCCTGTTCTATCTGTATAGTTATAATACAATGTAGGTACCTTACATTTATTATCGTAAGTAGGTGTAATTATTACAAACTTTATAGACCTGACAGCCATAATGTTCTGACTTCGAGAAACTCGTAAGAACTTTGTCAAAGAAAGTTTGTTCGCAAATACATGGCATATCGTGATGTCGTTCGGTACAAAACTTATTTCATTCAATAAATAATAAATTATGTTCTTAAGCTGTGATAAAAATGTGCCTATAAATATTCTTGGGAATCATCAACGCATTGAAAACTGGAAGTATTGAAACTACAATGCCTGTAGACATTTATTAGTATCAACACAATTAACATACAATAGAAAATAAATGGACCGAGATTCATCTTATAGTATAGTAGAGATACATCATCATATCAAGTTATCTACGAATAATTTCAACCATTAGGTCTCATTATAGACCAGCAGCAACAAGTGGCAATTTATGGGCCGGCGGCGTGGCAATTTATTAGGACCTATAACCTAGAATCCTAAAATCCCAAAGTTTGCGGTAATGGAATCAAACTGATTTTCCCAAGCGACTACAATATGGGATTCTTCAAGAAGGGCATTAGAATGTTTCTTCAGGGTCGGCAGCGCGAGTGTAAAACCCCTGGTGTAGTATACGTTCATGGGCTACGGTAAACACTATCCATCCGTATTTTTTTTTTTTTTTTTTTTATACCACTTAGGTGGCAGACAAGCACACGGCCCACCTGATGGAAAGTGGTTACCGTGGCCTATGGACGTATGCAACACCAGGGGCGTCACACTCGCGCTGCCGACCCTGAAGAAACCTTCTAATGCCCTTCTTGAAGAACCCCATATTGTAGTCGTATGGGTCGTGTGCTTATCTACCACGTAAGTGGTATAACGAAAATCTGAATTTCACATGCATAGAGGCGCGGGTAGTAACTAACTAGTTACTAAACTATACTATAAGATCTACTATAGTTTTACGGCTGTTCACAATAACATATCTAATCTACAGTTAACGATAAATGTAGGGGCAGTTTCTTTGTCAAATCCTATTGTTATTTTGCTGCTATGAATTGCGTTACCATAGATATTGATGACGTTTTTATCCTTTCTAATGTCAAAACTGGCGATAGATAGGTTATTGGGAACGGCCGTTAATTTTTTTGGACGAGTACTTATTGTTCAAGTAAGGATTACCTTGGCATTACTTTTGCCAAGGTAATCATTTAAAATCACTAAGTAAAATTGGTATTGAGGAAAATTGGTAACAATCTAAAAATTTGAGATAAGCTCGTCCCATCCCCTGATTGGACCTGACGCAGCGCTTAATTAAAAGAACTGGTTAGGTTAGTGTGTTAACTCGTATAATATGGGTTCCGTATCATATTTTATTGTTGCGAGAATTTTGGGAAAATATTTGGCCCGCTTCGAGTACTGTTCATGCGAGTTCAATTTATCGAGCAAAGATTAAGAGAAAATATCGTGTAATCAGAAGACAAATTTGTAATTGAAGGACTATTTTTTTTCATACCACTTAGGTCGCAGACAAGCACAGGGCCCACCTGATGGAAAGTAGTTACCGTTACCTATGAACGAGTGCAACACCAGGAGAGTCACAATCGTACTGCCGAACCTTTAAGTTTGTACCTAGTATATAAACCTAGTAGTTAGAAAGCTCAAAGGAAGCCTTGACTCTTCTATCCTTCTCCCCCTCTCGGTAACGGCCCAAGCGGTTCGGTCACAAATGTTACTATGACGCGAATTCCATGATTTTTGTTCAGTTTTGTTCACTCGAAAAGTGCTCAACACGTCGAAGTTTTCTCTTCAGAAATATGATCACAAGATCCCTTGGTTTACGGAACCCTACTGAAATTATTTCATTAAACTTTATCTCAACGATTTTTAGAATAAAATGTAGGCGATTTAATTTTTGTTGTAATTAATTCCAAGGATTTTTCCAAATTAAATCAACATCCAATGTGCTCTTTGTATTATTAACTTCAAGTTTCCATCTACGGAAATTTTTCTCATACCATAATGACAGGATTTCCACCTATGGAAATCCTGTCATTATGGTATGAGATTGGAATCGAAGGATAGTGTTTTATCTTTTTCGGTTTCTTAGCCAGATATAATCAAAAGAGTCATCATTAACTGCATTTTTTATCTTTTGAAGTAAATGTGTAATTCAGGTCTTTTATTTTTTAGTACAACAAAGTCGGTTTAATATTTTTGAACCTAAATCACAGTATTCAGTATCGTGTCTTCGTAGAGGTGTTTTATCATAAGTCACCATACACTGTGTTACCTTTTCCACAACATATCATCTAACCACCATCAGCCATCCATTAAACTGTCAAGCTCTGACGCTCATAACTCAAATATAATTAACACGTAAATATAATTCCTCTTTCACCTTCACAAATGTCGTCATAACATTGTTTGTTCAGGGAGGACCTTAATTAATCTGCCGACCCGACCTACGGATATACAGTGACAAATTTGATTACTGCCTCGCCTTAACGAGGGACAGCAGGGAAAGTGCTTTCGACAAGTCGATGGACTAAAGTTACTTTAGTCAAATAAATTAAAAATTTAACTAAATTGATAAAAAGTTAGTGTAAGTTATCGAGGTCAATAATCTGTGTATTATACTATCCTATAGTAAACCCAACGATTCCGAAAATAGGAACTACGATTAATAGTTGACGCTCAAACAGCCAAATTTTGGTCCTGAAATAGCTTATAATCTTGTATAACACATAGACTTTTATCGCCGGTACATACAGCGTCCCATAGGTTGTTCAAACGGGATCAACTAATGTTTAACTTACTAACCTCTAGAGGACACTTTGCACCAAAGCTTCGTCCGCCAATAAGCAAGTTTCCTTTAGATGAAGTTTGCTGGAACCCTGAAAATTTTGTGGCGTAAATCCAAAAAAAAAGAATTATGAAAAACGAAGGGTTCCAACTAATTGAGAATCTCTTTTTTTGCAAACGGTTAGAAATATAAGATACTACTCGTAGTTTTGAAGTACGCAGACGATGAGGTCTAAATAATTAGCACGTACGCACACTAGATAAGTTTACTAATGAAAATTGTCTGTAACACTACATAAGTTATTCTCGGGAACATAATTGTTACTATACTTACAACTTTTGCTCTAACTTTCTTGGAAGCACGATGACTAGATCTGCCAAATAATTTTTGTATAAACCATAAAAATAATCAATATCCAAGCCATTAATTTTGACGTTAGAGGCCCCACCAAAATCACTGGGGTCCAAATCAACTTGACATATTAAAATGAACCACCAACTAGCTCCACTTGCTGCTCTAAAACTTTACATAAAAGTTTAAACTGTAAATTAGTGCTGTGAAGAATACAAGTTTTTTTTTTTTCATTTCTCGTTTCAATGATTCACTTCAGATTCAATTATTCGGCAATAAAATTCTGGCATCTCAACACTGCGCTGTCAGCGATTTTTAAATATAAGGTAGAACATAAAGGATAGGGCATAAGGGATAGGGCTGTTCGCCATCCGACAGTAAACATACAGCCATGACAAAGTACCCGCAAGACGGTAATAGGCTCGCCGCCTATTACGTGGGACGTTACGTGGTAGTTGGCGAAGTGTGGGTGTTAATACACCTCTGCCTACCCCTTCCGAAATTTAGAAGCGTGAGTATATGTTTATGTATGTATAAAGAATTGAAAATGAAGTCCGCAGTCATACGCTTCCAACCTGTATAAATTCTATCTGGATCAGCCGAATAGAACACGAATTAATTCAATGTAAATATCATTTGTAAATCTTTTTGTATTCAGCAACTTCTGAGAGCGACTGTACGATGCAACCCTGTCCCCTAAAAGCTATACAGCACACTGAATTCGGCTGATGGAAATCTTTGAATAATTATACTAAAAGTGATAGAATCTTCCAATAAACATAAAAGGCTTTCTAAGTGAAAGGATCAAGTTTCAAAGCAAGATATTGGGTTAATTATTCAAGCCTTATAATTCTTGGAAGTTTAAAATTTTAACGAAGGCGATATCGGATCAAGACGTCTATGCGATCGATTACACCAGTGAATATTGATGACCTTATAAAACTTTGTTGCTTAATTCTTTTGACTTGGGTTTCATGGAAAATACAACTATAGTCTGACAAAACTTTTATAATGATTGAAAGAAATGTTATGTTTGGAGAGCAAAAAAGGGTTTTTTTTTATATATAGGAGACGTCAATTTGACTTCGCCTTGCCTGATGGTAAGCTGAGGGCAAAGTCTTCGAAAGAGGGTCACTATTATAGACACGTACCATGCTTCAATGGTGGCACTCAGCTTGACGCCCTCATCAGATGCTTTTTCACGCCCCGCTTAAAGGACCCGGGACTGTAGGAGGAGGGAAACACGTGAGCGTGTAAAGAATTCCAGGTCTGAAGGTACCAAGAGGTAAAACGATGAATATAGCAATGCAAGAAAAATGTTTGGGAAATTGCTGTATCCCATCGTTCGGTATCAGTAATTTATAAATATGGGTATAATTTGACTCACCAGAACGAATGTAGTGGGGCAAAGCGGATGTACATTTTTTCATTCCACTTTGATTCACCAGTGGGGACGATTGGTGGAGCAAAATGAAAACTAGTGGGGCAAATTGCTATAATATTTATACAACTAGCCTTCCGCCTGCGTCTGCGTCCTCGTGTATCTCTTCTCCCCGGTTCTACTCAACCGATTGCAATAAAAAAAACGTAAGATTTTAAGTCTGACCAAGACCTTTCTAACAAAAAAAGTTATCGAAATCCGTTGAGTAGTTTTTGTGCACATAATCGCGGACACTCGGCGCTCACACCACTGAACTGATCTGGCATAAAGGAAGAGGGATAAAATTTATACTCTGAATTTGGTTGGCTACTTTTTATCCCCAGAATATGTACCTTTACCTGTAATTTTATTTTTATAAATTATACACAATAATGACAATAACTTCATGCTGTAAATCAACAGAATTACAATCCAACTTTAGCTTGATCGCAACTTTATCCCGGTAAGGGCAGCTTGTCTAGTCATGGCTCGTCATTACCGACCCTTCAGAATTGGGTCCTAACGAGCGGCATTTTATTGAAATAAATCATAAATTGCCTCGTTAGTTCTGTGGCCACAAGTGTGGCCGTTTGTTTGTAGTTTTTGGTTGATTGCGGGCTAGTTGGATTATTGTTGGTTGTTTCTTATACAGAATCCTTGTACAGAGACTTATTTATATTGTAATTTATTGTACAAAGATTTCTATGTGTACTATTCAACTCTTCTTTCTTCATACTAGCGGTAATTTTGGTTGTATCTAAAGCTTGCATTTTTAGCCTGTGCTCCCCTGTCGTACTTCTCCTTTCCACAATTTGGGTTAATTAGGCTTTTACAAAAGCGACTACTGTCTGAACCTTACTCCAAAAGAAAAGTCTGCGTCAGAATATCATACATCAATCAGCAGGAGTGCCGACTTACAGATAAGGTCGATTTTTGTCCATTTTATAGGCTAATCAGAGTAGATATTCAGGATATTTCTTTTAAAGCATCCTAATGTTGTAATAAATTTTGCCCGAATTACGAATAAATTTCTGAATCATTGATATGATTACAGTGGTCATTGATATGATTAATTTTAGTGGTTTTACAAACAGCGAAAGCGAAGTAAGAAGAACACTTAAAAGACGAACAAACACTAGATATTATTGAAATATAACCGTACGATATTTCTGTTTTCAAACATCCAATTTTCTTTCCGCTCTGACAGTTAAGTGTTTTGACCTTGTGAACATTTATTGGAGCCAATAAAGACCCCTGTCAAATCCTTATTTATTTCTTGTCTTTAAACCTAACCGTGGGTTCTGTATAACAAACTGAACCCGTGTTAACTGGACAGACAACTTCAATTATTTTCAAGTATCGTTTTGAAAAATATTTCATGAAATACAGAACATTTTTATTCCTACCTGACAACCTAAAAAAGGTAATTGGAAGACACCCATTGAAAGAGACCTATTTCCAGCAGTGGATTGCAATAGGCTAATTGATTGGTTGATTGTAATTTCCAATTATTATATTGAAACCATATAAGAAAACGTGAGACAAAATAGCGAATGTTCTTTGCCGCATAAAGACTTCGAGATTTTTAACAACACACGACTTTCCTTCTTCCTGAGTCCCGGGTCCTTTAAGCGAGGCGTGAAAGAGCATCTGGTGGGCCGTCAAACTGAGGGCTACCATTGTAGCCGCAATTATTTGAACCTACAATGGTGACTTTCATTCCTAAGGCTGCACCTTTACTTACATGAAAAATAAAACAGAAAAATAACTATTTCCATTTATCGCTTTAGATAGGAAAAGTAAACGTCCTAGACGGGACTTGAACCCGCAACCCCTACAGGGGGAATGCTCTAACTGATTAATTTTAATTAAAAATGCAAACAGTATCTAATAAACATTCCTTCATCTAATAAAACTTTTGCATTTATAATAGAAGTAAAATTTCATTTTTGTATTGTCCAAATTGCTTTTTAGCAATTTAGCTTTGTCCATTTCTATTTTTATTGTTCAAAAATATAACGCAACTACATGCGATTTGTTCGTACGAAATGTAATTTATTTCGAGCTTAGCGACATCAACAAATCGTAGTTTTTTCTTCAGTTGTAAATTACATCGTTTGGTTTATCCTCTTAGGGGCTACTATCACAACATCCTGTAACAAATGTTACTACTCGTATTTTCTTTAGTAGATTATAGGTCTAGTACTTTCCTCTACAGCAGAAGGCGCAACAAGCAGTGGCGATTGCCAGGGTCCGAGTCTTCGAATGACGATTGGGCTAAGCCGTCGTAATAGCAATAGTTTGTGGCTGTAACAAATGTTACTATTATTCGTATTTTCTATAGTAGATTAGAGGTCTAGTACTTTCCTCTACCACAGAAGGCGCAACAAGCAGCGGCGATCGCCTGAGACCGAGTCTTCGAATGACGATTGGGCTAAGCCGTCGTCCTAGCCAATAGTTTGTGGCTGTAACAAATGTTACTATTATTCGTATTTTCTATAGTAGATTAGAGGTCTAGCACTTTCCTCTACCACAGAAGGCGCAACAAGCAGCGGCGATCGCCGGTGATCAAGTCTACGAATGACGGTATTTGGGAAGCCTTCGTCCTAGCAATAGGATGGCTAGAAGAGGCTAGAAAAAGGGATTATGAGCCCCAACAACTCGTGTGAGTCGCTCATCAGGTGGCCAAGGTCGGAGTTTTAGGAATATGTTTTCTATGCCACATGGTTCATCACATTTCGTAGGCGGCTTATGGAACATTGGATAAATACACCTTCGAAACCAGTTATAGTGTAGTAGAAAAAATCTTTCATGGGAACCAGTTTCGTAGACGTATTAAAAAACCCATCCAGGAAACCGTTTACGAAACTCCGGTTTGCTTAACGGCCGAAGCGGGTCGTGAATTCGAATTTACAAAAATGAGAATTTATAAAAATGAGAATTTACAAAAATGGGAATTTACCAAAAATGTGAATTTCCAAAAAAATTAGAAGGTACAAAAAAGAGATTTTATAAAAAAAAACCATTCACAAAAATATTTGAGTTAAAAAATGAAACTAGCACGCGATCTAGAACCCATAACAAGCTATGCTTACTTTGGATCTAACCAGCGGTTTTCCTCAAAATAATTATTCATTTCATTCAATTAAATTGGAAATCCTTTATGTTACGAGACTGTGTAACGCGCGGCTGCACCTTAAAATTGGTACACTTTTTCACACCCTCGCTCACGTAGTGTCGGATATAATATTTCAATATACAACGTACATTTGTTGACTGCGCATTTCGATATATTCAACTGGACATTTTCATTTTTTCCGTCCCTTTCTGGTTTATTGTCGTTTCATCAAAATTTGCGACTATTTCTATAATATAACAATGAATTGCTGAATGTATTGCTTATCGCAAATCTCGAGAACCGATTTCTTTATTTTTTTAGAATATGCCTTGAAGTACGAGGCTGGTTCTTACGCAGAGAAAAATAAAAGAATCGACTGTTGGGCGGTACGAAGTTCGCAGGGTCAGCTAGTCTTATATAAAACGAGCAATTGTATATAAACTACTACGAGTATCTTGGGAATCATCTGCATGTAGACGTATTTTCCTGATTGCATCCGTGGCCAAGATGACCTCGGAGCTCAGGGTCCGCCATCTGGCTCTTCCTCCTCCAGTTCGCACGATCTTGGGCGTCCATCGTAGTGAGACCATTCGCAGGTATGTCACCCTCCACGACGTCAAGTATCTTGGGAATGCCGCTAACGATATGGACGATCTATTTAGATAAGGTTTAGCTCACTGTATAGGTGTAGAGCTTAAAATTAAAGTAAGTATGTTGCACTACATATTTCACGATATTGTTGCACTTGCACAACGTTGTTAAACAAAGATGTGTAATTACGTGGAACTTATTGGCTATACACACATGATCAAATAACATACACCGTACCTAATTATTGAGCGTCACGTGTTGCGCGTCAAATAGTGCTTAATGGATATTAAAACTAAAGGTATGATTCCGTAGCCGACCGCATACGACAACTGCCGACGCACGCAGCAGATGCGCGTAGTTCATTGCGACTTCTCAATGGTCTCTTTTACGTATCAGAGTTTAACAAGTAATGGGTGCGCTGTATCTGCTGCACCACATCTAAAACCACCATATGGCAACGTCAAAAACAGCGTGTGGACGTGAATATTAGCACAGATTTATTGTCGTTGCGTCAAAAATTGCTACTGATATTCACATCCACGCTCCTGATTTTAGGACGAGGAGCAAAAGGACTAGACGATGTTGATGAAATCTTGATCAGGTTTCAAGTTCACTATTATAGATTTACTTATGTAAAGTTTCCAATCACGCAGATTATTTTCGAGCCTAGAAGTAAATCTAGTCGCAACCGAAACAAACAGATTCACGCCGAAATTTTCGTTCATTAGATTTGTTTTCACGAGTCTCAATTACATTTAGCAATTAGGTACCGCGTCTATCTCTCTACGAGAATAACTCTATTGGTCTGTCTGTTATCTTCTGAACTTATCGGTAATCGTCCATAGGCCACGGTAAGCACCTTCCATCAGGTGGGCCGTGTGCTTGACAGCGACTTAAGTGGTATAACAAAAAGTCACTTCTCTCACGGACTAGATACTTACCTACAACTTAAATATTATAAAAGGGTGAATGAACCCTCCACATTCAGCACAACACATTTCAGTATGACACCAGAGTAAGTAAATCTCAGCACTCAGCCTATATATCATCGCTATTCTTTGTAGGACAAACTGTCGAGTACATAATAATCCGAGAGTGTTGCCACATTAGATGTTTTTTCGTATGAAAAACGCGGCTCACACGTAAAGAATTTTAGTCACAGACTCATGAGTTACGGCCGTAAGTTGTGTCTTATGTCTGGAATAAAGTTTTAATGTTATTTTTACGTTTGGCATGTAATTTCAACCGTATTTTAGTACAGGTAATTTCTCTTCAGATTCTTAGGCCCTAACTAATAAATAAAATCGGCCAAGTGCGAGTCGGACTCGCCCATGAAGGGTTCCGTAGTAGCAAAGGCGAAAATTGCGGTTTATGACGTATTAAAAAAAAACTACTGACTGGATCTTATTCGAACCAATTTTTAGTGGTAGTTTGCATGGCAATTTACATCATATATTTTTTTAGATTTATCATTCTCTTATTTTAGAAGTTAGAGGGGGGGGGGGGACACACATTTTTCCACTTTGGAAGTTCTCTCGCGCAAACTATTCAGTTTAGAAAAAAATTATGTTAGAAACCTCAAAAGCATTTTTAAAGACCTATCTATAAATACCCCACACGTATGGGTTTGATGAAAAAAAAAATTGAGTTTCAGTTCTAAGTATGGGGACCCCCAAAATTTAATGCTTTTTTTTATTTTTGTGTGAAATTCTTAATGCGGTTCACAGAATACATCGCACCCCTATTCAAACAAAGAAATAACTCAAAATTCATGTGTTTGGAGATTTCATCATAAAGTGTAATAACTTTACTAGGAGAATGGTTTCACTCGAACAGCCATTGCAATACGATCAAAATGAGCAAGATAAAACGTCGTCCGTCTCTTTCTCACTAACGCGCGCTAACAAGTTGGTACCGATAAAGTGAACGATTCCGTATGAGGTCGGATCGTTGCTTGTAGGAATAAAAGTGAAATACTTAAAACAAAATAATTCGGTGCATTGCTGGCAGTTAACTATAACATTGTTTATTATTTAATCTAAAAGTGCATTAATTAAAACTAATTTCGCTTTATTAGTAAAAATGTTATAAGTTGTACCTAAAATTTTCGATTTAATTCTGTTTCATATGAAACAATGTGAGTTTTTTAATTCCTGTTCCAACTTATTGCAGTTTTCTTTGAAATTTTTTATAATGGACTGAATATTAATACGACTTGTTTTACTTTTTTACTGTAAATCCACGGGAATCATCATAGATTTTTTAGTTGATTCTGCTTATTATTAATTTCGCGACGAACATTTTTTTATTTCTTTAATTTAATACATTATTCAACTAACATACAGCCATATTTTTTTAAACCACTTAGGTGGCAGACAAGCACACAGCCCACCTGTTGGAAAGTGGTTCGTGGCCTATGGAAGTATGCAACACCAGGGGCGTCACACTCGTGCTGCCGACCCTAAAGATACCTTCTAATGTCCTTCTTGAGAAGCCCCATATTATTTTAGTCGCTTGGGAAAACCACCGCGGGGAGTTCATTCCACAGCTTGAGTGTGCGACGGATGAAGTTCCTTTCATACCGCACAGTGCGCACCGTTTCCGGTCGCAATGTGTGAGGATGAATTCCCCGCCTATGGCGAAAGGTGCGAGAATAGAATGTAGCTGTGGGCATCATGTCAAACAGTTAATCTGAGCACAAACCATTGTAATATAGGCGGTAGAAAACACACAGTGTGGCAAAGTCTCTTCTGAGACTGAGAGGTTCTACATCGCCTGTAAGTATGGGATTGCCGACAAGCCTCAACGCCCCTCTTCGCACCAAGTCAAAAGGGTCAAGCTGGCACTCAGGCGCTCCGGCAAAAAGGTGTCAGTAGTACTCCATGTGGGCCGAACCTTCGCCTTTTATAGGAGGAGCCGGTGCCCCACTGTGAAGTACTGCTTCGCTCTGTTGAGCAACCCAAGTCTCTTTGATGCCAACTTGACCTTGTCTGCCAGATGACTTCAGTATTGGACGTCGTTGGAGATGTCGACACGAAGTATCCCGATACTTGTGGTAATGATAAGCGCTGTGCCCAGGAATTGCGGCGCTACAACAAATGGAGCCTTCTTAGCGGTGAATACACATACTTGTGTCTTAGTGGGGTTGAATTGGACTAAGTTTAGTCGTCCCCAATCGGATACTCCAGAGAGAGTAGTCTCGATTTAGGACAAAGTTGTTTGCAACTCTCCTCCACTTCAGACCTAGGGATATTTTCACGGCCCATGTAATACGTGTCCCCGGTGCTATCATCTGCATAACAATGGATGGAGCCATCAGACAGCATATCATTAATATGCAGCAGAAACAGGGTCGGAGACAACATGGAGCCTTGTAGAACTCTAGCGTTTATGTCCATGCAGTTCGAGCAACTGCCATCGACGACGGCTTGAATACTTCTGTTGGACAAAAAACTGGCAATCCATACGCATAGTCCTTTGGGGAGTCAATAGCGTGGCAACTTCGCAAGACCTCTGTGCCAGACCCAATCAAAGGCCTTCGCAATATCTAGGCTGACCGCTAGTGCCTCACCTCGACTTTCGATGGCTTGCGCCCATCGGTTAGTGAGATACAATAGGAGGTCACCGGCAGAGCGACGGTGACGAAAACCGTACTCGCGGTCGCTCAGTAGATCGTTACCCCTAAGGTATCTCAGGAGCTGTGTCTTGTGGAGCGTAAAGAAGTGAGGTGATAGCGATAGGCCTGTAATTGGACGGATCTGTTCTGTCGCCTTTCTTAGGCACAGGATGCACGAATGCAGTCTTCCTCGAAGCCGGGACCTGTCTCGTGGAATAGGAGAGCGCGAAATGGCGTGTAAGCACTGGCCACAACTCAGGGGCACCGTGCTTAAGCACCATCGCCAGTATATCATCCGGCCCATTTGACTTCCGAACATCTAGGGCTTTAAGTTTACGCCGGACCACCCGTTACGTGACTTTTACTTCAGGTATGGAAGCACCACAGCTGGGAATAATAGGGGGCTCGGAATTCCAGTCGTTCATAGTCGAGTTTGACGCAAAGAGATGACCCAAGAGATCGGCTTTCTCCTTAGCGCCATGGGCCAGACTACCGTCGGGTTTTTGCAGTGACGGAAGACAGGACTGGCAGAAGATTCCCTCGGCAGCTTTGGCGAGTGACCAAAAAGCACGACTACCTGATGGGTACCGCGCAAGACGCTCGCCAATTCCGCCGATGAATTCAAACTTAACCCTGGCGGTTGCTTTTTTACTGGACCTCGAGGTAGCTATTGGTAAGAGCTGTTGGCCGCGATGGTTCAAGCCCCGCGAGAGTCACTTGCGCCGGGACAAAGCAATGGTCCAAAGTACCGAGTGGTGCATCCACATTTACGGAGCACTCATGCGGGCGCGTAGTCAGCAGAAGGTCCAGTATAGCTTCAATGGGTGTCGATGTCTGGTATTCATTAGAATACCATTTATTTTTTTTTAGTATTCATTAGAATACTCTCACAACTGGTGCATTCTATCATTAGATAGAATGCACCAGTTGTGAGAGTTCATAGGTCAAGGCGAAGTTGTGTACAGCCCTTCCCGCAAAATCAGTTTCGGTGGACCTCAACCACTCCACGTGGTAAGCATTGAAGTCCCCCAAGAACACTAAGTCCGCGGTAGGATACTGCTCGATTAGCCTGTCCGCCGACCGCTGCAGATGCTCATACAGTTGAGCCTTGCCCAGATCACCGCTATGAGACCTGTAGAGGCACGCATCGATACGGGTGTGGCCAACGTGATCTATACGCACCTTTTTGTTGTTTGTTAATTATAATTTGTTAATTATAATATAATATAATACTTTATCTACTTTGGAAAAGTATTAAATTAATGTTAATTTAAATAAAAAACTGAGATAAAAGTAAACACATCAAAAACTTATAAATATTTTTATAATAAAACTGCATTATTTTGATTTACATGGTGCCATTTCGAATGTACTGAAAAAATATTTTATCATAAACTGAATTAAGTACGAACTTTTTTTTAATATAATATAAATAAATTACCTATTTTTATAAATAAGGATATTCTCTATAACAATTAATTGCTATCTTTATCAAATTATCCATTTCTATTTTTAAAACGTACTTATCTCATTTACTTTATTTTTAATTGAATATTGAAGTACACTGCGCGAAGGTGTCAAATTTTATTTGCGTTTTCCCACAAATACGTAATTTTGAGTTATTTCTTTGTTTGAATAGGGGTGCGACATCTTCTTACCAAGTTTCAACAGCATAGGCCTTATAGTTTCGGAGAAAAGTGGCTGTGACATACGGACGGACAGACAGACAGACAGACGGACGGACAGACAGACAGACAGACGGACGGACAGACATGACGAATCTATAAGGGGTCCGTTTTTTGCCCTTTGGCTACGGAACCCTAAAAATTAGACAGGGTATATTCAGCTGTTATGTCAATATTTCCATACAAAATTTTGATATAACTGTGTAACTTTTTATTACTAAGGGCCTTAACAATTAGGCACTATATACACATATTTTGTTGGATAATATTGATGATTGTATAAATATAGAAGTTCGGCCAAATCCGCTGTTAGATTGGTGAAGCGGACCCCAGACTCCGAGGTTAAATGCGACTGGAATTAACGCTAAGACGGAGAAGAAGGTTGATGCTCGTACATACACGGTGATAAACATGCACCTGAAACAAAAATTGTAGCGTAATTTAGAACATTATGACGATGCTGTGTATGATTTACCAAAACTAATTTTGTACCGGGAGTTGATCACAGATGGCGTTGTATAATAGTATTGCGTTTCTAGATTGCGGTGTCAAGATCCTCCGCTTGATAAGTACCTTATTTTAACCACTATGTTTCGTTCTATTATTAATTTCAACTTTGTAACTTCCCATCGTTAATTTCTGAAACAAAATGATCTGAATTGTTTCGGTTTATAGAAAAGGCACTAAAAGAATATGGCATCCTTATTATTTTTATAGTTTCAGACACTGAAGGTGCTCTAGTGTTCAAGTTTGTCGTTACATTGTTAGACGCTGTTATGAGGCAGATCTTGAAGGTATATTACTCAAACTAAGTAACTATTTCAATCTTGATACATTTTGATGACGAAAGTTTGCCAGCCAGGTGTTTTATTATAATATCTGCTTCACAAACTCAGCAATGAAGATAGTGTGCTGTTGGAGCAGAAATAGAATAGTCGTTCTATTCGAATATAAATAAATTAAATAGTCCCCCAGATTCTACACTAGGAATCTCTGCGTTGTGGGATCTAATATCCTTCGTTTCATTTAAAATATATACATACATATAATCACGCTTTTATCCCCGGAGGGTTAGGCAGAGGTGAATTAACACCCGCCTAAATTGAGCCTATTGTTGACTCGAGCTATGGATCTGAAGCTGAGTCTGAGCTGTGTATAACTGTCTAATGAGACCGCACGGGAAGAGATGGGGTGGCCCAAATTCTACTTTTCCGGGAACCATGCGGCTTTATTTACAATAAAAAGAAGTATAGCTGAAAGAGAAACGAACATTCAAATTCTTTTGTGATTTTTTATATGTGTTACGAGTATTTTAATGTTTCGGTTGTGCAAATGCGTTGACCAATAAACTCCCCCCCCCCCTCCTCCCCACGCCCCGCTCAGGAATAACATAACACTCCCAACAGATGTTGGCGAACGCGTTCGCCACTGCGTACGCCAACGTGTACAGCGGACATTAGCTGCCATGATCACGGATAGACCATGATACCTGAGATTCTATCCCTGTACCAAGTTTTTGAGCAGTAGCGTAAAAAAATTCTTCATACATGAAAACAATCTACTTACCTATCTAGAATATTCTACAGCAACCATAAAATCAATGTAGGTAAGTCCATAATATTGTAATTGGTTTTATTTTTAACAACTCAAAAACAAGTTGGTAACTCGCCATAAACGAGACAATAAATTTTCGGGATCACTTATTTCTTAGCTCATAAATTATAGGTTATAACCGTCATAAAATATACCTATGCCATTAAACGAAAATGTAATAATTCATATTGATGTCGTAAAAATATCATTAATATTAGCTTAGTGATGTTTTTATATTGGCAAAAGGATTGATGGCTACTTACACAGTATGTACCTAGTATTCTGTTACTAATATTAAGGTTATAGTCAGTGAGATGATGGCATTTTAAGTACATACTCATAAGTGACATTACTTTGATTTATTTTCATGCTAACATCCTTTAAATCATTGGGGAAAAATGGACCGATAAATTATTAAAAAGAGCCAATGGTTTAAAAATCGAACTGATATATTCATAGTCACACATTGCTCTCTTTATTGCACGTCGCTTCACAAACGAAGATTAAGACGTCAAAAATGTTTGTCAGAAGATCAAATTGATGTTGATATGTTCGGCAAGTACAGTCAGCGTCAAAAAGTGGAATTTGATCGCCAAAAATAAGTTACGGTCACCAAAGTTGGCGGCCAACGCCTGTTAAAACTCAGTGATATCCTAACCTATCTGGCTCCCCGACTACATGGTTAATGTAACGAAAAATCGTGCGGTTGTGATCGATTCGAGTCCAATATGTTAACTTCATCCATAGCTCCTATGAAGTTGAGCCCGAGGGAGTACTCACACACACCTAAATATAAAGGTAGGTAGTTCTAATAGCATCAACGCAAAAGTAATAAAAGCAGATCTTGTTACACACTTAAATACTTTTAACTGACTATAAAACCAACAAATAAAAAGTTGTTATACCGGTGTTATGACAACATTTAAAAACGAGAAAGATGAGATTGAACGTTTTAAAAAGCTTGTAAACAATAAGGCCACTAACGATTGCCTGCGGCTCCGCCTGCTTGGAATTATAATTCCGTTTCCACAACCCACGGGAACCTATTCTAGAGACACAAAAAGCTATGTATTATTACGGACTATTAATAATCTATCCCTGTCAGCCAGATCCCTTCAGCCGTTTAAGTCCCTTCATACAAATATCATCACAAACTTTCTCATTTAGGTATACTTGACTAGCTGTTGGATGGGTGGTTGGCTGGATGTCGGTTATCGCGACCAAACGTAGCCTAAGTGTTATTCTGATGTATAAGGGTGAATTTCAACAGGTCCATTAAAATCTTCATTCCGTGGATTTTTTTTACCTTAAGTTTTATAGTTAAAACAAATCGCGTTTATTAAAGGTTTTGATACTACATATATTCTTGCTTAATATCTATCAGATAACTAAAAAAACTAACGAGATACACAAGATCAAAAATTACGTGCCACGGCGATGACACATGCGTGCACGGCTATGAAACAAGCGTCCACGGCCATGAAAGAAATGTGCCAAGGGAATGAAAAAGTCAACCACGGAAATGAAAATACATATAAAACATAATATTTTATATACCTACTTACATACAAGTAATTATACTTACATACAATAAATACAAAGGGGATTAGGCAATTGTGTATGGACAGTGGCGTCATTTATTTTTTCAGCGGTACTGTGTTAAACACGCGTATGAGTGTCATTATTTTCATTGTAAGTAATATCGGAGCTGCGATATACAGGGTGGAACATTTCGACTTTACCTGGAGGGAAAGTACCCTCATACTAGAGATAGCGAATTTTACTTAAAGGAAACATTACTTTATTTTTAAAGGAAACAAAACTGCATTCAAAGATTTCTGAAAATGCCACACCCGATGGTCGAACCGCCTAAAATCTTCCTAAACGTTCTCTTTTATGGGTTTTCTTCTATATTTAATTTACCAAGTTTGTTAGAGAGATTTGATCCTTATGATTGACGATTGATGCAATAAAAATATAGATTTATCCGGATTTTAGTCGGTTCGATTATCGAGTGTGGCAAGTGATTTTTCGGAAATCCTTAAACGCAGTGTCTTTTTTAAGAATAAGAGAATGTTTCCTTTGTTGCTGCCCAAACTAGTTGGATCCTGGCTATTTTTTCTCGAAGTTGTTTTTACCGAGTTGGATAACTTATCCCAGGTACATATTTTCTTGAACAACTTCGAGTGTAGCCCCATTGATGGCTATCGGCCTCGGCGTTTTCCATTACAATATTATTATTATCCCATTACACTTTTGCTATCAACTACTATTTTATACCAAATAATTCATTCATTGCTATGCAGACGATAGCACCTTACAGAGTCATTCACAGGATGTCCGTGATAACTCCCGTGTCCCGTGTCCAAGCAGTCTGATATCGCGGAAAAAAGGCAGCTTCTCGTCAGTGAACTTGACCGGACCCTGAACCACGTTTCCCAATGGGGCTCTGAAAAACTGGTCGAGTTCAATGCCAAGAAGACGCAAGCATGCGCGTTTACAACAAAGGTATCTTCGTTCCTTCCCCTTCCAACTCTTCAGAGCATGCCACTGCCGCTGCAGGACAATCTCAATATCTTAGGTATGGATGTCCGCTGCAAACTGAACAACAAAAACTACATTGAGAGCATCATCAAAACAGCCTCGCGTAAACTCGGAGTCCTGAACAGAGTGAGACGTTTTTTCACGCCGGAGCAGCGGTGCCTTCTCTACAAGACACAAATTCGCTCTTGCGTGGAATACTGCTCTCATCTCTGGGATGGCTCCGCAAAGTACTTACTAGATGCTCTCGACAGGTTGCAGTGACGTGCAGTCCGCATTATTGGGAATCCTGAGATCACCAAAACCCTCGAGCCTTTGCAATTGCGTAGAGATGTGGCATCTTTGGTGGTATTTTACCGTCTCTACCATGGTGAATGTTCTGATGAGCTCTTCCAATTAATCCCACCCTCTCCTTTCCTATATAGGACAACACGTGCAGGGCTTAGATGCCACCCGCATACGGTGCAGAATATTTCATCAAGAACCAAACGGTTCGGCGACTCCTTCTTCTGCCGCACCATTAAGTCTTGGAATTCCTTACCAGTTCACGTGTTTCCCTCCTCCTACAGTCCCGGGTCCTTTAAGCGGGGCGTGAAAAAGCATCTGATGAGGCCATCAAGCTGAGTGCCACCATTGTAACATGATACGTGTCTGTAATGGTGACCCTCTTTTCAGAGACTTTGCTTTCAGCTTACCATCAGGCGAGGCGAAGTCAAATTGACGTGTCCTATATGAAAAAATTATAATAATGATTTGTTACGATTTCGACGAACCAACCGATCGGTATGTTGCACGAATAGCGCTCTGATGATACAAATTGATACGTTTGATCATTAGTCAACTCTATTGTTTAAATTAATATTTTCCACAAAAATAAGAATGCGTGTTCACTATCAAAAATTCAATATGGGGCTGTGGCGCTGGAATGAGCGAGCGAGGCAATCCAGACTTGAAAATTTAACTGGATCAATGAGTAACTGAAATGGAAACTTTCCAGTGATGGTTCACATTATTCCAGTAGCATTCTAACACCAGATTCGCTCACCGGACTGGAATGCTATTAGAATAATGTGAACCGAGCATAATATTGGATAGAGGATACGCGTTTGCGTTGGAGGTGTGGAGGGAAAGTACTCTAAATACTCGATATAGCTAATTTCATTCAAAGGAAATATTTCCTTATTTTTAAAAAGAAAAAAAAAACTGCGTTTAACGAATGCTGAAAAATCGCTTGCCACATCCTGTAATTGAACCGACTAAAAATAAAATAACAATCCACTAAATAACATCCTGTATTTTTAATGCCTTAATCTATAGGATTAATCATAAGACTCAAATCTCTCTAACAAACCTGGTAAATTAAATAAAGGGAAATCCATGAAAGAGAAGGTTTAACTACTTAGGAAGATTTTAGTCGGTTCGACTACCGGGTTTTTAGGAAAAAGTTGTATGCAGTTTTGTTCCTTTATAAAAATAAGGTTATGTTTCCTTTGAGTGGGATTCGCTATCTCCAGTATATAGAGTACTTTCCATCCAAGCAAAGTTGAAAAAATACCATCCTGTATAGCTAAATTATATCTAAGTCCCGATATGGTTTAGAGAAGTTTGTTCATTTCATAGTAACTTTTGCTCACTATATACTGTACTTTCATATTATACCAGCTTCATTCATGGCCGCTCAATTCCAAAACGACGCCAACCTTACCCAACCCCCTTTCATAGGTTAAAAATCTACAAAAGGAGTACAATGAAACAAAGATAATAGAATCAAAGCTGTCCGATCATTTATAATTCTTTCACACAAAAAAGAAATTAACAAATATGATATACTTTTGTTAATAATATGCTATGGCGATGAAAACATAAGTTACGGAAATGAAACATTTGGTCACGGCAATGAGACTAAATTGTTTTACAAGGTATGGCAATGATTTTTTTTTCATTGCCGCATTTTTTTTCTCATTACCATAGCAAATTTTGGCCACGGAAACTATGGCAATGAAAGCACGGTTATGAAAAACGAGCCAAAAATATAAAATAACAAAAAATCTATTAATTATTCGAAGTAATAAATACTTCACGAAAATAAACAAGAGAAATTGCGTTCTATTGAATGTTTAATCAAGAGGATAAACTTATTGGAATATAAAGTTATACCTATCCACGGTGATGAAAGAAAAAATGTCCAGTAACAAAAAAATGATATACTTTTATTTATGGTGCCAAAACGCAGGCACTTGTGTACGTCCTTCCACGTCAAGCACTTAGGCGGCACCAATATGCAACGTTTAGCGCATATGAGGGAGGACACAAGCCCTTAGATAAAACAATATTCTAAAATATGTTTAGAACACGGCGATTAAAGGTAAGTCTAGGACAAATGAACTTTTATTAACCATTCGTTGTATTGTTTAAATATTTGAATAAATGTATTTCGTAACAATACTTTAACTATACACGTATCAAATAAAACTAGGTTTTAATTAAAAAAACCAATAGATTTTTATCAATGAGGTATCACGACACAATAGGTGACGTGTGGACAAACACGGCAATGAGAAATTTCGAGGTTTAAATTTTTTTTTTGGAGAATCTATAATCCTATTTAATAAAATATTTAGTGCTCCACATAGATGACTATTTCACCTAACCAGAAAAAAATATTAGGGTATTATAACTATGATTTTTAGTACCGATTTCATCGATGCCACGCAATTTTTGGTCCCGGGAAATTCACCCATAAGCTATATTATTGTAAAGTTTCAGTTGTAGTTTTTACGTGAAAGAGTAACACACTTTCGCGTTTATAATATTATAGGATGTGTGGGGACCTAAACATAAACGGCGAAATGTGGGTGCTAGCACCTCTGCCTACCCCTTCGGGGATATAGGCGTGAGTTTATGTTATGTTATGTAATTACTGTGCGATATTAACACTTTTGGACCAACCCAGGATTCAAACATCGCATGTATACAGGGAGTGCAAAAAGTTATACCAGTTATCTAGCTTTGACTGTATTGTGTGCTGCAGGTCAAAATAAATATATTTTTCTTTCTTTCTTCTTTCTTTCTTTCTTCAGGAAAAGAATAATATTAGACTTTTTTAAAGTTGAAAATCGGCACCCTCGGTCACACATCAACATATATTTATAAGTCAACTTATTTATGTCCGGAGGAGAATCGCTAACCGCGCAGCCCGCGACGAGCGGTGGCTACTCGGACGTCGGAGGTCGCAGAACGACCTCCGTCCCCCATGAGCGCGGGCCTGGTGGTGACGGGTGCGAGCCGCCTGTCACCCTAACAGAAACAGGCTGCGGCGGCAGCGCGCAACGCGTGCCTCCCCATACCCGGGGGCGAGTTAGGGACTCTGTGGTCCCCACACCGGATGAGGGCCAGATCGAAAAATATGGCCCTGGGTCGGCCGGGGGCGAGATATGTCTGCGACTACCTCACCCCCGGCAACCGACGGCCCACGATGGCGTGCGTTTTAGTCGGTTCAAGTACGACATAACCTCCTCCACCGGCTCCGGCGGTATCCGTGGGAATTATTTTTCCTTTATGATTAAACTTCTTATTTTCGTAAATTATATTGATAATGCTAAGGGGGGTGTATGGGCCCCACCAAGACATTTTCTATCGTAACTACCACTGTCGATCGCACCTGATATATTATGACCAGCATCCGTTCCATAAGTTATCTCAGAATAGGTAAACAGGAAGAATAAATTTGATATTCTCCATTGCTTTGTTGTGCTACGTCTTCAACAAATATTATGATGTGTATACAAAGTGCTAACGTACTATTTTGTTTACTAAAGAAAGAAAATAATATACAGCTCTTTGGCTTCAGGTGAATGACCTGTATGCCTAAGGCCCGCTTCCGCACTTAACCCAAGCCACCCGTTAGCCTGCTCTAGTAAAAGCCAAGACAAACCAAACCAAAAGAAAGAGTAGGAGAATGAACAAGGTGTAGTTGCAACCGTGTATATGAAAAAAAAGAAATTATAACACTCCAACTCCAAAAAAAAACATATTCTATTGTGAAACGTACAATAAAAAAAAAACAAATTATGCCGATACATAAGAATAAAATTAGGTACTGTAGTTGATAATGGGTAGTGGGCCACGTCAATTTGACTTCACCTCGCCTAATGGTAAGCTGAAGGAAAAGTCTCGGAAAAGAGGATCACGTACCATGTTACAATGGTGGCACTCAACTTGACGGCCTCATCAGATGCTTTTTCACGCTCCGCTTAAAGGACCCGGGACTGTAGGAGGAGGGAAATCGTGAACTGGTGAAGGCTCGGTCAAACCAACGCGATCTGGGCCCATACTATGAACTCTTAAAACAGGTCAATAATTGAACTGCTGTCATTCTATCAACTGCAAATGTCAATTTGTAATGTCATATAAATTTAAAGGATTACAAAGGGATTACAAAGTGACATTTGCAGTTGGTAGACTGACAGCAGTTCAATTATTGACCTGTTTTAATGTTTATGGTAAGGCCGCTGACGTCTGCGGTGGCGTCCGCGGTAGCGATCAGTTGCTGGCCAATCGCTGACCGCGTCGGTGGCCTGCGATTGGCCAGCAACTGATCGCCACCGCGCACGCCATCCACCGCGGACGCAAGCTGATCGCGTTAGTTTGACCAAGCCTTAAGGAATCCTAGCACTTAATTGTGCGGCAAAAGAAGGAGTCGCTGAACCACTTGGTTTTACACCTTTAAGGCCATTAATACTGTTGATGGATAGCACTTGGTAGAACTTGCTACACGTATTAAATTTTAAAGCACTCAGCTCAACTGCTCAAGCCGTATTTTATAACTATATTTTAGTCGATTAGAGGTCAAGACGCGAGGTCGTGGGCTTCATTCGAGCGCTCGTAATTTCCTCAGGGAGTCTGCGAAGCGCATTATCGATGCCTGTCGTGACTTGCTCTTGTTACTTTGTTGAGTAACGTGGTAATATAGTATTCTACTCATTGGCAAACCCTGTATTGAATGAATTCTAATTAAGCTTACCATCAGGCGAGGTGAAGTCAAACTGACGTGTCCTATATAAGAAAAAGCTGACTATAGCTGCGACTTTCCCGCGGTTAATTTACTTCGCGAGCAAAAAAAATTTCATTATTATGTACACCGTATACCAAAAACGACTCGGCGTTTTCGAAGATAAGCCGGAACAAAAAAACCGACAGACAGTGCCGAGTAGGTACTTTTCATTACTATTATTGTAGCGATATTAGTACCTACTATATGAGCAAAAGTAACTTTATATTTTACCATAGCAAATTATAAATGTTGTATGTACTAGTATGGGGTTCTTCAAGAAGGGCATTAGAAGGTTCTACGGGGTCGGCAGCACGAGTGGGACGCCCCCGCTGTTGCATACGTTCATAGACTACTCTAAACACTTTCCATCACATGGGCCATGTGCCTGTCTGCCACCTATTGTATATAAAAAAATCCGTAGTACATTAAAGGTCTACGCTTGCTACGTTGCTACGCAGTCGTAGCAAGACCGTAGCTCATTTCTCTGCCGCAGGCTTTCCTGAGTAGTCAGATAGTAATAGATATAACACTAATAGTGCCTCGGGCTCCCTTGTCCCAATTACTTAGTGTCGGCCTAACATGTCCATCTCCTCTATACACTCCTGTTAGATGTAATTTCCTCTGTCACTCCCTTCTTTACCTCTTTACCATGTCCTTTTTTACGCTGTCCATTCTTATTTTTTGAACCTACTTCTGCTCCTAAAGCCATTCATACTTTGGACCTTTTTTTATGGAGTGAAATTTTTCGCACATTTTCTAAATTATAATGTACCTTTCAGAATAGTATTTACATACCGAAAATCAAAATCCCGAATGACAAAACACCGAAGTTCAAAATCCTATATAAAAAAAAAAAAAAAAAAAAAAAATCCCGAATTTGAAAATCCCAAATGTACGAAATACCGAAGTACGATATACCGAAATTCAAAATCCCGATTTTTAATAACGGTTTCGTGGTCGTCGGTATTGTAAGCTTCGGTATTTTGATATGTAAACTTACAAAATATCACTGCATACCAAGAATAATCCTAATCTCAAGCCACCGAAACGAAACTACGACCGCTTTATATCCTTTATTTAGAACAGGATCCTATTTCAGTTCCGACGACACCTGTCTCGTCTTATGAATCTCGGTAACCGAACCGTCACTTAGGAATGGGAGCTTCCTTAATAAATCCATTCTGAAAACCAAGTGAAATATATACGTCACCGTGATATGTGACCCGCGATTGACAGCATATTGTTATAAGTAGGCCATGTGTGTGATTTTTTGTTTTGCGAATAGGCAGCAAAGTAATACTAGTGAAAGAGTCATAAAAAGTCCAACAACTGGTTGACCTGCAATACTTCGATTATCGCCGATGGGTTGTGGAATCAAATGGCAGTCGCCTCACGGGAAATATCGAACTGTTTATACTGGAGATTGATGGCACTTGGTGGAACTTGCTACACATATTGAATAAATCACTTGTACTTTTCCACAATTATTTATTTATTTTGTTTTCCACAATTATTTATTTGAACCTTACCGGTTTCACCACAATAATTGTGGAAAAGTACAAGTGATTTATTCAATATGGGAAATATCGAAGTTTGGTCGCGAATTGCTTCGATTAAAAAAGCAGACCACAGACTTAAGGTCGGATCGCACTGGGCGACGCTTCACGACAGAGCGGAGCGACGACGCAACACGTCGCGATACTATTAAGTATACCGCGCTTAAAATTTTGTCTGTCAGTAGTTTGACAATTTCTGAAGAAGATGGACAAAACTACGCGACACGACACGGCGCGATAGATTTGATGAGTTGGTCAACTTTGATGTGCAGTTTTGCATCGCGGAGTTACGCTGCCGCGTAGTGCGTTATGCCTCATACAATTTTTTCCAAAGAACATTTTGTCGTTACATGTCGCGTCGCTCCGCTACCGTGAAGCGTAGCCCAATGCGGTCCAGCCTTTAGATGTGAAAGTTTCGGATGCGACCGAGAATAACCGAGGAAAGCCTGTGCCTGAGTTTATTCCGTCAATTAATAGGTGTACATAGTGAGGTTGGCTTAGCCCTAGGTTAAGTGGGACCCTATACAGTTATTTAGCTTAGCTCCAAAGGTCTTGATGGGACTTTACCCGGCTCCATCATAGGTTTACAAAGTCCCAGATGCACCCAGTAGCGAAAAATAACATAACTTTATTATTAGATTATCTTTCTTTAACTCAAAACGACACAACTAAAGCGGACAGACACAATCCGTAAGTCCCAAGTTCCTTCATAAAGGATAAAAGTTTCAAACACGTTTCGCTCGCAAAAACAATCTATTATAGTTGCGACAATATTTTTATTAGATACTGTTTAATTATGTTATTGTATTGTGTACTTAGTAATTAATGTCTTATTATAGTAATTAGTAGGAGTCACGCTGGGAAAGCCTCGAATTTATGAGATGATCGAAAAATACCACTGTATAATAATATAATGAACTGCTAAAGTGAAATATTCTTACCATAAATAGTTTTAAAGATATTTGGAATGATTCGATGTAGATACTTTAGATACTTGGATATTTGGAACTCAAAAAAAACAACTGGGTGAACTATAGAACTTCTATACGGTTAATGGGATGTGGAGGTCAGATGGCTACCACTTCGTAGTCAACTCGTAGAGGCTCGGAATACAAGTGTTGGCTACAAGTAAAAATATTTAAAGGCGAGCAAAAACAACAGTGACATACGCACAATACATTTTCAAGTAGAAGAAACGTTTTAAAAGCTGTAAAAGTCAACGCGATAAGTAGGGGAGAGTTTTCTTTTTAAATTGTACTCAAGTGGATTTCGTCGGGTACTACATGGCACTCATTGAAACTACACAGGGACTTTTGATCTTAAAGAAAAGGAAAAGTTTTTAAGAAGATAGACACGTTCCTGTGTCCACTTGGCCATAAGGATTAATGTTTTAGATTGTTTTGAGGTACCACCTTTACTAATAAATAACATTTGACAGCCTCCGTGGCGTAGCGGTAGTGAACGCGGCCGCTACGCAGAAGGCGCGGGTTCGATCTCCGCTCAGTGCAAATATTTGTGTTCATGAAATATGGGTATTTGCATTGGTCTGGTCGTGCCTCGGAGAGCACGTTAAGCTGTCGGTCCCGGTTGCCATAAGAACATCTATGGCAGTCGTTACGGGTAGTTGGAGCCCTAAAAAATCCAAAAACAACGGTCTAACTGCAAAGTTTCGATATCGCCTAATGTTAACATTGGGTTGTGGAGGTCAGATGGCAATCGCTTCACGGAAAATATCGAGGTCTAGCCAAATCTGTAGCTATGACTGGTAAAAGCTCCGAAGCATCCGCAGCTTTCAGCTCGGAGTCTGGGGTCCCCAGACTCCGAGCTGAAAGCTTCGGATGCGACTGGGAATTAACGCTAGGAGGAAGAAACATTGAAATATCTGATACTGTCTGAAGTTTACGCGAATCTCACTCATTGAAATAAAACTACTTTTTAACGGATTCTATTGCGATATATTTGTGATTATTTACTTTCCGCCCGATTACGGTTACCATTAATTACAATTTTTTTTTTCTCTCAAAAAATTGTATCTAGATTTTTCAATAAAATTCCAGTATTTTTATATGACAAAAAAACAATGTATATGTATTTCGCAAAGATTGACTCACCTGAAACTAATTTACAACGATTGATCATTTACAATTTACCCACAAGAAGTTAAATGGTTGTTCAAGAAAAGTCCATCGCAGGTGGTTTTAACAAGCTTTTTTAACAGTAAAGTAAAACATTTTGTAATAAAAGATTCACTTTTATATCTCAATTTTTCATAGTTTTATTATAATTATTTGTACGACTGTCGCCTTCATTGTTGACAAACTCTGTCCACAATTATCTTATCAATAATCAAAACCACAAAATTAAAACACTAAAACAATACTTTTATCGTTTTATCAATAAACTGTCATAAGTATTCAAATTGCAAAAGTTGCAAAAAAATATTTACGCATTGCAAATATCTCAACATTTCAGTGAATATTTCAATTTATTAGACAAACAAAGAACTCAAATTGAAACCACAAAATAGTTGAAATTTCTCCCAACTCCTATACACTTAGATACATTGATTGAATTGGTCTCAATCGTGTCTGCAATTCAAATAAATATCTTCGATATAGTTTTGGTTATTTGGAATTCAGGACAAGTAATTCAGAGCAAGTAATTCGCTGTAAGTATCGCTCGCCGAAATTTAATTTGCATAGTTTACAGGAATGGTCATTACGATACAATTTTCTTGAATAAATTTTCTTAACAAAATTTACGGTTCTACAGATGACCTGCAAAATGATAATGAAGTAAGGAGCATCAACTGTACTGGGTAAAATTTCTGTTCCAACAATCAATCGATCTAATTGATACAACAAAAGTTATTGTCCAGATTCTTAGTTTTTAAACAAATTACAATTTAGAATTTTTGTTGGCTCAAAGTTTTTTTTTAATTCATTTCAAAACAAAAGCTGAATTGCTGAATTTAGTCAATATACCTGCATAACTCAAAATGAACGTGCGGTTTCTACGTGGTCTACGGTACGGTAAAGTTCAATTGCACCTAAGCGTGAACCGCAAAACTAGATTAAACAGAAACCTCAAGCTCCCACGAATAGAAATACTAACACGAAAATATTTGTTTTGAGATACACTCTATATTATATTATGTATCTATCGTCTATCTATCATCACCATCATCATCATTTCAGCCATAGGAAGTCCACTGCTGGACATAGGCCTCCCCTATAGATCTCCAATAGGACCGGTTGGAAGCGGCTCGCATCCAGCGCGTTCCCGCGGCCTTAATGAGGTCGTCTGTCCACCTTGTCTATCTAGACTATTATATAATTGTAAATAGGATATGTTTGTCTGCAATGGATGCAAAAGCTACTGAACGGAATTTGATGCGTTTTTTTTTGTTAGAAAGTTCTTGGACAGACTTAAAATCTTTCGTTTGTTTGATTGCGGAGATAAGAAATCTACGTGCGGGGAGCCGCGGGCGGAAGGCTAGTATGCATGACTGCCTCTGTGGCGTAGCGGTAGTGAACGCGGCTGCTACGCAGGAGGCGCGGGTTCGATCCCCGCTCAGTGCAAATATTTGTATGCATGAATATAATATATGTGCATTGGTCTGGGTGTTTCTACGTATAATATGTATGTATTTAAAAAAAAAAAAAAAAAGTATCTAAGTATGTATATCCGCATTCTAGATTCCATAACACAAGCTAATTAAGCTTACCATGGGTCTAGATAGCGTTGTGTAGAATGTTGTAGAATATTTATAAAAAAAAAAAATACTTAATAATAATAATAGCTATTTCATTAACATTCACAGGATATAAAACAACAGTATATATAAAAAGGCAGCTCAAAATCACTAGAAACTAACGATGTATAAAAGGTCGTGAAGCAGAATCAAATGTCTGGCAGTTTTCTCTGCCTACCTCACAGAGAAATGGGCGTGAGTAAAGTACAAATAAGTAAAGTTCAAATTTATTATTTTGTGAAAAGCTTTTGATCCCTTATTTTATCGTTTCAAGTAGGTGCCATATCATCTAGAATCATCAATTGATGTCATGTTCATTGATGTGTGATTACATATTGGGGAATCTGGAATTCGTTGATGCGATCTGACGTATAGATCGGATCGCAAAAAATGTCTGCACCCAAACTTAAAGCAATCTGAGTCGAATAGAGAATAGATTAAATTCGAATAGAGAAAAAAAAGATGTCATATTCGTCTACTTAAAGGGCTTTTGCTGTGAAGTCTTCAGTTTTTTATTTAATCGATTGATAATAATTAACCAGAGGATTAAGTTAAGCAAATACTTGTTATTAACCAAATACGCATTAATTGTCAGAAATACCTAATATGTATAACGTGTTAGTTTTCTTAGCAAAGATTTACGGACCTTATTTACTTGCCAGTATTTGTCTATTTTTGATTGATTGATTGATTTTTTATAGCACTTAGGTGGCAGACAAGCACATAGCCCACCTGATGAATAGTGTTTACCGTGGCCTATGGACGTATGCAACACCAGGGGCGTTACACTCGTGCTGCCGACCCCGAGGAATCCTTTTATTCGCCTTCGTGAAGAAACCCATATTGTAGTCGCTACTGCTGCTTGACGGATGAGGCTTTGGCGTAGGCTTTTCGTCGAGTTTGGGGGGTCAGACGGCAACCTCTGATGCAAAAACCGTATTAAACGAAGCAAAATAGAAGATTAAAGATCTCTTAGAACAACTACTCGGACACACACACACATATACACGCGCGCGCGCGCGCACACACACTTCATTCAAGACACAACCGCTATTTTAAGCAAATAATTACCTAATGTATGTACATTACATTATATCGACAGTACATTCCCATTTACCTAAGTTTGTAACATTGTTAGTGTATCTGAAGCCGAGTCTCATCGCGTATATTGCCTAAACTTACGCCTCTGTACACCGGCTGTCTCCGTAATTAGGCGAAGATTCCGCGTCTTATGTGAGAGAGGTCTTATCATAAGTGGTACTTGTTATACAAAATTGGAGGCGCGAATGTATTAGATTAGGTTTACATGTCTTGGACCTAAAATGTGCTAACATGTGCTCTATAGGCGCAGTTCGCGTTTCTTGGGTATCTTTTGAGGATAGCACGGGATGCGTCGACGGGGGACGAGCTCAAGCATTTATAAATCGTTTGTTTCGCGACTTAGGTCCAAGATATGTGTCCTAAGCAAAATTTCATTATTTTATAAAATTGGAATTACAAACTTATTTCCATTTTAAGGGTTCCGTAGCCAAATGGCAAAAAATGGAACCCTTATAGATTCGTCATGTCTGTCCGTCTGTCTGTCTGTCCGTCCGTATGTCACAGCCACTTTTCTACGAAACTATAAGGCCTATGCTGTTGAAATTTGGTAAGTAGATGTATTCTGTGAACGTAAAGTAAGGATTTCACATAAAAATAGAAAAAAAGCATTAAATTTTGGGAGTCCCCATACTTTAGAACTGAAAGTCAACATTTTTTTTTCATCAAACCCAAACGTGGGGGGGGGGGGGGGGGGGTATCTATAGATAGGTCTTTAAAAATTATATTGAGTCTTCTAATATAATTTTTTTCTAAACTGAATAGTTTGCGCGAGAGACACCAAGACGGCCAAGTGCGAGTCTGACTCGCCCATGAAGAGTTCCGTAGCAGCAAAGGCGAAAATTGCGATTTATGACGTATTAAAAAAACTACTTACTGGATCTCATTCAAACCAATTTTCGGTGGAAGTTTGCATGGCAATGTACATCATATATTTTTTTAAGATTTATCATTCTCTTATTTTAGAAGTTAGAGGGGGGGGGGGGGGGACATTTTTCCACTTTGGCAGTGTCTCTCGCGCAAACCATTCAGTTTAATAATAGCGACCTATCTATAGATACCCCACAGGTATGGGTTTGCTGAAAAATTTTTTTTTGTATTTTAGTTCTAAGTATTGGGACCCCCAAAATTTAATGTTTTTTTTTTCTATTCTTGTGTGAAATTCTTATTGCGGTTCATAGAATACATTTATTTACCAAGTTTCAACAACACAGGCTTTATAGTTTCGGAAAAAAGTGGCTGTGACATATGGACCGACAGACAGACAGACAGACGGACGGACAGACGGAAAGACATGACGAATCTATAAGGGTGCCGTTTTTTGCCATTTGGCTACGGAACCCTAAAAATGGTAATTTAGACCCCGACCTCAAAGGTACAGCTTCGGATGCGACCGGGATTAACGTTCCTAGCGTTGATGAAGACGTTTTAGTTTCAAAAATGTTATTTGCGGCTTTATAAACCGTCAAGAGCTTCGTCTTCATTAGTTTCATCGCTTAAATAAAGGATCTCAGCTTTATTTAACGACTTCGTGTAATATAATAACCTAAGTTGCCGACCAACCTGCGTCTATTTTCTTAAATCCTAATTGTCGACACGGATTAATCACCATTGTTTATCCGAAACGAAAGCCTGTAATTAAAATTAACCCCAAATTTACATAGCTATGTATTAACGGCAATAGGCTCACCCCCAATGATTGGTGAAATGTGGGTGTTAATTCGCCTCTGCCTAACCCTCCGGGGATAAAGGCGTGATTGTATGTATGTATGTATGTATGTATGTATGTATTATATGGAGCCCTACCAAGATCAGTCTGAACCAACCCAACTTCACCAGTAGGCCAATACACCAGTGACACATATCGATAGCACGGAGCATTGCGCTTGGATTGGCAGGCTTCACACCCACGCAGGTTCACTTGAGGCTAGGCGGCCAATCGCAATGCGCCATTCTCTCAATACATTTACATTACGAATTCGAATATTTTTCTCCACCACACTCAATCTCTTTACAACCAATATAGATCAATGCAACCAGTATTGGCGTTCAGCCCCTCTAGACAAGTGGCAATTCGTTGCTCGGCGTATGATGGAATAGAATGACAAATGTACAGGAATTGACGTTTTTGACATTCGTTGACGCCTGTCATATACGTCAAATTCCATACATTTGGCATTCTATTCCATCAAACGCCGAGCAACGAATTGCCACTTGTCTGTGGGGGCAGATGTAGAAGAAAAGAGACTGCTTTTGCTGTTGCTATGGATGCGTTTCTACTCTGCTGGAAACCACGCGGCGGTTTTTCATACCCAATACTATATATTCTCTTAGGGATCCTCAAATGCCATAAGTATTAGGTATATCCACAATACATGTGGTACATGTCACTGCCACGTAATGTAGGATTGAAAGAGTTGAAAACTTTGCCAGACATATTTTTTTAACAGAAAACCTATTTGCCAAGGGTATTAAAGTCAATTTCTAGAAAATTCCAAATCGTGGCCCTTGAGAGTACTTAAAAGTATATGTACGAGTATTTTCTTTACTATTATAAAAATAATACTAGTTTGTTATTGGATTTCAGATTTTTTCGTTAACAAGGTATATTATTATCTATTCTGTGAACAAGGGCTTATTTCGTATTTTGTATAGGTATACTAGTTGGCCGTCCCGGCTTCGGCTTCGGCTTTTTAACCAAAATTATTTCCAAATAACGTAATGTAAATAATTACTGCTCTGCTACCTTGAGTTGAGGAGCATGATGAAATACAGCCTATACCTTCCTCGATAAATGGACTATGTGATACAAAATCTTTTTTCAATTCGAAACAGTAGTTCATGAGATTAACGCGTTCAATAAAATAAGCAAACTCTTCTGTTTTATAATATTACTAGTTCCGCACTCTGGTTTTTCCCCGGTACAATTATAGCACCTTATTAACCAAATTCCTTTCATGTAAACCCTGATAATAACGAACTCAGAACATAAAAAAATATCCCTTTTGATGCATTTGTTCGATAGTTATCTATACGCATTTTTTCGATTCATTTTTATGTGAATTATATATATTTTGTATAATTTTTATCTAGAAATTACAATTAACTACAATTATTTACATAAATTAATTACTAGTATAAAAACAATATCTCAATATTCATTTTTATAATATACATACTAGCTGTTGCCCATGGTTTCGCTCGCGAGGATGTCGGTTATCGCGACGAAACATAGCCTATGTCCTTTCTCAAGCTCTAATCTATATTTGTACCACATTTCATCAAGATCGGTTCAGTGGTTCAGACATAAAAGCGTAATAGACAGACAGAGTTACTTTCGAATTTATAATATTAGGATGAATTCAGATATAACTCAATAAATGACAGCTCATCAAAGGCATTGAACGTTATTCAAATGCTACATAGAATAGACATTTTGTTCTGCTTGAATATAAGCGTACCATTATAAAGCACCAGCTCTCAAATAAGGCTTTGTGCCCAACATCCTTAGCCTTTAATCAAAGGACCTTTCTGAATATTGTTAAGACTACTTTAACTCATTAGCATTTTAATAACTTTCAATATTGTGAATCTTATATAATTTTGATAGTATGTATATGCTTTATATTTAAGCCAGAGCCTTCATCAAACTCGAGTTAAGCCTGGGGCGATGACTGTCATAATCATCATTGCTTGACTGAGAATGAACTTATTCAAAGAAATGTCCCAGTAAAAATTAATCTTACTTTTAGTGTTCCTGAGATGAACAGATCTTACGGAGGACCCCAGACTCCGAGGTGAAAACTTCGGATGCGACTGGGAATTAACGGTAGGATGAAGAAGTGATAAAAAGAATAATAAGGCTTTAAACAATCGCCGGGTTTGCTACCGGAGATGTGCGATGCACAGAACAGATAATAGTTACTATGTAGCGTAGCGAGTTACGATGTGCTATGCAACTATGCTTTTTTTTAACGTGTGAAAAATCTCCTCGGATACCTCCCCCGCCGGAGCCGGAGGAGGAGGTTATGTCGGACTAGAACCGACTAAAACGCACACCGTCTGTGGGCCGTCGGTTGCCGAAGGTGAGATTGTCGTAGCCATATCCCTCGCACCCCGGCCGACCCAGGGCCATATCTCTCGATCTGGCCCTCTTCCGGTGTGGGGAGCTATGCAACTATGCTGCGCTGCGAAGATGTAAAACTAAGCTATGTAACTATGAGGACATTTCCAATGTGCTATAACTATGTAGCGTAGCAAGAATGTACTATGAAACTTCCTACAAATGTTCAAAAATCGAATCTATTCTCCAACCATAGCACACATCTTTCTATATAAAAAACACAGCTTAGCTGAACCCCTTTCCAACAGTGTCATGCCATGTGGAGCAATGAATATGATTAATTTAGTGGAACCGCTGCATTGTTCCCGGCAGAGTAGAATTTGGGCCACCCCATCGCCTCCTATACGGTGTTGTACAAGGTGACTAAAGTATAGAGTTGTTTAACATCAGACAGATATATAAAGCCCAGACTCAGCTTCAAATGCATGGCTCGAATCAACAAATGTGCTCAGAATACGGCAATATGCTCACCCCTCCTCCCCTCCCTATTTTATGGAACTGAATTGATTGGTGAAATGTGGGTCACCTCTGCCTAACCCTCCGGGGATGAAGGCGTGATTTTATGTATGTATGTATGAATATAATATTTACACTAACTGTTGACTGCGAATTCGTCCACATATTCATAGGATAATAATGTCAGCCTGCGTGGAATTTTCATACAATTCCTACAACCCATGGGAACTTTTTGCAGGAATAAACGCAGAAACGGATACGGGTTAAGTCAACGGCAGCAGATGGTCTAGAATAGTTTATCACTCAATTCATTATAACCTATCTTCTTAACACATAACTAGACAGCACGTTTTAGAAACACAGACACGTTTAACGAACACGCCACTCATATTCCCTAAGGCAATTTTTACGTTAACTTACCTACAAAGGAACTTAATACACAAGTTTATTTTTATTCCTCCTCAAAGTAAACGTTCGTAACTCCGCTACACCCTCGTTATAAAGGTGAGGTAATAACCTTTGTGGCTCTTTGTAAGACTTGGCGCCGAATTTTGTTAAATTATAGTTAATTAAGTTATAATTAGTGCTAATTAATTTAGTAATTTCAAAACTAAAGCTATTACTTATGAGCTCTGTCATCATACGAGCCTTTATAACTCAATTGGGGTTGACTTTTTAGTCTAGCTGCGAAATATTCGAACTTCGGTATTTCTTGTGAAGTAACCTGACATGTGAGTTACATGTCAGGTCACTTGATGAGGTTACAATTGAAGTAACTTCTATAACCCACTGGTGAAAGCACAGTCTAAATATATAATATGCTCACGCCCATTTCCCTTCGGGGTAAGCAGAGACAACAGCAACAGCCCACTATCTGGTTCTATCCTTAAGGCGGCCACCCACTAACAGTTTATCGAACGACAACCGGATGATATCGTTCTATCATTTCATCGCAATAACCCACACGCTTACAGTTTCGTATACGATTTTGGACTGACGGATAATATGTGTGTGGCCGCTTGACGATTCCGGTCAGCAAAAACAGTTAAAGGCCGGACAGTCTATGGCCGTCGACATTTTATACGTAATAACTAAAAGAATAAATTAATGTTATTATTTTAGTCTGAGGTAATAAAATTATGATGACATTGATGACATAAGGACTGCAGGCCGCCGGACAGACGAAAAACTGCAGGCGTACTGTAAGTGGGTGGCCGCCTTTACATATTTCATGAGCTTCCTCCGACCTTTCATGTAAGTCCATCGAGTATTTCTAATCTGCCCTTACGAAAGTTGTACCTTACTTTTTTTTTATAATCCTTGTATAACTAAATATATCATTGTCATTCGTCTGTATGTCGAGAAACTAAATACGAGTTAATAATGACATAGTTGAATTTTATTTTTAGAGCTAATACAAATGTAAAAATATTCAATAAGCAAGCAAGGGATGTTGCCAGCGTAAGGATTTTCTATAAATAAATAAAAATCCCTTAGGTTTGAATATGGGGGTGAATTTCAACAGGTCCATTAAAATCTTCATTCCGTGGATTTTTTTTACCTTAAGTTTTGTAGTTAAAACAAATCGCGTTTATTATAGGTTTTGATACTATATGTATTCTTGCTTAATATCTAGCAGATAAATAAAAAAGCTAACGAGATATACAAGATCAAAATTACGCGCCACGGCGATGACACATGCGTGCGCGGCAATGAAACAAGCATCCACGGGCATGAAATAAATATACCAAGGGAATGAAAAAATCAACCATGGAAATGAAAATACATAATATAAAACATAATATTTTATGTACCTACTTACATGAGAAATTATACTTACATACAATAAAAATACAAAGGGGATTAGGCAATTGTGTATGGACATTGGCGTCATTTATTTTTTCAGTGGCACTGTGTTAAACACGCGTATGAGTGTCGTTATTTTTATTGTAAGTAATATCGGAGCTGCGATATACAGGGTGGAACATTTCGACTTTACCTGGAGGGAAAGTACCCTCATACTAGAGATAGCGAATTTTACTTAAATTAAACATAACCTTATTTTTAAAGGGAAACAAACCTGCATTCAAAGATTTCTAAAAATAACACACCTGATGATCAAACCGCCTAAAATCTTCCTATACCTTCTCTTTTATGGGTTTCCTTTTACTTATTTTACCAAGTTTGTAAGAGATATTTGATCCCTAAGATTGACCCTATCGATTGATGCAATTAAAATATAGCTTCATCCGGTTTTTATTCGATTCGATTACCGGGTGTGGCAAGCGATTTTTTTGGAAATCCTTAAACGCAGTGTATTTTTTAAGATTAAGAGAGTGTTTCCTTTGCTGCTGCCCAACCTAGGTGGATCCTGGCTAGTTTTTTCTAGGAGTTGTTTTTACCAAGCTGGATAACTTGTCCCAGGCAGATTTTTTCTTGAACAACTTCGAGTGTAACCCCATCGATGGCTGTCTGTCTGTCCCTGTGTATGCTTAAATCTTCAAAATTACGCAACGGATTTAGAATCGGTTTTTTTAATAGATAGAGTAATTCAAGAGGAAGATTTATATGCATAATACATGCAAAATATTGTAGAGAAATATTGATAAATTTAGAGATATGCAGCGGGAATGGGATCAGAAAATATGGCGGTACGAAGTTCGCTGGGTCAGCTAGTATTAGATAAACGATACCGCGTTTGCATTGAAGATGTGGAGGGAAAGTACTCTAAATACTGGAGATAGTTTATTTCATTCAGAAGAAACATTTCCTCATTTTTAAAAAGAAAAAAAAACTGCGTTTAACGAATGCTGAAAAATCGCTTGCCACATCCTGTAATTGAACCGACTAAAATCAGAAAAAATAACAGCCAGTATTTTTATTGCTTTAATCGATAGGATTAATTATAAGACTCGAATCTCTCTAAGAAACCTGGTAAACTGCAGGTACTTTCATATTTTACCATTTTCATTCATGGCTGCTCAATTCCAAAACGACGCCAATTCTTTTACACGAAAAAGAAATGGGAAATTAACAAATTAATATGATATACTTTTGTCAATATGCTATGGCGATGAGAACATAAGTTACGGAAATGAAACATCTGGTCATGGCAATGAGACTAAATTGTTTTACAAGGCATGGCAATGATTTTTTTTTCATTGCCGCGTTTTTTTCTTCATTACCATAGCAAATTTTGACCACGGAAACCATGGAAATGAAAGCACGGTGGTGAAAAACGAGCCAAAAATATAATATAAGAAAAAATCTATTAATTATTCGAAGTAATAAGCACTTCACTAAAATAAACAAGATAAATTTCGTTCTATTGAATGTATAATCAAGAGGATAAACTTATTGGAATAGACAGTTATACCTATCCACAGTAATGAAAGAAAAAATGTCCAGTAACATAAAAATGATATACTTTTATTTATGGTGCCAAAACGCAGGTACGTGTGTACGTCCTTCCATGTCGAGCACTTAGGCGGCACCAATATGCAACGTTTAGCGGATATGAGGGAGGATACAAGTCGTTAGATAAAACGATATTCTAAAATATGTTTAGAACATGGCGATTAAAGGTAACTCTAGGACAAATGAACTTTTATTAACCATTCGTTGAATTGTCTAAATATTTGAATAAATGTATTTCGTAACAATACTTTAACTATTCACGTATCAAATAAAACTAGGTTTTAATTAAACAAACCAATAGATTTTTATCAATGAGGTATCACAACACAATAGGTGATGTGTGGACAAACACGGCAATGAAAAATTTCGAGGTTTAAATTTTTTTTTTTGGCGAATCTATAATCCTATTTAATAAAATATTTAGTGCTCCACATAGATCACTATATCGCCTAACCAGAAAAAAATGTTAGAGTATTGTAAAAATGATTTTTAGTACCGATTTCATCGATGCCACGCAATTTTTGGCCCCGGGAAATTCACCCATGGGACGTGTTGCAGCAGACTGATTTGTTATAACAAAATCAATAGTAGGTACAGTAAGCTAGTTTCATACTATATTATGTTCCTTTGGTTTTGCTGAATTCGGGCATAAAAAAACTCACGTTCAGTCACACTTCACACGAGTGTATGGGGTCCATCGAGATCTTTGAGACCCAAGCTCACCTCATTTACAAACAGGAACACCTACTAATTATAATTAAACGACAACAGACTCACCCATATAAGACAGGGCATGGGATCAAATACAGAGACTTTTTGCGGTATGCCTAACAGTGGCGAGGTTTTCAAGGGTGGGACCCTTGAAAACCTTTTCACCCCTGGGAAAGAAAGGGAGAAGTTTTTCCAAAGAGAAGTTGGTGGAAAAAAATATCCTTGATCTAGTTTATCATCCGCCGTGTGACCAGCTGGCCAAAAATGCCGGAAGTCGGCAGGAATCGGGTTACAGGGACCCCTTGGGCACTGAAGCTTAATCATTCTGACTCTGAGATAACAAGCATCACCATACTATACGTACATTTACATAATTCTATAAAATGGTACAACTTCTTCTTCCTCTTAGCGTTAATTCCCAGTCGCATCCGAAGCTTTCAGCTCGGAGTCTGGGGTCCGCTTTACCAGCCTTAACTACTAATTTGGCTAGACCTCGATATTTTCCGTGAAGCGATTGTCATCTGACCTCCACAACCCAATGTTAACATTAGGCGATATCGAAGCTTTGCAGCTAGACCGTTGTTTTTTGGATTTTTTAGGGCTCCAACTACTGAAATAGTTTGAGGGTTTGGCTTGAAAACATCGTTTGCATATGAACTAAATTAGGGTCCAATATGAAAACTAGATGGAAACAATACACCGCCTCGTATTTTAGCATAAACCGAACCCTGGAACTCTGCTCATTTCGCGTAGTGAAATCTTCTACTATGTGTACTGATTGAATTCGATCATAAAAACAAACCCTACCTCGTTTACGACGGAACATAATACCATCCTTAGAGAGGCTGTGTTTCCGCTGACGCGAAAATGAGCGATAATCGATACGAAGCTGTGTTAAAGCGGAGATGAGTGGAGCTGTGTAGCAGAGAGTGGAGATCTATAGTGTAATCGGAGTGGGACGTACTTAATATACCTAATAGTAGGTGAGTGCAGTGGTAACTGTCAGAGATCCTTCATTCACTTCAGTTGACAATCCATTGCACTCAATCCCTATGATAAGCTAAACTTTACCGCATGGAGCTTTACATTAATCTGATTAGTCAATTACTTATATTATTATGTATAAACATACAGCTTGATACAAGTTATAAATGGATCCAATGAGAAGGGGATTACAAGGATTCGACCAAATTAGACATTCTTTTGAAATTAGATTAATGTTTTACTTGAAGACACGCTCTCAAATTGCAACCAATATGATTGGTCAACTACCTCAACTACCTCTTCGCTTCGCTCATCTCCACAATGGAACCGCAAACTAAAACAGCGCTGTTTATTTTAGTGTTGTATTTTAGTCTATTGCAGTGAGTAGGGTTGCTATCTTTCTAGAGTTTCGTACCTGTATAAGTTATACAGTATAACATCTCTGGAGCTGATGATTCAGTATAACTAGGTACGTTTCTGAAAAGTCTGATTTTAAAACTTCCAAAAACTTATTTCGATTGAAAATTTTAAAATCTAATTGAAAATGAATCAAACTTTAAGTGATGGAAGGTTTTATTCTGAGAAATCATGAATAACAAAGTTTTTTTACGTTTTCAATGTTTCGTAAAACCCTATTACTAAGGCTCCACTGTCCGTATGTATGTCTATCATCAGGCTGTATCTCATGAACCGTGATAGCTAGACAGTTAAAATTTTCACTGATGATTGATTATTGTGGCCACTATAATATACCTAACAATTAAACGAAAGTGTAAGTATATTGTTGTATGTTGGGGACTCCGTGGTCCCCACACCGGATGAGGGCCAGATCGAGAGATATGGCCCTGGGTCGGCCGGGGTGCGAGGGATATAGCTACGACAATCTCACCTCCAGCATCCGACGGCCCACAGACGGCGTGGGTTTGTTCGAGTCCGACATAACCTCCTCTTCCGACGCCGGCGGGGGAGGTATCTGAGGGGATTTTTCACACGATAAAAAAAAGATATATTGTTGTATAGATAACTAGCCTTCCGCCCGCGGCTCCGCCCGCGTGCATCTCGGTTAACGCGACCTTTGCTCATATCTTCGGTTCTACTGAACCGATTGCGATCAAACAAACGTAAGATTTTAAGTCTGAGCAAGCCCTTTCTAACAAAAAAAACCGCATCAAAATCCGTCCAGTAGTTTATGCGTCCATCGCGGACAAACAGACAAACAGACAAACAGACAGGAAATTCAAAAAAAATATTTTCGTGTTCAGTATCGTTCACATAACATAGCCCAAGTATTTTTTTTTAAATATCTCCAATGTACAGACACGACCACTTTACAATTATATAATAGTATAGATATAGATAGATGATATGGAACCCTTGCACTTGCCCGGTGTTCTCTTTCTAATCGAATAGATATTATGCTACGTTTACATACTCGCGGCAGAGCGAGGGAAGTGGCGAGAGAAGTGGGCAGAGACGTGGTGTGAATGGTATATTCGTCATGCCGCGAGTACTGCCGCGTATGTTGCGCAAATACTAGCGCGATGAACTATACGAGACCGCTAGATGGCGCTAAGCTAAATAAAACACGACTTTCGTTATTGCTCCTCGAATATTTACTTTTAAAAATATTTATATCGATCTACGGAAAGTGTATAGTAGTTGAAAGTGATAGTTTTTATTAATATAATCTATTTAATTAATTCGCTATGCTGTAAAAGCTTATTGCGTATACTGCTACAGCGTTGTCCTCCATACGTTTACGTCCGTCTCCGTTGCAGGGCGAATACTGTAATGCGGACCAACGCGATGATGGGAGTGTGTGAATGCTAGGGCATTAATCGCGCGAATATTTCTGGCAACACGATGAGCAATGCGAGCGGCAGTATGTAAACGCGGGGTTACTGGTTTTGAAAACGTCTTGTTTAGTATTAGAAATTCATAGAAATCATCGTCAAAGGATGTCAAAGGCAAAGTTTCTGTATCTGCCTGTTTATTTATCAGGGACGGCAGCGTAGGCGTCACTGAGATCTTTGTCACGTCGATATTAATAAACACTTTGAAGTCGTGAGCGTGACATATTACACTGTAATATATCACAATGTCTATATTAATTACATTTGAGACACCTGTGACGTCTTCTAAAGTCTATTAATATATGTACTTCTATACTAATATTATAAAGAGGAAAGATTTGTTTTTTTGTTTGTTTGTTTTTTTGTTTTTTTGTTTGTAACGAATAGGCTCCGAAACTACTGGACCGATTTCAATAATTCTTTCACCTATAGAAAGCTACACTATCTGGGAGTAACATAGGCTATATAACATCACGCTACTACTAAAGGGAGCGGAGCAGTGAGCATAAATGTCAATAAATCGGGCAGATTTCCATACATTCTTTACTAATATTAGATTTGTATTTTTGTATTCGAGTAAACTCAAGAACTACTGAACCGATTTCAAAAATTCTTTTACCATTAGAAAGCTGCACTATCACTGACTAACATAGGCTATAATTAATTTTCAAAAAAATAGGGATCCTGGATATAACTTCAATAATGTAACCCAAGGTGTAAAAAAAAATTCCTAAAAAATTCCTTACATCGCGTACGCTGCGAAAACTATTGAAGATAGAACAAAATAATGTACTGTAGAAATGTATAACTTAAAAAGGTCTACATAAAAGTCCGCGACAGCATATGTCTATCTAATAAGGGTAGCTCACAATAACCATTTTTATCTTTTACAAATTATAAAAAAAATATGTGTCATTTTCGAAGCTATTTTTAACAATATAGTGTTAAGCCTTATCTGACTAAATACGTTAGATACATTGTACATTTAATGTAGATCAAAATTGCCCTTTACACTGTATAATTATAATGAATATTTTAGAATCTATTGCAGTATGAAAGTAACGCGCGACGATATAAATTCAAGCCGAAATGCCGATCAAAGTCAGACCACGGAATCTATACCTTTATATTAATTCTTATCTAAATAAATCGTTTGGTATTTAAGATTGTTTCAATACCTGTTGATTACTTTTTGAATTATTGAAATCGGACGTTCTATTCAAAAGATATTATGAAATTATAATGTCAATAAATTCGGTAAATTACCATACATTATTTGAAAACTAATTATTATTACGGGCATGGGCTAAAAGGGTGCAACCACGGGTGTTCGAAGTATTTCACGAGCGAAGACAGGGAAGGTCAGCTGAACACAAGATGCAACGGTAACGGGATCCGAATGCGGGATTGGAACCTCCATGTGATGCATCCTGGGTAACGGAGGCATTAACGCCCCTCACCCAGGGGAGGCGCTACCGCCTACGGCAAATACATACAGCAACGGGAGCAGCTCTATAGAGGGCTGCTCAAAGGCTTTCCACATGTCCCTCTGACTACGAGGAGGCCGAGTAGAGAGCAGGAAAGGGAAGGGCTGGTCACCGAGCGCGGACGTGAGGATTATAGGTCCGGCCTCCTGTTATCCCTTCACGCCCGTCTCCTCCCTTTCCGGAATTCGATGGGACATCGTGCTTCCCACTTCTGAGAGGGCCATCTTAAAATTGTAGATGGCCCAGGGTCGGCTGGGGGGTGCGGAAAATGCCCTAGGCAATTTTACACTCCAGCAACTGAAGACCCGCGACGGCATGCTGTTTAGTGGGTCCGAATTCCACATGGCACTCCTGATGGCTGACGGGGATGGTATCCGAGGCAATTTTAGCACGAAAGAAAAGTTTGTACGGAATCCGAATTCCACGCGGGCGGAGCCGCGGGCAACAGCTAGTATATCATAAAGAGGAAAGATTTGATAGTTTATTTTGTATAGCTGTTGCCCGCGGCTCCGCCCGCGTGGAATTCGGATTCCGTACAAACTTTTCTTTCGTGCTAAAATTGCCTCGGATACCATCCCCGTCAGCCATCAGGAGTGCCATGTGGAATTCGGACCCACTAAACAGCATGCCGTCGCGGGTCTTCAGTTGCTGGAGTGTAAAATTGCCTAGGGCATTTTCCGCACCCCCCAGCCGACCCTGGGCCATCTACAATTTTAAGATGGCCCTCTCAGAAGTGGGAAGCACGATGTCCCATCGAATTCCGGAAAGGGAGGAGACGGGCGTGAAGGGATAACAGGAGGCCGGACCTATAATCCTCACGTCCGCGCTCGGTGACCAGCCCTTCCCTTTCCTGCTCTCTACTCGGCCTCCTCGTAGTCAGAGGGACATGTGGAAAGCCTTTGAGCAGCCCTCTATAGAGCTGCTCCCGTTGCTGTATGTATTTGCCGTAGGCGGTAGCGCCTCCCCTGGGTGAGGGGCGTTAATGCCTCCGTTACCCAGGATGCATCACATGGAGGTTCCAATCCCGCATTCGGATCCCGTTACCGTTGCATCTTGTGTTCAGCTGACCTTCCCTGTCTTCGCTCGTGAAATACTTCGAACACCCGTGGTTGCACCCTTTTAGCCCATGCCCGTAATAATAATTAGTTTTCAAATAATGTATGGTAATTTACCGAATTTATTGACATTATAATTTCATAATATCTTTTGAATAGAACGTCCGATTTCAATAATTCAAAAAGTAATCAACAGGTATTGAAACAATCTTAAATACCAAACGATTTATTTAGATAAGAATTAATATAAAGGTATAGATTCCGTGGTCTGACTTTGATCGGCATTTCGGCTTGAATTTATATCGTCGCGCGTTACTTTCATACTGCAATAGATTCTAAAATATTCATTATAATTATACAGTGTAAAGGGCAATTTTGATCTACATTAAATGTACAATGTATCTAACGTATTTAGTCAGATAAGGCTTAACACTATATTGTTAAAAATAGCTTCGAAAATGACACATATTTTTTTTATAATTTGTAAAAGATAAAAATGGTTATTGTGAGCTACCCTTATTAGATAGACATATGCTGTCGCGGACTTTTATGTAGACCTTTTTAAGTTATACATTTCTACAGTACATTATTTTGTTCTATCTTCAATAGTTTTCGCAGCGTACGCGATGTAAGGAATTTTTTAGGAATTTTTTTTTACACCTTGGGTTACATTATTGAAGTTATATCCAGGATCCCTATTTTTTTGAAAATTAATTATAGCCTATGTTAGTCAGTGATAGTGCAGCTTTCTAATGGTAAAAGAATTTTTGAAATCGGTTCAGTAGTTCTTGAGTTTACTCGAATACAAAAATACAAATCTAATATTAGTAAAGAATGTATGGAAATCTGCCCGATTTATTGACATTTATGCTCACTGCTCCGCTCCCTTTAGTAGTAGCGTGATGTTATATAGCCTATGTTACTCCCAGATAGTGTAGCTTTCTATAGGTGAAAGAATTATTGAAATCGGTCCAGTAGTTTCGGAGCCTATTCGTTACAAACAAAAAAACAAAAAAACAAACAAACAAAAAAACAAATCTTTCCTCTTTATAATATTAGTATAGATTGAATAAGCACCAAAACTACTAGACCGATTTGCGGCAAACGTAAAATGAGACGCCCGCAGTAAGAAGACGAACTAGCTTGACCTTGACTTAAACTTGAGCTTGAACTAAAGTAGCTTGAAAAGGCTGTGTTTTTTTATTTATTTACTAACTGACCCGGCGAACTTTGTACCGCAATATTTTTTTCAGTCCGCGTGGAATTCAGATCTTTTTTCCATATTTTCTCACCGTTTAAACCCTCCCTGAACATCAACGAATATTTCAAGACTAAAATTAACCAAATCAAATAATTCAGCCGTTCTCGAGTTTTAGCGACTTTTTTTTTATCTTGCGAAAAAATCCCCACGGATACCTCCCAGAGAAGGAGGTTATGTCGGACTCGAACCGACTAAAACGCACGCCATCTGTGGGCCGTCGGTTGCCGGAGGTGAGGTTGTCGTAGCCATATCCCTCGCTCCCCGGCCGGCCCAGGGCCACATCTCTCGATCCGGCCCTCATCCGGTGTGGGGACCACGGAGTACCCAACCCGCCCCCGGGTATGGGGAGGCACACAAAGTTTTAGCACAGAACAGATAATACTAGCGTATGGTTTTAGCGAGACAAACAGAATTTGGAATTCATTTTTATATATAAATCGGTTCAGTCGTTCTCGAGTTTTAGCGAGACTAAGAGAATTTGGAATTCATTTTTATATATTAGATTTACAATACATACCTCCGAACTGTTGCGGTTACTTTAGTTAGGTTCACAAAACTGTTTTAAACAATTTCATTTGTCTGTGAACTCAGTTGAGTCTCTGTTATAACATGTTATAACAGAGACTCAACATACATATGCAAAGCGAACCCAAAAGAATATGTTCTACAGTCATGATGGGCAAATAAGCAGCCGCTAATAGGGCGTAAGTATGTTTTAATTATATTTTAGTTACGTCTTTTTTCCTCCAAAACTCCAAACAACAGTTTCAATAAGTAGATAGTAAAAGTTATTCGTGAAATAAGAAATATCGCCTTGTAAAATATTATGGCAAAGTTCCCCGGGGAGTACGGTTGGACCCCCATTGCTCATACTTAGTTAATAATTACTTCACGAAGTTAATGAAACATTATAGTGGGTCCATTTTGCAAAGAGAAAATGATCATTATTCCATGTTCAAATATATTCCCTTTCAAACATTTTTTTATACCAGGTACGGTTACGCAGACAAGCACACGGTCCACTTGATGGAAAGTGGTTACCGTGGCCTATTGACGAGTGCAACACCAGAGGAGTCACATTGGTTCTGCCGACTGAGTACTAAGAACCTTCTAAATTCCCTTCATGAACCCCATACTATAGTCGCTTGATAAAACCACGGAGGTGAGCAATCACCATCACATTCGTAAAACATCATGTTAACATCATATTTTCAATATATCATTATAGATATTCATTAGTAATAATTATATATTATTACTAGCTGTTGCCCGCGGCTTCGCCCACGTGGATGTCGGTTATCGCGTAGTGTTGAGTCAATCTCAAAAGCCTTTCTTAGGAAATGCCTACGTCATAGTAGCTTTATGCATGCAAAGTCTCAGCCCGATAGGTTTAAATTGACAAAGTTTCGTACAAACTTTCATCCCCTATTTTATCCCCTTGGGGGTAGAAGTAATCAAAATGCTTTCTTAGGGGATGCCTACGTCATAACATCTACCTGCATGCCAAATTTCAGCCCGATCCGTCCCGTGGTTTGGGCTGTGCTGTGCGTTGATAGATCACTATGTCAGTCAGTCAGTCACCTTTGAGTTATATGTATATATTTAGATTACATAGAGACATCCATGAGAAGAAATAAATAAAATAATATGTTTAATGCTTTCTAAAAAGAAAAGTTCTAGAAAAGTATCGTAGGTAAGTATAGTTAGTCTTGTCACGTAGATATCTTATTAAATCTTTATTCAGCAAAAATGTATTATTAGTTTTTCTATACAAGCAAAATCACGTGTCGACGAGGCAATAAAAAAATATATCATTTCTGTTAGCTTGTTAGCATGAAAAGGGTTTTTATTCAAATGTGCCACGTCAGCGTTATTTGTAAAAGATGTCTCCTTGGCACTTATATTGTATCACTTTAATAGCCTAGAGCAGTGGTTCTCAAACTTTTTAAATGACGGAACCCTTTTGGGAAGCAAAATACTTGATGGAACCCTACAATAAAACAATTATTTTTATAAGTGTATTCTTTATTAATCAGCATAATAAAAGTACAATGTATCAGTTACTAATTATTATTTACTTCACCACTTGGTAAGGAAAATAATAGAAAACATTAAAAAAGAAAAAATCTAACTAGTGGGAGGTATGAAACTGTTTTTTATTTTTCATCAATTGCTTGATATCAGGTTTGATGGAAGAAAGTTGGAGTCTCATATCAGCTTCGGCGTCCAGTCTATTGCGATATTTTGTTTTCGTGGCTGCGTAGGTAGAGAATCCTGTTTCGCACAAATATGTAGTTGGGAACGGGAGAAGAATATCCAGAGCCATTTGGCCAAGCATTGCATATTCATCTTGGATTCTGCACCAAAAATCATTAAGAGGCGTCGTTTTGAACAATGACTCCATACTTGTGTCTGATGACATTTCTAAAAGAGATTCATATATCTCATTTGACATGTTTTCAGGCTTTTCCAAGTTGGGTAAAAAAGGATTATGAATCCAGGAGTTCACTTTAATTTTTGTATTGTGTTCTTCGGGAAAATACTTTTCAAAAGATGCGCGCATCGAACTGAGATATTGGACCAATTCTTCAAACACATTATCTTCAAACATTTCTGAGTCGTTTTCGCTAACAAACTCACTGAGTAATGTAAAACTTTCTATTTCTTTCTTACCAATGCAAATGATCCAAAAATCTAATTTTCTTTTAAAAGCAGTTATTTTATTATAGGCCTGAAACACTGTTGTCTGTTTACCTTGCAACGATAAATTTAATTCGTTAAGTTTTTGAAAGATATCCGCCATAAAAGACAATCGGAACAACCAAGTTTTATCATACAAACGGTCCTTCAAATTAAAAGAAGTATCTGCTGAAAGAAACATTTGTAACTCGGCTCTAAGTTCAAATAGCCTTGTTAAAGTTTTTCCCCGAGACAGCCATCGCACTTCTGTATGGAGCAGCAGTGTTTTATGTTTGCTGCCATAATCTTCACACAATAATGAGAACAATCGGGATTGTAGTGGTCGTGATTTGATAAAATTAATTATTTTTACCGCTTCATCCATAACTAATTTTAGATTAGACGGCATTTGCTTCATCGCAAGTGCTTGTCTATGCAGAATACAATGACTGGAACTACAATTAGGCGCTTTATTTTTCATTCGTGACACTGCTCCTGCTGTTTTACCTGTCATCGCCTTGGCCCCATCTGTACAAATGTCAATGCAATTGTTCCAACTGAGATTATGTTCTTCAAAAAATATATTTATTTTATTAAAAATTTCTTCCCCGGTAGTGTTTGTAAGCAGCGATGAACACATAAGCATGTCTTCTTCAAAAGAACTTTTATATGGATATCTCACAATAACCAGCAGGATAGCCAAACCAGCGACATCAGTCGACTCGTCCATTTGCAAAGCGAATCGTGTATTTTGTAGACGTGTAACTAGTTCTTGTTTGACGTAGCTTGCCAGATCATGGATTCGTCGTGAAACAGTATCGTTTGATAGCGGAACAGTAGAAAGATGCTTTGCAGATTTTTCATCAAGCATACATTTTGTTATGTCTAATACACATGGTTTTATTAATTTCTCAGCGATAGTGTGCGCTTCACCTGCTTGTGCAATGCGATAGCTAACTAAATATGATGCCTCCGTGGCCTTTTCGTTGGTAGTTTGTGTTACATGCATCATATTTTTTTGACTTTCTAATAACTGATCTTTTTTGCGAACAAAAAATTCTTTATTCTTGTCTTTAGTCTCGGGGTGTACGGTTTCTAAATGTCGACGCAATTTGGCAGGTGCCATGGAACTATTAGGAAGCAGTTTACTACAGAGCATGCAGAGAGGTGAGCCGTTGGAATCAACAAATCCGAAACTGATATAAGATTCATCATACTTCCTTTTTTTCGTCTTTGAAACCGTCGAGCTTGACGTCGTGGCACTCGTGGCATCATCTTCTGGATCGGTGATTGCTAAATTCTCCGCGCGCATTGCTTTTGAACATTCAGCGTCATTAGAAGATGTTGTTGGAACACGTTTAACACCTTTAAGCCAACGTTCCATTCTTCTTTATTTATAATGTTACAAGTCAGGATAGTGGGGTTTAAATAATGCACAATCGTTACTGCGTATAAGAGACTAAATTTAGAACCTACAGGGAAGAAATGTATAAAACTGAGACAACAGAATACAGCAGGCAGTAAAACAATGAACACTAGTTTCTCGCTAGCGAGCTTGTAAGTAGGTAGTAACTTATCGCTCCGAACGCTAATCATCAACTGACGACGCCAACGCGCGATCGCCGCTTTTATACTTAGTCCTAGACTCGATCTCAAATATTCTCGAAAATACTCGAGTCGGCACCTTTGATAAACAAAAAGCAAAAATAAAAACAGAAATTTAAAAATAGCGTTGTAAACAATATCGACTTTATCCTTTGAAGTTAGAGACGAAAGTCGCTTGTTGACAACTATAGCGTCTAATTCAGAGGCGGCTTTTATCAAAGAGACTGAGCGCTTACAAGTATACTACCCGCTCGTTTTAAGTTTGCCGCTGGCGATAGGTATGAGTGTATGACATTCGAAATTTTTTATTTAATTGTAACAATAAAAATTGTGTACGTTAGATATTTGGGTAAAACTATGACACATTATAAGTTTTGTTGTCACGTGGGGGAGGGTACGCGCATTCCACAGACCGGCAAACTTAGAGCGAACGCGTTGTACAAGTATAAAATTGTTGAGACCAAACTTATGAGATATTGTACCAGCTAATGTAACACAAGCTTATACAAATACAAATAAATAAATAAATAACATTCATAGCGTTTTGTCTCCGCGCGGCCGCGGAGTCCGCACAGCCGCGGAGCGACCAGAGAGAGGTGTTTTGATTTTTTTATTTCTAAATTCTTGCGGAACCCCGACAGAGGTATCACGGAACCCTAGGGTTCCGCGGAACACACTTAGAGTATAGCTGGCCTAGAGCAAACTTAAACTTTGAAATGTATTCGAATTTATTCCATTACTGCACTTTCGCGCCTAGTTTTAGAATATTTTCGCATTTGAAAAGAAACATAGACAGCTGAATAATTTAACAATCTGTATTTATGGTATACTAGGCGCGCCCGCGGCTCCGCCCGCATGGAGGTCGGTTATCGCGCCCAAACATAGCCTATGTCCTTTCTCAAGGTCTAATCTACACCTATACCAAATTTCATTGAAATCGGGTCAGTGGTTTAGGCGTGAAAGCGTAACAGACAGACAGACAGAGTTACTTTCGCATTTATAATAATAAGTAAGGATATGAATATGGATAATCTGTACTTATCTCACTTACATCGAAGTAATTATCTAATCTGTGACTATACCTACTTACATTTTTTTTGTAATAATGTTAGCAACCGAAATTATTACCTAATATTCCCTCTAACACTTTTTGTGTTCGTACTGGGTTCACGTCGGTAGTGTAATGGCCAGGATACAAACCCAGGACCTCTTGATCGTCCAACTGACTCCATAACTGCTAAGCTACCGATGCGACGCTCCAGTAAACTCCATAGGCAAACACTTTTACATTTCTTTCTAAACCTGATTCTAATGTCTGTGCAGACAAAGCTGCGGGCCGAAACTAGTATTATTAATAAATTGTTACATTGTTTGATCTAGGGCTCTTATAATATATGAGATCTTAATCCCGGTTAAGTCAAGTCACCCTTCCCACAGAATAGATAATAATAGTACCCTTTGCTCACAACGACATCTATTATACTCTGCGCTAGCCAATCATCTATTGTGTTTCAAAGACCGTCAAGTAAATGACCCCGATTACTATACCACGATTATAAGAACTTTACCTACATAGATTAGATTTTATTTTATGATGGACTGGACAGCCTCCGTGGCGTAGCGGTAGTGAACGCGGCCGCTACGCAGGAGGCGCGGGTTCGATCCCCGCTCAGTGCAAAATGTCTTGTGCTTGTCAGCCAGGTGGCTGACAAGCACAAGGCACGTAGGTACGTGGTATAAAAAAACCGCCGATTGAACTGTCGCTATATCTAACAAAATTTTCATAAAACCCAAGTAAATAGAGATTGTGGGATTTCTGCGAATTGAAACCTAATTCAAAGGTTTCAATTCGCAGAAATCCCACAATCTCTCAGCTGTATTCGAGATAAATGAGATAATACACTTATTTGTATGAGTAGCCGACCCACCCCGGCTCTGCCTGTGGCATACTTTGAAAGCCCGCAAAACTATTCAATTAATATAATGGGAATGTATAGGAGTTTCGAAACTCGACAAACGGACTATTCAACGTAAAAAGACAAACAAGTAAAACTCTTCAGCTTTATAATTTTTTTTGGTAAAGTGAAGATTAAAATTATATCCCTAACTCTACCCTTAATAACACACTCTAAAACTACTTTTCAAAATATCTGACGTATTTTAAAATTCATATAGATCTCTTTAAGTCTCAAATGATTAGAAATACAGTCAAATGATTAGTATTCAAAATGATTAGTCGGCTTCAGTAGATATAACAACATTTAAACATTTCTTTGGTCGAAAATGTCAAATATTTTTAGCAAAATATTTTAGCTAAAATTTCAGCAACTATCATTTTTTTATTACTCTAGATGAAGTGGACTACATTGCTTCAAGATTCAGGTTTTATTTGAAACTAGCTGTTGCCCGTGACTCCGCCCGCATAGATGTCCGCTATCACGGAGATGAGAGTCACTGAAAAAAATATATTGAAGGATTTCCTTGTAATGATTTACTGAAACTTTCTAACAGTCTGAGTATAAAAGCCTACCAAATACTCGCTATTACGAAGTTTCTACAGCAGTAAATAGCACGTGTTATGGCGACAATAAAACTTCGACAAGAGAAGCCATTAGGGATCCACAAAGTTATTATTTTATAACGGATAAACTTAAAAACTGACAGATGTTTTATGTATTTTTATATGTGACGTATAAAACTACGTGGTACCGGGTGAATGACCTTTAATATCCAAGCCAACTCCACCTACTTATAGTATATCACCTCCCCATTATAACCGGACCGTATTTCCGTACCAATCGAGCAGTCCGACTGGGTTAGTACTGCCGCCCTACAGAACACCGTGGCCATAATAACCTCGTGTTGTGTTCCCGGCGGTGAGTAGGGTAGCCAAAGCTCACTGAAGAGGTTCTGTACTGTCAGTGGGAAAACCAAAGGCTTGTCCTGCTTATCTTATTCGCTGACGGCACAGAAGCTCCCTGTTCTTAAAAGGTCGGCAGCACGAGTGTGACTCCCCTGGTGTTGCACTCGTCCATGGGCCACGGTAACCGGATGGACCGTGTGCTTTTCTGCGACTTAAGTGGTATAAAAAATCTACAAGTTCTGGCGGAGTTTTCCACTCAAGGTCGGGGGATTAAGTGGTATTCACTTCAGTAAAAATCAAAATACGCTAGAAAATAAAAGAAGGGAAGGTGGGCTCCAATGCTATGGATGCAACCAGGACCAATGCTGTCCTATTTAGGCCTGTCGAGATGCTGTAGGTTAATCCAAAACTCGGGTTTTGGATGTTTCAATGTTATTTCATTTTCTGTTGAGTTTTTCATTCGGATTTACGAGCCTACAAACGCACGCAACTACAAGCACGTTCATGATCTGGGATCTATGACGCAGTAATTTTTATCAAAGCCTACATGCTATTATTTGAATTTCAGCCCGTAAGGCAGGGTTTCGTCTTCAGCGGTAGCGGGAAGAACACTACTGTTGTAGCGGTATGTTATAGTGGTACTTCTTACCCCGCGTTTACATACTGCCGCTCGTATTGCTCATCGTGTTGCAGGAAATATTCGCGCGATTAATGCCCTAACATTCACACACTCCCATCATCGCGTTGGTCCGCATTACAGTATTTGCCCTGCAACGGAGACGGACGTAAACGTATGGAGGACACCGCTGTAGCAGTTTACGCATTATGCTTTTACAGCATAGCGAATTAATTAAATAGATTATTAATAAAAACTATCACTTTCAACTACTATACACTTTCCGTAGATCGATATAAATATTTTTAAAAGTAAATATTCGAGGAGCAATAACGAAAGTCGTGTTTACTGATTAGCGCCATCTAGCGGTCTCGTATAGTTCATCGCGCTAGTATTGCCGCTAGTATTCGCAGTAACACACGCGGCAGTACTCGCGGCATGACGAATATACCATTCACACTACGTCTCTGCCCACTTCTCTCGCCACTTCCCTCGCTCTGCCGCGAGTATGTAAACGAAGCTTTAGGTTTGAGTACAATTTTATGCAATGTAGGGTAATCTTTGGCTCATCAACAACTCACGTGTATCCATTTTCTTGCAATCTTCTTCTTCTTCTTCGAACCAATACCAATGGTATTATCTATCTGTGCTGAGTCCAGTTCAAAATTCATCAACTTTGATAACTATTTCAGTTTAGATTTTTTTACAATGACCCGGAGTCCTCTGAGCGGGCGTAAAAAAGCATCTTTCGAGGATGTTGAATTGTAAAACACTATTTTAGTACTGCCAATTAATTAATAAGAACTTGCATTTCGCTATTGCTCGTAACCACCACCGCTGCCATTGGGGACACATCCTTAATGATAATGGTTACAGATGACAATCGAAAATCAGTTCCCGCCATGTTAATCGATGTTCCGGCTGACATGTTCAACCAGTGAACAAACCTCCGCTTAATGGTCTGTTAAAAAAGCGTATTAGCAGATTTTCACCTATACGGATTTGGACCTGTCAAAATGACCGCCTATTTTTAGAACTACCCTAGTGTAGTTCTAGGATAGTTCTATTTTTTGTTTTCATATTAATGTAGGTACAAATACATATTCTTGTGATATAAAAATTATACAATGTGGTTAAACTATAAGCCGTGTTCGTAACCTGTGGAGTAGAATAGCCCCCCCCCCATCTCTTCCAGAGGGTGTTGTAGGAGGCGACTAAGGAAAGGGTTGTTCTCCATCCGACAGTAAGCATACAGCCCATGACTAAGTGTCCGCTTGATGGCAATAGGCCCACCCCCTATTAAGTGGGACCGAAAATCATAGTTGGCTAAATGTGGGTGATAGTACACCTCTGCCTACCCCTTCGGGATTCACATAAATACATACATATTAAACTAATGATGCCCAAGAGGCCCAAAATAAGATAAACACATACTTACGTCCAGTTTCCGAAAGGCTGATCAACGTCTTATCAATAGGCAATGATATATTATAAACTATAGATATGTTGTCCGCACTCTAAAATGGCGACAAAAAAATGATGACTTTTGGTCATCATTTTATGCACCAATCAGAATTGCGACCAAAAAAAACAATTATAATAATAAATTCGTAATAATATAATATTATTAATGTAGATACTTATATATAATTCATATAAATTAATAACATTGACATATTTTTAATAAGTAACTAAACTGTTTTTATACTTAGTGTATGCGCCATTTTTGAAAGCCGCCATCTTCTTGTATGACGTATCTATGAATATAATACATCATTGTCAATAGGCTGTTAAATCTCTTATCAAGTAGCAATTGGGTTGCTAGAAACATGGTTAAATAGTTTAATTTTCTCATCATATCGGTTAACATAGCTGGTTAACTGGTAAACCAACACGATGATCAAATTATACTATTTAGCCATGCTTCTAGCAACCCAATTGCTACTTGACAAGCGATTTAACAGCCGAGTTAATTTGACGTTGATCAGCCTTTCGGAAACTGGACGTGAGTCTAGAAAGACATTCCACTTTTAAAATGATGTGAGAATAAAGGGGTTGAACGACATTGGTCAAATCTGATATTCGTCAAATTGGCATTTCGTCCAATGCAAAGTTTGTAGATACCGAAGCCATTCCTAAATGCGAGTTGAATGTGAGTTTAAACGTAGGTAAGTTCTATTCTCTTGCACTTTCAGACGACTTTCACGTAAAGCATCTCAAAGGAATCAAACTTGATATTATTATGAAAGTGTAAAAGAATGTTTGGAAAAACAAAATGGATGCAGTCCATCTAAATACTATTTTCAATATCGTTAGAAATTCGAACTTAGTACATAAACATTTAAAGTTTGAATGATATTGATATGCATAATGCAAAGCATTTAGCATGCTAACTATACTGTAAAATGTTTTTTTTTATACCACTTAGGTGGCAGACAAGCACACAGCCCACCTGATGGAAAGTGCTTACCGTGGCCTATGGACGTATGCAACACCTGGGGCGTCACACTCGTGCTGCCGACCCTGAAGAAACCTTCTAATGCCCATCTTGAAGAACCCCATATTGTAGTCGCTTGGGAAAACCATGTTTTATAAACTATATATAGTTTGGGTTAAAGTAGATTATGGCTCCCACAATCGCCCCGAAACGGATGTAAGTATAGAATTACTTAGAAATCAGAATTTGGATCAACCTCGGGCGAAGCTCAGTGGCTCAGTTGTCAGAGCATTCCCCCTGTAAGGGAAAGATCGCGGGTTCGAGTCCCGCCTCAGCTTGATTTCGCTTTTTCCTATCTTAATCAATCCTTAATGATGATGATGATGATTTTGTAATCGGGAGGTAGAGTGAGGTGAGAGTTTGGCAAAGATCGGCATAGGTATGCCAAGTGTTTTGTTAGTCTAGTTGTAAGGACCTGGAACTGTAGGAAGAAGGAAACATGGTGTGCTAGTAAAGCATTCCAAGACTTTAACCCCGCGTTTACATACTGCCGCTCGCATTGCTCATCGTGTTGCCAGAAATATTCGCGCGATTAATGCCCTAGCATTCACACACTCCCATCATCGCGTTGGTCTGCATTACAGTATTCGTCCTGCAACGGAGACGGACGTAAACGTATGGAGGACAATGCTGTAGCAGTGTACGCAATAAGCTTTTACAGCATAGCGAATTAATTAAATAGATTATTAATAAAAACTATCACTTTCAACTACTATACACTTTCCGTAGATCGATATAAATATTTTTAAAAGTAAATATTCGAGGAGCAATAACGAAAGTCGTGTTTTATTTAGCTTAGCGCCATCTAGCGGTCTCGTATAGTTCATCGCGCTAGTATTTGCGCAACATACGCGGCAGTACTCGCGGCATGACGAATATACCATTCACACCACGTCTCTGCCCACTTCTCTCGCCACTTCCCTCGCTCTGCCGCGAGTATGTAAACGCAGCTTAACAGTGCGGCAAAGAAAAGAATCACCAATCCACTTGGTTCTTAATGAAATATCAAATTGAGGAGACTTATATATAGAACACAATATATTTATTATAGCGATATATTTATAAATATTTCCTCAAGTTCAGTAGCAAAGCTGCTACATAGTCTGTCACTAGTATTACATTGTAGAAGCAATCTGTTGCAAACTTTTTGCGAATATCGGATATTGAATATATTCTTCAACTATATACAAAGTAATATCAGTATCACACGAGATAGTTCAAGCGGAATTTATTTCGCTCATATTTCTTGGCGACAGATGATATAATTTTACTGTAGCCATGCTTCATAAATTTCAAACAATAAAGAAATAAGGGCGCTTAAATAGTTGAGTGACCCGTCTTAAACTTTTACACCCGTATTCACAAACAACACTGTGTGGTCTCATAGTGTGCTCGAGCGCATAGGGCTGGTAAAATTAATTCACAAACATCACGGAGCAGTATCTATAGCAGTGCTTTCCCTCAACGAAGTATTACTTAAGTGTTGTCTATGAGTAAAAAGGCTTGCCAAAACGAACGCACTGAGAATTTGTCGTTCTTTGCAGAGTTTTGGTAGTAATGGTAGTACGCATAGCGAAGTATTGTTTGTGAATACAGGTGTTAACCCTGTGGTTAACCCGTTCGCTTTGAAGTACGGGGTCCACTCGACCTCCTTATACTTATACTACTTTCATAGGCACGATTACCGTTTGTATAGGTATTTAAACTGTCATAGTCGTTCACATGCATTGTTGTTCATGTTACTATTAGAGCTATCGGGATATTCACCTTATGTCCTCCGTGATCAGTGATCATGGTGCTTGCAACAGCGACGAAATATCAGAAAATCCAAACAATACCTACATAGTAAATATCCCGATAGTTCTAATAGTAATAAGACTGCTGTCTAACCTCCTAACCTGGAGAGGAAGGCAAGCAAGCAGGTGTACTGGCTCTTAAGAGTTGCAAGTCAGGTTGCCTTCGGTTCGTACGGTTTTCGTGGGGCCTTAAAAAGGGCCTGCCGTATTATACATATTTTTATGTCTATTTTTAAATGGGTATATTTATTTCGATTCTAAAACCCATATAACAAATCCAGGCCCTGTGGAATAATAAATTCTTCAAAATTTGCAATCCAATAACACTATAAAGTGTAGTGCATGTAATACATGACGAGTAACACAACAGGTAGACGTCGGTTCACGTCCCTCGGGGGTAGCAAACGGCCCCATAGGAAATTGAACGAGCATCGGTTTATAACGTGTTCGTTTTGGGTAACGTCTATACACGTTCTACAAATGGATTTCAAATAGCTTACGGAATACGTGGAAAAGCTTCAGAATTATTTTCTACTTTAAATATTTTTGTTGGGGGATTTGCAGAATTTGGAAATGGTTAAATTTATCAGACTTAAAAATGAACATCAATGGGTAGTTTAAATTTAATTTTATCGTTATAACCTGTAAGAAAGTGGCCGAAAAAACATGAAACAATGAACCTCCTTTCATGGTTAAGGATTGTCTACCAGCACTGAAGAATCTCTACTGTACCTATATAATCTCGCCATGCAAAAATATTTATCTACACATCAATAATTATTATGTAATAATCTAAGTATTTCGATGCAAAATCGTTTGTAATCTTGTTTAATGTGTAAACAATAAAAAGAGTCATCCATAAAAGTTACAGCTGCTTTTTTAAGACTTTTGTATTACAGTGAAACCTGGTTAAGTGAGACCTCAAGGGTCCTGCAAATTTGTCTCACTTATAGAGGTATTCCACTTACCCAGTGTCTCAGATATCCAGGTATTAAAAAAATGTCTGTCTCATTTACAGAGGGTTCCATTAATAGAGGTCAGAATACAGGTTATTTTCAGTTATAGAGGTGCGATTATTTAAAATAACGTATGATGTGAACATTATATGTATATCTGAGTATAAATCTTCATTGGGAATTATAAAAGGTAATAAATTACCAAAGGTGCATTTGATTGTAAATACCTTTGTTCTGAATTATTCTACGAAGAATAGCTATGGCATATTAAATTTGACACAGATTTCATCGCGTGTCTTCCCAATTTCATAAAAGGATATTAACTTTTCACATACTAATAGCTTTAGTTTCGGCATTTTTTAAATAAACATCTGTATGATAGTACCTACCTAAACCAAAACTAAAACTGAAGGTAATTAAGGCTCAAAATTAGTTACGCACGGGATTTGCGGGTTGAATAAGAATAAGTAAACAAAAAAAAAACGGTGTTATCTCAGTTATAGAGGTTAATGCATGTGAAATTCACTCGCTGTCTCAGTTATAGAGGTAACTTCGACGATAAAATCGAAAGAACGAATCCCAGATATAGAGGTTTGCTTCGTCCCACTAATAGAGGTAATTCAGTGCCAAGGTGTAGGGACCTCAGCATGAGTTCCAGTTATAGAGGTTTCTCACTTATCCAGGTCCCACTTATCCAAGTTTCACTGTATTATTACCTGATTTGAAAACCACGATTAGGTACCACTCTCAAAGATAAAAGTCCAATTTCCATAAATAAATACAACGTACAAGTTATATCACGTTCATATATTTAGCTTATGTACGGTGGATTGGTACTGAATAAAAATTGAAAACGGATAGTTATAAATTGTACCTAAGGCCCGCAAACTGACCCTCAATCCCTTCAAGAGGCTACGGGACCAAATACGTAACTAAACGTTCCGATTGGGTGCTTATCAAGATTTATATTATTCCTATTCAGTATGATAGTTTAGGTTAGATTAACTGCTAGTTTCAATTTACAAATGTATTGCTGGTTGAATTTCAGTATTTTGAACCAACTCTACTAAGTATATAAACTGTATATAATCAGGGTAGGTATTTTATAGAGGTTTGCCTCTTTTTAGTTATAAAGAGTACCTAACCGTTTTCTGTAAAAAATCTATAATTTGTTCTTAATTTCTTTTTCTTTAGATCGCTATCCAATCTTCTGACTCCGCAGTTCTAAATAAATTTAGTTAATGTATTACGTGAAAATTGAATTTTAGTGTCTCACTGGAGAGCTACGGTACCATCTGGTAAAATTTATATATTCGATTACGTACAGAAGGAATTTCGAGAAAATCTTCGGAATAACTCTCTATAATCTTTAGAATATAAGCTGCAACATTAAACCGCGTATATTTTTTTGCACAATATAATTTATTTTTGCTAGTTATTGTCTCGTTGTATATTACGATAAGCAATAGGTCATTACAACTTCAGTAGGTACCTGCCTATTTCCCGAAATAACCATCCGAAATGATTATGATTCATTTCAATTATTAATTGTCATTTTATTAGTACCTGGTACTGGTACCTGTTGATTTTTTATTCTGTCGCCTCCTAGGCTTTTACAGGTACCTATTACGTTAAAAATTCTAGGAGGTGATAGAAATCAACGAGTTAGCGTTTAAAAAAAAAGATATAAAAAAAATTACTTAAGAAATAGTTATAGGTATATCATCAGTAAGAATTCAATTAGCATCGAATGAAAGTTAAATTCTTACTTTGTTGATAGTAAACAATGTGACGAATTCAATTACTTGACCTCTTGAACATCCCGGGAACGCATCCCGGGAAAACATTCCTAACAGTTACACGGGATAGCGTGAACTGGCGTGAACCGTATATAATGTGCCTCAATCAAATGTCGGTCTAACAAATTAGGAACTACCATTAGGTATTTTGGTTACAACCGACGAAAATTGTTTGGCTGATGGATAAGGGATCGAAAAGTTTAGGTTTCAGTAAGTAATGTGATGTATTCTCTCTAAATTGATGATTAATTAATCTTCGGTTAATCAATACACCTGCTCACCACAATAGAACTTTTATTTTAATAGTAGGTACATTATGGATGTAATGTTGGTGATTACCGCTGAGGCCCCAGATGCTGTCACCTTTTTGCCGGAGCGCCTGCATACCAACTTGACCTCTTAGCTTCAGGAGGGACTTTGCCTCGCTGTGTGTATTCTACCGCCTATACAATGGTTTCTGCTCAAATTAATTGTTTGACATGATGCCTACGTTCTATCATCGCACCTCTCGCCACAGGCAGGGAATTCATCCTCACGCACTGCAACTGGAAATGGTGCGCACTGTACGGTATGAAAGAAACTTCGACCCACGCACACTCAAGCTGTGGAATGAACTTCCTGCTGTAGTTTCCCCAACTGCAATATGGAATTATTCAAGAAGGGCTTTAGGTTTCTTCAGGGTCGACAGTGTAACGCCCCTAGTGTTTAATACGTCCATAGGTCATGGTAACCATTTTCTTATCTGCCATCTAAGTGGTATAAAAAATAATAATACCAAAAAAGTTAGTAACTAGGTAAATAAATTTACCACAAAATAACATAAAATAGATATAGTACTCTTTGCTGCAGAGCGCCTGAACAGAATGAACAACAAAGCTTCACTTAAAAGGCACTACAATTCTCACAGTGCTGAGAAAGTCAACAAGTCTCATCGAACAGAACATATTGTAGATATTTCAGATCGCCGACGCAATACTTCAGGGACTACTTCACAATTTCTCTGCAGACGGGAAGCGTGAAATTGGTATCATTTGTAGCAGCACAGCCTCTTCGCTGCCGTGCCACAGTACAGTTAAATACAATAGGTAAGAACCTACTTCTTCGCGTCGCGCTTCGTCGTATCAATGGCATTTCGACTCTCAAATTGTTTTCCCATTGTGCTGCTACTAGATGGCGTTCTCGGAGCTCAAATGAGCTTTTCCGGTATATATGTATATGGGCATGCAGCACACGATAACAGGTGGGTCATTATAACTCCTTAGTCACAAGTCAAAAATACCTACTGAAAATCATTGATAACAAAAAAGGCTTGGGCAAACCTTGTGATTGAAAAATTGAAGAATTTTGGAAGGAAGCCTGTTTAACATGGGCGCGTTTTATCGTCCGATAATATCGTAGCGTTATTGCGATATTTTTTCATACATTTACGGATTCAATTCATCTTTTCCTTTATCTGTGCTATAAACGTTCCTCTTGGTCTGCCTCATTTCCTCTTTCCTTCTATGATGTTTTTTTTTTTCAATAAGTGGTGTCTTATCAGATGGCTAATCATCTTTCCTCTTTGGTTCTCGTTTATTTTCAATATAGACCCTTCCTGTACCTGGTTTAGTTCCAAACTAAACTTCTGAATTTGTTTTACCTAGCATGCATCCCCCAGGCGTAATACTCACATGGCATTGTGGCAGACACAATCAGTCTGCATTATACTGAATTGATGCTATTACTGCAATAGTACCGCCGAAAGAGACCAAATCAAGTCATGATTATTTTTCATTTTAACGGTTTTATTTAGTTTAATACTGTTCCGCAATCATGTTCGTAGCAATCCATCTGGCCAGCGTGGAACAATACGCCAAAGTCTGCCAACAATTGGCTATGCCCAGCTGTGGACTGCAATAGGCTAATTGATTGGTTAATCTTAACTTTACGAGAACCTGACACTCAACCACAAGAGAAAAATCTTTTTACAAAGTAAAAGTTTAGTAGGGAAATATCAGTTAGGTACTTTTCGCAAAAAAATATTTTTAGAATCTGCAAGTGGGTATCTACTTTTATTGCTGACTATACCGTTCCTTTGTGCTGAACTGCAAATTGCGCTTTGATATAGTAAATTAATAACAGTTAATATTACACTCAAGAGTATTATTACAGCAAAGCCTGCATGCACCCTGCACAAAGGCGCGGTGCCAACGACGCTGTTATTATATTTTCTAATTATTAGGTATTTGTTGTCGTTTCACTAGCTAGCGGCTTGCCTCCGTTTGATAGTTATATGCATATTTAATCCTTTGGGATCATACAATAATTATACTCTAGCACATAATACGTTTTGTAAGTGCCGTTTTGATGGTCTATACAGAATAAATGATTTTTGACTTTGAGTTTGAACTACACAGCACTGCACGGTTGCAAACTAAGCACAGCTTTTAATTAGATTCTATAGAATGTATATAAACAGACATGCAGGTCTAAAAAGGTCACATTAAACCAGTAAACCGCCAAATCATTATGAAACTGTGGGCCGTAGTTTGCCTGAGGTGAGGTAGTCGTAGACATATCCCTCGCACCCCGGACGACCCAGGGCCCCATTCGATCCGGCCCTCTTCCCAACTCGCCCCCGGGTATGGGGATGCACGCAATGCGCGCCGCGGCCTGCTTCTGCTAGGGTGACAGGCAGCTCCACCCGTCACCCCCAGGCCCGCGCTCATGGGGGACGGATGTCATTCTGCGACCTTCGACGCCCGAGTTGCCGCCGCTCGTCGTGGGCCGCGCGGTTTGCGAGTCTGCTCCGCTCATCGCGGGCCGCAAGGACTTTTTAGAACTCCAGCTACCCGTAAGGTGCCATAGATGTTCGTGTGGCAACCGGAACCGACCGCTCTCCGAGGCACGACCAGATCAATGCAAATACCCATATTCATGCATACAAATATTTTTGCTGAGCGGGATTCGAACCCGCGCCTCCTGCGTAGCGGCCGTGTTCACTACCGCCACGCCACAGAGGTTGTAAAAATTAACAATAAGTATCTCCTCCCCTATCTCAGAAATAAGTAAGCTCCTCAAAAGAATGTATAATATATCTAACAAACTATTCACTTATAAAGGTTCATTAAAATTCCATCCCGAGTAAGTTCCCGCCATAACTCAACTGTATTGCGGGCCTACGGATAAACAGGGATAAACATTTGCCGAATATCGAAGACCCGTGGCTGTAAGGTGAAGTGTTAGACAGAAATATTTCAATGATTTATGGCACCTATTTAGTCATTATATTAAGGTTGAAATTCCTTTGAATTTTATGTACACTACTAAACAAACTATTTTGGACAAAATATTGTCAAGGTTCCGACAGGAATTAATTTAAAATATCGAATTTGTAGCAGGATGTGGAAACAACATACCTATAAAAGAAGTCGGTAAAGAGTTCATGGATTAGAAATAGCGCGCTGTTTTAGTAATCTCATTTATAACAACATTTTATTGGTGGTTCGTTAAGTTGTGGTCCATAGTGGTCCTTTGGTAGGTAGGTATTCTGATCTAAATATTTGGTCTGGTGGATCAAAATATTTGTAGCGGCAGTTACCTATAGAGGTCATATTAGGTACAATTTAACGTTCTATTTCATCTACTAATTATGTACAACAAAAAAAGTTAACAATAATTTACAATTTTCTGACTCACTTACAATAAACAAATAATTGAAACGTATGTACCTACAGCGTTTAATTAAGCATCTGCACATGAAGTTCCGTGGCAAAAAGCACTTATGCAATACAATAAGACTGTTTCCTTTTCCTGTGGCGCGTGACAGCTGCCATTAGCAGATAGGTACATAATAATTTTGTTTGTTAAAATTCAGAGCAATTCAGAGGAAACGCTGACGTACAGTCAGCACGGCAGTCGGTACGTATAGATATAGCTTTTTCCATAAAATCTACCTACAATTTATTATTTTAACGTTAATTTAATGTGTCTGACACTGCTTATCTGGACTTTTTTTCAACTTTCTCCCATACAGGTGATTATCTTTCTACTCTACCCTCCATAAATTGGGCAGACTTCAAACAGCCTTTAAAGAGAAGATTCAACTCAAACTGAGGTTTACACCATCTAGCGACGAAAGGCCGAACTATTTGCTTCACATTCTCTCTATGGTAGTAAAAAGTTTTGAGAGGTTGTTTTGAGTCAAAAGTAAAGACATCAAGCGACAGCCTCTGTGGCGTGGAGGTAGTGTGTTTAACTGCTACGCAGGGGGCGCAGGTTCGATTCCCGGGTAGCACAAATTTATATGCATGAATAGCCCTATCCCTTACGGCTTACCCACCACACTCACTGAAGGACATGGGGTGGCCTCAACTCCACCGGTAATCAAACTTAGATACCTACCTAATAGCAGAAGAAATCTAGATACATCGTCTGGTTCTTAATGCTATGAAATTCACCCTCAAGTATAAGTAAGTACTTATTATGACATCATGAACTGAAAATTTGGACAAAATATTAACATTTTTACTATAGAAAAACCTTTCGCCCCGTAGTCGGCATTAGGATAACTTTAAAATTTCACCTTGCCAGAAGTTCACTTAATGAGATTACTTTGCCCCCATTCTACTAAATCACTCGAAACTTTGCGTTTGTAATAAAAACGAATGCGTTATTCACCGCCCTGGGTGATTAAAACAATACTCAACTTTATTTTTATGTAAAACTGAAAAGAACTTATACTGAAAAATGCTGACCCCAGACTCGTGAGGTGCATGTTTCGGAACTTTCGTAGGTGTGCGACCAGGCGCGGTCCGAGGGGGGGTAAAATTTCTTAAGGAATTTCCGAAGTGACCCCCCCCAAAACTTCAAGCTGCGCCCGCACCTGTGTGCGACTGGGATTAATTAAGTAGCACAAAATGATGATAATTTTGTGCTTCTTGCAGTTTTACTTAAGTAGAACCGTGGAACAAGCAGCAGTTATAACTCGGGATCGTTATCGTAAGTATCTTGGACCTAAATCGCGAGACAAACGATGCCCATTGCGCGCGCGAATTGCTTTGTAATACTCTATGCTTGGTGAATTTGAGCTCGTCCACCGCAGAAGCTTCCCGTCCTATCCTCAAAAGACACCCAAGAAACGTATACTGCGCATATAGAGCAAGTTTTGAGTACATTTTAAGTCCAAGATATATGTCCCGAGCAATAGACTGCTGTAGGGCGAACCGGAATACTTGAATGCAGAGGGTGAACATATATTATAACATTGCTTAGGCATTTACAAGTAGGTTCCTATGGGTAGAAAAAAATAATTTCGTTCCTGTAGGAATTTGGACAGTCGCAAAAAAAAAACTAGTTGATACTTACACCCGTATTCACAAACAACACTGTGAGGTCTCATCGTGTGCTCGAGCGCATAGGGCTGGTAAAATTAATTCACAAAAAACACGGAGCAGTATCTAACGCAGTGCGTTCCCTCAACGAAGTATTACTTAAGTGTTATCAATGAATAAAAAGGCTTGCCAAAACGCACGCACTGAGAGTTTGTCTTTCTTTGCACAGTTTTGGTTCTACGTATAGCGAAGTATTGTTTGTGAATACGGGTGTTAGATTAGTTATGAGTTACATACCTGTATTCACGACTTTAAATCACTGATGGAGTAGACAAAGGTGTATTAGCAGTAATCAGCACCCACATTTCGCCAACTATAATTTTCGGTCCCACGTAATACGAGAGCGAGGTGAGCCTATTGCCGTTAAGCTATAAGTATATTGTCGCATGAAGAACAGCCTTATCCCTTATGAAGTTTTTAGGTATGCCTGCTACCTGTACCTTTCCCCCCAGATATCCTAAGAAACTTATTTCAGTCTTGAGGACGTAACTATATACGACTATTTGACACTTGAGATATTTATTATCACTTAACTTACGACATCTACCTATCTAGACGCAGGGCCGCCGCTAGCTATGTGGGCGCCCGTGTGCAAAGTCGATTTTGCCGCCCCCTAAATAGGTCTAAGGACGCTTACAGCCCCCCCCCCCTCCCCCCGCCGGTTGTTATATAGGACTCGAACCAAAATATTTTTTCTGGCAGACCATGATAAAAAGCGGATAACACCACGAGATCTGGTTGGGCTCCGCCAAAACTGACCATGCGGGAAGAGCCGCTCACGCTTTCGCTCTGGCGCATGGCCTGACCCAACTGGTACGCGAGGTCACTAGGATACCAAGAAGGTCGGGTCTAACACCCTCCCTTCTAGACCTTCTGCTGACGAGTCACCCAGACCAATACAGTGTTTCGGTGCGTGCCGCTTTAGGCAACTCCGACTATTGTCTGGTCTGTTCCAAGGTGCCAATCACAGCGCCCCCACGACCTACGCAGGGGAAGCGGCGTCTCTGGCAATACTCGTCAGCGGACTGGGATGGGATGCGTGAGTATTTTGCGTCCATCCCGTGGGTTGCACGTTGCTTTGAAGGGAAGAACCCATCGGATAGTGCTACTGCTGTCGCCGGTGAGATCAGTCTAGGTATGGAATACTATATCCTATACACTGATGTCACCGGTGACCGCAGAGCGCGCCCTTGGTTCGGCCGCGAGTGCGCGGAGGCTGTCAATCAAAAACAGTCTGCGTACCGCACCTGGGTAAGGGCGCGCGCCACACGCGATCCCAAAGTGGGCCACTTCAAGGCAGCGTACAATAAAGCCACAAAGGTCTGCAAGGGGGCTTACGTCAGAGCGGATGCCCAGCGCATAGCGCGGCTTGGTCAGGAGCTAGTGGCGCATCCCACGGGCAGCCGTGGCTACTGGCGACTGGCCAAAGCCGTGCAAGCCAACTTCTGCCAGCCTTCGCTGCCCCCGTTGCGCAACCCTGATGGATCCCTGGCCCATGAGCCGCAAGAGAAAGCAAATCTGCTGGTTAATCTCTTTGCGGCAAACTCCCGAATCGATGATTGCGGTAAGCAGCCACCCACATTACCCGTATGTGACCACGCAATTCCTGAGATCCGCATCAGGCAGCGCGATGTCCGTGGTGTGCTGCAGTCACTCGACGTCCGGAAAGCCAGCGGACCGGATGGTATTCCAGCGGTGGTTCTTAAAAAATGCGCAGCGGAGTTGTCTCCAATGCTTACGCGTTTGTACCGGATGTCGTACATCTCAGGTACAGTGCCATCGGCTTGGAAGGAGGCGAATGTGCAGCCGATCCCCAAGAAAGGGGATCGCTCGGACCCAGGCAACTATCGGCCCATAGCCGTCACCTCAGTGCTGTGCAAGGTATTCGAGCACATAATAAACAAACAGCTCATGCGTCACCTAGAGGATCATTCCTTAATCAATGACCGGCAATACGGCTTTAGACTGAAGCGGTCAACGGGTGATCTTCTGGCGTACGTAGCCCATCTTTGGGGTGAGGCTATGGACAAGCATGGCGAGTCACTGGCAATTAGTCTTGACATTGCCAAAGCTTTCGATAGAGTCTGGCACAAGTCGCTTCTTTCCAAGTTACCAGCCTTTGGTCTGCCTCCCAGACTGTGCGACTGGGTGTCTAGCTTCCTGCAGGGGCACCGTATTCGCGTCCTCTGTGATGGTCGAACTTCGGAGTTCCTGCAGGTAAATGCTGGCGTGCCGCAGGGGTCCGTCTTATCACCCACTCTCTTTCTTCTGCATATCAACGACATGTTGTCCACTGGCAGCATTCACTGCTATGCAGACGATAGCACCTTACACGGGAGTTATCACGGACATCCTGCGGCCAAGCAGTCTGATATCGCGGAAAAAAGGCAGCTTCTCGTCAGTGAACTTGACCGGACCCTGAACCACGTTTCCCAATGGGGCTCTGAAAACCTGGTCGAGTTCAATGCCAAGAAGACGCAAGCATGCGCGTTTACAGCAAAGGTATCTTCGTTCCTTCCCCTTCCAACTCTTCAGAGCACGCCACTGCCACTGCAGGACAATCTCAACATCTTAGGTATGGATGTCCGCTGCAAACTGAACAACAAAAACTACATTGAGAGCATCATCAAAACAGCCTCGCGTAAACTCGGAGTCCTGAACAGAGTGAGACGTTTTTTCACGCCGGAGCAGCGGTGCCTTCTCTACAAGACACAAATTCGCTCTTGCGTGGAATACTGCTCTCATCTCTGGGATGGCTCCGCAAAGCACTTACTAGATGCTCTAGACAGGTTGCAGCGACGTGCAGTCCACATTATTGGGAATCCTGAGATCACGAAAACCCTCGAGCCTTTGCAGTTGCGTAGAGATGTGGCATCTTTGGCGATATTTTACCGTCTCTACCATGGTGAATGTTCTGATGAGCTCTTCCAATTAATCCCACCCTCTCCTTTCCTATATAGGACAACACGTGCAGGGCTTAGATGCCACCCGCATACGGTGCAGAATATTCCATCAAGAACCAAGCGGTTCGGTGACTCCTTCTTCTGCCGCACCATTAAGTCTTGGAATTCTTTACCAGTTCACGTGTTTCCCTCCTCCTACAGTCCCGGGTCCTTTAAGCGGGTCGTGAAAAAGCATCTGATGAGGCCGTCAAGCTGAGTCCCACCATTGTAACATGATACGTGTCTGTAAATGGTGACGCTCTTTTCAGAGACTTTGCCTTCAGCTTACCATCAGGCGAGGCGAAGTCAAATTGACGTGTCCTATTTCAACAACGGTCTGCAATGCAATGCTTCGATATCGCCTAATGGCACCATTGGGTTGTGGAGGTCAGATGGTAGTCGCTTCATGGAAAATACCGAGCCAAATCCGCAAAGCGGACCCTTGACTCCGAGGTGAAAACTTCGGTTGCGACTGGGAATTAACGCTAGGATGAAGAAGACTTGAGAAATTGAATAATCAAAATCAAATATACCTATTATATAATGATATTGTTATAATTCAAGCAAAATAAATATTAAAAATATACATATTTTCTTTAACCTATTTGTCATTAGAATATTTTACTTTAGCAAAACATCATATTACTATAGAATGTACATTTGTCGACAACAAATAAAATAGTCCACATCCCTATTTATCTACTTACTTTGTATCGAATTTCGGGCGCCGCGTAGCGGCGATGCGATGGTTTGGTTCAACATGCAAATGCTTTAATATGTATTGCATTCTAGTTTTAAGGGATGCTAATAGATGGCAATGTTAATCATCTAATAGAAACGAAATTAAATAGTATAAAAATAGTCCACATCCCTATTTACCTACTTACTTTGTATCGAATTTCGGGCGCCGCGTAGCGGCGAGGCGATGGTTCAACATGCAGACGCTTTATTATGTATTGCGTTCTAGTTTTAAGGGATGCTAATAGATGGCGATGTTAATCATATAATAGAAACGAAATTATTTTTAATAGTATTTATGTGGGGTGTGTATACGTACAAGGGGGCGGCAAATAAAAAGAGGGGGGCGGCAAATCTGGGGATTTGCCGCCCCCCTGGACGTGCCGCCCGTGTGCGGTGCACCCGTTGCACCCCCGCTATCAGCGGCCCTGCTAGACGTTATTCCCATAAGAAACTTCGAAAATACCTACTCATTCTTTATTGAGAAGATAAAGTTTCTTTAGAAAGATAAACGATGTGCCTAACTTAATTCAATTTAAAAAGAAAAGTTGAGCCGTTGAACTGCAAAGTCTTTTTAATTTTCCACTTGGGAACTACACCAAGGTGCATATATAAAGTACGTTTTTAGAACGTTGAAGTTTTTTTGTCGATCTAACTACTTAACAGTGAAAATAAAGTGTAGGTAGGTACTTTATTTATTAGATTTTTGTATTTTATTTAAAAACTCCTAGTTAGTCGTCATAAGTTCCGAGTTGCAGAGCTATCGAAGAAGTTGCCAGGCAGACCTGCAATAGGTAGGTACAAATGGTACAATGAGTGCGTTGTGCCGCAATTAATGACTTCGGTGGGGCGCTAGGCTTATTTTGACATTTAGGGCAGCGACAGCCATCGGACTAGGTACTACTAACTCCGAGTAGAATAGTGTAGCTACTTTCTTTTTCGTAGTCCGAAAAGAAAGTCAAAGCCTCGTCGTCCATTAATAAGTAGGTGTACCCAGGTGAGGTGAGCGCCAAATATCTTGATGACGTTCCATTTGTAGGGCCCCATTTTTACCCAATAATACGCCATATGTATCAAGTAGGTATCAAACCTACCTACAAAAGGCTTTTTTCAGGTGCACAAAATTCCCATGGATACCATAGCGCCGGAGCCGGTGTCGGTGGTATGTCGGACTCGAACCGGTTTAAAAGCACACCGTCTTTGAGTTTGGGTGTTCGGTTGCCGTATGTGAAATGGCCGGAAAATTTCTCGCACCCCGGCCGACCTAGGAATGGCTTGAGATTTCATAGCTTGTATATTCATATTGGGCATGTCCCAATGTGTCCCACTCCCATGTCCAAACGCGACGCGACTATGACACCTCTTTCAATATTTATATCTAAATTCATTGATCCAAGGCGAAAAAAAAAAGAAAAATATATATTTAAAAACATTAAGAACGTATGTTGTATGTAGAATGTTCAAGTTTCTGAGTGTCTTCAAAAAAGAAAATTCAGTGTTTATTGATGAAATGTTTATAACAAGAACTATTACGTTTCTCTGTTTTTCACTTGAGGCTATCACGTTTTGTTTCTGCTATCACTCCTCCTGTCACGAGACAAAATTTATTATCTGGTCAATTTGATATTTTTGTGTTGTCACTTGCTTGTCACTTCACCTGTCAGTTGTCACAAGCACTTGTCAGTTTGTTGGATTAACACTGTTTTTTATCTGGATATTTTAAATAGTTTCCTGTAATAAACCTTGTTAATTTCCCCAAGAATTGTTATTAACGTGCTAAAAGGATGATGTCTGCCCAAAACTCGCCGGTGAAGGCGTCCAGATCGCCTAGTGACATTGAAACGGCAGAAGATTTCGATAACCAGGTATCAATTTATTAGTACGCCTACTTTCTTTCTTGTGATATAAATAATTAATTCCCTTGTGTTTTACGCAGGACACTTTGTTAAAACACGTTGATATATCAATAGTGGAATCTGAGAAACGTGCTAATGGGACGTTACACGTTCGCGATCATTATACGGTATATCTAATCGATCTAAAGTAAGTGGTGTTTTCTATTGTTTTCTTATGAAATTAGCCGTCCATTATGTGCCAATTAGTCCTATTATTTGTGCTCTCGTCGGTCTCAATTGTAGCTAGCTGCCGAGGTACATTATTCGACTGATTAGCTTGTTGTATTCATTTAATTATTCAGTTCTGGCTTTTCAGACTAGTAGTCATTACTCACTGCCTGCTTCATGAATTTTTTCACAATAATATTATCGCTATTGGCCAAGTTGTTCTGTGCTTGTAAGATAATTTTATTTGTCACTGTATTTTGAATGTTTGAATTAATTCAGGATATTAACATTTGAATTGTTTCGTTTTCTGTTCTATAGGAGTTACACATTATATATCTAAATTTGCACTGAAATTTGTCAACCTGTATTCGGTAGCTATATACAGTTCTGTTTGTATCTGTACCTTTGTAACATGGTATATTATGTAAATCATTGTTGTAGGATTGAATACTTGACAGAAGTTGCATTATTTAGTGTATCATATCTTTTCATGAGTTTTAGCTAAGCTGAGTTTTAAGAGAACATCCTCTCTGGTTGCCGGCATCCTTATTGAGAATAATAATAAGACCTATGATCTTCATCCTATATCCTATAATAAACATAATAAATCAATCAAATTAGCCTATTGCAGTCCACTGCTGGACAGGCTTCTCCCAATATACACCATGTTTGCCGATCACAACATAAAACCCATTGTAAATTTCTTGGTTGATCGCAGTAAACTCTTTATGTAGGATGGATAAGGATGATATTTTGCCTTGATGATGATGGTGAAGACATGTTGTCATACATGTTAAGTCAACCGCACAAGAATGCTGCCCTTAGTGTTGAACACTCACATAGGCCCTCATCCTAGTGTTAATTCCCAGTTGCATCCGAAGCTTTCACCTCGGAGTCTGGGGTCCGCTTTACCAGTCTTAACTGCAGATTTGGCTAGACCTCAATATTTTCCGTGAAGCGACTGCCATCTGACCTCCACAACCCAATGATGACATTAGCTAATATCAAAGCAGTGCAGCTAGACCGTTGTTCCTAAATGTTATAAAAAAAATGTTAATCGGTACTTGTTATTTGATTATTAACATTCTCATTTTCTTTCAGAGTTACAGATGCAGATTATAAGCTGGTACAATCAAAGATCAGTACGATATGGAGACGATATACAGAGTTTGAACAGATACATGACTACCTACAGGTCACATATCCACACGTTATTATACCACCGTTACCTGAGAAAAGAGTGAGTTTAAAACCCAGTTCAGAGTCATACGCATGTATGTGATCATGATTCTTTTGCCACCTATTATATAGAATGTTGTTTCAGTGCGCCAGTAGACAATTTGCAACAAGATATGCTTCCATTGATCTATATCATTGGCCCAATTCAGTATCAATAGAAAATAAAGCCCAAAGTTTACAAATAAAAAACAATAAAAAAAAAACAAAAAATAAAATATGAATCACAATGTTTAGTACTGGTTTCTGATTTATATTTTTTAAAGCAACAACTATGTTTTTTGATAGCTTAGTTGTTGCTTAAAGTAATCGCTATCTAAAAAGCCCGTTTGGACATTTCAAGTCCATGAAGTTCTCAATTTTGAGAACGTAAAACAATGATATTTTTCAAACGTAGAATGACATTTTTCATTGATGGGTACCGCCCACTCCGCTCAGTGCTGTCCATAACGAGTTTTTTGTACTCTCCACAGACTTTTTTTTTTTTATGGTAAAAATAAATCGATTAAGATATTTTTTTAATTTTATCATAAAAATGTCTAAGACAAAGTTAAAGATCGTACACTTATCTGTAAAAATCCGGTCAAGTGCAAAACGTGTGTTAATGCGCAAACACGACTCGTGTTTGCGCATTAAAGATTCCTCACGAAACTGAATTGTGGTGCGAACTAATGCTACATGACCGGCAATATGCTACATGACCGGCAATATGCTACAGTACTGGCAATATGCTACATGGCCGGCAATATACTACAAGACCGGCAATACTTTGATTGCGTTGAATTAGAAGTTTGATTTTAGGGTACTCCTCGTTGAGCGAGAATCCTGAAATGTGAGACGAAGCAAGGTCATAGAGCACAAATAAAAGGAAGCGTTTGAAAATCCGTGATATATATATATATATTCGAATATATATATATTCTTCTTCTTCATTCTTCTTCGCAGACAGAAATTTCATAGAATTTCGTTTCCCAGAAAATGTTTCACATAATATTTGGTACTTATATTTTTATTTCGAATAAGTATTATTGTTTCAAAGACAATTTACCAGAATGAAACATATTTCACAGAAAAACCATTTAATGAATTTTTATTTACATTTTTTTGTTTAATAAACTTATCAAACAGTAGAATTATTTTTTAAGGTATATTAAACCACCACCATAATTGAAATTGACTTTTCGCAGTATTGTATTGTTTAAAAATACCTACAATATCAAAGTTTAGATTAAATTTTCTAATTAGAACTTTAAGCCAATGAACTTTACACTACAATACAATACATATTCTAATCGATCAAATACGCATACAAACTTGAATCGATTTATCTTGAGTATCGTGTACCGAGTGGTGTGGTTACATCCCTAGTTACGTCCAAATGACAAATGTCATAGTGGGCCTCTTACGTTGAGACTACTTTAGTAAGCAAAATTAAGCAATAATAAGCAGCAATAGATTCACCAGATCTATTATTGTGAGATAGGGATTTTCTTATGAATTTGTTATTATTTCTTTTCACCATTAAATGGGACGTTTTCTTTACAATGCCTTAGTCTAGCCTACTGGGAACCTGCCCCCCTAGACAACTGGCAATTCATTGGTTGGCATATTCTTGAATAGAATGACAAATGTATAGGATTTAACGTATATATGACAATAATTGTCAACGTATGTCATAAATGTTAAATCCGATACATTCAACATTTTATTCTACAATGTGCCATCCAATGAATTGCCACTTGTCTAGGGGGGCTGTTTATACAACCGTTTTGTACAGTTGGCTACAAAGGTGCAGAACACACTTTTATAGTTAACTGTACAAACCTTACTAGTTTTGAGATAATTTTAAAGCAATTAGTTTGCTAGACTAAACAAATTATAATAAACTAGCTGTTGCCCGCGGCTCCGCCCGCGTGGAATTCGGATTCCGTACAAACTTTTCTTTCGTGCTAAAATTGCCTCGGATACCATCCCCGTCAGCCATCAGGAGTGCCATGTGGAATTCGGACCCACTAAACAGCATGCCGTCGCGGGTCTTCAGTTGCTGGAGTGTAAAATTGCCTAGGGCATTTTCCGCACCCCCCAGCCGACCCTGGGCCATCTACAATTTTAAGATGGCCCTCTCAGAAGTGGGAAGCACGATGTCCCATCGAATTCCGGAAAGGGAGGAGACGGGCGTGAAGGGATAACAGGAGGCCGGACCTATAATCCTCACGTCCGCGCTCGGTGACCAGCCCTTCCCTTTCCTGCTCTCTACTCGGCCTCCTCGTAGTCAGAGGGACATGTGGAAAGCCTTTGAGCAGCCCTCTATAGAGCTGCTCCCGTTGCTGTATGTATTTGCCGTAGGCGGTAGCGCCTCCCCTGGGTGAGGGGCGTTAATGCCTCCGTTACCCAGGATGCATCACATGGAGGTTCCAATCCCGCATTCGGATCCCGTTACCGTTGCATCTTGTGTTCAGCTGACCTTCCCTGTCTTCGCTCGTGAAATACTTCGAACACCCGTGGTTGCACCCTTTTAGCCCATGCCCGTAATAATAATTAGTTTTCAAATAATGTATGGTAATTTACCGAATTTATTGACATTATAATTTCATAATATCTTTTGAATAGAACGTCCGATTTCAATAATTCAAAAAGTAATCAACAGGTATTGAAACAATCTTAAATACCAAACGATTTATTTAGATAAGAATTAATATAAAGGTATAGATTCCGTGGTCTGACTTTGATCGGCATTTCGGCTTGAATTTATATCGTCGCGCGTTACTTTCATACTGCAATAGATTCTAAAATATTCATTATAATTATACAGTGTAAAGGGCAATTTTGATCTACATTAAATGTACAATGTATCTAACGTATTTAGTCAGATAAGGCTTAACACTATATTGTTAAAAATAGCTTCGAAAATGACACATATTTTTTTTATAATTTGTAAAAGATAAAAATGGTTATTGTGAGCTACCCTTATTAGATAGACATATGCTGTCGCGGACTTTTATGTAGACCTTTTTAAGTTATACATTTCTACAGTACATTATTTTGTTCTATCTTCAATAGTTTTCGCAGCGTACGCGATGTAAGGAATTTTTTAGGAATTTTTTTTTACACCTTGGGTTACATTATTGAAGTTATATCCAGGATCCCTATTTTTTTGAAAATTAATTATAGCCTATGTTAGTCAGTGATAGTGCAGCTTTCTAATGGTAAAAGAATTTTTGAAATCGGTTCAGTAGTTCTTGAGTTTACTCGAATACAAAAATACAAATCTAATATTAGTAAAGAATGTATGGAAATCTGCCCGATTTATTGACATTTATGCTCACTGCTCCGCTCCCTTTAGTAGTAGCGTGATGTTATATAGCCTATGTTACTCCCAGATAGTGTAGCTTTCTATAGGTGAAAGAATTATTGAAATCGGTCCAGTAGTTTCGGAGCCTATTCGTTACAAACAAAAAAACAAAAAAACAAACAAACAAAAAAACAAATCTTTCCTCTTTATAATATTAGTATAGATTGGAAAAAGCGAAATCAATTCTCGGGCGGGACTCGAATCGTTCGTACGAATATCGGTAGATTACTCCTACCATCGCCGTAAGATGGATGTATTGGAAAAATTGGGTCACTCTCGGGCGAAGCTCGGTGGCTCAGTGGTCAGAGCTTTCCCCCTGTAAGGGAAAGATCGCGGGTTCGAGTCCCGCCCGAGAATTGATTTCGCTTTTTCCAATTTATTATAACTTACTAGTTTTATAGATATAAAACATATTATATTCATTATCACTTCATTGACGCATTACATAATGTAATACACATTTCTAAATATGTATTGTGTTCATATTATTATGAATGACTACAATAGTTAAGCAATTTCTTGTGAAAGAAAACTTATACAATCTTATGAAATATGATAAAATTGTTTTATACTAGGATACATATTATGTAGTCTCATGCCTAGGTAACTTATAAGGGATGAGCAGAGGTGTGTTATTTAACCAATATAATAAAGAGTCGTCATCTCTGCATTATTCTCAGTTGCAGTGAAGGTCTTCAAAATTGTTGAAAAAATTAGTAGAACATTCAGTAATCTATGTAGGTTTGCCGTAATTGCCGTAGATACAGATAACATCAACGAGCCAAAAAACAAAAGAAAAGTAATCAACATTTTGATTGTGATAAAGTCGTTGATCTTAATTAAAAAGTACCTACAAATATATGTGTCACCACAGACAATTTCTTGGCACAGTCAATGCTTATTGTGATTTAAAACATGAAAACGAAAAAAAAAATTCTAACATAAGAAATTATCTGCGAGAATTTTCGACCAAGTATTCCCGGGAATTATCGAATCTGTCGAGAAATCTGTAAGGCCCTTCAATAAAACCATTATTTGTGAAAAAAAGAAAAATAAATTTCGCTTATAAAACTCTAAACTAAACATAATAATTCTAGACACAATCAAACTCAAAGCTCTAGTCGAAAACTAAAAGCACGCCTTTTAAAAAATATCGACTTCTCATCACTTATTTCTCGACGCGAATAAGATCAGTGCCCCCCAGCACGAAAAATATTAGAATTCATAACGTAAATGTATTGAGAGAACGGAGCATTGCGATTGGATACGTTTGCGGTACGCATAATATCGTACCGGGATACCGATTTCTCGGGCATTCTCTAAGTAATAGAAAAGTCTCGACCAGAAACAGAAACTCTTACTTAGAAAAGTCTCGACCAGAAACCCTAATTTGGCGAAACCATCTAATGCAGATGGGATCCTGCCGTTTGGCAAAATATGTTTCGTCAAATTACACTTCCCAAAAAACTTATCGCATATTTTCGTTTCCCAAAAGAATCTTTAGCACATTCAAATTTACATTTCGCATTTTTTAGTAAACCAATGCAGATACTTCGTCCATTGAACTCTCAAAGCTATACTATTTGCCAGTTAGCCTGGCAATACGGGTCATTCACCCACCTTCATCTCGAAAAAAAAAACAATAATAATAATAATAGGTTACTTGACGTATCGCTTCCAGTACAAGAACTGTCGTTAATGAATATCGCTCGCTTATCATAATACAGGGGGACCCCGTCTTAAGAAGCTACCAGAGATGCCACTAAAAATAAAGAATTACAAATAACGTGTCGGTGGTAGAGAGGGGTGAATGACCTGTATTGCCGCACTAACTGGCGCGTACTATAATCAATTTGTAATTTATATGTAGCCGTGTTATCATTATTTCAGGTGCTTTACGCATGGAGGAAATCAGACACCACAAATCCAGAGTTCGTAGAACGTCGACGGGCGGGGCTCGAGAACTTTCTGCTACGGGTCGCTTCGCACCCGAGGCTGTGCTTCGACGACCAGTTCATCAACTTTCTGCAGCAAGAGCACGGTTGGCGGGAAACAATCACTGACAGTGGTTAGTATAAGATAAGATTCATTTATTTGTCAGAATCCATATCTATACTATTGTATAATTGTAAATTGGTAATGTTTGTCCGCGATGGACGCAAAAACTACGGAACGGATTTTGATGCGGTTTTTTTTGTTAGGAAGGTCTTGGTCAAACTTTAAATCTTACGTTTGTTTGTTTGCAATCGGTTGAGTAGAACCGGAGATAAGAGATCCACGTGGGCGAAGCCGCAGGCGGAAGGCTAGTATTGTATAAAGTTGTTACAAAATAGATGTCCATAATATTATAATGTCTCCAGCGTACAGCGTATAATATTATGCCTTGATTACACGCACCGAGTGGTGAAACGAGTCGGTAAAATGTGTCGAGACAGTGATGTTGGCGAGTAGCTATTCACACGTGTTTTAAAATTAGCACAGCAAAATCATCAGGAAGTATTAATTTATCTATACTTGGTCATTGACACCCTAAACGTATCTAAACAGAATACTGTCTCCAATATTTAAAAGGTTATGTTGTTATACGAAATTGAACTCTTATTTGTCAGCAACACCTATGACTTCAAATTGGCTCAATAAAAACTATCTAATCAAATCGACTACCTATTTTCGTGTCACCCACGCTTGATTGAGTGCCTTGAGCGACACACTTATACCCATCTATTTTATTAGACAATAAAACCTAATGCAATTACTGTTTCAATCGGTCGCAGTGTCTAGACCAGTGGGGTCAGAAGACGGACCACAGTGAATAATTTACTGTAATTGGGCGCTAAAAACTTGAGTCATACCAGTTGTATCATCATTCTCTGATTTCCCAATTCAGTTGGGGTCAGCTTTCCAGTCTAACTGTGATGTGGCTGTACTTCGATATCTTCCGTGAAGCGGTTGCCATGTGACCTCCACAACCAATTGGCGATAAGCGTTGTACCTACAGTTAGACTAGTCAGACTTTTGTCGGCTCCAGCTGCCTGTTACGACTGCCAAAGATGTTCATATGACAACCGGGACCTACGGCTTAACGTGCTCTCCGAGGCACGACCAGACCAATGCAAATACCCATATTCATTCATACAAATATTTGCACTGAGCGGGGATCAACCCGCGCCTCCTGCGTAGCGGTCGTGTTCACTACCGCTACGCCACACAGGCTGTTAACCCTGGTCCAGGTACCCTTGAATACTTAAGTCCTCCACGAACCATTAACAAGTAAACGTCAGGTAATTATTATGAATGTTCCTTCATTCCAGGTTATATTCTACAGGCTGAAAACAAACTGAAATCATTATCAGTATCAATCAGACTAAAAAAGCCCGATCCAGAGATTGAGAGTGTTAAAAATTATGGGAAGCAATTAGAAACTAATTTAGGAAATTTTCTATATACTAGGTAAGTACCTACTAGATCATACCATAATTATGTCGAGTTAGATATATCGGATCGCGAGTGCACAAACACATATTGACAAGATCGCGTGGATCGTGATATTATATTGACTGTCTACTATGCTATGCTCATCACATTTAATTAGCATTAAAACAAACTTACTTTTATTTCTTCTCTGACTTTCAGATCTAAAATAATAGAAAAGAATTATGCGTTATGCAAACTGCACGCTAACTACGGCAAATTGTTTAGCGAATGGAGCGTCATCGAGAAGGACATGGGAGACGGGTTACAGAAGGCTGGACATTACTTTGGTAAGTCCCAACTTACTCTCACTTACCTACTTACTCACCATCCTCAGAGCCTTTGACTATCTCAGTCGGGGTCGACTTTCAATGTAACCACGAAACAGCCGAAATTTGACTTGATTTTTCGTGAGGCGACTGCCATCTAACCTCTACAACCTACTGGCAATATTCAAGCTCTATAGTTAAGAGTACATTTTAGAACTTTAGGCTGTAGTCAGTAGACTTATTGGGTAACGTACAGGTAATTAAAACCCGAGATGGCGTGCGGTTTTAGTCGGTCCGAGTCCGACATGACGACCCCCCGTGGACCGACGGGGGTTATCTTGGACCTAAAATGTGTTTTATACACGCGGTGGATGTCTCTTGAAGATAGCACGGGCTCGAGCTCGTCTGCCGCAGTAGCACCAAGCATAGATTATTACAACATAATCCAAGCGTCCCAGAGCCTCATTTACATGTCCCTTGATATATTTGGAATAGCGTCGTTGCTTGCCTACAGATTCAATAGCGGACAGCATAGACTCAGTGGCGGAAGACGAAGAGCAACTAGCAGACCAGCTCAAAGAGTATTTGTTCTACGCGGGCGCGCTGCAGCAGTTGTGTTCCAACCACGAAACGTTACAGCGAGCCCTTGAGAATGCACAAGATACGCTCAATAATAGGTAAAGTATGTACAATGTATGTGATTAGAATCCATAGTTGATCTTGGATAAGTTTTGATTCTCTAGAGATGGTTTAAATCCCTCGTCATGTCTTCAATTTTCATCGTCAGAAAATAAAATCCAGCGATAATCACGTCGAATGGTAAATTATCTACGACTGCGCACTAAAAATATATTTAAATAGCAATAGTCAAAGCAATAGTTGTAGAGTACCTCAAGGAAATATATTGGGACCAAGGAATTTTAATTTATGACCATATATTATTTGACATGACACAATAGTATCCAATTTACTGAATTTAACATACCTATTCTAAGAACATTTCTATCCTAAGGAACAGTTGGAACTAATGATATTATATTGAGAGAACACCACTGTCACAGTAATAAATTATTTGATTTATTTATACTAAATACATTAGTTTCTGTGCATCTGCTAACTGACTCCTAGTCCTCTGCAATTCAGCAAAATTAGCATAAATAACTCTACCAGCTGTTTTTGAGATAATAAATTCATAATAAAAAAAAATACTCACAAATTTTTGGAAGGCGAAGATTTTCATTCATAAACATACATACAAACAAAAATAACAAAAAATTTAGAATGTAAAATTTGTCTTTACTCCGGAGGGCATGTATGTATATTTTGTCATATTCCAGGATATCAGAACGAAGCCGTGCAGCAGCAGGCAAGTCGGGTCTGATGTCGAGACTGTTCGGGACCACGGACCCAGATATAGTTCGGGACCAGAGCACGCGCGCTCTCGACACGAAGATCGTGACTGACAAAGATAATATCGAGAAAGCAAAGACTGACCTCGAGTAAGTTATTACACCACACTTTTTCTAACCTAGCTACGCGCTCTGGCTTCTCTTGATTGCAATTATAGAAATTTATCCATGGGCTTCAAAAATGTTCTTTCATACATTTTTTTTCTTTTCGGGTTCGATCCTCGCTCAGTGCCAATATTTGTATGCATGAATATAAATATTGGCATTGGTCTGGGTGTTTCTATGTATAATATGTATGTATTTACAAAAAAAAAGTATCTAAGTAGGTATGTATATCCGCATTCTAGATTCCATAACACAAGCTAATTAAGCTTACCATAGGTCTAGATAGCGTTGTGTAGAATGTTGTAGAATATTTATTATTATATTTATTATTATTAATTCTAACGTTCACTAAGACACTTTCCTGGTATCTCATAAATTTCTCATGTTATGCAAAATAACACAATAAAGATAATCCTAATTCAACCATCTTTTGTTAACAGCGATTTCACCAAGAAGGCGTTAGCAGAGATAGAATATTTCCAAAAACAGAAAGACAAAGACCTCCACGAGTCACTCGTCAGCTTTATCACCCTCCAAGTAAAGGCAGCGAAAAAGGTATGTCATCCGCAGAGGAACTCTTAAATACAAACACGTACACACTCACCCCTTACGTCTTCAGAAATCCGCAGACACAACGGCCCGCTATTTATTTCCGTCCTTAAAAACCCTATCATAGAGCAAATACAGAGAGGAGCCAGTGAAAAAGGTATTTCACCGGGAGAGTAACCTTAAATACAAACATATACTCACCCCTTACATCTTTTGAGATCGGCAGACACAACGGCCTGCTATTTATTGTCGTCCTTAACCTTATCAGTGAGCAATCACAGAGAGGAGGCAGTGAAAAAGGTATTTCACCGGCAGAGTAACCTTAAATACAAACACATACACTCACCCCTTACATCTTCTGAGATCCGCAGACATTACGGCCCGCTATTTATTTCTGTCCTTAAAAAACCTTATCAGAGAGTCTGCTCTCTGTACGTTCTGTATCTGTACAGAGAGGAGGCAGTGAAAAAGGTATATCACCAGCCGAGTAACCTTAAATACAAACACATACACTCACCCCTTAAATCCTCAGGGATCCGCAGAAACGACGGTCCGTTATTTATTTCTGTCCTTACAAACCTTACCAGAGAGCAAATACAGAGAGAAGGCAGCCTAAACAACTGTGCAGAATTATTTTAAGGCCTAATCTGACGTCATCACAGTACTTTAATATTTACTTTTATAGCATAAATACATACACTAAATATAGGTATATTAAGGTACTAGCCTTCCGCCCGCGGCTCCGCCCGCGTGCATCTCGGTTAACGCGACCTTTGCTCATTATCTTCGGTTATACTCAACCGATTGCGATCAAACAAACGTAAGATTTTAAGTCTGAGTAAGCCCTTTCTAACAAAAAAAAACCGCATCAAAATCCGTCTAGTAGTTTTTGCGTCCATCGCGGACAAACAGACACACAGACAAACAGACAGGAAATTCAAGAAAAATATTTTCGTGTTCAGTATCGTTAACATAACATATCCCAAGTATTTTTTTTTAAATATCTCCAATGTACAGACACGACCACTTTACAATTATATAATAGTATAGATGTCTCTTCCCAATGGGGCAGGCTGAGTCGATCTTAACTTGCCACAATACTGGCATACATCTTTCGCATCTACTTTTATAATTATTTTTATACATGCAAAAATAAATCCCGATTTATTTTGTTTTTTCTTTTTCAGAATTTACAAGCATGGATGCAGATCAAAGAATGTTTGCAGAACATGCCGTGAGCCGCCCACCACTTTTGTACCAAATACACCGACCGCGCTGTACGTAACCGCTTTAGTTCTAGATATTGTTTATTTCATGTTTAAGTAGAAATATTTCTTGTTCTAAAAGGACGTACATAATAATAACTGGTCTAGAAATAATGCAAAAATCGTTTTTGGTAAACAATGAGCTGGAATATCTGAATTATGTAGATTTAATTTTATATGGTCAGAAAAAGTTAGCTAAAAGAGTGACATCTGACATTATAAATGTAGAACTAGCTCTGCCTAAGACTGTGTCCGCGCGGACTTCGAATTGGGTTTTAATTTTTTTTCGTGGACCCCTAATAATTTTTCTTAAATAAAATTAGACCAAGTAACGCCTTATAACATCAGCTATCTACAGTAAAAAATCCCCTCAAAAGTGGCCCAGCCACTTCGTAGGTTCAAATCCATTAGCCTATTGCAGTCCACTGTTGGGCATAGGCTACTCCCGATCCTCTGCCTTACACACATAACTTCGAAAAGCATCGAAAAGTCATTGGTGTGTGCCATGGGGTAAAACCTGGGATCGAACCCGAGACCTCGCCTCAGCAGTCCATTACCCATACCACTAGGCTATCGCGGTTTTTGAAGACACTGTGGCTAAAAGAGCTGTGCACAGGATGAACGTACTGACTAACTGACTGACTAACGCCTCCTCTCTGCATTTGCTCAGTGGGTAGTCAGATTTTACGCCCACGGCTAGATTTGTGTCTAAAATAAAACTTTCATCATCATCTACCTGCAGTGTCCTAATTATTTGATATCGGTGCAACATGCCATTCCCCTCCATTGGTACATTCCTGTCAGACTTCATTTCCTCAGTCATTTCTTGAGCCTACCCACTTTATTTTGTAATACGCTTTAAATATTCAATAAGCACCTTTTGCCGTATTTACAGACAGTTAAATATGTATGTCTTTTTAAAATGATCTCTATGTATATATTTTTATCTAGTACCTAATAATTATGTGGTTTATACTCATTTGTAAACTTTTCCATATGTTTTATTACAAAATATATAATATATTTTGTAAATATTCACTAATATTTTTAGATTTCATTTACTTAAATAATAGGGTGCTGTTAGTCATTTTATTTTACAAAAATTATGACATCGTTTTCACAGCCCTATCAATGCTTTTTCACAACTACCCTATTATTTAAATTAATGAAATTAAAAAATATATTTACAGATGTATTGAAATTATATTCGAGAAACGTCTTCACATTATTAAAAAAAACAATAATAAGAATATGTAACATGTAACCCATTCCATATCATAAATAATAAAATTAAATTTATTTGTTTATCTATAAATATAATATATGATTAGAATTTGTTTCGTGCAGCCATCTCCTATGTTTTAATTTTATACAGATATCGGCAAACATCTTGACAAAACCGGCCGTAGGTGGGACTAGACGGACCAACCTAAAAAAAATACAAAAGGACAGAACTCTTAAAACAGGTTAATAATTAAACGGCTGTCATGTTACCAACTGAATAAACTGGATAATTGTCGCGTCTCAGCCGACATCTAAAAATATTTTCGGGGCAGCTAAGGTAGATTGTCAAGATGTTTGCCGATCACTATGAGGCCGTGGCCGCGAACTCAGCGGCGCGATAAAAATATGAGAGAGAAAGAGAGAGAAGGTACATTTTCCTTGGCTTGCCGTTCGCCGCTGAGTTCTCGGCCACGGCCTAACACCTTAATGTTCAAAACTTAAGTACTAGGGGCCACTAAAATAATCTGGCGAGAGACAACGTAAGCAATAAATCTTCGTGATTAGTACACACCTTTGACTATATTATATACTGTATAGATATTGTAGTGCCAACAAAATGCATAACAGAAGACGGCATACGCGTTGTGTGTGTAAGCCACTCGTAATATCAATATTATAGGTATTTAAACTAACATGATCGAATCGATTTACAAAGAGAAAAGAGAATCGACTTCAGGCGGGACTCGAACCCGCGATCTCTCCCTTACAGGGGGAATGCTCAGACCGCTAAGCCACCGAAGCCCGCACGAAGACGAAATCGATTTGAACAATCAGCATAATAAATGCTTCAAAATTTCATTCAACTAACATGATCGTTCAAATTATGTTAGAACTATCAGGATTTTTAACAATACCTGTTAAATATCCCGATAGTTCTGAGTATCTGAGTGATTGAAGTATCCGATATTTCGGCGCTGTTGCACCCTGATCACGGATCTCTCTAATAGCTAGCTAGAGATAGCTCTAACTTGTACCAAAAAGTAGTAGCTATTTTTACCCCGCGTTGTAGTAGCTATCATTACTGTGTCTATAAAGTTTGTGTATAGTCTAAGGTACACACATTAAATGTAAGAATACAAACTAAACTTATAGTTTTTCTTAACCCTTTGTAACCGACATAAAAAGGAACTTAACCTTACGATTATAATTAAAAAATATTATATTGTATTAATTGGTCGCTAGAGGCCACTTATACCGGTTAGTACCTCGAAACCGGTAGTCCGCTTTCCTACTACTTGCCATGATTTTTTATGACTGCGCCCGATGGTAAAAGCTACGGTGCAGATCAGAAATACGGTCCACCATTTCAAATGCTATTCATCTCTTATCTTATGTTCAATGGCTTCTATATCACACAGTTAAAACCTGTGAAGTGTGAGTCGGGTTCACACGAAAGGTTTCGTACAACCGCAAATCGCAAAACAACGATTAAACGATTATACGATTATTTTGACATGTATTAATCTATGCTTGGTATTACGCTTGGTATACTGCGCGTACAAAGCACATTTTGGGCACATTTTAAGTCCAATATATTATTGCCCGAGCAATACCTACAAGATAGTACTTTTTAAAATACCTTAAACCTTTTAAAATACCGTACCTTCGCGTGTACAACTTGTATAAAACATATTTTACTTACTACCTAGTAAGTACACCTTTTCGAAAAGAAAAAGGTTCTAGTACGGAATGAGCAGTTTTCCAGTAGGTATAATAATCAGTTGGTTTTTATGTCATCAGGAGATGGCGCTAGCATAGCTTTTGGTAATTTTAATGTACTCTGTGGTTTGTTTGTGGTATTTTTTCATGAATTTGCGATGTTGCCAAAGTTTAATTTCATTTACCAATATTACAATAGATAAAATATAATAAAACGCTTAATTCTTTTCGCGTCACTGTCTGTAATTTAAAATAATAATATTATATTTAAAATAATTATATCAGAAAAAATTACAGAATATTTAAGTAACGTAAATCATTACAAAACCGAAGAACATTTTTTCCATAAATTAGGGAACACTAGATGTGACACCACACTCTTCTTACCAAAAGTGCCGGCTGCGCCATCTAGAGCGTCATTAGGAACCCTATAAATACCTACTGGAAAACTGCTCATTCTTAAAACGTGATATTATTATCGATATTAATTTAAGTAATGTACGTATTTTTCATTAGTTTTTATTAGAGTCGTATTTAATAAATCAATTTGTAATTTTATTTATAAAGAAATAATATCGAGATGTTACGTATTATACCTCAGGAGTCAGGACCTCAGATCGATCCAATAGTACATTATGGTACAAGTGAGCAACGTTGGTGATTACCGCCGAGGCGCCATTGAGACCCGAGCCGCCAGGCGAGGGTCTTAAGACAGCCGAGGACGGTAATCATCATGCTCACACGTGCCATACGACGTTTTACAACACACTTGGGAATAAAATAATACTACAAATACTAAATAAACAATACTACAAATTAATTCGTTTTCCTATGCGCGCGCATTTAACAATGGCGGTCGACCATATTTAAAAAAAAATGAGGTTTGAACTTAACTTTTTTTTACTCTGTTTTTTTTCTGTACTTAGAGAAAAAAATAGTTAAATTTGAGCGAAAATTTTGTTTATTACACAAGTATTACAAGTTGAAATTATTTATTTAAATACGAAAATGCATCAAATGACCATACAATAGGCGTATTAATTTATTCGTACTATTAAACACGTTATTTTTTGTATCAAAACTTTTTTAAGAACATAGACAATTATAGACACTTCCTATAAAATTTAAAAAAGAATCTATAACTCACTTTTGTGAATAATAGTAATGAAAAAGTCACAGTTTTATAATAGGTGTCATTCCGTGCTTAATTGCGGTAAAATAATATCACTGTTATGAGCAGGTGTGTTGTAAAGGTTTATTATTCATAAAAATTATATCTACTCCCTTGACGACAGCGAGGGTGCTGGTGAATACTTTACGGCAGTGATTAAATGCAATTCATGCTTAGTGACTCCGGATCACGATATTGGATCGCGATATTTATTGACTGTCTAATCTCACAGAGTGTCTATGTCGCAGCCAACTAGTTTAATCAGGCGTTTAATAAACTGCCTAGGCTTGTAACTAAACGACGCCGTTCAATTAACGGCTTGAATATAAAGCCATTTGATTGAACGGCTAGGGAAGAGACTTGAATCGATGACGTTTAATTACTATTTTTTTATACCACTTAGTTGGCAGACAAGCACACGGCCCACCTAATGGAAAGTGGTTACCGTGGCCTATGGACGTATGCAACACCAGGGGCGTCACACTCGTGCTGCCGACCCTGAAGAAACCTTCTAATGCCCGTCTTGAAAAACTCATGTTGTAGTCGCACTTAGTACTTGCCTAGTAGTAGTGTACTTGCCTAACCTGCCTTGCTATTTAATCAAACAAGGCAAATCGCTTGTTTCTGCATGGTTATAAAAAAACAGATTGCGCTGATTTTCACAATATATGGGTGGTACCCCATCGCACGAATGGCTTAAGCATTAGCCAGCCAGTTTGTTGAATGTTGTGACAAACGGTACGGATGAATATCATTCGGGCCGTTAATTGAACGGCGCTGTTTAGTTAACAGCCTAGGCAGTTAATTAAACGGCTGATTGAGCTATTGGCTGCGACATATAATATAATATCAAAATTTTTAACGTTGCCGCGTTGTAGGCTAACCCGCTATCGCTGCAGTAAAGGATACAAACTTATGATATCTATACTATAGTACGCGCCAGTTAGTGTGGCAATACGAGTCATTTACATTCCCCCATACAGTGGTGTAGGTATACGAAATTTGCAAAAACGAGTTTCAATGTTAAAAGATAATGTAATAATTCTTAATTTTTTTGATTTACCTTTCTTGTTACTTCGTATTCGTAAGACTTTGTTCCACTCGTATTGCCACACTAACTGGCGCGTACTATAGTCTCTGTATATATATTTACCTATAAAATAATGTCAAGAGTTTGCTGTATGACATTATTATGTTGTCAGATTATTACTCGTTGACATTATTTTAATGATGTTACCTTATCTAATTAGGTATTATTATTTATATCTATGATTACTTTTACTATTTTTTGTAATTAAGAATCACTTTGAAGTCATAAAATGAGTTTTAAAGGTAAAAAAGACACACAGAGGTGCACACCTTATAGGCTAATTAAAATTAAAGCTTTCAAATGTAGCCTTCCAGTTATAAGAAGCATGCATGACTACGAAATATTATCATTTTACTCCTTACTTTCATTTTAAGCAACTTAAAAGATAGGACTATCCTTTGATGTCTGACTTTCACATATTTATAGGTCAATTAAATCACCTTTTCATACTATTGAAGTTCCAAAACTGTGTTTTAAAACATTACTGTAATCGTACCCACATAAGCAAGTAAATGTTCACGAACATGACTTAATAATCAGGTCAAAAATAATGTGAGGAAATGCGAGTACCTATTATGATTTTTTGACAATCGCATTCATTCATTAACCTACCAAAATCTAGAAGTGGCGCCCGTTCACGGGCATGACCTACAGAGTAAAATTCTTTTTCGCTGTGTTTGGTACGTTGAGAAGATGAGAATGATATTTTAACTAAGTATAGTTTAATTTTACAAACAAATAGTTTTAACCAATGATGTATTATTTTATAGATACGTCATACACTAAGATGGCGGCTTTCGAAAATGGCGCAAACACAACATATTAGCTACTTCTAAAAATACGTCAATGTTATTAATTTTTATGAATTATATTATTATTTATATTAATAATATTTTATTATTATGTATTTATTATTAAAAACGTTTTTTTTTGGGTGGCTCACCGTCGCGATTCTGATTGGTGCATAAAATTATGACCAAAAGTCATCATTTTTTTGTCGCCATTTTAGAGTGTGGACAACATATCTATAGTTTATAATATATCATTGGTTTTAACTACTCTATAAATATATCAAACTGATGTTGCCCTGTCGTTATAGAAAGTGTTTAATAAAACAGAAGCAAACGATGTGCTTTCTCTTTTCCTCCTGTACCTACATCAGTTTTAAAATAATCTTAAAAAAACAATCTCACATGCGATAAGACGGTGTACAAACAACAAAGGATTTATGTGCATTACCACTTATTTCCTTTGTCGATGAATTATTGTAAAAATGTAAACTTAAACTGTATATTTATTATTATATTATGTACGTTGTGTAGCTAAATATTACATTATTATGTTCATTTGTTCATTTCAAGTGTCAAGATTAGATTTTAATAAAATTCAACACTTTTTGAGATATATTCGTTTTTCTTTTACCCATATCGTCATCTAAAGCTTGCACATTGAAGCCCGGTGTCCGTTTTTCTACTCCCTCTAAATATCGGGCCGGTGAGGTGGTTATATGAGACTCGAGCTGACTAAAACCGCATGCCGGCTCGGGTCTAAAACTCAGGGTGTAAATGAGGCATATCCCTCGCATATATATCTTAGTGGTTTAAAACACGTCTTGATTGGCACCCATACATCTTAGCAAGATGACTAATAGGGGCTTGCAAATCTTCAAGTCTCAAACGAATAGGTTCGTTCTACAAAAGTGTTCATCGTAGACCAAATAATTTATCAGCAGATGAGATGTAGGTCAAACGTGTGCCTATCAATGATAAAAAGGTTAGGGGGAGGGGGGGCACTTTGATGCACGAAAATTCAACCTCGTTTTGAAAGACCTTAAAGCATTATATTTGAATATTTATTGTGATGTGTGTATTGGCTGATATGTCAGTTTATATTTTGACTACGAAAAAACAGTAAAAACTGGTGTGGTTAGGAGATAAACTGATTTTAATAACAACGTACACTAACGTATTGAAAGTGGCGTGCACCGCTGCCTACAAAAAAATTACGTAAAATGTGATTGTCTCTCAGGAGGATACTCTTAGTTGTTTCTGTTATTATTTGTAACTACAGGTAAGTAAATATAGTCAGAAGTGTTTTTAAAAACGTTTTTGATTGCAAAATTGTTATTTATCTGAGAAAATTAAATGTTTGTGGAAAAAGTTCGTTGGGGCACTTTGATACGGTAACGTGCGGGGTACAATGATACGGATCAATCTGCCCCTCTAGTGTATTAAAGTACCCCGTCACAAATAAACCCCAAACAAAATATATCAATGAAGAAAACATTGAAGATGCTATACGTGAAGTATTGTCAAAGAGTTTATCTATACGCCGTCAAATATGGAATGAAAACTGCAACCCTACAGCACAGCTTGACACAGAATGCGCGGATTCGATCCCCGCTCAGTGTAAATATTTGTATGCATGAATATGGGTATTTGCATTGGTCTGGTCGTGCTTCGGAGAGCACGTTAAGCCGTCGGTCTCGGTTGCCATACGAAAATCTATGGCAGTCGTTACGGGTAGTTGGAGCCCTAAAAAGTTTAACAACGGTCTAGCTGCAATGCTTCGATATCGCCTAATGTCACATGTTCATTGGGTTGTGAAGGTCAGATGGTAGTCGCTTCACGGAAAATATCGAGGTCTAGTCAAATCCGCAGTTAAGACTCGTAAAGCGGACCGTAGACTCCGAGGTCAAAGCATCGGATGCGACTGGGAATTAACGCTAGGATGAAGAAGAAAACTGCAACCCTACAACATCGCATAGATAAGTCCAGACAATCATTTGAAGCTACCAGAACATCATTATCCACAAATGAAGCATCCTCTTCATTTTCAAATTTCTGATGTTTAATTTTTTAAAGAAAAACATTTTTTTTTTCGTCTGTTGATCATTTTATTGTGAAAAAATAATTACAAGTTCAAAATAATACTAAATTAAATCAACACTATCAATCAGAAAAACATTGTTCAATTTGATAGGAGGTTCTATTATGTACCTACCTAATATTTTCATTAACAATATTCAATGTTAAAGTCTGATTAGTGATTACTTAGTAAGTAAGTATATAACTATATTTCTTAATTATCTGATGATAATTAAGAAAATAACTAAGAACTAGACTTGTTCTATGATGACACTATTGTTTTTTGTGATAATATTGCTTATGAGACTTATTATGACTGATGTGTACGCTTTATAAAGTGTATTTTGCGATGTCAATTAATAAAATGGTTTTCATTTCTCAATTTCAAGCAATATTACAGTTTATATTGGGTTGTTCGTCGGTTTATACTTGCATTTCATATGGATCTAAAATGCGCATCAAACTGCCCCACCCGATGTATTAAAGTGCCCCACGGGTGGGGCAGAATGATACAAAAACGATTTTTTCAGTCCGTGCCCGTGGTCCACCTACATAGTTCACCTGGTTGTACCACGGGTAATTTTTTTTCCCCGTGGTCCACCGCAGTCTAACTGGGTGTACCATGGGAATTAATGTTTCCCCGTAGTCCACCTTAGTCCACCTGGTTGTACCACGGGTAATTTTTTTTCCCCAAGCCTAACGGCGAAATGGCGGCGAGCGGTGTCACAACTGTTATCCTTACGAATGTCCTTGAGTGTTCTGGTGATGTGCCGGACCGTGTAGCGTGTATAGGTTTTGAGATTTGGATACTGTACAAATGTGCCCCATGCGTCTATGTGCCCCCCCTCCCCTAGTCCACTATTTATTTATTTTTGAAATAACGTTTTATCACACGTAGGTATAGAAGCCAAAAGAAGAATCGAGCCGGATTTACCCAAAAAGCCAGGCAAGTGCGAGTCGCAAATGCGCTCCAAGGGTTCCGTATGTACAAAATAGAATTCAGTGATGAATTTATAATATACCTACATAAACCGCAATATATTTTGATTGCGTTGACTTAGGAGTTTAATTTTGCACAGTTTCAAGACGTTACCGACCTGAGTACCTACATATATTATGGTCGAAAGTGATCCTATAGGTAAGGGTAGCGTTTTTTTCCTCTTGAGGTACGGTACCATAAAAGGGGCGAACCTAACTAACTCCTAGAGTCGCATCACTTTAAATAGTGCCGTCTGACCCTGAAAAGGTTACAGCAAACTGACCTTAACTGTGATCAAAATAGTGAATATAAAATCATTACCAATCGAATAAATCAAATATACCTAGGTAGATATCGTGGGATTTTGACCACGCGTTGGTCGCGGGCTGTCGGTTCACACATACGTAATAATACCTACATCATTATTTCTGAACCAAGGGCTATAGACTTATTGATCTCATATGTTGAAAACATTTTGTCAGCATTGATCTAAATAAATGTCATTCCTATCAACGACTTCTACGCAGGGCCGGTCGCAGCTTGAAGTTTTGGGGGGGGTCACTTCGGAAATTCCTTAAGAAATTTAACCCCCCTCCCCTCGTACTGGGACTTTTCAATATGACGTGCATGGTTTTGGGGGGGTCATGTCCCCTGTGACCGCGCCCCCTCCTCCCCTCGGACCGCGCCAGCTTCTATGTAGGTATTGCTCGAGACGTAGGTAGGTATAACTTGGACCTAAAATGTGCTCTATACGCGCAGTACTTCTTGGATGTCATTTGTTGAGGATAGGACGCGGTGCTACTACGATGGACGAGCTCAAATTCACCAAGCATGGATTACAAAGCAATCCGTGCGCGCCAGAGCCTCGTTTATCTCACGATATAGGTCCAAGATACGCGTATACATAGGCACAGTACCTTTAGGCATATAGGTAGGTATGTATAAAAAAAAACTAGTATGTAGGGTAGGGTGGTGTAAGATTGCGCAGTTTGCAATCAATAGGTCATAAAATAAAAAATGTTAATCCTACCTGAGAAGAAACGTTTCTTTATTTATCCTTATTAATATAGCAACAAATTATTATACGAATGGTAACAAAAAACATATAATCTTCTAAGTAATTAAAGCAAAATCACGAATCGGGAATTGCGCAATTTTGTACACCCTAGTGTGTAAAGTTGCGCGTTGAGATCGATAAGATTGCGCAACTATATAACCTACACTACACATATCACAAATAAAAGCAAAAAAAAAAGGGTCAGCCAACAGTGCTGAATTTATTTAAAGACTAGACCTTGCTTTCACAATAGGTGATGGCTTCCCAGATATAATATAGGTGCAGGTGTTATAAACGGTTTTGAAGGGGGCAAAGAGACTAGTTGAGATAGAGAAGGCTCAGGCTGTAATGGATCAATTTCAACAGTTTCATTAAGCACGTTTAATGTTTGTACTGACGGAACGATCCCTAGGGTAGGCCCGAGGAGATCTTGATGGCCTCATCAGAACAAACCTATCGAGCTGTTTTCTTTTCTCTTCTGGACATTGTGTTAAATAAATAGAATTATTAAAGAAAAAACAAGGAACAATTAATTAATTGATCGAAATAGAGTGGAAAAATAAAAATCTGGCGGTACGATTCAAAAATATTATTTATATTTACCTACTAAAATTTCGGACGGGTAAAATTGCGCGCGCAATTTTACACACACCCGAATTGCGCAATTTTATACATCGGAATACCACTCTAAACATCGTGATATTACTGCCATCTCATAGACAATGTGCAAACTACGTTCTATCAGGTCGAAATATGAGTGATACTACCGCGACAAAGTACTAACAAATTACTAAAATGACTGAGAGTTTTTGTACAGTAACGCATTCATTTCATCAAAAAAATAGATCAAAAGGGAATAAAAACTTTGTACTTATGTATCTCTTTTGTTTTCCACTTATTTATTATTATTTTTTGGGGGCACGTGCCGGTTGCGACGGCTAAGAAAACACAGCTGAAGTTGGCTTCGAAGGTCACTCCATTGCCTTGCTATGACGTATGCGCAATTTTATCGCCCGCGCAATCTTATACCACCCTACCCTACCTACAGGTACACACATTAAGTTAATAATAATAGGTATTTGAATTTTATTAGACTTAGGTGTCAAAAGTTTATAGGGGCTGTCCATTAATCACGTGAGGCTCAACAGGGGGGGGGGGGGGGGGGGGGGGAGTTTCGGAAAACAGGAGGGAGGGGTATATTGAGATATCACGTGTATTTATTTTACCTAAAACTCGCGATTTTTCTCACGATTCTTAGTTTTCTAGCATTAAATAATGAATAAAAAAAATACACGTGATTTTGGCTGGGGGGGGGGGGGGGTAGTCTAAAACCTCACCACGTATCACCATGGGGGAGGGGGGGTTAGAAAATTGCTACATCACGTGATTAATGGATAGCCCCATAGACCTTAAGCCCTTAAGGTATGGAGAGCAATTAAATAAGAACCTGCCTTATAGGATAGATAATGCTGCCGCTCAAGACTCCTGCGTCTCAGCCTGCTAAACCTAAGCTGGTACCTAAACCTGCCATTGATTGGAAGTAGATGAATATGTGAATACTTATCTACTTATCTCATATTTATGTCAAAACTTGAAAATAAAAATTTTGTGGCAACACAAAATCTGGGAACGTGCCCAATAGATGGCAATAGGTTCACCTTCCAAGACTAACGGTTATATCTGCCTACCACTTTGGCGCAATATAAGGTGCGATGCGATGATACAAAAATGTGTAGGTAGGTACTTCATATAAATTTATAGGTAATCATAGTTAGCATGTTGACGACTTCTGTTTGCATCAATTATTTCTATGGCCACGTATTCACTAGATCGATTCCGAATTGGGTCACTATCATAAACACAACTGTTACTGACTGACCATCACATTGTTACGTCCTCATTTAACCACCAATAACTAAGCCCAAATATTTAAATAACATGAAACACTAAGCCCGAAAATATTTAGGTAAATATTCGAAAAAAGAACGTGTAATTTTGTTCGAAATTCAAATTGTAAGGTGATATAGTGGTTATTCAACCAGCACTAAGCTTGAAAATGAAGCACCAGCAAGTGAGCGTCGATTACTGGGTGATGGCGAGGACCATGTTGACCTATGGAGTCCTGTCTGTACTTGGATGGTTCATGTTCAGACTGTTCAACGCTGTATTCACGCTGCCGCGACGGTTGAGAACGCAACAGCAAAATATACAGGATACTTTGAAGGAATTTCAGGTATGGCATCTACCTACCAAAGATTACCTAATAAATAAGGATTTCTTTGCTTCAAAATGACATATTTTTATGAAGTCCCAAGATTAAAAGTCACTATTTAGGTAAGACGCCAACAGTGATCAGTCAGTGGTAAAATGGCGGTCCTGTGTTTGACAGCCTCAATAGGTCATATGTTTTGCCTCGCTTAAAACAAAAATGGCCGCTTTTGTTCCATTTCTTTAGGTACCTACAATTACTCTTTGGTACAGTTCTATTTACAATTACTTCAATAATTAAACTTTTTCCCCCGCTATTGTACCACGAAAGCTCTTTTTGACGATCCTGAATATCCTGACTTCGAGCAGTACCATTCGAATTGGTTAGGTTACTTTTCTTTAATTCATCCGTCTTTGTATGTTTGTTTATTGGATAAGCACACAAAAACGTCAACTCTCTGATATCACAAAAAAGATGGTCTAAGGGTGCTGAAGGTAGCGCTTATTTACAAACTTACTAATGAGGATAAACGTGGGTGTTTATACCTACTTTTAGATTAAGTATGTACTTAGTACAGTAGCCACTTACCTGCCTAATGTTACAAGTTATTCCCCTAACTGATTTCAGAGGAGATGTCCAGATCTAAACATAACAGAAGAAGACCTGAAAGAAGCTGAGAAGGAATTTGAAGAGTGGGCCAAAGAGGCTGACCAGAAACTGAAAGACAATGGCAAACCAGAAACTGCATTGGAACCTACTTCAGCTGATGAAAAATCTGAGGCAACCAATAGTGTCGAAAAGAAAAAATCTATTTAAAATAAGACCCTTTTTCTTCGTCATTTATTATATTCAGTGAAAAACTTAATAAATACATAGTACATTATGTAGCCATATATTTCAATGTATGTAGCTGCTTATTATACCTAACATGATTACGATTAATCGTTGCCAATTTATTCATTTTTTTTAAATAATTATATTAATTGTATATTGGAGGCAATGATATATTATAAATACATCATTGATTGGAGGTAGGTATTTAGCACCCCGTTTCTGATTTGGCTTTGGCATATCGGAAGCTTAGGTATTTGGTTCAATTTCCGTTCAAAGTATTCTCTTTCCGGCTTTTACTCTCCCACTTCGCACGGTCTTGGTTGAAGACAATACCTACGCTTGCACTCTATTACGTAAAATCAAAACAGCTGGCGAAATATTTCCAATTTTCTCACAGGAATGTACCTACTGCCGTGATTTTATAGAAGAAGGCAATCCAAAACATAGTAGGGTTGTCACCCTCACAGCTAACGCTTTGACGCGGCTGCTGCCCAATTTGAGGGGTCCGGAGGACTCCTGCCGGAGACTCTATAGCCGGGTACTCATTAGCGAGCCGTAACCGTAACTTCTGTGATACAGCGTAGGGTTCTAATGTGTACGCTTGTAGTTTAGGCTCTACAGTTTAGGCTCACGACGTCGCCGGAACGCTTTCACCGAGCGTACTCATTTTGAGAGCTGTAACTGTAACCAAACAGATACAGTAACGAGGTTCTAATGTGTACGAGGAGGCCACTGATAAGCTGGATCGGCGCAGCTCACTTGTGCAGCATATATACTTATAAATGTCTTACTCGATGATCGCAGCGGCTAGCAACCTGTCCTGTTGGTCCTCTTGACGTCCACGAGCGCACTGCGAGCGCCCTTTGATTCGCGGCAAAAACCGACAATCGTCGGCTCACTGCGAGTCGCTCGTGTAGCTTTCGTTGCAGGCTCGCAAACCACGTACACACTATGTTTTTGGTAACAGTAACGGTTACAGTTACGTGCAACGTTACGGGTTCAGAAATGAGTACGTTGTAAACGTCGGCTCACAGCAAACCGCACGCGTACCGCTCGCTGCAGGTTAGCGAACCACGTACACACTATGCTTTTTGGTTACAGTGCATGCAACGGTTACGGTTACAGCTCGCTAATGAGTACCCGGCTTATGCGGGTGTCGTGCGGTCCATGGCTCTATACGGGTGCCCCGTATGGGCGGACAACCTGAAGGCCCGGCACGTAGACCGGCTGCATAAACCGCAGCGGATAGTGGCCATCAGGGCCATCAGGGGGTACCGCACGATATCCTTTGGAGCAGCGAGTCTCCTTGCCGGATCGCTACCGTGGATCCTGGAAGCGAGAACCCTTTCGGCGCTATATCGGTTCCGAAAGGAGGCGCGGGAGCGGGGACACGATCCTGAGCCTGAAGAAATTCGGGCCGTGAGATCCCGACTCCACAGGGACATGGTAGCGGAGTGGGAGCTACTACTTGGGCGACCACGCGCAGGGCACGCCGTAGTAGCGGCGGTAAGACCCATCATGGGGGAGTGGCTGGAGAGGCCACCCGGCGGCCTCTCGTTCTGGATGACTCAGATCATCACCAATCATGGATGCTTCGGGCGGTATCTGCATCGGACAGCGAAGAAAGAGCCAACGTCCGAGTGCCATCAATGCGACGCGAGCGAGGACTCGGCGCTGCACACGCTCACCGAGTGTCCGGCGTGGGAGACGCCGAGACGGGAGCTGGTGGCGACCTTGGGAGTGAGAGTTCTCACGCTCGCCACTTTGCTCGCAGCGATGGTTCGCTGCGCGGATGCGTGGGCCGCCGGCGCCTCCTTCTGTGAGCAAATAATGCTCGTGAAGTGGGCGGCGGAGCGGGAACGAAGGAGAATCGCAAACATTGCGGCCCGCGAGGAGCGCAGGAGAATCGCTAACCGCGCATCCCACAACGAGCGGCGGCATGGGGGCGCTCATGGGGGACCTCCGTCCCCCATGAGCGCGGGCCTGGGGGTGACGGGTGGAGCCGCCTGTCACCCTAGCAGAAGCAGGCCGCGGCGCGCATTGCGTGCCTTCCCATACCCGGGGGCGAGTTGGGGACTTCGTGGTCCCCACACCGGAAGAGGCAACTGACGGCCCACAGACGGCGTGCGTTTTAGTCGGTTCGAGTCCGACATAACCTCCTCCTCCGGCTCCGGCGGAGGAGGTATCCGTGGGGATTTTTCGCACGTTAAAAAAAAAGTAGGGTTGTCACCTCCTGGTGAAACTATGTTTATATGCCCGACAATTTGCTTGACCTAGGAATCTGGATCTGGGAATAATTATTATTAGTTAGTATAGAATAAGAAAATAAAAAGTGTGTAATAGAAATATATTTTAGCCGATAAAAACATTAAAAACAGTAAGATGTTTTATTATCCTAATTAAATAAATTAATAAGTAATAATTATAAGTAGGCGTATTGCAGAATTATTTTTTTATTGAGATGCAGCTCTAGCAACGGTCAAGTAGTTAATTATCTTTAGAGTTCTACGAGGAAAACAAAAATATAGACAGAGGGCAGTGGCGGGAGGCCCCTATAGCGATAGCCCATTCCTGCCGGCTTGCTCTGCAAAGATAAATTCCATAAAAGAATTTCATAAAAAAATCCTATGGTCATTCTATACCTTATGCTTCGTTTACATACTCGCGGCAGAGCGAGGGAAGTGGCGAGAGAAGTGGGCAGGGACGTGGTGTGAATGGTATATTCGTCATGCCGCGAGTAGTGCCGCGTATGTTGCTGCGAGTGTCGGCTTGGCAGCGCGAGAAGGAGCGGCAATACTAGCGCGATGAAGCATTCACATACTCGCGTCGCGCACACTTCGCATCGAGCGCTCGTTGTGTACGCGCGTGTCACAGTCACAGGATTACTTCGAATTTATTATCATGACAATGACGCAACCAATCGAATGGTCCAACGAAAAATCAATAGAATTTATTGAAATGCTTGCTACGGATCTAATTAAATAATATAGGTAATACATATGTATATAAAAGATAGGTAGGTAGGTACCTACCTACCAAACTAGAATAGGTAGGTACCTACCTACCTACCAAACTAGAATAGGTAGGTACCTACCTACCAACCTATTTGGTAGGTAATCAGGCTAATTTGGTAGGTACTACCTACCTACCTACCTATTCTAGTTTGGTAGGTAATTAGGCTAATTTGGTAGGTAGGTACCTACCTACCTACCTATTCTAATTTGGTAGGTAACCTACTTACCAAATTAGCCTAATTACCTACCTACCTATTTTAATTTGGTAGGTAGGTAGGTACCTCTACCTACTAAATTAGAATAGGTAGGTAGGTAGGTACCTACCTACCAAATTAGCCTAAGTATACTGACCAAACAGGTAGCTAGGGTACCTACCAAATTAGAATAGGTAGGTACGTAGGTACCTACCTACCAAACTAGAATAGGTAGGTAGGTAGGTACCTACCTACCAAACTAGAATAGGTAGGTAGGTAGGTACCTACCTACCTACCTATTTGGTAGGTAATCAGGCTAATTTGGTAGGTACTACCTACCTAACTACCTATTTTAATTTGGTAGGTAATTAGGCTAATTTGGTAGGTAGGTACCTACCTACCTACCTATTCTAATTTGGTAGGTAACCTACTTACCAAATTAGCCTAATTTACCTACCTACCTATTTTAATTTGGTAGGTAGGTAGGTACCTCTACCTACTAAATTAGAATAGGTAGGTAGGTAGGTACCTACCTACCAAATTAGCCTACCTACCTCTTTTAATTTGGTAGGCAATTAGGCTAATTTGGTAGGTACCTACCTACCTACCAAATTAGCCTGATTACCTACTAGCTAAGTATCTAAGTAGATAGCCTAGCCTAATAAAATGCCTATACTGCATTCGGTTAGGTGTCCACTTAACTAAAGTCGTCCATCTCCATGGCAAGGCGAATACTGTATGCGGGGCAACGCGATGAACATCGCGATGATGCGAGTGTTGGGCAACGCGATGAACATCGCGATGATGCGAGTGTTTGAATGCTAGGGCATTATTCGCGTGAACATTGCCGGCAAGGCGATGAGCAATGCGAGCGGCAGTATGTAAACGCGGGGTAACAGGTAAGATTTTTCCACCGGGTACCCTTTTGAAAATTTTCACCTTTCGCCACTGATAGAGCCAAGTGTACGGTAGAGTGAATACCTATGACAGAACACTGTGTTTTATCTGTAGGCAACAGATATAACTCCGACCACGTAGTACCTACCTATCTTGGACCTAAATCGCAAGACAAACGAGGCTCTGGGCTCTGGCGCCCGCGGATTGCTTTATATAATCTATGCTTGGTGAATTTGAGTTCGTCCACCGCCATAACACCCTTTTTTTTTTTTTTTTATCGTGCGTAAAATCCCCGCGGATACCTCCCCCGCCGGAGCCGGAGGAGGAGGTTATGTCGGACTCGAACCGACTAAAACGCACGCCGACTGTGGGCCGCCAGTTGCCGGAGGTGAGATTGTTGTAGCCATATCCCTCGCACCCCGGCCGACCCAGGGCCATATCTCTCGATCTGGCCCTCTCCCGATGTGGGGACCGTAGAGTCCCCAACTCGCCCCCGGGTATGGGGAGGCACGCAATGCGCACCGCCGCCGTGGCCTGCTTCTGCTAGGGTGACAGGCGGCTCCACCCGTCACCCCCAGGCCCGCGCTCATGGGGGACGGACAGGGGCGTATTTAAAGATTTGGCGCCCCGGGCCACTTAGGTTTGCCGCCCCCAAAGCAGGCGCGGTCCGAGGGGGGGGGGGGGTCACAGGGGACATGACCCCTTCCAAAACCATGCACGTCATATTTAAAAGTCCCAGCACGAGGGGAGGGGGGGGGGGTTAAATTTCTTAAGGAATTTCCGAAGTGACCCCCCCCCAAAACTTCAAGCTGCGACCGCGCCTGCCCCTATGTGACGTTCGCGTTCACCGTTAGCCTGCGCCCAAGGGGCTGACACAAAATAGGGGTCCGTCAGAAATTGCTGGAGATTTTCAAGCCTGATTCGTGAGATCTCTATCTTCTGGTGCGAGGGAAGTGACTTCCATCGATCTCTCCACTAACCCAGGCTCCCAACCAGAATCCCTTCAAGGGGAAATATTTGCATTCCATTCCATTAAAGCGCCCTACGTAGAAGATGATATCGCAACCAAAAATCACTTAAGTACAGCAATAGCTTGTGAAGAATGATGTTTTATGGCTCAAAGGCAACAGCAAAAGCACCGCTTTGGGAGTTGGGACCTGGCAGCTCTCTAGGCTCTAAAGGCACTCGGATCCCGTTTTGAAGGGCTCTATAACATATGCCTCAAGTAGAGACAAATTCCGAAAATTTGAAAGACAGGAAAACTGGTCCTCTTCTGCAAAGTTGCAAAGTATTGATGGACAAGGTGTGCAGTCATGCAGGTGTTTTAAACGAATTATTCCTCGTGAAGTGCCACATCGAGCGCCTTACAGGAGTGAGGCTGAATTTGGTAGACAATAAATTTGGTTATAGTCGGGAGCACCGTGGATGCGGGCCCTGGCGCGCTTGAGGGCCCTGGTGGAAGAAGCAGTGGCACGGCGAGTTGATGCTGGCAGTGTCTATTGTTGCCTACGTCTTTAACATCTTGCCATGGAGCTGCATCAGAGCTGCACTCTTTCAGCACGGGGTGCCTCTCTATCCTCGCGTCATTGTCGGGGCTTACTTTTCGGTGAAAGCCAGTATCTACCCATGTAGGACAGGGCTTGGTAAGTGAGATATGTGGCGGGGTGTTCCGGCTGGCGCGGATCTGGGGCCGCTTCTGTGGAACATCGGCTAGGACTGGATGGTGTCGGCACGAAATCAGAAGCAACCAAGTAAGCCACAGCTGGAGTTACCCAAGTCCTTAGACGTATTTGGTGACTGGATCTGAAGTGGGCATACCTGGTTCTCTTACTTACGAACCCTTTCCTGGCCAATTGATGTGTGGGGAGCACAGAGGCTGCCCATACACCACCTGGCAGTCCTTAAATAGACTTCGGATGCAGGTCAGCCGAAGTAACAAAAACCGAATTAGATGGAGTTTCTCAGATAAGGTGGACCCAGGCACCACAGTGTGAATGCGGAACTACAGTAAGGTAGGCGCTAACGTGTGCTGCATGCCTAAGCACGTGTACACCGCAGGAACTCATGGGTGCCTCTGAGAACGCCATCAGGGTGGTTGCACACTGGGCAAACAAAATATGACATATGTCGTCGACTCGACAAAAGGAGAAGATTAGCTCGGATGAGGTGATGCTCGAAGGGGGTTCTCACACGTCTTCGCTGCCGATAACGCGATAGAGGTATCACAGTAGCTTCTCCTACCAGCTGACGCAATGCGCCCAGCTATGGCTGCTTCGGTGAGTTCCTGAGACATACAGATCAGGAGCCGACCCCTGCAATGCCACCTCTGCCTGGGCTCCTCCATGTATATGCCACTTCACGCGTTGTATTCTTTAAGCAACCGTCAGAGCGGGAAACCTCTCGCCGCAGGTCCTGGCGGTAGTTATGGCCGTCTGCGAGGGGTGATTATTCCTCGTGAAGTGCCACATGCGGTCTCGGTTTAAAACCGCACACCGTCTCTGTCGGGTCTCAATTATCGGATGTAAAGTTACCCAATTAGATATTTCCCTCGCAACCCGGCTGACCTTTTAAGATAGCTCCTTCGGGGTCGGTGTCCCCATTGAACCCCGGAAAGGTACGGGTTTCACCGCCGCGTTACCGGTCTGAATATATTGGAGTAACAGACGACCGCACCTGTCGCCCCCAGGTCTCGGGGAACCAGCCGCCCCTTAACTGCTCTTATCTATGCTCTCTGCTAGTCATAAGGATACGTGGAAACCCTATGAGTAGCCATTTACAGCGCCGCTACCACCTCGGCCGGAATTAATCGTAGGCGGTAGCGTCTCCCTGCGAGAGAAAGGCGCTGCCGTCTTCGGCGCCCAAGCTGCTTGGCCCCAGTTACACCGTACTTGAACGCAAATGTTATTTAGGGTTTTCTAATTTGAATGCAATTAAAATAATGAGTGACATAATCATATTAAAAAAAAAAAAAAAAAAAAATATACGTAATATTTTAGAGCAAGATTAAGGCGCCCAGAGATAGACGTTCGGGGCGGCATTTTGTGAGGGGCGGCGGAACCGCCCCGAGCGTCTATCTCTGGGCGCCTTTTAGAGCAAGATTAAGGCGCCCAGAGATAGACGTTCGGGGCGGCATTTTGCTAGGGGCGGCAGAACCGCCCAGAGCGTCTATCTCTGGGCGCCTTTTAGAGTCAAGATTAAGGCGCCCAGAGATAGAAGTTCGGGGCGGCACGTTGCGAGGGGCGGCAGAGCCGCCCCGAGCATCTATCTCCAGGCGCCTTTTAGAGCAAGATTAAGGCGCCCAGAGATAGACGTTCGGGGCGGCAGGTTGCGAGGGGTGGCGGTACCGCCCCGAGCGTCTATCTCTGGGCGCCTTTTAGAGTCAAGATTAAAGCGCCCAGATCAGATCTTCAGGGTCGGCAGCACGAGTGTGAAGCCCCTGGTGTTGCTTACGTCCATAGGCCACGGTAACCACTTTCCATCAGGTGGGCCGCACCGTGTGCTTGTCTGCAACCTAAGTGGTATAAAAAAAAAAATTAGACGCGAGGGGCGGCTCCGCCGCCCCTCGCAACCTGCCGCCCCGGGCCATGGCCCCCTTGGCCCTAGGGTAAATACGCCTCTGGGGACGGAGGTCGTTCTGCGACCTCCGACGCCCGAGTTGCCGTCGCTCGTTACGGGCCGCGCGGTTAGCGATTCTCCTACGCTCTTCGCGGGCCGCCACCGCCATAACACCCTGTGCTATCCTCTAAAGACTCCTAAGATTCGTGTACTGCGCGTATAGAGCACATTTTAGGTCCAAAATACGTGTCCGGAGTCCGGACTTCCGGAATTATAGGTAGGTACATCTAAGTAATTCGATACACCTTTCTCTGACCGGTAATTTTGGTCGAAATCTAGACTGCACGCGAATTAACTTTTTTTCTAGACAGGCCGCATAGCGGTACTACTCGAGTAAAACTAACCAAACTAGTTTTTTTTTTCTAATAAATTTAATAGCGCCAGTTCGCTATCATTCGTTTTTATATGATACAGATATCTAATGGTGTATGGGCCTCGCCAAGATCTACAGGGCCCAACATAATCTAATCTATGAAGGGATCTACTGCTGCTTCCTCCGTCATCCATGAGCGCAAACCTGGGTGTGATAGGTGGAACCGCCTGTCATCTTAGTGCAGAAGCAGGGTAGAAGCATGCCGGAGTGGAGTGGCGCGATGCGTGCCCCTCTTCTCCACGGTAAGACAGGGACACCGTTCCACACCCGAGACTTCCAAACCGGAAATGACCAACGGTTAGCTAGTGTGTGGCGAAAAATGCTTCTTAGGTCACTTTATCTTCATGTAGACGCATTTTCCTGATTAGGGGAAGGTGAGGTAATACGATCCCTGAGAGTCAAATGATCCCCCTCAGTAAATCAGTGACAACTAGTGTCATCTATCCAAATGCGCATGGAACATGTTCTCCACATCCTTGCCAGTTGCTTCTCCAAATGGCATGACGGTGCGAGCGCTTGGCGTGATTTTATTAAAAAATAATCAAAAAGTGTGGCTCTGATCTAAGGTAAGCATGTTTTTGGACTCTCATTGCTTTTTACGTGTTCGTATTTATTGAAATGTTGTTTTACTTGCGGGTATGAATAGCAGTTAGCTAATATTTAAGCAGTGTTCGATCACCGCACACGGTATTTGAATGTTATGTTTTGATCGATATCTTGGAAATTTGTGTTTGGGGCGAAATGATCCCTTTCTTGTGTTTAAAATGATCCCTGGAATCGTTTTACCCCATTAGTATTTGTTATTTTTACATATCATGTCGATAATATTATACGCCAAACTAATCGCCTGAATTGGCTTGAAGAACAAATGCAAAAGGCATTAGATGCCGTCTACACACTACACTACGCTTAAAAAAACTTAGGGAGGAGTTGCGGCTTCTGGCCGATATTCTGCCGAGGTCGAAACGACCTGACAGAAGGAAACAACCCTTCTGGCCAGCGTGGAGATAGTAGGCTAAACACCCTCACAATGCACAGACGCGAAAATAAAAGGCCCCCAGTTCTCGGTGGTCCCGCTAATGCCAATCCCCGGTTCAGGCTTTTCGGAGGCTACTGAAACCAACTTTTTTTTTATACCACTTAGTTGGCCGACAAGCACACGGCCCACCTGATGGGAAGCGGTCACCGTGGCCTATGGACGTATGCAATACCAGGGGCGTCACACTCGCGCTGCCGACCTTGAAGAAATCTTTTAATGCCCTTCTTGAAGAACCCCATATTGTAGTCGCTTGGGAAAACCACCGCAGGGAGTTCATTCCACAGCTATTCCAACTAACTACTGCTGGCAGCTTAAAACTGCGGTACACTACGGCTGGACGAGCACCTCACCGAACTCGAGGTGGAACTTGGTCGCATAAACTGGCAGATATTGGGACTGTCAGAGGTCCGAAGAGAGGGTGAGGACACGACAACCCTTAAGTCAGGCGACCTGTTCTACTTTTTTAGAGTTTATTTGTTTACTAGTTATTTGTCCATTGCTTGAATAGGTATTTTGTTAATTTTACAAACCTTTTAAAACTTTGTTGCAATGTTTAATGCTTAGTTTTGTTGATTGAGTACCTAGTACATAATTACAAAAAAAGATTTCTTATGAAACTAGAACACTGCAATAGTTTTGTCTAACTTGCTTACATACTTAAATTGTTATGAACAATACAAATGATTAAAATAAACAACTGAATGTTTTATGTCACTGATATTTATTACTTATGGTATAAAATGATCCCTGGGATTATTTTACCCCTACCCCAGGGATCATTTTATACATGGGTGTGTATAAAATGATCCTTTTCTAAACTTTTACAAAAACCTCTGATACCAAAAAACTGCATACATATAATAGAAATTAAGTATGCAGTTACAAAGTTCAGTAAATTCACTACCTCCAACAATAGAAATTTTTCAATTTTGCCTCTAACTTTAGCCACAGTTAAGTTTTTCCCTTAAGGGGATCATTATACCTCACCTTCCCCTACATCCGTGGCCAAGATGACCTCGGAGCTCAAGGTCCGCCATCCGGCTATTCCTTTTCCCTGGCATCGAGACCCGAGACTGTATACGGTGTTTGTCGCTTCGAATCCACCCCCGATGGCCACCATTATAGTCTGGAATAACAGCTATTTAGCCCTGGAATAGGTTCCCATGGGTAACGGGTGGAGTCGCGAGCTAGGCTAGTGTGTAAATAATGTAGATAGCTATTACAAAATGCATTGCGTTATGCTCGCAGGCGCGTCATTACGACTAGACAACCTAGACTGAAAGCGAGTCAGCTTTTTAGACAGGCGGTATAGCGGTATACTAAGTAAAAGCGACCAAACTAGTTAGCCACCTTTAGTAATTCCAGTTCATCATTGCAGCTTTTAGGGTTCCGTAGGTAGGTACCCCAACGTACGGTGACTTCGCCGTCGCCGGTCCAGCCCCCCTAGACAAATGGCAATTCGTTGCTCGGTGTATCATGGAATAGAATAACGAATGTATAGGATTTGACGTTTTTGACATTCGTTGACGCCTGTCATATACGTCAAATCCACAGGGGGGCCCCGTTCAACATATAGAAATTCTAGTTATACAAATATGAGGCAAACATGAATTGAACCTTGATTATATCACTTTGTCTCTTTTTTTCCAATATACAGTTGTGTCTGCTAAAAAGAGACAAAAAATTTAAGTTATTGCTCACTTGGGAAAATGAGTATGAGAATTTGACAGCGTGCCGACGGTACCAACATTTATGAATGATTTGCGCCAACATTATGAATGATTTGCGACAGCCATTGTTGAATTTTTCTAGAACATACTACTACAAGCATAATAGTGATGTACTCCAATAAAAGATTTGACGACGAAACTATTCTTCTTTACAAAAATGTACTCTTTTGAAGAAATACGAATTGACAAAATTGTAATGTCTTCTGTTTTTCCGTATTAGAACTGGGCAATTGTGGTATTGTTAGAAACGTCTTGATCATCCGCTGGTTATAGGCAATATGACGTGTGAATGACTCTCTGAAACTCTGACTATAATGAAAAAAAACTTTAGATATATAGACCGTGTTTGGTATGAAATTAAAGGGCTCAATTAGCACATTAAAAACATGTATACATTATTAGGTGTTGCTTGCACCAAAATAATACAAATAAAAATCAAGTTTCAAACTAAAATCCGACTACTGCAAATCACGCTCTAAGAAGTATTAAGCAAGAAAATATCAAGAATAGCCGTGGTCGTATACCATTTACTCTAATAAAACAATACATTCTAGAGATTCGTGATTTTGCAGTAGTCGGGTTTTAGTTTTAAAGTTATGGTTAGTACACTTTAACAGGTAGTATAGAAAGATATCGACAAATGTTACGATAATAGAAGGTAATCCCTAGCATAGTAACCGTCGGCAAACGTTCATTCATAAAAATGGAACGTAGGTAATACACGTTAATTCTGTAGGTATAACCCATCTGTTATATTATAAATTTATGGTCAAATCCCATACATTTGGCATTCTATTGTACAAAACGCCGGCCGACGAATTGCCACTTGTCTGGTTGCCATAATTAAGTATATTTCAGCTTATAGAGTTTCATTGAAGAGCCTGAAGAGCGAGTGACGAAGCGTGCCACACGTGTCTTCCAAACATCGTGACACCGCGTGCATCTTGTCGCGAACTCACTATCATCGCACGGCGAATCTTCAGGGGTTTGCGTACTCCACTTTGAGGAAACCCATATAAATATATTGATCACTCCTATTATTGATTAATGTCAAAATACGTGTCATTTCCAAACATTAATCATTCTATCATCACTAACATTAATCATATTCATCATATTCGAATTGTTTTCGTTATCACCAATGGATTATGGAAGTCAGATGGCAGCCGCTTATTTTTTTTTTTTAGTCCGTCAATCGACTCGCTAGGTGATAAAAAACTGACGTGCAGTCCAGAAGATACGGACCACGGGAGATATCAATATCACGACTAATCAAGAGCAATAACGAAGCTCAGCTATTTTCCCTGCCTTGGTTTTTTCAAGCGACAAAATAAGGGCTTCTTCAAGAAGAGCATTGGAAGGTTCACCGGATCCCCTTTTATATAATCACCACGGCCGTTCGCCACTGGTTGGTTGGTAGGTACCTACCGATACAAAATAATAATATACATAACAATAGAAACTAACAAGTAGGTAAGTTAGTACGTACCTACCTACAAATAGACTGTCTTATCACTACGAGCGATGTCTATCAGACAACCTTGGCAGTCTAAAAATTTAATAAGAGTGAAATTATACCAACATGTAGGTACACAAACATACCTACACACCACAGATTATGTTATCACTAATATCTACATACATTTCGCTCATGCAATACCACTTTTAATTATTATGCAAACTGTAATTCGGCAAATAGGTTATTTTATGTTCCCGTATGTTTTTCATTCTCACGGTGAGCTTGTTGCTATCAACTGGGCACTTTTTTTTATAAAATACTGGGTATTTTATAAATTATTGATAAGGATTGGGTAGATTTTATTTTTTCTATTTTATCCCTATTACCTACAAATAAATGATTTAACACACTGAATAAATAAAGGACATTGAAAGATCATTTTTTTACCTATTCATTACTTTATTTTTTCATGATTATGTAAATCTAACATAATACATAAAAAGTTTGAAACGAGTAACTATGATATGTATCCTCAGAACTTACCGAATGTTTTAACATTTTAATCAAAAGAAACATAATTGACTTGACAATCATCCAGCATTAACCCGTTAGGTACTGGGTTTTGTTTTCTAAATAGGTATTTTTATTTATTTTTAACCGACTTCTAAACAAGGAGGAAGTTCTCAATTCGGATGTTTATATATTTTTTATATAAGACTACAATAGTAGAGTAAAAGCAACACATAAAACCCGTATAGGTTTATCTAGGGTAGGAGTGTGCATTTTATATAAAAAAAATACCTATTAATAGGTACAGGTGTCAATTACTTATTATTAGTAGATAATGAAATAATTATTCCTACGCAGTTGTTTACAATTTTACATCGCGACCTTCGTAATCGTTAATTGTCAATATTGGTCATAATAATGTTGAGTGTTAACCCTATCCCGCTGATGGTGATGATTCTGCTGTCACAAAATTCAAGTGACCAAAAAATCACTTATGTTGTTTTGTCAAAGCGAGCATCCGAGGGGATTGCCGTACCTACTATAAAAAGGGAAAAAGGCTCTCAGCAAGACCTACGGGGCCAAACCAACCCGGTACACTTGCTGAATCGACAGACGAGGCTCTGGCGCCGGCTTTCGGCTTTCCTCTCGAGTTCGTCTGGATTTCTGACATCCGAACCAAAATCTGTAAGAGAAGCAGTTCCTTCCATTAAAGCCGTGGAAGCCAAACCAAAAATAGAAGGAGTAAACAGAGCCCAGACCTGGACAGGAGGAGAACAAATTACCTACCTAAATAGTTATATTGGCCTGTATAAAAACGAATAAAAAGAATTAGGTAGGTATGTACCAATCTACTACAATACATTGTCACCTATGTAGGATTAGGGTTTGACCTTGACCTTTATATTGTTATATTTTTGTATATGGAAGATTATTTTTATATTTAGGTACCTACAGACTTTTTGTCCTCAGTTGAGCAGTTCTAAATTGAAATGGAAAATCCGTTAGTGACTCTGTGATAGGTATCTTTTCTCAAGTACCTAGTCAAGCTTTTTCTAGCATTTTTCTATGTAAGAAATAACATTACGAACCATTTTCATAATAGGTACCTACTAGGGTACTTAAGTAATAATCAACTTGAAATCAAAACGACTGACAGATACCAGAATTGGATTCACTCCACGATTTTTATTAAATTATAAGAAAAAAAATATTTAGGTACCTCTCGAAATTCAAGTTCAAGTACCCACCGGTAGATGGCATAAAACTAAATAAAATAAAAGCTCGCGAAACCGGCCCGGAGGCGTGGTGCGAGCTTTCACCCCAGCTAAAATTTTATTGATCGCCAAAGTATGAATGCAATAGTAAATACGAATCGTATTCGGCGTGTTTTTGTTATCGTTGTTGGTCGATAATATAAAGAATATGTCCCCGATGTGTAGATAAGTTATCAATTCACCATTCGCAAGCAGTAAATAGTCATATTATTCAGTCGTACGTTCAGTGTGATCGACGAAAGGCGTGTCATTTGCTCAACAAACTAATAGTTCTACATGTGATTGTGATGTTGTGACCGGTCTACTAGTGGTGTCAAAATGACGAGGTCCAGTTATCGTCCACTTGTGCCGAGGTCTTCTAATGCCTCGTTGAATAACCGGGATAATGGGTAAGTTTCGGTTTTATTGTTTAATAATTTATCTAACAATGTGCAAACGAGTTAGTGGATACGGTAGTGTGCGAGATGTTTAATAATTTAATATGTTATTACCTCAACACTCGATAATACGACAGGTTTTGTAATAAATCGTTGAATATAGCGTCAGATATGTTGTTTTACTTCGGTCAAATGTCGAATGTACAATTTAATATAAGTACTTATCTGATCAAAGACCATTGAGGAGAGAATATTAGATTAAAGAAATACCCACATCATATTCTTAGATTTATCCATCTAATAATGTTACTTCTGCAAAATTTCTACTTTACGGGACAGCTAAAGGAAGTGTGTCTAACAGGAAACTTACTGTAACTTATTTCTTTTCCTTCTAAATGTATCATTATTTTACAAGAACATCTAAAGCATTAATAAGTTTGGGTAATAGGTATTAGCAACAAAAATGTGATTTCAGTTCTTAATCACATCAATCACATGTTACTCTTTTCTACGCATAGGTCGATATAAACCTATTGTTTACAGCTGAAACATCCTTTATTATCCACCCACATGGCTATCTGAGATGCCAATACTGCAAACACTAAAATAAACATTATTTAAATCGTTATTGTCGAAACCCGGAACAATAAAGTGAGCACAGATCACCACTTTACGAGCACTGACAGGTTACAGGAATTCAAACACGAGGATTTTCGAATTTAAAGATTAAAGAACTAAATCTGTGAATCCAATCTTAATTTACGGTTATCTCAAAATGTTCTCTCTGTCTAGACATACCTAAGATATTAGGTTTTTTTTATATAACTTTATATATCGAACCGCCACGTGGTTCCCGGTAGAGTAGAATTTGGGCCATCCCATCTCCTCCCATGCGGTGTCGTACAAGGCGACTAAGGGATAGGGCTGTTTAACATCAGACAGATATACGAGTATACAGCTCAGACTAAGCCTGTACATGGCTCGAGCCAACAAAAAGGTGCCCGAAAAACGGCAATACGCTCACCCCCTATTACGTGGGACCTAATACAATGATTGGTGAAATGTGAGTGTTAATTCACCTCTGCCTAACCCTCCGGGATAAAGGCGTGATTGTATGTATGTACCTATGTATGTATATACTTAAATGGCAGACAAGCACACAGCCTGCTCGATAGAATGTGGTTACCGTGGCCTATGGACGAGTGCAACACCAGGGGAGTCACACTCGTGCTGCCGACCCTGTAAAACAGAGAGTTTCTGTGTCTTCGACAAATCAGGACAAGCCTTTGGTCTTACCACTGACAGCATAACTCTCCAGCGAGCTCTGGCTACTGTACTCACCGCCGGGAACACGACACGAGGTTATTATTGCCGCGGTTTACAGAAAGAGCATATCTATCTGGGCATACTATTAGCGCAAAACATCGATTTTTTCCCCCTTTGTTACCGTCTACAAGCTTTCTTTACTTTCGTCCCTGCTGCCTTAAAACGAGGGGTACTGAGCTAACACCCCACATAATTACTTTAATTAACATTTTTTTTTGTCTTGAACACCCCTACATATTTTCTTCTGTGAAATTTAGATTTTTCGGGAAAATATCTGGTGCGAATACAGCATTAATTTTTTTTTAATTAATTCAGTTTTATTTAATTCAATTAATTCCTGAACAGAATAGTTATGTAATATTGTAAAAGTATAAGTATGTAGTTCGTAAATAAACAAAAATAAATAAGAGGAGGTTTTCCGGTTTTATTTTAGGAATTTCATAAGGGGCCAGGTGAGCTGAAAGAATGTATTGACCCGTTCACTTGTGAAACAGGTCAGCTATATGAATTAGGCTTTAACAAGTTAACAACTCAGTTATTTTTCACGCGAGTGACGGTATTTTAACTGACTTCAAAAAAGAGAAGGTTCTCATTTCGAATGTGTGTTCGGATTTGGATATAAGTCCATAATAATTCCGATAATATCTGCCACCCTCTATTTTGTGCTTGCAAACGTATAGGTACGACATATGGGCGCGTGTGATGAAGCAGGAGCTATATAGGGTGTATAATTCTCTCTGTCTCGCCCAGAAAATGAATGTTTATAGCTTGTCTTGGTAGCCCCCTTTGCCATTTAGTAATAATATAAATACTTTAGTTACAATATAGATACTTTAGTAATAATAACTGGTCTGGTTTAACTATTGGCAGAGCTTTGATATCGCCCAATATCGCTTTTGGGTTGTGAAGATCAGACAGATGGCATCACTTCACGTAAAATATCGAAGTCCAGCCAATTCCGCAGTTAGACTGGTAAAGCGGACCCTAGACTCCGAGGTGAAAGCTTCAGATGCGACTGGGATTAACGCTAGGATGATGAAGAAGAAGAAGTACCTAACAATATGTATCACTGGTAGGTAGCCCCACAGTACTAATTACAACTCGTGAAAATTAGATATCACTTCTTTTAATCGTAATTATAATACATAAGTACTTAGAAAGTTAACATACATAATTAATAACACTTGTCACTGGCCTAAGTGAAAAGTGATGGATACGGTCGACAAAAAGATACGGTTGCACCTAACTTTATATGAAAACTAGCTGCCCCGGCGAACTTCGTACCGCCATATTTTCGGCCCGCGTGGTATTCAAATCCCGTTCCCGCTGCACCCTTATCACTTAGGGGGAAGAAAATAGATGTTGGCCGATTCTCATAGATACCGGATAAGCACAAAAAATTTCATCAAAATCGGTCAAGCCGTTTCGGAGGAGTATGGCAACGAAAACTGTGACACGAGAATTTTATATATTAAAAGTGCAACCGTATCTCCTTTGTGGACTGTATTATATGTTCCTTCAATTCTTTTTATTGTTGCATAATGGAAAGGGCTTGTTATTAGTAACCGTTTTTCCCTCAATCTTATAGATTTGTGATCATTGACCTATAGTTCAAAGTTTCAAAATTCATTATGAGAACAGAGAAGTATCGTATTGCAATTATCCAAGGGCATTGACCACGAGAACTTTGTAACACGAGTCTAATAAAAATCTATTTGATATTCAATATTTATATCGCCATCTTTGAAGCAAAAGTTCTGTGATATAATATCCTTGAAGAAAACCGTAGTATTATGGAGCCGATATTCTTTACTGACTTAAGGGTTACCATAAAAAAATATTGTTATGGGATAAAATCTACTACTTATCTTCAAAAATTAGTTCAGTTCAGCAGAATTTTCAGAGTTGCCTCTTTTTCATAAAGTTCAATTTAAATAATTCAGCATTATAGTCAGAATGGAGAATCCTTAGGGTTGGTCCCCACATGTGATCGCCCATAATTTATACCAAGATCAGACGACGGGAGCCATAGAAAATCAACATTTCCTTTGAAGACTAAAGAGGTCTTCAAAGGAAATGCCAAAAATCATATTTAGTGAAATCTGGACGTTTATACACCTTTGCCGACCCCTTCGGGAATATATGAGATGCTTTTTGAAACACATGTGAGTCAAATAGAACTGGCAGTGTTAAAAATAGCTGCATCACAAAATCCGAAAAAATACCCGCGGCTGGTGACAATATTATCCTAAAACTTAATAAACTATTACTGCCTTCGTTAGGGATATACAGATACAAACGGACATAAGAATGATTTGAAAATCCCTTGAACTAAAATGGGACATGTCCAATAAAACCCCGACAGCATGTACAACGTATCGAGGCAGATGTAATAATGCTGAATAAAACGTTTCAAATCAAACCTTGCCTATTTTTATGTGAGTTTCATTGATTGCCTCTTTCCTATTGAAATCGAGAGGTTTGTTTGTTTGGAAGAGATTCTGACATAATATTTGCAGCCTTGGAGAAATTACCTTGAGTTTGGCAAACACGAGATGACGCAATCAGCCCTTTATCAGATAGTTGGGGTTGGAGATCGTCTTTCAAACGCCCTTTGGTAGACGCTTTCACTTCCCACGCGTTCTAATAATATGCCCTATTATTATATTATACCTAAATTATTATTTAGCGTCAAAAATAGTTATTGGCATTTCGCTTCATGGCACTAATTACTACCTTTTTTTCGTGCGAAAAACCCCTCGGATATCCGGGGCGGGGGTGGTTATATCGGACTCGAACCGACATAAACCGCACTCCGTCTTAGGTTTTCAGATGCCGTGGTGCCTAAAAGATATCCCTCGCACCTCGACCGACTCAGGGACAGGTTTCGAAATGGCCCCCTCGAGGCGCTCCGTACTGCCTAGAGCCAAGAGTGATAGGTCTTATGGCACTACCCGCATAGCATCCAAGGTCCCCGCATAGTACCCTGGAGAAAACTCCGTCAGGTTTTAGTCGGTTCGATGCCCACATAGATATCATTCCTTACCGCTAACCCCTGATCTGCGCTGGAAGAATTAATTCAATTAATAATTCCTCACAGCATTGTCATAAATTGTTACTTACCTCACAGCACAAGGTAAGTTTAACACTTTTCAGTTTGTGTAACCGACTTCAAAAACGATGAAGATCCTCAATTTGCTATGGTGATCAGTAACTTAATGTGGTAAACACATATACCGATGACAAGATGCATCAAGCTAAAATTATTACGGCGTACCTAGGTAATATTATGACTTATGAGTATGACTCATCAAGGTACATTATGATGCACTAAAATTGTATACATTAAAATATAGTGTCGTGATTAGCACGAGGCTATTATGCAAATTCATTGGATGCGTAATGCAATGCGTTATATACTTTGGTATTCTCGTAGATGTGCTAAATCCAAATTTGTTAGAAGATGCCTCTTCACAGGGAGGTACGGAACCTCTTCATTGCACCGTTAGAGTAACCAAAGACCCCGGGGTCCGCTCTCCTAGTCTTTATCTAGACCTCTTTGCTTTTAAAGAACCAACCATAGACAAGGCCTGCGCCAGTGCCGGAATATTTGTGAAACCGCGCTTTGTAGATAAAACACGTGCGTTTAAGAAACTATGACAAATCATAGACCAGTATTAGTAATAAATCAGGTATAGTATATAATATGTATTACAAGCACATAAAACGTGATTTGATAGAGTCAAATTCTTTTTTTTTTCCATAAAATAATCATTTAAAAAAACTTCTACTGTATCATCATCTTCTCAGCCTTACTTCTGATTGAATTGGAAGCTTTCACCTTGGAGCTTGAGGTTTCCTTCCCCACCTCGAGCACAATTTTTCAAAGTGCGAATGTCCCCACGGATACCCCAACTTAACCCCCTGCCCCTCTAGACAAGTGGCAATTCGTTGCCCGGCGTATGATGGAATAGAATGCCAAATGTATGGGATTTGACGTATATGACAGGCGTCAACGAATGTCGAAAAACTGCACGTCATATTGTGGAAATTATCTACACGATATTAGTTCAGTATTATTTGCAAGAACAGGTCCCGGAATACATTATGCACACGCACAGGGCAGCAGAGGCGTTAATACATAATTATTACCGAAGAACCATCAGATACAATTTGCAATATTACATTGGTCTTGGACCACGAAACAAACCATAAGAATTTAAAGTAAGATTGAGATAATTATGACTTTTAAGAGGTGGAGGTAAGACCCCTGCTGGTCGGGCAAGTTAAAGGTCAACGACACAACTAATGGAAGCAATACCCTGCATTGTGGAAAGATTTTTGCTAATCACAGGGATTATACAGGTAATGGGGGAATGAAAAGGCAGTTTAAAGTGCTGTCGTTAGGGAGGTTGATAACCTTCTTTAATGGTGGAGAGATAGTAAATTTACATTTATACACTTTAAGTTACAAGGATAATAAATAGGCATGACATCATCATCTTACAAAGCTCCCGGTTGCATTTAAAGCTTTTAGGTTCACTTACTCTTTCTCCTTTTTTATACCACTTAGGTCGCAGACAAGTACACGGCCCACTTGATGGAAAGTGGTTACCGTGGCCTATGGATGAGTGCAACACCAGGGGAGTCACACTCGTGCTGCCAACCCTGTAACATCAGAGAGATTATGTGATGTCAACGCATAAGACCAAGCAAGTCAAGCTTTTGGTCTTCCCACTGACAGACCTCTCCTCTTTTAAATTTGACTTGAGCAGCCTACTGCCATCTGACATCCCTTCCACGTGGAGAAAGTCTGCGAAAGGGCCTCGTTCGTCAATAAACAAATGTAGCGACTTGCGCGTAAGGTGGGCTTGGTCTCTGGAGATCCTCGTAGTTCGTAGTCCCTAAAAATACTCAAATACTGGAAAAACTGATAGGCTACAAAAGGCTTTAAAGCCATTAGAGGTAGCTGGTGATGTGTGAGGATGGAATCAGATGTTGGGCTCATGTCTCTCTAATACGGAGGGAATCATCATCCGAGGCCAAGGTGAACTCGGAGTTCAGGGTCCACCTTCCGACTATTCCTCCTCCATTTCTCACGATCTTAGCGGCTATGGTAGTGAGACAATTGGCACGCATTTCACACTCCACGACGTCAAGCCAGGACTTCTTGGGCCTACCCCTTCTACCTAGATCCGGTGGGGGCGCGATGGCCAGGATTGTTTTTATACCACTTAGGTGGCAGAAAAGCTCACGGAAAGTAGTTACGAGGATGGATTCCTTGTCAGTGGCGAGAGGTGCGGTGAATTTGTTATCCACGTAGCCTGGTGGAGGTGGAGGGTATAAGGCGTGAGAATATGTAGGTATGTTACTTTTCACACATGGCAGCTATAATTATGATCTTTACACCATCGGCATAACAGCTTCGATAATGAATATTTGCAAAGGGCTCTAACAGATACGCTCTTGATTAGATATCGTTCATACCTCGTGTGACACGTGACATACTCGTAATTAGTACATACCTAACAGCTTTAGATAACCTACAAGTTGCAACATCGCCGTGTACCGAAAATCCATAAACCATAAATATTAGTTAAAGATCCCATAAAACAATACCCTCATCTGTTATTTGACTATAACAGGGTCGGCAGAGCGAGTGTGACACCCCTGGATTTTGATGCGTTTTTTTTTGTTAGAATGGTCTTGGTCAGACTTATATTCACGTTTGTTTGATTGCAATCCGTTGAGTAGAACCGGAGATAAGAGATCCACGTGGGCGGAGCCGCGGGCGGAAGGCTAGTAATATTTAAAATGTGTGTGTATAGTCTTCTTACTTTTTACATAACAGGCAACAATGAGTGTGCATTACATTATTAATGAGTGTACATTACCTCCATCTACCTAATATCAGGTGGCGTCAGCCATTGACTGATTCTAAACATGTCTTATGCGACACGTGCAATATCTACATTGTTTAGTCAAAACAAATGCGTAGATCTTCACTATGACAAAGGGAATGAGCATGTACGCATCTTGTGCATGTATGACGAACCAAAATATTAGAAACGTAAAGACTTGCACATGCACATACACACAAAAAATGTAGGCACTCCTACCTAAATGACGGAACCAATTTTCATAAAATTTCGTGCCTACGTGTTGTGGAGGTTCCTTGGTGTAGTTTCCCAATTGGACAGGTGGGTCCCTTTTTTATTCTACTTAGGTCGCGGACAAGCACACGGCCCACCTGATGGTGAGTAGTTACCGTGGTCTAGCAATCAGGTTGTAGGATTCTTTTCATTATTTTATGGAAAAAAATTCTAAGTGTTTTGATGGAACTTTGCTTGATTTAGATTCACAATGCTGTGTTGGTTCTTGCTGGAGTAGGGCCATCCCAGCTCTTCCTGTGGATGTCGTTAAAGGCGACTAAGGGATAGGGCTAGGGTTGCCAACTCTTTTTTCGAGAAAAAAAAGTACCTATATTTAGGTCTGAGAAGAAAATTGAACAGTATTTTAGAAAATAGTATTTTACAATTACATAAATTAATTTTAACAAAAAGTTTAACCGACTTCAAGAAACAAAAAAGAGGCACTAAAAAGCGAAAAATAACTGCGGTGCCTAGCCCGAAAGGCTTTTAATTATTTTATTTTTTTAGTAAGTTATCCGCTAGATGGCAATAGGCTCGCCCCCTATTACGTGGGACCTGAAATCATAGTTGGCGAAATGTGGGTGTTAATACACCTCTGCCTACCCCTTCAGAGATTTACAGGCGTGAATATATCTGTATGTATTTAGATTCACTAATGATGTGAAATATCATATGTACGTCTACATCAGCTCTACCACAGCGGCTGACGTTGACAAAACTAAACTACATTTTCTCAATTCAGAAATTTTCCACAACATTTTTTTAGATAGAACATACGAAAGGAAACTTTTATACCTAGTTAACATTAAAAAGTGAAATGTGACTTTTTGTAATGACGTCATTATTCAATGTATGGGCGAAATGTATTCTGCGGTTAATGTATGGACTTTATTACACGGGCAAAAACATCATCAAATCATTGGTCATGGCCATTCCATATCAACAACTTATATCGAGTAAATGTCTTCTTATTCTTTTTTATACATCACGCCTGATGCGAAGGGGTATGCAGAGCCCCATGTTGTCAGTTTAAGGTTTGGGTTCACGTATCATCTTGAAGCCGGAACAGTTTCAGTTTCTTCTTCCTTTCACGTTATTTTGACGGTTACGGAGGCGGCTTCTGGTCGATTACACCGAGAGAACAGATTGCACCAGGCTATCATCAATTGAATCTTCAGGTAAAGGCTAGTAACCTCAAGTGAGGTAGGTAGGTAGTCAAAATAGGCTGAACTGATTTGGAAATATGGTGGGGAGGTTGCTTAGAACCGGGAGACGGATATAGGATAATTTTTATCATGTTCCCGTGGGAGGTGACATAAACCCCAAATGTACGCGCATTAACCTCCCAATGACTGCACCAAATTAGATAATTCTTTTTGTTTTGTGTTCGTTATTGTGTGGCTAAGGTTTGACTAAGAAAATTAAATGAAGATGCAGCGGGAACGGGATCAGAATCCAACATGGACATTTGAATAGAAGGTACAGCGGGAACTGAATACCACGCGGGCGGAAAATATGGCAGTACGAAGTTCGCCGGGTTAGCTAGTAGGTACATAGTTAAAATATAAAAGTAAATGCACAAGATCAATCTAGCGCGGGTACAGTCAGCATCATATAAATCTTGACTAGCAAAGTAAGTATTCAAAATGATCTTAATATTCTTAATACCTTGGTCTTGGTATACCCCTTTCCTGTTGACTAATTGTTCTGATATTTGGTACACACATTTGGTTCGGACGATAATACAATTTAAATCAATAAAACCGCCTATGTAATTGTGCATAAAGTCTAATAAAAAAAATAATTAATAAATAAAACAGTTTGGTATCAACACTCCTTTCTTAACCATATCATCATTAACACAGTCCATACACCTCCTTTTAGGTTTTCCTCTCCCCTTGTAGCCATCCATTTCCATAGTTAATGCCTTCCTTACGACATTAGTTTCACCCCTACGCATTACATGTCCGAACCATGACAATACAAAATACCAATACAAAATTAGTTTGCTAAAAACCACAGTAATAGCGCCCTTTATTCACCGTGAAAACAACCTGTATTTCCCAGGGATGATGGGATAGTTATAGCGGAAACCCCTTAATCCACTCAGTATACTTTACCGCAATATAAAAAGCTAAAATGCGGTATCTCTTGAGCCCAGAATCCCGGACAAAGCAAATAATAAGGACTAGTATAGCGGACATAATGCGCACTGTACAAGATGATTATGTTAATACGACCCACGGCATTTTGTAATAAAGTACAATTTAGCTTGGCAGATAAAGCTTGCCCAATATACAAAATGTTTTCGTACAGCTGTTTATATTTAAGTAATGAAATAAATACATAATATACTGGAACATAATTACTCTGCGCCATCTAATATGGGCTTTAGAATGTGGATGTTTGAAATTTTCGCATTTCTATTGCGATTTATAGCTGATTTATAAATAAATTCATGTAAATTGTTGCTGAAAACAATTGAAACGGTACCGACTGTAATGTTCTCAAATTATAGTAAGAGAGCTTGGATCATTAACTCCGGTGCCATCAGCGTACTGAATGAGATGTACATCATTAGACGCGCCTTTAATTGGAGAACACGAAATGGCTATGCTGCAAAGTCAAAAACCTGGTGGTGATACCAAAAATCAATTTTGAAAATGCTAAAAAAATCGGTACCTAATATTGAAAGATTACCAATTTTCGTTTGTTCCTGGCAATAGAGGAGATTTAGGACTATATGATAGTGCAGTGCTGCAAGCCTCCATAACTGGCCTTGTCAGAGGCAGCACCTTGCAAAGTGCCGCCTGAAAACAGGTATCTGGTACGATCGAATTACCAAATAAAACCGGGCTCATCTGAAAGATCATCAAATTCTGAGTATGAAAAACTGGTGCTGCAAATCTTAAACACTGGCGAAGGTGGTTGCAGCAGCGATTGAAGATCGCGAGTTGCGCGTCTCGGTTTGGTATTTTCACATTTATACGATCAAGTTACCAAAAAAAAACAGGGCTCATCTGAAAGATCATCAAATTCTGTGTAGGAAAAACCGGTGCTGCAAATCTTAAACACTGGCGAAGGTAGTTGCAGCAGCGATTGAAGATCACGAGTTGAAAATACCAAACCGAGTCGCGCAACTCGCGAGCTTCAATCACTGCTGCAACCACCTTCGCCAGTGTTTAAGATTTGCAGCACCGGTTTTTCCTACACAGAATTTGATGATCTTTCAGATGAGCCCTGTTTTTTTTTGGTAATTCGATCGTATAAATGTGAAAATACCAAACCGAGACGCGCAACTCGCGATCTTCAATCGCTGATGCAACCACCTTCGCCAGTGTTTAAGATTTGCAGCACCAGTTTTTCATACTCAGAATTTGATGATCTTTCAGATGAGCCCGGTTTTATTTGGTAATTCGATCGTACCAGATACCTGTTTTCAGGTGGCACTTTGCAAGGTGCTGCCTCTGACAAGGCCAGTTATGGAGGCTTGCAGCACTGCACTATCATATAGTCCTAAATCTCCTCTATTGCCAGGAACAAACGAAAATTGGTAATCTTTCAATATTAGGTACCGATTTTTTTAGCATTTTCAAAATTGATTTTTGGTATCACCACCAGGTTTTTGACTTTGCAGCATAGCCATTTCGTGTTCTCCAATTAAAGGCGCGTCTAATGATGTACATCTCATTCAGTACGCTGATGATACCGGAGTTAATGATCCAAGCTCTCTTACTATTACTTTTCAAAGAGGAAACGTCCTAAATGCATTAAGAGAACAGTGATTTTTCTATGAACCGTTGTTGTCGTTTACACCCTTCTGTGATGTTACCGTCAATATGATTAATTACCACAAATACGCTACCTACCGACACTATCTATTAATAACTGATAACAGTGGATAATAATGAAAATATGAACATGGAACTAATTAATAATAAATATGAAAGATAATTTTAATGTTTTGTTTACATTTTATCAAGAACTGCTACTGCGCGTAGCTCTGCTCTGTCACACATTTATCTGTAACACTTGAGTAACACCTCTCTTTTTGTGTCAGTGGTTAAGACAACAGATACAATTAGTGGTGAATTTACATTGCTATCAACCTACTGAGATTGAGTAGACTGTAGTAGATTTTAGAGGCGGCAAATTTTGGTCCCAAGTCCCAATCCCAAATTGTGAACGAAAAATCTAAGTTCACCAATGATATATTATAAACTATAGATATGTTGTCCACACTCTAAAATGGCGACAAAAAATGATGACTTTTGGTCATCATTTTATGCACCAATCAGAATCGCGACAGTGCCACTGGCGTAGCTATGGGTGGGCAAGGTGGTGCGGTGCACCAGGGCCCCCAGGCTCAGGGGGCCCCCAAGCTCAGGTGCCCCTCGAGCCTGAACTAGCAAATTCATATTGAACTACAAAAAAAAAAGACCTATCGAAACGAACTTTGCCAGTACTAGAATAATCGTGAACTCTCCCGTACCACAGAAGGACGGTGGAGATCACGGAACGATCTCCTTCGACTATCCGTCTTTCTAGCAGAAGCAGACCTAGTAAGGTGGCGCGTGAGGTGCTTGGACGAAATTTGAGACGCGTGCACCCTGGGTAACGGAGACAGCAGCGCCTGTCTGATGGCATAGACGCTGCGGCCTAAGGTCAACTATGAACTTTTCACCGTCCACGTGTAGGTAACTCTGATTAGCAACTGTCGCAGTGGAAAGCAAGTAAGAGGGTGGGATGGTTCTGGGCAAGATGGAGATACCGTGGTTCCCATATTTGAGAGGGGCCATCTTAAAGTCGTATATATAAAATAAATGAAAATTTACATACATCTACATGAAGGAGGATTGCTGTACATTCACATATCCCTCTGACAAGCAAAGGGCACAATGGAGAGCAGGCGAGGAGCGGACCGGTTACCGAGGGCTTGTGTGGGGGTTCAGGCGGCCGCCTGTCACCCTTTCAACCCCACTGGTGCCGCGGTTCGATATTCGTTTTCAGAGTCCTATGGGTACACCGTGCTTCTCACACCCAAGGAGGCCATTTTAAAACCGTAGATGGCCCAGAATCCGCCGGGGTGCCAGTGATTTGCTCTCGGTAACCTTACACTCCTGCCGCTTTTGTATCTGAGGATCCGAGATGGCGTGTGGTTTTAATCGGCCCGAGTCCGACATAACCACCCCCGATGGCCGACGACGGGGGTGGTATCTGAGGTGATATCCGCACGAAAAAGAGGGAGAGAGGAGGGATTTCATCCCAAACAGCACGTTAGCGACCGGTAGGGGATATGCCCACCTCAGCGTTTACTTCGGTAAGACGATGTATCTACCTACCACGCCCGAGGGAATTTTCGGAAACAAAAGAAAATAGGGGGGCCCCTGTTTCTTTTTGCACCAGGGCCCTTGATCATCTAGCTACGCCACTGGACAGTGCGCTACCCAAAAAAACTTTTTAATAATAAATTCGTAATAATAAAATATTATTAATATAAATAATGGGCAATGGGCGCCCGTGGTGTGGGCATTCTAGCAAATCTTTATAACCGCGTACTCCTCACCGGCGAGATCCCGAGCCAGTGGAGGCTGAGCATCATCACGCCAGTCTTCAAAGGCAAGGGATCGGTGCAGGAGTGTGGTAGTTACCGCGGTATAAAGATAATGTCCCACACCATGAAGCTCTATGAGCGGATAATCGACTCCCGGATCCGACAGGAAAGTGCACTCTCGGGGTGCCAATACGGGTTCCGTCCAGGGCACGGGACCATGGACCCAGTGTTCGCCCTAAGGGTTGTGGCGGGGAAATACAGGGCGAAGAACACGCCCCTGCACTGCCTATTCTTAGACATGCAGAAGGCCTTCGACTGTGTTCCTCGCGCGGTGATCTGGTGGGCACTGCGGGCCAAGGGTGTTCCAGAAACTTACATTGACACCATCCGAGACATGTACTACGATTCCGGTTCCGTGGTTCGAACTGCTGTTGGCGACTCGAAAGCCTTCCCCATCACCGTCGGGGTACACCAAGGATCCGTCCTTAGTCCTTACCTGTTCAGCGTGGTATTAGATGTTTTGTCGGACAGCATTAGAAACTCACATGAGCAGCCTCCGTGGTTGCTCATGTATGCTGATGATATTGCGCTCATGGACGCGGACAGGAGCAGATTGGTGCGACGCGTGAAAGGATGGAAAGAAGCGCTTGAGAACGGCGGTCTGAAGTTAAATGTAGCGAAGACAGAATACTTAGCGTTAAACTCCACAGATCCCACACCCGTCCGCATAGGCGATGATTTGGTCGAGCGCACGGACCAGGTTAAGTACCTGGGATCTGTACTTCATGTGACCGGTGAGATCGACCACGACGTCAAGGCACGCATTGCTGCCGCGTGGGCCAAGTGGCGAGAAATGACTGGCGTCACCTGTGATCCTAAAATGCCAGTCAGGTTGAAGGGGCAGGTCTATAAGACGATCATTAGGCCTGTTCTCTTGTATGGTTGTGAGGCGTGGCCGCTGCTCGAGCGACATAAGCAAGAGCTGCGTGTCACGGAGATGAAAATGTTGCGGTGGATGTGCGGCGTTACGCGTAAAGATCGCGTACGGAACTCTCGCATCCGCGGCAGCCTCCATGTCCGTGACATCGCGGATAAAATGCAAGAGAGCCGCCTTCGCTGGTGCGGCCACGTCTTGCGGCAACCACCAGGCTACGTGGGGAACAAATGCCTGGCAATGGTACCCCCGCCGGGTCCAGGTAAAAGGGGTAGGCCAAAGAAGTCCTGGCTTGACGTCGTGGAGGGTGATATGCGTGCAAATGGTCTCACTACCATGGACGCCCAAGATCGTGCGAAGTGGAGAAGGAAGAGCCGGAAGGCGGACCCTGAGCTCCGAGGTCATCTTGGCCACGGATGCAATCAGGAGAATACGTCTATATGCAGATGATGATGATTATTAATATAAATAATAACATAATTTATATAAATTAATAACATTGACGTATTTTTAGAAGTAGCTAATATGTTGTGTGTGCGCCATTTTTGAAAGCCGCCATCTTCGTGTATGACGTATCTATAAAAATAATACATCATTGAAGTTCACACACATCACATTATTGGGATAAATTGTAAAATAAACTTCCTAGCTATTATTATTATAAACATCAAATGCTTGTCGCCTGACGTGACGCCCGCAGTCAACACTGACTCTATCAGTTTCACCAGGTTCACTGAGTTTTCCATTTGCCGCTACATTGCCTTAAACGTGTACAGGCACGCACGGATGAGTAGACTACGATATCCGACCTATATTGCCTCATGTTCCCCTAAAATGTGTTGCTATATAGGTCGCAAGTTTTGAATACTAATAAGTACCTACCTACTAACAATGATGTATTATTTTTATAGATACGTCATACACGAATATGGCGGCTTTCAAAAATGGCGCAAACACAACATAATTAGCTACTTCTAAAAATACGTCAATGTTATAAAATTTATAACATTGACGTATTTTTAGAATATATTATATTATTAATTTATTTTAATAATATTTTATTCTTACGTATTTATTACTAAAAAAAAATTTTTTTTAGGTGGCGCACTGTCGCGATTCTGATTGGTGCATAAAATGGGTATACCGCCGTTTGCCCGAATTTTATTTACCCTAATATCATTAGCCATAATAGTCAACAGCCATAATATTAACAGACATAATATTCATTTGCCCTACTCTTATTTGCTATATTAATCACGTGCTAGAATCTTTGTTTCCCATAAAATCACTTACCATAACATCATTTGTCAGAATCATTGTAAGCCCTAATTATCACATGCCATAATTATCACATGCCATAATTATCACATGCCCTAACTACCACATGCCATAATTTTCACATGCCATAATTATCACATGTCATAATTATCATATGCCATAACATCAACTGCCATCGACATTGTGTAACAGTGACAGTGTGTAACGGTTATATCAGGTGAAACTGGATGCAATCGGGACTTTAGGGCACCCCGAATCGGATAGGTTAGGTTAGAAGGGGATGGCGGGGTCGTTTGAGCGAGCGAAGCGAGCGAATAGACCCCGCTATCCACAATCACAACGATAAGATAAGATATAGCTAGTAGGTACATTTATTTTGTCGGAAGTCTACCAAATATTTACTCAGTGGAAAAGTAGCTATATTTGTTTGATAAAGAAAACTGCGAGAACATTCTGTACGATTTTGTTTCGAAGGACAAGGTCACTTCACTTCACAATATTTGTATTCTCGCTGTTTGAACAAATATTAATAGATTGTTTTAACGTCCTTGGGGCGATAAGCGGGTTCTAGTGAGCCTGGAGAACGATTTATTATCGCTATCAATAGGAGAATAATGGGTACAAGGACGGTATCTACGTATTGGGATCAAATTAAGCCAGTTCTCCGCAAATGTCCTTGGGCGTATTTCCTCGTTGACGCACGAGTCACAGATTTATTAATATCTTGCAATGGAATTTGTTTTCAATTAATTCTAAGTAATCGAAAATTAATTTCGAAGTCATTGAACATGACTTCTAAGTAGAAGTCATACTAGACTGGTAAGAAACAAAAAAAATGGGATCGTAAAAGACGATCACTTGATCAGCAATGTGTGACTTTTTTATTTGGATGGCACTACAAAAAGGCGTATTATGTCTATACAGGTAGGTTAGATAGGTGTTAAAATTCATCAACTCATTTAAGTACCTAGCAAAATTACTTGAGTCTTTCCAAATTCTCATTTTCCTTTGCCCTCGGGTGTGGGAACCACGGTCCCCTTACCCTCGGAAACGGGGCGCTTACCACGCAAGAAACATGACTCAACTTTCGTTCTGAATAGCTTCTCTAACTAATTATTATTCCTCTTTGTGTAGTGTGTGTGACTTCAAAGGTATTCGTCTGAAATCCACTAATTACTCCCGTTACAACTGTGGTTAAACACGTTTCCACAAAGAATATTTATTGCCTCTGAAAGTTCTACTTAACTGTCAAAGTAGGTTTATTAATACCCCTATTATATTCAGAGATATCAACAATCTGAACTTAATATCAAGTTTACCCTCCTTTGCCGATAAATTACAAAGTAGGTAATCCTTAGGCCAAACTTGAGGCCGTAAAGACATTGACCTGCCCCTAAACCTGTCCTGGTTTCCTGTTTTCTGATACCATTAGGGTCGACACCAATATTGGATCGTGGCGCAAAGTTTTGATCGCCCTAATAAAAAAGTTGTTGGGCATATGACTTCGTTCTACTATCGTGGTGATAGGTAGTTACTTATTGTATATTCATATCGATTTATAGAAGCCAGCATTATGTTATGGAAAAGAATAATGAACTACTATTCATATTCCGCGGATCTTGCCGCGTAGTATATTGATCCCGTTCCGAATCTTTTGCTGGGATAATAAAAAGTAGCCTATGTATTATTTCAGATTGACGTATCTCTGCTAAATTTCTACAAGATCTGTTCAGCTATTTTGACGTGTTTATCAAATATGCATCTATCCAAACTATTGACTTTATAATAAGTTGTTGAAAGATTTCTACACAAAGAACGTTAGCACTGAATGTTTCAAAGTACTAAAGTTGTACTTATTTGGTAGGTATAGATTTTGCTATCAATATTTTATTAGCGTACGATATAAACACCGCGCAATTCGCAATTCAGTGCTTACGTACCAAAGTGGATTATAGCCCAGGGAAATTAAGTAGGTACAACAAAATGTTGTATTGGTTTCACAAACAAAAGTACATGCCAGAAGGCTTGGGACAGAACTTAACTGCGTTTTACTACCTAAATGAAATTCTTAGAGCTAAAGCAGACTGTACCACTGAGGCTGACCTACTAAGATGTGCTGTTTACCCAACACTGGTCCACGATACAAGTCATAGGCACCTCCGACAACGCAATCAAGGTTGCTGCAAACTGGGTAAAAATAAAATACCAATGATATTCTGTCGACCTTCCGCATCCAGTCTGTCCCAGCCACCCTTTTTCCAGGTCGTCAGTCCATCTGGCTTAACTAACTTTTCCATTTCGATTGGGAGAGATCTATGTCCAGCAGTGGACTGTAATATAGGCTAATTGATTGATGGATTGATGCTGTCGACTGCATAGGGTGGACCGACAGGATGATGGTACAATCGATACTATAGCGAACCAAGTGGTTTCTTTCCTTTCTTTGTCGTATGATAAAGAATCCTGTAGAAAAGAATCCTGGAGAACAATCCTTCTTCCTATAATCCAGGTTCTTTGTGCGAGGCGTGAAAAAGCATCTGTCGAAGTCGTTGCAACAGCATCTGGAATAATAGTGGTCAATAATTTCTGGACTACATGTCAGCTTACAATCCAGTAGAATGCAGTCAAATTGACCAATGAATGAGTCATAAAAACCGGTCTAGTGCGAGTCGTACTTGCATACGCAGTGTTTCGTACCATTTTGTTCTTAGTATTTATTTGTTGTTATAGCGGCGCGGCGATAGAAATACATCATCTGGGAAAATTTCAACTGCCTAGCTACTATGATACAGTCTGACTGTCTGTGTCTATCAGTAAAGTCTAAATAATAGGGTTCAGTTTTGGGTACAAAACCTTATAAAGAAATATTGAGAATAATTGAGGCGTGTCATGTCCCTTTCACCTCAGCATAGAGTCTAACGCCCTTAAGTACACAATAATAGAGCAATGGCTGAATGATGGTCCTATATAATTTATTACCCGAAGTAAAGAAGATTAATTGCAGAATTTAATCCGCGGTTTAATAAGAAAACGCTGAGATATTACGAAGTCATATCTTTTATAGCAATTGCGCATTATTGCCAGATAAAAAATTATCATCGCCGACAGGGTGATGAGTTGTAAAAAATAAAAACACTTTAAAAGTGTCAACAATTATTATCTTTCGGTTTTTGACATCATGTTAGATAACTATTTGTTTATGTTTTTTATGGATGCTGTATTTTTCCGTACTTCCTTACCTTAATCAATCAATTAGCCTAGTGCAGTCCACTGCAGGCTGTTCATAGGCCTCTCCCTATGTGCGCCATATCTCCTCCACCTTCCACATCCAGTTCTTCTAGTCCAGTCCAGGTAATTCCTTACCTACCAGGTGCTAATACTGTCCCAGACTGAGTCATCCTCATCGTCTTAGCGTAGGTCACGGTTGCATTCGAGGCTTACTCTTTGGTGTCCGAGGTCCGCTGCCACCTAGTCCCGCCTCTGGTTTGGCTTATACGGCTTTTATGGGGTGCGACTGCCGTTTGACCTCCTAACTCCGAGAGGAAAACCAGTGCCTATTCTCGTCCATCATTAGGCCGTGTCCGGTCCCGTCGCATATATGTAAATACCCGAAGGGATGGAAAGGGGACTCTTTTGTCCGCACTTAGCCTCCTTTTTAGGCCATTGTGCGTGGATTCCCGAAGGGATAGTAGTAGGGGTAGCAGAGGTGTATTAACACCCACTTTTCGCCAACTGGGATTCGGTCCCACAAAATATTAGGTACCTAGATAAAAAGTGATTACATAGTCAACTAAAGGATGCTGGACTTTTCCGCTATTGTAATCAAGTCATTACTAAATGCTGACCCAGACTGACTGACCACTACACGCATAAGATTATAAAATCTAGAATACATAGCGGTTACATAGTCTACAAAATGGCGGTCAGGGTCGTTTCCGTTTGTTCAACATAATAGAGAAATCAAAATATGTAAATATCGCCACTTTAATTTAACTCGGATCATGCACCTTGGAAGCCTGACTTCGCTCTCCTACTCTTTCACCCTTGCGTCACCTTTCTTGCAAAAGGTAAGTTGTGGGAACGAGTACCGTCTGACTCTCGTAGCTCGGTGATCAGAGCATTCCCCCTGAAAGGGACTGATCACGGGTTCAAATCCCGTCTGAGCGTTTCACTCTCACTAATCATCGATTTGAATAGTCAGTATATTGATTGAAATCAAACTACTTTTCAATGGATTCAATCGCGATTCAGACTTCTCTCTCAACTACAGACAGTATCAGTTAGCATACTACCTAATTGCTTTAAAATTTCATTAGATCTCTATATCCCTGATTTCTCACAATCATGCTTTTGTATTTCTCTGCAAATTATGAATTTATGACTGTCGATTATGAGTACGTATTTATGAGTTACGATTGCATGAACATCTAATCGCGCGTTATATAACACTGTATTGGGCTATAAATTACGGTCTTTGTATGTCAAACTCGTTTAGTGCTAAGCCAGGAAGTAAACAGTTTGGATTGGAGGTTGTATAATCATTTATCTGTTAACAAACGATTAAGAAAGTGGATACCCCTATACCAGACATGTCTCTATGTAAACTACAAGCAAGACAGACAGTGTACCCGTAGAACAAAAATTGAGTTACGGTTCTTGGGTGAACGCCTGAATTTTGAATTTGGAATAGGCCTATTGCCGTCAAGCGGCACTTTGTCATGGGTTGTATGTTTACTATCAAACGGAGTGAGAGAGAGGCACATGATTTTGAGCTACAATTTAATAATATTTTTGGTAATGGCATAATGGCATCTTTTGCAATAAAAGTTGATATAAATAGTTCATTAGTGGTTTTTCGCTATACCAATTCTTGTTCCATACAGCCACCCTAGTAGAAGTTATTATTCAAACATTTTAATCAAGTATGCCGTGTTAAATTCTATTTATGAGCCATTTATGAACAGTTAAGTCGCAACTCCCTCTTAAAGCCTTAGCGCCTTCAACTTCGTACAATAGAGAAAGGACAAATAAATCTTTTAGTGCCGCACTTGCCACTTTATCTTACGTTGTAAAAGGAGAATGCGTAAAGATTCTGGACTTAATGAAAGATTTTCTAAAGCACGTACTAAACTGGTACTTGTGAATTATGAACTCAACTCATAAAGATCCCTTACTATGATATTTCCTTTTCAACGCTTTTCCGTAACCAGTAGTAAATGTCGGACAGAAACGGAATAGCTTTTATTTTTACAGCAGTGTGATGTAATTTACATTTGAACGAAACTACGCTTGAATCAAAATGTTACTGGGTATATTTAGGTTATAGGTTGGTTTAAATGATTTATTTCTTACTAGCTGTCCCGGCGAACTTCGTACCGCCATATAGCAATAAATTAAAATTGCGACTATAATTTGAGATTTAAACTATCCTATCTCTCAAGTTGGATCGAACTGCACATGGTGTGCGAATTTTATTATAATCGGTTAAGTGGTTTAGGAGTCCATTGAGGACAAACATTGTGACACGAGATTTATATATATTAAGATTTAAAAAAATATATTTATCTCCGCGTGGATGGAAAAAGGCAGTTTGTATTTATTTTAATTTATTTATTAAAATCATTGATTTCACATCCATTTAAGCAGTAATAAAGTAGTTCCAAAGCTCATCAACATAATATCTATCAGCTATGCTTGGGGATAATAGGGTTTAACTAAGTCTATTAATCTCTTTAGGGTGTATGAACGTAATCTGATCTCATCTTAGTAATTCGCGGCATATTGAAGCCTGTTAAACTCCTATGTTTCCGTGCTACGGAAATGTAACATCATTCATCCTAGATTACTCCCATTTTTTAGGAGAATTTGAACCGCTACAGGTGAGGCTCGGTAGCTCAGTGGTCAGAGCAATCTAGCCTGTAAGGGACTGATAGCAGGTTCAAGTCCCGCCTGTGCAATTACTATTTCCATTTTTAATCAATTATAGTAAATTCTGTTTGTTAATCATGATTTAAAAAATATTTGACGTAATTTAGATAACTTGAACATGAGTATTGCGTCTATGAGCTAAATAAAGCAACTTCGATAAGTTGTGGGGTAAACGAACGCACGCAATCGCAAACGACTCTGTTCTAAATATTAGGAAACAATAACATTGAATGAAATATTGCGTAGATTCAGTTCATAAAATATTTTACATGAACTTTGTATGTTAATGGCTTCAGGCAAAGAACTTATATAATTTGGGGCATGTATAGACATTCAATCACCTCTTAATCCCATGTCTAATATTCTGGGATTGGGTCTTCTTGTAAGCGCTAGGACGCTAGGTCCTGGGTTGTAATAACCTATGACAACACTATAACCTATGATTCTGCTCTTTTTATAAGCGGGAGGTCTGCCTCTTCCCAGACATAGTTTTTTGGTTAATGGGGCTACCCAAAAACTCCGATAGTCAGACAGAACCGACAGAAAAGAAAGATGGTGAATATATAGTATATTCCAATATAATAGCGACAAATCGTCACCAGAACCTATGTAGGTAGGTAGTCCAATAATTTGCCACTACTGCAGCATAATCAAAGGTCAGCAAATTACATGCCCCTTTCAAGAACTTGGCTTATATAAAAAACGTCCTTCATATAATTTATAAAGGACGTTTTTTGTCCAAATACCGGGTCAAGAGTCTATCGTTTAGGTGTTACAAGAAATTAAGAAATGTTGACCATATTAACTATCTATATTATTCATTGAACACAAAAGTTAAGTGAAAATGCTATCTACAGTCATGCTATGTACAATTCTACGGTCGGCAGTTGTCGTATGCGACCGGCTACAGAATCATATCTTAACTTCGATTATTGTTAGTTTTATTTTTTTAGCCCTTAATCAAGCAATTGTGCACCCCATCTATAAAGGTGCAGGGGATAAAGCCAAAGCTGAAAACTACCGACCTATATCTGTACTGAATATCTTCTCTAAAATTTTGGAAAAAGTTTTGAATAAAAGGTTATTAGATTTCCTTGAAAAAGAAAACATACTTTCAAAAAATCAGTATGGCTTTCGAAAAAATAGATCCACGGAAGACGCTGTTCTCCACTTGACTGAAACCGTCTCGAAAACACTAGATAAAAAACTAAAATGTGTTGTTATAATAAATTGGAAAAAGCGAAATCAATTCTCGGGCGGGACTCGAACCCACGATCTTTCCCTTACAGGGGGAATGCTCTGACCACTGAGCCACCGAGCTTCGCCCGAGAGTGACCCAATCTTTCCAATACATCCATCTTACGGCGATGGTATATTCCTTGACCTGAAAAAAGCATTTGACACGGTTTCGATTCCTGTTCTCTTAAATAAACTAGAGAACATTGGAATTAGAGGATTGGCACTCAAACTTTTCCATGATTACTTGAGTGACCGGACACAGTGTATAAGAGTCGATGATGTCACTAGCGAGTATGCTCAACTATCCTTTGGTGTTCCGCAGGGAAGCGTTCTGGGACCTACACTCTTCCTGATTTACATAAATCAGCTGTGCCAGCTTTGCTTTGCCGGGTGTTCAGTAATTACTTACGCAGACGATACAGCCCTAATAGTAGAAGGAGCGACGTGGCAAGAAGTGCAATCTAAGGCTGCAGAGATTATGGAACTAGTAACTATCTGGCTTTCAAACAATCTACTCACCCTAAATATAGCAAAGACAGTGTACGTAACATTCGCGACAATCTCTAGCTGCTTACCTCCACCAGACTCGATATGCGTCAGGGCCCATACTAACTTGACTGACTGTGCAGGACTAGAATTAGCAAGATCTTCCTTGATTAAATACTTAGGGGTATATATAGACGAAACGCTCTCGTGGAAACAACAGATTGAAACTTTAAAAACTCGCACTCGCAAGCTAATATACATTTTCAAATTGTTACGGAACTCAGCGAATGCCACCATCTTAAAAACTGTGTACTTTACCCTTGCACAGTCATTACTAACATATTGTATACTAGCGTGGGGAGGAGCACACAAAACGACTCTGCTACCACTGGAAAGAGCGCAAAGGGCTGTAATTAAGGTGATAAATAGGAAGCCCTTTAGATACCCGACCGACCAACTATATCGTAATTACAAAGTCCTTACAGTTCGTCAACTTTTTATGCTAAAAGCAATTCACCATACTCACACAAGTCTTGAGTATGATCCTATCGCCTACACCTTAGCCCGTAGAAAGCATGCGATATGCGAGCCGGTTGCGCATAGAACTTCGTTCGCGGCTCGCCAGTGTTACGTTGTGGGTCCAAGACTTTACAATAGAGCAAATAGAAGCATAAGCCTGTACACTAAATCTAGATATGAATGCAAAAAAATGCTTACAGATTGGTTGCAGCATCTGAACTACGACGAAACAGAGCATTTGCTCGAGGTTCTAAGTTAACTGTACCTAGTACCTAATCTATAGTTAATCCATAATGTAGTTTGTTTTTGTTTATATAATAAATCATAATATATTGTACCTTTTCTACTCGTGTTTACTGGTTGCGTGGGTTTCCTGGTGACCTATAAATACAGATACAAACTGTTGTATCTAGTTTAGGCACCAGTCTCACAATTACAGTTTTTTGTATAGCCCCTAAGATTCACTAAGAAATAAGTTTTATTATTGCTATTATTTATTTGTATTTTAATTGTTTGAGAGAATAAAAATATTTTTATTTATTTATTTATTTTTATTTCAGTGACTGTATTGTATTTATTTTTTTATTCCTTAAAATAAAATGTGTGCCAATAGCCTACTACATATTTTTGGAGGTGGCGATTCGCACACTAATAAATAAGCTTCGTGCGAATCGCCTACAGAAATAAAATAAAAAATTAAAGGAGTCGATTCGCACGTTTCGTGCGAGTTCAATTCGTGGGAATCGTCCAATAACCCACTTTATCGCCTTTATCGCCAGACGGTTATGCAGGGGTGAATTAACACCCACATTTTTCAAATCAATGTGCCTATTCGGTCCCACGTAATAGGGGATGACGGATGAGGATGACCCTATTGCCGTATTCCAGACACTAGTGTTGACTCGACCCATGCATCTGAGGCTGAGTCTGGACTGTAGGTATGATATCTGTCTGATGTTAGAAAAAAATTGAATAGCTACAATTTTTTTTTTGTATTTAAATACATATTGCACATAAAAACACTCACGCCCAGTTTCTGAAAGGCTGATCAACGTCAAATCAACTAATCGGCTGTCAAATCTCTTGTCAAGTAGCAATTGATCAAATTATACTTTTTAACCTTGCTTTTAGCAACCCAATTGCCACTTGAAAAAAAAATTAACAGCCGATTAGTTAATTTGACATTGTTCAGTCTTCGATCGTCGTTCGGAAACTGGGCGTCAGTATTTTAAGCTCAAAACAGTGCAAGTACAAGCTACAGGTATTATAATATTCATGCATACAAATATTTGCACTGAGCGGGCATTGAACCCGCGACCACAGACGTCAAACGCGACGCGCCACTCGGTAAGCAGGTTGTCATCGCAAAAAAAGATAATTTTTGAACTCATTGTAAAAAAATATTCTTTCGACAATAGTTATAAGTTAAAAGTTCCTTACACGTAAATTGGATCTCATTATTAAAAATGTAGGTGGGTATGCTCCTGGCGTTTAAAAATGGTCACCCAAAATAAGGCTTATTCGCCTCACTGGCTGCAATGTACAATCTTCCCTAATTGCACGCTGCATCTCTGGTGCTGTAGTGGTGACGAAATGCCACTTGCCTATGAGAGGCAGGGGAGAGGTGGGGGGAGGGGGGCATATTACCTAATAGTTTGAGTGAGAAGAAGAGTGATAGTCTAGCTTAGGTATGATTATACAGAAAAGGCTTGAAGGAATAAGGCAAAGGAAAATCACGACAACGCCTCATCCGTGCGCTGTCCATCCTTACCTTTGCTTCGATATTGTAGAGCGCACGCTCTATATAAATATTGTGTCGATATAACTATCTCTAGAATTACATATCTATGGTATAATAAACCACTCTATATTATATCTGATTTGTTTTGTCCTTGCTGTACAATAAAGAGACAGATATATTAATTTTATATTATCCAGAAGCGCCGAGGTCTTCCGATAGCAATTATCTCGAAATAAACCTTTGTTATCTCACACGAGTTGAGTGAACGACTTATTCATTACTTATGATAACTTATCTTATCGTATCAAGTGTTTCAACGTCGTGAAGAAACGTGTAGGTACCGAGTTTTATTTGTTTTGATATGGAAATTATATAGATCAGTGTCCTCGCTATTACCCGACTACTGCAGGCTTTTCAATAATTCGCATGGTGCATGAAAAACCAGATCGAGGTAAGATTTTTTCGACTGGCTTCCCCTTTCGAAAATTTTCACCCTTCGTCTTCCGCATTTTCGTATTTTCGAATAAGTGCGAGCAATGTCAAATATTTATAATATTTAATCTGTCGATATAAGTTACTGTTTAGCGCGATCGACCAAAATTTGACCGCTTGTGACAGTCGGGGAAATATTGTATGTGATGTGACCAATCTATGGTCGCTTAATTGCCAGTCCAAGGCTTGAGTGTTTTTGGTCATACCAAGCTCTCCGGGGCCTGCAAACAAACTGGTGCATCAGAAATTCAGCCATGTAATCTAATTCAGTTAATAACTCCCATTTATATATTTTATAGGTCGCCAGAGTTAACTTATTAGTGTTAAACAATCAGGGCCAGTCGTTATCACTTTATGATATTATTGCAACGCTTTGAGGACCTATATTAGCTTATTAAATTATACCTACGTTCTGATAATAATCAAAAAATGTATTACAAGGTTAGGTATAATGAAATGCACAGAATGTGCAGGGCAGGTGGTAAATATAACTAGGTATGATTCCGAAGCCGACTTCAACGACTTTTGTTCAGCTCACAAAGACCAACGAGGTATTAAATTTTATACCGCTTCTCTCTGAACTTGAGGCCTGTTAAACGATTTATTTAAACTATAAGAATCTAGACAATAATGACCGTTTCACATGCGACTTCACATCACACACCTGCCCACCCAAAACTACCAAAACCACTAAAAGCCGGTGGTTGACGATGTAACTACTAAGCTGCCACACTATTAGTGCGGTCTACAAAATAAATTAAACACAGTTTTAGTGGGTGGTACGCCTTAATGTTGCCAGGTTGTTAATTTCAGCGGCTGGCTCCCTGCCAGGGGTTCGTTACGCGTGTTGTCGCTAGTACCTATTAAAAAAGTTGGTGCAGGAAAATTGCTTGGGCGTATTTTGTTTGTAAATATTGGTAAATAATTATTGTCTGTATCATTAACTTTTATCCGTTATGCATCCCAAAACTCTGCGCACATTGAGATATAAAAGGGGTTTTGTTCCACCGACGCGCAGGTTGTGGAATTATCTCCCTACTGTGGTTTTTCTGGGCGACTACAATATGGGGTTCTTCAAGAAAGGCACTAGAAGGTTCTTACAGGGTCGACGGTACGAGAATGATGCCCCTGGTGTTGCACACGTCCATAGGCCATAGTTAGCACTTCCCATCAGCTGAGCCGAGTTATTCCGGTTGGATCCCCAAATATGATCCACTGCCGATTTTTATTCATCATAGGCATAACCCTAACACATTCTTACGAGTTGTGGGTCAATGGCTGGGTCAGGTTTTGGATGGGTGACCGTTGTTTACATTACGAGGTTAAGCTTATTTGAGTGGGTCGGGTTTTGGATGGGTGACCGTTGTTTACATTACGAGGTTAAGCTTAATTGAGTGGGTCAGGTTTTGGATAGGTGACCGTTGTTTACATTACGAAGTTAAGCAAAATTGGCTGGGTCAGGATTTAGATGGGTGGCCGTTGTTTACATTACGAGGTTAAGCAAAATTGGCTGGGTCAGGATTTAGATGGGTGACCGTTGTTTACATTCCGAAGTTAAGCAAAATTGGCTGGGTCGGGTTTTGGATGGGTGACCGTTGTTTACATTACGAAGTTAAGCAAAATTAGCTGGGTCAGGATTTAGATGGGTGGCCGTTGTTTACATTACGAGGTTAAGCAAAATTGGCTAGGTCGGGTTTTGGATGGGTGGCCGTTCTTTACATTGCGAGGTCAAGCTTAATTGGCTGTTTCAGGATTTGGATGGGTGGCCGTTCTTACATTACGAGGCTAAGCTTAATTGACTGGGCCATGTTTTGGATGGGTGACCGTTGATTCTTTACATTTCGTCTTTCGTCTATAAAGCAAAATGCTTAAATTGCATATGGAGTTATTGTGCTTCGTAGTTAATTTGATTTTAGGTCACATGATCAAGAGAGTCGTGAGCGAGTTATAGTAAAACCAACGATTCCGTGAAATCGCGAAAATAAGAACTACGGTTTCACTGTCAAGTGAGTTATGTTTTATTACAAGTCAAAGATAATTTGGTGCGATTTGACATATTAGCGAACGAGTTATAGTGCAAATATTTGTATGCATGAATATGAATATTTGCATTGGTCTGGGTGTTTCTATGTATAATATGTACATATTTATTTACAAAAAAAAGTATCTAAACTAGGGTAAAGCCAGAGCAGCGGTGCCTTCTCTACAAGACACAAATTCGCTCTTGCGTGGAATACTGCTCTCATCTCTGGGATGGCTCCGCAAAGCACTTACTAGATGCTCTAGACAGGTTGCAGCGACGTGTAGTCCGCATTATTGGGAATCCTGAGATCACCAAAACCCTCGAACCTTTGCAGTTGCGTAGAGATGTGGCATCTTTGGCGGTATTTAACGTCTCTATCATGGTGAATGTTCTGATGAGCTCTTCCAATTAATCCCACCCTCTCCTTTCCTATATAGGACAACACGTGCAGGGCTTAGATGCCACCCGCATACGGTGCAGAATATTCCATCAAGAATCAAGCGGTTCGGCGACTCCATCTTCTGCCGCACCATTAAGTCTTGGAATTCTTTACCAGTTCACGTGTTTCCCTCCTCCTACAGTCCCGGGTCCTTTAAGCGGGGCGTGAAAAAGCATCTGATGAGGCCGTCAAGCTGAGTGCCACCATTGTAACATGATACGTGTCTGTAATGGTGACGCTCTTTTCAGAGACTTTGCCTTCAGCTTACCATCAGGCGAGGCGAAGTCAAATTGACGTGTCCTATATAAAAAAAAAAAATCTATGTATGTTTATCCGCATTCCGTAGTAGCAAAGGCGAAAATTGCTGTTTTTGACGTATTAAAAAAAAACTACTGACTGGATCTCATTCGAACCCATTTTTAGTGGTAGTTTGCATGGCAATTTATATCATATATTTTTTTTAGATTTATCATTCTCTTATTTTAGAAGTTAGAGGGGGGGAGGGGACCACACATTTTTCCATTTTGGAAGTGTCTCTCGCGCAAACTATTTAGTATAGAAAAAAATTATGTTAGAAACCTCAATAGCATTTTTAAAGACCTATCTATAGATACCCCACACGTATGGGTTTGATGAAAAAAAAAAATTTTGTGTTTCAGTTCTAAGTATGGGGACCCCCAAAATTTAATGCTTTTTATTTATTTTTGTGTGAAATTCTTAATGCGGTTCACAGAATACATCTTCTTACCAAGTTTCAACAGCATAGGCCTTATAGTTTCGGAGAAAAGTGGCTGTGACATACGGACGGACAGACAGACAGACAGACGGACGGACGGACAGACATGACGAATCTATAAAGGTTCCGTTTTTTGCCATTTGGCTACGGAACCCTAATAAAAAGGAGGAAATAGTAGAAAAGAGGCTCTGAACATTTACGATTATACGGCGATAATCGTGGCGTAGCGTAAGAGCGTTCGACGTCGCGGGTTCGATTCCCGCTCATTGCAAATATTTGTATGCATGAATGTATCTATTTGCATTGGCCTGGGTGTTTTTATGTATGTATTTACAAAAGGAAACTTAACTAAGTATGTATATTCGTATATCAGAATCCATGACCCAAGCTAGTTGGTGCGGTTACTTTGGGTCTAGATATATGGATCTTTGAGTCCTTATAAAGGCGGATTTCTTCTGCACTTTTACAAAGAATAATGTAGTATAGACTTGGCACTTAGAAACACGATGGTTTCATTCAGTGTAGGGAGTCAATCAGTTAATTTTTCAATCACCTGTCGGTTGACAAAAAATAATTGCAACAATTTTGTTTTTCATATTACAGCCTGTAAACTTGTCAAGATTACATTTTTAAAATATTTACTTTAGTTTTTTTTTTAATTTATTCATTTAAGATTGTTTATTTTTCAAATATGTACAATACATCACCTATCCAAAACCCGACCCACTCAATTAAGCTTAACCCCGTAATGTAAACAACGGTCACCCATCCAAAACCCGACCCACTCAATTAAGCTTAACCTCGTAATGTAAACAACGGTCACCCATCCAAAACCCGACCCACTCAATTAAGCTTAACCTCGTAATGTAAACAACGGTCACCCATCCAAAACCCGACCCACTCAATTAAGCTTAACCTCGTAATGTAAACAACGGTCACCCATCCAAAACCCGACCCACTCAATTAAGCTTAACCTCGTAATGTAAACAACGGTCACCCATCCAAAACCCGACCCACTCAATTAAGCTTAACCTCGTAATGTAAACAACGGTCACCCATCCAAAACCTGACCCAGCCATTGACCCACAACTCGTAAGAATGTGCTAGGGTTATGCCTATGATGAATAAAAATCGGCAGTGGATCATATTTGGGGATCCAACCGGAATAACTCAGGCTGAGCGTGTAAGCAGTCGGAAGTAGAAGTGACACATTTATTGTTGCAATATTTAGGTATAAACATCGATAACCTATCAGTAGACAGTCAGTCTAGTAGTAGAAAAAGTGAGAAGGCTTCAGAGAAAATCGAATAACTCATCGAAATTACTATAAAACTAGCAACTGATATCTAATCGCGACACTCCATACCTACGGATAATACCTACTTATCGTAACTGTTTTGATCAAGTTGAGGAATAAAATAGCACCAAATAAATGGCGATAGATTACGTTAGAATACATACCTACATGAGCTCACGCCTGTAAATCCCCGAAGGGGTAGGCAGAGGTGTACTTTCACCCACCTTTCGCCAACTATAATTGTCGGTCCCACGTAATAGGGCGCGAGCCTATTACCGTCAAGCGGGCTCTTAGTTATGGGCTGTATGTTTACTGTCGGATGGAGAACAGCCCTATCCCTTAATTGCCTTCTACGACACCCACAGGACGAGATACGTTAGAATAGAACTTTTATTTCAATGCTATGGTCATCTTTACGCGGATCTCTTGTTGAAAATTTTCACCCTTTCCCACGCCCTATACTTAGTATAACCCGCGCCGCGTATCTTGGACCTAAATCGTAAGACATACGAGGCTCTGGCGCCCGCAGATTGCTTTGTAATAGTCTGTACTTGGTGAATTTGAGTTCGTCTACCGCAGTAGCACCCCGTGCTATCCTCAAAAGATACCCAAGAAATGTGTACTGCGCGTATAGGGCACATTTTGAGCACATTTTAGGTCCAAGATACGTGGCGCGGGTTATATATAGGTTCATCCCTGATTCTCGTCCGTACCACGAATCCTCCCACGTCATGGAAACCTCTCAGTTACAATTTAATTAAATAATCTTATTTCTGGAGCTTCATTTTAAGCAAATAGCTACAAACAATATCAGTCCCCTCTTAGAAGATAATCCCGAATTAGATTTTCCGCTCTCAAGATGCAATCTTTGTAGAAAATTTTCATCTCGGGTTTACGGTAAAAGTGTAATTATGTGTATAAACGCGTTTATTGTAGAGTTGAATATGCTACAAAGTGAGGAAAACTTGTGTGCCAAAGTGAAAAGTGAGGGAAGATGATTGTTTTAATGGAGCATGATCTAGATAAAAATGAAATGAGCTAACTTTTTTTTCTGTTTTTTTCCTTCACCATGAAGCTTTAGTTGCGAAAGGTTCTGGTTTTATTTTAGCTCCTCGTTTTTATTTAGGTCGCAAGTCGCTCCCGTAAAAGTCAACATGCTAATCTTGGCTTTCCAGGAGTGACCTCCCAAACACGCCTTGAATGCAACCGGGAGTTATAGTATGATAGACAGCCCCCGTGGCGTGGCGGTAGTGAACGCGGCCGCTACACAGGAGGCGTGGTTTCTATCCCTGCTCAGTGCTAATATTTGTATGCATGAATATGGGTATTTGCATTGGTCTGGTCGTGCCTCGGATAGACGTTAAGCCATCGTCGGGCCCGGATGCCATACGTTTCCCTCGTCGGCAGTCGTCATGTAGGGGAAATGGGTGAAAGGGCTGATCAGTGATCACATGTCCGATCAGTGAAAGTAAGTAGGAACAGTGCAACGATGAAGACGAATAAAGAGTTACCTATTTATCTACCTATCTAAACTGAAACAGGTTTGTAACAAAGCTTAAGGAGTTATCTATCTATCTAGGTATTATAATATATAACAAAGCTAGTACAAAGACTTTATGAACAATACCTATTCCTAAGCAGGTAAATGACATTATAATTGTTTCTAAGAATAAATCTAAGAACTTGTTCCGTCAACGCATGCCGCGTCACACAAGGTAAGACAGAAAATGCTACAATCACGGTGTAATCCTGATTGTGATTACAAATCTATACTACTTAATAATTAAGCTGAAGGGTTTTTTTGTGTTTGAATGCGAAAATCTCTGGAACTTTATGGGGGAATTGAAATAAATGGATGTGTAGGGCTCCATCAAAACTTTAGTATGACCTGTATGACACTGTAACTTTAGGCTAAACCTATCACACTTGCAAGCCCTGATTGATGCATTGAGACTCTAGTGCAGCTTTTTTTCTTGTAGTTGGTAGGTCAGACCGCTCCCATAAAAGCCAAGTAATCCGGACTCCGAGGTGAAAGTCGCCGATTCAACTGGCAACACCAAAATTTACAGAGCTATAGTTTCGATGGCAGGGCTGGTCGCAGCTTGAAGTTTGGGGGGGGGGGGGTCACTTCGGAAATTCCTTAAGAAATTTAACCCCCCCTCCCCTCGTACTGGGACTTTTCAATATGACGTGCATGGATTTGGGGGGGGTCATGTCCCCTGTGACCCACCCCCCCCCCTCGGACCGCGCCTGTTCGATGGTCTCTGTGTTCTGTGTAAAGACGTAGAGGCCAACGATGACTGCAATATTTCGTAAGATAAGACATAATTACGTGCGCGTCAATATTGTGTTTGTAAAATAAATAAACCGGTGATAAGTAACGTTGCTATGTGTTTTGCGTCGGGGGTCAAATTCGTAAGTAATGCGAAGAAGTAGAATCTTGATCTCGATTGAGAAAAGGGGTTAGCTCGTCTACACTACTATTAAACTAAGCTACAGCTTTATCAAGAATACTTGAAAGTGGGTTCACGACGGTAGTGTGGTAGTGTGACCAGGTTTTTAACCCGGGGACTTTTGATCGTAATTCTGACTCCTTAACCACTCAATTACCGACCCTATTAATACATTTACTAATATTGTACCATAACCATGTCAGTCCAAAAACTAAGAATGGCCGAAATAGCCGAACTCATCCTGGAAAGTAAACGAAATTACTAATATTCCCTCTAATCTAACCCCTCCTGCTAAGTTTAATTGCTTGTGTTAGGAGTGAGTTCACGTCCGTAGTGTAACACCAGGATTCGAACCCGGGACCTTTCAATCGTAAGCTGACTCCTTAACCACTAAGCTACCCATGCTTTTACTAAGCCACCCACACATCACGATCATTATAATTGTACCATCGAATTTCTTCCAAAGAGTTCCCCAAAACATAAAGAATAACTCCAAAACTATTACACAGTTAACAAATCACCGACAATTTGGAGTATTCAATTGATGTGATGATATACATCCCATTGTACTTAAGTCGATAGATAGTGATCACAGCTTCCCGTGTCACACCGCAAGTAAAACGACCTTGGCAAATCATCCAATTCGCACTTATTGAGATCACCTCTGCTAGGGATTGAGTCCCCTGCGGCACATAGCTGGATGTGGGCAATAATGGTTAACTTGGTTGCTATTTTTAGCTCAGTTTGTGATTTTGATGTTCGTATAGGATATAATATGGCAGATACGAGTAGACTGTCTACGACTCACGTTAAGGATTCAAGTTTGTTCATGAATAATTGTTATTTTAAAGTACATAGTCCAATGTAATCTTTTTCATCCTTCTTCATCCTAGCGTTAATCCCAGTCGCATACGAAGCTTTCACCTAGGAGTCCGCACTGCTTGCCAGTCTAACTGCGGATTTGGCTAGACTTCGATATTTTTCATGAAGAAAGAAAGAAAGAATATATAATTACCCGCGCCTCCTGCGTAACGGCCGCGTTCAATACCGCTACGCCACAGGCTGTAATATAAGATAGAAATCCCTCCGTGTATTACACAAATATCGTACGTAATTATGTGGAGTTCTTCAAAATTAATATATTTAGAACGTGCAAGCAAATGTCATCCTGGTCCTACATAATTTATGTGCGGGATCGTTCTTGCGTGTCATTTCACCGGAGCCTGCTGTTTGGGCACTGTTGTTTAGTCAGTTGCATGTCGAACTTGAACCGACTAAACCGCACGGTGCCTCTCGCGTAAGCCATGTGGTATGGGAAACCTAGAAAGTAACTTAGAAGAAAAGAAATCGTAGAAACCCATTGCGTTGATCTGAACCCCTTACTGCTTACTACTTTTACTATAAACAGCGGTATATTGTGCTACTTAACTTATTCTTATCAAGTGTAGGCTTTTACTCACGGAATGGAGCATCTAAAACACCTTTTGAACTTTGAAATGAGACTTGAAGTTGTAAGAATGTAAACTGGGTTGTGTCAACGACTCTCTGAAAGAAATTAGGTCGGGTTCGGAGGTTCTACTTGCTAATGAGAGGCGTGCACTCGTCCGATATAAGCTTTGAAAATAAAAATACTGAAAGTTTTATTTTTAGCTTAGAGTAATGTGGAAATGGTAGAAATGGCAATCGGAAAATTGGAATTTGGACTTAATTAAGTGAATGTGTGAGTCTTATTAGGTAACATTTAAATCAATAATGGTGTGAGTGAATGATTTAAGGTCATTCCATAGAGTGCACAATTTGCACTATTATAAATCGTAACAAAATTATCTCACTCATCACTGGTGAAATGACTTTTTTAAATGCATAATGTACTTTGGAGCTTAGGGTCCGCTCTCCTACTTCTACTTTACTTATGGATAGTTTTTCTTGGTTTTTACTGGAACGACTGCCTTATGACCTCTCAACCCCGAGAGGGAAGTCAGCACCAGAGCTTCGTCTGTCAGCAGATGAGGTTGATTTGGGCCCCGAAAATTTTAATGATGCCATACACCCTAAAAAATCCTTATTTACTGTAACCAGATTTGAATTCAGCATCTAGTTATTCTGCTATTCACAAACTGCTTAAATGTGCTAACGTATTCAACTATGCTGAAATCTGCAACAAAATTCAAATCTGCAACCAAACCTGTCAACGCATGAATTAGATTAACTACTTTGGGCCTAGATGGCGCTGAGTGAAATATGTCTAGATTTATTAGCTACAGCAACGGAAGAGCGTGTCCCATTTGCATACATATCTTCTTCCTCCTAGCGTTAATTCCCAGTCGCATCCGAAGCTTTCAGCACGGAGTCTGGGGTCCGCTTTTACCAGTCATAGCTACAGATTTGGCTAGACCTCGATATTTTCCGTGAAGCGATTGCCATCTGACCTCCACGACCCAATGTTAACATTAGGCGATATCGAAGCTTTGCAGCTAGACCGTTGTTTTTGGACTTTTTAGAGCACCAACTACCCGTAACGACTGCCATAGATGTTCTATTATGGCAACCGGGACCGACGGCTTAACGTGCTCTCCGAGGCACGACCAGACCAATGCAAATACCCATATTTAATGCACACAAATATTTGCACTGAGCGGGGATCGAACCCGCGCCTCCTGCATAGCGGCCGCGTTCACTACCGCTACGCCACGGAGGCTGTCCCATTTGCATACATTCAGGGTGTCCCAAAATTCAAGGATAAGCCGGCAACACAGGATGGCCCTACTTATGGCTGCTCTGAAAAAAATAAGAAAAAAAATATATCTTAATTTTTTTTTTTAATTACAAACATTTTTAAAATCCTTCGAAAATCGGTACCCCTAACGATATTTTTAACTACCAGGCCCACAATTTTGCAAATATGTTTGAACTCTTTTCTGTATTAGCAATCTAAGAAGCATGACTATCCATCATCACTTTGTAACATTATAGAATATTTGTAGTTATTTTACAAAAATAAGTCAAAATATTTTTTATTCGTAAAATTTTCATAGATTTTTACTTTCGACCCACTTGATCTTATCTGCGTGAAAAAAAAAGTATGGACACCCTAATGGCATTCTTTTTTAAAAATTGGCGCAACTATCCAAGATTTCAAAAAGGTATGATTTGAGTATGATAATTTCATAAAATTGTCTAAAAAATTTTTTTTAGTAAATAAGAATCACATTTCATACATTGCTTTTATTGAAAATCACCAAATTTACTTTATACACAATGCATTCATTATCAATAAAAAATCATTGACGGGACTCGTGACTAAGTGGTAACCGAGTAGGATAACACATTACGAGGTTAAGCAACACAAGCCACGTTGGTTTTCGGATGGATGACCATTCTTAAGACATTGAGACACTTCCGTTCCTCAGAGAGTACGTGAAGCTGTCGATCCCGGTGGCCATACTGTGTCTGTGACAGTTCTTACGGGTAGTGGGAGCCCTAGAAGTCCATAAACTAGTCATCATTATCTTCATGGATACACATTTTTCTGATTGCAATCGTAGCCAAGATAACCTCGGTGCTCAGAGTCCGCCTTCCAGTTCTTTCGCCTTCACTTCGCCAACTAACAACTGGTCTGACTACATAACTTCGATATCGCCAGTGGGTTGTGGAGGTCAGGTGGCAGTCGCCTCCCGGAAAATATCGAAGTTCAGTATTTCACAGTTAGCTGGGAAAGCAGAGGCTCAGAGTTTCTGGACTAGTTTCATTCAAACATCAATGCGCCTGCGGATTATATTATTGGCAAAAGATATGCACGAAAAATAATGTATTAATGCCGGTGGCAAACAATTTAAACATGTACAAAAAAAAATTAACAATAATGCAATGATTATAAAATTATACCATTATGTTTGTTTATTTTTTTCACAATATTTTCAACACTCATCATCCTCTGAGTCTTTACAAAATACAGAGTCGGACCTCTGGGTTCACTGTGAAACAACAGAACTATGAAATTTTCCGTGAAGTGACTACCACCTGACCTCTACAACCTACTGGCGATATCAAAGTTATGTAGTGAGTCCAGTTGTTCAACTTTTAGGACTCCGACTACCCGTAACAACTGTCATAGATGCTCGTATGGCCACCGGGATCAACAGCTTCACGTACTCTCTGAGGAACGGAGGTGTCTCAATGTCTTAAGAATGGTCATCCATCCGAAAACCAACCTGGCTTGTGTTGCTTAACCTCGTAATGTGTTATCCTACTCGGTTACCACTTAGTCACGAGTCCCGTCAATGATTTTTTATTGATAATGAATGCATTGTGAATAAAGTAAATTTGGTGATTTTCAATAAAAGCAATGTATGAAATGTGATTCTTATTTACTAAATAAAATTTTTTAGACAATTTTATGAAATTATCATACTCAAATCATACCTTTTTGAAATCTTGGATCGTTGCGCCAATTTTTAAAAAAGAATGCCATTAGGTTGTGCATACTTTTTTCATTGGGACCTAAACATAAACGGCGAAATGTGGGTGCTAGCACCTCTGCCACCCGTTCGGGGATATAGGCGTGAGTTTATGTTATATGTATGTAGTAGAGTGAACTCACGTGTCATGACCAGGATTCGAACCAAGGACATCTCCATCGTAAGGAAGATTCCTTACCTGCCAAGATACCGACGCTTGACTTACATTTATAATTATCAGCTACATGCAACGGAAGTACCTAATTATTAACAGTATATTCTGTTTGCAAGGTCTTGATAGCGACTACTTAGTCTTTGTTTGATGACTAACCTAGATAAATTGTAAGATATACTTTATTGTACACAATATCAGTCAGTATGTGCAATGGGACAATAGTATTTAAATAAGTAATCAGTGCAATGGACGGTCTTATTGCTAATAGTGATTACTTTTTCGATATTTTTTCGTTAATTATTTGAAAAGTTAATTGCTTTTTTTAGATTTTATAAGACTCCATATGTCTCCAAGTATGAAGTCCTATATTAACACCTTGAGGGAGAAGGGTGGGACGTTATGGGAAATAAACCTCACAATGTGGTGTGTGTGTAATAAAAAAGACGTGTGGCACTCGGGGACTGCCGCAGTAAAGCTATTGCATAGCATTTTTAATGAACTTATGCAATTATAATAAAATAATAATATAATTTGAATTTGAATTTGAATCTGAGTCTGAGTCTGAGTCTGAGTCTGAGTCTGAGTCTGAGTCTGAATTTGAATTTGAAAACTAACAACTTATGCAATTATAATTACTTACGTTAAGCGGAGCTATTTCGGAGCAGCTCGGCTCGATTCGTGCGAGCTCGGAGTTGGGGGTGTTACCTTTTTTTCGTTACGGAATTTCTGGATTCGGTCTCCACGCTCAAGGCCCGCGATAGAAGCTATGCAATAGCTTAATAAAAAATGCTTATTAAATAGCATATAGCACAATATTTATTAAAACGAGTTATTTATATCTTTATACTTTTTTTTTCAGGTAAGTGTCTCCAGTTCAACAACTTAATCGAAATGGGTAGGTACTTGTCTCGAGAAGTCATGTAAGTATGTGTATACAGCTCCATATAAGTAGAATAGTCAACAGGAAGTAGACGAACAAGCAATATATAACGTTCTTGAGGATAAACTTATCTATCTGTTTACTCAATTTTATCCAAAACCATACAGCCGATATTGCATGACTGGATTTCAAATAAACAAGGTTACAATCTGACTGTTTATCAAACAAATGAACTAAAAATCTTCCAGATAACTATAAAGATAAACTATAATATAGGTACCCACCTACCTATCGGACTAGATTAGTAAAGTGGTCCAAATTGTCTTAATTACTTTTTAACTGGTTAAACTAAACTCAACTTAATTAAAGTCGGTTTAAAAAAAAAAGCTAAACTAAGTTCCTTTTCCTAGTGCTAAGTGTGCCAAGTATCAGCCCTAACTTTGTCAGCTAAGCTAATTTGTATGAGAACAATGAACGGCAAAGTAAAGCAAATTTAACTTAGCTTTGAGTTTTTTAACCAAAAAGTAAACCCTTGAACTTCACAAGTTAGTAGGAAATAACTTTACGCCTGTACATTCTCGATTAAGCAGGCAGAGGTGTATAAGGCTTATCTATTCTAGTCGTACGTCGACGTTGTCCTGGAGTTTTACCTAGATTTAGGGCTAAAATACTTATTTCATAAAAAAATTATACCTACCACTTAGGTGGCAACACACATATTTAAATTAAAATTAACCATCCAATACAACTATACAATACTTAACTACAGATAAAAGTATTATGTAGTATGGTAGTAGGGGTAGTAGGTATATAAATCATAAAACAATTTTTCATTACTATTTATTTATGTAAATTAAATCCATCATAAATTAATGAGCAAAAAAGTAATAAAACAACAAGTAGGTATATTTCAGTTAATCATTTTTTATGACAAATTAATGGTTTTCTTATCTGTCGTGAAACAAATAAATATTTTTAATGACCAACGTGGCGATAATTATTAGCACGCCACGATAAGGCACTATGCAAATAAAAGGTTTAAACAAATACACCAATAATATGGATTTATGATATTATCACTTTCAATATTTTTTTACCACACCAACAGAAGCATTGATTTAGATTGTAATTGGAAGATGTAGGTATACTTATCTCCTTTACCGTGTGAAGGTACAGTCGACAAAGAATATAAGTAGACACCAGTGGCTATGGGCCCTTATAACCCGCGTCCAGCCGGCTTGCTGTGCAAAGGTGAAGCTGTGGTAGAAATATTGAATCTCAATTCAGTATCTATCTGAAACGTAACTGAAATTTAAGTAATTCAATATCAGAATTTTATATAGGTACGAGTAAAATTGCTATGATTGTTATCATCAGTGGGAACGGCGCCAGTGGTCACGATAGGGAATATCTTATCCCATTTGTCACCACTGGCGACATATAGAATTTTTTTCCCATTTATCATCAGTGGCAACGGCGCCAGTGGTGACGACTGGGAATAACCGTTCTATAAGAGGTAAGACTTTTTTTTCCAACGGCTTCCCTTATGTAAATTGCTCCCTGCGCCCCTGTCTGGTAGACACCCTTTCATATAAAGTGTATACTTACATGCATATAAATACATACATATAATCACGCCTTTATCCCCGTAGGGTTAGGCAGAGGTGAATTAACACCCACATTTCACCAATCATTGTATCAGTGTCAGTGTATACTTACATTTATCGACTATACCTACATACAAACCTCTTCCTGTTTGTCCCAGTGATGATCTCCCTTGTTTTGGGGCCCTGGCTCCATGTTCCTACTTGATGATTTGGCTCATCTAGACTTTTATGAGAGCCACTGCCACTTAGCTTCGAGAGGCAAGCCAAAACTGCCGTCAATCAGCAGGTTTGGACCTAAAATATCTAAATGAGGCCCCATATCTGATAAGTATCACTAATTTATACAAAAGCAGTAAATCTTGCTCCCAATTATATTAAAATTTATCTAAAGAACATATAATAGACTAGTTATGTCCCGTGGTTTCATTCGCCTTTAAAGATTCCTCATTCGTCCTAGTTATAAGATGCGAAAACTAATAAATGGTTTTCTAAACTGTTTGTTTTCCTAATAAAGAAAAATAAATAAATAAAATCTGATCCTTTTCTATTTAAACCTCTTTCAAATCAAATGAAATAAATTTATTTGCTATAATAGATGTTACAATACTTTAGTTCTTCATATTCTGCCACATACTTTAGTCCTGAGAGTTGACCGCTTGTTTTCTGTATTGCTTTTCCTCAAGAGCTACCTAAAATAGTAGTCCAACAGAGTAGTGGTAGTCTAACTGCTGGTCTACTCCTGAATCTCCGCATTCATCAAACCCACCCATGGTCTTCTACAAGGGCTATCAAATACAAAAATATTTTTTCTTAAATTGCACATATTACAGGATATTTTCTAAAGTTTATGCGAATATTACTTACTCATACAAATAAAACCAATTTTATACGGATCGATTTTATTTGTTATTATTTACTTCGCACGTGCAGTTCTGGAGGTTGAAACATTTAAAAAAAACAAATTCTTTAGCCTTATTAATAATAATATAGATTTATATCAAAAGCTACATTATAGCATAGAAATGAAGTCGTTCCTGAGGTTACACAACGTATGCAAATGAGTAGAGCCATACCACGGCACATTACCATACTTTCCACTTGGAACTAATGGAAATTTTGAAGCGGCTTTCGCTTGATTGTTTACTAGATATCGGCTTGTTTATGGATAGTAAACATAGATCTTATCACGATATGTTAGAGTATTCATAAGAATAAAAACAGCCTTATTAAGGCCTTTTAACATCAGCTATTGATAAGAGAAAGAACCTTCAAAATCCTAGGCGTTCCAGAGATAAATCTTTTTATACCACTTAGTTAGCAGACAAGCACATGTCCCACTTAATGGAAAGTGGTTACCGTGGCCTAAGGGCGTAGGCAACACCAGGGACGTCAGAATTGTGCTGCCAACCCTGAAGAAACCTTCTAATAGGTAGCCTGGTAGACAGGAAATAAAAAAAAAGTTGGTTTTTTATGAATACCCTATACTTATATTATTCATAATGTACCTACTTAATTACGTGAAGGTTGATAATATTAATATACATATACAAACAGATTTTAATTTTATTTATTTGTCTAAATAAAACAGTATCAAGGTTTTAGTTCAGGTTTACTACGGTACAAATTCAGAGTTTACTCTAAACTAATAAATTAGCGAACAAGGACAAGGTCCTTTTGGTGGTAAGTGGTTACCGGAACGTAAACGTCTGCAAAACCAGACACTCACTCAAAAATTTATTTGAACTAGACCTTATTAAATATGTAGTATTACTCTCAGTTTTGTCTTTTGAATGAAATCTGAAATTCAAAGAACAATAAATAAATAATCTACGCCAGTCTACGCAGCTCTATCTAGACCCAAAGCAAGCACAATTTAAGCAGCTTGTGTTAAGGGATCTAATATGCAGATAAACATACTTCAGCGACCATACAACCATGGTTGTATGGTTGTGTGGTCGTTGACATACTTAGATACATTTTTTGATGTAAATACATAGGTATTAATTATACATAACATCCAGACCAATGCATACAAAATATTCATGCAATATTCATGTATACAAATATTTTCACTGAGCGGGAATCGAACCGTCAAGGTAGATATAGAATATTATTATTAGACTTTTCATACATCAATAGAATTAAAAATATACATTATATAATCGATTAAGAAAGGGAAAAAGAATCGACCTCGGACGGGACTCGAACCCGCGATCTTTCCCTTACAGAGGGAACGCTCTGACCACTAAGCCACCGAGACACGTACGAAATCAATCCAAATTCCCATATACAACCGTCTTAAGGGCGACGGTTTTTTCCCTTTCTTAATCGATTTGAACAGTTAGCATAGTAAATGCTTCAAAATTTCATACATTAATATATACTCATACCTGTAAATCCCCGAAGGGGTAGGCAGAGGTGTATTAACACCCACATTTCGCCAACTAGTATTTTCGGTCCCACTTAGTAGGGGGCGAGCCTATTGCCGTCTAGCAGGCACTTTGTCATGGGTTGTCATCCCTACTAATATTATAAATGCGAAAGTAAGTCTGTCTGTCTGTCTGTCTGTCTCACTTTTACGACTAAACCGCTGAACCGATTTTGATGAAATTTGGTATAGAGGTAGGTTAGACCTTGAGAAAGGACATAGGCTATATTTGGTCGCGATAACCGACATCCACGCGGGCGGAGCCGCGGGCAAAAGCTAGTTAAAATATATATTTGCCCTCAAAATAATATGTAGGTCACGAATGCTTTTATAACCAGGAGGAAGCCATAACCATCTGGTCTGGGTCGATAATTTAATCAAAACTCCGATCTTAACGATGTTTACCAATTTTAAATCATTGAGGTGTGAAAATATTTTCGTAATTTATAATGTGCAGCCTCCAGCGGTGTTAGCTTCACATTCCAAGTTACTATCGCTACCTCGTGTTGTGTTCCCGGCAGTAAGTAGGGTAGCCAGAGCTCACTGGAGAGACTGTGCTTTCAGTGGGAAAACCATAGGATTGTCCTGCTCGTCTTCTGCGCTGACGGCACACAATCTCTCTGTTCTTTCAGAGTCGGCAGCACATGTGTGTCTCCCCTGGTGTTGCACTCGACCATAGGCCACGGTAACCACTTTCTATCAGGTGAGCTATGTGAGCTGCCACCTAAGTGGTATACCAAATCTTTAATTCTAGAACTTTACACTAGGAGGTTCCCGTTGGTGTAAAATAGGGCCAACCGGTCTTTTCCCGTGGGTGTCGTCGAAGGTGACTAAGGGATAAAGTCTTTCTTCATCCGACAGTAACACCCGTATTCACAAACAACACTGTGAGGTCTCATTGTGTGCTCGAGCGCATAGGGCTGGTAAAATTAATTCATAAACATCACGGAGCAGTATCTAACGCAGTGCGTTCCCTCAACGAAGTAATGTATCATTGTAGTGTTGTCTATGAATAAAAAGGCTTGCCAAAACGAACGCACTGAGAATTTGTCGTTCTTTGCACAGTTTTGGTAGTACGCATAGCGAAGTATTGTTTGTGAATACGGGTGTAAGACATGACACAGTCTATAACATAGTGCCAGCTTGACGGCAATAGCCTCCTTCGACGGCGAAATGTGAGTGTTCCTCACAGGGTAAATTAGCAACGGGGGTCCAAAATATTAAGATGGATTACTTAAGTATGTATTTATTATCATGTTATGTAGACGATTGCCCCACCACTTAAAGTGAAAACATTATATCGTCCCATAAGAGCCAAACGAGCGTATCACCAAAATATCGATTTTTTTTTTCAGAAATACGTTGTCTATGTGGTCCTACACCATCTGTCAAAAGGACGTATGTAAAGTCAATAGTTTCAGAGTTCAATTTTACGTACCAGAAAAAAGTATATTTTCTTTACGACGAAAACAACTTAACTTTCGATTGGGTGTATGTCAATGTTATCCTTTTCATTTTTCGTTAGTTCCAAAACTTCCAAATGAACGTATTTGTATATATTATGAGTTTATTTGATACTGAATTTTTTTCATAACTGACAAAATTTCTAACCAACCATAAAAACGTAACAACTTATACGTTCCTATAGTATAAAAAAATAAGCGAATTTGAAGTTACAATTAAATTTGAACGTATAAAATATTACTTTTTTTTCGCTTTATTATTTTCAAATATATTTGCAAATAATAAGAGCCAAAAAAACGTAAGCCTGGCACTTTTTGAAAAACCAAATACATAATATTTAATATATTTCAAAACATTATTAATTAGTGTTTTGCTATACTTATAGTCTATATTAAGGTTTTTTTTTCTCGATTACCTGTTATATAATGTATAATAAAGTACCTACTTCAAAGTTCAGAATAGTGGTATTTGGACAGTTTTTTCTGTAAAGTTATCAAATTGGCGATACGCTCGTTTGGCTCTTATGGGACGATATGCCACTAGCTTTTGCGCGTTCCGTGCGCGTGGATGTTGGTTATCGCGACCAAATTTATATATAGCCTATGTTCTTTCTTATGGTCTAATCTACCCCTCTACCGAATTTCATCAAACTCGGTTCCGTGGTTTACGTGGTGGTAACAGACAGATAAAGTTACTTTCGCATTTATAATATTAGTATGGCTTATTCTTTCTATCATGTAATCTACTAATAATTATAAGTGGTTTCCGCGACGCTCGAGTAACTACACATTAGCATCGTCGGCTCCCCTACTATAATACGATATTTTAAGTACGTTAACCGCACGTGACAATAGAGCGATTAAACGTTTACGTAACGTACACGTACTTTGCTCTTTGACTCGATCGCAACGCCATTGGCATTGGATCATGAATATTTATATGTGCGATAATACATAAAATCATGCTTGTGTATTCATGAAGGGGTAGGCAGAAATGTGGGTTGTTCTGTATTAATCCCACAAAAGTTGTCCCGAATTTGAAAATTCTTAATTGATCCCACTTTTACTTTGTGTTTATCAGCAAGTGTTCACATTTTACTTAATACGGGGTGAGGAATACTACGGCCAGGTTAGTCTTAGTATGGGTGACTTGAGGTCCTTTCGGCCCTGGTCCGAAAAAACCCTACAATAGTTGCTTGAGAATATTTTCAATATTTTGCTTTGTTAAGATTGGGTACATATTAAGGGAGAGAGTAGACTCTACTTCCACCCTACAGAATACCGCGGGTATAATAACCTCGTTTCGTGTTACCAGCGGTGAGTAGGGTAGCCAGAGCTCACTGGAGAGGTTTTATGCTGTCAGTAGGAAGACCAAAGACTTGTCCTACTCATCTTCTTCGCTGTCGGCACAGAATCTCTCTGTTCTTAAAGGGTCGGCAGCACGAGTGTGATTCCTAGTATTGTACTCATCCATAGGCCATGATAATCACTTTCCATCAGACGGGCCGTGCGCTTGTCTGCATCCTAAGTGGTATAACAAAAACTTCCCCGATCGATTCGCACCGTTATAGCTACGAAAACCAAACTATACCGCCATTTAGATTTCATCAAGTTAATCTACGTTTTCATTGCCTGAAGCTCCACCCAGTGCAGTGTTTGTATAATTTAAGGCCTTGCAATAATCTTGTTAAGCACTTGGGACCGTGCCAAAGGCCGTGGTACTCTACAACGTGATATACCTACAAGTTAGGTACCTATACAACCACAATTTGGACCGCGATGTTCCTGTAATGCTAGCTGTAGCCCACGGCTTCGCCCGCGTGGAATTATGATTACGTTCCTGTAATCCATGGGAACCTACTCCCGGCACAAAAAGTAGCCTATGTGTTAGTCCAGACCAGTGGTGAAGTCGTACTTTGCCCATCATGACTGACATCAGACTGTAATCTAGAGCGTGATTGAATAACAAACCTCTTTACAAACTTTCTCATTTATATTAGTAGGACTAGCTGTTACCTGCGTCTCCGCTCGCCCGAAATACTGATCCCAGTGCTGTGTCTGCCGCCTGACCTCCTAGACTCGAGAGAGGCAGCGCTAGAGCCAACAGGTGTACTGGCTTGCAGAAAAGGTTGTATGGCCCCGAAGGTCTTGATGGGATCCTATACATGACGTATCGAATTAATTATTAATTAGCAGTAGCAAAAAATAATACCACAAAGTAATGTTCCGACGAATTGAGAATATTATTCCCATAAGTAATTAATTATCGATAAGGTAAATTATACCCATCCAAAGGCTGCCTGGAAGAAATCGCTTGTAGCGATAAGGCCGCCATTTGTACCTAACAATGGCGGCCTTATCACATACATAAACGTTTAAAATAAATAAATAAATCTCCTTTTATGAAGTCGGTTGAAAATGTACGAAATAATATTCAATTTCATGAAACTAGCCTTAATACAGACTTAACCTCTCTTACCAAAATTAATGGCTTGTCAAGATCGGGTCAACCGCATCGTTTCAGGGGATTTGAACTTGTGACCTTTAAGCTCATATTGCAACCAAACAATTTCGCTGCACAAGTTTCTTTTACTTAAAATTATATTGCAAAGAAGTGAGTGACTTTAAAATGTAGGTATTTAGGCTGTGTTCAAATTAAAAAACTTCTTAAATAAACAAAGCTTAGTGTTTTTAATTGAGTTTAAAAATGAACGGTTTTTTATTAAAAATGAGAAAGCAACTGTGTCTGTTTGTCTGTTTGTCTGTTACACTTTCACGCCTAAACCACTGAATCGATTTTCATGAAGAAAAAGGCTATGTTTGGGTACCACGCAAGCGGAGTCGCGGAGTCAGCGGAAAAAGCTAGTTATTTATATATCCAATCTGATGGAAAACCCCAAATAAAACTTAACTAGTATAAAAACACGTAGTTTGGTCTATTTTACGACTTTGTTTGGACCATTATCTATTTTGTTTAGTATCGTGGCCAAATTTAATCGTGCGCGGTAAAAATAGAGCCAAGCGCGCACTAGTAAAAATACTGAAACGTTTGAGAGTCGTACACTCGTGACATGTGTAGTTACCTACTCGTAGATTTTGTGATTATACATACATGGGGATGCCATACTCATCGTTCTCTGGACAAGGAGAAGGCGCTCATCGAGCCAGAGCCGCTGCCTGCTTCTACTAGGGTGACAGGCGGCTCCACCTGTCACATACGCTATCTAGACCCAACCTCAGCATATTAGACACTTTTTTTTTTATCTTTATTTTGTAAGAGGGTTTTTTCACAAAGTGAATATGTCACCCTCATTAGACACTTCAATTTTATTTGTTTACTAGCGTTACGCCCGCGGTTCCGCCAGCGTGCATCTCGGTTAACGCGACCTTTGCTCGTACCTCCGATTCTACTGAACCGATTGCGATTAAACAAACGTAAGATTTTAAGTCTGACTGAGCCCTTTCTAACAAAAAAAAACATCAAAATCCGTTCAGTACAAACAGACAAACAGACTGGAAATTCAAAAAAATATTTTCGTGTTCAGTATCGTTAATATAACATAACATAACCCAAGTATTTTTTTTAATATCTCCAATGTACAGACACGATCACTTTACAATTATATAATAATAGTACCCACAGATAGATATAGTATACTTCACACTGCCAGTAGAATTATTCACTCTTCATTTTACCAAGTAACTGAAGTGATGTTAAAATAAATATAAACATGATTTTCCAACTATATATTACAACATTATAATAACATTTACAAATATACAGTTTTCCACCGAATATCTTATCGTAATAAACAAGATCCCTTGTTCCCAAAAATCTTTTCTTAACATTACCGTTTACCTGACTCATATTAACGTCTTCATTCGATCTACACGTGTGACATGAGAGAGGCCTTTGGATGCCAGGGTCCGTTCTCCTCCTTCTTTCCATCATTTGATTCTCTAGCCTTTACAGGAACAATGTAAAGTGTCAGGAACGAGGGTCGGAATGCTACTCAATGTGGTCCTCAGTTTGGCAGCCTCATCAGACGTTTTTTGACGCCCTGCTTAAGGGACTCGGGACTGAGGTAAAAGTAAACACGTGTACTGTTGAAGAATTCCAGAAGAATTATTTTTGGTGCGGGAACGAAAAGGGTTATCATTAAGTAGATATTTTTAAAGACAGGATTCCGTGCAAAATATAAAACTTTGTCATCAAAGTTTCGAGAACCCACTCTAGGTACTCTCAAATTCTTTCAGTATTGCTGTACATAATTAATTGTTTAAAAGCTTTTCATTAAATGAATTAGGTACATATATTTTCGTTTTCAAATTCTTTTAAGTGACTCGTTTTAACAGTAAAGGCACCCATATAGGTACATATTTAATAAAATTTTGAAATGACATAAAAATACTAATTCTAAACTAATAAGCCGAAAAGCTTGTCTGTCTGTTGGACACGTCAATTTGATTTCATCTCGCCTGATGGTAAGCTGAAGTTAAAGTCTTGGGCAAGAGGGTCACCATTACAGAATGTACCATGTTACAATGGTGGTACTCAGCTTGACGGCATCATCATCTTCTTGACGCCCTGCTTAAAAGGACCCGGGACTGTAGGAAGAAAGAAAAACGTGAGCTGGTGAGTCTGTTAGTTTGAAATACTGAATCTACTGCTTAATATAATAGCTATCATTAAAATATAACAAAAAAATTATGGAAACTGAGCTAAAATTTGTAGCTCAGTCAAGTGCCACATGTTATTATATCTAATCATCGTAATCTTTAGACACTAGTCATCTAGGACTGGTTTACCTGCCGGTACCTGCGCCTGGCTACCTATTAGGTTCCAGTTGTGACTCATGGCTTAGAAGGTCCTTTGAAAGGAAAAAACATTATCATTAGTTAGTAATTTTATAAATAACTAGCTGACTGCCATATTTTTTTCCGCCCGCGTGGAATTCAGATTTATTTTCCATATTTTCTCACCATTTAAGTTCAATTCGTGCGAATCGTCCAATAACCCAAATTAAACCTTCCCTGGACATCCACGAATATTTCGCACCCCCAGAGTGACAAAGACGTAAGATGAAAACACTAACTTTACAGGAGAGCAGAAAAACTGTTCAAACAGGTATATCTATTTTGTTTTTAATCCTATAATATTATGTTAAATATCATTAAATAGGAAAAAAATCAACCTTTTTTTTTGTATATACTTAAAATTTCTGAAATTAGTAGGGTGATTAATATTTAATTATTAAAAACTTACAGCCGTTTTCCTTACTTACTTTCGACAACTCCTCGAATGTTATAATGGTTAATCTAATTATCGGTTTCCATATTTTACTCATACCGTTACTATTCACGGTTACGTCTTTCATGAAGTTCTAAAAGATGATAAAATACGGGGAGTAACCACTGTTTACGCCTTTTTTCGTTGAATTATGTTTTAACTATCATAAAGTATATAGCTTTTACAGCTATTTTTGTCGATAGATAAAAATAAAACATAATGTTATGTCTGAATACAGGCTTCTTTCACATTATGTTTTATTAAATCATAATTGTAAGGAATTTTAGGCTCTCGTTAAAACATAATTTCACTGGCGTAATGAAACAGGTTTTTAGAATATTATACTTTATTGCCATTTATAAAAATAATCGTGAAGTTGTAATTAGTAATTGTATGTCGCAAAATTAGCAAAAAGGTATAAGAATAGTAATCAATAAAAAAATTAAACAAAAACATTAATTTTCTTTCATAATCTTCATAATTGTTGGGCCTATACCTTACTAATACCAAAAACGAATATTAATAGTAGCTGTTTGCTTATTGTTTTTTTTTATACCACTTAGTTGGCAGACAAGCACACGGCCCACCTGATGGGAAGTGGTCACCGTGGCCTATGGACGTATGCAACACCAGGGGCGTCACACTCGCGCTGCCGACCCTGAAGAAACCTTCTAATGCCCTTCTTGAAGAACCCCATATTGTAATCGCTTGGGAAAACCACCGCAGGGAGTTCATTCCACAGCTTGAGTGTGCGTGGGATGAAGTGCCTTTCAAACCGCACAGTGCGCACCATTTCCGGACGCAATGTGTGAGGATGAATTCCCTGCCTGTGGCGAGAGGTGCGATGATAGAATGTAGCTGTTGGCATCATGTCAAATAGTTCTTCTGAGCACAAACCATTGTATAAACGGTAAAACACACACAGTGAGGCAAAGTCTCTTCTGAGACTGAGAGGTTCCACATCGCCTGCGAGTATGAGATTGCCGACGAGCCTCAACGCCTGTCTTTGTACCGAGTCGAAGGGGTCAAGCTGGCAAGCTGGCGGTCCAGCAAAAAGGTGATAGCAGTACTCCATGTGGGGCCGAACCTGCGCCTTATAAAGGATGAGTCGTTGCCCCGCATTGAAGTACTACTTCGCCCTGTTGAGCACCCCAAGCTTAGCTTAGCTTGAGCAACGTAGTCTCGATTTCAGACACAAGTTGTTCGTGACTTTCCTCTACTTCGGACAGAGGGATATTTGCACGGCCCGTGTAACAAGCGTCTCCAGTACTGTCGTCTGCATAGCAATGAATGGAGTCATTCGACAGCATGTCATTGATATGCAGCAGAAACAGGGTTGGAGACAACACGGAGCCTTGTGGGACACCAGCGTTAATGTCCATGCGATCCGAGCAGCTGCCGTCAACGACGACGGCTTGGATACTTCTGTTGGACAAAAAGCTGGCAATCCATACGCATAATCCCTCGGGAAGTCCATAAGATGGTAGCTTTGCAAGAAGACCTCTGTGCCAGACCCGATCAAAGGCCTTTGCTATATCGAGGCTAACCGCCAGTGCCTCACCTCGAGTCTCGATGGCTTGCGCCCAATGGTTTGTGAGATACACAAGAAGGTCACCGGCTGAGCGACGGTGGCGAAAGCCGTACTGTCGGTCGCTCAGAAGATCGTTACCTTCAAGCTATCCCAGGAGCTGTGTATTAATGACACGCTCCATCATCTTCGAGAGGAGGGAGGTTATAGCAATAGGCCTGTAATTGGACGGGTCTGTCCTATCGCCTTTTTTGGGCACAGGATGCACGTATGCGGTCTTCCATGAAGCTAGAACTCGTCCCGCAGAGAGTGAAAGCCCGAAAAGTCGTGTAAGTACAGGGCACAACTCGGGAGCACAGTGCTTAAGCACCAACGCCGGTATGCCATCCGACCCACTCGACTTTCGAACATCTAGGGAATTAAGTACCCGCCGAACCATCCGTTGCGTGATTTTTACTTCATGCATTGAAGTACCACACCAGGGGATAATAGGTGGCTCGGCATTCCCATCGTTCATAGTCGTGTTTGATGCAAAGAGATTACCTAAAAGATCGGCTTTCTACTTGGCACCACGGGCCAGACTACCGTCGGGTTTCAGCAGCGGCGGAAGGCAGGACCGGCAGAAATTTCCCTCGGCAGCTTTGGCGAGCGACCAAAATGCGCGACTACCAGATGGGTACCGCGCAAGCCGCTCACCAATTCTGCCGATGAATTCAAACTTAGCCCTGGCGATTGCCTTCTTACTAGACCTCGAGGCGGCATTCAATTTCCGCTTCACTTCAGAGATGTTCGGATCCTTGCTGGCAAGGGCCGTGGCCCATGCCTTATAAGCAGATTGTTTGTGAGTTCTCGCTTCTCTGCAGGACTTATTAAACCACGGCCGCTTACTCGCTCCTGTCACGACCCAACGGTTAGGGATATAGCATTCCATACCCGCTAGGATCGCGTCAGCGACTGCTGTTGCACAGGAGCTTGGATCTTCTGAAGTGAAGCAAAGCTGCCTCCACGGGTACGAAGCGAAGAATTCTCGCAGTCCGTCCCAGTTTGCCGACTTGTAGTGCCAAACATGCCGGCACTGGGGTGGCCGCGGTGGTTCAGGCCGCGCGAGAGTCACTTGTGTCCGGACGAGATCCGAATTCCACGCGGGCGGAAAATATGGCGGTACGAAGTTCGTCGGGTCAGCTAGTACCAAGATAAATCATACTTTAGGCGGACTCCGGACTCCGAGTTTACTCTTACAGTTTACTCTTCGTTACCCAGGGTGTAGGTAGGTACCGCATAGACGTTTCCGGTTCCCCCATAACTATGACTAAGGTAGTCATAGGTATGGGGGAACCGGAACCGTAATATAATTATAAAAGCTTAAAAGTTCATACGTTTGCACGTCATCATCATCATCATTTCAGCCATAGGAAGTCCACTGCTGGACATAGGCCTCCCCTATAGATCTCCAATAAGACCGGTTGGAAGCGGCTCGCATCCAGCGCGTTCCCGCGGCCTTGATAAGGTCGTCTGTCCACCTTGTGGGTGGACGTCTTACGCTGCGCTTGCCGATACATAGCCTCCACTCGAGAACTTTTCGACCCCATCGGTCGTCAGTCCTCCGTGCTATGTGCCCTGCCCACTGCCATTTCAAGTTTCTAATCCGCTGGGCTATGTCGGTAATCTTGGTTCTTCTACGGATCTCCTCGTTTCTGATTCGATCTCGCAGAGAGACTCCGAGCATAGCCCTCTCCATAGCTCGTTGGGCTACTTTGAGCTTACTCATAAGGCCCATAGTGAGAGACCACGTTTCAGTGCCATAAGTCATCACTGGTAACACACACTGGTCGAAAACTTTCGACTTGAGACACTGAGGTATGTCGGACGAGAAGATATTACGCAATTTTCCGAACGCTGCCCAGCCGAGTTGGATTCGGCGACTGACCTCTTTCTTGAAGTCGGACTTACCTAACTGGACTACTTGTCCTAGGTAGACGTACGAGTCAACAACTTCAAGAACCGAACTCTCAACAGATATTGGGGTGGGTACAACATAGGCATTACACATAACCTTCGTCTTGTCCATGTTCATTTTAAGACCCACCTGTTGAGAAACTCGGTTGAGGCCATCGAGCATTGTGTTGAGATCTTCCATCGATTCTGCCATGACTACAATATCGTCGGCAAACCGGAGGTGAGTAATGTATTCGCCATTAATATTGATGCCGAATCCTTTCCATTCCAGGAGCTTGAAGGCGTTCTCCAAAGTGGCCGTAAACAGTTTAGGAGATATCACGTCTCCCTGTCTTACTCCTCTTTTCAAAGGGATCGCCTTCGAACTCTGTTCCTGTACTCGGACCGACATGGTGGCGTTATTATACAAACACTTCAACACTTCGATGTACCGATAGTCAATACGGCACCGCTGGAGAGACTCAAGCACAGCCCATGTCTCGACCGAATCAAAGGCTTTCTCATAGTCCACAAACGCTAAGCAAAGTGGCAAATTATACTCTTCGGTCTTCTGTATAACTTGCCGCAGCGTATGGATGTGGTCTATGGTACTGTAGCCTCTTCGGAAACCGGCTTGTTCGGAAGGCTGGAAGTCATCAAGCCTGCGCTCGAGACGGTTCGTAATGACCCTTGCAAACAGCTTGTAAACATGGCTCAGAAGCGAGATGGGCCTGTAGTTCTTCAGTAAGGTATTGTCACCTTTCTTAAAGAACAGCATCACCACGCCTCTGTTCCACGCTTCTGGCGTTATGCCCTCGAGGACGATGGTGTTAAAGAGCTTCTGAAGGACTTTAAGTACCGGTGTTCCACCCGCTTTCAGAAGCTCTGAAGTGATTCCTGGCTGAGATCTGGCTGAAATTTGGTACAATTGAAACAAAATAATCAATAATAGCTATAAGTTGGGCTTCTTAATGGATCATTACGTATTTATAATGGGGAAGCATAAAGAATTAAGTACTGTTATCAGTAAGCGGCGCGTGAGTTATGAAACGTAAACAAACAACGGCCACCCGCTTCACCCCTGCGCATGCGCTGTATCGACGATTACTCGAACCTTTCGGGCGTGTTCGCGATGTGTCCGCGATTACGTTCACAAACTTAATAATATTATAAAGGAAAAAATGGTGTAAGCGTGATTACTTCCGCAAGCTTGATGACATTAAAAAGGGTGAAAAGAGGTTAGCACGATTATGTCGAAACTTGTATACGGGATATACTCTTAAACAGGGAGTACGGCTTTCTTTGTTTTATTAGTTTTCTTTCATTTGGGATGTAAGTAGTCTTACGTTAGGCAGTTTATATTTTCATTAGACAATAAAAACCTTAATTAGCAATACGTCTATAAATTTTGGCTATAACATAAGGAAACAAAAGAATAAGAATCTTTAGGTGTATTTTTATGAAATTTTACATACTTATGTTGGCTTATCACCTTTTTTTACTTTGAAAATATATTTTTATTTAGACGAATATTTTCTTTTTTCCTTTATAACACCCTAATTTTACGTCAGAATATTATGAAAAAAATCGACGTATTGTATCCTGACATCTACTATTCGAAACTGCAAAAAAAAAAAATTGACGTAACCTTACTTACGTCTTTGTCACTCTGGGGGTACGATTTCAAGACTAAGCCAAATCGGTTCAGCCATTCTCGAGTTTTAGCGAGACTGAGACAGAATTGCAATTAATTTTTATTTATATAGATAGATAGATTTACGGTTATTTAACCCATCATTTTCACTGTTGGTCTGTATGTTCTCAATAGACGCAAAACTATTGCACATATTTTGATGCGATTTTTGTTATTATTAAGGTTTTAGTCAGCCTCAAATACAGCCCATGTTTATTTTAATTGGTTGAGTAGACCGGAGATATGACCAAAAATAGAATAATGACCAGATGATTCTATTTTTCGATCGATAGATCGATCAACGCGAGCAAAGCCGAGTGATTCACTTAATATTATATGTTATCAAATAAAAGGAAATTGAATAAAAGAAAACAGGAAAACAAACTTTCGGACATAAATGACAAGGTTTCTAAGAATGCCCACGATTTAGTTGAACACTTCTTGTTATCACTGTTTGGCACCTAACCAGCATTTTCCTTCGGGATCGGGAACGGTAATACATTCTGAATCACATCTCCGTCATTACTCCGAAGTTACGTGTGTCTTTGAAATTTCTTCTTATTCATTTTCGTTCGAAAAACTGTGCGTAATGTCATGAAATATGTTAATTTTTGACTGCTTTTTGAGTGGTAATATAGTACATACTTACATATATTTACACTTGTATCTCTAAATGGGTAGGCAGAGGTGTTTTAACAGTAACACCCATATTTTTCCAATTGATTTTAGGTGCCCCGTAATAAGCGGTTATTCCCAGTCGTCCCCACTGGCGCCGTTCCCACTGATGATAAGGGGGCACTAGGCAGGCCCGTCAAACCGGATCTTTGTAATAGATTGTATGGTTATTATCGGATGGAGAATTCAGGAGAATAGCCGTATACTGTCACATTAATATCGTTAATAGACTGATCAATGAAGCACGTTATGGAAAACGATTTATTTTGTAATTACTTAACTATTATGTAACGATAATATTATTTTTTTTAGATTTGGGCATAACAAATAAATGGTCAACTTATGATGAGCGCGGGGGTAAAAAAGAGGCCAAAGGGGCAAAAACAGTTTTTCACGATTAAGAAAAAACATAGGGTTGTACAAAAAATGTTCTGTCTAAATAGCTATATAATGAGCAGTTTTCCAGTAGGTATTTATAGGGTTCCTAAAGACGCGCTAGATGGCGCAGCCGGCATTTTTGGTAAGAAGAGTGTGGTGTCACATCTAGTGTTCCCTAATTTATGGAAAAAATGTTCTTCGGTTTTGTAATGATTTACTTTACTTAAATATTCTGTCATTTTTTCTGATACAATTATTTTAAATATAATATTATTGTTTTAAATTACAGACAGTGACGCGAAAAGAATTAAGCGTTTTATTATATTTTATCTCTTATAATATGGGTAAATGAAATTAAACTTTGGCAACATCGCAAATTCATGAAAAAATACCACAAACAAACCACAGAGTACATTAAAATTACCAAAAGCTATGCTAGCGCCATCTCCAGATGACTTAAAAACCAACTGATTAATATACCTACTGGAAAACTGCTCATTATTGTAAAGAAGAGATGAACTCTAGTGAACTTATTGAAGTTTGTGACACAAACACAAAACTATTTATCTTCATAACGTAAAGACATTTTATACCAAGTCATTGGTCTTGGCGATTCAGGCAAAAACATTGCTCAATGACTAACAACTATGTTTTGATAATCTAAATAACAGAATGAATCATCTAAACAGTTAAATAATCATCAACTCCTACTACAGATTGCATGACAAACTATATAGGTAAAGACATCTAAGATAATGTGTACTATGTAGGTATTCAGTGTGTATAGTACGAAAATGAGAAGCACACGGCCCACTTGATAGAAAGTAGTTACCGTGTTCTATGGACGTGGGCAACACCAGAGACGTCATAGACGTAGGTACTACAGGAGTTATTGGCGGCAATTCTAGGAGACGCATCACAGTGTTATTTTATTTTCCGAAATTCGTGTGAGTTCGAGTTTTTATGTGTAAATATGGTGGAATTTTAGACATAACGTCTTGGAAAACGCGCACAAGAGTAGGAAAGTGAAATATGTATTACAGTGGATTGTGACTTCTCGTGTTGGTTTCAAATCTCCGTAGAAGCCTTTAGTAAAGTTTCCACCACTTTACTGAGGCAGCAATCATCATCATCTTCATCATCATCGTCATCAACTCACCATCATCATCAACATCATCCTCATTCTCATCCAAATAATGATAATAAAATATCAAAAAATGAAGACATGGCTCAAAGGTCTTTGAAACCAAGCCAAAATCAATCCAAAAAAAAAAAGACGTACTACAGACCATAAAGGAACCTTCTAATGCCCTTCTTGAAGAGCCCATATTGTAGTTGCTTGGATTAACAAAACAAACACAGTTGATCATTCTACAGCTTGAGCTTGCGCGTGACCAAGTTCCTTTTATACTTCATCTCACTGTGTGCACTGTTTCCGGTCATAGTTGTGTGTATTATAATCTAAAATTAATAGAAGTGGCATATTATATGCCTAGTTTAAACCTAAAATGTGCTCAAAATGTGTGCTCTATACGCGCAATGCACGATTCTTAAGGTGGGTCTACGCCTCTACGCTAGACGAGCCGAGCACGAGCGAAGCACGAGCCTATGCTAGCATTATATCGGAATTGCAGTTTTAGATTGCAGTTTTTGACAAAGAAATGTGATGATGATAATACCTCGCTGCCTCGGCTGCCTCGTTCGAGGTTCGTACGTTGGTCCACACTACACGAATTTTGACTCGGCTCGTGCTCCGCTCGTGCTCGGCTCGTATAGCGTAGACCCACCTTTAGATGTCTTTTCACAGCACGGGGTGCTACTGCGGTGGACGAGCTCGAATTCACCAAGCATTGATTATTACAAAACAGTCCGCAGGCGCAGGGGTCTCGTTTGACTCGCGATTTAGGTCCAAGATACGTGTCCCGGGGTATATTAATTATATCCTATTGATATATATTCAAACGCATGTGCAAGTACCGCTGCCAAAACGTGTTCGCAACAATTACCGAATTTTACAACATTAAATGTCTAACATTAGGCTAGCATCCAACTGAACTAGCCTAAAATACTGTACGTAATACTATTTGTTATGTAACAAACTGTAGGAAAAAACCGTCTCGAAAAACAAACTGAGCCCGAAAATAAAAATATGCCGGTCGTTGCGTATTTAGTGTGAAAGGCGACCCCAACTGAATTGAGAAAAACCCGAATGTTAATAAATGATGTGGTTATTTTATCTTATGTCATGATATTAAAGTCTAGTATACTTTCTTTTTTTTTTTTTATCGTGCGAAAAATGCCCACGGATACCTCCCCCGCCGGAACCGGAGGAGGAGGTTATGTCGGACTCGAACCGACTAAAACGCACGCCGACTGTGGGCCGTCGGTTGCCGGAGGTGAGATTGTCGTAGCCATATCCCTCGCACCCCGGCCGACCCAGGGCCATATCTCTCGAACTGGCCCTCATCCGGTGTGGGGACCACGGAGTCCCCAACTCGCCCCCGGGTATGGGGAGGCACGCAATGCGCGCTACCGAAAGTCTAGTATACTAGAAGAAGGTGTCGGATCACGGTGAATTAGGTATAATAAGGCTACCCCATCTTTTTCCGTGTGTGGCAAAGATGTCTACTAAGAGATAGGGCTGTTCTCCATCCGACAGTAAACACAGCCCATGACTGCTACTTGAAATAGTACCTACGCACAGTCATGGATGAAAGCAAAGATATTATATAAAAAGAAGTAGATATGTTATTGCGCGAAAATCGTGAAGATCCGAAAACGAGTCAATTGGAACGTTTGCCTCTAGTACCGCGTGCCGAGCGGCGCCAGTCGGACGTTGAGCGGAAGCATCAGTGACTTAAAAAAATAACGAAAATGCCATCGTATGTATATACACACTGCCCGAACTATTACTCTAAAGTTAATACACCAAAAGTGTAGATGAATTAAAAATGTGTGTGTGTGAGTTCGGCACATTTTTCTACGTTGATTTGTAAGCATATGACATGTCTATGTTATGAAATGTCATTGGATGAAAGGAACTTCATCGCCCGCACGTTTAAGCTGAGGAATGAACTGCCTGCCTTTGTTTTTCAAGCTACTACAATATGGGATTCTTCAAGAAGGGTATTAGAATGTTCTAACAGGGTCGAGAACGCGAGTGTGACACTCCTGGTATTGCACACATCCAGAGTCCACGGTAACTATTTTCCATCAGGTGGACCGTTTGCTTGTCTGCCGCCTTAGTAGTACTAAAAAAGTGCCCGCTTGACAGCAATAGGCTTGTCACCTATACATGGAATCAAAAATCATAGCTGGCGAAATGTGGATGTTATACACCTCTGCCTATCTGTATGTTTAACAGGTGTGAATATTATGTATGTATACTGGAGAAAAGTTATTTTATCCTTATACAAAGTTTTGACAGCGTGATCAAATCTAAACATGTCATACTTTGCATGAGACGCCCGTTCTCTAACATCGGGTCAATGAACTCCGTGAAAATAGCTGAAAGAGTTACCCACGGATTACCCCCTCTGTAATCTGTGTGGGGTAATCTGTGCTACAAACTAATGATACTTTCAACGGGGTGCAGGAATTCTGAATTTCTAATACAGGATACATTTGAAGAGATTGCTTTATATAAAGTAATCTCTTCTACTAAAAGCTAGCTTTTCTAGAAGCTAAAGTTCTAGTGCCCGCTGGTAGTTTGATTTTAAAACGGTTTATATCCAAAATATTAGTTAATACTACTTTAAAAGTTCGCTACTAGAAATTGAGTTATCAGAATTTGAGCTTCAGACAAACTATTGCAACGGATTCCCCAAATGACATTAAACATGAATGAAACATTCATTCATACATATAATCACACCTTTAACAATAAAACATGAATGTGTATAATAATATCTAGATAATAATTTTGTATAGCCCTACTACGTGAGAGCGAAAATCAAAGTTGGCGAAATGTGGGTATAACACCTCTGCCTACCCCTTCGGGGATTTACAGACGTGAGTATATGTATGTATATGTAATATGGTTATTTTTATAGACAAATAAATAAATGTCTACAGCCGTTCCCACGGATATCTGTGGCCGTTCCCAATAACCTATCTATCGCCAGTTTTGACATTAGAAACGATAAAAACGTCATCAATCTCTATAGTAACACAATTTCATAGTAGCAAAATAACAATAGGATTTGACAAAGGAACTATCTCTACCTTCACCTTTATCTGTAGATATGTTATTGGGAACGGCCGATAGATGTCAACGAGTAGTCTGAACCTTGTCTTCTGTGTGTGCCTATCCAATGCGCTTGTAGTCAAGGATTATGTGTTATAAATTTCAATTTCCCTTCCAGCCGCGCATCTTCTCATAACCTATTTTTGTTACGCGTCGTCAGTTTTCGACGAAATTTCTTGTGGAACAGATGACGAATATTTTAGTTACAGTATGTTCCGACTACTGAAACAATATAGTATATTAATCCATGTATAATCATAATGTTTTAGAACCCTTTATATAGAATACACTTTATTGAAGATCTTCTTTTTTTTTTCACTTTTATATCATACAAATGAATCAACCGAAACATATCTACGCGCATAACATCCGAATGACTGCACCAAAATGGATAATACTTTTAAGTTTGTATTTGTCATTTTAGCGGCGCTAGCCATTTCAGAAATATATGTAGGTACAATATACATAACGTACAAGGTATAGCCTGAGGAAACTGTAGTTCATCAGGAAAATACATTATTGTATTGATTTTAGCTAGAAACTAAAAAACGTACATGTCATAACTAAAAGTTATCTAAATGTTATCTATATAATATATATACATGTATTATATACTTAGCCATAAAAGTAGTAACATATTATTACATTCTGTAATGACTTTTCTAAAGCAGTTAACTACATTGTAAATATTGTAATAGATTTTAGAGATATACGACCTCAAAATTACCCCTATCCTTGTGTATTCATTTACTGCTTCCGTAACAATAAACTAAAACCTATAATTTTCTTTTACAAGCATGTGTTTAACAGCCTAATTTCAGCATGTGGTAACACTAACACCTACTTAAACCTAATGTTTCAGTTTATTATCATACGTCCATTCGTTGATACAAATAGTGCGTTTCAACACATTTGTTCGTACAATTATTCGTACAATAACTGTAATTCGAGATCTTTTATTAAGCCGGCTTTTGACTATGGGATGTAATATAATTATTACATCTTGAGATATATATTACATCCCGCGATTGCTGTTTACACTGTAAGATATATATTTGGGATAGTTCAGTAGATTTACCATGAGTTGACACCAAAATTTGACAACTTCGTTACCCTATCGAACTGCGTACGCGAATCTGATTGGTCTGTGTAGAATGCATGCGCGAATTCACTGACTTCTGATTGCTCAGTTTAAAATGACAACGTGATTTCGCATGCGCGATCAAACATCGCCATTCAAACCGGCGAAACAGGGGGAGGCGTGGTGTCCGGGGACGTGAGGTAAAATATACACCTTCAAATATCGCTCGAAAAAATATTTATAGTTTGGGATGTAATATATATTATAGCGTAGTGTAAACGGTCTCGTACAAAATGTATGACGAGCGATATGTCAAGATGTAATATATATTACATTACATCCCATAGTCAAAAGCCACCTTCAGATACTTCGAGATTCACAATTTCGAAATTTCAATTAATTTTTTTTTTAACAGTTTTATACCCACATCTGCTTCAGAAATGGTTCTTAGCTTTCAATCTGTAGATGGCGTTGCAATTGGATTGAATGATTATTTTACGAATACATTCTTGGACAAAACAGGGACCCGAGCCACTACATGAAATAGCCTAAACCGCGAATAGACATTTATGCATACAATATTTGGTTCTGGGCGGAAACCAATCTCTTGCATGAGATATCAAAAAGCACTTGCTTCGAAATATACGGTACCACAGCAGCATATGCCGTGTGCGCAGCAAATGCAGCTTTGGTGTGTGAAAAGAGATCCTGAAATACGTCGAGGAAGAACACCAAACTTATTAATTTTGTATAGATCTCCTCTCTATCTTCATCCTCTCCAAAAACGTCTTACCTGGCGTGTAACGTTACACGTGTCCTTAGGTACTTATAAATAAACATACACAGCAATTTCCCTGGAGGCCGCCCCACTTCTAAAACTACACAGTACACATATAATGTCGATGTTGACGAAAACATATTGTGTACAAGTTTCTGAAGCAAAGTTTCTGCTTTATAACTTGATACTGCAATATATTCTGATTCTATTTGAGAACTTGTGTAGGAGACATTAATATATAGAGCTTTGACTTCCTTTGAATTGAAAATGATATACAGACGCGAGTTTTCTTAGTAGCTATTTCATATTTTACCCGGTTTCCTTAAATTATAAGTAGGTAATCCATACTTCTAAATTAGTCTGTTTCGCTTTCCGTCTGTTTCGCTTGCCGCCTAAAACACTGAATCAATTTTGATGAAATTTGATACAGAGATAGATTAAACCTTGCGAGAGGATAATGCTGTGTTTGAATCTTGGTAAATATATAGCTAGTAAATAATAAATGTTAATCTTCTCCATCATCCGAGCGCCATACATCCTACTCCGTCCAATTGGTCTAACGACAAAATTTCGATATCACCAATGGGTTATGAAGGTCAGATAACCGTCGATTCACAGAAATATGTAAATTATGAAAAAAAAATCGCAAAATTATAACTACTTCCAGACATTGTTTCTATCGAAAATGTGCGCAACCGTCAGATACGGTTCTATTGTATTTCTAAAGAACCTTCTCTGGCTAAAGTATGCACCCTTACGCTTCCCTTCCTAATCTTATTTTGCACAAAAATATGAATACTAGCTGTTGGGTGCAAAAACAAAGCACAACATGGTAACCTCATTCCGGTCAGCATTCATTCTAAGGGGTAGTGCATACTATACCATACTCATATACCGAATTTTAAAACTGTTTGGTTCGGTCAAACTTAAATTTTATTAAAAATAGCCTGAAACGAATGTTTATCTTCTTTTATAATCAAATGTGTCTATTGTTCTTAATTTATAGCTATGAACCATTTCGGTCAAGTCAGCTTTCAAAACAATAAGTGTATTAAAATCGGTCGCATCCGCGCATCAGACAGATCAGTCTCAACCTTCCAAATATCAAAAACATATTCTCTTAACACAAATTTCAATCATATTCGACACTTGGGCGATTAAGATTAGATCGAAACTGAATTGTAAACTTGATTTGGCCTTCTTCCTTTGGCACAATTATCATCTTTTTTTCTTTATTAATTAATTTGCGTGTAATGTGGTGCAATAAGAGATGGTCATATATTATACTCTTATTTTGATATGGTGCAAGATTTTGATGCTTTTCGTCGGGGTGAATAATAAAGGTTTGCTATCCGAACGTATACAATCCCCCTTAGTTTGCAGTGACCCTGGCTATCTTACACAAAGCCTCCCAACTGTTTATTTCGCTGATACAATCCCGGACCTCGAACCCAAACCCTCATTAATTTACATACATTACCGTACAAAACATAACGCACATACGCAACCGTATGTGCTTCCTACAGATGAACAAACCGAGATGAAAATGGTAGTACGATCCCATAATTTGCATACAAATATTTGGGCCTTCGTTTTGTATCAAATGTCTTCGTGAAAAACGCTTTCTCAGGATAATGTTTTATTTGGCTTGGTTTAATTTAGCTTGGTTTTTGGTGAAACAAAAGTAATTGGAAGTAACCATTTTCATTGGAACGCAGGGTGGGACACCCCCAAGCCAGGTGGTCTGACGACCTACGAAGGGTGGCTGGGACGGACTGGATGCGGAAGGCGGAGGATCGGCAAACGTGGCGCATATTGGGAGAGGCCTATGTCCAGCAGTGGACTGCAACAGGCTAATTGATTGATTGATGTAGTTTAGATTGGAAGTCACAAAATTACCATTTTCACAGGGGCTTTTGCAATTGAGACGATTATTTAACCGGCATTATCTCGCCATGATTCTTTAATTGTAGATAATACAATTTATTCTTATTAAGAAACTGAAATAAAACAATAATTCTGAGCATTTTCATTTTACTTTCATTCTAAGCTTTGTTGCCGTTCAATAGCAGTAGTCCGGTTACCCGGGTTTTTAAAGTGCAAGCTTTGTATGTAAGCGGGATTGGTGCTCGGATAAAGTAAAAAAAAAATCGTGATAATGAGCAATTTATTAATTTATATGGAGATAATGCCATAATACGCTATTAAACACTTTATGCATGCAAGAGAACAACATCCTCATATTTACCCACCTATAGTTTTTCATTGAGGAATACATCAATCGTTGTATAGATTCTTGATGTCATGCTGAGAATACGGTTATTTACGAGAGAAATCTTGATGTGTGTATATTATTTTATATTGACGTCGCCTGCCACGATAATGCTCAAAAAAACTGCATTTTTCTTTCTACAAAAATAGCATCTTCTACAATTTATAACCTTGGAGGAGTCAATAGGTACATTTTAATTTGATGAAATGTTTACATAATAATATATCTGTCATTTTTGCCTGATCTGATGTTTTATTTAATACTAGCTGGTACCCGCGGCTTTGCACGTATGAAATTCTTATCCCGTTCCCGAAATCAAGAACATTCACATAGTTTTTCTATATATTTTTGGCCGATTTTGGAAGCTAAAAATTACGAAAGTCATAGTTTCACTTTAGCTAGGCAGTCTTACTTATAAATGTATAATTCCGTGGTATTCCCAAGCGACCACGATATGGGGTTTTTCAAGATGGTATCAGAAGGTTCTTAGCCGGTAGCTCGAGGGTACCGCCCCTAGTGTTCACTCGTTCATTGGCCACAGTAACCACCTTCCAACAGGTGGGCTGTATTCTTCGCTGCCACATAAGTGGTATAAAAATGAATTGAACGATTATATTAACATCCCTATTAACATTATTATTAGAACTATCGGGATATTTACCATGTATTGTTTGGAGTTTCCGATATTTCGGCGCTGTTGCAAGCACCATGATCACGGAGGAACTGTAGTACTGGCGGTAAACGGTGAAAAAGTTTCTAGGAGAACATATATCGATCTACCCTCTTTCGAGTTCTTTTGTGACGCGTATATATAACCTAACCTAACGAACGACATAAAGCCCTAAACTGCAGGGTGGAAAGACAACCAGCCTTTTTACCCTACATCAAAGGAGTGACAGATAAGGTCGCTAACATCCTAAAGAAGGTTTCTGTCAAAACTATCTTCACTCCTTTAAAAAGGCTGTCACAATGCCTGCGTTCAACCAAAGATGGTTCTCCACTGGACAAGCCCGGAGTATACAAAATTGACTGCAGCTGTGGCAGTTCCTATATAGGTCAGACCAAAAGAACGGTTACATGCCGAATCAAGGAACACATCAGGGCAGTCAAAAACAACGAACCGCATAAATCTGCTATCGCTCAACATTTATTGGAGTCCGGTACTGACCACTGGATCGAGTTACATAACCCTCAGATGCTCTCGACAGAACGCCACTACATACCAAGATTGGTTAGGGAAGCGATTGAAATAAAAAAGTACAACAATTTCAATCGTGAGGATGGGTTTCAACTGCCGAACGTCTGGCATCCAGTGGTCCGTCTATGTACAAACAATCGGGAGCAAGCCAAAACAAAATCGCGAGTGGATACAGTAAGCATAGTGTGTCGTGAACGTGATCGAGATCGAGTTCGAGTTTGTAGTGAGAGTGAAACCAGTGGTAGTGTCCATACGCGTCACAAAAGAACTCGAAAGAGGGTAGATCGATATATGTTCTCCTAGAAACTTTTTCACCGTTTACCGCCAGTACTACAGTTCCTCCGTGATCATGGTGCTTGCAACAGCGCCGAAATATCGGAAACTCCAAACAATACATGGTAAATATCCCGATAGTTCTAATAATAATCCCTATTAACAAATTGAAGTTGAGTCTCATTAACGCCTACCTTAACACACATTTTCACACTAGGTACAGTCAGCATTGATCATAATGCCTTGGTTTTCCCCCTCTCCTGTTGACTGATCGTTCTAATATTTCGTACACACCTTTATTTCGGACAATTATATTTACAATTTAAATCAATTGAAACAGCTGGATTTGCTCTTAGAGTAATATCTCAGTATTATGATCATTTGGAGACTTTGCAGTCAAGATTTAGAGATTCTGACGCTGACTACGCACTTTAGTATAAAAACAGTGCGTTAGTAGGCGTTGCCGAGACTCAACTTCAATCTTTATTTCAAGAACTGGCTATTAGGACCCATTTTCGTGGATTACGAAATGTAATTGTTTTCAACGATTACAAATTCGCAATTAGAATCTTGGCATCTGTCAGTAAATCCTCAATGTCATAGTAACTAACTCGCTTTCATTCCACAGCTAATATTAGTCTGTCTATTTTGACACCAAACCCGTGAGCTGTTGGACCTGGGTTGGTAACAAAAAATCGAGTCAACGGCACCATTCGTCATTTCTGTGATCCCTGCCAACATTAAAGGCAAAATGCTGTTATAAATTGGATAATTTGTTATAGTTTAGCATGCATTTTGTTTAAATCATCCTTCAAAAATGTTCCCAACTCATTTGCGACCCCAACTGAAAAGGGAAACTTTAGGAAAAGGCTCTCTGTCCGATATTTTCTGTGAAGCGACTATCTGACTACTACAACCTACTAGCAATATAGAAGTTTTGTAGAGTCTAGTTAGGTGCAGACGAGTATTCCATTTGGATCCCCTATAGGTACTTCATTATCACTTGTAGGATTTTTTAGGACATTCGTAACCAATGCTACGAAACGTCGTACGGCAACCAAGATGGACGGCTTAACGTGCTTTTAGAAGCATACAATGGTCACTCAATTAAGACTAACCCGGCTAGTGTGCATAAAATTGCAATGTGCTATTGATAGTAAAATTACGTCTGTAATGATGAAAATTATGATTGATTTATCGTTGTAGATCATGCTTACAAATATTTGCACTGAGCTGGAATCGAACCCGTGACTTCTGTCACAGCAATCGAACGCTCTACATTCACGCTACGGAGGAAAATTTTAATATTGGATATTTCTTTCTACGTTATGTTGATCAGTATTATATATTTTTATGAACATTCTAGCTTGTATATATTTTATGAACATGCACTACATCAGGTAGATATTACAGATACTCTGCTTACTTTGCAATATTAGGCGTATAAAATATTTTACGTCGGACATAACAATTTTTAAAATGAGGAATGCAAAATGTTTTATATTTTGCAATAATATTTTCCTACGAAATATAATTTTATAACAACCGAAAGTACTCCTGTGTATACATACTTCCATTATACTAATCCATATTAATATTATAAATGCAGTTACAATGCATGTTACGCTTTCACGCCTAAACCACAACCAATTAACCGATTTTGATGAAATTTGGTACAGGGGTAGATTAGATCTTGGCAAAGGACATAGGCTATCTTCGGTCGCGATTATCGACATCCACGCGGGCGAAGCCGCGGGAAAAAGCTAGTTTTATATATAGGAGCCAAGATAAAAGGATGACGTTGACAACGACAGATTATCTATCAAGAACTTGGATGTGTGTTCGTATACCATTCTTTACATTACTGACGTGACCACAGGAGATGATCTAAAGCGGGTCTCATGACCAAGTTAGCCCAAAACTAAAGGACGAACGAAGTGAAGAAGAAAAGGCTGGAATATGGACTCCGGACCATGAAAGGAACCTTCTGTATCCGTGATAGATTGCATTGACCAGACCTCGAGTACAATTAGGATACAACGCGCTATTATGAGAACGAGAAAAGAAAAAAGAAATAAATTCCGATACTAGAAATTTCGTCTCCAAAAGACTCATTAACTTAGACTGACTTTACTGTATAGTTCCTGCATTTTTGCGTTTGTAAAGTCGATTGCAAAACAGATAAACGAGATCTCGATAGAATACACCGCACTCAAACGAACGTGTGGAGCTTTTGATGTAAAGCAATCGCATCAAAAGGCACTCAGGACGATGAATTGAACCATCCAGCACATCCCCGCATGGCCCGCGGCGCTCGTCTAACTAAACCGATGGATTGCCGGCTTTGATTGTAGACTGCAGAACGTACCTATTTATACCTCAGGAGATATATCTTGGACATAGGTTCAAGATAGGTAGGTACTGCGCGTATAGAGCATAGGCTCTATACGCGCAGTTTCTTGAGTGTATTTTGAGGATACCACGGGGTGCTACCGCGGTGGACGAGCTTAAATTTACCAAGTATACATTATTTTAAAACAATCCGCTCTTTCGTCTCGCGACTTAGGCCCAAGATATGTGTCTCGGTATGCCTACATAATGTGGATAGATTTCTATGTTTTATGCAGTATTATTTATCTCTCAGTTAATAACAGTACCTACAGGAAACTCGTGAAGTATCTAAGGATAAGCAGATGGCGGGACTGTTAGGCATCTCTGCCTACCCCGTGTAGTAGATAAGTACCTAATTCTGTATAACCAATTTGAACGTCCGCACTGCGCCTAACATACTTCCTATAAGTATTTCCTAGTAGAAACAGAGCCTGCCCCACCCCAAACCAACGTCACCAACGGCCCGGAAAATTGCTTGACGTTCTAAAATACCCTGACATTTTTCATTTCGTTCGGAAAACACGAGAAATTCGTTAACACGATCCCATCTCTGTGTCGACGTTCCGCCATGTTTTGACAATGCTATTTCCGTAAATATTATTCGTTTTATGACATAAAGGCTTCCCAAAATTATTTCGATTCGAAGAGAAATCGAATTGAAATTCATGAAGGTTTTGTTTGTGGATATGTGAGCAGGACTAAAATTAAACTGAAGACAATAAAAAAGTCGATTCCAATATACATGGAGGGTCCCACCATGTTTCGGATCAACAGGGAATAAAAACCGTGTTATCCGATCAATCGGACGAAGCGGTCGGACCACGCGGTCATAGCTTTATTAATTAGGCTAGGTACTTTGCAAGCACAGTTAGCGTTTTAGAACCGTTAGAATTATCTTGACTGCAAGGTCTCAAAATGATCATAATAGCAACCAAGGTATTAAGAGCAAATCGAACTGTTTTATTGCGTTAAATTGACTAATAGACTGTAACACCAAGTCCCTTGGCAAGGCAACCATTTAAACCACACCATCCAAGCAACCAAAATGCGTGAGACCCATCAAATCCTACTATCCTACTAATATTATAAATGTGAAAGTTTGTGAGAATGGATGTGTGGATGTTCGTTACTCTTTCACGCATAAACGTCTGGACCGATTTGGTTGAAATTTGGTATGTATATAGGTTATACCCTGGATTAACATATAGGCTATATATCAGCGATGAACGGGATCAGAATTCCACGCGGGTGGAGCCGCGGGCAACAGCTAGTAAATTAATATATTCGAACTTATAAGTCCTTTGATAAGTTTTAACGATAACCAAACATCTTAACCGAATCTAACTATCAAAAGGTCACAGGCACAGTAACCACTCTGCGTAATCAAGAACATTCTGCGTGTATTAGATAGATAAACCAAACCACATAGACCTTTGTCTTCTCAGTAAGTTGTCAACTCCGAACAAACAAGTAGTTATCTATTGAAATTTAGAACCTATATATTATTTACTTTGGGACCTAAATCGCAAGACAAACGAGGCCCTGCCGCGGATTTTTTTGTAATAATCTATGATTAGTGAATTTGAGCTCGTCCACCGTCCACCTATCCTCAAAAGACACCCAAGAAAAGTATACTGCGCGTAAAGAGCACATTTTGAGCACATTTTAGGTCCAAGATAAATGTCCCGAGCACTACCTATCAGGCTGTATAGAAAAAAATCCTGGGAGAGTTGGGATTAAATTTTCATCGTGGCGTTTATATCTGAGGATTTATTTCATGCAACTGTAAGGCCCCAGCTTACCATAAACTTATGGGACCTGATTTCAGTTTTATGTCAAACTACTAAACAATCATTACCATTACTTTAATGCAACAGCAACAGCCAAATAGGTAAGTTGAGTTAAGTTGTTATAAATTATAATGTTAATAATGTTATATCTATATCTAATATATAAAAAGCAATACCACTTTTCGTTGTTAGTTTATAACTCAAGAACGGCTGAACCGATTTGGCTAATTTTAGTCTTCAAAATATTCGTGGGTTGGACACCCACGAATATTTCAAGACTAAAATTAGCCAAATCGGGAGGGTTTAAAGGATGAGAAAATAGGTGCAGCGGGAACGGGAAAAATATGGCGGTACGAAGATCGCCGGGACAGCTAGTTAAGTTATATAACAACATAATCCCTATTTCGATTTGGGCTGTTCTGCCTCATTCAACATATTGTTCGATACTAAATCGAAACTAACAACATCGATACTGTTGACTCGACACATCGATAATTTGTAAACTGATCGTGGAATTGGAACATAACGCATACTCGTACTGGCATTGTTACATTGTTTCGGTTTCAAAACGAACTTAGGCTACAGACTATACAGTTTCAGGTTAGAGTAAATTGTATATCAAATATGATGAGTAACGGTTTTCATTGTTGAAATAAAATTGTTTATAGATTTCTATAATGAAAGAAACGAAGTTGTTTATCTCGAAAACAATAATAGTTAAAAGATGTGTATCATTAATTATTTTGCTTTTAGAAGATTGATGATAAAGATTTATTGGGCGATGGTGAATTGACAATCTGGGGAGGTTGTTTATCAAATTAGAATGGAAAAGCTACTCTTGTTTCTTGTACTTTTTCTTTTTTTATTTTCACGCTGTGGAAATGCTCAACGGTACCATGTAGGAATCCAATCAATTAAAATCACATGACTTTCTATTCTGGAATCCTTTTACAAAGGACCCAGGAATGCAGACCTCAGGAACCGCGGTGGGCTTTAAGATGGTCTAGAAATTTGGTCTGCAACTTCTTCGTGCAGTGTGGCCAGCGCGGAATACGTCGCATTATTGCACCAATAACTTCTGCCTGCTTCTGCTAGAGTAATGGGCTGCCCGTAATATATGCTTGAACCTCACAAATATGCTCGTGCGTGCTCACTCACCTCCGGCAACCAATCCACACCCACAGGCGGCATGCGTTTTAGTCGGTTCAAGTCTGACATCACCTCCCCTGCTGGCTCCGGCGGGAGGCGAAGGTGGTAACCCTTGTGCACGATAAAAAAAGGCGTACGCGGTGCGTCAGAAAATGCATTGACCCTAAAAGGCGTATTGTGTTTAAAAAAAAAGTGACATTCGACCGTGTATCTCTTGTGCGCATATTTTTCAATATATCTGTCTACCTCCCGCGTCGCTTCACAAACAAGGTATCGCTTAACAAGCAAGACGCAAGACGAGGAGTTATTACCTGTATTGAGTTTTAGAGCTGCGATGGTGTTTGTAACTTGCATTTACGGCTGCACGTGCTTGCAACTGGATCTTATACCCCGTTTACACTTTAATTAGTGATTAGTGCGAGTGCACATTGCATATACCTACCTGCCAGATTTCTAGTTGCATGTATGGACTCGCACTAATCACTTATCAAAGTGTATATTACGCGGGCCTTACATAAAACCTATGCGACGTTTTCGTGAACGAAGTGGTGGTGGTTTTTTTATTTAGAAATTATTTTCATCTCTTTAATAATTGACGATTGTAAACCAAAACAATTATTACAAATATTTCTTGAAACATAGATATGGGTACCACCTAACTATAACACGCCATCATTCCACATTACACTAAAATTTCTAGAATATATTGTTACGTATGTTTCGTTTAGATTTATTTTCGTTGATACTTGCGTCTGAAAATTCCGAACAAACTGACATTAAAAAATTGTTATTCATTGCAACGTACACAAAAGAATGTCAAGCTTCTAATCTTTGATAATTAAGTGTCAGCTGTGGTGTCAGTCAAAATGTTTGCCATCATGAATGATTACACACTGAATAGCCTAACGTCGGACTTGCATCTTAACAAACCATTAACAAAAAATACATTGAAAAGTAAAATGTGGGTGTGTGCTCTACCCAGATATTCCGGGACTAAACCGACCTCACCTGGTCACCGGGCCTTTATCTAAGCACCAGCTCAGGCTTTCTTCTGGACGATGGGGAGTCACACGGTAGTACCTCCCACAAAAGCCGATATAACCCAAATCTAGTAAACGATTAGAAGAGTGAAACTGGCGCTCCAAAGTGAAAGCATTTGGGTGCGTCCGGGACTAACACTGTGATGATGAATTTATGTACCTATGTGAGATTACATACCTACATCATATGCCCAATATTTTGTGGTTATATACATGGTGGAAGATTTCGACCTCACCTGGAGGGAAAATAGTCTAAATACTGGAAATAACGAACTTCACTCAAAGGAAACATTTCATTATTTTTTAAAATAAACATAACTGCATTCAAAGATTAGGTACCTACACACCCGATAATCGAACCAACAAAAATTCGAAAAAAATAACATCCTGTATTTTTGTGAGAGTCATTCATAAGGATCCAATCTCTGTAACAAACATGGCGAATTTTCTTCCACCTTAAATACATGTCATATCTATTTAATAGTTTACCTCACCTCACCTCACCTTCCCAACATTGAGTCACTCATAACACTTTTCACCTACCGCAAGCCAATTAGTATCGAATTTCTATCTAAAATGAACGTTACTACAAGTAATTGGCTCCATGCGTCGTCATGGCGAGTAATAGGTAGATAAATAAACAATAATTGGTAGAACGCCCTCATTTCACGACCTCATAAATAAGGATGTTTGCGTAGCCATTGCCAGATTTGATGTTAAGTGACCTCTCAACCCGAAATAGATGCCTCATTTCATGATTACGATAATCATGTTGATAGCATGGTAACGAAGGATACAAACAAACACAAGAACTTTGGTTTGGTTTTGTTTTAATGAATGTTATTTGTTCTATAACTATTATAGACATTCTATTATTGCTTCAATAACAATCTCTCATCACAATATTTAATAGGACGAGATCTAGGTCCAATAGTGGACTTCAATAGGCTAATTTTATTGATTGATTGATACTTAAACCCGGATCTGCCTTAGTCCACGCAGACGAAGTCGGGGGCTACATCTAGTATCTAATAAAACAAACGAATAGTTACATTTTGTTCATTTCTTTTTCTGAATCTGTCAAGTATTATTAAAGGTATTTCTAAAAGAACGATACTCAATCAGGAATCTAGAATTAAATAAACCATCTCAAAAGTAAAAGCTAAATAGACTCTAGCAAACGTACAATATTTAGAAATATTTTCTTTATTTATTATTTTTCTTTATTCTTCTCTGTATTCGAATTTTTCTTAATTTATTATTTTCATAAAATAACCTAAACCTCTGTACTGTAAGCTAATGTTTGAGAATATTTTATTACAATTCAAATTTTATTACAGACTTCAAAAACAGACCCGCGATCATTTTTCGTCAAGTTATAAATTTTTTCAACAATTAAATAGGCGGTAGCTTGCATTGTATCTTGTTAGAAATTAAAAAAAAAAACGAAGAAAATACACGTATTTTTTTAGACAGGTTTCAGGTTTTTTTTTTGGATGTTTAGACTTCACCTCACCGGAGTTGTGGTGTGATGAGGTGCGTTTGTCGGGCTCGAATAAACGGCCAAGGTGCATATAGTGTTAGGCATTCAAAAAATATCTAAAAAGGTGGGATGTTTATCTTACTCATACACAAACTAGCTACTCTATGCTTACTTTTGGGTCTAAAGAGCACCGTGTAGAATGACCTAGATTCTAGGACCTAAGGTATATGAATAGGTCTATTAAAAATATAAGTATTTACCACTCACAGACACAGAGCAGATACAGCTCTGTGATACTATTATACTATACACCAAAATTCTATTTATTTGATTTTGTGTCTATGTAGAGATGTTATTGTACAGTCAGAAATTATCTTGAGGAGCTTAAAGATTACGCCTCTCGGCCATATGTGAGACATCGTCGCCTACTTCCCGTTTCATAGGGGTGGGGACATCTTGCCTCCTCTCCCCCACTTCCGCGGCCCCCGGGCTAGCTCAACGGATTAGACTGTACAACCGGTTTTGTGAATCTTGTGATACTAATAGTTCTACTTTCGTTTTTATTCCAATCTCGTGTTTATTACTAACAACATGCATTTTACTTGTTACAGGTAACGTCTTCAATCCAAAACCTGATTTTATAACGGACGGAATTGTATAGTGGTAACTTTGGCCCGCTTTACAGAAAATTTGAATTTGGAATATCGTATTATGTAACGAATGTTTTTGAATTTATTATCTATGGTAATTTAGATTACTTGTCCGAGATTGACATTTGTTCTAAATTCATATTTACCATCACGAACAAGCCTCTAAGTTTTTAATTGAACTTGTAAATTCTAATTCTAAATTACGTTGTATTAACATTTTATGACAGAAAGTTATTACGAATTTACAAATTTAGGTTTCGCATGATAAAATCAGTAACCTACTAAATTATTTACCTAGTTTGTTTACAAAATGTGGTCGTGGCTTCCTTTTTCGCAATACCATTATTTAATCATGAAACAGATGCGACACTGACCGCATTTCAGTTCAGCCTGCAGCATCCAACACGGGGAAATGCACCTACTTTCTTTCCCCTGCATCTAGCGGGCTTTGGCATGGCTAGTGGCTACAATCACCGGGTTACTCATACAGACAAAACAACGCATATTTTTTTTATCAACATCTTTGTTATCGACTATATTTTTTGTGTTATAGAGTTTAATTTCGAATGTGAGATTTTCATTTAGGCCCTGTATACACTGCGCACAATCCCGTTTATTTTTCCGTGGCGAGATGGATATAGTCTCGGTTAGGTTAGTCGCTCGCAAACCACGGCGCGGGTGGGTCGCGTCCGCGAGTGCTAGTGAACCAAACGATTCTGTGTACCAGTCATTAATCGGAACATGTGCTGTGTTTGATAGAAGATGACCGGTGAAATTTGTTGCAGCCAAAAATGGTATGCGTTAATTTGTGAGTGTAACTGACGGAGAGGGATGCACTGTGGTGTTCTTGTCTCACTCGAACGGACAACTGCCGGCATGAAGGGCCAACCGGTTTGGTGAGCTCTCTTACCAATCCAAATCATTTGTAGATGGTAGAATAGAAAGCCCTTTTAGCTTTTGACCATTATTTACATGTCGCAGTTTATGTTCAGCTGAGTTTTGCTTATCTGTGAGTCGAGCAAGCATTGTTTTTTAGTACAGTGTGTGAAATACATATTTTCATTTGTCTTTCTTAGATAATCGCAATGTTTTCGTTTGCTGGTTTTTTAAGTTGTTCATCATTATATAATTTATTCTCACATAACGTTTTAGAGACGTCAGTGCGTTGTGTCTAACAATTCACATTGGATTGAAACGCGATTTGAATGTATGATCGCGATCATTATTCATCAAAACTGTCGAACATGTCATATAAATGTAAATGAAAGTTAGTTGAAAAAAATGTAGACAGACAATTTAATATTCTAGTCACTTTATAATTAATGTCGCATTGTTCCTGTCTCGGAATTTGCACACAAACGTAATCTCGTGTGAGATCGTTAGGTCTGGGTTCGATTCCCGCGAAGTGCTATTGTGTTTATATGTTAGAAAATTCCCAGTAGCAATAAGGACTTTGCGATATCTATAAAATATGTGACCAATAGACGGTAATACGCTTAAAACTATCCCGTATCATGTGGAACCAGAAATATAATTAATTGCATTATAAATATAGACTCTATTTGAGAATTTAGGCGAGAGTATAAAAATAGTTATAAAATGTTCTGTAACTAGTAAACAACAATATTAGGTTATATGTCCATTAATAGTTTGGCAAGAAATCAATAGGTAAGTACGTACCTACCCTTAATCCTTGATATCACAGGATTCTTCCATTTCTCGAAAAAGAAAATCGTGGAAAAGCTCTTACACGTTTATTCAATGATTTAATTCATTTCTTGCTCTTCGATTGATAATATTATTCAAACAAAAGTAAACTTTATCACTGTGCAAAAAAAATTTAAAATTGTTTGGGTAGACGCGTCAATAGAATGTATGCAAACTAGTGGCGCCAAACTCTCATATTATGACTTTATAACCGATTGGTCACAACAAACTGTGGTTTGTTTTTACCTAATAATATTAAACCAAGAATAACTATCAAAGTAAATATTAATTAGGTAGACAAAACAATCGTCTAAGACGTACCTACCTACTTACTACACAACGCTATCTAGACCCAAAATAAGTCTAGTTTGTAATAATGGATCCAGAATGCGAAAAACATACTTTTTGTTTTGTTTGTAGTTGCGTATAAATTATACAAAGACGCAAAGCAATGCAGAAATACATATAAATGCATATAAATATTTACATTGAGCAGGATTCAAACCTACGTTTGAAGATCGCAAAACTGTTGTCACGTCACAGATTTTCTATATTTCCTGCGATATACCTTCAAAAGTTACTGAAATTTAATGGAGAAAACGCCGAAAATGGGGATCCCGGTTTCCAAGGTGAAGCCTTCGGATGCAATTCATCAATACTTAGTTAAAATCAGATGGTAGCTACTTACCTATAAGTGTTTTACACCCGTATTCACAAACAGTACTTCGCTATGCGTACTACCAAAACTGTGCAAAGAACGACAAATTCTCAGTGCGTTCGTTCTGGCAAGCCTTTTTATTCATTGATAACACTTAAGTAATACTTCGTTGAGGGAACGCACTGCGTTAGATACTGCTCCGTGATGTTTGTGAATTAATTTTACCAGCCCTATGCGCTCGAGCACACTATGAGACCTCACAGTATTGTTTGTGAATACGGGTGTTAGTCACCTTCAGAGGATATTTTTTGTTATTTTATTGAAGTTTTTACTGCTAAGGTGATCGGTATGGCGACTGTACCTTGTACCATTAGTAGTTAATGGCTGCACGACACCCCATAAAACATATTTAATTAGTACCAGCACACCCGCACCCTCGTCTTTCACTACGCTAATTATTTCTAAATAAATACTCGACGAGACAATTAACCATAATAGGGGTTAGTCACGATTCCCCCTCTTCTCGATTGCCCCCGAAAAAAATCTGTTCTAAAAAACCGTTTTATCACGCTATTACAAAACAAAAATTTTCGGGGGATAACGAGAACGGGGTGCGAAGGGGGGATGCCATCTAGTGCACTTTTGTGCAATTTTAAATCGCACCAAAAATGTATGATTCAGTTATGGTATAATTGCCAGTTAAGCCATATTAATATTCTAAGGGTTAAGCAATACTAGCCAGGTCATTTTTCGAATGGATGACCGTTCTTGACAAATTGAGAACCTCATACCTCGGATAGCAGTTTAAGCCGTCGTCGGTCTCAGTTACCAAACGAACATCTATGGCATTCGTTATGGGTAACTAGAGCCCTAAAAAGTCCAACAACGTTGTAGATATGTAATTAAAAATCAATGTCCGTATGTACTGATTATGTAAATGAAGTTCGTTGATACCCACAGTTGGTAAGACTTATCAACCTATTGTTTAATTACGTTGATAACATTAGCATACAACGAATCATCTTTATTGCGCAGATCGTTAAGTTCTTAGCTCCTGCGTTTCTTCTGTGGAGTCCATCTTTTTATTATTCGATAGCTGTTGCCCGCGGTTTCGCCTACGTGAAATATTGATATCACCATAACAGTCTGCATTTAGGGCCTAAATACAGACTGTTATGTTGATATCAGTATTTCAAGTAAGCAGAAGGCAGAAAAGAACCACCTAGTATGCATAAAGGAAATTTATGGTTCCATTCTACGTAAATACGAACTAAATAACAGTAGGTCTACTATGACATACTATAGTGATGGTGTTTTGGACCATGGAGAAGGATAGAGCTATATAAAGTGCATAACTTCATCTCTCTCGCTCTCGATTGCGGCGCATAACCTGATCGCTTAGGTAAAGCCTCCATTTCCCCATTCGAAATAATATTGTTTGATACTTAATATCGATATTCGTTGAGAGAGTGGATACTGAGTGGTACCTTAGCGGTCAAAGTCACCTATTCAGAATGGAAAAAGCATGTCCATACTTACCATTTACTTGTATTATGATTATATTGCTTAGTAAATGCAGAGTTGCCTTGCGGCCACCACGTTTTTATTTTCTAGGGTGTAGTATAAAGTTACTCTTTAGTTGTTGACTCAGCCTCAGATACATAGCTGTACAATAGTGCCTGGTATACGGCAATAGGCTCACCCCCTATTACGTGGGACCGAATAAAATGATTGGTGAAATGTTAAGCGTCGGTAGCTTAGTGGTTAAGGAGTCGGCCTTACGGTAGGGTTGCCATACGTCCCCGTACGCCGGGACATGTCCCCGTTTGAGGCCTGGTGTCCCGGCGTCCCGGCCAATAAGCAAATTGTCCCGGTTAAACATTTTTAGTATTATATTAGAGAGCTGGACTTGATTGGTAAACAGTAATATACCTACAATAAACGCGACTAAGTAGCTAGGCTATTAATACGTAGATAGAACGACGAAAGCGCTGATATTATTTTTCCATACATGAATATGTTAATGAGTAATAAAGACCCCGGGGCCAATGATTTTACGAGAAAAACGCGATGAAGGACAGATGGCGCTCATACTTCCAACGACATGCTGAATAAGCAGCAAGAGGTGCATCCACCAGACCGCTTTCCGAAACAAGGACTAGTGCCACCGATAACGCCTGCAGAAGTACAGACTCGGCCTCGACGAAATCCCCATCGAGGCTTGGAAGGCAATAGGTGCATTGGGTGCTCGTGGTGTGAGCATTCTAACAAATCTGTATAACCGCGTACTTCTCACCGTGAGATCCTGAGCCAGTGGAGACTGAGCTTGATTACGCCAGTATTCAAAGGCAAGGGATCGGTGCAGGAGTGTGGTAGTAACCGCGGTATAAAGATAATGTCCCACACCATGAAGCTCTATGAGCAGAGAATCGACTACCGGATCCGACAGGAGAGTACACTCTCGGAGTGTCAGTATGGGTTTCGTCCCGGGCACGGGATCATTGATCCGGTGTTCTCCCTAAGGTTTGTGGTGGGGAAATACAGGGCGAAGAACACGCCCCTGCACTGCCTATTCTTAGACATGCAGAAGGCCTTCGACTGTGTTCCTCGCACGGTGATCTGGTGGGTACTGTGGGCTAAGGGAGTTCCAGAGTCCTACATTGACACCATCCAAGATATGTATCATGATTCTGGTTCCGTGGTTCGAAGTGCTTTTGGTGACTCAAAAGCCTTCCCCATCACCATCGGAGTACACCAAGGATCCGTCCTTAGTCCTTACTTGTTCAGCTCGGTATTAGACGTCTTGTTGGACAGTATCAGAAAACCACATAAGCAGCCCCGGTGTTTGCTCATGTATGCTGATGATATTGCGCTGAAGGACGCGGACAGGAGCAGATTGGTGCAACACGTGAAAGTGTAGAAGGAAGCGCTTGAGAACGGTGGTATGAAGCTAAATGTAGCGATGACAGAAAGTTTAGCGTTAAACTCGACAGATTTCAAACCGGTCCGCATAGGCGATAATTCGGTTTAAGTACCTGGGATCTGAGCACTTCATGTGACCAGTGAAATCGACTACGACATCAGGGCACGCATTGCTTCCGCGTGGGCCAGGTGGTGAGAAATGACTGGCGTCAGGGGTGATCCCAAAATGCCAGTCAGGTTGAAGGGGCAGGTCTATAAGACGATCATTAAGCCTGTCCTCTTACATGGTTGTGAGAGCAAGAGCGTAAGCACGTAAGAGCTGCATGTCACGGAGATAAAAATGCTGCGTGAGGAACTCTTGCAGCCGCGGCAGTCTTCATGTCCATGACATCGCAGATAAAATGCAAGAGAGCCGCCTTCACTGGTGCGGCCACGTCTTGCGGCAACCGCCAGGATACGTGGGTAGCAAATGCCTGACAATGGCGCCCCCGCCGGGTCCAGGTAGAAGGGATAGGCCCAAGAAGTCCTGGCTTGACGTCGTGGAGAGTGATATGCGTGCAAATGGTCTCACTACCATGGACGCCCAAGATCGTGTCAAGTGGAGGAGGAAGACCCGGAAGGCGGACCCTGAGCTCCGGGGTCATCTTGGCCAGGAATGCAATTGGGAGAAAGCGTCTACATGAAGATGATGTTTAACTTAATGTTGATTTCGTCAAAATATTCTGTACAATTATCAGAAGTTAATTCTGATATTTTTTCGCCTTTCAGAAAGCATAGGAAGCCCGGGTCGCTGCCCGCTTGTTTAACGCTTGTTTAATGGCAGTGTTAAAAGTTGTTGTAATAAAAGTTCCTATTTTTCTACCTTTACTAATTTTTCTTCAAATGTCCCGGTCTGGGTCCCCACACTTATGGCAACCCTACCTTACGGTCAAGAAGTCCCGGGTCCGAATTCTGACCATTACACTACCGACGTGAACCCACTCTTAACACAAGCAATTTAGCTTAGCTGGAGGGGTTAACGGGAATATTAGTAATTCCGGTTGCTAATAATCTTTAAAAAAAATATAGGTGTTAATTAACCTCTGCCCAACCCTCCGGGGATAAAGGCGTGATTGTCTGTACGTATAAAGCTACTAACTTTTGCTTCTATTCTTGAACCACAAATAGAATAACCCAGATTCAGGATTAAGTACACACTTGACAAACTGTAAATTACTTCACGTTCACACATAATCTCCTATACAATAGAACGCAAGAGGTCCTTTGAAAGTCCCTAAGTCAACAGTCTTAGGGGCTTGTCGACTTGAAGCAGGCTTTAGATTAGTTTGCACATCCAATATAGGGGCTCTCTTAGCGCTCAGGTGTTGATTACATTCGTCAGCTTTTGTGTTGGAACGTGCGAAGTGTTTTAATTTGCATCGTATATTTGACATGTACAGTACAAGCTGAAATTAAAATGCTTTTTTGTAGTTACGTAAACACCAGGTGTGTTGTACTTGTCGAAGCAAAATAAGGGCCATTGGCTTAATTATATTCAAGTGCGCTTTGGTAAACTGAAAGTACCTAAATGATGAGTAATTTTTGTATGATTAGCTGTTAGTCGCGACGATTTTATTATACCACCTAGGTCGCAGATAAACACACGGCCCATCTAATGGAAAGTGGGTACTGTGACCTATGGACGAGTGCAACACCAGGGGAGTCACACTCGCGCTACTTACCTTGTAAAAACAGAGAGATTCAGCGAACAAGACAAGCAGGACAATTCTTTGGTCTTCCCCCTGACAGCACAAAACCTCTCCAGTGAGCTCTGCCTACCCTACTTACCGCCGGAAACACAACACAAGGTTATTATACCCACGGTATTCTGTAGGTACTTCCAACTAAACTGCTTGATACCCCCGAGTCTATCTTGTCAGCTTTTGAGAGTCTTATTTTCCAGGGTGTAGTGAATTGACGGGCTGTATATATAAGAAAAGAAGAAGCTAAAAAGTAATTTTTGCATGTATGACTAGCTGACAGCTGTTATTCACGACTACGATTTCGTGAAATATTGAGCCCGTACCCTTAGGTTAAAGAAACCTATTCCTGGAATAAAAAGTCGTCTATGTGTATATAAAAAATAATCTATCTCTATACGAAGTCCCATCTAGATCTCTTAAGTCGTTTTTGCGTGAAAGATTAAAAAACATTCATGCCGTTTCCGATTCTTCATATCACTCACAAAATTATCTTTAAAATGGTTGTTGTGTTCTGTCTATTGGATACAATTTAGAATTTTGATAGACCTGTACTTTGTGTTACGTCGTTTTAACAGGAGAAACAGAATTTCAGTGATATTTAGTCTAGTATAGAGAGTTTTGCAACAGCAGAATTGGTATAAAGATTGATTGTTTTATAAACAACTTTTGCAGAGTTGAGTACTTTTGAGTTTTGGTCGGCTTCACTAATTACTTCATAGCAACGGCCACAGAGTATACAATACACAGAACGGTATATTTCTCTACTATTCCTAAGAAGTCTTAGAAATCTTGAAGCAGTTGAGAAAAAGTGCCGTAATTTTTAAATTTTCTCTCGAGTTGATGTGATGCAAGATGGTGGACAATAGTAAAGGGTTGGTTGGTACATATATTATTTTGTTTGCGTCAGTAATACTAAATACCAGTATATTATTGAAGGGGTATGCAGGGGTATCAACAAAACACAATATTAAGAGCTATTCCAAACTATAATTTTCTGTTTAAGCGTTGCACGTTGGTGGCTTAGTGGCTAGAAAGAAAGAAAGAATAAAGAAAAAATACATTTTATTGCAAGCACAACGCAGATGCAGAGTTTCGTATTTATAATTATATATATACAGCATGGAAGACAGCAGTTATGTCCAATCAATAATACCAGACTATAAAATGTTGCAGAACAAAACCGAATGAATGAGCTACGCAAACCAGATTTACTGAATGTTTATCGCAATTTCATCACTAGACAAATGTTGTTAGGGAGCTAAATGACAGGTACCATCAATTTTAAGATACACTCATAAGAAGTGTGATGAAAACCACTGAAAAAGTAACCTAGTGAATATTAGTAATATAAAACATGACGTGTTGTAGCTACAATATTTTGAGAAAGAAGCTAATAGGCTAGTATTTTAATACCAATAGTATTAAAATTAGTATTAGCATTATTGTGAATGTTTTTGAATGCTAAGGAGAGCACGTTATGCCGTCCTGGGTTATCATACGAATATCCTTGACCGTCGTTCCGGGTTTTTCCGTTTTTAGGGTAGGTATAAGTTCTTGAACGTATTTTTTTTACTGTTATTTTCTTTTTAATTTAGATTATGACTGTTATGATAGTTATGATAATGTTGTTCTATAATTAAGTAATGGTCGCTAACTAATTATTCAGAGTGTGTGAAATGTATTACTTAGCTGTTAAACCCTTCAGTAATGTTATTTACGATGACATTAGTCCTCATTTAGGTGCAAACATACTGTCAAGGGACTTATGATAGGTATTGCACCAGTGACTTATAATGTAAGTAGATATTTCTAGACAAGCTGTTTCGAACAAAATTTGTGTCACGGTTTCTGGGTGAATTTCGTACAAATCTAGTTTGTAATCTAATTTCAGCGTCCCATTCCAAATACAAAATTCGTTCCTAAATCACATCGTGTCCAAAATTCAAAATTCATAACCATGAATTTTGAATTTGAAACGGTACCTATGTAGGTACCATGTTTTTTTTCTAATGTCATCTGATGAGAGTTACAAAAAAGTTGCGCTGGCAAATTTGTGGTCTTTCACGATAATCATTCTTTTTTGCTCTGTACAGCCTATCTTTTAATTTAGAATAAAATATAATAGATGCTAAAACCACTGATCTCTATTATTAATAGAGATCAGTGTATAAAACACTGTCGCTAAACCACAGATTAAAATAATAATGAAGTGTTCTTTATTATTCCATCGATCGAGGTTTGTATCGAGAGTAATTTCCCTCTTTCCATTATTTGCTATTAAATGTCACCTTCCACCCTATCACAGGCAACACCGCAGAAACACGTGCGCGCGACACCGTATCGCAGTCACGCGGTTTATAAATAAAGCTATAAACGCACGAGTTGCTATTAGCTTGGCAATTATTACGTACAAATACCTTTGTGATGTAGTTTTAATAGAACTGAAGATTCAGCTGTTCGTAGGTTCAAGGTCGTAGCTGTTAGAAGTTTTTATTTTTTTTTATTTTCTATCGAATTTTCAAATTTGAATTTCGAATTGGAGATGAATAAAGTTATAAATACATAAACAGTACCTATTAACTTACCATAGATTATGAAATTCTACATAAATAGGTACAATCACGCCTATTTCCCTTCGGGGTAGGCAGAGACAATAGCCCTTCATTTGACTCTATCCTTATATACTTCACGAGCTTCCCGCCATTAATCCTTTCGTGAGAGCTCACCGGTTTTGAGTACTTCTGACCTGCCCTTTTTCAAAGTTTTATTAATTTGGCCAATGTGTGTAGCTACTCCGAGGTCGACCCCGGCTGGTCTGCCCATTCATCTGTGCTGTATACGCGCAGTACACGTTTCTTGGTTGTCTCTTGAGGATAGCGCGGGGTGCTACTGCACAAATTTACCAAGGTATAGATTTTATTACAAAACAATCCGCGCGCGTCAGGACCTAGTCTTTTTCGCGATTTAAGTCTTAGATACGCGTCCCAAAGAATACACTCATTAAGTAGTAATATTATTTCTAACAACATACGTAATTTACATTTGACGCAATTCCAACAGCATTTTTAAATGCTACTAGTGAAAATACAAGTAGATCAGCTGTTGTTACAAGTGTTGCCATAAATCCGTTACGTCCGTCGTCGGCCGATCGTTTTTCCGTCATACAAACTTGTAAGATTGCCAATATTCTTACTTTCTTTCGAGCACGATTTGTATTGCAAATTCTTTTGTCTCTGCTACACGATAGTAAAATAGAAGGTAGGATTGTTGGAACTTTTAGGCCTACGGTTTTAGAAAAATCGTGGCGGCTTTATACGATTATAAATTATCTATTTAATACTAGCTTATCCGACAACTGGTTCTAACCATGGCTTAGCACCATGGTTAGCCATGGAATCATGAAAAATTATTTAATTTAGTTTACAACAGAAATTATTTTATATAATATGTGTATGTACAACAGAAACCATTTGAATATAATGACCTATGATCATGAAATATAAAGATAATAGAATGATGAATGAGAATTAATGAATAAAATATAATGACCCTTCTTGGCAGTCGGGTAAATATGAAGACCCGCGACCATGGCTGCTGAAGAGCAGCTGAAACGTGGGCTAAAAGTAAATAATAACAAATATATCGCGACAGAATCCGTTAAAAAGTAATATTATTTCAATGAGTGAGATTCGTGTAAGCTTTAAACAGTATTATAGGATAATGACCATTTCATTTCTACTCAACCTTTGACTTCGATTTACCCCATTTCCCCCCAACACCTAAAAAAGAAAGGTCATGAAACTCAGCCTGTATCCCGACGTAAATACATTTCTTTCTCAAGAAATACCTCAATTATAAGCCGTAGAGACATGTAATTACAGTCATCAAGTACTTAGTGCCAGGAAGGAGGCACGGAGACGCCGCCAGGTCCCTCTGACTCAACTTCACAGTTGCCTGCTCTCATTAAAATTGTCCATTGTTCGCTACAATGCTCTTGTGAAATGCCACACAATTACACAGCCCATTATTTTTATTCTGTGTAAGCTGTAGTACATTTTCAAGACAGTTATGGTATGTGACTTTTTAGCGGGACGGGAAGAATGTTTCGTTTAGAAATTTGTTCAGGTTTTTTAATATGACATAACGTTTGCAAAGAATTTTTGCAATAAGCAGTACTTTTCTTTACTGACAACTGGGCATCCCATCCCACCCAAGTAATAAAAAAATAATTGTAAGTAGCGATTAATAAGTAGCAACTTATTCGATAGGTTTTGACTTTTGACATAACAAATAACTCGTTCATTTTGGAGAAACCTAGAATGATTTTTTAAACGTTTTGCTATTTGGAAAGAGCTAAGCTACGAATTAGGATATTGTCGTTATCGTAGAGCAAATATCACAATCGCCTATCACAATCCCCAGATTTTAATTTGGCATGCCACGTTAGGGAGAAGGGTGACAGTCTGGCTAAAGGCTAATATTGACTTGTTTCAGTTTTATAAAGCGTTCTTTCTCTATGAGAAATACTCTACCACGTCGTCTCCTTGAGTTAGCTTAAGACATTTAGAATGTAGGATTTATTTTCATTTCGGAAAAAAGGAAATGGGTTTTGCTAAGGGACAACCGGGGCCATCAGCTACTAAAGTAACCGTAACATAAGAAAAAAAGACGTGTGGCACTCGGGGACTGCCGCGGTAAAGCTAAGCTATTTTTTATAGCATAGCATTTTTTATCAACTTATGCAATTATAATTACTTACGTTAAGCGGAGCTACTTCGGAGCAGCTCGGTCGATTCGTGCGAGCTCGGAGTGGGGGTGTTAGGTTTTTTTCGTTACGGAATTTCTGGATTCGGTCTCCACGCTCAAGGCCCGCGATAGAAGCTATGCAATAGCTTAAAAAAATATTCTGTCCTTGTCCTCATATTCATATTTAATAACCAAACTAATTTATCTCCATATCTCACAAAGAAAAATCACGTTTCTAACATAACATAACCATAAAAAATAAACGCATCGAACTAAATAGATCATCTACTTACTCGGCTTCATAATAATAAACAAATACGTACATAAATATGAGAAGTAAACGAAAACGTTTCATATCAACCTCATTAAACAACGGGTTTACTCATAATACTAAAATAAGAAGCAGGTTGAATTTCTGTATGATTTACTCTTTATATTTTAAATAAATTCATAAGTAGGGTATGCTGAATTATGCGAGGGTCTTCCACATTTATATAAACATTTTATTTAAGCTGAGTCTACACTGGTACGCGAAGCGATTTGCAACAGGCGATTAAATCAGATAGTTATTATTCATGGACAGGCTTCAAACTCCACCCAATATAGATTTAGGTAATATGTAAAGACACTAGGAATTGGTTGGCTCCAGTCCCATAACATAAGTATATGTCATTACTTTGACGCGACTGTATTTGATTTACTCGCTTCTGACCATTTTAACGAAGTAAATGTGCAAAGAGTAGTAAATATGTGGGTGTTTACATAGAAACGTAATCTATATTTAGTAGCAAATAATAAAGCCGCGTCATCGCTGGATTACAGCTTACAGCCTATTAATGTAGCTTATGTAGCCAATAATCTCGTTTCGCTCGCTCTGTTGGTTATCGCTGTATTGTGTAGCCTCAGCCTTCGCATTATGGTGTTTTTACTCATTAAAGCTTTATCTTTGTTCCTCAGTGCCTATTTAATGAATGACGTAAGCATAATAATACAGTTCCCTGGGTTTTGAATTGGTACGCTGGGAAGCAGTTAGCAGAGTGAGAGACGGCCAATATCGAATTGTATCAGTTGTAAAGCCTCCTCGATATATTTCTAGAGTAGTTAAAATGAAAACCAAAACTATAGTCCTAATATTTTATAAAACGAACAGTTTCAACTACTCTATAGTGGTATTAAACTGTTGTGGTTCTTGTTATTGGTGAAATCGACTCCAAATTGTATCACCATCTTCGTCTTGCCATTATTGGAAAAAAGAGTCGAAACTAAATTAGGATACTAAAGTTTTAATTTAATATTGACCTTATAAATATAGCGACAGGCCTACTTAGACCGTTAAAAATCGTTCTTGCATCAAGTGATTCAGCACCAATACTTGCCAGTTTTTTATATCGATACTCCTGCTCAAGAATCGAATTGAACTCCACCACCGATTTTACTTAAAAACTGCTCGCTTAATATTATCAAAATATAATTTAAATGCAAATCTGTATCATCATAAATATGTACGACATTTGGGGCCATACTGTCGCGACGTCGTCGGCGAATAATCGAATAGATAGCAAGACTCGAGACGCCAACAAACAGTGACAATTAATCGATTCTCATCTTCCCATAGACTAATATCGTTACTTTGTTTATGATATCGCTATAATAATCTTCCGTTATTTGGAGGATGTTTAAGACCATAAAGGGGAGAGTTTATTGACAATAGAGACGTAACATTTTTTAATAAAGTTAAATACTTAAATTACAAACTTAAAAATACCTAAGGAGCCAGAGCCGGTGGATGAGTTATGTCGGACTTTAACCGACTAAAACGCACGACATCTGTGGGCCGTTGGCTGCCGGAGGTGAGATTGTCTTAGACATACCCCTCGCACCCCGACCGACCCAGGGCTGTCTCTCTCGATATGGCCCTCTTCGGGGACAAAAATTATATCAATGAGTAATTAACTTACTGAAAATACGTTTATACCTACGTCATCTATAACGTTTGACATTAAATTAATTATACATAGCTCACATCACAATAAAACAGGGTGAATAGAAAAAATGGTCAGTTTTTAGTTTAGTTCAATGTTATACCTACTTAATGCACAGAATTATTTTAGTATCTGGTTCTATACTGGCAATTTTTAAAAAGAAATTATAGAAAATCTTACGACCATATTATCTCTATTCACCCTTTGATACCTATTCACCCCGTTTTACTCAATGACCGACTTTTTATCTAACGCAGCAGGCGGTGTGTACTAGCCTTTTTTTCTATAGAGATAAAAATATATTTTATGGTGAAAGAACAAACAGTTGCCAACCATAACCCTGTTATATATTGGCTACAAACTCCGTGGAAATATCACATAATACTCTAGTATGAGATCATAAACCTCCTTTTGGGCAAAAAAGGATACAAGAATATTGAGACTAATATATTTACACGTAGTAACGCTATATGAAAAGGGGGCAATCTTTTAGGTTGTGACCTCGGGAATTGTCAAGGCAATCCACCACCATCAGTGACGTATTATTAGACATATCATACAGGAACATGGTGGCTTTCAAATGTGGCGCAAACACTTAGTAGGTATAAAAAAAATTATAAGTACTTACTCATGTGAAGAAAATACGTCAATGTTATTAATTTACATAATTGATAATATTATTTATATGTTTTTTTGCGTAGCGCCTTCTATTAATTTGTCCTGAATTTTTGTCGCCATTTTAGAGTGCGGATAACCTATCCATAGTTTAAACATCATTGACCACCATAATCTTTGTCAAAAACAAAATGGCCGACACGAAGTGAATTGGGTGAATTTTATCGCTCTGGTGAATTGAACCCGGTAATTTGTGGTTAGCAACGAGCTTCCTTTGATGACAGCTAGTCTCCAATGACCGATAAAACCGAAACCTTTTTAGGCGATACAAAGCAGGGGAGTACCTACTATTATCTGTTCTGTGGCCGGGGAGTTAATTTTAATTTACTAAAATAATGACGATGTAAACAGTAGTGGCGGGAAGTAACGGTTTTGATTTTGTACAAGAATTTTGTTCCTAAGTGTCCATTCATTTTGAGAAACTGACGATTCGTTAATTAGACGTTCTGGTATATAGACCATCGATAGTTGGACGTTTTGCTACATGGACTTTGTGCTAGTTAGACTTAATGCTCCTTAGACGTTTCGCGATGTTGGTCATTCAGCTACTTAGACCTTCTGATCAGGAGGGGATAACTTTTAAAGTTATTTTTATAATAGAAGGAATTCGTAAGTTCTTGTATAAGTATATGTCACAAAAACAGAAAATAATGACGACTCCATACTTAAAATATTTCGACTTTTGGTCAATTTACCTTAGAGATAGCTTATACCTAGACCTATTTTGGTAAATAAATTAATCAATATGTAAAATAATTATTGTATTACATATTAATTAATTTATTAACCACAATGTTACCTACTTTGTTTGAAACAGCTGAACAGGGACAGAAAACGATAGAACTCACATACCTACGAAACAGTGAAATAAAACATTTAGAATGTAAATAATGTTAATAACCTTTGACCGTGTGTTTACCGCAATGGCCTCTATGCCACAGTATAATGCCTTACTTTACTTGTAAAATAAACTATACTTACGGAACAATTGTCTATTGATGAATGACTGAAATAGTTCACTCATTTATTCAGGTGAACTATTTGAAATTCGAAAAGGTCAACGTAACGATAGTCGGTCAATAAACGTGACCGCTTTCCTCATAATAATAATATAATGCTTATGCCTATATACATTTTTATAGTAATTCATGTCGGTCATTCTTTTAAAATTTTGAAGTACCTATCACTTGACTTTGTAATGGGCTGATTTATGGGTAGACATTTCTTTCATATTTTACGGTGCCTCGTAAATTTTCATGACATTTCAATATTTTCAATTCAAAAATTTAAAATGTCATTACCCCGAACTATAGCTACATTTTTCAGGCATTTGTAGTTTTAAAAGACTGTTTGAATTTTAAATAGACTTAATAACTGCACTCTAGGTTATATGTAAATTATTATATCCAAAAATACTGGACCACGCGACGCGAGTCTTTCACATTTTTACATACTCAAAATGCGATTGTACTTAAGCTGCAAAATTACAATTTTTGTAATATATTGTTAAATTGAATGAAGTATTTGGAAAATGATGAAAATATACCTTTCAGAAATAATATAATTTAATGTGGCGATTATACATTTGCAGAAAAAAATTTAATTTAATAAATAACCAATCGGTCAAAAAAATAATTAAGATTTGGAAAAAAGAAATTACTTATCTACTGCTAATACTAGAACGTTAAAGAAAATTATTATTCAACTTATCAATTTAACTATTTCGTTGTAAGTAATATTGATCCATACAATAATAATAAATCTAATGCTATATTATTTTGATTCTAGAATACAAAAAAATGTTATGAATAAAATTATCTACTACCTATTTATCAAGGTGCATGTAAAAACTCAGAACCAAAACTAACATCAACAGTGATATTATATTACTTTTATAGCGTAAAATATTACTTATCATTTACTTCAAAAATATCTCGTTCCAGTTACGAGCCGTTCTAAAAAGAATACGGCACCTCGGTTTCTTTTTAATCCAAAGCGCAAAGATCGCATAAATCATTCAGCCAAATTTATTTAGTCTGTTGCCAATAGGTACAGATATCGAATAACGATAAAGTACAACACAAGTTCATTCGTTCATTCATCCAATTAACCGCTCGAGGGAACAGAGACAAAATTCTTCAAAATTAAAAACATCTGTGCAAACAAAATGAAAAGGGCTTTATTTGAGGATTATGTCGTAACTAAAACGACATTTTAGTTCATTAGATGTACTCTTATATGAAATACTATTGGAAGATTGGAAGGAATATCTAATGAAGATGGGCGGAGTTAACCCTGAATTAACGAATTAAATTGTTTTCTGTTAATTTTAAAACTTATTACTACTTATCTTATGAAAGGTATAGCAAAAGCTCTCGATATAAATGCCTAGGTTGAATTTCAAGGCCTTTGGCATTGAGTCCGCCTTTGTACAAGTGTGCATAAAGTTTTTAAATAAAAAAAATCATAAAATAATATAGATAGGTACCTACTCACTTCTTTTTTATCGTGCCAAAAATCTCCACGGATACCTCCCCCGCCGGAACCGGAGGAGGAGGTTATGTTGGACTCGAACCGACTAAAAAGCACGCCGTCTGTGGGCCGTCGGTTGCCGGAGGTGAGATTGTCGTAGCCATATCCCTCGCACCCCCCGGCCGACCCAGGGCCATATCTCTCGATCTGGCCCTCATCCACTCGATCTGGCCCTCATCCATGATACCTACTCACTTGAATTTTAAAAATAAAATTATAGTTCTTGCTAATTTGATGTTGTTCATTCAAATTAGAATTTTAATAGTGCATACAGTAGAAATATGTACCTACTATCGTATATGTATTCATGAGAAAATATTTTATTAGGTAGATATTTATTATGTCTACTTTTCGTATTTACTACAAGAGATCAAAGACCTCTATATAACATATATAATTAATCATATATCAAAAACAATAACTTGAAAAGACGCTGACATTGTGCATTAGATAATCTAGAGTCAGATGGACATTATAGCGCTATTTAAATAACAATAATTTCAGTTAGAAGCAGATGGGGGGCTGTTGTCACTACCTACCCTGTTGGAAAATAAGCGTGAGTGATATTGTATGTAAATAACAATATTTTTGGAACCTAGCATTTTTTTTATAGTATTGTTTAAAACCGAAATTATAACCGAGAAGTCGAAGGACATACATGTCATACATATCGAGGAATTCTAGTTTTTATATCGAATACTTACAAATAACCTCATCCTTTTTATAAAGTCGGTTAAAGGTCTCTGCATACGTAACGGGTTTTTTCACGGACGGGACGGGGACGTGAAGTTTTGGAAATATCGTTTCATACAAAATGTATGCGGCAATGCATATGTCACGGGGCCACGGACGGGACGGGACGGGATGGGCCGCATACATTTTGCTTCACGTCCCGTCCCGTCCGTGAAAAAACCCGTTACGTATGTAGAAACCTTAAGTAGATATTACCAAAATTATAACCGTTGCTTTCTATCAAAGTTCACCGTTATTCACAAAAAAAACTTAAATGCAGCATCAAAAATATTAACAACTGACCCTGTTTATAACGGCTAGTTAGTAGTATAAATAACACTGATTGTAAACTAACACACATATTACATACTCTGTGGTCTGCGGTAAACTATTCAAATATTTCAAATAATTTTAACCGAGCACAGGTTAAAAAACGCCAATCAGGCCGCCTCCGAGACACATTTGCTTCAAAAATGGAGCGAGGTCTAATAATATCAACAACCGAAGTGAGAAAAGTGTTTATCTGATGTTAATTAGTAAAAAATGAGTGTTATATTAATTAAGATATTCTCATACTTCCCAGTCACACAACTGTGGGAATTGGGAATGAATATGAACGAAAGGCAATAATAGCTTGTGTGTCACAGTCGACTTCCTTCTCGCGTAAAATATTTCAATGAAAAGTGTAACATACTTGTATAATTTGTGTATACCTAGTATGATTCATGGGAGTAATGACCACGGCCACACTTGTACCATAAAGTAACCTGACATTCTAATCTAGTTATGGGGTTATAAAAAAGTCCTAAAGTAGAGCAATGTTCTTAAAACTATTATTAACATTTTAGGGATGGTTTAATTGTCAATATTTTTATGTTAATTATAATTTACAATTGATATGAAATCATTTTGTTCGATTTCTAATTGTATCAATAGAGATGTTACACTAAAAAAAAGTACGTTAAAAACGGTAATAACCGTTTCTTAACCATTCAAACGAGAAAAACTGACAATGTTAACAAAGAAATGAGAATAGGTCGGCGAGCTAATTACAAGTCGAGACAACGGTATTTAGTGAGTCACATTTATGTCGGAGTCATAATTCAAGTACACTCCATGGATGCGAGACAATCGCAAACATAATATAGTTCAAAGTTCATTGACAAGTTTTTTAAACAAGCTACGGAAGTGGGCACAAAGAAACCACAATGAAGCGCAAAATTTGACAAAGCATACGTTTTTAAACTAGTACAATACGTAGTGTAGTTGGATGTTTACGCACGTCATCTTCACTGTAACAAAGATACCGTTTTCCATGTGCGAAAATATTAAAACGGAACTACATTGATTGAGATTTCTAGGTCGTTTTGAGTGTTAATTAAACAACTATCAATTTTCAACATTGCTCAGTCGATTAAAAAGGTAGTCTGTTAGAGATTTCCTGTCGTAAAACATGAGTAAGTAGACCTATTGGCTACTTTTTATTATCACCGATGTACATTATGTGGGTTTTATTTCACTAATGTAATAATATGGCGTATAGCTCGTAAACGTAATTCCACTCATGTGCACAAACAACACAACAAAAATATACAAAAATTACAAACTTTCACCCCCGATTTCCTTTTTTTAACCCTTTTTCGTGATTATGTCAGTATTGTCTCAGTTCCCAAGCTAGACGCTTAATCATCACCTTAGCATCGAGTCCACCACGTGTCAACCAAGCATACCACTTCATAGCTTTGCTTGATAAGGTACAGTCAGCATCAGATCGATCATAACCAACAAAGTACTCAAAATGATCTTAATACCTTCGTATCCCCTTTTTCTGTAGACTGATTGTTCTGATATTTGGTACACACCTTTAGTTCGGACGTTAATGCAATTTAAATCAATAAAACAGCTTGGAATTATGATTATTAGTAGGTATTAAGATCGTTTCGAGTACTTTGCTAGTCAAGATCATTCTGAGGCATTTTAATCGTTTGCATTTTTACAATACGCAGGATTTTTAAAATAGACGCAAAATTATCATTTGCAGTGTTCTGAAGAGTTCTTGTTTCATCTATAATGATATTAAATGCTTTCAGATTTATTCCATTTACGTTCATGCGCGCATTCGAGTTGCCATTTGTAATTTAAAAAAGTCCATATTTTTTACTTCGGTGTTGTTTTTATTTAAAATGAATAAATCATACACGTATTGCAGACACGTTATTTAGAATAATTTATGACTATATATTCATGTATACTAATATTCTAGACATGTCTATAAAGAAAATACCTTAATACCTACATATTTCATATGAATATGATTGAATAGTGTCTGATACTATTAGGGCTATCGGGATATTTACCATGTATTGTATTGAGTATCCGATACGGAGGAACCTCCGTGGAGGAAACAGTTCTTCCGTGATCATGGTGCTTGCAACAGCCCCGATATATTGGATACTCAATACAATACCTACCTACGAGGTAAATATCCTGATAGCTCTAAAAGTAATATGAACGACCATGAAAGTTTAAATACCTTTAGTGTTATTATTTCATAGTAGATATGTACCTACTGAAGCGTACGAACACAACCCTCAAAACAAAATGATACAAAATGAGGGTACCTACTCGTAAATAAATAATGTTGGTTACAACACCTGCCGTCTCGTTTTACTTACATAGTAAAGATCCAATTGAGATTCAATTTATTTTGGACATCTGCCTCCGACCAAGGATGTCGCGTCGCATACAACGACGTTGTAACCGGTATTTTAAAAACTCATCGAATTTAGAACCTCCTCCTTCTTGAAGTCGGTTTAAAACAGTTATTTCGGTAAAATTATCTTAATAAATGAACCATATCCTGTAGTTAGAAATAATTGTTTAGCTAAGCTTAATAAATGAAGAAAGTTAACCAATCCGCAGTGGTCTAGCAATGTATTTTTGTTCACTTCATTGTTTTCAACGTGAAAAGGTTCTTGACTATATTATCATCATGCTCTTAGGGCAGGGGTGGCAAACCTATAGGCATCAACGTGCCATCATTCTAAATTGGTTCGCCATCCCTGTCCTAGGGTGTATTCTGGTTGCTAGATGCATCCGGGGCTTTCACCCTGGAGCCTAGAGCACGATTTTTCTTTACACGATCTATAAACAAATAAAAATTAAGTACTTAATGCAGAACAGCACCTATAGCAATTGGGAGTCAAGAATTACTGGTGAAAATCGAGCTAGTTTAGATTTTAACAAAAACTCGATACAATATTAAAATCTGATGATGTTATAAAAAGTTTTAAAGCTAATAAAAATACCAGATACCTATATCCTATGAATAATCATTTTAATAAAGAAACTACATAGTGATTAATGAAAAACTAGATTTTATTATAGACTCAATCATAGACTATGAGGTTCGTTGAACTATTTTTTGTCGCGTCCAATCTTGTTTTTTTTTTCTTTTAAAGGCATCTGGCAAAAGTTCTACGATCAAAGACAAGGTAGAAAAACTTATTAGGTAGACCATAGACTTTATATTTATTTTTAAATATTGGTGTAGAATTTGTATAGGTCTACATTGACTGACTGACTAAGAGTTCACGGAAATTATAATGTCTAGGACGAGATGGTGTCGACCGGTTCTTAGTAATAGGCAATAGTTTATTTATGTAGGTATCTAGGTATTGATTCAGTGCTTCTGTTAGCTAAACAAAAATATTGTTATTTAGTTTTTAAATTGTTGACATTTCTCCATACATTCCCGCCAAAATTACATTTTTTTTTATATTTTGTTAAGGTCAGATTTCACTAGTGCAAATAGTAACCATGAACATACTCACGTAGTTGGATTTGATCGCGATTATTTAGCAAAATTGGCTCTAAAACTGATTTCTAAGAGCGAATTTCACCTTAATAGGAACCGAAATAAATTTAAAGTAAAGCGCTGTCGTTAGATAGGTACCCAGTTTACTTAAACAGATTATATTATCACTGAAAAAATCCAGCATAATTCGTTAGTACCGATACCGAGTGTAATAAGTACTTCAGTATAAAACTGAAAAACTAAATAGGTTGGGATTATTATTGAAACAAGAATACGATCATCACAGTTCGTTGATGTTTTGTTTGACATTCATGAGTAAAGAATTGGCGTCTTATCATCTCTACGCATATAGTTTAGGATAATGGCCAAAATTAACACTTGTGACAAACGTGACCGACACAGATATTTGCACTTGCATCCCTCGTGCTAGCTTACTATACCACTGTGCAAAGAAATCTAGGCGGTCATGAACCACGAAGGTTAAGGCGGAAGGTTAACGTTATGCTACACCTTAACCTTCTAATCTAAAATGTTCAGCTATACTTAACTAACTGAACCCGGGACTTTGTCCCTGTGGAACACCGGGTTAGATCTAGCCAAGTGATTAATTAAAAATGAGCTTACCTAAGTTATAACATCATCCACATACAGGAAAATTCACGGCTGAACTTAGTAACCTAAAAAAATCCTTTCTGACCCGTGGTACACCTATGTGGTTCACCTAGGTGTTCCACGGTTAACTTTTTGTACCCTTGGTTCACCTAATCAGTAAACCATGGGTATTTATTCAAAATAATGTACCCTTAGTTCACCTAATTAGCTAGAATACTCGTATTAGTGTGTACGCTCATGTTGCTAGTAGGTAGGTACTGTAAGTGAAACCTGGTGTGACGAAGAACAGTTTCCAGCCGTCCACACTCCTGTATAGCTCCAACCTATCGGATCTAACTATTGTGTCTATACAATTGAAGGCAATTGTGAGTATGCTACAATGGGTAAACCATGTAATATGTAAAGCAAAAAATACTTACTTCCGGAGAAAAAATTGATCACGTGCCCGCGAATTAAGCTGTCTGCTCTGCACTCAAATTATCTAAATATAATATAAAATATGGACCGTGCGTCCGTGCTCCATTACAGACTGTCATCATTATTACTTACCCTGGTAGTCCTACCTCTGTTTCTAAATCTAAAGGTTTTAGCATTATTAATGGGATAGTTTTACCTAGAAAATCTACTAGTTTTAGCCAAAAAATTAATATATCGATAAAGGTGTCTGGATAGCTACAAGCCCCAACTCCTATAACACTGTTTTGGGCGATGTGTTCACATGCTTTACTGTAAAAAAAAAACAGTAATGTGCCCAGTGGACGAATAACATAACCGGTGAAAAACGTAGAACTACCTATCTACTGAGTAATATTCCCCTGCCTATCGTTTGAGGGCGCCACAGCCTTGTGTATAAAAAAAAACAATTGAACAAATAAAAGTTCATTGACACTACGCGTCGAATGAAATTAACTTATGTAGATATAATCTTAATCATTGTATTGTATGTAAGGATAATAGATTACCATTACAAAACTATTAATATTTTGTTCAAGGATTATACAACCTAATAAATAGATTATTTTAAATTGGATAGTTCGTACGAATATCGGTAGATTGCTCCCACCATCGCCGTAAGATGGATGTATTGGAAAATTTGGATCAATCTCGGGCGAAGCTCGGTGGCTCAGTGGTCAGAGCATTCCCCCTGTAAGGGAAAGATCGCGGGTTCGAGTCCTGCCCGAGTATTGATTTCGCTTTTTCCAATTTAAAATAATTTGTTTAGTTTAGCATACTAAATGCTTTAAAATTATCTCAATTAATAAATAGATGTTCACAATTCAAACTAGATCTGCTCTTAACAAGCTCTCAACCTCTCAAACGGGAATATTAGTTATTTAGTATAGTTAAAAACAATTACAATGTAAAGAGGGTCAATCGTAAGTTGTATAAAAAAATATTCATTAATTTTGCCTCGATCTAATGGAAAACGATCAAGATGTTATTATCCTTTCTTGAAAATTGTATTTATAAGAAAGAATAACCTTTTTGACATTTACTTGACATTTGATTTTGACAGATTGAGAGTGAGACTGAATTTTGGATATAATTAATTATTTTTAATAGACAAATAGACCTTCAAAAACTTGCTAGACTTGAAAAATAGTATAACCTAAAAACTAACATAACGGTAGCTCGAAATTTTACAATAATTGCGGGTGAAATGACGGGTAACCGCTAATGTCTTCTAAATTTAGAATGAGACCATAGACACCGAAACAAGTCCAATTTACGTGAGAAACGGACGAATAAGTAACAGTTGTCTGTCACGCGACTGTCTCCATTACTTCTAATAAACAGGTTTTTGCCATCAAATTATCGTAAATAAATAAATTGGAATGGCGCGCACTTTTACCTTCATTTCACCTGATTTAATAAAAATAATACTACAACTGGAATTGACTACTATTCAAATCCCGTTCCGTGAAAAAATAACTTTTATTACATACTTAATTACATTTTTTTTTGAGACTAGACTTCAGCTAAAGTCCTTCGAATCCATCGATTTTTATATGTTTTTGTCTTAAACCTTATACCATAAAAAACGAAAAGCAATTTGATTGATAGCACGATAGTGTATCTATCTACTTTGCTGGCTTTGTACAGATACCTATATGACTTGAAATTTTGATAAATAAATACGTTAGAATACAACGCATAAATTAGTTGTCAACTGAAAAAGTCATAAATATTGGAGCCAATTCGACCCGATCACGATATCTAAATATACATGACACCCTTCAATACACGCTAACGTGTCTGTATTTATAATTCATAATCTGTGAACCTGCCATTTTTTAAATAAATCATTCATTTGAACAGTATGTGGTCTACGAGGTCGATACCGAGCTGCATACATACATACATGATTTGTGTCATTCTTTCAGAACGAGCACAGTCTAACGAATATTACTAGGCACATAAATAGGTACATAAATTCTTTCTTTAGTGTTACTTACAAAATAAAATATTCAGGATCAGGCAGGAACATTATGAAAACTTAAACAGAAAGCTTGATCAAAATTGACATGATACTTTTATTCTTGCACACATGCAACATTTGCCGTTCTATGCAATGACGTATTACATATTATCAAAATCGAAGGAATTCGTACATCAAAATCGAAGGAATATAAAAATGTGATGTCTGTCTATGAAGACTATCAGAAATTACATAGAAAGAGTATATTAAATTGTTTGTGTATACGTCTATCGGCCACAGGGGAGATCGCGCAATTATAAATCAACTATTCAAATAATATGCATAGTGTTCCAAATTGAAACTTTCGAATAGATATCGATAGATCGAATAACAATCACATGCAGATTACGTCTAGCCCTATAGTTTTTTTTACCGTACAATTACATCCTCAGTCGGGGCAGGGGCATCTATCCTGGTTTTACCCTACTATTCTAAGAGTAAGATTTCCCAGAATGGAGCATCCATTCTTCATTTTATGGGAAACTTCCATCATCATACCTATTGCAAATATTCAAACAACTGTGATATGCTTTGGATTTTTTTGAATTTTTTTCAGGAAAACGGAAGTGCATGGTCACAAATAGATTGTTACAGTTTGGACTCTGGAATAGCAATTTAACTTTTGGGAATAGGCTCCTGTGGGTCCTGGGAACAGTATCAGTATTATAAATTCCCTTATTTAATTAATTAATCCATCAAATACCTCAACAGTCTTTGTTCTTCTTACTGTACCTAACATGCGTGTAAGAAAATGGCGGGAAACCGTTAATATATTCGCGTGTAATGAAACGTAGTGAAACCTGCCCTTTGTAGACTTCGTAGCGCAATATCAAAACATCGCAATGCGGCCTCTTAGCGCCGCAGTTTAATCGTTCCTTCACGGTAAATATCATATGCATATTACATAACAATTAACTGTATGAATTGGTTGTATTCGGAATTTCTTCAGATGGTATAGGAGCTCCACCATCTTACATTGATTTCGCCATGGTTTGTGGATGTCAGATGGCAGTCGGTTCCGAAAATATCGAAGTTTAGACGCATCGCAGTTGGACTGAAAAAAGCGGTCCTTCGAGTCCGATGGGAAGGCCAGGATTAACGCAAGGATGATGAAGAGCTCCACCTACATCTCTGGAGTTCACACCAACCCCATCTGCTGATTAATGGACGAGGCTATTGCAGAGACTTTCATTTCGGAGTTGAGAGGGGTTTTGGGAGTTCCTCTCATCTCATCTTAGCGTTCAGTCCAAAATCTCCAAACTTTTGTTCACTTTGATTAGCTGGTGAGGGCAACATTGTAAAGTGAGGGACGTAACTGTTATCGCTTTTTGTATAAGTCTTGATTAAGTAATTCAGTTAAATCATTTATTTTTATGATCGGAGTACATAAGTGAACATGCTTTAAGTTAAATGGAACTACTACATAATATGTATGGTATATTATACCATATTGTCACCAGGAAAAGAGTGAATTGAAGTGAACATTCCACAACCGTCAGCATTCCACAGATTATATTATTTAATTCTTTTTATGCCGTCTGACCAAAATAACCCCCTTACGCAACCGAGAGCGACGACGGGACGGTTAAGAATGGTAAAAGAGCGGTAAAAGTTACATCTGTTCTTATTTTATCGTTTTTATTTACTTTTAATCATCACATCATAAATATTTGAAAATAAAAAAATTATGACGTCACAATTGTTTATTTTATACAAGTTTCCTTAGAACTTATCGTTTTGACGCACAGTAAAAAGTAGTCAATTTCTTCAAATCATTAGTCAAACAAATGAACAATAGCTACAATTCTGACGTTACAATTGCGACCTACTGATGCGAGAACAGATAGGTCGTTAATTGATGTAAAGTTTCTCACGAACGTCGAGATTAACTGCATCCAATTTACAATTCACTGGATAATCCGCGACACGATGGAAGCTCTACGAAGAGAAACTGGCTTTAAGTCTCACAGAACTATTACCTGCTTTATTAATAACTAGTTGCTACCCACGCCTTCGTTTACGTAGAAGTTATGTTTACCTTCCATGCGCTCTATATGGACCCCTATGGAACCTTAATTCTTTTTCAGAAAAAAGCATATCTAAGTTATGCCTTACTAGCTGTTGCCCGCGGCTCCGCCTGCGTGAATGTCGGTTATCGCGACCAAACGTAGCCTATGTGTTATTCTGATGTATAAGCTATATATTGTAAAGTTTCATTATAATCCATTCAATAGTTTTTACGTGAAAGAGTAACAAACATCTATCCATACTTACCAACTATTGCGTTTATAATATTAATAGGTGATATCGGACAACGTCAATGACATTCTACTCAAAATTACCCCAGCCACTACGTAGGTCAAAACGAGCCTATAGTGTGAATGTGAAATTACAGCATTGGTTCACCTACTAACTTAAATACTGCGTGTCCTATCAAATGTACACTTCAGGAACTCGTGAGCGCCTCTGTAAACGCAATTAAAGTGACACTGGCCACACAACAAATTAACAGATAGCATGCCATCGTCAAGATTGAAAAACAAGAATACGTCAGTCGTCAGTAATCTGTGACAAGAAAAACAAGAATATCAATATTTTAAATTGGACTGGAAAAGATGGCTATCATCATGCGATCCATTGGTATCTCGTAATTAAATTATTTTATATAAAAAAAACAATTTATATTTACTTGGGCCGTGTGCTTGTCTGCCACCAAAGTGGTATAAAAAAAAAACTTGACATGACAGAAATTGCGCATATTCTGCTAAAGATATTAAATTAAAAGGAGAATTTATGATAGATTGACATTGGCATCCTTCACAAGTGTACCAAAGTCGTAAACTTATATATAAATTCTAAATATTTATTCACTTTATTCCGTTTCCGCAACAACTGTGTGAAATGCAATAAGCCAACCATCAAAGGAAAGGTTTCATTTACAAATAAACATCCGCAACTATGAAGTTTTAGACCAATCTAATATTTGGATTGAAACTCCTATAAAATCATGGGCCATAAAATGATTTTCGAATTTTTGATTGAACTATTTAAAGTTTCTCTCCCATAGTTGAAATAAATTGTTTAAGTGAGCTTACTTACTGACGTCCTACTAATTTAGTTCTACTGACTGAGTCCCACTGACTGAGTCCTACTGAGTCCTGACTGACGACTTGGGTCTAAGACAACCTCTCTTGCTAGCTGCACTTGACGTTCTAAGGGCGAGGCTCAGGCGCAGTCATACAGCATGTCCATCCCAATGAATGTAAACTCCTATTAAACATACATTGTATTCATGCCTGATAATCTCCGAAGGGGTAGGCAGAGGTATAGATATTAACAAATTAACACCGTTCACCAACAATAATTTTCCGCTTTTTGAGCGCAATTTTAAGCTTACTGTCTACCGTAAAACAGGCACTTTGTCATGACCTGTATGTTTACTGTTGGATGGAGAGCAGCCCTATCCCTTAGCCGTTTTTTACACCCCACAGGAAGAGATGGGGTCGAATCCACCGGAAACCTACATGCCCTAAGGCCACTGGAACATAATATCAACAAATACTGTAATATTGTTACCGCATTAACAGTATTACGGTATCCGGTAACGCGGATACCCGTTATCTAAACGCTACCCATATTATGAATAACGACTGCAATACCAGACCATTTACAGACTTACCAGCAATCCATGTATGGAAACTAAGATGGCCGCCGCTGACAGTCCCTATAAGCACCATAAACTATAGAGACTTGCGTAGAATAAAATTAAATATCAATGTAACTGTAAAGTTTGATTAATAAGTAATTTATATGGGATAGGACTATCTGCCTGTCGCGGCTCCGCACGGAAAAATTTCAAATAAAATCCTTTAAATCGATGCTTTAAACTTAAACCGATTGACCCTAATTTTATTTTTATAAAAAAATGTAGCCTAAGTTACGTTTTATAACGTCAGCTATCTGACAGTCCCGTGAAAATTAGGCCGGCCAATTCAGAGATAAACAAAGTCAGACCGATATACAAATAGTCTACCCAAATCTGTAGTTAACACTGGTAAAGCGGACCCCAGACTCCAAGCTGAAAAGCTTCGGATGCGACTGGGAATTAACGCTAGGATGACAGATATACAAATAAATATTTTAACCATTCAATTTTTGTACCTTGGGTCTCATAACTTGATATTTTAATATAGTAAACAGACTTAAATTTTATTATGATAGTTATGATGCATATACATGGAGTCTATATTTACTCGTAAACACTGCAATATTTTTTCTTATTAAAGTCATCCTAATGGATAAACGTGTAATAAAAATTATTATTGAAGTAGCAAAACGCATTAGCTGTTATACGCGTCCTATTTATGATAACTACTTGCGTATCAACATTAACACGATTTGCTATTTCTCTGATAGCCAATATGACTCATATTTTCATATTAAGTATTACCTAGTGTTAAAAATACACACAACAGGTGACCTGAAAAAGAGAAATTGCGATAGATATCGCGGTAAAAGCAACTTTACCATCAAATTAATTAAAATCAAAGGAATTCAGTTAGAAACGCAAATGGATTTTCTAAAATTATCTAACATTGGGAAAGCCATAATAAATGTTCTAATGAGAATTTAATCCAATTCATTTTAGTATTAAACCTTTTTGTTAAATAACCTCTAATAGTTATGCCTTAAACGTCCAAAGAGGTTGTAAACAAGTAAACAACAAAATTACTTTCAAGCAAAGGCTATGTCGCCGACTGCCACGGTTCCGACCTTCATACACACACCACGGTCATGGCTTTCTCGCAACCTTGCTAATTTGAGAAAACCCTCCACCCATAGTACTTCCTCAAAACAACAGGCCTTCGCAACTCGCCCGCCTAATGTCTGCAGAACATGAAAAATATCTAAAGCTGCTACTACGAAAAGTCGAAACGATTTAACATCTGAAGAAATAAATGTTCAGTTTTACATTTAACAGATGCGGTGATTACGACTAACGAATAAAATATACGATCTACGATCGATGAATCCGGTTACGTCAATTTATTTATATCGAGTGAAAATCATTCTTTGTTTACCTACGTCTCGTCTCGATTCTCGAATATTCGCTACATCAAAGAAATGATTGACAGGTGTGGTAAAATAACAAGAGATATTGAATTATTTGGCAGCTGACAACTTGAGTACCTAATACAATTTTCATTTTAATTCAGATTTTTCTTTCTAAGGACCTGAAAATTAATGTAGTTTGTGACGAATTTATGAGTGTACTAGTTGCAATTCAAAATTTAGTGTATGTGTAAATGTGTGTGAGTGGCTTAAGTATAGATGTAAAAATCCCGAATAATTCCGAATTATTCCATATTATTCGGAATTATTCCCAAATATTCTCAAATATTCCGGAATTATTCCCGCCGAACTCACTACCTACAAAAAATGAATTAACTGTGCTTCCACCTACCTACTAAGCGAAAACTTAAGTACAGACCTATGTAGGTATTGATATATAGGTAGGTAGATACCGGAATATTATATGTCTTGACCTCAGTGACGTCACAAAATGTACCTACTTATATGTATTTTTATATGCGCAGTAACACGCGTATTTTGGATGTCTTTTGTGGATTTGAGCTTCTCCGCCACCGTGGTACCCCGTGTACCATGGTGACGGAAAAGCTCAAATCCACCAATCATAGACCATATCAGTCGATATCAAACCAATACGAGCATCTCTCGCGACTTGGAGTCAAGATGTACGGTACCTACTTAATATGTAGGAATATTATATAATTTGAGTACAACTTTCACACAGATACTAAAACAGCGACTGTAAGCGATTTTCGACCTTAATGACATCATCTTAATTACGTGTCTTTTTGCGCTAATAGATGACACTGATAACGAATATAAGAAAAAGAACTCGATTCTATGTCATGTCATTAAGGTCGAAAATTGCTTGCACTACGTTTTTTAAGGTTTTTTATCCCTAGCATCCTGAACTAGTCTGTGCTATGGAGCAAATAGCCAAATCGGACCGATTTTATCGGATATTTATATGAAAACAACATAATAATATGGTGTCGGATATCGGATGTCGGCCATCGTCGTCCGATACGGATATTGGATGGTGTGAAAACACTCTTAAAGAGTTTAAAAGTGTATAAGTAGGTACTCAGGAAAACATAAGTCTTAGACTGTATTTTCTTAATTATACCGATAGGTATAAAAACACCAACTAACTGTTGCCCGCGACTTCGTCCGCGTTAAGTTCGGAATGTTGTTCATCCCCTATTTTATCCCCTTGGGGGTAGAATTAATCAAAATCCTTTCTTAGCGGATGCCTACGTCATAGTAGCTTAATGCTTGCAAAGTCTCAACCCGATCGGTTTAAAATTGACAAAGTTTCGTACAAACTTTCATCCCCTATTTTATCCCCTTGGGGGTAGAATTAATCAAAATCCTTTCTTAGCGGATGCCTAAGTCATAACATCTACTTGCATGCCAAATTTCAGCTCAATCCGTCCAGTGGTTTGGGCTGTGCGTTAATAGATCACTATGTCAGTCAGTCAGTCACCTTTGAGTTATATATATTTAGATATCTATAACCGTATAAAACGCGAATCATAACTGCATTTCGATTCACAAGACTAACAACAAGAGTCAAGACTCAATACCTATACATCTATCTACATAAATATCGACCGGAATAATTCCGAATTATTCCGGGTCATTTGGGAATTATTCGGGATTTTTCGTTTTATCCTCATCGGAATATTTGGAATTATTCCGGCCTTACATCTATAGGCTTAAGAGAGAAATTAGGCCCAGAGTGCAACCACAGTCCAGCATACCTACCTACAAGCCATCTCCATTTCGAACTTTATAAAAAATCGTCCAGCCGTTTCAGCGTAAAAGAATAGCACACAAATTCACACACAAACTTCTGTGGTCTAAGATACTTAACATAGAAATAAGTAAACTATACGTCATGTTGGGAACTATACGTCATGTTGGAAACTATACGAACCAACGTCCAAAGAACTTTTTTAACAGTAAATAAACATTATCAGTGTAGAAACTTTCGTTCGAAATGGTATACTATTACCGACTAATAAATATAGCATTCGAAACCGCACAGCTGTGACCTAAAAGACAAGTTTTTAAGACTTCAATGCGAATAAAATTCATCATAAAATAAAATCTAGACCAAGTACGCTTATAAACGATTTATTATCGAGAACCAATAGGTAGTAGTTAGTTTCGCATGGTAATTTTACCGCCCAACTTTAATAAGATCTAATCACGGTTAACATGACCCTGAACGATATTGCCGAATGAGTTAAACAAGCTTTCTTTTATTATTAATCGTTCAACGTGACGTTGCAGGGTTGACACCTATAGACGACTTAGACTGATGAAAAGTCCCGCCAATTTTTAATTTGGTAATTGGATTTTTTTTTTGAGGTTGAGAATATGATACATGGCTCTTATAATATAAAAAATGCAGTATAAAAATGTATTAATTTAATTAAAACAAGTGTAGGTATCTAACTTAAGAGATCGATGACAATAAACTTTTGAATAGAATCTAGACCAGCATAATTTATTATAGAAAATTAATAGGAAATGGTTACTTTCGCGTGATAATTATTATTACCACCCAACTTTAATAAGATCTAATCACGGTTAACATGACCCTGAGACGATATTGCCGAATGAGTTAAACGAGCTTTCTTTTATTAATCGTTCAACGTGACATTGCAGGGTTGACGGTTGATGCCTATAAACGACTCAGACTAATGAAATCCTGCCAATTTGTAATTCGGTAATTGGCTGATCGTTTTGAGCTACAAGAGTGTTATATCGACCACACCTACGCATAAGGTCGAAACGCTAAAAAGCTGTTTTTTCAGGAGAGCCGTTTTAAGATATTTTCTTGTCTAATTCGATTTTTTAAATCTTTTTCACCGATGTTTTTGTGTAATGTTATGAATAATTGACATAATAATATTGTGGCGAAATATGGATTTCATAAAAGTCATATTTACGAAAATATAGCCTTATTTAGTGAATTACTACCTTATACGAGTAGTCCAAAGGTCGTATGTCATTGTTATGACCATATGCCACTATTCAGACCAATTTAGACAACACGAATAAGGTCGTGTGTTTAAGTTACGACGGTATACCGCGTAGTATTTCACGTGGCATACCGTTATACATATAAGAAAAACAGTCGTATCAGAGTATCACAAAATACAAAACTGCAATAATGCTTGTTCAAATCATACACAATGTTTGTTCTCTATAAACATCCCTGTAATATTATTTTTTATTGATATAAAACATAAAATTTAACGGAACTTCTCTGTGAGTCTTTGCTTGAAAAATACAGATTAATTAATAATAAATGATAATGTAGTACTTATGATATGAGAACAACTTTATTCCAATTTATTAAAAAAAACAAATGCAAAACAGTAGTTATATTTTGTGAATTTTGGCATTTATTTATATTAGGTGAGTGTCTATTGCTCTAATATTTTAGACACGTGTTGGAATAAAAAAATCATACTTATATAATTATGATTTTTTTATAACTATAATGGATGCGGAAGGCGGAGCATCGGCAAACGTGGCGCACATTGGGGGAGGCCTATGTCCAGCAGTGGACTGCAGTAGGCTAATTGATTGATTGATAACTATAATAACCTAATTCTTGAAAATATAGTAAAATGGGAAGTTACCTGTAAAACTATTTTAAAGGTTACTTAACAGGAATCTAACAGGTAAGGACAGGCGTCTAACCGTATTACATAAACAAAATTATTCAGATAAATCTAGTGAAATTTTACTATGAACCGAAAGTATGCTACTCGCGGGCTCCTTTACTGGATTACTATACTTGCCTTTACGTTTTTAATTGACGTCAAAAAACATGTTGTTGTAGTGCATTATTTTGAGGAACAAAATTACTTCCTCATTACACACAGATATACCTCAGCCTCTACGACGTCAAGCTAGCTCGTTTTGGGTCTACCCCTTACCAGAACCCAGTGAAGGAGCCATTGCCAGTTATTTGTTTCCCACGTTGCTTGGCGGTAGCCACAAAACATAACCGTACCAGCAAAGAAGACCTACCGTTTTATCTGGGATGTCACGTATATGAAACCAGCCGTGGATACGGGAGTACCTCACGCAATCATTATGTGTGACTCCGTACATCCAACGCAGTATTTTTATCTCCATGACGAGCAGCTCCTGCTTATATCACACCAGCAGCAGCTATATAGAAAGACAGACCTAATGGTCCCATAAACGTTGATCAATACTTCCTATCCTACTAATATTATAAATGTGAAAGTTTGTGGGAATGGATGTGTGGATGTTTGTTACTCTTTCACGCATAAACGGCTGGACCGATCTGGTTGAAATTTGGTATGTATATAGGTTATACCCTGGATTAACATATAGGCTATATATCAGCGATGAACGGGATCAGAATTCCACGCGGGCGGAGCCGCGGGCAACAGCTAGTAACAAATAATTAAAATAAATGTAGCTCATGTAATAGGTAAAGGAACAACATAAAATTGGTCCAAAATTCCTGAATCTTACAAAACTTTTTAACTAGTTTAGCAACGTATGCACCATGCTTTCTTGCAATAATAATTTAACTATAAAAAGCCAATACATATATTATGTCAGTTTCTGTTGGATTTTGTAAACCTAATCATTCGTCATCATTCTTTGGATAAAATTAGCAAAAATTTTGCGCGCATAATAATATTTAAACGGGACCAGTAAATTTTAGGGCATGTTAAGAACTTCCGTCTCACTGTTTGGTTTCATCACCTATCAAAATAGGTCCAGTTTACTCCAACCAATCCTGAGAAACAGATCATTTACTTAAGTACCAATTTTTTATAATGTTTGAACTATTCTCTTCCCTTTTGAAAGAGTGTAAAGGAATTTTGTTTTAAAGATGAACCCCTTAAAAGGTATATCCGAGTTAGATTTAGTAAAAGGTACGATTAACAATGTAATTTCATTACCTAGAATGATACCCGAGTTGGAGTGGTGTACATTTTCATATAATTATCTGTATTCCTTTTGCTATTAGTTCATCTTCCTTGTTACATTATCCTAATTTTAGAAGAATTTTGCCCAGAAATTGAACATGGTAGTGCGCGCTCCATTTTTACTCAAATAAATGCACTTTCCTCAACTATTCAAATATTTTAATTTCATATTTTTGCAATCTTTACGTTGATTCACTGTTATTAGACAAACAAACTAAAGTATTCTGATTCAAAATGGTAGTGAACTGTGTACTGGCTCTCCTAACACTGATTGATGATTAAAATCTGAAACTCAGTTTCAAGTGCCACGGTACTTCGAACATATAGGGAAATGATGATTATTGACATAAATTGTACAATATCTACGAAAAAGTAAAATTTTAATAGTATTTATGTGAATTATTAAAAAACAAATAGCAGTATCTTTAGTATGTAACATAGCATACAGTCTTATCTTTGTGATACGCCTATATACGCTTGTATAATTTTAAATTACAACAGCGCATATGGCCGTAAGTATAAGTTACGACCCCAGGTGTAATATTTTTGAAGAGTATAAAGTCGTAACTAACCACAAAATATGCTAATAGACTGTCACATAGAGTCGTAACATGCATATTACGACGTTCTGCGTTGGAACCATGTGTCATACGACGTCGGAACTCTGTTGAGTTTGACCCATGCGCAATCAACTGATCGGCGCATATGATTGTAACTTGCAATGCAACTGTATGCGCGGGTGTGTTTAAAAGTTACAACTGTTATCGATTGAAAATCTCCTTATTTATTGACATTTTAAAAATTCTGTCTTCATGAAAAGTTAGTATGATATAATATTGTTCTGATGGCACAAAAATCTCAATTTGTGAAAAAATCGCGTTACGACTTAATGCGTAGGCGTGGTCGATATGTGTAGTATGAATGCTCCGAATTTGTGACAAAAAAATGAGTTATAAATATTAATGTAATAAGTAAATATAAAAAAGTAAATCTACATTAAGTCACTTAATTTATTCAAAATAATAATCAAATAACCCGCCCCTGACCGTTCCCTAATTTCCACACTGGATTACGATGGCCAGCCTTTGCACCAGGAACACTCCGGAACGAGAATCACCAACGGGTGTCTTTACGAGCCTGTTTCAAATTTCCTATCCAAGGTCTACTTCAAGTAGGTATAACTAATTTCAGAGTTCCATCGAAATAAAATTCGTCATAAACACAAAATCTAGATATTGTCGATTTATTATCGAAAACTAATAGGCAGTGGTTACTTTGGCGTAATAATTTTTATTACCGCCCAACTTTATAAGATCTAATCACAGTAACCATGACCCTGAATGCCAAATGCGATAAACAAGCTTTCTTTTATTAATCGCTTAACGTGACTTTGCAGTCGACGCCTACAGACGTCAGACTAATGAATAGTGCCGCTAATTTGGTAATTGGATGAAAATGTGATCAGTAGAGTTTTATGCGAAGCCTTTTGTAGCTAGAAAGAAATGGAGCATTACTTATAATATGTTTGATCTACTTAGATCAAGTTTGTCATATTGTAAAAACAACTTTGAGTACGTATACATTGCTATATTATGTACTTTAACTTATGTACTCCAAGAAAAAAGATCAATATTGTAAAATTAAGAAGGAAGAAGAAATTTATTACAATTTTTTTTACAATTTTATACAAAATTTTGAAGAGCACTTATATTAGAACTGTGCTTATCACTTGTGACACTTATCTGGGAACGTACTGCCCAGAGACCGAGACCCATTTATACCCTGCTAGCTAAGGAAAAGCCGGAGAAACGCGATAAAATTAGACATTTTCTATTTATTTTGTGAATCTACTCTAAGTTCCGCTGCAGGTTGTATTTAGTATAATGCTGCTGAATACATCCTACAACAGGACAAAAGCTGTACCTACTGCTGAAACTATTTAGAAACCTGGAACTTCCGATCTGATGCTACAGTACGCATTAAACATATCAATAAAAGTATTCTAAAAGCATTTATTCTATGGGGCGTCCCCCGACGTCATTGTTTTTAATAGACCAGCCTTCTGCTCTGACGTCAGAGGCATCTGAATGGAGAGAACAATTTCAAACTGCCCAACGTGAGTGCACTTTTGTGCTATGCCCCACATTTTAATTCAAAATAGACGGGCTTGCCCTACATTTGGAACCCTGAGGAGTATGCCAACTTATTTATAAATTTCATTAAAACCGTTGGGAATATTAATAAATCATCATTATTGAATATTACGATGCGAGTTCTAAAATTATTTGCAATTTTGTAGTATTTCGTTAATATCCAATGTTTTCAACCATGAATCACGTTTTTAGTTAGCTAGTCGATGAGCCCGCCTCCACAAAAGTAATATTTCGTAATAAAATCGTTTCTGGTGCTATGATGCCATAGATAACCTATACAAATACACAGTTACGCAAACAAGCAGATCATGTTCATAACACCCCCTCGTTTTTCGTCAGGGGTTCAGTAGTGCCATTTGGTAGTGCCACGGGGCAGTCACCATAAAAAGATGTCAACCTACAGTGGCGAGTCCTTATTACCCGATTCGTGCCAACTTGCCAATAGGTCGCATGGTGTATGACAAACTCGATCTTTGTTTTTCTTCCCTCGGATTTCTTTTTTCAAAATTTTCATCCTTCGCCACTGCTAACTCGTTCACAGTGCCACCGGGTAGGTATAATAAATTATACTATGCCGATAACCTTCGCCAGTGAGTTGACAATGTTTTATCGCAATCGGAAGAACTTTATGGCAGCTCATAAAACGCAAACAAATAAACATTCAAGCGGAGGTACTGTCCTCATTTCACCAGCTATCATTTTGTCACCTCATACTTAAGGCGAACCTATCGCGGTTACTAGAGTACGCTTATAGACGTTTTTTCTGGTCCTGAGATTTTGCTTGCATTAAATTCTGATAACAACTTCCTGGCAATCGAATTCTGGACCTGGCGATTGCACGGAAAATGATGCTTTTTTTTTTTTCATAAAACAATCATTTATATTCATCAAACTTTCTCATAATTCATACTTCCTCTTTGGTCCATCGTCAACGTATGACATTTATAAACGTCAAATCCCATTCATTCGTCATTCATTAATCATTCATTACCAACGAATTGCCACTTGTCTAGGGGGGACAGGAGTGCATCCAGACTGGATTGCTTCCTACTAATAAGATGTTCAGTTCAAAATACGAGCCACTCGCGTCCCGGAAAAATGAGTTACAACCCTTTAAAAAAAAGAATATTAACCAGGTTGCCTTTTTTTTTATCGTGCGAAAAATCCCCACGGATACCTCCCCCGCCGGAACCGGGTTATGTCGGACTCGAACCGACTAAAACGCACGCCATCTGTGGGCCGTCAGTTGCCGGAGGTGAGATTGTCTTAGCCATATCCCTCGCACCCCGGTCGACCCAGGGCCATATCTCTTGATCTGGCCCTCTTCCGGTATAGGGACCACAGAGTCCCCAACTCGCCCCCAGGTGTGGGGAGGCACGCAATGCGCGCTGCCGCCGCGGCTAACCAGCTTGCCTACACCACAAGGAAGTTTCTTGACGAGCTAACCGTAAACCCAGTGACTAATACACCTACCGTCTTGAAATCAACATTATCGCGTTTAATTTTCACAATAAACGTCACGTTATTTTTCGCTCCATTTTTCTATTCCTCATAAATATTTAGTATTTTCAAGTTTACCTCTGCCGTGTCGTCGTCAGTCACGCACACACAGCACACGCGTGACCTCGTCTCGACCAAGACCCTGGTAGGGCTTCTGTGACTCCTATAACGAACAGCTAATACGAGTCTATTTAGCATGCATAACTAAATAAGCGGATTTTCTATTCACGTGTTTAGTTAATGGATGTTGATATCCGCAGTTTACGAATCTGGCTTCAGTATGATGTGTGTTAGCACAAATATAGAAACGTTTTTTATTCCATTAGTTATAGATTATACAAATTCTTTATGAAGGTTCAATTACGTGTTCCCGCCATAAGTTATAATATAATAGATCTGTGATACATAAATGTACGTGCGTTCTTATAATATTTATTTAAAAATGGAACAAGACACGTTTAAAAAAACACTGCCTCTCATTTCGATAGCTATAAATGCAATATGCATTGATTTATGTTTATAAACTGCATGTGCTGAACCCAACCTACTTTAATTTTAGGAAGGTAGCTAGCACAAGTATAACTTATAAGTTATAACTAATAGCTTAGTTCGCTTATGTAACAGGAGAAAGAACTTTCAGGCAAGATATACAGTTATACCTACTTATAACGGGCATATTAATCACCCAATATGTCATCCAACTTTGACATTGTACCTATTTGCAAATAGTAGAATAACATTAGCAGGAATTGAGGTCAAATTTATATCATCTGCTAATATACTTACTGTACAAATTAGTAAGAGTTAAGTAAACCTGCATGAACTGAGTGAAAATAAACTTCGTGATTTTTTAACAAGATTATGTCAACATTGTACGAATGAAAAAAAGCAGGAAGTCTGGACTGTCGACTGCTTTTCTAAATTCAAAATTAAATTACATTAAATTTCAATGAAGACCATAGATCAAAAACCCTTAATCTCTCTCATTAAAAGTTGTAATTTATTAAAATTATTATTTTTTTCATTTGATTATACAATATTATTATTTAGCGTTGTTTGAAAATTCATCAAAGGCACGTCTACTATATTAACAATTTCTTGTAAATAGTACCTAAACAATAATAATTCAATAAAGGATAACATAACAGATAACATTTTACCTGTTATTTACCTATAATCATGTTTTCCTTATATGTAATAATTATTATTATTATTATCCTTTTGCTTAGTTTTATTTTGAAATGAATTTATCATACTAGACCATTATCTATGTTTTTATATTTTCTGTAAATTTCTGTCCATCCTATGCTTGCATATTCATTATTATTATTAGATATCCTTCTGCTTAGTTTTATTTTGAAATGAATTTAATTGAATTTATCATACTAGACCATTATCTATGTTTTTATATTTTCTGTAAATTTCTGTCCATCCTATGCTTGCAGACAAGCATAGGATGGACAGAGTGAACTCTACTCGTAACTACTTAAGTAGGTATATCGTTCAATATTATCATTTTGTGGTTAAGAAACAAAGGATACTTACTTATTTAAACATAATTTTCTTACATTCCATTATTTTATAACATTACTTACTTAATTTCAAGAACATTTTGATAAATATAAACAGTTATAAGTTATAATGTTCTTGAATATCACAAATTATATTATTGTTAGGTTCTGTGCGTGATGTACAGTATTTTTTTTAAAAGGCAAGTTTTGTTGAAGCTTATAAAAATTTAATATTATAGGTAATCTGTGGAACGTTAAAAACGCATTAGACTTTTCATAGACAATAATTGTCTATCGTCCTTCCCGGCTCAGTAACCGTTATGTTAAAATATAAAACAATAATATTAATAATCGTTTTCTGTTTCAGGTACGTACCTATTGTAAACATGGCGTAACAGCATCTATGGGTAATCTATTATGCTGTAAGTCTACTTTCTGCTTTACCTTTTGAAAACCAGCAGGTACCTAAATAGATATTTATTAGTAAATTGAAATAGGTACTAATCCTTATAAAATAATCTTCATAATCTGGTGGTAGGTACGGAACGCTTCGTATGTATTCCGATACACACTTGACCAGTACTTTGTAGGTTTCATGCCGTGTTGCCAGTGCTAAGCTAAGTCAAGGCTCTGTAAGGTCAAGTAATTTACATAATAGCTTATTGCTTATTATATCATAATAATAATATTATTATAATGGTGGCAAATCACAGCACCAATTGCCACCTTGAGCGTTCGTGTTTTGGGCATGAAAAAGGGTGGAGATAGGTAGATACTATACACCATTATGTAGGTTCATCCCACTTTCGCACTAGAAACACTATGCTTATCGAATAGACACATCTTGATTGAACACAACTGGTGTTCAGGCGCGCGCTATAGCTTGTTATAGGTACATAAACATTAATTTCATGACACACATACAACAACAAATTAAATTAAATAAAACATTCATATAACCAATGTCAAAAGCCAACGGAGAATGATTTAAAAAAAAAGTGCGATAACGTTAAATAAACTCCTTGATAAAATAACCTCATTATCGTTCAAACTAAAAAAAAAGAAAAAATAATATTCGAATTTCAAACACGCCACTAGCTTGCTAGCTTTGTTTCCCGCGTAAATATACACCTACATAAATATGGCCGTCCTCGTACATTACATCGGATGATCAGACGCACCGGCTTCATTAATTAGCCGGAAGCTGTTATTAACGTGGCCTGGAGAACCATTACATCAACGGATGGACCGAGCATGATGGCGCTGGAATGTGTGAATAGTTATTGCTAGAGACAAGGCTCATATCACGAAATAATACGTACAGAACACCGGTTTTACGCAAATTCTATGAAAATAAAATAAGATAAGATAAGATAAGATAAATACGCTTTATTGCACACCAAACATAGGATACATACAGTGATTAATGTGATAGAGAGTTGTACAATGGGCGGTCTTATCGCAGATCTGCGATCTCTTCCAGACAACCAGAGTAAGGACTTTATTGCCAGTAGAGGTAGTATAGTATAATAGGTCCAAGATATAAAATAGAGAATATGAAATATGAAAAGAGAATAAATATTATATTTAAGGCAAGGTTTGATCTCAAAATCAACAAGACGTTAACGACAGTCGCTCCTATGGAAGCCGAGATAAACTAAATTTTCAAATAAGGAGGATAGGTGTGTACCTACGCAACGTGCAAAAGCTATGGATGCAAGCGGGATTGGCACTTGTAAGATTATGATGAAGTTTCAATCGTGATCTGGGTGACATGACATAGACTATATCCCGGGACACGTATCTTGAACCTAAATCGCTAGATAAACGAGGCGCTGTCACGTACGGATTGTTTTATAATAATCTAAGCTTGATGAATTTGAGCTTTGAGCTCGTCCACCGCAGTAGCATCTCGTGCTATCCTCAAAAGACACCCAAGAAACGTGCACTTCGCGTATAGCGCACATTTTAGGTCCAAGATATAATTATGTCCCGATTTATACGAATAAAATCAATATGACCGAATAGATCCAAAAAGGCAGCCATCTTTTTTTCATCGTCAGTTCGATTGCTTGACATATGAACCAAGTTACATCGACCGTAGTCATATTCTGACTCAATTAAAAACCATGATACTATACTATGGAACTAGAAAGTTTTGAAGCTGCGTCAATAATCTAGCACGCCTAGACAGATGAGTATCGAAAACAAAATGGTTCCAATGCAATATAAATGCCAGGTGTCAGATCTATTCTAAACTAGCTTTATATCTGGGTTTTATTTTTTCGCGGACACCAATGCAGACATTTTTAGAAATAATAGTTACCATAGTTACGTATTCTAATGAGGAATCTGCAACAAAAATCCCACCAGAATCAGCAAAGCCATTGCGGAGATTATCCAAAACAAAGAGGCAGAAAGACAAATAGATTGAAAAAAGTGTGCTTTGATTTATTATGAGTATCGTACACGGGTGTATGTTATCGTACACCATGCATTTAATCAAATTCTATTATTGTCACATTACGAACAGACGTTTAAATTTCATTATATTTGCGTATATATAATCGTATAAATAGATTTCGTAGCTAAATTTAGGTTGCTAACAAGCTAAAACGATCACATAGTCGAGTCACGCAGTACCGGAAATCATAAAATATCAACGTCAATATTTGTGATTGATGGACCATATTGTCAGTAAAGTAGTTGGGTCCCTATAACCCTGCCAGATTCCTGCCGGCTTGCCAAAGGGATGCATGGTGTATGACAAACTAAATCGACGTATTTTATTCCAGCGGTTTCCCTTTTGAATATTGTCATCCGTCGTTACTTGTACAGTAAGTACTTTTAATTTGGCACATCTGGGTCGGGCAGAAGAGCCCGAGTAACATCGACTTCCTTGAGTTTTGTACTTTTGTAGAGCGTTTCCTCTATCACACAACAAACTGACAGTTTGGTCAAAGGGTAGTTAAATCAATTGTAAAATACTAAACTATAAGTTCGGTTTTAACTACTCTAAAAATATATAGCGATAGAGAGAACATTATACAAAACTGCCCCCCTAGACAAGTGGCAATTCGATCCTCGGCGTATGATGGAATAGAATGACAAATGTATAGGATTTGACGTCTTTGACATTCGTTGACGCCTGTCATATAGGTACATCAAACATCAAATCCCATACATTTGGCATTCTATTCTATCATACGCCAAGCAACGAATTGCCACTTGTCTAGAGGGGCTGAAGCAAGCAAGCCAATCTTAAGCGGCAGCGGCATTTCACTCTTCATCGTGCTAAAATAAAAGCTGGGTGCCATCCCATTGCTATAACGTTTATTTATATTGGGTGGGCAAAAAAAACAGGGATGAAGCTTCATACCTATGGTGTGCATTAAACACCATATTTATATAGCCCCTTTCTTACCCAGAAGACGAATGATTATCGTGTCATGGTAGGCCCACTGTAATTAATAAAATGTCGACAAGTATTCTTCCACAGTCACGTCATGAAAACTAACATTCGGCGCCATGAAGTCACTTGATTTGACGTTACTCCAGCCATCAATTCGTCTAGAAGCTTAGTAAATATTGGCTCGCAGATAGATTCTCAGTTTATGTGCGTACAAACTGGCTTATTTAATAAACTAAGTAAAGCCATACTTTAGGTATGGAACTATACGTACTTCATTTGAATAGGTACTTAACAATCTTGTAACGACTTTCTATAAAACACGTATTAAATAAATAAACAAGGCTAACTAACTGACCATAGTGGTTGGATTTCGGTTTTAAGTCTTTAAAACGAGTTTTTAAACAAAAAACCCTTGCCTTGCCCCGTTCTTGGGTAAGGTTATGGCTTATTTTAACCTTCCGGTATGATCCTTACGAGTCGAGCAATAAGAAAAAAAAATAACTGAAAAGTCTGGCGAACACTCGAATAGAACTGAGCACGGGGGACGAAACCGCGGCACACAACTAATTTTAATTCAATACAGGCGCGGTCGCAGCTTGAAGTTTTGGGGGGGGTCACATCGGAAATTCCTTAAGAAATTTAACCCCCCCTCCCCTCGTATTGGGACTTTTCAATATGACGTGCATGGTTTTGGGGGGGGGGGGGGGGTCATGTCCCCTGTGACCCCCCCCCCCCCTCGGACCGCGCCTGATTCAATATCGTGTAGTGTAGTAGAATTGTGTAAACGTGTCTGCGCATATTACTATCAGTATAAATAAAAATCAATTATTAAATAAGAAATAATAATTGCGCAGCCTGTAATTGTATTTTGTTAACATGCATGCCCGGTTAATGATACAAATAATCATTAAATTTCGTTATGTTCACATGTTATCAAATTATAGTAGGTATACATAACCAATTTTGATCGCGTTTCATAATTGTAGGATTATTATATGTATTTTGTTTGTAAGAAAAATCCATAAGTGTACTTGATGAAATTTGGTACACAGATAGATTAGAGCAACCATAAAAGCTGCTTAAGCCAAGTCTGAGAAAGGAGGAGTAAGCTGACCACAGGCTGCAAAGTCTTGGATGCAACCTGCAACCACGCTAAGATAATAATGATTCTTCGGTATTCTATTCATTATGTTCTCTACAATATTGTGCACTTGTTTCTTACCCTTTTGTTTCGCTTTTTCCTCCATCCCCCAAAGGTTTGCTGGGAGAAAACTAAATACTGAGTTAAGCTCGCCTTTGTTTATGTTTGTTAATTTGTTAATTTCAGTGTACAATAAAGAATTAAATAAAATAAATAAATAAAAATATAATATACACATAGGATAGGCACAAAATAGATAAAATAGTAGGTACTGACGGAATATATAAGTAGGTACATTAATATTTCGTAAGATACTTTTTTACGCTTTAAAAGGATTCCACGCGTCTCGGAGATCAGCTAGATTTTACTAAAAATATATGTCATACAAGAGGTTTATGACTAAATCCATTCCGTAAGCCAAAGTCACTGAATGTGACTGCGAATAATCGTAACAGGCTATAAAAGTTCTGTTTATGTGCGAATCTGGCACTCCAGTCACGACCGAGAATAATAGCCCAAGAGCCCACGGCAGACACACTTATGTCATTTCATAAAAGATGAAAATTTGTTAGAACATCCTCCAAAAAGAAATAAGAACGACCAGTGATTAAGGATTTGGTTAGTTGGCATTTTCCGACTCCATATTTTAATTCTATACTTACTCACAGATTATGTCAATAATTGTATGGGAATGATCTTTTGACTTTTATGACAATCGTGAACGTCAAAATATTGGGTTGTTATTGGCGGGATGCTCTGAGACACTTTCAGCTGTTATAAAATAACTTAAGTGTAGCTGTCGTGGGCTCTTACACTATAAGCAAACTGTATCAAGCTCAAGCTCAACGTTATGTAAGATAGATATAAGAAAGTTTCACAATCTCACTGAAAGTGATATCAGATATTTTCGAATCAAATAACGAACTGAATTTCATTTGCGAACAAATATAGAGATTGAAATCATACAATCTGATTACGTTTGTATTGTTCTACGTCGTGAAATGTTTATTTTACTGCAGATGTGCGGAACTTCAGTTAAAAGATGAATTTCCGGATAATATCACGTTTTACAAAATGACTTTCATGGGAAGATAGAACGGTCATGTGAGCGGGGAAGGCGTGGGAATTTTTTAGACAACTCCTGACGTATGAGGCAGGAACTTCCGAACTCCCTACCTCATATGTCAGTTTATTCAGTACTGTAAAGACTACCTTGTAATAACACCGTTAAAATACCGTGAAATTGCCATACTGCTATTTCAAACTGCAGAATAAAAATGGAGAAGTAAATTTGAAAAATAAAGGCATTTCTTATCTCTCGAGAGTATTTGAACACTGCGTATAACCGTTCTTTTTATGGCCCTTAATCGGTGTAAGACAGATTCATGAAAACACATTCGTGATTCGGCAAATTCCCAACTCGTCAGATTCGTGGATTCTTAGACGCGACGGATTCGCTATACAGCAGAAATACAGTTTGAATTAATAAGTATAGCAAGTAGAACTAAAAAAGGCCTTGTATTTTTTGGGTGTATTTTTTTTTTCATTACAGCCAACTGAAGAGCCTAATTTCATCAAGAACGTACAGATTGACTCGCTTAAAGTTGATTCCTATTTGGTACAGAAAGTGGGCCATACGTGAGGTTAATTTTAGACAGTGATTGAAACGGATTTTTTTTTAATTTTCATGAAACGCGTGAAATTGAACGGCTGACATTTGAAGAGGTTCTATATCCTAAATTTGAAATGTCATCAGCCAGTCACGAATTCATGAGACCCTCGTTAATATAACATGTGGGAATTGATTGGTATGTCACGTCACGTGCAGAATTGTGATTACTTACACCTCGTGTTTATTATTGAACTAAATGACGTAGAATTTGCGCTAACGGCACAGAATCTCTCTGTTCTTAAAGTGTCGGCAGCACAACTGTTACTCCCCTGGTGTTGCACTCGTCCATAAGCCACGGTAACCACTTTCTATCAAGTGGGCCGTGTGCATGTCTGCGACCTAAGTGGTATAAAAAAAAGGATGACTAAAAACTTTTATAATTGGGTACTTTCCTGTAATTGAAATACCTAGATTATTTAACTGAGCTCATTAAACTAAGAATGATAAAAGAGCACTAAAAGATGCGACTGTTCTTATTTTATCGTTTTTATTTATTTTTAATCATCCACCCAACTTATAATAGTAAATGAATTGACAATGAAAATTATGACGTCACTATTGTTTATTTCAAAAAAGTTTCCTTAGAACTTACCGTTTTGACGTTTAGTAAAAAGTAATTAATTACAACATATTCACTTAACCAGTCTTAACAAAACGTAGACAAACAATAATAACCGATTTTCTCTCATAATAAATAATGAAAATCAAGGATTAAACTGCATTGAACTACTAGTACCTAGTAATAGTTATCATTATCACTTATTGAATTTCTTTGAATAAACATGAAATCAGTTTCTCTGAAACTGAATGCAATTATTTTCCTCCAACCTTCATTCTTTCTGAACTGTTTAAATCACGAAGTAAATAAATATTACTTCGATTAGTATTCTTTATTCGATTTGATTTACATATATCTATATTTGATTTAAATTTAAGTAAGTACACATACAAATTTGTATGAATAGCACGAAGGATTTTGTAGAGGTTATGTTTGCGTAGAGTTTAGCGTAACTCTAAACTCTACTCGCGCGCGTTTATAATCACTACTACAGTCTACGTATTTTTATTCCTGCCTACGTCAGTGTTACTTCGTATTAGAAAACATACATGCATACCATCACGCCTTTATCCCCAGAGGGTAGGCAGAGGTAGGCACTATTGTTGATTCGAGCCATGCATCTGAGGCTGACTCTGGGCTGTTTATATCTGTCTGATGTTAAACAGCCCTATCCTTTTGTCGCCTTGTACGACACACCATGAAAAGAGATGGGGTGGCCCAAATTCTACTCTGAGCTCTGCCGGGAACCACGCGGCTTTATGCTTATTAGAAAATGATACACTTTAAATTAAATGTCTTTGATTACATACACATTTTAATCTTGATTCTTGACATTGTGATGTTTCAATGATACGCTGTCGTCAATTAAATAAAATTACAACCATATTTCATCACATTTTTTTATTCACGTAGAGTAGAGTAGTAGCTCTAATCCGTTTAAAAGTGGATATAATTGAATGATTAATATTCGCATAAACTTCAGAAAGTACCATAAGGGTTCCTATTTCAACGTGGGAAATTTTACACTTAGCATGTTTTTCTTCTAGACGATCATTCGCTATAGGAACGTATAAGAGACAAACAAAGAAACATTAATATCTGTCTTAACTCCCAAAGATACTGTCAAAGACAGGTGTTAACGTTGGTCACACATCACTAATACTGCTGACGTGGGTGGGTGTGAACGCACGATCTCTCGATGCCAAGTCCGACATCTTAACCTTGACTCTACCGTCGCTTATACCACAGTTTATACACTCGATGAGTACGTAGTCTCACTGAATGAGAGGGTGAGCTTAAAATTCCAAACTGATAACTGCTTGAGTCTGATGTGTATTGATAAATCACTCATTTCATTCAGTTTAACTGCAGTCTGGCTTCAAGTGAAATAATGAAATTATACTAAATTGCATAATTATAGAAAATCGTAGGCGATGTGGATCCTCTCAGCCTCAGGAGGGACTTTGCCTCGCTGTGTGCCTGTACAATGGTTTGTGCTCAGATGAACTGTTTGACATAATGCCCATCATTTATTTTGTTTTAGTTTTGCCGAAGTGACTATTATCTAACTTCTCTAAGAGTTGAGAATAGCCAACGTCAGCACTTCGTCCGTTAATCTGGAGGTGGTTGACTTGAACACCAAAGAGCCATACACCGAAAATTGCTTAGCTACATAACCAACCTAATAAAATTATCAGCTTTCGAAATGAAAACAGCAAAAAAATATTGCTAATGTCACCGGCATTCTCACACTCCAGGGATTCCGATAAAAATATTTGTAAGCCTCTAAAATTTTAGAGCTCATTCAAAATTTCCTGTTTCGGCATAACGGCAATACGAATAAACTTCAGGTATTTTAGACGAAGCGCAGGATCTTAAGGGTTCAAAAGTTACGTAAAAGAATAATTTTCTTTTAGTATTCTGAACGGAAAGGTGAAGAGAGGTGGAACATTGTAATTTGTACAAAAAGAATCGAGTTACGGGCTCGCGCAGACTTCAAGATGTGTTTACTGTTCTGGGATGTCGTTTAATGGCGACCATTCTGTATTCAAATTAAAGAATATCTTCTTTGTGGTGGGTTGTACTGTTTCCGAATTTTATTCTAAGTAACATTGTCTCTGATTGAATTTTGAAGCAATGAGAACATATTGTTTCGAACATTTTTTGACATGTTTTTAGGGTTTTTCTTTTTTGAAAAACACGATCACAATGCAATAGTTCGACCAGAAATTTTGTACAGTTAGTATACCTACTACATAAATAAGCTACAACGTTCAGAGGGGACGACACTAGGGCTTTTCTTTTAATATAACACGACTAATGGTAACGGTAACTGCCGATTATTATTATTTCAAATCACGATAAAGACCTGTCACACGCGCACGCCATACTCTGCAATAAAAATGGATGAATCACCGGAACTCCGAGCTACGACATCTACGGCCTCGCGTAGACTTCTGGTCTAACCACATTTGGATGTGCGGCAACCACATTAGCCATTATGTGTAATATCCGTATATATTTTATAAAACTCCACACGATTAACTAATTGTTTAAAAAAAATCAGCCTTTCCATTAAATATACCCAGCTGCATGGCAATAAGCTACGGTAAAGTCCAGAAGATAGGGGCCCATTCCATTTCCAGCTGTCAAAACTGGACAAAATAGAGTTCTGTACGTTGTCAACTCGACAGATACTTATTCATGCCACACTTTAAGAATCCCGTATTGGGAGAAGAAGAAAACAAGTGGACAGGTAGAGCGGACCAACCCCCCTAGTCAAATGGCACATCGTTAGTGGAATAGAATCAATGTATGGCATATGTGGTAGAAAACAAGTGGACAGGAGAGCATATCAGCTCCTCTAGTCAAATGGCACATCGTTAGTGGAATAGAATCAATGTATGGCATATGTGACATATTATTATGTTTACAACTGTCATAAACATCTTGCCAATATCACTTTCTAGTCATTTTTATACCTAGTAATTTTTCCTGATAGACTTAAGTCGCCTAAAGGGTATTAATATTTCAATCCCATACATTGACTATCCTATTCGATTAACATTGTGCCACTTATACAATAATGTTAACGGGAATTAACGCGATCATGGTATAGGTAAATACATACCTTTGATTTTACCTGACGTTTCGACCAGGTTACACCGGCCGTGGTCACAGGCTGACTATCAAAGGTATGTATGTACCTATACCATGATCGCGTTAATTCCGGTTAACATTATTGTATATCATGGAACGCGAGAGTTTAAAAGTTAATTGTGCCACTTGTCTATAGGTGAATTTAAACCAAATGAACATAGAGCTAAAGCTAGAATAAGAGCATTAGGTATTTCTTAACATTTTATTGTAAACGAAACCTTTTTTCCTGCGTTTAAATAAGAAAGAACAAAGAACGAATGTTCTGTCACTGTTTACACTAATAGAATTTGACATAAAGGGGATAGAATGAGCATTCGCTTGTCTGATTTAAATCAACCATAAAAGGGCAGTTCCATATCTAAAGGTACTGGTAGTGGACAAAGCACTTCGACGTTTGCCATTGTCGAAGGGGCGTCCGTAGAGCTGAGTTTCACCAATCTTAAACAAAGAACGGACACATCGTAAACAAAAACTTGGAATAATTACTAAGAAGTTGCGTAACGTCTTGTAGGCGACTCGTTAAGAATAACTTTCCTTATGTAATCCAATTTCATAAATTAGTAGGCAAGGTACCACAGACAATAAGCTTCTACTTTTTCTTCATAATCCTACGTCACCTTTTCATAGATATAAATTTCATTGTACGCAGTTTTTCACAATAGGTATAACGAATTGTTATCAGAACTAATAAAAAAATATTTGTCCCTCACGTTTTCGTTTAATAATGTTCTTTGAAAACGTTTTTTGTCAATAAAAAATCTCTTGGATTCAGGTTCAGTAAATTCTTGTTATTAGTGACCGACTGATTTATTCAACAGACTATAAAATATTTAAAAAAGTTTTTAGCATCCGTAGATTATAGTGACCGCTTTGAGGCCAGCAGCAACAGATTAAAAACATCGTACATTTTTAATTTAAAAAGTTTTAAAGTCTAGATTACAAAAGTTTTAACCCAAATTCTAATAAATTGTAATCACTAAACACATTCAATTAAACCGACAGAACTTATTAACCGCGCTAGTAAGCAAAAGGCTTTATCAGATATCTTTTCATCCCTAAATGTACCCCATCTCAGCGTACATCGTACACAGATTAGAGCTATTTATAGCTAGTTGAAATAAATGATGCTGTCGACCTACGATCTCAAGAACAACAAAATAGCTTTTATAAAGTTAAAATTGGAATATTAGCAAGCGAGGGAGCAGAAAGGAATTTGACTTTGAACTGTACATTGACTTTTTATCTATCTTTTCAAATTAGGGGTAAGGGTGTATCCAGCTCTCAATTCAGTGGTGGGATAGCCGAAGTCTGGCAAGGATAGGAATATAGAAAGCCGTTGAAATAATCGAAAATAGAAGCAGCATTTGCCCCATTTGCTCAAGGGGTAATTAGAGCCTAGGAGATTTAATCCGCAAATGAAGTAAGCATCATCATTCTCTGAACCTTTTCCCATCTAAGTTGGGGTCGGCTTTCCAGTCTAACTGATGCAGCTGAATTTCGATATTTTTCATAAGTAATCTGCAAGCATGATAGGGACGAAAACCTCTATGAAAGTAAAGAAACCAAAATTTTTTGCCAGGCTCTTAGTAAATGAAGCAAAATGTAATATACCTTTAATTACAGGATAGAGGAATATCCACATTGCCAGGCTAAAGGTGACTGCTAAAGTACTATGACGATTGAATGGAGATGAACGAAATTGCGCTCGGTTCATGTCCACAATGTCCAACTAATATTGATACAACGCGCATGAGATCGTATTGCTGTTGCAGATCAAGTAAATAACAATTTATGTACACAATACGAATTAATATTTCCAATTGTTTCAATCCTCACTGAGCTGGAGTTTCGGATATCGAAGACGCGCTAGGAATCCCGGAAATCGTTCAAGCCGCCCAGGGGTATCAGAGGGACTTGAAGGACCCGAACCGTCTAAAATCACACGCCATCTTTGGTCTTCAAATCCCGATCTCGTTTTCGTACTCATTTTCGAAAGACATTTTTGCGAAGCCCATCGGGTTTAAACAGGTCACATTGAGCGATTCCGCTAAAAACGAATAACTTACTAAATTCCCAGTAAATCTCAATAGATTCCTATGATATTCGTATATAAAACTCGTATGAGCAGAATCACAGTAATTAATTTACTTAGTAGATTCCAATTTCGTGTAAATATCGCCGCATGATAAAATATTATCATTAGGATGGATATGATACCAATGAAGTGGCCTTTTTTGTCATGCATGTAGGTAGGTAACCTACAACACCAAAAAAATCACCTCATCAAATCATCTAACCAAGGGCTATATAACTGATGGTTTATTTACTGGATGGGTCATTTTATTCTGACAAAAAAAATATTTACCCCACAAGCCCACAACATGTGACTTTCTTGCCGCAGTAATATTTTCTTAAATAAACATATTTCGACCTCTACGTCCGGCCTTGACTTTTGGTACCCGTGAACAAATAAATCTACACCGTTTATTGTGTTACGTAATTAAAAGAAATAACTCTGTAGCACTCAGCTGATAAATCAGTTATAATAAAACAATGTTTATTGAGCTGTTTAGCTTATTTTATGGCTTGCAATTACGGTTTTGTAGTTGTAAGCCTGCCATGAAATAAATAGTATGTATTTAACGACATTTTATAAACCACCAAAGTAGGTATAGCATAATTTATTAATTGTATTATGATTTTTAGAATTAGGGGAAATGGGTAAGATGGTCCGCACAGAAAAGCTGATCACCTGTCCGATTTACGGGGTCTCCACGTGAATTATGTACCTAGTAGTAAGAAGTAGAACTTACATGTTTACTGTAAAATATTTGTACTAAACGGGAAACGAACCCGCAACCTCCGACTTAGCAGTCGAACACTGCTGCTCGTCTTTATTACAAACTAGCTTTTGCCCGCGGCTCCGCCCGCGTGAATGTCGGTTATCGCGACCAAACATAGCCTATGTCCTTTCTCGAGGTCTAATCTACCCCTATACCAAATTTCATCAAAATCGGTTCAGTGGTTTAGGCGTAACAGACAGACAGACAGAGTTACTTTCGCATTTATAATATTAGTAGGGATTATATAAAAAGAACCAGAAGAAAGTATATAGAGCTATGAAAATATCAAACGCTGTGCGACTCTAAATAAGTCGCCATGCTAACCTGATGTGCAGTAATGATGATGACGCCTTTGCCATGACGTCACGTCACGCACGTGCACACAGATTAAACATACCTATACATTATTATCATAATTACAGCTAGAGTTTATTTCGCCAATGATTAGAACCGAGAACAATTAAAAATAAATTATTACCTATAATACTCGAAACTGGCCAGCATGAAAGGTTGAGCGACAGTCGTGAAGAGCGATAACTGGTGAAGAGTGTAAGGACCGGAACATAAATTGCAGGCTCTAGTGTCTGCCCACCCTAGAAAGAGAAACGGCTACGTACACGATCTCGAAGTTGGACTACCTTTTTTTGTAATGTGCAAAAATCCCTTCGGAAACCCCCCGTCGGAACCAGCGGGATTGGTTTTGTCGGACTCGAACCGCCTAAAACCGCAAGGCCGTCCCAGTCTCAGGCCATCAGTTGCTTAGAGTGAGGTAGCTTCTGGCATATCTCTTGCACCCCGACTGACCCAAAGCCATCGAAGGCCCCCTCAGGTGTGGGACTACAGTCTGTATCCCCATATTTCTCCAGAAAAGGGGGTGCACGTATCACGCAGCCGTCTCGGCCTTCTTCAGGACTGACAGACGGCTCCACTTAAAACCCCTATGCCCAGGTTGGGACCATATCGCAAAAACACCAACCGACCTCATTTTAAGATCCATTTTATAAATGGAATCCAAACGTAGATGGAGAAAGGTGTAAGTATGTTTGTATTATTGCTTTCTGCGATCTACATGTACACTTTGACATTTCTGTAAACAACAGCTTAACACAATAAAACCGCTGAACAGTGTTCATGTTTATAAACAAACACATTTACTATTTTTGTAAACAAACGGTCCCATCTGTTGGCGATCATTTTCGTCTAGCCGCTGTTTACTCCTCGTATATAAATATAATTACTAGCTGACCCGGCGAACTTCGTACCGCCATATTTTCTGATCCCGTTCGCGCTACATATCTCTAAATTAATCATTGTTTCTCTATAATATTATGCATGTATTATACATATAAACCTTTCTCTTGAATCACTCTATCTATTTAAAAAAACCGCTTCAAAATCCGTTGCGTAGTTTTGAAGATTTAAGTATACATAGGGACGGACAGGCAGCAACGGCGACTTTGTTTTATAATATTTAGTGATGATGATGTTGATAACATACCTACTACCTACATATATATACGTTCACGCCTATTTACCTTCAGGCTAGGTAGACACAACAGTCCGCCATTTGACTCTATCCTTAGGTACCACATACTTCACGAGCTTCCTCTACTGGCATTAATTCCTTCATGCAAGCTAATCTATCTCTGTACCAAATTTCATCGAAATTGATTCAGTAGTTTAAACGTGAAAGCGTAACAGACAGAGTTACCTTCACATTTATAATATCAGTATGGATGCTTACATTTTTCTATACAGTTTGTTTGTTATGTTATGTCTATCTAGTAGTATACATCATAGAAGTAATTACTTTGTAGTTACAAGTAGTTACCGCGTGGCGTGCGCGTGCGCCGGCCGGGACAGAACGGGACAGGGGCGTTGACCCCCGTCTGGTTTCCACGTCGACGGTTCCGCTCGTCCGACTGCACGGTTCACTTGTCACTCGATTATCCACCTTATGTTTTGTTACGAGTGATTTTACACCTGTAGGGTTTTATACTCACGCCTGAATAACTTTTGAGGGTTGGTAGAGGTGTAGTATCCTATATAATTTCGTTAGCTGGATTTTTTGCTACCTATAACCTCATTGGCGCATCGGCAGCGACCGCTAATTTATTGTTGCTGTGTCGATTCCGGATCAGGCAAAGATAGTCCGGGATGTTGTGAGATGAATTTTAGACAAAATCCGGAAAAATACCCAGTAGACAGCAATAGGCTCTACTCTAGGAGTTGTTGACTCCAACACATACCTACATACTAAAAAGAAACACTCAGACTAATACAAATACACATAGCAGATAAATATTTGCACTAAGCGGAAATTGAACCCGCGCCCTCCGACCACCCACCCAAACATTAATTTATTTATTGTTCTTCTTGTTGTTGTGTCTGTCTGTAAATAATTAGTGCAGTTTTTATTGGCACTTGTGTGTAGCATCAGTAGCATGTGTTGATAATAACTGCTCAATGTTTCTGCGCAATCAGATCAAGGATACAGCAATACACAATACAAAGAAAGAATATCGTATCCTGCTATAAATAATTATTATAAAGTTTGTGAAGATATTTGAATACTTTTACTCAATCACGCTTAAACGACTGCACGAATCTGGCTGAAATTTTGTACAGGGATAGATTGTAATTTAAAATAAGACATGGGCTAAATAGATCCTTTTTTACGCGCTCAAAGCCACGACAATATCATCAGTCTCAGCGCCTCTTCACAACATAGTTGGGGTCAGCTTTCCAGTGATACGGCTGAAGTTCGGTATTTTTCGTGAAGCGACTGCCATTTGACCTCCACAACAAGAAGAAGACTATTGACGTCAACTGGGTAGTTTTTCATGGGCTGTTTGTTTCGTCGGAAACCTCACAATAATAAAAAGAAATTAATTGGTCATACCGAATGATATTGTTTATATCTCAGAGTTTTTGGCGGCAATTCTAGGAGACGCATCACGGTGTTATTTTATTTTCCGAAATTCGTGTGAGTTCGAATTTTTATGTGTAAATATGGTGGAATTTTAGACATAACGTCTTGGAAAACGCGCACAAGAGTAGGAAAGTGAAATATTACAGTGGATTGTGACTTCTCGTGTTGGTTTCAAATCTCCGTAGAAGCCTTTAGTAAAGTTTCCACCACTTTACTGAGGCAGAAATCATCATCATCTTCATCATCATCGTCACCAACTCACCATCATCATCAACAGCATCCTCATCCTCATCCAAATAATGATAATAAAATATCAAAAAATGAAGACATGGCTCAAAGGTCTTTGAAACCAAGCCAAAATCATTAAAAAAAACCTCACATCTTCAGGGAGTAGTTTATCCACCTCAGAAAAGATAAGGTAGTTTCGAAACTAAATAATGTGCCTACAAAGTTACCTAATCTTTCAAAATACCGTTCGTCTTTTGTTTATATTGAATTTCCGATAAGAAGCTTAACAAGATAATGAACCGAACTACGCGTTCATTGCTAGTTAAGAAATAATTATTTAATCACTAAACATTATTAGAAATTGGAATCCTCATTAACTGTCAATTATTAGTACCTATGGAGGCCCTTCTACTGGCTGACAAATTGGGCAGTGAATAGGAAACCTTACCCATTTGTTTTTTTTTTACTCCTAGGACGCAACTCATAAAGCCTGTAGGTACATCCTGTGATCTCCAAACAGTTATAGCCATTTTGAAGCCTTCTTTGATGAATTTAAGTAAGGTAACTGTACCAATGCTCGACACTTTAAGGAAAAATAAAATTTCAATCTAAAAAATTTAACAAATTAATTACAGCATGGTCGTTACATTCTTTTTTAACTGTTACAGCAACAATTAGACATTAACTTTTGCCCATAAAATCTTTAAAATCTATCATACTTTTACTTTAAATTAAATTATTATGCACTTGGTCGAAAACACCAATGCTAGACATCATTGTCCCATTGGTCCAAGTATGTCAATAACTTCAATATTTATAACGTTTATACTAAAATTAGTAATAATCATAACTTATAAACAAAAAAATCACACCTATAAAAATCAGTACCCTTGGCAAAAATCTTAAGAAATAACACGACCGTGTTCACGGAGTCACATTATTTGCTGTCAACAGTCTTTCTAAATTTACTTCGGATGGTGTTGCGAATATTTGAACATATCTTATAGATACCATTAGGCATCTTTTAAGCCAATAGTCTTATAAAACAAATGGATAATTTTCTCAAAATACTGGGTTTTGTTCGAAAGTGTCTAGCATTGGTACAGTGTCGAGCATTGGTACAGTTACCTTAATTATCTGGTGTGCCTTTAAGATCTAAATCAAATGCCTAAATACTGTACAGTCTAAATAAAAAAAATAACACTGAGCTGAGACAAGGCAATAATTTCTTAATAGTCATAATTTTAAGTACAAAAATTGCTATATGCAATATGTAATTTATAATTACAAAACGCTCTTTCAATATCTTGAAACATTTGGACTTCCAAATACGTATTAGCACAGATAAAATAAATAATAGTTTGTTTTTCTATCGATTACACAAGTCACGTTTCAATCCGCACCTCGCATTCTTATACCTTCATTGGTACATTCACCGGTGGGCGTTCCTAATTCAAATTCTGATAACGCTGAAAGTTCCGCTCATAAAGGAAATCAATACAATGGTATTGTGTATCCGTTTAGAGTATATTGTGTTTAATTACCACTCTCTTCCTCCTTGTAGCATTGATTAATTCATACCATTCTATATTATAATGTACACCTTCAATAGAACTTTTAAGTGGGATTTGAATAGAGAATATAATAAAGTTCAATTCTATATTTGAAATTCTTTGAATTAAATGAATTTCCATGTAAAATAATTGAGTATCTGACTGCCTAGTCAAATTAGTTACTTTTTACAAAATATCAAAATGGTAAGATACCTAATGTTTGAAATAAACAATTGTGACGTCATAATTTTATTTTTAATCGAGGAATAATTTATTGAAAATAATAATATGTAACAGATATCAATTTTACGGAAATTTTTACCGCTCTTTCACTATTCTAAATTCAAACTCAATTTAATAATTTATTATAACTACAGGAAAATACCCAAAAGATTGTGTGCCTATTAGTTCATTATTTTAAAACGTATGCAACTCGACGTACCTATTTACATCACTTTAAGAATTTATTGTTGATTCAACTTTATTATTGAAATATTGACTAACGTTAGCGGTTCTTTCGTCTCGAAACATCGTGAAATCTTGTGAGATAAAATAATTTGGTAGGTAGGTACCTACGCAGAAGCTGTAACTCGAAGAACATACATTAAGGAAGTTATAAAGTATTTCATAAATCTTTTGAAACACGAATGTGCTAACTAACTTTTGAACATCGTCCTTTTTGATGTGTTAGAAATTACAATTAAAAATAAATGTTGACATACGTCCACCGAGATAGTAGGTATACGTATAAGTATAGTTCTCGTTCTCGGCGTATATCTTGACCACAGTCACCTGAGTCACGTCACAAAAACTCTATAACCGTAGTAGGTACCTGTTTTTGGGTGCCTGTAGAGGATAGCACGGGGCGCTACGGCCATCGAGGAGCTCAAATATTATAGATAATAATGAATACCTACTAATGAATATCACGGCTATAATGACCTCGTGTTGTGTTGTATTCCCGGCGGTGAGTAGGGTAGCCAGAGCTCACTGGAGAGGTTATGTGCTGTCAGTGGAAAGACCAAAGGCTTGTCGTACGAGTATTCTTTGCTGACGGCACAGAATCTCTCAATTCTTACAGGGTCGGCAGCACAAGCTTGACTCCCCTGGTGTTGCACTTGTCCATAGGCCACTGTAACCACTTTTCATCAGGTGGACCGTATGCTTGTCTGCGACCTAAGTGATATAAAAATAATAATATAATCAAACTTCATTTCTCTTGCGACTAAGGTCTAAATTATATACCTGTAACTATACACGAAATAAGGAAATATTTAAGTCATAAGAACCGTCATATTTCAATTATAATAACACAAACTTATTTACCTGCTATGATTGATTTTGATAAAATTCGTCATAGAGTTAGAACAACTTGGCAAATATTGACTTTGTTCGACATTACTGCAATGGCCTTTATACTATACCTACCTAGTTAATAAGATGTCTGATGATTGTGGACTGAGTAGAATTGGGCCACCCCACCTCTTCCTATGGGTGTCGTAATAGGCGACTAAGGGATAGGGCTGTTCTCCATCCGATAGTAAACATACAGCCCATGATAAAGTGCCCGCTAGACGGCAATAGGCTTCCTCCCCCCCCCCCCCCCTATTACGTGGAACCGAAAACATAGTTGGCAAAATGTGGGTGTTAATACACCTCTGCCTACCCCTCCGGGGATTTACAGGTGTGAGTATATGTATGTATGTATAAAATTTTCCACATGTCTTCACTTTCCTTCAGACCTGCATAGTTTAACATAATTTACAATAATAATATTTTAATTTACAATAATATTTTTTTCTTTCTATTGAAAATATTTTATACTAGGCAGACGTAACTCAAACATTTCGTAAGGACAGGTACAATACTTCAATGGCTAGTACCTACAGGTAAACAGAAACCTTTTACTATCTATCACTGGCCAGCACTCTAGCCGACGACGCTAGTGCTGTAGCGACGGAAATTTATAAGATGAGAACACTTTGTCAATGGAAAGTGAATAAATCTTTCAGACCCGGCACACTACATAAAGCAATTCCTTTGATATTCGAAGAGCTTTTTATAAATCGTGACTTACGATATTTCTACACAGATTCTTGAAGTAATAAATTGTCCGGGAAGGTTCGACTTCTAGTCGCCAATCCATTTATGGCTCTATCCTTGCCCCAAAGCAATAACCATAAAAAACACACCTCAAGAACCCAAAGTTAGTTTAAAAATATTATAAACTAGCTGTTGCCCGCGGCTCCGCCCGCGTGGAATTCTGATCCCGTTCATCGCTGATATAAAGCCTATATGTTAATCCAGGGTATAACCTATATAGATACCAAATTTCAACCAAATCGGTCCAGCCGTTTATGCGTGAAAGAGTAACAAACATTCACACATCCACACATCCATTCTCACAAACTTTCACATTTATAATATTAGTAGGATAGTAGGAAGTATTAATTACTGCGTGGTTCCCGGCAGAGTAGAATTTAGGCCACCCCAACTCTTCCCATGTGGTATCGTACCAGGAGATATATGTATACAGCGCAGACTGCTGAGTGCATGCTGATACATGGCTCGAGTCAACAATAGTGCCCGGAATACGGCAATAGGCTCTACCCCTATTACGTGGGACCTAAATTTGGGTGTTAATTTCACCTCTACCTCACCTTCCGGAGATAAAAAAAAAGTATTAGGAAGTGGTGTATTGAAAATTTTTATTCCGCTTGAGCTCATTGCCCTCATATTAGGACATCGATTTTTTTGTTATTAAACTAAAATTATCACATTTTTACTTCCTTATTTAAACGGGTTAACTTAAGGGTCAATGACTTATAAAGTAGTTAATAAAATATATTTTCATATACAATTTCAATGGGGTATTCGCACGCATGCGTGCTAGCCAGCTAGCCACAAAGCGTGCCGTAAGTAGAGCTGCACAAAGACGCACCTACTAATCATTTACCACGAACATAGTTATGAGGCCCGAAGGATTTCGAACGGGCACAAGCATGCAATAACATGCGAATAATAACTAGAGTGAGGTGATATTAGAGGTGTTATTTCCTTGGAGGTCTTCATTGTTCTTTGCTGGAAAGTTTGCGGTAGCCGTATTATTGAAAAGCCATTATTAACGCCCAAGTTCATCGAATTACTTTTCGAGTTACTATTGTTATTGAGAATCGGTAAAGTTTCAGCTGAATTCACAAGGTTAAACATCCATTACCGTCGTCATTTTAAATGCTATTAATTTCTGCTAATTTTAATGCTAATATTTATAAGAAGTTTGGAGAAGTGGGTGTTTGTTACTAGGTACACTAGAACAGCTGAACATAATATGAAATTTGGCTCAGAAATGCTTTATAGTCCGGAATAGTACACATTTATCTCGAGCAAAGTACTAGGTAAAGGTAAAACATGCTACATATTACTAATTATTTCATTCAACAGAAGAATACTAACATTTTTGACTTAGGTATATTTGTTTGATGCAAGTAGCTTTTCACTTCTTTTAGAAGAACACCTAACACTTTTGGATTTATGTTTGTACCAATTGTTGTCCGCGACTCCGCCCGCGTTGATGTCGGTTATCTATCTATCCCTGTGCCTAATTTCGTCAAAATCAGATCAGTGATTTAGGCGTGAAAGTGTATCAGACAGTCAAACAGGGTTACTTTGGAATTTATAATTAATATGTATGTTACTTTGAGTTATAAATTCGTCCAATCGACGAAGACTGTTGAGATCTAAAAGAGATACCCAACGTAAAAGTAACGCAAATAGATTTAATATACTTTGCTATTTTTAGTTAACAGAATTCCAGGAATGTTTCAGTTATTTAAAATGGTAGAGATGTTTATAATGACCTAAATATTATAATTGGGTCAGAATATCCATTTCGTCGCAACCTTAAAAAATAATAGGTACCTTAATAGCATTAACTTTCTATCAAATTAGACCCTCTTTTAAATATAAAAGAATATTAGAAAGGTGGGAGAAAACAATTTCTCCCACCTTTCTAATATCCTTTTATATTTAAACAACAAAGATACAAACCTTTGTTGTTTTTAAAGAATATTATTAACCCAATTTACCAGTATTTTCGCTAACCTCAAATAATTAATTGTGTTAGGAGTGTGTTCACGTCGTCGGTAATGTAATAGCCAGGGTTCAAACCTGGAACCTCTCGATCATTAGAACAGCGTATAAACCACTAAGCACGCTTTGGTTTAATTTCAGTTCTTTGATTAAAAATGTTTATAAGTATTTTTGTTATTTTCTATAAGTGCAATGAAACTCAGGCCCATATTCTAAAACGACACTCAGTCCTGAACTTCTGAGAACAGAGTGTATAGAAAGATTGACAGATTTGACAGATTTGATAGATTGACAGATTGACAGATTCGACAGATTGTCCATACAATCTCTCCTCAGATTAATCGAGATTCAGAACTGAGTGTCGTTCTAGAATACGGGCCTAAGAGGTTATAACCAAACCACTCAATCAATTCGGCTTACCACAGTCCACTACTGGACTTGGCCTACGTCCAGAAACAGTCAATTGGGATAATCGAGATAATCCCAATTCACACCTTGTATCCTCTCAGTATTCAGTATTATAGAATATCAATAATATACCTAATTCTTTAAAAGCTTAGGTATATACCTAAATACTCTTTCGAACGGATCATGAAAATATTTTCTTTATAATATAATTCTCTGTAGTATAAAATAATACTGTATGATTTATTTTTTTCTGTTGCTACCCAGTTGGTTATTTAGTGGTAACACTTTAAACTTCCCAGCATATCCGAGCTTAGAGCTAAAACCGCAATCTTCCGGCCTAGGCTAGGGATCTATTTTTATTATTGCCTGAATGGATATTTAACACAGACCATTAAAGGACTTTCGGAAATGTTTTATTCTATACCTAATTGTATCTTGTGGTTTAAACACATTTTCCTATTTCTATTTCCTTGTTTAATAACAATTTAGTATAAACCTATTAAAAGGTCTCTTTTTACTTTACCATCAATTAGCTGTTGCCCGCAGCTACGCCCGTTTGGATGCAGGTAATTTTCCCAAGCTCTCTGTAGTACCTATACCTCTGCACCAAATTTTATCTCAATCAGTTCAGTGGTTTAGGTTTAGTATCTATTGATTATGGCCTATCAGAGAGTCGGATGTTATATGTTTGCTTCACCTTTTCCTCATACTTTCTCTGCCCCATCATCATTACTGCACCCACCATACAGCACTACCTAAATCACACGATTGTGATTTTCCGTCAGATTTATGGCATAGTGAGGCTTATAGATTGCAAGGATGCGAGCATTTTCTGCATTTTGCAATTTTTTTTCCCTGAGCAGGAGAAGTTGTTGATGATAATAAACCAATGTAGCGTGTAACTATAACGTCATCATCAAAATCTGTTATCTAGCACTTGACCGATTACATAAAATTTATACCGTATCTTGATTGATTAGAGTTCTTAAAACATAAACATTCGCTCTTCAAACAACAATATTATTCGAATAAGACATTACCGCGAAAGTGAAGAAAAAAAATTAAAATAGGAAAAACAGTATTGTCATTTATCGTGACAATGCCATCTGTCCTTTGGCTCTCTGAGTAGGTTGCCAAGTACGTGAGTACGAGGATTGAGTATGAGAAGTAGTGGATGAAATTGGCACTGAGAATATTGAATACTAGCTTTTGCCCGCGGCTCCGCCCGCGTGGATGTCGGTTATCGCGACCAAACATAGCCTATGTCCTTTCTCAAGGTCTAATCTACCCCTATACCAAATTTCATCAAAATCGGTTCAGCGGTTTAGTCGTAAAAGCGAGACAGACAGACAGACAGACAGACAGAGTTACTTTCGCATTTATAATATTAGTAGGGATAGTGTGGCGAATTTTTATTCCGGCGATAGGTTCCCGGCGGTAAAATACATCAAATATATCATTATTATCATAGATATTAACTCAGTATATTAGTTTTATGGAATTGAATGTTTTATATTAAATGCTGTTACAATTTTACGATAACCGCAACTAAACTACTTTTAACTTAAGACCACTGCACTGTGTTGATTTTATTTATCCTTTCTCAACTGGGTATTCTCACCGGGTGGCATTCGTGGGAGATTATTCAATAATAATAAAAGAGACGTTCCATACGAATATAGAATCTCATCTAAAATATTAGTTAGCTATTTAAAACCACAGGTTAAAGAACTTATCACTCAGTGTTACGACAGAAAATATTTTTTATCGGTGGTATTATTATTGATAGTGTAGGTTATAACCCTTATCCCTACTAATATTATAAATGTGAAAGTAACTCTGTCTGTCTGTCTGTCTGTCTGTCTCGCTTTCACGCCCAAACCACTGAACCGATTTTGATGAAATTTGGTATAGGGGTATATTAGACCTTGAGAAAGGACATAGACTATATTTGGTCGCGATAACCGACATCCACGCGGGCGGAGCCGCGGGCAAAAGCTAGTAAATAATAAATTATATTAATAGTCTAATAAGTGAAGAATAGTAAAAGAGCAGTAAGTAATTTCATTCTTAACTTTCCGGGATTTTAATAACTTATTACAATTAATTGCTTGACAATGAAAAAATATGTAGTAAAACAGCATTATATCAAACAATATTCTATGTAACCGACATGTATAATGAAATGAAACTAATGGAACTTCACAATCAAGTACCCTATCTCTAATTGCGGATAAGTATATCGAAATTAGAGACGAGCAAAGGTAGTCAATGCTATATTGCTTCTACCCATCACTTACAGACACGGGTAATATCGTATACCTCACCTCTAGAATGTGAAAAAGCCCACTCCAATTTCAACCGGGTCGACAGCTATCTATTAGATGGAGGTTTTTTCTTGAGAAATTCCGAGTTGAACATTTATTTAATTGGTGTAGCAATTTCCACTCTCGTATCTAGTGCTGATCTAAAGGTGGTGATAGACTGGAGCTTTCAAACGAATGTACGCTCGCAAAAAGGAAACGGGAGTGTTTAGCAAACATTCTAGCATACTAGTAAAGGTTGATTCACATCAGGACGAGCGAATGCTCAAACTATCACATCTACGTCAAATAATTCGTTCTGTCTTAATGTAAATGCTGAAAACAAGGTTTCGTTTACACTAAAATATTAAGAGAGAATGCTCTTGGTTTCGCTCTAGCTCTGTGTTCGTTTGGTCTAAATCCACCTTAAGACAACAGCAAATTTTCTTCGAGCTTTTAGCCGAGGTGAGCAATTTCATCATTGTATCACCGTCGTTCCTCTCCACCTCCACGTCCACCCACATCTCATGCATTATTTACTAGGTCGAATGGTCCTGAAAATGTTCGTAGTATTTCAAACAGTGCCAGAGAGAGTTAGAGTCCTTAAGACCACTAGACTCAGGGCAGGTCTTCTATGAGTCAGTGACAGTGAAGAGACCCTTACACCAGTCTTATGATAGTTGCTGTTTGTGATGGAACTGTTCGATACTCAGTTCGATAAATTATAAAATGATGAATTCTCGGTGTTCTTTTACAAGTGAACGCTCAAGTCTATCAGTAACTTAAAGTTAAGTATCTATCAATATATTTCCAATAATGCGGTTTAAGTAATTTATTTATGTAACTGTTTCCTTCCACTATAATTATGAAGATATAGGGACGCAATGCGGAAACATAGATGTATTTACAGCCGAATTGTTTAGTATGTATGAGTGGAATGTCCACGGTGTATTGTATTGGAGGCGCGTCGCCGTGCGTCTGGACGTTCGATGGTGGAAGGGGCCATGTAATATGATGATATATGTAACAATACATATTATGAGCCCATAAAATTAGTAATAAACTTTGTTAGAAAAAACACATGGTGCTTATTCCGAAAAGAAACAAGACGTAACCTTTTAAAATGTCATAAATCTCGTTTTTATCATTTCACTGATACAAATGGCGTAGTAATCGCTTCACATTCGCGCGAAATAGTTTTACTACGGTTTAGAAATCAACGAGTTTAGAATCCAGATTGATGGTTGTTATTTTTATTTTTTATTTATTGCGCAATTTTTGTAAACGCGTAGTAGTACTTTGTTCTATTCTATTTTAAGATGGCGGGTGTATCTAATAGACGCTTTAGTTAGAATATGATAGATGAACCGAAGATCCCTTGAAATAGCTCACTTCGGAACTACGGTAATTCTCGCTGTCAAATGCATACTATTTTATTGCAAATCAAACACAATTTACACCTATTGATAATTACCATTATTTATTATTGAACCTAACCGGTCTCGCCTTACGGCAGTTTCAAAGGTTTAAGAAGGTTTAGGGTCTGTTATTGAAGTGTGAAGAAACAAGAGTAGGTACAGTAGGCTTTACTACTCCTGCCTACACCTGTGGGTATTTACAGATAAGACGATTAGGTACTGCCTAAACTTTCCCACTCTGAATTAGGTCTACTTCACTCAATCTCGTCAGATTTTATTATACAGATTTTATTGTAGCTAAGTGTGTATTGTGCGTCATAGAAACCACAGACACGAGACCAGACCACACATATTATTACCTACTCCCTACTACACTCCGATTTCCTTACATCTGAGAAGATTGCATCTTATCCTAAATCTATTTCTAGTTTCCTTATTAGACTCTGTTATGGCTACCAGCTTGCCCGAAAACATATTCTAGATTTCAACATTTGTGATTGCGAGTACGTTTGATCCTGCTCTATGATCGAATACTTTTTTCGAATATGGCAATTAAGCAATGCTTTAATGAAAAAAAAAACTTTTGGCGGGATCAACAGGAATGGTGATCGTGTTTCTGTTCAAATTGTTTTTAATTTCTATACCAAATGCAAGAGTTTGCCGCGATTTAGGCGAATTGAATGACTTTACCGCTTGTATCCAAAGAATCTCACTGCTAAATGCAGTTTCGTTAGACACATTTTCGCGTTGCCTCAAAAAACGACTGGCTTCACGTCAGGAAATATTACCAAAAAAATGATGCAGAAGAATTGTCCACAAAAGTGACAGCTCCAGACTTGTATACGTATGTGGGTAGACATAAAAATAAACCAAGTTCAGTATGTAGCATTATAACCAAGGTACCTATAAGATGTAGAGCCAAGTGCGTCAACGAGCAAACTTTTTATATTTTTTAGTTATCTGTAGACATCTAGATATAACAGTGTACCTACACCATAACGGATGTGACATTTTTGGCTGATGCTGATGGATGTCTTTCGTATTTATCCTCTGACGTCACAACCTATTTCTATGTTGACTTTTTTTTCCTTTTCCGTTAGGATGACGATTGTCTGTACAATATTTAATCAATATTTGACATTATAATAAATTGGAAAAATTATTATAATTTGTTTAGTCTAGCAAACTAATTGCTTTAAAATTATCTCAATATTTGACATATTTCATAAAATGGTTATATAAAAAGGGGAATTTAGGGAGCTGATAATATCTTCCAGTTCGGTTTTGACTCAGATCTCCATCGTCTTCTACCTGACAATGGAGGCACGTGCATACCAGTGGCGAAGAGTGAATTTTTTCAAAAAAGAAGCCGATAAAAAGATCCTTACCTCGACCATAGCAATTTTGTATGAAATTCTGAGCGTCCTGATTTCAGACCCTGAATTTCATATAGGTACTGAATTTCGGTTACTCTTCAGCCTATTGACTTTCCGATTCTGAATTTCAGAATCATTAACAACGGGTTGCCTTTTCACAGTAAGCCGGCAGGAATCTGGTTATAGGGATCCCTCGCCACTGGTACATACACATTTTCACATGCAGATCTTCTAATCTGCTACTTTGAAAAACTTTTCAAAGTTTTTGAAATTCTTTTCAAAGCTTTTGCAATGTGATATTTCTGAATTTTGCTTCCATGTTGGCTATTTACCTACAGGATACGTTCGTCCGGCGTCCTTCTGCACTCATTGTGTGGGGCCGAGACTATTTCTGTTCGCGCCAGTTAATGACACTGAATTGCCCCCCCGCGTCTACCAGAATAAACTAAAGGAACAAAAATAAACGTTGCGTGAATCCATGTTATGCATATAAACATTTATATTACAAACATTTAAAAATATCTGTTTGATCTAAATTGAAACTAATTAGAAAGCTACAATTATGTTATTATTAGAACTATTTTACACAAAATACGACACGATAGCTCCCTTGTATTATTAAATTGACGAATATTATTATACATGATTAAAGTTCGAACTAGGATAGTTCAAACTCTAATCAAACATCTCGTCCTGTGGGTGTCGTAGAAGGCGACTAATGAATACCTATGGCTGTTCTCCATCCGGCTGTAAACATAAAGTTCATGGCAAAGTGTCTGTTTGACGGAATATTGAATGAATATTATGTGTGCAAGTAAAATATTTGGTCATTAACCTAACAGAAATAGATCGCAAAATTATTTTAGTTATGAGAGTGGAATCCTAACAGGATGTTGTAAAAATGACAGATATACGATAAATTACAAAATTATAAGAAAAATTGTACGTCTTAGTCAATGGCTCATAAAATTCCCTAGATTTTTCTGCCCAATGCTCGGCCACAGAATTATCCGTTGCCCTGTTTTTACCTTTATTTATTTAGTTATTACCTGTTCCTCGATGGTATCTACTGTTGGAGGAGCACGGTGGGCAAAGAGGAAGATCAACATGGACTGGGATGGGACCCTGCGGCCGCAGGGCTTTTGCGACTGGCCTATACAGCGACAGCGCCTTTTTCCTTTCAAAAAATTATAGGTACTACACGCAATATTCACATTATAATTCAGTGGGATTTTTTTGCAAAAGCAATAAATCATCTGATATTGACTTACTGTCAATGAACATGTACGGAATTCATCATAATGGCGAGTTTTGTCCTCGGCCACTGAGTCGGAAACCATGGTTAATTTGTCGTCGTCGATCCGGAACCACCGTTAGCTACGTTAGCGTTCCCGCCTATTCTTCTGCTGTCATTGTCATGACGCTGCAATGGCCGCCAATTGATTTCAACATTTCAAATATGGAGCATGAGACCATAGAGATTTTTTGACTAATGCTCGCCCATTGGTTAAAATTCGCAATATTTTAGCTTATTATTACATAGGTAACTAATTTTTAACTGTATGTTGAATGTAATAAGTAATGCATCCTGCAAGGTATTTGACCTCATTGAAGACCATTGCCTCGGTAACTCTACACTGGAGTCAAGTTGAAATCGTATCCCCATTTTACTCTATATAGACACAGTAAAAAAGGCATCATGTTTCCATTTCAATAAGTCAATTAGTATTCAATACTTACTTAGACAATATATCCCGGACATCAGCCTGTACGAGATTAGAATGGCCCTGAATCAGCTTAAGAACAACAAGGCACCGGGTGACGACGGAATCACTTCAGAGCTTCTGAAAGCGGGTGGAACACCGGTACTTAAAGTCCTTCAGAGGCTTTTTAACACCGTCGTCCTCGAGGGCATAACGCCAGAAGCGTGGAACAGAGGCGTGGTGGTGCTGTTCTTTAAGAAAGGTGACAATACCTTACTGAAGAATTACAGACCCATCTCGCTTCTGAGCCATGTTTACAAGCTGTTTTCAAGGGTCATTACGAACCGTCTCGAGCGCAGGCTTGATGACTTCCAGCCTTCCGAACAAGCCGGTTTCCGAAGAGGCTACAGTACCATAGACCACATCCATACGCTGCGGCAAGTTATACAGAAGACCGAAGAGTATAATTTGCCACTTTGCTTAGCGTTTGTGGACTATGAGAAAGCCTTTGATTCGGTCGAGACATGGGCTGTGCTTGAGTCTCTCCAGCGGTGCCGTATTGACTATCGGTACATCGAAGTGTTGAAGTGTTTGTATAATAACGCCACCATGTCGGTTCGAGTACAGGAACAGAGTTCGAGGGCGATCCCTTTGAAAAGAGGCGTAAGACAGGGAGACGTGATATCTCCGAAACTGTTTACGGCCACTTTGGAGAATGCCTTCAAGCTCCTGGACTGGAAAGGATTCGGCATCAATATTAATGGCGAATACATCACTCACCTCCGGTTTGCCGACGATATTGTAGTCATGGCAGAATCGATGGAAGATCTCAACACGATGCTCGAAGGCCTCAACCGAATTTCTCAACAGGTGGGTCTTAAAATGAACATGGACAAGACAAAGGTGATGTGCAATGCCCATGTTGTACCTACCCCAATATCTGTTGAGAGCTCGGTTCTTGAAGTTGTTGACTCGTACGTCTACCTAGGACAAGTAGTCCAGTTAGGTAGGTCCGACTTCAAGAAAGAGGTCAATCGCCGAATCCAACTCGGCTGGGCAGCGTTCGGAAAATTGCGCAATGTCTTCTCGTCCGACATACCTCAGTGTCTCAAGTCGAAGGTTTTCGACCAGTGTGTGTTACCAGTGATGACTTATGGCACTGAAACGTGGTCCCTCACTATGGGCCTTATGAGTAAGCTCAAAGTAGCCCAACGAGCTATGGAGAGGGCTATGCTCGGAGTCTCTCTGCGAGATCGAATCAGAAATGAGGAGATCCGTAGAAGAACCAAGGTTACCGACATAGCCCAGCGGATTAGCAAGTTGAAATGGCAGTAAGCAGGGCACATAGCACGGAGGACTGATGACCGATGGGGTCGAAAAGTCCTCGAGTGGAGGCCACGTATCGGCAAGCACAGCGTAGGACGTCCACCCACAAGATGGACAGACGACCTCATTAAGGCCGCGGGAACGCGCTGGATGCGAGCCGCTTCCAACCGGTCCTATTGGAGATCTATAGGGGAGGCCTATGTCCAGCAGTGGACTTCCTATGGCTGAAATGATTATGAAAAATGATGACTTAGACAATAAGTACCTACCATGCGCATGTTTGCACATGCGTATGAACACCCACATGACGCTATATTTTAGGCTTCCTGTTATTGAGGCCCAAGTCTTTTGCCGTCAAACGGGTATATTTTCTTCTTTAATCGTAATATGAGTAACAGTTCCAAGCGTTACCAAAATACCCTGTCGCAGTCATAAAAAGTTTCCTGCAACATTCATAATTTGAATTTAGAACGTGATTCGAATTTTGAACCAATTCAGTACGGAAGTGACGTAGGTGGCGTATAACATTATTCACCGTCCTACGCGGGTATATTGTTCCTCAAATGGAAAGGCATCTACGAGCACAGCAACGAAGAAATAAAATGGAACACTTTAAACGTTTTAACTAGGTACCTATACATCATCATCATCATCTGCATATAGACGTATTCTCCCGATTGCATCCGTGGCCAAGATGACCCCGGAGCTCAGGGTCCGCCTTCCGGCTCCTCCTTCTCCACTTCGCACGATCTTGGGCGTCCATGGTAGTGAGACCATTTGCACGCATATCACCCTCCACGACGTCAAGCCAGGACTTCTTTGGCCTACCCCTTTTACCTGGACCCGGCGGGGGTACCATTGCCAGGCATTTGTTCCCCACGTAGCCTGGCGGTTGCCGCAAGACGTGGCCGCACCAGCGAAGGCGGCTCTCTTGCATTTTATCCGCGATGTCACGGACATGGAGGCTGCCGCGGATGCGAGAGTTCCGTACGCGATCTTTACGCGTAACGCCGCACATCCACCGCAACATTTTCATCTCCGTGACACGCAGCTCTTGCTTGTGTCGCTCGAGCAGCGGCCACGCCTCACAACCATACAAGAGAACAGGCCTAATGATCGTCTTATAGACCTGCCCCTTCAACCTGACTGGCATTTTAGGATCACAGGTCACGCCAGTCATTTCTCGCCACTTGGCCCACGCGGCAGCAATGCGTGCCTTGACGTCGCGGTCGATCTCACCGGTCACATGAAGTACAGATCCTAGGTACTTAACCTGGTCCGTGCGCTCGACCAAATCATCGCCTATGCGGACGGGTGTGGGATCTGTGGAGTTTAACGCTAAGTATTCTGTCTTCGCTACATTTAGCTTCAGACCGCCGTTCTCAAGCGCTTCTTTCCATCCTTTTACGCGTCGCACCAATCTGCTCCTGTCCGCGTCCATGAGCGCAATATCATCAGCATACATGAGCAACCACGGAGGCTGCTCATGTGAGTTTCTAATGCTGTCCGACAAAACATCTAATACCACGCTGAACAGGTAAGGACTAAGGACGGATCCTTGGTGTACCCCGACGGTGATGGGGAAGGCTTTCGAGTCGCCAACAGCAGTCCGAACCACGGAACCGGAATCGTAGTACATGTCTCGGATGGTGTCAATGTAAGTCTCTGGGACACCCTTGGCCCACAGTGCCCACCAGATCACCTCGCGAGGAACACAGTCGAAGGCCTTCTGCATGTCTAAGAATAGGCAGTGCAGGGGCGTGTTCTTCGCCCTGTATTTCCCCGCCACAACCCTTAGGGCGAACACTGGGTCCATGATCCCGTGCCCGGGACGGAACCCGTACTGGCACTCCGAGAGTGTACTTTCCTGTCGGATCCGGGAGTCGATTATCCGCTCATAGAGCTTCATGGTGTGGGACATTATCTTTATACCGCGGTAACTACCACACTCCTGCACCGATCCCTTGCCTTTGAAGACTGGCGTGATGATGCTCAGCCTCCACTGGTTCGGGATCTCGCCGGTGAGGAGTACGCGGTTATAAAGATTTGCTAGAATGCCCACACCACGGGCGCCCATTGCCTTCCAAGCCTCGATGGGGACTTCGTCGGGTCCGACAGCTTTCCGGTTCTTCATGCGGCGAATGGCAGTCTGGACTTCCGCAGGCGTTATCGGTGGCACTAGTCCTTGATTCGGAGGGAGGTCTGGTGGCTGCACCTCTTTATGCTGCTTATTCAGCAGCTCGTGGAAGTATGAGCGCCATCTCTCCTTCACCGCGACTTTCTCGTACAACAAATTGCCCCCAGGGTCTTTAATGCAGCGGCACTTGGATAGACCCTGCGCCGCTTTGGCCCTGGAACGCGCCAACTTATATATGAGCTTTTGCCCCTCAGACGATTCCAACTTGGTATATAGAGGTTGCAAGTGGTCTCGTTTGGCCCTGGCTACGGCTCTCCTGGTGGCGCGTTTTGCATCTTTGTACGCATCGCGGTCATCGGAGGATTTGGACGCTTGCCACTTTTTAAAGAGGGCTTTCTTCACCCTGATCTCTCTCTGGACTGTGTCGTTCCACCACCAGGTGTCCTTGTCACACTTGCGTCCACCCTTAGACATGCCGAGCACCACTCTCCCCGCCTCAAGAATAGCTGCCCGAATCCTGTCCCAAGAAACCTGTACTGGTTCGTCTACAGCATCGGCGCACTTGTCACCGATGGCTGAGACGAAACTTTGGGACTTAGCTTCATCAAGCAGCCACCACCTGATTTTGCGTTGGGCACGCTCGGCACGTTTGTCTTTGGGTTTCACGCGGAGGTCCATGACAAGGAGACGGTGTTGGCTAGTGAGACTCTCCCCGGGTATAACCTTGCAGTAACTAGGTACCTATACATACTGATTTAAATTAATGGGTTAAAATTATTCTTGAATACGCGATACGGCTGAACATCGATATTTTCCGTGAGGCGACTGTCACTAAACTCCACTCCACTACTAATTTGCAATATCGAAGTTCTGTAGTTAGACTCCGGAACTTTTGAAGGCTCCAGCCACCCGTACCGACTGTTACGAAAAATAACATTTCAAAAAATGTTATTTCACAGGGTAATTGAGCGTTATTACATTTGGTAATACGCCATTAATAGCAAGTGAAATCATTGAAATATATGACGAGTTGTCTCGTAACAAAAATTGATAATTACAAGATTTTATTTTACTTGCAATGTTTTATGATAGTATGTGAAGGTCAAATCTTGCAAGATGATTTTTTTAGAACCATTTCCTCTATACAGTGTATTTCCTACCATGTAGGTACCTAGATAGTTAACATCTATGGCAGTCGTTACGGGAGCCCTAAAAAGTTCAACAACTGGTCTAGCTGCAGTGCTTCGATATCGCCCAATATCGCCATTGGGTTGTGAATGTCAGCTGACCAGTCGCTTCATGGAAAATATCGAAGTCCCCCAAATCCGCAGTTAGACTGGAAAAGCGAACCCCAGAGGTCAGACTCCGAGTTGAAAGCTTCGGATGCGACTGGGATTAACGCTAGAATGATGAAGAAGAAGAGGTACCTAGATTCAGTACTGTTCGTCGCAGTTCCTATCGCTAATTATTTACCAATTTGATTTAGGGGTATTAATAGAAGAGATATCATGCTAAACTGAAGTCCTACGACTCGTCATCGATTTTGTTAATCTTGTTGTCATGACTTTATTGGATTCTTAATATTAGATTTCCACGATCTCATGACATACATCAAGTAAATATTTGTAGAATCTCCTTATACAATTTACGTACACCTAACTACTGTTTCTGTTGTTGTAACACTTATTCCGATGTTATCAACTTAGAACAGTATTGAAAATGCAAACTTTTACTCTTTAAACTTGTTTTCTGACTTTGCACTATCCATTCTGTGCCTAAGACTCATCGTAATCTTAGCCTTGTTCCCAGATCCAAGACTTTCAGACTCTTAACTTGGAGACTGGGGAGTACCCCAGTGTACCCCGGGGTAAGACCCCTCAACCAAGAAAAAGTTGGATAGCTTAACAATTATAATATAGAGACTAGAGTCGAGATTTTATTTGCATATTACGGCTTTTGACACTGTAATTTTGTAATTTTTTAAAGGCTTTCAACATGTTGTATGAAGAAAGACTTTTCAAATTGCATTACGATTTTACGACACGAAAGATATTATGAGCAACTTTACATGATAGTTATTGAAAATTAGAGGAAAAACTACCTTTGCACTGAATTTTTTTGTATAATACCCGCTTAGGGGGAAAATTCTCAAGAACAGTAAAGCTGTCAACTATCGTAATGCTAACTTTGTAGCTCAACAAGCTATTACACTAGCGAGTAGATAGAAGTTTGAGCAAAAAATATATACTACGGTAAATAAAAATAATGGGGTTAATAGGTGTATAATACCTATTTTTAGATACTAAGCACAGAGCGTGCTCAAGTTACGGTATAAAGTAACCTACCATAACGGTAACTGACAGCTAGGAGCGTCTTGATAGGCAGATACGTAGATGAAATATGACAGATGATCGAGCTACTCAGGAGAATTTAAAAATGAAAATGGTATTTGAAAATTGAACTTATTAAAAACCATAGGTTACCTAGCTAAAATAAAATGATATATTAAACGAAGAATATTTCCTTCCCTGACCGAGTGGCTTTTATTGCGCTCGAGGGCCTAAGTTAGTTGAACACCGGTGCCAAATATACTAGCATAGCATCTGATATTTCGGTGCCAAATGTACCTAAGTAGGTATATTTGGCACCGAAACATCAGATTCAAGCACCATTGTGTAGTATCTTATACAAGTTACCGAAGTTATTCTTGTCTGAGTGCATCACCTCACCTGCCTGACGAGGCTAAACCGAAGAATTTTCCTCTCGGTGACGAACCCAAAACAAGCCTTGTATGCAATCAAGAACAACGCTAAAATAAACTTTCAGGTGATATTGCAAAGCTGGAAATACGCATTTTTATACCACTTAGGACTTAGGACAAGCACACAGCCCAACATTTTTATGCCCTTGTTAAATAGCCCCATATTGTCGCAAATGCATAGCGCATTTAACGCAAATGCTCGCTATGCATTTGCGTTAAATGCGTTATATCAATGGTTTCTGCGTTATGTTGTTCTTTTTTAATGAGTCATACTACTTTTTCACGTGTTCATTGCATCTGGTTGAGTTTACGAGGTTTACATAAAGTCGTAAACACAAATACTGATAAAATCGCGGTTGTTTTTATTATTCTTTGCTCGTATTCTTGTATACCGTAATTACTGCGGTTGTACTTTTCTATTTTTATGCATCGATAAGCTTTTGATAATGAAAAAGAAACTAAACCACTGAACGGGTGATTCTCCTGTGGACCTCTTACTTATTATGTTTTCTTGAAGAATTTTACTTCAATCCTAGATTGACTTACAAGACTTGATTCCAAGAGGTTTATGGGACCGCAAGATCTACGGCTGCAAGCCGATACACCTACTGGTTACCACACGAGGTTCTGGCGTTGGCTTTCCTCTTAAGGCCTCTACACACCAAACCCGGCGGGTCAGGCCGCCGGCCTTGTTTTGCGATAATCATACCGCAAAAACCAACCCGCGGGCAATGCCGGCGGGTTTGGTGTGTAGACCGCTTAAGGAAATAGAGGAAAGCCAACGCTAACGTGATATCTCTCTCATACTAGCCTTATAACCCAAGTCAAAAAGATTAAGTAGACCGGAGGTTCGGAGTAAAAGCCTCGGATGCAACCAAGAACAGCACTAACATGATGATAGTGGTACCTATCAAGTAATCAAAAGAAACTGTGGTCAACAAACTTAGTAGTTGCAATTAATGTAAGCCGAGCCGAAAATAGCTTGAACCCTGTACCACAACGAGCTCCAAGGTCAAAACAAGGTTACATTGGACAGTTCCCTGCGCGCCAAAAAGCCGTTTGTTTAGCTGAACATTAATTAGTGACAAAGTCATCTGCTCGTCTCTGTTTCTATTAATAGATGAACAAATTTAATCTAGACTTGTTTGTTACTAGAATTTTCTTTATTTTCGATGTGTTTTCGTACGCGGCTGAAGCAGTAGTTTCATCTGAATAATATTATCTGTACTGAATTGAGCTCCTATATGATGTTTTGGGCCCAAGAAAAGCAGCTCACCTACAAGCTGATAGAAATACTGATTGAAGGGCGACGTTCTGGCGAAAACTTTTCTCTTCAGGTTAGGATGTTAGACGACATTCGCCCTTGTAAAATTCAGAACGAACAAAATTATGGGAAGGAGGTACGCCTCATTTTCATGATTTCGTTCTGCTAGGCCTACGAGGCCGATTACTTACGGGGCCTAGGCTTAGACCGATTGGCCAATCTAACTTAAATTAGAAACACCGCCTCATATCTACCTGTAAATTTAAAAATTCGTTTAAAGAAATTTCAGCCTTATATCAAAAATATATACCCTACTTTAGGCGAATTACGTCTTTCACTCAATAATGTTCAATATTAAAGCAGACCAGAAAACTTATTATCTCTTTTTGTTGTCAACAGGACCACGTCGCCTCCCGGTGAGCCTTTAGTACGGGCTCCGGTGGGCAAGCCAAGATGTCCGCCAGCTATATCAAGACTGCGCGTGGAGAAGGTGGAAGGTGGACTGGCAGTGGCCGGCGTGGTGGTCGCAGCCAACTGCCAAATAGTGCTGCCAATATTCGGATTCCTATTTATGCTAGTTGGATGTGTATTGACAGGTGAGTTGAGAAATTTAAAGAAATTTTATAATAGAATGCTCACCGCGACTCGGCTAGGCTCGCCTCTTCGGGGCCTCACCCTCCGGGCCATGGAGCTAAGATGGTGGATGGTGAATAGAGTGCTATTCTTATAGATTTAGATTGGAAAAAGGGAATTTTTAAGGCAGGACTTGAACCTTACAGGAGGAATGCTCTACTCTGACCAACTGCCCCTCAAGAGAAGTGGCAATACGTTTGTAGAATACATTAGAACAGATTGATGGGATTTACATGGCGAACGTGGCGCACATTGGGAGAGGCCTATGTCCAGCAGTGGACTGCAGTAGGCTAATTGATTGATTGATTGACATGCGTTGACGATTGTCATAAACGTCATAAACGTTAAAATACGTATCAATCCCATAATTCATTGTTCTATTTTACAATACGCGCAACAACAAATTGCCAAATTTGTTTAAAGTGGTTTAAGTTGTTAAAAAAAATCATGGTAGAGCTTCTTCTGCCTCTTGTGTTGAAGTAGATGGACCACAGCAATGGATAAAGGGATGGGGAAAGCAAAACATGCAAAAGAAAAGAAGGACAAGGCCTTCGTACCAAATTCCTACTCTTAAGTTTAATAGATAAGTATTAAATGAAATCACCATACTTTCCTGATTAAACCAGCCGGCCGGCCGCGAGAAAATAATTTTCATATCTACAATGCCTACAATTCATATTTTCTACAATATTTACCCAATTATGTACTAAACTTATCCTGTTTATACGCCTGTTAATTATGTTGCGAATAATATTTACTCCACAATCGCGTAGTTAGGAGGGAATTTCGGCAAACTCTCGCTCCATACAACGGTGCGCGTAAATAAGCGTTAGTTTTATGTCTATTAGTCATACCAAACAACTATTCTCACATAATTATGTGACAATTTTATGTGACTGTATGGTAGATAGTTAACCACACAATTATTTCTAGCTATCTGTAACATCCTAAACGAAACCAAACTTAAATTAAAATGACCTGTCAGTTCTTTCTTAATCTTATAACACTAAAAGATTAACTAACAAAGCATAACAATAACGTAGAATTAAAAAAAAAGAACAAAGTTAAAGTTGGAGTGACTATGAAAATCCAAAAGGCGGTATATATGTAACTTAAATATTTTTTAGTTTAATTATTTTTTGACCACAGACGTCTTTCGCTAGCTTTACTACATTCTGTTCCGAATAAAGATTTATAATATGTGTTTTATTAATATTATAATGAATTATTATTCATCATAGAATGCTTATTATTATAATACACAATTTTATCTTCTCGTTGAAAAGATAATAAATGGTTCTACTAATTTAAACTTTGATGTTAATTTTACTTAGTTTCGACTGCGTATACAGAGCAGTTAATATATTATTACACGGGAAGTTATTGCTGTCACATAAAGTACCATAAAACGTGGGAGGAATATGAATGGATTCATAAAAGTAAAGAACTAAAGTTTCCCTCAAACATTGAACAGAAGAATGAAGTAAACAGTAATATTATAAGAAGTCCGTGACGCAAACCCCAACCACTAATGGCGGTCTTCGCTCGCAGTTAAGCATAAGCATATCATAAGAATACGCCTACCTACGAAGTGTGGAGCTATAACGATATTTCTGGATGGGTAGATAATCCATAATACAGTCAACAAAAGAGATACCGTTGCACTTTTTCATGTATGTAAAGTTGTACGTGAAGGTGCAACCGTATTTCCTTTGTCTACTGTACCTATATAAAATAGAGCAAGTACACTTAAAGTCAAAGGTCAATTCACTTAACAAAATGTTCAAAATTCAGTATCGATCTACTTTCAACCTCCCAAATGTCAAAAACAATCACGATTTCAATGAGAAGGGGGTCAATTCTCGTAATAAACTAGTGTGTTTTGTTGTCTGTTTCTAGAAAGCTATAAACTGGAAATTAGTATTCAAGTCTAAAATGAGCACCTATTTAAATCGGTTAAGATAGGCAAAAGACAACGACTCAGGCGGGATGGCTCCCACTGCCGCCCTGAGCTGAGATGGTCGTATAGGAGAATTTGGAACACTCAAGGCGTGAATCGTAGACTCAGTGGTCAGAGCATTCACCCTGTAAGGGACCGTCGCGGGTTCGAGTCCCGCCTGAGTCGTTTCTCTTTTTCCTGTCATAATAATCAATATGAATAGTTAGCAATCTAATTGCTATAAATTTCATTGAACTCCTATTGTTTAAGCTAGCGTGTTACATTGTCAACCATTTCAACCCTTACCAACAGGTGATATAGTGATAAAACGCAAAACTGTAAATAATAAACAAAAATACAATATGGACATGAACCACAAATCTCAATATACAAACATGATTACATATTCGCTCCTATATGCAAATAAAGTCCTACTAATATCTTCACACAGAGTTCAAACGTGATTATCTAATAATATCAACAACATTATGCTTTGATTTCTTCTAAACACTACTGCTCTCGTTTCATAGGAAATGTGTTCTTAATGAGATGTGTTTTCCATCAATACCGTGTCAGACCGTTGTGTAAGAATCGCCCAACAAAAGCAAATCGTGCACAGCATCCACGCGGATGTATTTCTCTGTTGTATAATATAATGTTGTTTTAATAATATTAGCGAGAATAGTAAGGGCTTTCTCTTATTAGGCGAATAAATTGTGGCTGACTATAACGTAAACAGGGCGTAGTGATTTGTAGCTTTGATTAATAATTTTGGTGAGAGATATTCGGTTTTGACATTTGTGTGGAATGATGGTAAAAGGTTCGTCTATTACGTCATCGGTCGCGGGTTTGGTTCCCGCTTATTTCTTTGTCGACTCTACATTTTCGATATTTCTATGTATGTTTCATTACCACTGCCGCTGTATCTCTCTCTTAGAATCATTATCTGAACCTTTTATCAACACTCACTTAGGGTTGGCTATACAGTATAACTGGGAAACGGGAGAACTTTGATATTTTTCGTGAAGCGACTGCCATATGACCTCGAAAACCCACTAGACATATCGAAGTTCTGTAAATAGACCAGTTGTCAAACTTTTTAGGACTCCAAGTACCCGTAACCATTGTCATAGTTGTTCGTAGAGCAACCGGGAACCACGGTTTAACTTGCTCTTTGAAGCACGGCGGGGTCGTATTGTATAAAGTTGGGTCACCCATCCTGAGACTGCACTGTCTAGCATTGTTTAACTTGCCCAGGTATTCACCATCTACCACCACCTAATCTTTTACCACTTAGCCACCGGCCCTCATCGAGAATATATACTACAAACAACCAATCTAGAAAGCACGCTAAAACTAAATCAGCTCTAACGGCAAATCAGTCGCAATTTCCAAGCCAAGTGCGAACAAAGCCTAACAAAATGACAGTGGGAACTTAAAGTCTTAAATAAAGAGATATAATTTTGTTAATTACAGCGGCGTCGTACCGTGGCTGCGGTGAGAACGAGGAGCCCGACCATTATGCGGCGCGGATAGCATTCACCGGCAACTCGAGGGTGCTCGGCCCTGTGTGCATCGTCGCTGGAGCCCTGATGACTATTGCTGGTTAGTATTGCACTCTTCTTTTTCATCCTACCGGTAATCCCAGCCGCATCCAAAGTCAGGGTCTGCTTTTTCAGTTTAATTACGGGTTTGGTTGGTAACACCCAGACCAATGCAAATATACATATTCATACATACCAATACATATTCCAACGTTCTACCGTTCTACCGCTACGCCACAGAGGCCATCCAAAACTAGATGGCGTTACGTATATTCGCTCCAAACCTCTGCTCCTCATCCATCACAGTCAACCACGTCATTAACACACCGTTTATCAAAATTAACAATTAACAGTTCGTGAATGTTCTCGCAACTTATCTTATTCCGTACAATACACATCTGAGCATGCTCGACATCACTCAAACTTTCCCAGAGAAAGTTTCTTATGTATACGACCTTTGAAGGGTTTCTTGAGCGATTCTAGTACATATGGGGGTGATTCTTTGTAAACCAGATTAGACATGTTTTTGACTGAAGAACACATCAATTTATTCTCCAATTATCACAAAAATTTCAGGTTACATAGTAAATAAAAATGTCTATCGACGCATATATTAATTAATTGGGATTATTTAAAACAAGCAATAATTTAACTAACAGAAAACAGTAAAAACTAATTAATCTTGTGTGTCCCCATGCCGCTTTTTGTTGAATTATTAGATTTTTTGCGATCTTATGAAGCAATTATATTAAAATAAGAATGTTGCATCGATATTTGAATATATGTTTCTTGATATGTTATAACTGAAATTCAAAATAATTGGATATCTTCGTAATTACATTACTTTAAAAAATGTCCCCGACGAAAATGATAATTCAACTGGCCCATCTTGTTCAAGCATAATTTCAATGTAAGCACAAAATATTTGCATAATGAATACCGACTCTTGATTGGTCGCGTCAGTCAGTAGCCAGCTATCGAACACTTGCACGTTCAAGTGTTATATTTTGTTAAAAAATACGACTGAAAGTTGTTATTTGGGAGTTTGTCACGCATGTCGCATAATTAATCTGTATTCTTTCATGGATTGCGGGTTTTTAGTTATGTTTTGAAACTTAACCAAGGTCTGTCATAATGTTGTCTATTCATGTTAATTACACCTTTCATTCTATCACTTCATAAATAAAGGTGCAGGGTTCGATTAACTATAACTTTCTAATTTGTCTGGCTCCCATTAGTCTGGTTTTATCTGGCTCTTATGCCCAGATGAATTTGACCGGGCCAGATAAATTAGGATTAATTAAAAATAACAACAATAATCTCAACTTATGACCAGTTTTTTAACGTTTTTATGAGCTTTAATGAAAAAGAATTTTTAGGTGCAAGGGGGTCCACTAAGATCTTGGGCCCCAGGCCAACTTCACCTGCAAGCCGGTGCACCTGCTGAAGAACGGACGAGGCTCTGGCGCTGGCTTTCCCTTCGGGGTTGGAGGTTGGCAATTGCCCCCGGAAAGGCCAAAAAATGGCTGACGTACTCTGCAGGCAGAGAGTGGCCGTGGCGTTCCTGCAGGAGACTCGTTGGGGTGGCAGTAGCTCCATGCACATTGGGGACGGCTACCAGCTGATGTACACAGGTGCACCTGATTCGCGGTGCTCTCCCGGACGTTGCGACTTATGGTCGTGAGGGTGCTTATCAATGGAATTGTAACCCACCTGATAAGTGCCTACGCGCCACAGGCTAGGCGTAGCGAAGCCGAAAAGATCGTTCTGGGACCAATTCGGGGAAGTGCAGGCTTCGTGGCATCCCGCTGTCGCAGGGAATCGTCCTGGGTGGTGACCTGAACGGTCATGTGGGTGGCGGGTGTGAGGAGTTTGAGCGTGTCCATGGTGGTTTTCGATACGGTAGTCGCAAGTTGCAACCCTATGCGACTGTCGTTCATACCATCGTGAACACGTACTTCAAAAAGAAATCCGAACATCTTAACACCTACTCGTACAAGAGCGGAGGGCGCTCTACCCAGGTAGATTTCCTACTTAATAGGAGGCACAGGATCAGCTAGGTGGCCAACTGCAAGGTTACACCCGGGGCGACTCTCACTAGCCAACACCGTCTCCTTGTCATGGACCTCCGCGTGAAACCTAAAGGCAAACGTGCTGAGCGTGCCCAACGCAGAATTAAGTGTTGGCTGTTTGATCAAGTCAAGTTACAAAGTCTCGTCTCAGCCATCAATGACAAGTACGCTGATGCTGTAGACGAATCAGTACAGGTTTGCTGGGACAGGATTCAGGCAGCTATTCTTGAAGCGGGGAGGGCGGCGCTCGGTATGTCTATGGGTGGACGAAAGTGTGACAGGGACACTTGTTGGTGGAACGACACAGTCCAGAAAGAGATTAGGGCGAAGAAAGCCCTCTTTAAAAAGTAGCAAGCGTCCAAATCTTCCGAAGACCGCGATGCGTACAAAGATGATTCACCCCAAGGAGAGCCGTAGCCAGGGCTAAACGAGACCACTTGCAACGGCTATATACCAAAGTTCAAAGTTCAAGTTCAAAGTTTAAAGTTCAAAGTTCAAAGTTCAAAGTTCAAAGTTCAAAGTTCAATGTTCCTTTATTTGTTGAATATGGTACAAAAATGTTGTTTACATTATAGTGGAATCGTCTGAGGGGCAAAAGTTGGCCGCGGCAATCTGTTGTACGAGAAAGTCGCGGTGAAGGAGAGATGGCGCCCATCTACCACGAGCTGCTTAATAAGCAGCATATAGAGGTGCAGCCACCAGACCTCCCTCCGAATCAAGGACTAGTGCCACCGATAACGCCTGCAGAATTCGAGACTGCCATTCGCCGCATGAAGAACCGGAAAGCTGTAGGACCCGACGAAGTCGCTATCGAGGCTTGGAAGGCAAAGGGTGCCCATGGTGTAAGCATTCTAGCAAATCTCTATAACCGCGTACCCGGTGAGATCCCAAGCCAGTGGAGGCTGAGCATTATCACACCAATCTTCAAAGGCAAGGAATCGGTGCAGGAGAGTGGCAGTTACTGCAGATAACCGACTCCCGGATCCGACAGGAAAGTACACTCTCGGGTTGTCAGTACGGGTTTCGTCCCAGGCACGGAACCATGGACCCGGTGTTCGCCCTAAGGATTGTGGCGGGGAAACACAGGTCGAAGAACACGCCTCTGCACTGCCTATTCTTAGACATACAGAAGGCCTTCGACTGTGTTCCTCGCGCGGTGATTTGATGGGCATTGCGGGCCAAGGGAGTCCCAGAAACTTACATTGACACCATCCGAGACATTCCGGTTCTGTGGTTCGGACTGCTGTTGGTGACTCCAAAGCCTTCCCCATCACCGTCGGGGTACACCAAGGATCCGTCCTTAGTCCTTACCTGTTCAGCGTAGTATTATACGTTTTGTTGGACAGCATCAGAAACTCGCATGAGCAGCTCCCGTGGTTGCTCATATATGCTGATGATATTGCGCTGATGGACCTCCATCAGTGCATTATCATCAGCATACATACAGCAGCTCCTGTCCACGTGGACAGGAGCAGATAAAATGCAATAATGCATAATCGCGGATAAAATGCAAGAGAGCATCCTTCGCTGGTGCGGCCACGTCTTGCGGGAACCGCCAGGCTACGTGGGTAACAAATGCCTAGCAATGGCGCGGATGGTGCCCCCGCCGAGTCCAGGTAAAAGGGGTAGGCCCAAGAAGTCCTGGCTTGATGCCATGGAGGGTGACATGCGTGCAAATGGTCTCACTGCCATTGACGCCTAAGATCGTGCGAAGTGGAGGAGGAAGAGCTGGAAGGCGGACCCTGAGCTCCGAGGTCATCTTGGCCACGGATGCAATCAGGAAAATACGTCTTTATGCAGATGGTGATGATGATTGCCAGATATTTTATAGTAAAGTTGATTGAAGATAATATGTTGTTCTCATTTATCTGCATGCTTCTAATTAATATGGTGCAAAAGCCCATTCATCTGCCTTGGTCATCATTAATCTGGTTGACCAATTTATCAGCACAGTCTATATCCTAAACTACTGGGTACAAATCAGTGCCTTCGAAATATGATATAACATATAATGATCTGGTCACGATTTTATGTGAGTTAAAGTCTAAAAGTGAAAAAAAAATTGAGCCATATCAATGAGGCAAATACACTCGGTTTCAAAGAAACACCCATGGAGCATTGAATTAGGTTGGGCTAGATGCCACATATTACGCTTTAAACAGTGGCTTCTATATTTATCTATGTATTACTATTAGAGCTGCTCGGAAGAAAAAAAAAAGGTGTCGCGAAAGACCACTTGACCTGCAACAATGCGCGATATTACAAAAGTATTACACGTTCGTGAACTTATTTATGTATGTTCCTGCATCCTGTTCCAAATTCGAATCTCAAATTCATTCTCACCACACCCACGAACCGCTACAAAAAGTTGCGAAAGCAATAATAAAAGCGTGGAAAGTCTCATCAGCTTAGAGTAATACGACTACAATATGGGATTCATGGCATTGGATGGTTTCTTCAGGGTCGGCAGCGCGAGTGTGACGCCCCAGGTGTTGCATACATCCATAGGCCACGGTGACCGCTTCCCATCAGGTGGGCCATGTGCTTGTCTGCCACCTAAGTGGTATAAAAAAAAAGTATACAATGATGAGCTTGGCTTATAGTTAGAATAGAATACTCTAAGCTAAGCCAAGCTCATCAGTTTGGCGATATGCTACGGCGCGCGGCGCTACGCAGAGATAGCTGGCGGTTCTAGCCTACCCTAAATCTGTGGTACGGTGTGGAGTATCGTGGAGGGCTCTCTGCATAAAGGTCGATATACAAATCTCATACATACATCGGAAGCTGTACTTGAGACAATGTCAAAGTTATTGGCCTGTTAGCTTCACCTTATTGTAAAGAGACTACACATTTTTGCCCAACTGCTGTGAAGCCAAAAAAGATTGGTTATGTGGTTGCGTTTGTATGTGTGTGTGTCCGTTCCTATATTCTTTCAGAACAGTCATAACTAAACGACTGCACTGATTTTGATGAATGATAATGGTGATTTGATGAATGTTAGATTTTTCTTTATTGTACACCAATGGCTTCATTGCGTCACTCAACTCACTCTCTCGGTAGGATAAACAATTGTGGTTTTGTTTGTTTCTAGAGATGGATTATGTATGTAAGGTTTTCCAAGCGAATACTGTATGATATTCTTCAAGAAGGGAATTAGAATGTTCCTACAGGGTTGGCAGTACGAGGTGTTGCACACATCCATAGGCCACAGTAACCACTTCCTATCAGGTCAGCCGTCCTGTCTACCGCTCAAGTGGTATACAAAAATGTAGACAGACACATAACTACCACGAATAAGAATTGTTCGGTCTCAGTTGTTCAGACGTGAAAGCACAAACTCATTAAATATTCATTAGAACCGGCAAAGATATCTTATTTTATACTTGTCGTGTCCTCCACTCGACAGTAAGCTTGGGTGGAGTCCAAAAAATATTACCGCCATTTCAGATACTTAGCAACAATTTTAAAATTGCGGTCTTTAGATTGACAGCTTTGATGTATACTTTCGAGCCCGAGTCGAGAAGAAGAAGCCGAAGGAGTAACTGCCGTCTGACCCCCTACCCCGAGAGGGAAGCCTGTGTCTGCAGGGGTCGGCCTTACGATCGAGAGGTTCTGGACTCGAAGTCTATCCATTACCTTAAAAACGTGAATCCCTTCTAAAATAATTTAGTTTAACTGGAGAGCTTAGTTGGAATATTTACTAGTAAGAACTTCGGCTGTACTCTTTTAAAAAGAATCACCTTCAGAAATATTATATACAAACTAAACAATATCAGAGGTTCAATTCTCATAACAAAAATCTGTTCCAAATTCATTCTCGGACGAATCTCTCAATTGTCAAAACCTATCAATATTAAACCTTGGAAATTGTATTACAAGAATACTGTTTATTGACCGATATTAGACCGAAATTGAATTTTGAACAGATTTTTGTCACGAAAAGATGCCACAGGACTACGCCCTCCTAATGTCCGTAGTAATGATCTTTGTTATGTTCCAGGGATCGTGCTGTGTATACTAATGCGGGCGGCACAAAAGCGGCAGCGACGGCTCGCATTCCACTGCCCTATTCACGGGGACTTCTACCCATTGAGTCCTCAGAACAGCAGGAAATATACCCGTAAGTATTGGACGCAGTAGAATCCGTTTATTATGACTCTTTATATTGGCCAATCGCTTATTATGACGTAATCGCAGATCGATGTTCGATTTTCATATAAAATTATTTATAACTCTATTCTTGACTTTGGATCGATGCACATTATCGTCATCGGTAAGAAAAAGAATCCTTTGGTATCATCCCTAAGAAATGCCAATTGCCAATCCGTAGTTTCCGACAGTACTGATAAATACCAAAGTATCCATTTCCTCTTTCCTCGCCAATCGATCGATTTTGCTCTCTATCTTAGCGTTTTTATCGGCTGTCTCGGAAGCGTTCCACTCAGAGCCCAGGGACCGCAGACTTCTTCTCCTGGTTTGTCTTACTGCCATCTAACTTCCCAACCCCGGGAGGGAAACCTGCTCCAGAGCATCATTCGTCAATTAGTAGGTGTACGCGAGGGATGAGCTTTCCTCCCATGGTTGAGGTATCAGACGGTCGTTTCTGCCGTAAATAAACTAATGATGGAGTAAGAATGGGAACCCGGGCTCCACACATTTGACGTTTTGTAAGTGCCATATTAATGGTCTATATGTATAGAATAAAATGATGATGATAACTTTAACTGATGCAACTAGGGTTGACTCTCGCTTATCATCATAAAACAAATAAATTATAGTTTAGTCTACCTGTTCATCTATCTATGAAGATGGAAAAGAAAGTAATTAAGATGGACGATGACCTTTTAATCAAGCTACATTACAGTACCTAATAAAGCTAAATGGTCGTAACTCGAGGCGGCTGGATAAAATTTAATTAGTTTTCTCTTGAAATGTCGCTGCGATTCGATGACCCGTAATCGCTTTCAGCAGTTCGTCCATGAACCTCTCGGACCTCGTTCATGGGGTTCAATTTTATGGCTTTCTTTCACACGATCATTATAAATACAGCATCCTAACAAAATGCATCGCAAAAAACATCATGAAAAACGCGTTTTGTGTGATGTAATGTCAATATTGTTCTTTAAACTGTCAATGTGTGGGTTGTATGTGTATATGTCAACTCATAACGAAGTATTAGCCATTTTTACGACATGTTGTAATGCCACTTGCTGCGTCTAGGTATAGAGTTTGATGTGATTTCACACAAAAACTACCCAACGGATCTGGATGAAATTTGGCACATAGATGAATTATAAGTAGTCTAGATTCAGTAGATTCAGACATAGGCTATATTTATTTCTGTGGGTCACGGCAATGGGATTAACATTAGATAGTAGGTATAGTCCATAAACCAGTTGAACTCTTTCAACAGGTCCAAGGGAACGAGGTTTTATAACTTTCTGTATATAGGCCCTACGACTGATTAGTTTATATTGTCGTCAGGAATCCTTACTTGTAAACAATGCTGTATCTTTTATGATACTGTTTGGCAGACATTTTCATACAGTTTTGGGCACGTATCGCGCATTAGGTAGGTACATCAATCATTTACATTTTTATTTAGGACAATAAAATTCACCTTCGTCACCTTGATAAGCGTCATCGTACGACAATGTTGGTACAGTCAACGAAAAAGTAGTTTAGCAATAGTAATTCATTGACTACCTAAACTCTTTAAACATCGGACAAAATAACGTAATATTTAGATTGAATATTATGTATGTTTAATATAGCTGTTGAGTGGTATCTTCAATTTGTCCCAACTACATTAGCGCCAACGCGCTAATGTAGTTGGGACAGAGAGTCTCAGTAATAGGAAATACGTTTTTTCCTTTTGGTGCGGAACCCTAATAACTAATATACATTACATAACTTTTTTCGTTGAGACAAAATACGTTATTCATTTGTTTAAAAGTACAGTGACCAATATTGGTTAACCCCTCCAATTAAGCTAAAATGCTTGTATTGGCAGTGACTTCACGTCAGTGTCGGTAGTGGTAGCCAGTGCCAGTGGCCTCTCGACGCGCCTTCCGGACGGGTTGAAGTCTTTTTTCGTTAAACTGTACATCGACATTTTTGTTTATATTAGGATGTATAACATAACCTCATGAAATATTCAAATAGTGAACCAAAAAAATATCAAAATGCTAAACACGAACAAACTTCGTCGTGAGCTAAAGTTAGCCGCTCTCTAAAAACACGAAAGATCATGTTGTATTGTTCAATAGCGTTCCATTTTTATTTAAAAAAAAGTTCGATTCGTTCCGGAAATCCGGTTGAGGTCGTTGTCAGGGTCACTCGACAGCTACAGTTAGAAAAAGTTAATTGTCACTTCCGATTCTTCATATTAACTGTAGGTAACCTTTTTTAACACGCTTTTTTTATAACTATGTAAACAAATATTGAAAATCTATCTTTATCTGAACTGCACCATTTACGGCCGTTCCCAATAACCTATCTATCGCCAGATTTTAGAAAGGATAAAACGTCATCAATCTCAGTCAATCTCTATGGTAACGCAATTCATAGTAGCAAAATAACAATATGATTTGACAAAGGAACTATCTCTACCTTTACCTTTATCTGTAGATATGTTATTGGGAACGGCCGTTAATTAAGCATGGGCTTCAGCTTGAGCATGGTGCAGTCCCCTCATCAAATTATTTTTACCATACTTACCTTATCTTAGGTGAATAATTTTGGTAATTCTAAAGTTTCCTCTCTCTCTTCACAGGCAGTCCGTCTGGCATGTTGCGCTGGATGCGCAGCTGGCTGGGCCTGGTGGAGGAGGGCGAAGCGGCACGCTGCCCACGTTCCGCGGAGCCCGCCTCGCCAGCCCGAGCTGACGCTCCGTGTCCCCCACCTTTACCTTTCCTGGTACCTTCGGATTCCGTTGTGTAAGTATTATTATTATGGTTATAGGATAGGTTCTACAGTAAATTATGCAAAACTTAAAACTTAGTTTTTATATTAGTCCGAAGTTTCTTAGCATAAAATTGCAGTAGGCCAGCGCGGCGGTTGACTCTATTGAACCGTTGAATCTCTTGGGTCAGTGTATGATGAATTGTAGTTGTTTTGATACAATCTAGATATTTCATATACTGTCCATCGTCCACAGGTTAAAAGTTTATAATAATGACCTACTGTTGTGGAAATATTAGGTGGATAAGTTATGTAAGTATCTAACTATCGTAACCTTATTATAATTATGATTGTGTATTTATTACAGAGGTATGGCGTCAGTACTCGGAGCTCCTCTGAGTCCAGAGCAAACGTTCGGATCGATCAAGTCCCTCGCGATATCGCGGGAGGTAGCAAGCTTCCCTCTTTCACGCTCGCCGACACCGCCACCAATGAGGTAATTAAAAAATATGTAATTTCGAATATGCATCGATAGCTTAGTGGTTATGGAGTCGTCCTTACATTTCGAGTGGTCCCGGATTCGAATCCGGGCCATTACAATACCGACGCTGAGGGGTTAACGGGAATACCTACTTTAAAAAAGCATTTTCTGTTAGTTATAACATTCTATATGGAACACTAGTTGAACACAGCGGAATTCATCTAGCGGTTTCGCTGTTCTGGTTTCGCGGCGGAGGTGTGCTACAGGCGTTTATTATAAATTCAACTTTTACGGGAGTGACTGCCTTTTGACTTCTAACTCCGAGAGGAGAGCCTTCTCCATGCCCTCATCTGTCAATTAGCAGGTGTATCTAACGGCTTGCAAGAGAAGTCATCTTGGGCCTTGACTATCGACATAATATTGTTCTATGAATATTCAAAATAACGTTCAATTTTTGTTCCACAGCTGTCCACCATTCATCAAAGAGGAGCAAAAAGGTCTCGAGGACATTCCGAATGCCGTGATCATTCGTCCAGACTTCGACTGCGGCTCTCCGACATGCAATTACCGCATAGTAGAGTGTAAACTGACCACGACAGACGAAATAAATCGCAGTGGCACAGTCCACACAGTACCCACACACACCAGTGCACACAGACCACAGACAACACAGACCTAACTCCGTTTCTATAACGATACCGGACGAAGGGAAGGGTTAACATTGTCTTTTAAATTAGATAATTTTTTAATTAATGTTGTTCAAAGTGAGTTAGAACGCTGTATTCGAAATATTTGGCGTAATTTTGTCGACCGCATTGGGCGTGTTGTGGCGAAATATTAAACAGTGTTGACACTGTAATTTTTTAGATCTCCTTCATAATTATTTATTATTAATCAAGTTTTAAAATTAGAACAAGATTTTTTTTTAATAAAATCTATTAGCAATATTTCAGAAGTCCGAGGAAGAATACAATTAAATTGCGTAAAAATGCTTACAAGGTTGCAACACTGACCTAAGTTAAGTTCAGATCAGATATTATTTTAGAGAGCCACGATATGCCTGACATGGCCGTACCATAAACGATGTACATAACTTTTATTTAAGGATTCACATAATAATACATTGTTTTGACATCTGCTCAAAAGATCACAATTTGTCTTCCGCTACTGCTCATATGATTAGACACTCAAAATAAATTCCGCAAAATGTTTTCTAATAAAAATGTCGAATATTAAACTAGCAGTTCAGTATGTTATAGTCTGCCGCTTATAATACAAACCAGTATGAAAGATGAAAGCATTTAATATAGTGAACCTTTGACCAGGGTTGGACTGCCTACTAGCCATATGGTCAAGATGGTATTTCACTGGCCGCAACCCTATCTTTCTCTTTGCTGACGACCTTCAAGTAAAATTGTTCATAAAACATACTTATTGTGAGAGAAATAGAATTGAAATGTGCAGAGTCATCCGGGTGCTTCGTGCTCAGTCCGACCGTGCTTGACAACCCTTGATTGATGGGATATTGTTTGTAGGTTTCAGCTCTCGGTATAATACTGTTTTAAATTGTAGATGGGAATAGGTAAATAAATTCTCGCTGTAAATAAAAGCATAGAAATTACAGACTTATCACGAAATAGGAAACCTTTCTCAATGATAATTATGTGTTGCCTGTCTTCATTTAAAAAAACTACTAAATGTACAGCTACCCTCAAAAATAGTTTATCACATAGAATGTGTGATTCACGAATCAACTTAGGTCTGAAACTTTTCATAAAACAATATATCAAAATTATTTATATAGTGCTTTATTTTAGAGTAAAGATCGTTTTTTTTTTTAGTTTTCAGTAACCACTGAAATCGACTTTATCATTACTGAACTGCAAGTCTAGCCTTTACAAGACGTTGCTATCACAGCAAAAATTTCACTGCGTTTACTTCTTATGCAGTTTTTCATAATGCAATATTTATTATCTGTACACACATAGAATTAAATTGACCTTCTATCGTGAATCAATTATAGTTATCTTGGCGTGTAAGTTGAGCAATTTGTCCTGAGGTTTTAATAAATTAGGTACACATTATACTTTTAGCAATACAATGCGCCAAATAGAATTGTAATGAGAGATTGGAAAATATCAATGTGAAATGTTCTTGTGAGTGGTTTAGATAATACCTATCGGTTCCATTATTTAGAAAGGATGATTTATTTCATAAAGCATGTTCAATGTACAGGTTTTATTTACATGGAATATGAATAATAGTAAAACAATAGTTTCATACAAGGAAACTGTAGATATCTATGTGTACTTACTACAAATAAATTATTATGAGTATTTACGTGCATGAAAGAAATATACAAAGTACCTATCCCCTGGGGATAACATTGCGTGTCTGAAAGAGAAAAATTTAAGAATTGAATGTCTTCTTAATGTTTTTTTGATGGTCAAACACAATAATTGGCTTTAAGTTGACCACTTAACTAGCATTAGTCAGGAATTCCATGTCAATTATGTCAATTTAAATTCGACGTGAAGTCAAGGATAAAACTTTAATTGTATCATAATCTGTTTGTCCTCTAGTACACGTAGAATCTATTGATTCCTTTAGGTACACCTTAATCTTTTATGAAGTCTGCACTAGTTCAAGGGTGGTGCTTCATTTATTCACACTCAAGTATTGCTGCATTTCATACCAAATCTAGTTTATAGGCACATATTTAGGCTATGAATCTGTATCATCTCATGATTTGTGTTTAAAATTTATTGTAAGATTAAGTATGGTACTTTGAATGGTTTGTTCAGCGTGTATTTGTCGGCTGTAACTATGAGCGCGGAGAACAACGTAAGTCTCATTCTCGAGATGAATAAAAAAATGGTAAATGATGTAAATGAATCTTCATGTGTATGGTCGAGTCAAGGAGGACCAATGTGGTTATCAAAAGACTTCAAATTAACGGATAACTTTGAGCGTTCAAAGTTACCCGCGCTTGTAGTGGTAACTTTAACCTTTATCACGTATGTAAGGCAATAGTGTTTAACGTCAACGCTCATTGTGTCGGCATTCTAGTCTTATCGTACTATCTATATATTTTGTTGGTGTAACAAATATACCTACTCATATACGCGGTAGAAGAAATGTATTGGCTCAGTAGGATTACCGTTCCTTATATTATATTTGTAGGAATTTGTCCATTAATTTGTTTACACGTAATATTAGTATAAGTATAATTATTATGTAAGAGTACATACAAAAACACATGCCCTAGATTGTAGTTCCGATTGTGATATTTTTTAATTTTTAACATTCTTTTATCTATTGTAGAACAGCAGACACCTCGGTGCAGAACAGTTTTAAATTATGTACCTTTATACAATATTGTGTTACAGAGAACTACAGATAGAATCTAAAACAAAAATGAATTGTATACAATAGTTTTGCGTATAATCTAGTGTACATATTGCATATTGTTTAAAATATATATTTATATTTCGGTGTTCATATTCATTGTTTTGGTGTATGAGCCAAAAGGAAGATGCCAAATTACACACGTTAATCACGTCCATCTTTGTGTGATCATTTGATTTCACATTCAAATAACATTGTGCTCAGTAAAAGACAATTTTGTAGGAAGCAAGGATGTAGATAAAAGTTGTAGTCCACGTATATTATTTAGTAAACTAATGGTACGTACGACGTTAAGTATGTTATCACTTGTAAGTTTTGTGATGGAGGCATTTATTGGCCAATTTATTCGAAATTATATGGAGCGTAATTTTTTATAATCCGTAGTTAAGTGCCACGCCTAAATAATCTAATAATATTATATACTTAAATTAAGCTTATTTAATATTGTTATAGATATAAGAATTAAATGAAAATACAAATTTGAGTTAAATATGAGTTGATTTCTTTTGAATGCCTTCTTTATATGACCCTACCTACTACCTACCCTACGGGTAAGGCGTCCTTTCCGCCTGAAATGTGCGCTACATTGCTTTGGTTGCGTTTTTTATCCACCACTCATATTCATTGGTCCACATTATGTTATCTGTGACATAGCATAGCACTGGTGGAAAGGTGTTCAGCTGTGCAATTCTCTAAGCACACAGCGTTGAGTTTAGCGTTGCTACAACCTTGATAAAGATTGTCATTGGTCGGGCTGGGTGATGTCACTGGAAATCGACCAATGACAATCTATACCAAGGCTTTCGTAACGTTGTGCTAGAGAATTTTTAATACTTGTAAGAAGTTTCATATCACATCGTACTCAAGTCATTAAGCTACATAGCATAGTGGAAATATTTATATCGTTTCATAGCTTAGCTTTTACGTTTTCGTAGTCTGCATAGCACATCTTCGGTGGAAAGGCAGCCTAACTGTACCACGCAACTGGAGCTTATGGTAAAATGGTAAAGTCGAAATGAAACCGAACAAGATGAGTAGCCAAACTTGTCTACCCTAAGCTCCCAGGTGTACTGTCCACGGAATCGAAGACGACTAATCTTTTTTACATTCTCCTGATCCAGATCGATTCTTAAGAGCATCTCTAGCGAGGGTGGAAAACTTGCCGCATCAACAGGGTCGTGACATGCTGCATTCGCACCCATTTAACCTCTAAATGTACTAAGTACTAGCATACTTAGCACTTCTTTAAGTTGCACCAACTGAATGCTTACCACCAATAAATATCTATGATGTGGTTGGTTATATATCTTACAAAGGAAGCCAAACTGGGGTAAACCTCACAGAACATACTATAAACTCAACACTCTTTGGTACATAATATACTGAACTTCATTGTATGAAAATTTAAAGCAAATTAGTATGCTAACTATTCAAACTGATTAAGAATGGAAAAAGCAATTTCCTCAGGCTGGACTTGGACCCGTGAACAGTACCTTTAAGAGGAAATGCTCTAACCACTGAGCTACCGAGCCTCACCTGAAACTTTACAAATTCTCCTATACCACTGTCATGACTCATGAGTCATGAGGCGCCGATAGATAGCGGTAGGTACACAGTAGTACCATTAATGGTACTAATCAATGGTACAGTTGGGAAAGAGGGGCTGAAACTTCATTAAAGATGATGATGTAGGTTTTACAAAAATGCCAAATCAGAAGCATTCACAACCGGTACACTTGCTTGAAATATTATTTATATCAATACTCTTTGGTACATACACTGAACTTCATTGTATGAAAATTTAAAGCAAATTAGTAGGTATGCTAATTATTCAAACCGATTAAGAATGGAAAAAGTAATTTACTCAGGTGGGACTTGGACCCGTGAACAGTACCTTTAAGGGGGAATGGTCTAACCACTGAGCTACCGAGCCTCACCTGAAACTTTCCAAATTCTCCTATACCACTGTCATGAGGTGCCGATAGATAGCGGTACATGGCTGAAACTTCATTAAAGATGATGATGTACCTAGATTTTATAAAAATGCCAAATCAGAAGCATTCACTACTGGTGCACTTGCTTGAAATAGTATTTATATAGACAGTAAGCGAAGGAAGTTCGTGAAGCGTGGAAGAACAGAAACAGATGGCACACTGTTGTATTGCTTAAATCGGAGATAGAAAGGAGTAAGCAACTCTAACTCAGACATACTCCTAGATGTGATTGATGAAATAATCACTTAGCCGAACTACAAAGACTTGTCCATAGATTGATATCATAGAAAGCCCTGTAAATAATAATTATAATAAAATTATATACAAAACTTGACAAAGATATCCTTTATAAACTCGACTGTATCTACTAAAATAGTAGTAAAGTATTGAAATGGGCAACACCTGTTGCAACGTGCAACGTTGTATTGCCAGATACTATTATGTTTTGAAAAATTATTAAACTTAAGTATACTTATTTAAAAATAAATTTACACACCCTCCGAAGTCCGAAGACATAATAACAATAATTAACCATAAATCTTCTTTTTAGTTATCTATGCATAAGAAAAAAGAAAATGTTGTGGCGTGTTGAAATAATATTTTAAAACTTTTTTGAAACTTGATTTAATACTTTAAAACAACAATGTATGTATTGATAATTGATATGTTTAAGTAAATAAATTAATTTAAAACTGTGTAGATGGCTGACTATAATAAAAATACTTTGGAACTTTTTTCATACTGGCAGTTGCACTTCCTTTGTTACATGGAAATGCAGCAAATGTCGGCCATCTTGAACCAAATTTCATTATGGCATGTGTCTTTCCAAATATCAAGTGATAGCAAATATAGCAATTGAATAAATAATTAAAAGTCACCATAAAAAATTTGCATATTTATAAATTAGTTTCAGTTTATTTTTAAATGGTTTTACATCAATTAAAAAATTAAAAAGATCTCCAATAAAACAAATCAGCTGTTATCCGTCAATCGATGTCAACAAAATTACATAATTTTGTTTAGAAAAACAGTGCAGCCTCCGTTTTTGAGTGTCATTTTGAAATTACAAAACATGAAGATTCGATGAAATGTTTCAAGGGACAAATTGAATAAGTAAATGTGTACCTAACGGCTCGCAACATTCGCGACTTTGTGATTTTTGTATAATGTAATCCAATATCAATAATTTTAGTTATGGATCCAAACATTATAATTGAGTGCGGTGGATTTTATTTCATTCATAATTTTGACTCTGGAAATCTTGGTCATGTAAAACGAGTGCCTACGGAGTTAATAGGTGAGCGGGAATCTCTATAATTGCCATGAAATTGCGAAGTCCTAGGCTTGTTACAATGTCGTGAATAGTTGCCAAATCCATGCCCTTTTGACGGACGGCTGGCTCGTAACAGACTGAAATTGCCTGAAATGAATTTAAATATTGTAATCTAATATACCATGGCACTTTTCCACACTATATTAGATTAGAATGTATAGATCTATTAGTCAATATTTACTTGACACAGATAAGGTACCCTAACTCTAACAGCACTGTAAATATAGATATCGCGCTGAATGAAGATATAATGTACAACTGGTTTTAAATATTCCCAAAATAACCAGCAATATCTTGAAGGGGACCTTTATCATTGACTTTTATAAATGACCTGTTGTTTCAGAGATAAAAATGTATTAATTGCCAAGATTCTTATAAAAACCAACACACTTTCTCTTTTTATACTTTTCACGAATCAGTCTAATTAGAAGACAATAATAACAAATCAGAATGCCTCGCAAACAATTATTATTCTTATTAGATTTTTCTAAAGTGTATGTTAGTTCAACACTGTTTTATTGCAAATACTTAAATTGGAATAGTATTTTAGTCTGTCTATGTACATAACGGGACAGATATAAGTAATGGAATTAGCTATTTGATGTAATAGGGATAACGACAAGTTCGTCCGATTCTGCCCACTACTGCTTAATACCATAGCTTTTGCTGAAAAAATATGCCTTGTAAAATAAATTATTATCAACTAAACTGAAACTACAACTTTTCATAATTATTATTTCCCAAAATAAGTCAAAATATAAACAATCTTATTAAATTTTAAATCAATCTTATTAAGCATTGTACACATGAAAACTAAATGTGGTTTGAGATAAATGCAATATTCTCTTGCACTCCATACATTTGCACTACATGCTATTGGCCTGTGATGCCACTACATGATACAATTTTGTTTTGGATGGTCAAATATCTTTAAAACTATTTTGCTTTGTATTTGTGATAATTTTTTATAATTACAAATAAAAAAATATGTCACAACCCTATTATGTTAATCATTCTGCAATATTGTGTAAAGCCTAGTTTTTTATGTTCACAAATCAAGTTCAGTATTTGCATCACAAATGGATTGTTTCACAGCACTCAAACTGAGTATGTGTTGTCTATGTTTTTATTCTTTTAGCTCCGAGCTTGAATTCAAAGGGGAATGCTGCGGAGACTCCCGACTATGAGTTCAACTTGTGGACCCGGCCAGACTGTGCTGGCACTGAATTTGAAAATGGCAATCGCACCTGGTTTTATTTTGGGGTGCAAGCAAGTGAACCGAATACACAGGTAAAAACAATTACAATTTAGACTCAAAAAGAGTCTAAATTGATTAGCAGAAAATTTAACATTTTCTATATACAATTGGTGGGATGAAAAAGAAAGGTAGTAATATTATCATCCTCACTGATACATGAAACATCTTTCCATTGATGTACTAGCTTTAAAAAAAAACTAGCGGTTGCCCACGTCCACATCTATGCCCAGGTGGAATTAAAGTATCAAAACTTAGTAACAACCTGGGAATCATCATATTCCACTCTTATCACATGAAAGAGGGCTCAGAACTAATTTTTGATAGCAAAAGTATGAATCAATCTTCCAAAAATGTTATTTAACAGGTACGGCTGAACTTGATAAATTTAAACAAGCAAGGCAAGATGTACAACCAAGGCATGGCACCTGTCACCAGGACACTGCCAGGCAAGCCTCAGTGGGAGAGAATAAGGGATCGTCCTATACATACAGTAAGTTTATACTACATGATATAGAATTTAGCCAATTAGAAGGGGCGATTTGGAATAAAACTTTTGTTTGTGCAATAAAAAATTTAATAACAAATCTTCCATCCAGTTCTAACATTTGGTTGACAAAATATTATGTTGGATGAAAAAAAACATATTTCCGCTAAATGTGGATATCAGAGTGTAGGTAAACATGCAATAAAAAAAAATATTTATTTTAAATCCATTGCGTGACACTTGGGACATAATATATTGGCGGGAAATGTCATATCTCTAGAATTAGATGTCTTGTAGAGCGTAGTGTATTACACTAAACATTTTATTCTAGACGGACGACAACACCTTCACACTGAGCTTCAGGTACCGCACATCAGAGAACTTGAAGGCCACAACATTCTTTGCTTTCACGTACCCATTCTCGTTCGCCGAGTTACAGATAGCTCTCAACTCTATAGACCTGAAAATGCTGCCACTGCCCAAAAAACCACAGTCGCCAGATGAAATTTATTATTACAGAGAGTGTCTCATTTACTCTCTAGAAGGTAATTATCTTTTAATCTTATCTTACATGATAGTCAGTTCCTTACACACCAACCATATTACTACATAATGCCTGTACACGCATAAAACATTAGATGGTGTAAACGCATAAATCTGGTAACACTGAATTGCATTTTACCGTGCTGCTATCCAATTCTATTATTCTGAACCATCATTTACTAGAGTGAGAAAGAGAGTGAACTAACTGATAAAGCACTCTAAAGTGCTGCATATTTTAGTGAACACAAGCACTTTTTTTTAGCCATTTTGGCATGATTAAGTAAAGAACAGCCACATACGATTTCGTATTAATAGTGAACAGGTAAGTATTCTATTTATAGACTTTATACTGTGTATGTTTTGACAATGTCAAAAACTCCCGCCAAACCTAAAGAAAGATGATATTCAGATTTGAATTATAAAGAAAAAAACACGTTTGTCTTTGAACAGGAAGACGAGTGGATTTATTAACGATTACTTCCCACCACGGCATCACGACAGAACGTGAGGAAAGACTAAAGAACTTGTTCCCCGATAACCAGGACCGGCCGTTCAAGTTCCTGAATAAAAAAGTTAGTCTGTTTATATCTCTGTAAATCTTAGGCCGCCATGTTTGTACAAAAAAATATGGCGGTCTTAAAATTATGATGAATTTTTATACTAGAACAACATTATGTACCAAAACTTGCTCCCAAACTAAGCTGATGCCTAAAAAAGCGTTGGTAGCTTAGTGGTTCAGGTCTGCCTAACGATCGAGATGTGTCAGGTTCGAATCATGGCATTCGTGACCGTTACACTACCGACGTGAACGGGCTCCTAACACAATCATGCTTAAGTTGTGGAATGAACTCCCTGTTGTGGTTTTCTCCAAACTACTGCAATATGGAGTTCTTCAAGAAGGGTATTAGGTTTCTTCAGGGTCGGCAGCACGAGTCTAACTCCCATGGTTTTGCATACCTACGTCCATAGGTCACGGTAACCACTTTCCATCAGGTGGGCCGTGTGCTTGTCTGCCACCTTTTAAGACATGATATTACATAGCACCATCTAAACCCAAAGTAAGCCTAGCTTGTAGTATAGATTCTTCATACTGGAAACACCAATACCAACATTTTTGCATTTTGACAACAGTGCAGAATGACGTCTTTCTCCATTATTTCATACAAGTTGGCCCAAGTCATGTACCCAATTGTTCTACTCAAATATCGTAAAGGTGTAATTTGATGCAGATTTTACATAATGTAGTGAAAAAAAAAAATATGTTAGAGGAAAACCGTGTTTGACATTTGAGAGAAAGAGATTATATTGGTACTGAATGGTAAACAGATGTTTTATTGTACCTCGGGACATTATCTTGCACCTAAAATATACTCAAAATGGGCTTTATACGCGCAGACGCGTTTCTTGGCTGTCTCTTGAGGATAGTACGGGGTGCTATTGCGGTGGACGAGCTCATATGCATATTACAAAACAATCTGCGAGCACCAGGACCTTGTTTGTCTCGCGACTTAGGTTCAAGATATGTGAATTGACCCTAACCTACGGCTCCACACTCTTAGTGCGTGTGTTCTTTATAAATTTGAAAGAAAGTACTAATATAATCTTTTTACAGGTAATCTTTGTATCAGCCAGAGTACATCCAGGCGAGACCCCCTCAAGCTTCGTATTCAACGGGTTCCTCAACCTCCTGTTAACCCAAAGTGACCCCATCGCGTTACAACTGCGGAGGCTGTACGTGTTCAAAATGGTTCCGTTTCTGAACCCGGACGGTGTCGCCAGGGGTCATTATAGAACGGACACTAGAGGGGTTAACTTGAACAGGGTGTATTTGAACCCTTCACTAACCCTGCATCCGACGGTTTATGCGTCAAGAGCGTTGATTAGGTGAGTTGACACTTAGTTTTTAATATTCATATCACGTTGGGTGAATGAGTCCACCTCCTATAGTGTTGTCGTCCAGAAGTTTGACTATTAGTAGAACAGTCTTTTCAACTTTAATAAAATACTATTTTAATAATATTGCATGAGCTTGAGCATGACATATTACACAGCGCCATCTAGATCCAAATCAGACATAACTAACATGTAATAAAGGTTCTCTAGAGTATGGATATACATAGCTCAAAACACAAACCAATGCAAATAAGTATTTGCATTGACCAGGAATGTAACACGCAACCGCTAACGCAGCAGTGTAACGCTCTACCGCTAAGCCTAACAGGTAGTTTGTTTATCCGAAAGATACACTAGTATTAGCCTGAAATATTATTGACATCATACTTTCTGTAAATATGACTGCAACTATACATTTTTATATCTTTGTTCTAGTGTCGTCAGAGAAATTTACTATTTAGTGTTGTGTTGTGCAAGTTACTTTAAAGCAGTCTCTTGCAGGTACTACCACTACGGCCATGAAAAGGAGGACCTGTTTGAGGACACTAAGAGTTTCACTTCGCGCAGTATTCAAAACATTTGCGATGGTGCCGAGGTACCCTATTATAATAAATCATAAATTGCCTATTAGATGGACAATGACCATTTACCTGAAATGACCACTTGGCTGAAATGACCACTTGGCTGAAATAACCACTTGGCTGAAATTACCACTTTCTTAAAATGTCGCCCTAAAGACAAAAAAAAACGAGAAGAGTCGTATTGTACCCTAATTACATACTCAGGCCCTATTTCCCACAATATTCGTACAAACGTCCAGTTTTATTTTGGTTTTTGTGGGAGCGATTGCTATCTCACCACCTGCGACCCAAAAGATTTTATTACAAACTACAGTGTAATATTACAATTATAATAGGACTAGTTTTCGCCAGCGGCTCCGCCCGCGTGGATGGCGGTTAACGCGACCAAACATATCCTATGTCCTTTCTCAAGGTCTAACTAATCTACCCCTATACCAAATGTCATCAAAATCGGTTCAGTGGTTTAGGCGTGCAAGCGTAACAGACAGAGTTACTTTCGCATTTATAATATTAGTATGGATATGGATATGGATTCATTTAAATTCTAAATTACCTACTGGCATTAGTGTCGCAAAAATTATCTCCCTGTTATGATTTTGCCTGAACGACTACAATATGAGATTCTTCAAAAAGGGTATCAAAAGGTTCTTACCTTCTTACTTATTGCACACGTCCAAAAGCCATGGTAACCACTTCCCCTCATGTGAGTCGTGTGCTTGCGTGCCACCCGTATGACATAAAAATGTACTTGAGTTATTAACTTGAACTCCATTGATAAATAATTTTAACCACAGGTTATCGAGCCTAAAAAGAAAAAGGAGCCCGCCACGTCTCCGTACAAGAGCACCGAGGTGTTCAGGCGGGAGAAGCCCGTCAAGACGTATGCCACTAAGTCTTCCACCACGATCAAACCACCAGCCTCGTCCACTACAGAGAGCAGCAGCAGGAAGGAGATAAAACCCCTCAGCGGAGAAGCTGCACATTTGGCTGAACAGGTTTGTTGACAATTAGTTATTTACTAGTTTGATCCTACAACTCATCTGCTCATAGTCAGAAGACTGATCGCACTATACATTCTTGGGAAAAAAACTAGCTGATCCTTGCGGCTCCGCCCGCGTGGAATTTTAATCCTGTCTCGCAAGTCATGGGAATCTATCTCGAGCATAAAAGCAGCCTGTGTTATTACAGATTATAAGCTATCTCTGTGCCAAATGTCAGCCAGATCCATTAGTTAGCTACTAAAGCGTCATTGAATAACAAACATTCAAAAATCTTTACAAATTTTTATATACATAATATTAGTAGGTTAGAATTTAATGCGTGGATGACTTACAGATTTCTCATCATCTTAGAACTTACTCCGTCTGCTTTAGACTTGGTTTATACGACTTTTATAGGAGCCACTGCCGTCGCGTACTATGGCGCTCTTTGAGGAATGTGTCACACATGAATTAATATATTTTTTCGTCACTGTTTTTTAAGAAAATCAAGTTTTTATACCTTCTTGCCTAGAGCACAGCAGAGTAGGTTAAATTTTCAATGATATTGAGGTTTTAATACATGTCTGACTACCGTCCTATCAGAAACATTCAGGTGAATAAAATAGAAATTGTTTACAATACATCAGACATTTGTATTATCAAAAAGCTACAAAAGAAAGCACCGCTTTGATTACTGCAGCTTGTTTCTGCGAACATTTGGTTCAATATAAACAATTAACCTATTTCTTTTCGTAAACTATTGCCTGACATAAACCATTCCTGCAAATTGCAAATGATATATTGTGAATTGCCGTCAAACCAAGGTTGGTTTTTTCTTTTGTTTGATACCACTAAGGGTAACAATTGCCCAAGCCAAAAAATTTTTGAAAATAACAACCGCCATATTTGATTTTTTTATATAGCCAGTGTCATTTGGGATGATGTAAGGATTCTATCAACACAACATACATCTGCAACATACAACAACATAATCTGTATTTAAAAAAAAACGATGGTATAACATACTGAAAAAACCTAACACTTCTTTTTGTGTAAAGTTACGAACGGAAGAAAATCGTAGTAACATAGTGTCCCACAGTACTGTAGTACTCGTAACAATATCGGTCATGGCCATTCAGATCGTCCTTGGCATCGCATGACTTAATATATTTACATAAATTCACACACCCCCTGTATAAATACCACAGTTCCAAAAAGTTTTGCCAACAGTCATTATGTGCATAAATTCAAAATTTTCAACATTTTAGGTAAGTCTTTTATCACTATTGTATAAAAGTGATGTTAATGTGTTTGTTGCGTGAGCGCGTCCCATCTATAATTATTTTGAAAACAAAGTCGATTGTATCCAATTTAAGTGGTACCAAGAACCAAGCCAACTGTTTATTGTCATAAATCAAAGATGAATATACAAAATTAAGGTTAACGACAGAAAATTGCAACCTCTTCGTTTCTATAAGTGATAAAAACCGTAATTGATTATTATCGTACTAGTCCCGATACCATCATTAGAGCGCTGGCTGATCGGTGGGACTCCCCGATCCTGGGGCGGTGGATAGAATTGCATGCAATAAAGTCTGAGTGTCTGACACCGTCCCCGGTTGGAGATGGTCCAACCATCAACCAATAAACTATTTGACTTAAATTTAATTTTATTACTTATTAACATTAGAGTTATTTACTAAGAAATCAATGGAAGAAAAAAATATATACGGTTATTGCACAATTTAGCAGATATTACAAAATTTACAAACAACCTTTAACGGCATTTCGGTGTCAACTGGACCATTAGCCGTTCAACCTGTGGCCATGTGGGCTCATTTGACCACGGCCAGAATGTTTTCTTTGGCCCAGTTGACACCACTTTTGTGGTCGACTCGACCTATGATAGATTCACCCCGCTACTCAGCTATATTGTTGGCAGACCCTGAGCTTCAAATTCATCTTGGCCTCGGATACAATCAGGAAAATACGTCTCCATGACGATGATGATGATGATTTAACTGTATTTTCAATTGGCTTGACCCATCCACAACATTAAGATACATATATCAATAAATCATGTATTTAGAATTAATATATTTCATGTTTCATTTATTATTTGATGAACAGTTTTAGAGCCGAAATTTTTAACCGCAAAATTGATAATTGAACGTTCTATCTAAATATCGGCCTTTTTATAATTAATTTTACGTCTACTAATCCGTATATCTGCGTACCTTATCGATATAATATGAAATAAAGTCAGCGATGCGTTGCTAATCATACTAGTTAAGCCTTCAAATCTTAATCTGAATCGTTAAACAGTTATCTAGATTGTAGGTTAGGAGAGATATGATAATGTAATTAACAAGAATTAAACTATTTATGAATGAATGTAATCCTATTATGATAAATAGTTCAATACCCTGATGATGATACATTCTGGGTACCCGAACGTAGTGGTTTGGTATTTCTGAGAACACAGCAAAATTCTAACGAATTCGAACACATTTCATTGGATACTAAAGGTACGGCTGAAACACTGAAAGTACAGTCAATACAAAAAAGACTTGACAGTAAAATATTTGTAAACCTATTTTTTACATTAAAATACTTTTTTAAATAATAAGGTGATAAATAGTATATTAAAGACACTAAGGTGTATGGGTCTCACCAAGACCTTTAAAGCCAAACAACCTCACCTCCAAGATAGAGGCTCTGGTGCAGGCTTTCCTTTTGGCGAAAAGATGTTCATAATTTATAATGATTATGTGGGAAGTGATAATTTTTAATAAAAAACTAATATTATACTAGTTGACCCTGCGAACTTCGTACCGCCTAACAGTCGATTCTTTAATTTATTTTTCTCTGCGTAAGAACCATCTTCGTACCTATTTCAAAGAAAATTCAAAAAAAAGAATCAGCGAAATCAGTTCAGCTGCTCTCGACATTTGCGCTTAGCAAGACATTCAGAGATTCATGTTTATATTTATAAAAATTAACTTGTCAACAGGTATGCGACATGAAACTACAAGAAATGCCGTCACAACTAAGCGAAGTCTCATCCAAATCGAACGACAACACCGAGGAATCGAACACGCCGTCTTTACTTAACGACAGTATCTTACGGGCGTGCTTGGGATCCGATGTTCACTTGAGCACCAGTGAAGAACTCAATATCCAAGGGTCCAACCCTTTGAGGCCGTTGAGGGACACATTGAAGAACAGTATAAGTTTGCTTATGGAGTCTCATTCGTCAGTTGGGGGGTAAATTTTACCTTTTTTATTTTAAAACATGTTACACGCGCCATCTAGACCCAAATTAAGTAGAGCCTTTCATATGGGTCCGAAAATGCGGATTTTTCGAATAAATATGTACCTACATACTAGCTAAAGCCCGTGATTTCAACCGCGCGGAATTCTGTTCCCGTTCCCGTGACCGATGGTGTTATTGAATTGACGAAACTTTTTCGGTCGGTCATATCATAACAATTTACCATTTGGGTAACATTGGCACTTTTCTTATGGTTTATTGTAATGGAACTTAAAGACACTGCTCTTGTATCAATAATTTGTTCTTCTGATGTTCTAGCGACAGCCTAACTGGCACCAACGAAGCCCGACAATCTAAGATGCAGATGGGTTGGTGCTCAGAATGTCGTCAAGCGGTATCCAAATTGGAAGATACCATGCCAGGGATAACAAGCATGGTGCCAGGATATAATGTATCGTTGGTATGTGTTTTCTACGGTTTACTTAGATTACAGTAAGAAATAGTATTGTATGATGATAAATACAATTTGAGTTGTTTTATTTAATTTACTTACAAAAGTTTATGGGAAACGTTTTTTTCTATTTCTGTCATTTTTATTAGTCATACTTTAAGTCCCATAGAGTCTTTAACTCCCATATGAAATAGGATCGATTGGCACAAAACAATTTTCTTCGTGACGATTTTCCCAAAATCTGTGAATGCAGTTCAAAATATCCTAAAAAGTCGTTAAGTCTCCTAAGAACCTTTCGCTGTAACTATAACTGTAAAAGTACCTGTCCTTACTGCTCTATCTCAAATACACCCGGTATATACGTACACGAGTACTGCGTATATCCTGATTCCTGATATCAACTTCTTCCATGCCCAGAATCGATCCGACACGCTCACGTACCACTCCATTGACGAGTACAGAGAACATCAGAAACAACAATTTGACGAAGCAAGTTTGAAAAAGGAGCAAGAAGTAATTATTTTACTTGGTGTAGATCTTTGTAGACATGTTCGTACTAGAGGGTTTATTAAAATGGACCACTTTACTAGCAAGTGTCTTAGAAAATAGTATTACCACACAAGCTACTTACTTGCTATTAAAACACTTTTTCGAAAACTATACAAAATTCAATAAAGCCTCTTAATTTTAGACAGTAGTATTCATGTGTCACTGTTGTTAACCCTGGTATGCTAGACTCGCATCATTGAGAATTATTTTAATTCAAAGTAATCACAAATATGACATCAATGAAAAATTCACAGTACTCACACACTTAATATAAAAAATATCACACATTTGAATGAAATTTTGAAGCATTTATTATGCTAACTTATCAACTTTTCTCTAAATCGAAATCTCATACGTCTTAGATGTCAAAAAACATACAAGTTCATTGGTAGTAGACTGGTTTTTATGATATTGGGCTAGAATGCTATATGGCTAGGACAGAATAGAATGATGAATGTATGGGATTTGACGTATATGACGCGTATTTTGATGTTTATGGATACGTTGACAACTGTCATACATATAGGTCAAATCCCATACATGTATTCATCATTATATTCTACAATACGCCTGCCAACAAATTGCCACTCATCTTGCCACTTGTCTTCGTTAGATATCACCACATCCGCATAACCATGTACGCACTATAGTGTAGTGCTGTAGTGTATATGGTGTATATTAAAGTAAAAACTATAATCGCAATGTATATTTTCCACAGTTCGCCGAGCAGCCACCTCCGAAAGAAGACACGTTATACTTCTGCACCAACTGTTTCAAGAAATATATTCTAACACCAAACAATAAGGAAATCGTAAGTAATTTTCTCTTAAAAATTAATGATAATAATTTATTTATACATACTAAGTTAATAACAGGTCTTCTCGTTCTTTATTCATACCACTTTGAGTGATTTACAAATAAAAATTGTACAGTGATAGTTCTTGGGTAGATTTATCACATTACTGTCCATCCCAAGGTTGCCTGGAAGAGATCGCTTCCAGCGATAAGGCCGCCCATTGTACATTGAACTGTAACATGCTACCTACTAGTACTACTGTAAATCTATTGGTGTACAATAAAGAATTATCTATCTATCTATCTATCTACTATACAAGAAAATTTATTCATGGCGTGCCATCGGTGGTGACCTTTCGACTGTAAGTCACATTCCAACTTGACACTGGGTTCGACTCTGAAAAATTCATCATATGCTTCACTTTGTGGTCAACTCAACCGAGTCCGTGACTCGGTTGACCACTGTCTTCTGCTTTAGGGCTAAGTTACGGGGGTCAACGGAACCCGCGAGCTGAAGTTTTCCTAAAATTGGGTTGAATCAACTACTAAACAGACAGTGGTCAACTGAGCCCGTGGGTTGAGTCAACTGGTCGACTCAGCTAACTCTGACGCCATATATAATATACTTGTAGAAAAAAAATATTCTTAATATACTGTAGACCTTTTTCCTTCTCCTCGACACAGACACAAATTTAGTATTTCTTTTAGTTAGAAATTTAAAAAGAAGTTCTTTCTTTAAAACAGAAACTGCACGACCAAGCGTCAACGACGTCTGTGGCGGTGTCGGCGGGAGACAATGGCGATGTACGCGCCGAGCCCGATACACAGTCGATGTTCGGCGGCAGCACCGGCGACATGGTCGTGCCCTCTGTTAGTGTTGCCACTTACAGCTACAGTGATGACTTTTTTTTTGGAATGTTTTTGGCTTGGTTACAATAGCAGTGTTTTACCTGAAAATAAAACACATATTAAATACTTACCTTATTTGAAGCTTACTTTATGAGAGTAGCGCTTGTCGTATTTCCGGTTTCTTCTGTCTCTTTCACTCTATGTACCCTCTAAATATGTTTATCTCGCTCGCACATCCGGCTACCCCACCAGGCCTCCCGCCACTATCGCAGTCGAATGCGACAGGCGGGTTTTTGAATCATTGAGTCTCAGATCTGCACCAGGCAGAATTTAAAGCGTAAGCTTCAAATAAGGTAAGTATTTAATATGTGTTTTATTTTCAGGTAAAACACTGCTATTAAACACTTGACCGTTATTTGAAGCTTACTTTATGAGACATGTCTGTTATCGCCTGGTGGGATGACGCCAATGTGATATATAAGTATCTAAGCTCAAGTGGGCCCAAGCACAAATATATATGAGTTATTCAAAAGGCCCTTTCTATTTATAATAAAACCAAAGGATGTGCAATTTCACATTTATTTAATCAAATTACGAGATTAGATAAAGCCAAGGTACACATAATAAAACATGTTCAACAAAGGTTGCAATATTATGTTCCCACAGTAGAATTTAACAAAAAGAATATTCAAGTAGTTAATCAAATTACCACTGGTTAAATTAAATTAATTATTTATCTATTAGGAATTAACAAACTGATTTAGTTAATTGGATCAAACAGTCTAGTTATACTAGAGCTAGTGTCTGAAGACATAACCTCCTTGCAGTAGAAGCGTGCGAAGGTGTTCTGTGACCTCCAATTGCCCCTGGAGAGGATTTCGTCCAAGGGAAAATTGTCCGACCAGTTCTTGGACGCAACGGCTGACCGAAAACTTCCTGGTGAGGCCACGACGCCGGCTTCCAACAATAAGGACTTAACCCATCCCGCAATTACGGTACGAGAAGCAGCTCTTGGTTTCCCTCTTACGTTTAGAAACAGGTTGTTACAATTACTTGTACTACGCTTCTCTTCACATATAGCAATAGTACGTTTTACCCAGAATACAGGATCTAAATTTTTGTTTGTAGGATTGTAAGATAGCTTCCACCCGGACTGTCTGTATACAGCCGTGTCTGTTTTAGATCCAAAGATAGGCCATAGGATTAAATGATTATCATTATCAACCAGGTGATTAGAATCTACGGATAACAGGGTTAAGTCGTGCACTCTTCTGCCCGAACATAAAAGCAACAATGTTGCTGTATGTCTACAAGTTGCGAAGGCACTGTTCTCATTTACACAATACCCACTCAAAAATGAAGATAATTTGTCTATGTTCCAGATCGATCGCTTTATGGGTACAGGTTTTTTCAATGCAATAGATTTTAGAATATGCTTGACTAAGACGTCTGAGCTTAGTTTATCTGCATTATCAGAGTTACTTAAGGTAGAAACGACTGATTTGTGTAACAAGATAGTACTATACGCTAATCCATCTATAATACACAAATCTGCTAGAAAACGAGCTAAGTTTGGCCCTGTAGCTTCTAAAGGGCTTATCGCATGTTCCTTTGTCCACTTAAGCCATCTGTTCCATGCTGCTTTATATGTCTTTTTGGTAGATGGACGCCAGGCAGATTGTAGCAGTTGTATTTGAGCATCGTTCCATTCTGTCAAATTTTGTGACCACCCCCACAACATTTCCACACTTCCATAGTCATTTCTCGGACTTTGGGGGGTGGTACGCCGGTCACTGTGTCTATCAGGTGCAGGTGTAGATTCTCTATTGTGAACGGAGCTGCTAGCGCACGGGCTTTCAGGTCTGGCCGCCAGAACACTCGCTCCCATCTCGGAACTACGACGAGGAATACTCCGGAAGCCGAGTTGAGGTGCTCTAATACCTTCGGTATGAGGTAGGGTGGTGGAAAAACCCAAGCTAGAGGGTAATTCCAGCTGCGGGAGAAGGCATCGTGATATATCGCTTGAGAATCGCTCTGATCCAGCGTTACGTAATTCGTCACTACCTTTGCCCGCTCCGAAGCAAACAGGTCTATCATTGGTACGCCAAACCTTTTGAATATTCTCGTCGTGCACCGAGGTAAGAGATGCCACTCCGGAGGCAGCCGGTGACGGGACAAGTGATCCGCATAGCTGTTGTATTTGCCCGGCAGGTGTTGTATCTTTAAGTTGATCTGGTGGGCGCAAAGAAGATGGAAAACTTGTTTTGTTAGCTCCATCAAGGCGGGTGATCTGGTCCCCCCCTCGTTTCTTAGATATGCTACAACAGTTCTGTTGTCGCATTGTACTAAGACCGTTGACTTGGACATCTGCGACCCGTGTTGTTCCAAGGCTTTCAGTATGGCGATCATTTCTTTTTGATTGCAATGGAGGCTCTGTTCTTGGCCCGTCCAGCGTCCTGACAGTGACTGGCCATCGAATTGAACACCCCATGCGATGTTTGATGCGTCTGTGGTAAGAAAATGCGACGGCGGACTGAGATGAATCATGGAAGATCGGTGGCAATTCAGTAGCCACCACTCCAGGTTGTCTCTTACTTCTGTTGGTAGAGTGTAGCAGCTGGTAGTATTCACTTCCTGGATTTTGTTTAGGAACATCAGTGCGTCTCAAAAATTGAGCCTGCCCATGGGCACTGCGAAACTTGCAAAGTTCAGCGTCCCTACTAAGCTCTGGAGGTTTTTTAGGGTTGTTGCACCCTCTTTTAATAATTGTTGAATCTTCTCTTTTAGAGACGTTATTTTCTCGTGCGGCAAGGATCTCTCGTTCAGCCATGGATCCCATACAATGCCTAGATATATTAGACTTTTGCATGGCAATGTTACGGATTTTTGGAGATTTATTTGCCAGCCCAGGTAGCGCAACCGTTCTAGCACTATTTGAATGTGCACTCGGAGCATTTGAGGGTTTTGATGAGCCACCAAAAAATCGTCTAAATAGACCAGTACTCGAATGCCTTCCTGTCTTAACGTTTGTGCTACCCAGTTTGTCAGTGTCGCAAATACTCTGGGGGCTGTACTGAGACCAAATGGAAGACATGTCATTTGCAACAGCTTTCCTTTGTAAACGAGTCGCAGAAACCGCCTGTGCGACGGGCAAATTGGTACATTGAAGTAGGCCTGCGATAGATCTACTTTGCAAAGCCAGTCTTCTGGTTGAAGGAAATTTGCTACGCGGTAGACATTTATTAGTTTGAACGGTGGAGTGAGAACAAATTGGTTCAAACTTTTTAAGTTGAAAATTGGTCGATTGGTGCCATCGGTTTTCGGAACCAGAAACATTGTCGATAAGAAACTGGGGGACCATGCGGCCGTTTCTAGTATACACTGAGACAGCATTTGAGAGATGAGAGTTGACATCTCTTTGGACTCCCTTGTTTTGAATTGACCGCATTTGTTGGGTAAAACAAGAGGGGGTTTTTGAATGAAAGGTATGCGATAGCCTTTTATTATGTGAAGCAATGTATTTGGTGCACCCAGTTTCTGCCAACGACCGACATAATGTGTCAACTGGCCCGCCCGGAAGTAGTCAGTACCTCCTTCTCTTAGGTCCTGAATAGGAATCAGGGGCTGCGGGGCGCTTCCTGTTTTTAGCGGGCTCTTGTCTGTTGGCACGCTGACTACCTCCACGTGGACGAAAGGATCCTCGTGTAGTATTGTTGGCACTGCGAGTGTTGTGTCTGTTATAGGAACCCTGTGGGGGTCCAAAACTTTGACTGGGTCGACTATGTATGCAGCCCTGCGAGGGCTGGACAGAACATGGCCCAGTGCGAGAAGTCTGAGGCGTACCCTGCGAGGGTACTTCGCAATTCGCTGGCCCCTGCGAGGGGTTGCGTGTGACATTCTTGTTTTTATAGCCACCCGCTTTATTAGGGGGTAAGAATGTCCTTTTTACACCTCCACTTTTCTCTAAAAATGATGTAAATTTTTCGCCACTAAAGATATGTTGGCTTGAAGGTGGAATTTTGCGCAAGGACGATTTGATTAAAGGGTCTCTTGCAAAATTGATAATACCATCTCTACGCATTTGAATAGTCTCTGCCCGATGACCACAGACGAGTTGCAACATGTCGGAGGATACCTTGTGGTATTCTCCTTCAGAAAACAACTCTATGATCTTATCACGGAGTTGTTGGGCTGATATACTACCTTTTTCCCCGGCCCAGGCAATGAAATCGGTCATACTATTTTGTAAAGCCTCCCGTTGTTTCAGGATGCAAAAAGTTAATGCACCATACGCTTTATCCGCATACGCCAAGTGGCGTAAGGAATCGTAAGGTTTGACTTCCTCATTAACCTCTAATTCTGTAAAGCCGGGAGTGTGGTTATACAGCTTCTGGACTTCAGAATACCTCACCTCACTCCACTCATCCTTATCCAGGTGCTGAATGTTCTCTAAAACTTTCAGAAATTCAACTGGGGTCTTGGGCACAGTAGGTTCTTTTAGTTTGACATGAATATCGAAGTTAAAGTGAGACTCGTTTGCGAGGTCCTCGTCAATCTCTTGCTCGTACAAGGATCCAAGGTCCTCGTTAGGCAATAATGAGATCACGTCCTCGTCATCCCTATCCTGTTCCTCGCCTGGACAGCGAAAAGTTACAGCAGGTTGGGTGCTTGGGTGGACAGGACCACTATCGTAAAAATGTTTACGGAGTTCGCTAACTTCACAAGATAATTTGTGTAATAGTGCATCTTTACGGTTACGTTTGCCCCCTCTCTTTTTATGATTACGGCGATGACGGCGTTTTCTTTTACGCATCGACGCACTAGACCAAGGGTGCCCAACCCTAGGCACGCGGGCCACGAAGTGGCCCGCGGACGAATTTCGGGTGGCACGCGCAAGCCACTGCGAGAGGAGCAAAAAAAAAAGCTTGTACAAAAGCAATTGCATTAGTCGCAGTCGCAAATGCTATGCTATTTTTTCTTTTCACTCAAATCTATCGAGTATTCATCAAAATTATATTATCTCTTCATATCATAACTAAAAAGTTTGAAAATAATTTTATTTTATTTTTTTTGTATGATTTTGATTGTATTGATAGTTTGGTATTATAATAAACTTAATATTGTACTAGTGCACTTTGTTATTATACTAATTTTTGTAGTTACATTCCATATTATTGAGTTATAATTTATACGCGTAAAAATGTAGTTAAATAGGAGCTGTCACTGGCGTGGAACGGATCCGGCGGCTGGGTCTGAGGTGACTCTGTACAAAACTGAGGCCATGTTCTCTCATAGGCCTCGGCGTGCACCACCGGAGGGATCCAACCTCACAGTGGGAGACACTCTCATCGGCATCAGGCCCCAGATGACATATCTGGGGCTCGTGTTCGACGGCCCAGATATCGGGGAGCGTCTCCGAAGTCTGGCTCCCAAATTAAGATGCACAGCTAACGCTCTGGCGTGGCTGCTGTTCAACATGAGGGAGCCAGAGCAGAGCAGGAGGCAGATGCTGCGGGAATCGTACGTTCCATTGCCCTATACGGGTGTCCCGTGTGAGCGGATGCCCTGAAGTCTAGGCACGTGCACCTACCGCGTGCACAGCAAGAGACGATGGCCATCAAGGCCATCAGGGGTTACTGCACGATATCCTATGACGCGGCAAGTTTTCTTACCGGATCTCGGAGAGCGAGGCTATGGACAAACATGGCGAGTCACCGGCAATTAATCTTGACATCGCCAAAGCTTTTATAGAGTCTGCCACAAATCGCTTCTTTCCAAGCTACCAGCCTTTGGTTTGCCTCTCAGACAGTGCGACTGGGTGGTTAGCTTCCTGCAGGAGCGCCAACTTCGTAGTTCTTGCAGGTAAATGCTGGCGTGCCGCAGTGGTCTGTCTTATCACTCATTTTCTCTCTCTTCTACATATCAACGATATTCTGACCACCCGGCAGCATTCATTGCTATGCAGACGATAGCATCTTACACGGGAGTTATCACGGGCATACTGCTGCCGAGGAGTCTGATATATAGTCTGAGCGCGGGAAAAAAAAGCAGCTTCTTGTCACTGAGCTCGACCGGATCCTTAATCATATTTCCCAATAGGGCTCTGAGAACCTGGTCGAGTTCAATGCCAACAAGACACAGGCATGTGCATTTACAGCAAAGGTATCTTTTTTCCTTCCCTCTGTGGCGTGGGCACTGCCACTGCGGGACAATCTCAGTATTCTCGGTATGGATGTTCGCTGCCTACTGAACAATAAAAATTATATTGAGAGTATCATCAAAACAGCCTCGCGTAAACTTGGAGTCCTGAACAAAGTGAGATGTTTTAACACGCCGGAGCAGCGGTGTCTTCTGTCTTCTGCGTGGAATACTGCTCGCATCTCTGGGATGGCTTCGCAAAGTAATTACTTGATATACTCGACAGGTTCCAGTGTCGTGCGGTCTGCATTATTAGGAATCCTGAGATCACGAACACCCTCGAGCCTCTGCAGATGCGTAGAGTTGTGCATACTTGGCAGTATTTTAATTTTACCGTCTCTGCTATGGTGAATGTTCTAATGAGCTTTTCCAATTAATCTCACCCCATCCTTTCCTACACAGAACAACGCGTGCAGGACATAAATGTCACCCACATACGGTGCAAAATATTCGGTGACTCCTTCCTCTGCCGTACCATTAACTCCTGGAATTCCTTACCAGTTTCCCTCTTCCTACAAGTCCCGGATCCTTTAAGCGGGGCGTGAAAAAGCATCTAATGAGGCCGACAAGCTGAGTGCCACCATTGTAACACGATACTTACGTGTTTATAATGACCCTCTTTTCCGAGACTGCATCCAGCTTACCAGCAGGCGAGGTGAAGTCCAATTGACGTTATAAAAAAAGTTCTTTCGGTGCCATATCGTTACCGAAAAAAGGCGCGGGAACGGGGACACGAAGCCGAGCCGTAAAGGGCACACCGTAGTAGCGGCGATAAGACCCATCATGGGGGAAAGCTAGAGAGGCCGCCATGTAGCCTCTCTAGCCACTCCTCCATCCTGCAGGTTATCACCGGGCACGGATGCTTCGGGGTTTTTCTGCGTCGGATCCGGTAAGAGCCAACCACCGAATGCCATCGTTATAACGCGGGAGACGCCATCACCGTAGGAGTGAGAGTTCTCTCGCTTGCCATCTTGCTCACGGCAATAGTACGCTGCGCGAGCGCGTGGGCTGCCGCCCCTCCTTTTGTGAGCAAGTAATATTCCAAAAGGAGACGGCGGGGTAGGAACGGAGGGGATTCGCAGCCCGCACAGCCCGTGACGAGCGTAGGGGACGCGGGCGTCGGAGGTGCAGAACAGGCCTCTGTCCCTCATGAGCATGGGCCTGAGGGTGGTGACGGGTGGAGCCGCCTGCATCTCTCCATTCCCAGGGGCTAGATGGGGATGCGATGGTCCCAATACCCGAAGAGAGCCGGCTCGAGGGATATGGGCAAGAGATCAGCCAATTTCATCTTCCGAAACCTGGGGGGGGGGGGGGGGGGGGGGGAGGTTGTGGATGTAGTAAAAAGATGTACTGGCCCGCCAAAAATGTCCAAATCGTAAGTTTGGCCCGACAGCTAAAAAGGTTGGGCACCCTTGCACTAGACGATGAAGAGCTAGTGCTACTACTGGTATCGCTAGAGGAAGGCGAGCTGTCTTTTGCCCGTGGTACACTACTAGTGGATTCCCCGACATGTATACCTGATGGCCCCGCGACGGCCGCGACCGGGGCCAAGGTAATATTATTTGGATCGGACATCGTAATACTTACACAGTTAAGTACACTGCACAAAAATAAAATTCACGTAAAAATATGAAATAATAAAAGTCAATAAAAATCAATAAAAATGTGGGTACATCAAAAATTATTCAAGAGTAATTTATTTAAAACAGACATCAAGGTTTGATATCGACTCTATGAAAACGAACGGTAAAACCATTATATTGATGTACCCGCTGTTATAAAAGCCATACTAGATATTATAGAAAATAATCACTTACAGTACCCGAAGTAGAAGCACTTCAAGATTATTAATACTTATAAGCAGGTAGATCGTAATAAGTACTCACTAAATACACTGTAGCGATTTTAAGACATTAAAGTATTTTTAAGATAAATTACTATACTACTACAGTATGTATATAAGAAGAGACTTTATAATTACTAGTGCAACGTAGTCTAGACGAACGTCTGCACTTGACGGAAAACAAGACGCCAATGATTCAAAAACCCGCCTGTCGCATTCGACTGCGATAGTGGCGGGAGGCCTGGTGGGGTAGCCGGATGTGCGAGCGAGATAAACATATTTAGAGGGTACATAGAGTGAAAGAGACAGAAGAAACCGGAAATACGACAAGCGCTACTCTCATAAAGTAAGCTTCAAATAACGGTCAAGTGTTTAATACCTTTAAGCCATATCTTCATTTTGTATTTTATTATCTTATTTGATGGTGTTGACGATGAGTATGAGTTATGATGTTGATGATGATTGCTGCCTCAGTAAAGTGATGGAGAATTTACTAAAGGCTTCTACGGAGTTTTGGAACCAATACGAAAAGTCACAATTCACTGTAATATGTTACTTTCTTACTCTTGTGTGCGTTGTCTGAGACGGTTACGACGGTCTACAAATCCACTATTTTTACACATAAAAACTCGAACTCACACTAATTTCGGAAAATAAAATAATACCGCGATGCGTCCATCTTCGCGTTGGCGCCAAAAAACCGTGATGACATACAACCTGCGTCTAGTGTTACCAGTTATGTTTGATATGGAGTGAACCAGGTGAGTCAAAGTTTGAGCTCAGCACTCCTTTTGTTTATGTAGAAGATTTGTCACTAATAAATTACCAGTAGGTAGAGCGATAATGCCACACATCTCAACTGATCGATGGCCGACCAGTAGGCACATGCTGTAACAACATTTCGAACAATCGAACGAATTCGAAAGCTGAATCCGCGGTGATATTTCAATATCGCATATCACAGGCTAGTAGTAAGCTGAGTAAAGACAAAAACCAGTAACAAATAAATCAAAATGAATTGGTAACCGCTGATTATATTGTCAATGGTAACACTACAGCGGTAGAAACTGCCATTACAACTAAAATAATTGTAATAATGCCCTCTAGCCGCCACCCAAGCCCAAGCCAGAGAAGCCAAAATCCGCCACCATACCCCGGCCCGAGAGGCCCGCCAGGAAGAAGACGGTGACTCCGGCGCCCAACGCGGTCGCACACGCCGCCGTTGTCAAGTGTCCGTGTGCGCCCAAGGAGCCTGAATCTGGCCTCTACCTGTATATAGATCTACATGGACATGCTTCCAAGAAAGGTAGGACATTTTCAGATAATCGACCCACATTAAAATCAAAAAGAAACGTGCGACTATGGGCAGTCTTTGGGGACTGCCAATAGAAGAGAAAGTGTATCATCGTGACATCAAAATTCTGAAGTGACGTGACACTTTCGGTGACAGACCAAGCTACCTATAGATGATGACGCGAATTCCATGATTTTTGTTCATCCAAAAAGTGCTTTACGCTAAACTTACAATTAGAAACGATATATCAATAATTTTAACATTATTATGTACATTAGGTACATTATTTTACTAACCGACGCTCGAGATTTTGTTCGCATAAACTTAGATTTGGGGTCTTTTAAGTAGCCTAAGTTACGCCTTATAACATCTATCGGTTGGTAAAAGTCCCATCAAAATCGAACCAGGCTCACCGGAGATTAGCTGGAACAAGAAGACAAAGGTAGGTACGTCGACGTGTCAAAGATTTGGAATGCTCTGCCCGCACACGTGTTTTCTTCTTACAATCTCGGGTTCTTCAAGTAGGGCGTGAAAAATCATCTATCAAAGTAGGGACCACCATTTTGGTGTTCTCAGCTTCTGGAATGGTGGTATGAAGCTACGTCTGGACCTCACCCTAGCTTCATACCATCCAGCGGGAACAGTCAATAGAGGGGCTGCATATAAAAAAAAAGCAATAACTAACTGTGTACTTCTTCAACAACCGTACCTTTTCCGTTCCAGGCATCTTCATGTACGGGAACCACTTCGAAGATCTCGAGAGCTGCGTGGAGTGCATGCTGCTCCCTCGCATCATGTCACTCAACAACCTGCACTTCCACTTCTCTTCGTGTAACTTCACGGAGAGGAACATGTATCTCAAGTTAGTAATCCTACTAATATCCAAGACCCTAGTCACCCCAGACTTACGTGATTTTAGGCAAAATGAAATTATGAAGATCGGTAGTATAGCATAAACTTAGAAAGAAATGTATACTCGCTAAGCTGAAAGCGGGGCCACTGCTAGGGACTACTCAAGACTATAGTTTGGTTCTAGTTCGATGGACCAAAATTGGTTTCGTGAATTACACTTTGGTCCATCGAACCGGACCAAATAGTTAACAAGTGTGTATGTCTTACGGATTCTCGTAAGCTTTTCAAACTCATAACTACTTAAACAACATGCTCTCATTGGTTGGCAATAATCGATGATCAAGAAGCAACCAATGACTGTTCGGTACTCGAAGTGTTACGAGTTTGATAAACTTACGAGAAACGGGGAGTAAGTTTAACACAATTTTTAACAGACAACACGAATGACATACTGTTCTCTTTTTTTATATTACATGCTTAGCTATAAGATAAACGAGTAAACTTTTAATCACGTGACCCACTCACCTTAAACTTTTGTCAGACTACCCACTTTTTAATGCGGTGTATGGCTCCTCTACACGTAGATAGATTCATCCACAGATGTCATCGGCGGACGCGTCCGCCGACATGCGGACAGGGCAACTTGCTCGTCTGTAGTAGATATTTAACGTTAAATACCTACCAGAGAGGAGCAAATCACCCTATCCACACGTGGGCGGACGCGTCCGCTGTTAACATCCGCAGATGAGTCTGTCTACGTGTAGAGGACCCCTAAAAATAATGTTAAGACCGCCGTTTGTACTGCCACTTTTGTATTATTGTTTTTCTTATGTATTTTTTCATATGGTGTCCAAAATAGTAGATTGTAACAAGAGAGCAAAATACTATTTTTACAGCGAAGGCGCCACTTTGAACCACAAGCGTAGCGAAGGTTTCTAGAATAGAACCCCGAGCGCAAATTGGGAGAGGCCTATGTCCAGCAGTGGACTGCAATAGGCTAATTGATTGATTAACCACCCAATTGTTGTTGCAGAGACCGTCGAGACGGTATGTCTCGCGAAGGCTCAGGCCGCGTAGCCGTATTTAAGGCGACCGGCCTGGTTCGCTCCTACACTCTCGAGTGTAACTACAACACTGGCCGCCTCGTCAACGTGCTGCCCCCTACCGTACGAGAAGGTCCCGCGGCCGCTTTGTTAGCCAGTGCTCCTCCACCACCGAAGTACACGCCGCATATATTTGAAGAGGTAAACCCGTTTCAGGTTTGTGAGCAAAGTGACTGTTCACTTGTAGCACCGGTTTGATGTAGATGACACTGTGAGAGCTTCCCAAATTTCTGATTATGAAATTAAAACTAAAGCTAAATCAACTGAAGTGCACTCAGGTTACCATTACTCGATTAGTCATCAACCGTTAGCCTTTCAATGTTAGGACCATTTATTTAATCATACATTGACCATATAACTATGATCAGAAACGCATCAGTAAAGTATACTAACCTTAATTTTAGGGACGTAATAATATAGAATACTCTGCTACAATTTAGTCGAATAAGAAAAATGAAAATAAATTTATGTATAATAATAAGTTACTGACAGAACAGGCCGCTTGAAAGACGCGACTGCTAATGCTAAAAACAGCTGATTTCACATGGACCTATTGGAACTCCATTCAATCGCCTTCAGCAAAGAATAGTGCGTGAACAAGGGTGTTCAGATTTTAGATAAATAAGCTTTACAAAGACCAATAAAATTGAAACACGATTTCGCAAAAAAAATTAACAAACTTGTTCTGTTTAGATCAATGAAGTCCTCTCTCAGTGTTAGTTGTTGACGTTGAGTATTTTAGGTATTATAATAGCAGCATTAACCTTAAAGTTTCCATCACACGCAGCCATCCTTAGTTAGTCCTAAGCACGTTTTAGATACAGGCCTATAAGCCAACCTCACCTGCAAGCCTGCACGTGACGGACGAGGCTCTGCTACATGCTTTCCTCTCAAGGTTACTCCGGGGTAATTTTGATATTTGACATGTCGCTTGAAAAATCGGCTTGCTTTAATTTTGTAGGGCACACAACTCACCTGCAGGTAACAGACAGTCAGACAGTTACTTTCGCATTTATAATATTAGATGGATACGCAAAAAATCACTTCGTTAACCATTCGCAATTTCGCGGCAGTTCCGCGTGCCAAACTATCATTATAGAGAAAGCTAACAAATCTTAGACCGACTCACAAAGTTTTTCCCGATGTGCCAAAAGAAAACCGGGTAACTGTAGTTACATAGTTTATCGCTGCTTTGTAAAAATCGCCAGATAAATTAATATTACAGTCTGCTTTGCAGCTCTATATAAAAATATTAATCCAGTTCCTTATAAATTTATTTTCATTTACGTAAATTAGTCGTGTCACTAGTATCATAGAACATTGTAATTTAAATTATATTGTAGTAGACCTCACGATACTTACATACAAAATATACCCGTGTCCAAAGCGTTTATTCCCATCTGCCACCCCTGTGGTGGTGGTGAATAATTCTTCACTAATGGTTACGTATTAAAACATCCGACTTTGATAGATTAGGTTAGAAGGCTAAGGCGGGAGCGGTGCTACTGTATTAGCCTTCTAGGTTTTTTTTTTATAACCACCAAGAAATCACTTAATGCCATTGACCACTGGGGTGGTAAACGATACCTATTAGTGCCAACCACCACCGGTAGCAAGCATAGGGGTGGCAGATGGGAATATAGGGTTCAAAGCACCCTTTGGGCATACCGAGGCGTGAGTTGTATGTGTGCATCAAAGTAGCACAATATAAATATATTTTTAGTTATTATTGCAAGCGAGTAATGAGTTCTAACCATGACGGGTTAAAGCGTCCGTGTGCCGGGGCCTTTGTCGACTGTACATGCTGGTTCATTCAAATAGGAAGAAAAAAAGACGAATAACTATCGCTAGCCAAAGTGCCACTTTGCGTCAGTTTGTCTTGTTTATGTATACCTGGCGTAAAACGAACGCCCGTCATCGAGCACACATCATGATAGACCATAAGATAGAAAGAATATGATATACAAAGTAAAAATATACCAGTACCGGTACTATGGGGTGAATAGGGATCAATTGGTGAATAGGGATAAAATGGTCAGCTGAATTCTGTAGTTATTTTCTTTCAAGTGAAATTATGGATTAGTTCAATGTAATAATGAGCAGATTTATCAATAATATCTGGTTAGATACTTGGAATTCGGGAGAGAAATTATTAAAAAAATCTAACGACCATTTTATCCCTATTCACCCTTTGATCCCTATTCACCCCATTTTAAGGTAGTTAACAATATATAAAAAGGTCAGTAATACCTCCAGGTTGGTCGGTCACTGGGTGCGTCTATACTGGACCTTACGGGCCAGCATCCAAACTCACGCATCCCGTGCTCCGAGCATCGGAATCTATCAGCGGTTCGTGATTGGCTTCGGGCACACACGAGGACTATGAGACCGCAGGTAAATAGACATAAGGGTGATATTCGTGTGCATGTGTGATTATAACGCTTACACTCTACACTTAAGACAGAATCACAGAACCATCAATAACAGACTGCCTATGTCTCAATCTCCTTTAATCAATTATGATAAAGTCCAGCCTTATAAACCTCTTGAGACCGGAACTAACTTGCTCTTAATGATACCATGTACCCATGCTTTATTGCCACTTATAAAATATTACACAAATAAATACTTCATACAACATAGCTATACTTCATACACAACCCATCTAACAAGTATCAAAATGTAATATAAAAGAAGTTTACAAAACGTTACCATAATAAAAACTAAATATTACCGCTTTACACAATCTACTAATCATGTAAAATTTTCTGTGTTGGTAACACACCATCTTTAATTTTCAGTGTTAAACTACTAAATAACACAACAACTTGTATAGTCGCGGTAAGAATATGGTTGTGGGAGTGGGTTTGGGTGTGTTGTTTCGTTCGATCACTTAACATATACACTAGAATGTATCGCACTAAAGATAGGAATGGTATTAGTTCCATAATTGTTTGGTTATCGTCTATCTTGAATCTAAAAGGCTCATTTATTTAAATTAGAATGATTTTTGAGACCGCCAGCGCAATAATAGCCAAACCAACATTATGTCAAAAAATAGTAAATGGTTTATGACCGTCGTAAAGTGATTTTCTATAAAAGTAATCTAGCCTAACATTGATTTTTACTGCCATCATCGATGTTACTCTAGTTTGGGTCACTTGGTCATTCAATGGTGGTTAAGGTATTCTTGCGCAGACAGCCTTATTTCTTGAAGCAAGATTCAAATATAATATTTTGAGAAGGTATTTATTTTAGCACATGGGACCCAGAAAAGTTTCACACCGTTTAAAATATTTATTGAATAAAACACTTACTATTCCACTTTTTTTTCAACAAGTGCCATCGATCAACAGTATAAACAGTCATTTAAAATAATTAAATTATGATGAATTTTGCTTTAAGAAACCGAGAATGAGCATTTAACAGTATGTCAAGGTGTTGGGGCTCAGATTTCTACCTAACCGCACAAGTCAGAAACTTGATCTTAAAATTCCTGGAAACTATTACACTTTTGAAAAGTAAATTTAACAAATAATGAAAAATAAAGTCCATTGATGATGTGGTTATATCATGTACGGTTACACAGAAATACGTCGCTCAAAAGCACCTTCACATATATTTTGATAGCATACAATTGCGTGTTTTTCCAGCTAACAATGTCTCGCTTGCGACCTAAAACGTCATCGCCGAGCCGAGTGCCGCTGTACGCGCGCTCCAAGGGCAAGGTCACCGAGGAGCGCAAGGAGAACACCTACGTGGGCGCCAAGCTCGACGAGCGCAAGCGCACGCCGCCCGTGCTCGCGCCACGCTCCGGCCACGACATCATCAACATGAACATGAAGTACGCCAAGAAGAACGAACCGGTCAACACGTCTTCTCGAACGAAATACCTCAGCGAAAACGAACCCAAACCGAAGTCCTTGACCACCAAGCGAAGGAATATTCTAGCGATTCGCAAACCTAATTCGAGTAAGACGGCGGTGGGCGGCGGGGTCGTCAAGGCCAAGGTCAGCAGGCGGTCCGTGGACGACACGGAGAGCCCCCGCACCTCCCTCGTGTCCACCAAACTAAATAAACGAAACTTCTCCAGATCACTTCGTGCTTCGTCAGCCCGCGTGAGTAATAACCGCTGCAGGGCAATGGCGTCATCTTCATCCGATGACATGATAGGCGGGAACTGGGAAGACGTGGCCGGTGGTACCGTGCTGGGGGCTCAGGGCTCGAGTACCCACCCTGAGTCTTTAGGTGGGAAGCGCCGGCCGCTGCCGAGCAGTGCTTCGTCGCACCTCAAGAAGATTCGTCTGAAGACGGGCATGTAGCGCAAGCTGCGGGCTCGCGCCGCGCCCGACGCAAGGCGCTAGCGTACCTCACTCACGACCCTTAGCCGTCATCGGACCCTCCTCGTATTCACAGACATTCATTTTTAGTCATATTAAAGACTACCCTCATCATCTCTTCTTCCTTATCTGTTCAATAGTCTTTTTACCCTCTATTCTGAAACTACTGTCATAATCGTCAAATTAGCGAGGATCCCGGTTGCATTTCGAAACCAGGGGTTCCTTTTCCTACTTTTAGTCATCCATCCCGCTCGGACCAAGGTTTCAAACATATGCATGTATACTATTTTTAGGTCGTCAATACCCAGTACCTTGGACCAATACCTCCTACCGGCCATGGCGGGGAAGCGGCATGACCAGACATTTATTACCCACATTGACAGTAGCCATAAAACACTCGAAGACACATTATGTTGTAGGTAATGGTTGTGAATACGAATCAAAGACAATTTTACATAGACTATTCTTCAATTTATAAATAAATAAATTTGTTTTTGTTTGAAAGAACAAATAAACCAAGATTTGAAATTGGATCTTCTCAATATTTGTTCTAAAATATGCCCATATTCTTGAGCAACTTTGAACGTTCCGGTGACGGCTAATACGACCGCGGGTACGTCAACCTGTAGACACTCCCTATAAGCGGCACTTGTTTAACATGGTGCGCATTTTATATCATTTTGTTGTTTCATGGGCACTGGTCAACTCGTGTGCCAACTGAGTTGACCGCAATATTATGTTGAACATCTATCGTTATACTGTACGATCCATCTTCTCAGTTATTTTTTTTTTAAATATATAATTGGTAGGATATTTTCGTCTCGTTTTTTCTAGAGTCCATAATGGTGACCACTTGCCACGCGTAGAAGTTTCAACGTTTTAATTAATGGTTGTTGTAACACTAATCTTATATTTTATAGTTTATTCTTAGAAATATTTTTAATGGCATCAGAAAATATAACAATGTGAGCTAATATTGAAACTATAAAATGTTCGTTGCCGAATTATATTTTATTAATCCGTGATTTATTTCGACTGAAAAACCTAAATTCTTAAGTTTTTTAGCATAATGTTTTTATTTATAAATGTTATTTTTTTTCTTTTAAAATTTAACTCAGCTAAAGTTTTGCAATCTATATTTTAAGGATTGAAATTTTATTTATCTAAAACTGATAAAGATTTTTTATTATAAGTTTTTTATAAAGACAAAAAATATTATTGATGTTCTGTGGTGTGTTGTAAAATTCATACAACTCCTTAGAGTTGTGCTCGTGGAGCGCTAGTTTTGAATTGTGCTAATAATGTAATGTACTATTGATCTCATTTTGAAATTTAGCAGGGAGCTGATTTCAAGCGTGCTCATATCGTCTCAATCACAAGTATTTCTGTGTCCTACTCCTGACCTGGTTACGCTGTATGTTTTATGTTAGCTTTAAAAAACCCTAAAAAATGGAAACAGAAATGGTAATAGAAATAAAGTGTTTGTGTGATATATAAAAAGCTATTGAAGATATAGAGGACTTTTAGTATTGTATGTGTTATTAACATATTTCGTTTTTTTAACAATATAGGTACAAGCTCCTTGCGAGCGGACCGCTACACCTTAGTGCAATAATTGTATAATTAAAAAAGGTATCGTGGTTTTTATATACTTGTAACACAATTTTAGATACTTAAATAACATATTTCAAAATTCTAAGTTTTGTGTAAGTAATGTTTACGGTAGAAATGCATAGTGTGTATATTTTAAAACAGTAACTATTTATTTATCTGAAATATTAATATATGGTTATATAACATACAATGTTCTCACACTAAGTTGTTTTTCTTTTAAATACCTTCCTTCGTTTCGTTACACATACCACCACGGTTTACATACGCCTAACATCCCAAAGGGGTTAAGGTCAATCGCCCAAGAAAGAGCAGTGGCCGGCAGCGGCTAGAATTTGTTACTAGAAATGGTTGCGAGAATGCTCACGCAGCCTCGCGGCGCCGCGCTACCTCCTCCTTTACCTTCAAATGACTATGACCTTTTTCTCCCGTAGATAAAAATTCAAAATGCTTTGTAATAAAAAGTCGCTACCGGGCGCTGCTCTTTTAGTGGGGATTGACCCTAATTCACCGAGGCCTAAGGATCAATCCCCACCGGCCGTTGCTCGACCCTACAACCACGCTGTTTACCGTCGTAAATTATGACATTCATGGGAAGAGATGTGTAGGTCATTGTATTTTAGTGATCGTTTGGACCACGGGTTTGAGCTGCTTTCTTACAGGAAGGTGGTACCTTAGTTCCTATTTATCTTTTTTTTTTTCTTTTTTTTCCTTTCTCTATCTGCAATCAGCCCCGAAGCTATAATCAGATTTGATGGGTCCATTGTTGTGAATTTGAGATATGTATATCCTGTGATATATCATCTCGTATTTCATATATTAACCACTAGATCGTGGCCAATCGGGATGCCATATTATGTTCATACTGGTTTTATGATGCATTTGTAGATAATAAGTTTATTTTCTAGACTTAGTGATGATTGCCTGCCCAATAACCAACACATATCTCTGAACTTTTTATTTGCTTGTTCCCTTTTCATCTTTATATGGTCTTTCCAGGTTAGGCGTAATTACACGCAAATACACGCTAATTTTTGGACACATTTTTTTTCTTCTAAGTCCATGAATTCAAAAAAAGTTCCGCCAGGACAACGTTCGCCCAGCGGAATCAGTTTTTAGCGAATTTCTCCACAATGGCTGCATGCACAAATTTTTTTTTACCATACACTTTTACACGACGTCATTTACTAAATATCTGCATAATTAAAGTCTTTAAATTCAACAACATTCCGCTGCGCGAACCAGGGCCGCCGCTAGCTATGTGGGCGCCCGTGTGCAAAGTCGATTTTGCCGCCCCCTAAATAGGTCTAAGGACGCTTACACCTCCCCCCCCCCCCCCGCCGGTTGTTATATAGGACTCGAACCGACATATTTTTTCTGGCAGACCATGATAAAAAAGCGGATAATTTATGAAATTACAAAATAAGGAACAAAAATGTTTATTTTGTAAAAAAAAACAGTAAGTACAGTACATTTGCTACATGAACAGCTGTATTTTTTTGCGGGTAGGTATGTCAGATTTTTTACAGCTTCAGTAAACTATGTTGTATAAATTTCAACTTGATGCCCTCACCCAATCACGAGAAAAAAAGTGACAGACAGACAAGCAGTCAAAGAATCAAAGTATTTCGTTTAGGCACATAAAGAGCACATGAGCACATAATTTGGAAACGATTCTTTCGCTGGTTCGCTAAGTCGGTTCTACTGAGAAGATACCATTCCGTTTTTAACCTGCGGTGCAAAAATGATGCTTCGTAGCTCCCGAACGGATGAACTTTTGAAAGGTGAGTCAAATTCAAAGGCATATTCTTTATTTTTCAAAATAGTGCAACACTGTTACAGCTTTTTGACGTAAAATTCTGCTTAAAACTAAGTTTACTACCACTTCCTAGGCGCTAGTGGAGAAAAAACGGCGTAAAAAAACTCCACAGAGTGTAATCGGGAGTGATCTTAGCTATGTTTGATGAAAGGCCAAAGAGTATGATAATATATAGAAGAGTGGAAACTATGCTTATCACTAATAACAGAAACAGACAGTAAAACGAAGTTACAATAAAATAAAGACAACTAATTGTAATAACAAGAGATAATCTCGAAAAGCGCATCAACATCCGATTCGAACGATATAGAGTTAACAATGACACTTACATGACGTTACTCGGCAAATGGCGTTGTTTGTTACCCCCAAAAAACCAATCCAATGATCAGGGGCGTATTTAAAGATTTGGCGCCCCGGGCCACATGGATTGCCTCCCCATAAGTGACGTTCGCGTTCACCGTTAGCCTGCACCCAAGGGGCGGACCCAAAATAGGGGCCCGTCAGAAGTTGCTAGAGACTTTCAAGCCTGATTCGTGAGATCTCTATCTTATGGTGCGAGAGAAGTGACTCTCATCGATCTCCCCACTAACCCAGGCTCCCAATCAGAATCCCTTCAAGGGGACATATTTGCATTCCATTCCATTAAAGCGCCCTACGTAGAAGATGATATATGGCAACCAAAAATCACTTGAGTACAGCAATAGCTTGTGAAGGAGATGTTTTATGATGTTTTATGCATGTTGCCTTCGGCAACAGTAAAATCACCGCTTTTGGACTTGGCAGCACTCTAGACTCTAAAGGCACTCAGATCCCGTTTTGAAGGGCTCTTTAGCGTATGCCTCAAGTAGAGACGGATTCAGAAAATTTGAAAGACAGGAAAACTGGTCCTCTTTTGCAAAGTTACCATCCGCCTACCGGCTCATTGTATTGATCGACAAGGTGTGCAGTGTGTAGGTGTTTTAAATGAATTATTCCTCGTGAAGTGCCACATCGAGCGCCTTACAGGAGTGAGACCGAATTTGGTAGACAATCAATTTGGATATAGTCGGGAGCAACGTGGATGCCAACACGCGCTTGAGGGCCCTGGTGAAAGAAGCAGTGGCACGGCGAGTTGATGCTGGCAGTGTCTATTGTTGCCTACGTCGTTAACGCCTTGTCATGGAGCTGCATCAGAGCTGCACTCTTTCAGCACGGGCTGCCTCTCTATCCTCGCGTCATTGTCGGGGCTTACTTATCGGTGAAAGCCAGTATCTACCCAAGTAGGGCATGGTTTGGTAAGTGAGATATGTGGCGCGGTGTTCCGTTTGGCGCGGATCTGGGGCCGCTTCTGTAGAACATCGGCTAGGACTAGATGGTGACGGCCCGAAATCAAAAGCAACCAAATAAGCCACAGCCGGAGTTACCCAAGTCCTTGGACGTATTTGTGACTGGATCTGAAGTGGGCATACCTGGTTCTTTTACTTACGAACCCTTTCTGGCCAGTTGACGTGTGGGGAGCGCAGAGGCTGCTCATACACCACCTTGTAGCCCTTAAATAGACTTCGGATGCAGGTCAGCCGAAGTAACGAAAACCGAATTAGATGGAGTTTCTTAAAAGAAATGGACCCACGGTGTGAATGCGGAACTACCTCACTGTTAACTCAGGAACGCAGGAACTCATGGGTGCCTCTGAGAACGCCATCAGGGTGGTTGCACACTGGGCAAACAAAATATGACACAATACGCCGTCGACTCGTCTGCCGTCTATCTCTGGGCGCCTCAATCTTGACTCCAAAAGGTGCCCAAAGATAGACGCTCGGGGCGGCAGGTTGCGAGGGGCGGCGGAGCCGCCCCGATCGTCTATCTCTGGGTGCCTCAATCTTGACTCTAAAAGGTGCCCATAGATAGACGCTCGGGGCGGCAGGTTGCGCTGGGCGCCTCAATCTTGACTCTAAAAGGTGCCCAGAGATAGACGTTCGGGGCGGCAGGTTGCGACGGGCGGTGGAGCCGCCCCGAGCGTCTATCTCTGGACGCCTCAATCTTGACTCTAAAAGGTGCCCATAGATAGACGCTCGGGGCGGCAGGTTGCGAGGGGCGGCGGAGCCGTCCCGAGCGTCTATCTCTGGGCGCCTCAATCTTGACTCTAAAAGGTACCCAGAGATAGACGTTTGGGGCGGCAGGTTGCGAGGGGCGGCGGAGCCGCCCTGAGCGTCTTTGTCTGGGCGCCCTAATCTTGACTCAAAAAGGTGCCCAGAGATAGATACTCGGGGCGGCAGGTTGCAAGGGGCGGTGGAGCCGCCCCGAGCGTCTATCTTTGGGCGCCTCAATCTTGACTCTAAAAGGTGCCCAGAGATAGACGCTCGGGGCGGCAGGTTGCGAGGGGCGGCGGAGCCGCCCTGAGCGTCTTTATCTGGGCGCCTTAATATTGACTCTAAAAGGCCCCCTTGGCCCTAGGGTAAATACGCCCCTGGCTTCACGGAAAATATCAAGCCAAATCCGCAAAGCGGACCCTTGACTCCGAGGTGAAAACTTCGGTTGCGACTGGGAATTAACGCTAGGATGAAGAAGACTTGAGAAATTGAATAATCAAAATCAAATATACCTATTGTATAATGATATTGTTATAATTCAAGCAAAATAAATATTAAAAATATACATGTTTTCTTTAACCTATTTGTCATTAGAATATTTTACTTTAGCAAAACATCATATTACTATAGAATGTACATTTGTCGACAACAAATAAAATAGTCCACATCCCTATTTATCTACTTACTTTGTATCGAATTTCGGGCGCCTGCGATGGTTTGGTTCAACATGCAAACGCTTTAATATGTATTGCATTCTAGTTTTAAGGGATGCTAATAGATGGCGATGTTAATCATATAATAGAAACGAAATTATTTTTAATAGTATTTATGTGGAGTGTGTATACGTACAAGGGAGCGGCAAATAAAAAAGAGGGGGGGCGGCAAATCTGGGGATTTGCCGCCCCCCTGGACGTGCCGCCCGTGTGCGGTGCACCCGTTGCACCCCCGCTATCAGCGGCCCTGGCGCGAACACACACATTTTCGGATGGCTGAAAGGCCAAATGTTTGATACGACGAATTATCAGCAATGTCTTGTTACGGCTGGTCATACATGACCAGCCGTAACAAGGTTCGTTGTTCTGAAGCTCGCGATTTTTGTTTTTAGCTTTGTTTTAGGGTTTCGCCCAGTCTAGGAGCAAAAATATACTACTTTGCTGGCAGACAAGCATACGGCCCACCTGATGGGAAGTGGTCACCGTGGCCTATGGACGTATGCAACACTAGGGGCGTCACACTCGCGCTGCCGACCTTGAAGAAACCTAATGTCCTTCTTGAAGAACCCCTTATTGTAGCTTTGGAAAACCACCGCAGGGAGTTCATTCCACAGCGTCCATCTGATCGGAAATGTTTACTGTGGCCTATGTCTGCCTTTCAAATGGCCATCTAGATAATATTCGGTAAAATTTTGAGTCGTTACGCTCGCGGCTAAATATATCAAACAAATTACTTGTTTGCACTTGAAATCCCTATAACTGAACAGTTAAGAACCAGCCCCTCTAGATAAGTGACAATAAAGACATTACTCGCCAAACTCCAATTTGTTGGCTGGCGTGCTGTAGAATAGAAAGATTTTTTTTTTTTTTTTTTTTTTTTGTTCTATGGCGATCCCAATAATTCCGCCAACAACTCAGTTTTTATACTGATCAAAATAACGTGTGAAAGTACAAGTGTAAAATTATCCATACAAACAGTTAATTTGGAAAAGCGGCCAAAAGGTTTATAGTGTGTTGAAGTACCTGGAAATAGAAAGATGGATGTATAGGATTGACACATATTTTGACTTTATGACATACATTGACAATTACTGTCATGTATGTCAAATCCCATGTCCTTCATTATATTCTACAAAAAAGGAACAGTAGATAATCTTTTTTTTTCTTGTCCGAATTTGCAGCGTTCTTTGTATGACATACTACCCCCTCATATCCCTCGTCCCATCTGTATGAAATATCTCCTTTCCCTGTCCTTTACCCCTTTTGTAAAAATATTAGGTGGATTTATAACAACTAATCAATTGAAATTCTAAATTTTGGAGTGGATTTATCTGTGTTTTACCTGTATTTCTAATATTCGACCTTTGTGTTTAACAGTGTAACCTTTTATATAATTAACTACCTATTTATTTAATTATTATTCATGTATTTATTTGTGTCGTTTCTGTTTGTTTAGATATCACTGCTGGGATCGTTGCAAGACTCACCGATCATATTCTTCAGTACCGATCAAACTCCTTCGTTTATTTCTCTAACCACGGACATTGGCGGAAGTCTGGGTGAATGTCTGGGTTCGCCAATAAACCAAAAATTCATTCATTATATTCTACAAAACACCAGTCAACAAATTGCCACTGGTTTAGGGGGAAGGTAAGCATAGGATGCTAAGTGGCTCATTCAATACAGGGCAATAACAAAGTGACTTGAAAATAAAATAACCAGGTACCGTAAACTTTTTATTCAAAGTCCACAGTGATCTTAAACTAACACGTTACAGCCTGCGTCCTCGTCGACCACCCTTCCTGCGGGTGGAGTCAGATGGCACGGGTGTAACATCTTCAATGCGGCCGATCTTCATGCTGGAGCGAGCAAGGGCACGGAGAGCAGATTGGGCGCCGGGACCTGGAGTCTTGGTCTTGTTGCCACCGGTGGCACGCAGTTTAATGTGCAGGGCGGTGATGCCGAGTGTCTTGCATTTCTCAGCAACATCCTGGAATAAAAAATAGAATATTTTGTTAGGAGTTTTTTGGCTTTTTCTTTAAAATTTATGTAGCAAGTCATTTCCTTGAGTGGAATAACCCAATTAGTTAATTATCAATCTATTTTATATTTGATTACTTTCATTTACTACACACAGCTTATATTGGAGCATTGATAAGAACTTAATTTCATTAGTGAAATCCAGCCTTAATTATATCAAACTAATAGTAAAACAATATTGTGGGCAGTTGATCAGATATTTATTATGACAAATTATATATTATGAAAAATAGAAGAGAATCAAACAGCATAAAGTGTAATCAACAACAGAATATTTGCAGATAATTAACAAAAGAATGTCTTGGAGTTCATTACTACATATAACAAAAACAAGAAAAGTGCTATGCAAAGATATTAAATACTATGTTTCTGCAAAAACATTGAAGTGCATATTACATTTTACATAAGCAAGATAACAGTAATCACCCCTAGTGATCCCTGGGAGCCTGATTAACTTTTGATACACAGAAATTGTTTGAATGGAACCCAAACAACTGATATGCTGACACATAACCTCAAAAAGTAAAAATTAACTGGTGAACTGGTAAAGAATATAAACATACCTGAGCAGCCAACATAGCGGCGTAGGGTGAGGCTTCGTCACGATCAGCCTTCACCTTCATGCCACCAGTAACTCGGGCAATTGTTTCCCGGCCTGACAAGTCAGTAACGTGTACGAATGTGTCGTTGAAAGAGGCAAAAATGTGAGCAACACCAAACACTGTTTCGCCAACCAAGTGCTGTGGGCCCAGAGTAACCTGGACCTCCTCTTTTGCTACTTTGTTTTTCCTTGGTGCCATGGCTTAGCCTGAAAATAACAACACTGCTAGAATCACTTTTGTAACCTAAAATATCTGAGTAATCCACACACCGTTTGCCACAAAAAGGCAACAAGGTAACAAATATAGGTTTAAACTACTGGTATATTGTATTATTTATCAATTATTAGTTATAATTTTATCATTTTTTATTAGAAAACTTGCGGATACCTTTAGCTTTGAAAGCTGTCAAAAACTGAAAAGAAGTTTGAAGACAGATGTTGCCAGCAATTGCTTAGCTGTTAAAAAATCTACCAAATAGTGTGATATCTACTACAGACCAAAAGCTAAATGTCTATGGTAAGAACAGTGGAATTTTTCGATGAGGTCAAGAAGTTAGATTCTATAATTTACTTAGATTCTAAACATCTTGGTTAGCTATTGGGATTGAGGTTGATCCGCTTGAAATATAGAGAGCTTTATATTTTTTTTATTTGTATAAGGTCACTCAATTTCAGCAGATCAACTGGGACCAACTTTAAAATCTGGGTGAACTGGATGTCGTCGTGTCTGTCCCGCTGATGAGACAACAAAGGGAGATGTCAAATATTTGACTGGAGTAAGTACTGGACTGGACCTCCTATATGTTACTATACTCTTTGTACTGGACTGGACGTTCACAATACTGTTGTTTACTGCTACTTACCATTAATACAATGGATAAGGTTAAACAATACTAACTAGGTTATATACTAAGTCGATCCAGGTTTTTTTATAACTCCTCAACTCCTCCTATCCTATAAAGTATAAACCTACTATTTAGAAGCGCCTAAATAAAATAGTATAATGCAATTTATGGTAGAATAAAATTCTTCCATAAATTGGTGCGTTCAAAATAGCCCCTGTAAAGTTTTAGCTTTTAGAAAATAGCAAATAGGATTATTGACGAATTGACGATGTTTACTTCATTTTCTGAATAATAAAATAATTGATTCGTTCAAAAATAAACATTAAATAAAAATTTACTGGTAAGAATCCAAGTAAAAGGTATTTTTATTTGTAGTAATTTAAAATTAGTTAAACATTAAATTTGAACACATTCTTATGCCAATGTGACACAATCCGGAAGTAGCGTACGTCATTGCCAACAGATTCATATTTCCATCGCATATTCGTTGCTGAGAAAAATCGTCGGTTTTAGCGACGTAACATATTGCCAATAAGTGTGAAATATTGTGATAAACTTCCTTTTAGCATTAGTTAAACTAGTTCAATTTTAATAAGTGAGTATTATATTTGCGTGCTAGTGTAATTCAAGTTCGAAGTTTCAAGTACGCGAATGACGTTCTGTCATTTATGTTACTCAATTCAATATTGTATTCCTATTACGTTTTCGACGTCTCGACAAGTTTGGGGCATGTGCGTTGTATGTGGCGATGCGTGATGATATTCCGCTGCCAAAGCTTTAGACGTAATTGATAACACATAGATTTGCAAGTCATTACTCATCCCATACGTAGTTCTTTGTGATGAAGGTGAAGATTACCTGAAATAATTACATTTCCTACGTTCCAGATTCAAAATGTTTATCTTGGATTGGTTCACTGGTGTCCTCGGATTCCTTGGTAAGTTAACTTTTTAATTAAACTTATTGTTTTGTGACTTAATTGATACGATGTTTGAAGCTTGTATCAATAGAACAGATGACATTTTTAATCTTTGTTTAAAGTTCATTTCACTAGTTTCTTGTCAGAGAACTTTAGTCATAGAACATTTTACATAGTGATTAAGTCACAAGAAGTTAAACTCCTTAAGTAGCTCACAATATAATGCCTCTACTAGCTGTAAGATAAACTAATTAGTAATTAGGAAAATGTAAATAATGACCAACTTTATTACCATACAAATAGTATAAGTGTAAGGCTTTGAAATCTATCTTATAATGAATGATACTGCTTATACAGATAAGACATTATGGTTCTGATAATGTCATCAGATGGTAATATATTAGAATGGATTGCTTGTGCTACTGGTGTAAATAAAAAAAGTGGTGGCTCAAGACAGCAAATAAAATATCAACAGATGTTATTATTGAATGAGTTGTTTATCAGCACAATTATAGGTCTAAGTCATCAGTGACTAACATAACAATACTACTAATAAAATAAAAGTTTAAATAAGTTAGTATTTTCGTTACTGGTATACACTAAAATAGCTGGATAGGTTTCAGGTGAATTCATAACTTAGATAGCTTATATTCAGTTTTTATTGATTTAACAAATAGCATAATGTATATTGAATTTAATTCTTTATTGTTTGTTTATATTCTTTACCTTGTAGCCCCATTGAGTAAAACATTCCTGTATCCTTTTCTATTTATTTTTCTTTGGCAGTTTGTATCCTTTCCTTTCCATCTTTACTTCTCCTCCCTACATATCCTTCCTACATTTCTTTCGCCTTTAAGGCCTATTCAGTTATCCTAGATGAATTCCACTTGCATCTATTCAGATATAATAAACAGAGATATAATAAAAAAAATCAAAATGAAGAGATGGTAAAGAAATTATATTATCTAATGCACCATGCAACTCATAACGGCAGAAATAGAGTTATAGGGATCCCTCACCACTGCATGGCATGTAGTTATTGTATACAGAATGACAGTGTGTCTAGTGAAGCAATTGTAATAAAATAAAATGAACCATGAAGGTTGTAACAAATTAAGCTTGGCACACTAACCTAGTCACCTTAGCCATTCAAGCCAATATATTGTTCACAAATGAAAAGAAAAGTATCTTCACTTTTCAAGTTATGTTTGAGAAACTGTTATTGTTATGACACTTGTGTTGGTATGAATGTTTTAACTGTTGCTATCCTACTAATATTATACATTACATGTGAAAGTTTGTGAAGATATTTGGAATCTGTTATTCTGTATCTATCACATTCTAATAGCTGAATTGATCTGGCTGAAATTTAGTACAGGGATAGATTACAGTTTGGAATAACATACAGGCTTTTATTTTTTATCCCGGATATAGGTTCCCATGGTTTGTGGGAATGGGATCAAAATTCCATGCAAGTGAAGCCATGGGCAATAGCCAGTTTTATTAATACATGATTGTAGTTTTAGTAAAGTAAATTCTATTAATTTAATATCTTAAATTGAAAGCTGTCGACCTAGAAAACATTGATACTATACAAAACAAGAAGTACTTATTAGTTAATGAAGTCTACAGAAAGCTCTTGTTTGTTCATAATGATAAATAGTTGTGTATTATAATATTATACAAGCTCTGTTATGTGGTAGCTTTGAGGTATACTCAAAGTATGTTTAAATAAACACTGGTGTAAAATGTAATACCTGAAAATTATGAGTCAAGTCAATTAATCAGCTACATTTTGAGTGTTGCAAACACAAAAATATGAATACTGTGTTATTATAACTCTAATTCTATGTAACAGTGGTCAGATTGTACAGTCTATTAAAAAATAATTTTCATTTCTCCAATAGGTAACGAAAGTTTGAAGACAATTTAGCATTTATTACATAAACATTTAATTATATAAAGAAATTTCTATTATTCTATCTCCAATTTTTTTTTGTACACTTTTTAATTATGACTGTAAATAATATAAATATGTTTCTATTGAACAGGTTTGTGGAAGAAGTCAGGCAAACTTTTGTTCCTGGGCTTGGACAATGCTGGTAAAACAACACTATTGCACATGCTGAAAGATGACAAACTTGCACAGCATGTACCAACGTTACATCCCAGTAAGTATCATTTTACTGTTGACCTTGCCTGTGCTCTTGACCTCGTCTTTATCTAACAGTAAGGTCAAGGACAGTTTTCAGAAAGACTAGGTCAAGAGTGCCCATTATCTGGGAGGATTTATGAAAGTAGAACAAGCAAATGGTGTATTCCAAGATCAGGGCGAGTGGAAACGTTGTGGTCTCTGCCTTGGGCATTGGCAAAGAGACATGAACCACCTGATAAGTTTATTATGCTTCTCGGGCTCACGGAAACCGCGACTTGACGTGAAGTTGCGAATCTCAGCGTGTGATACGATACGACAATATACTTCTCGGGCTAGAATTGGATTTGAATTATACATACCATTAAAATATTTATGACTGATTATCTCCGTCAGTTATTTTATACAAATTCACACTGTTCTAGTTGTAGAAATGGCTATAAACCTTCAATTCTATTATTAACAACAGGAAAAATCCATCATGCTTATTGCAATAAATGTATAAAAACTGATTTGATTTCATTGTACTAGCTTGGTTGATGATTAAAACACTAAACACTATCTTTTTTTTTTAAATGACTATCGGAAGTGGTGATCGTCATATCTCGTCACTATGGGAAAGCTATCTTCGACCTTGGATGGATTTCATGCCACACTACTCAACTTTTTTTTTCTTTTAATGAACTGCATACCCCTCGGTTACGTCGGATTCAAACCGACCTAAACCGCACGCTATCTAGGGTCTTCAGATGTCGGGGTACATCACCCCTACCCAAATCGTCCAACAGACTCTGCATATGAATTCATCATAGCAATCTGGGCAACCACCTAACGACCTTGGATGGAACCATGTCACGACTTTCTAAATGACGTAATAGACTCATTGCATATGACATCGTCATAGGCAGTGTATTCTTATGGAACATGAAATCGTCAATCAGAGAAAGCCATCCATCGACCTTGGACACTTTAAGGCCCGTAGTCTAGAATGTCACTCAGCTGAATCTCGATTTACTTGAGGAAAGATTGTATGCACAGATTCCACAGATTTCACAGGCTGTCAGACAGATCCTACTAATATTATAAATGTGAAAGTTTGTGAGAATGGATGTGTGGATGTGTGGATGTTTGTTACTCTTTCATGCATAAACGGCTGGACCGATTTGGTTGAAATTTGGTATGTATATAGGTTATACCCTGGATTAACATATAGGCTATATATCAGCGATGAACGGGATCAGAATTCCACGCGGGCGGAGCCGCGGGCAACAGCTAGTTGTGTATAGTTCTATACAATCTGTCCTCAGGTAAATCGAGTTTGAGTTGAGCGTCATTCTAGAATACGGGCCTTCTTCCTCCTAGCGTTAATTCCCAGTCGCATCCGAAGCTTTCAGCTCGGAGTCTGGGGTCCGCTTTACCAGTCATAGCTACAGATTTGGCTAGACCTCGATATTTTCCGTGAAGCGATTGCCATCTGACCTCCACGACCCAATGTTAACATTAGGCGATATCGAAGGATCTAGAATACGGGCCTAAATGATGCAATAGACGGATTCTATATGCCATCTTTCACATCATAGCCAGTAGATATTTTAGTTACGCATGTATACTTTATTACTCTCCTCTCCAAGAACATTTTAGCTCCGTTTTTAGGCTACAGTCCGATTCAAAACAATTATTAAAACAACAATATTATATCCAAAAATCATAGTTGGCGAAATGTGGATGATAGTGATAATACACCTCTGCCTACCCCTTCGGGGATTTACTGGCGTGAGTATGTGTATGTATTATAACAATCAAGTTACATTTTAATATGTATCTTGTTGCAAATATATGTCGGTATTTCCCTGAAGGGGTAGGCTGATTTGAATGCAGTTTCGTTTTTTTTTTTAAATAAAATGAAGTCTCCTTTAAACAAAATGAGCTAACTTAAGGATTTAAGGTACTTTCCCTCCGTGTGGCATCGCCGTGGGACGCCCTGTATATGTTCACTATTGGATAAAGAACAGCCGTATCCTTAGTCGCTTTGTAGGGGGACAACTCAGACTGCTCAGAGTCGTCTAAAAATCAAAGCCAGTTATGCTTCCTAACTGTGTTTATATTTATGTAATAAACTAGTTTTGATTCGCCAAGAATAACGCTAAAAACCAGTCGGGGCACCTAACTGTATGTAATTAAATTACAAATAATTACCGAACTAGTTCTCATATACAGACCTACATCCTACATCAGACTGGACTGGACACTGAAAATTTCCATCGACTCGACGAATAAGAAGATCAAAAATAATTATTAGGAAAACCAGTCTCATTGTCTACTTGGCATAAATTTACTTTACAATAAAATGTGCGAAGTGTTTCGTAATATGTATTCACATTAATTAAAATATAAAAACCAATGATCGTATAATAAATTGAAATTAGGTAGATAATGTTATCTTGATACTATTACGAAATCGCAATGTCAAAAAGCGCTGCACTTTGAAACAACATAGTTAATTACTTATTCTAGACTTACACGTATTTTCCTTATTGCATCCGAGGCCAAGGTGAGGTGTACTCGGAGCTCAGGGTCCGCCTTCCGGCTCTTCTCCACTTCGCACGATCTTGCGCGTCCATAGTAGTGAGACCATTGGCACGCATGTCATCCTCGACGAATCAAGCCAGGACTTCTTGGGCCTATCCCTTCTACCTGGACCCGGCGGGGGCGCTATCGCCCACGTATTCTGTCGGTTTCCGTAATGAAGGCGGCTTTCTTGCATTTTATCTGCGATGTCTCAATTACTATTAATCGAATATCGAATAGTTACACATGTCATTCTGTTGGTTAGATTGTATTTAAAGTAGGTACCTTAAGTAGATAGCTTGTGCATAAAATGACACAACATATCAACCCCTGTTCTACTTGCTACACTAATGTATTGTCATATATATAATTATGTCTGTACATACATAAACTTAAATAAATAAAATGTCTAATTATCTACCATAGAACTTATCACTTGGGAAGCCTGATACTACCAGTATCCATACAATTATTCAGTATTTTAGTATCGCAGAAAATTGGCATTATCACACTGGTCCCTCCAGCCGGTTTACCAGTAGTTATTGATCTGGTTTATCAATATTTTTGCCTGATACACCTGTTTCTATTACGTGTGAAGTATACAGGAAAAGCAAGAGATATTAGGCGTACTTAAGGCATAATCGAAGCAAAATCGTATGTGTGTACGCGATCCCAGTGTAAAATCATACAGATATGTACGATTTTGATTTGATTGCCTTATGCCTTTTGCCTTTTCTGTGTAATTCACGCCAAACTCACGATACGACTGCGATTGACACTCATTGTCAAGTAGAATAATGCTCCAGTCCGGATTCGTAATCTGTTCTTTGAGGTAGATTGTTGGTCTTGATTCCTTATAATATCGTGTTCAATGACACTTTTCTTCTCCTATAGTTAGGCTTAAATATTCACGTCTCTGCCAACGTCATCTCTTCACTTACTAAGACGTTTACGAATAATTTTGAACTAGTCTTCCCTCTAAAAGTCCCCGATCTAACCGACCTAAGTTCGCGTAGTCGTCATTACCAATCTATTTCGTCCATCCTTAATATTCCTAATAGGTATAAAATGGTACAGCATGGTCTTGTACTAACTACTATTTATATCTCAAGTACTTTCAAAAGAGCGGTAATTGATGTTAAACGTACTCTACGGCCATTGGATTGCTAAACATTATGAATAGACTATAAAAGTACGTAGTATATTATATTATGTAAGTGTTCTTTTTGATAAAAAAATACGGAAATGTGTGAACTCAACAGAATAATTAGTTTTAGCAGGCAAGTCACGGATTCACTTGCATTCTTTATTGCAATAGTCTGCCGTGCTACGTCTGCGAGTACCTCTAGTTCATTAAATATTGTGACGTAAACATTTTTAAGTGCAAAATATAAGTACTTTCAGGGATTTTTATGTGTTTGTATAATATTTTATGAGAAATTCACTCGCGTATTCAACAGATGTATAACAGAGAGGAACCTTCTTTCTTATTCGTTGATGGTATGCGAGAGTATCTTATAAAAACATATCTATAAGCAGCCTCAAGCCGGTACACCTATTAGTTAAGAGATGAAGGTATAACGCAGGCTTAAATCTCGGGGCTAGGAGGCCATATGGCAGTCGCTGCAGACAAGTACAAGTACAAAAGACGAGTAAACCAAATCGTGAAGTGAGATTCAGACTCCAAATTGCAAGCTTTCTATGCATTGGCACATAACTGATGACGATACATACAAACAGTGACGGCTCTTTCCCAATAGGGTGGGCAGAGACCACAAGTTTCCACTTCCTACGATCCCGGCATACATTTACAAATGAAAACAATAATAGTTTTATTTCAAACAGTCGGTATTTTATGGCTGTCAAGCTATAGTATATTAGAGCTATCGGGATATTTACCATGTATCGTTTGGAGTTGACCCCATGATCACAGAAGAACTGGGATCCTCCGTGATCATGATACTTGCAACAGCGCCAAAATATCGGAAACTCCAAACAACATGGTAAATATCACAATAGCTATTATAGTAAAATCGGTATTTTATATTATTAGCTTTCTTTTTAGGTTTTCGTTTTAAAAATATAGTTCAAACTTTGTCCCATAGCATCGGAAGAACTCTCAATAGGCAGTATGCGCTTCACGACGTTTGATCTCGGCGGGCATCAGCAGGCGCGGCGCGTGTGGCGCGACTACTTTCCCGCGGTGGACGCCATAGTGTTCCTAGTGGACGCGTGTGACCGCGCGCGCCTGCCCGAGTCCAAGGCCGAGCTGGACTCGCTGCTGACCGACGAGACGCTCAGCAACTGCCCCGTGCTCATCCTCGGGAACAAGATCGACAAGCCCGGCGCGGCCAGTGAAGACGAACTGCGCCAGTTCTTCAACTTGTATCAACAGACTACTGGAAAGGTAAGCATTGATTTTTAAATGTTTTTTTTGTTTATACACACAATTTGTGAGTTCGATGGACCCAAGTCAACCTCTCTTGCAAGCTGGTATATCCCAAAAATTCACCCAGAATATGAGACAGAAAAACTCCGATACCGTTTGATCAATTATCATAATGTCACATCAAATGTCACAACTCAAACGAAACATAGTGATTAGATTAAGTAAACATGTTTGTGAATAGCCCAAAAAACCCGACTGAGTTTTTTGCTGAAGTCTTCTCAGGATGACTCACCGCGTTTCGACCACCGTGGTCCATTTTGATAAACATAGTTTTCTTTTTGTTGACGGTTTTTATGTACCGTTTCAAATGACGAAACAGATTTATGAGGGTGAATGGGCAAGTGTTTCAATAAGATGGAAGGCATTTTAAAGAAAGGACATGTCAAGAGTAAGCGAAGCCGGCGAGTATGTATGAAAACAATTATGAAAGTAAGAAGCGAAAGATGTATACCAGGATCGTAGCAACTGGAAAATTGTAGTCTTCGTTTACCCCAATGTGTCTCTGACTGTATGTATGTATATATATGTATATATATTATTTTTGACTGAAATCTAGTGTTGCAAGCGTTCATAAATCTCGATAACCTGTTATCTTATGCTTGTTTCCTACCTTAGTAAAAAAGGACTAACACGTTATTATCAAGTCAATTAGCATATGACGGAAGAGTAATATTTGCCATTAAAGATTGTGAAGTAAATAAAATATGCTTTGAAAATATAATGATACAGCTAGATCGAGTTTTATAAAGAGGTTTTATTCATAGCTACTTCATAAATATTAACATTATAGAGAATGGGACTTAACGCTGTTGAGTACATGAGGTAATTAAAACCACTTTAAAGTTTACTTAACTGTGCTTGGTGAAGTAAGTGCTAATACACTTCTACCTATCCTTTCCTGTGTGTAAGCGTGAGGATATAATGATAAAAAGTGTTGTTAAGTTCAAAATAGCTCGGAGGAGTTTGCAGATATAAACTGTGTGTAAAAAGAATTTTATATTTTAGATTTTTATGTTTGCTTCCGTATTGACATGCGAAGTAATAATATTGAATACAGTATCATCCTGACACTAATGAATGCTGTTCACTACGGCTCTGCAGCTGACTGACCCACTTTAATTCACTCTTATCATAACCATTTAGTGTCAGCGCCATGATTTGTTTCCTTGACTCGAGTGTTCATACACTGCGTTTTAATTATTTTACTCAACAACCCTACTATGAACGCATTTCACTAAATTCAATTAAATATCATTAGCAAAACTACACGCACAGCAGTGACGTAATCTATTCTTCTATACTATTATTATAAAGAGGTAAAGTTTGTGACGTTGTAGGGGCGTGATCTCAGGATCTACTGAACCGATTTTGAAAATTCTTTTGCCAACAGAAAGCCACATTTTATTTGTAAGTATCATCAATCATCACACTATAGTGGAGGGTCAGCAGCCGAAACGAGATCAGAAGTCAGATGCGCTAGTTGCTATTAATTTCCTGCATAGAACAGCTTAAAAGTAAATGTCAGTTCAATCAATCATGTTGCAAACATCTTCACAGTCTAGTACTGCACTCTTGATTTTATATCCGTGTATTTGAAAATGAGTACTGAAACACTTAAATACTACTGAACTTTCTCTGGTGACATGCCCAAGTACCTCACCTTAGCTTCACAGCCCCCTGCAGGGTGCTATCGTGCACTCCGATGGACTGTATATAAAAAAATGAAGTCAAGAAAAAATCTCACACAAAAAAAGAAACTCCAATCACTCCGCATTTCGATAAATACATAAATCAGAATCTATATACAGTTGGAAATTAAGCTACCGCACGATTCTATTTAAGTACGTTTGCGTAAACGTGATAACTGGATCTAAATCTGTTGTGTTTACGCAAGTTGATAAAATCTTTCGCCACAGAGCGGTAGCGGTACTTTCCTCACCTTGGCGACTTATCTGCCACTTCGTAGGTATTATTAATATTATTATATTTATTGACTACTTTATCGGACCATAAAATGTACACTCGTGTTATTTTATCTGTGAATTGTAATATTTTACATATATTTATATTATATGTAGGCGATAGTGCTATGAACTGCGTGTCATATTATTACTTTCAATATTTTTAAGACCACACAGCGCCTACAGTAAACATAGCTTTAGTAACTTTTGGCATGGGATCTAGTTCTAGAATGCGGATTTGATTTGAGTGGGAATCGAACCGCCGAAATAGCCTGACGCTCTACCAGTATGCTTCTGTAGTCGCCACGCACTTGAAGGTGGGCAAGTCCCACTACATCAGAACTTAATGACAATGTGACAGCTCTTTACAAAGCACGGTATTCTCAAACATTTATTGACAGTTATATGTGTATGAGGGTATACAGTGAGGCGTAACCGGTCAGATTGATTAATAAAATAAAGTGGAAAAGTAATGTCTTATTCAATATGATGAGGTATAGATGCTCAATACACCTCTGCATAGCTGCGAGTGTAATAAATAAGCGAATTGTATAAATTATTATCGGTCTTGACTTCCTATAAAAACCGTGATTGTAGAGTTTGTACAAATCATCGTACGTATTTAAAGTATCTCGGGCCGCAGGTCACGCATGACGCGGTGATTTTTTTATGACTCTTGATAGTAACGAGGTACGGTGTGAACGAAACAGTACAGCTGATAATGTAAAGTGTTATGTAGCAGTGGTTGTACTGGTAGTGCGTAACAAAGTTGAATCAGATCTAGATTACCTACTAGTGTCGTTAGTACTACATTCCACTGTTCTAACAGCATATTTATGATGCAAGTGAACAGCTATGTACTTTACGTTTCAAGGTTCATTATTTGTGATTTACAACGGAAATAATGCGTGGTGTGACGGCACAGTGACATTGTGTCGCGGGGTTCGATTCTCGGGAGGGCTTTTTCGAAAACCTTTTTAATAAAAGGGTGATTCCAGATATAAAATAAAATAAAAATTGTGATTGATCTAACGTCATCATTATCATGTAAATCCCTAAAGGGGGAGGCAGAGAACTATGATTTTCGATCCCACTTAATAGGAGGCGAGCCTATTGTCGCCAAGAGGGCGCTTAGTCATGGGCTGTATGTTTACTGTCGGATGAAGAACAGCCCTATCCCTTAGTCGCTTTCTACGATACCGGCTACGGATATGGCTACCGGATACGGCTCATCATCTTATTATTTTCATTACCGGTTGCATCCGAGACTCTACCTCAAAGCCAGGGGTTCGCTTACTCATTGTTCTCATTTTGATTGATATGATTTATTCTGCTTTTATGGGAGCGATTACCATCTGACCGCCCGAAAACAAACTTGGAGAGGAAAACTTACAGGTGTACCAGTTTGCAGGTGAAGTTGGCTTCTTCTTCCGTGTCAATGATCCTCTTTTTCACTATTCTATACACAATAGTCTAAAATTCTGCCATCTCGATCGCACTGTTTACGCATTACGATCGTCTTTAGTGCAGGAGGTAGGACATAAGAGACACGGAACCGGGGGTTCCGCAGTCACATGCTATTAAGACCGGGTCTCATATTCCCCACCTGCATTGATTTTGTCTCGATTGGTCGACAAGTGTACGTAGTCGATTCAGAGACCTCCATACTGGCCATAAGAGGCTGACTTGGCTCCAAAGATCATAGGGCATAGTCCAACTGTAATAATATTATGCTTTCTGAAAAAAATATCCGTCTCTTCATTCATTTTCTAGCGCCTACTATGGTATAGCAAGGACAGATCTAAATTCTAAATAGGTACCTACTTCGAGGTGGCGTGCCCAATGAATTGTGCCGCGTGCCATAGGTTCGCCATCCCTGTGAACTCATACACCTTCATTATTCTTTCAGCATTAACCACTAACAATGTCATCTTTTGTTCCAGGGTAAAGTATCGCGGTCAGAGTTACCCGGGCGGCCCCTCGAGTTGTTCATGTGCTCGGTGCTGAAGCGCCAGGGCTACGGCGAAGGCTTCCGCTGGCTCGCGCAGTACATCGACTGAACCGCGCGCCTCCTAGCGCTGCCGGCTCGCTTACACTCGCGTATGCATCTCATATAAATCTCATTACGTAGCCGCGAATAACAGATAGCATTTTCTTTTCAAATAAGATGGTTATATAGGAAAATTTGGAACGCTCAAGGCGTGATTCGGTGGCTCAGTGGTTAGAACATTCCCCGTATAAGGGACTGGTTGCGGGTTTGTATACTGCCTGAGTCGTTTCTCGTTTTCCTATCTTAACCGTTTACAAGCTGTGACGCAAATCAGTAGTGAATGGTAAAGAAAGTAAAAACACGTTTGGAAAATTCTGCCTTTTGAATATGGTTAGGTGTCTTTAATAGGGTAGCAGTGACGAAGGGTGAAATTTTTCAAAAAGTAAGCCGGTGGAAAAACACTACCTCGATCTAGTTTATCATACAACAAGCGTCCCATTAGAAAGCCGGCAAGAATCGGGTTATAAGGATTCCTCGTCGCTATATTGTAAACGTTGTACTGAAACTTGCAACAAGGTATGGTTTTATGGTGTAGTATGAAGAATATCTTATCTTATGCTACTGTAATTTACGATCAATAGTTGGGTGGATAATCAAATAAACGAGAATGATTATCTCGTAATGAATGAGCGTAATTTTTACCGCCGTTTATTTTCTCCCTATCGCGTATTCAAAATTACATGAACTGCCTGACCAAATGCCGGAATAGATCTTGTAATAATCCCTACTAATATTATAAATGTGAAAGTAACTCTGTCTGTCTGTCTGTCTGTCTGTCTGTCTGTCTGTCTCGCTTTCACGCCCAAACCACTGAACCGATTTTGATGAAATTTGGTATAGGGGTAGATTAGACCTCGAGAAAGGACATAGGCTATGTTTGGTCGCGATAACCGACATCCACGCGGGCGGAGCCGCGGGCAAAAGCTAGTAATATAATAAAATGATAAAGTTTGTACAAAATAATGTTACGATCAAGAACTTATAGTTCACAAAGGGGAGCTGACAGGAATCTTATAATACCATTCACTACTGCCAACCATATTCATAAACTGCAGGAGTGCTCAATTCCTGTATTGACTTTATTTATGTGACCTGCTGTAGGAGGTCTTGGTTTATATTTTCTCAGATATATTTTGTCTCTAGACGAAACATGTGAGACTGGAAGGGAAGGTAGGTTTTCTAACGATTTCTTAGTGTAATCTCTGAATAAATGTTCGCTATAACTAACAGTATGTTCTATTCTCAACTGTTTCTGATTTCTGATAGAAATTGCAACGCCATATTGCAACTATTTCTTGTATCTGCAGATCTATTATGAATGAAAGTACAGGAATTATCTCAACGTTATCATTCGTTTACTTTTTACACCTAATTAAACTTAATTTAAATTCTATTAGCAGATAATAAAGTATAAAATACGTATGACGTGTTATAATTACTTATATAACCTCATTTTCTAGATTTTTACTTTCTACATATAATTAAGCCATCATGTCGGGTATAGCAGCGAAACAAAATGTAATACCAGTTTCAGTTCCAATCAAAGATACATATACTTACGTCTATATCCTTCTGCCGTCAACCGGGCAGAGACCGCATTGTGTGTTTATGAATATGGTTCATAAAATCAGTCGTTTTTTCGATACTTATGTATACCAGCTGTAAATAACACTAATATTAGTGTTCAAGCTTTTGTAATCACAAACTCATTACATGTTGTAAGTTCGCGGCTACGTTTCTAAGATGTATAAAATGAATGGCGCCGTTTGTAAGCAGCCCACCACTCGCTCACTAGTAATGCTTTGTAATATATTTTGTAATTTCTCAATATTTGAGACTAGACATCAACTGAAGAATCCTTTTATTGTAAGGATCAATATCGCAATAAAAATAATTTAATGTATTATTCTGTCTTATTTTTGTTCCTAGGTTTAAGTAACTATATGGCAATCCCTTAGAGGACACCTCTGTATATTTATATTATAGTACGAGGTTTTACCGCCACTCCTGTAGAGGTGTTATTTCAAGTACTTAGTTACTGGCTATAGTAGTATTAAAGTACAAATTGTAAGTCGAGAGACAGGTGAGGCCGCCGAGCATTACTAGTTAGCGATGTACATGACGCGGTTCCAAAATATCTCGGCTCCAAATAGCGGCTGGCTGTACCGTTCAGTGATTTTTGTTAGGCTGTAAAATATTGCAACAATACTAATTTTACGTAAGTCTAAACGAACGCCGGAGGTCGCCTCCAAACATTTATTATAACTAGTTAAGAAGAGTCATAAAGAGGGAGAGAAGACCGCCTTCCCCTTTGTATGTGACGATGTGTGACAAGAGCCTTGCGCTTTTGTGATAAACAGGATAAGAGAGATTTCCTCCGTTCTCCGTCCGCGTGCGGCGACGTGGCTTTTCTCATCTAGCTATATCTATGGTTTCCTCTTCCTTTAGTTTAAACAGTATAAATTTGTGTCTATTGAAATAAGGTAACGGTGCAAAGCATGGTAATTTTGGTATCGTAAATATCATTTCATCGCCAACTATTTGGAAGATCGGGCAAGGTTTGTTGCCTTTTCTTCTACATTATATAATCATATTGTTTCATACGCTGTCTCAGTCACACTCACCTGTGAGACAATGTTTTAATTTTATTATAATATTTATTTTCTTATTCTCATTCCAACTTGAGTGATAGATTTGACTCGACTATGTATTTATATCAAACAAGCTCATTGTGTTGTATGTGTTAAAGTGACGAATGTTATATTTTTGTAAATTATTTCAATCATTTATTTTTTTCGGATTGTTTAATGAGACATTTTAAAGGAACGGCTAGTCTACATTGGTGGTAGATGATATTTGAATGAAATTATAATGTTTATTCACTTAAACAATATCTTCCATTATTGTAATTGACGATTCAGCAACACAAATAACAGTATTTCAATATTTTGTTTAGTTTCAAGCCTTGTATTCAAGCATGTATATTGTTAATCACACAAGTTATGATCAAAACTATATTCGTTTAAAGTTTTGTGGTGTATAAGGGAAGTGACGCGTTCGCTCGAATCGCCCGATGTCCGGCACTCGTACAGAGTGGCCCGTGCCATTCCGGCGGGCGCGTTGCTAGACGAGCCGTTTCCATGCATAACTCTGTTGCGATCAACATGTGCTGGGTCTCCAGTTTACTTAGACAATGTTCTTCGGTATATTATTTGCAGTTTAAGTAAAAAAAAGTTTGTAATAAAATTTATATGAAATATTTGATTTTTCATTTACTTACTCCAACCAGCCAATCGTTCGTCTCCGCTGCTTCTGCACAATAACGCATGTCCTCATACTGCACAGCAGACAGTCTCCAATTTGCAATATGCTGGGGTTGAAAGCTATCCGCCATACGCAGCACATCTACTGTAGATGTTTAAAGGCGCTAGTGCTGCGTATGGCGGATAGCTTTCAACCCCAGCATATTGCAAATTGGAGACTGTCTGCTGTGCAGTATGAGGACATGATGAGAATAACTGCTTGGCGGGAAAAAAAAAACAACCCGAAAGCTGATTACTTCGAGGCGAGCATCAATAGACTGCCACTCAGCAAAGATTGCATTGGTGATTACTTTAAATCCGCGCGACTAGGGTCGCGGGAAACAGTCAATATGGCATGTCCGCTACAAATGATGTGGTACCTACCAGCGGTTGCCTGCCGCCCGCGTGGAATTCTCCGCTAGCAATCAATGGGAATCTTCTTCAGCCAGCTTTCGAGTTAATATAGCCTACACCAGACCTCTGTCCACTAAAATACAATTAAAAGGATTCCAATCCATCAATACCTTTCCGCGATTTTCACGAGAAATGGATCTTTTAGGATATGCAAGTTTAGAAAATTCCATTATAGGTTAATCACAAATAATGTAGCTTTTTATTGGTAAAAGCTTTTTCAAAAACGATTCAGTAGATCTAAAGATTCTCTTTATAGTACTGGCATGGCGGATCAAGGTTTTCTGTTCCGCTGAGCTGAGTATTATTTCAAAACCAGGTTTGGTGTAAATAAAATTCAGTTATATACTAATTAAAATTTTAATAATAGGAAAATAATGCAATAAAAATACTAATGTATAGAATATTACTAAAGTACATAATTTTACAACTTCCAAAACATTCTCACGAAAATAATAAATTTGAGTCAACTTTAGTGCAGTATACGGGAATGCTTTACATAAACTCTATGAAGGTTCAATGAGAGCGAAGTATAACTGATTACAATAACGCATAAACACCTACTCCATGATTACAATATATTACGAACGATCATCACTGCGGCAACTTTATATTTACAAGTGTACTCAAGATATGATATTGCACATTCAACACTTAAAATTACATTGCATGAATTCATAACATTGGTAGACGGCAACCTGAGTTACTATAATTCCTTGTGCTACATACATTCATATAACATTTTCCTATATCCAGATCTCACAAGCTCCGCTATCTATAGCGCCGTACAATGCACAGACGCCAGCAAGCTACCGATTTACATGGCCACTACGTAGTGAACTTCACGCGAAATTATGTGAGGTAATATCACATTGGGGACTATCATTATAATTACATAAATAATTACACTAACTACAGTACATACGCACGTTATTTTATTCACACCCTTTGTTTGAGATGAACTACTACCTAATTATATATCTTTCGAGTAAATATTCGTAAAAAATTTCAGTACTAAATGTCATGTGTAAGATATTCGTCATCGTGTGTTAGAAAATTTGTGAATCATGTGAATAAAAGTACAGTGGTGATCACGTGCACTCATCCATACACACATACATGCTCATATGCATATAATCAGACTGCCGATTGCGGCTCGCGATAGCTCTAACCTATGTACGCTCGACAACAAGGGCAGGCACATCGTGGCGTCTTGCACCTTATTAGAAATTATATTACTACCCTGTACCAAGATTAGCGTATAGTGAAACCTATCACATGGGCCCAGATAATTTCTAATAAAGGGGAAATATACATCGCTAAATAACTTGTGCTCTATGCATACTAAATGCAGACTCGTCTATATGGTAACTTAACCTAACATGTAGTCAATGTTGAGATTTTAAACAATATATCGCAATATAGGTAGTATCTGATCTTTGATTCGACAGGACAGGGAAGAAAAGTGTGGGTTCGGCTTGTTTCAGTTTTGTAAAGCTTTCTGTGTTTTGCACAGTGCATGTCTACAGCTTGATTACTAGTTTAGAGTCCAAATTAGAACATACTAATATTATAAACGCGAAAGTAACTTTGTCTGTCTGTCCGTTACGCTTTCACGCCTAATCCACTGAACTGCTCTCGATGAAATTTGGGACCACGATGGACTAAAGCTTGAGAAAGGAAGCCTTTTATCGCGAAACAAGAGTTTAAAAAAATAGGGGATGAAAGTTCGTCATATTTGAAGATAGCCTGATGAAATTTGGCACACAGGTAGATTAGAGCTTGGGAAAATAAATATGCTATGTTCGGTCGCGATAACGGATATCTACAAGGGCGGGATCGCGGGAACAATTAGTATTTTTTAAACACAAACAGTTTAAACTACTCTATAAAGGTACCAAATTGTGAGTCTGATGTGCGACAGAGAGAACGCTCTACAAAAACCGATGTAAGTCCGACACTCAATTTTCTTCCCGACGTATCCAATCCAAAGACTGGTATTGCAACAGTGAGGTGCTGCATTTGAAACTGCGATCATTATTCATAGTAACATCGACACAAAACATTCATAAAATACGATTCAAATAATAAAATTATAAACTTACATCACTAAATACCGTAAAACGTCCACATCTAAAACATTTAAAATTCAATAACAACTTTTTATATCGATTTAATATTATTTACACAAAAAGAAAAATGTCTGATTGATTTCCACGACGGTTAAATATTATTAAAAAAATTAGTTTTACTAGCAATTCTTTTGATATTGTCTTATTCGTAGATAAATCACACGTAAGGTTCACGAGGGTGAATCGTTTAAGTCTATGATTCATTTACTTACAGTTAGTACGATCACTTTGGTACATTACAACTAGTTATATTATCATAGCCTTCCTTATGCTAAGTCAAAAATAAAAAGTGTGCTTACGTCCACATATTACTGCTATATGTTTATATGTAGACACGAGACATCTACATGTAACCACTGTTTATATATGTGGACATGAGACGTCCCCATATAACCACTATATGTTTATATGTAGACATGAGACATCTACATATAACCACAGTTTATATATGTGGACGCGAGACGTCCCCATATGACCACTATATGTTTATATGTAGAGGTGAGACATGCACATATAACCATTGTGTATATGTGGACGCGAGCACACCGACCGCGGACGTGTGCTATCTCGGTGTACTTGTGCGTCCGCGGGGCAGTTTCTGTGTTTCCTTATATAAAATTATTCTAATTCATCCATTTGCGACAGTTGGGCGCGCCGCACATGCACATTATTTTGTGAGCATCGTCTTCTATATCAAATTTGTAGTCATAAGCCAACTGAAAAATAATAATTTGACATTATTTATGCGTTTTACTTATTTAGTGTGCGCTTATGTATAGCAACACCAATAGACGGACCGACGATCATATTTCTACATTTGCAAACCGTATACTTTTCTTTTAAGGTTGATATACCCTTTATACACCTTTATAGAAGAGAAGTTATTTTATATCCTAACAACATGTCTCATTCGACAATTTGCATCAATCAATCAATCAATTACCCTATTGCAGTCCACTGTTGGACATAGGTCGGTTGAATGTTGCAAGCGTTTCAACAAGTCGTTTCTTATTTATTTAACATAGGTGTCAAAGGAGCCCCAACAATACTTTTGGAAGACAAGTCAACCACATCTGTACCTGTGGAGCGATGAACGAGGCTTCGACAAAGGTGTCCTTTTCGGGGTTGGGAGGCCAAACGACTGTCGCCAATGGACCGCAGGCGAGTGTGATGTCCCTAGCGTTGCATACGTCCATAGGCCACGGTAACCACTTTCCATCAGATGGGCCGTTGTCTGCTACCAAAGCGGTATAAAAAGAAGGCTCTGAGATGAAAGTCTCGAATGCAAGTAAGGTGTAACGTACCTCCTCCCCGCGCGCGATGCGTCGCTTGGCGAAGATGATGATGCGCAGGTGGCGGTCCACCTCCACGGTCTCGGCCACGCAGTTGGGCTGGCACGAGTGGTTGATGTAGCGCGCCAGCCCGCCCGACAGCGTGGCGTCCACCACGCGCCGCTCGTCCAGACGGAACATGTAGATGCCGCGGTTCTACCAATCACAACAATTTATACAACGTGATTTTGTAGTCGTTTCGGAGCGAAAGATTTTGGGCACAGTTTCGGTAGCGAAAGCGTCTGGAAGTATTAATTTGGCGAAAAAAAAATGTACTAAAATAATACTTTCAGACGATTTTACTAACGAACCTGTGCCCAAAATCTTTCGCTCCGAGACGACTATAAAATCACCCAGTATATCACCGGTCTATGTTATAGGAAAGTCGACTATATTGTACCACCTTTGACTAAACTCCTTGACCGATTTTCCTTGCCGAAGACCTGTGTTCGAGGTCTGAGGACTTCCATCTGATCCAAGAAAGTGTCCAGGGGAGACACTGCTCAGATATTTAGTCTATATTTTATAGGGACTTTTAAAATCAATAGACATGTAGATAGAAGTTGCATGATATGTGATACAAAAATGTAGTTTTTGTTAAAGTCTGCCACCGGTACAATTTAGCCGACGTTCTCCTACTTCTATATTGACTCTAATAAAAAAAAATCCTATTTTTACTACCGATTTGTGTTCATCACTTTTCATAATTCAGGTGTATAATTAAAATTAATGATATGTATTATGAATTCAGATGATGAGTTTTGATTTTAAGTATTAAAAAAATATGAAGAGTGATTATGATGTAAAATGGTATGAGAAACATTTTTGGGTTGCCGATAATAGGAGTTAATAGGTTATGTGAATTTATCAAATTACGTAGGGTAATTATATGACAGCTCTAATAAGAGCTCTGAGAATATGGCTTTATTTTCTAAATGATGAACTAACAAAAAACTAGAATGATTAGGTAAGTCTTTTTTTGTAAGCCCAGTGCTCCCGCGCCCACACGGAAGTAAACTTCGTGTAAGCTATTTAACCACTTTTCAAAATATTGATCATGAAAATGTAGTAAAAAATAACCTAATACGCATAGCGCGAAAATGTGAATTATTAATATATTACTGTATATACATATAATCACGCCTTCATCTCCGGAGGGTTAGGTAGAGGTGAATTAACACCCACATTTCACCAATCATTGTATTAGGTTCCACGTAAGGGGTGAGCCTATTTCCGTATTGCGGGCACTATTGATGACTCGAGTCATGCATCTAAGGCTGAGTCGTGGCTGTTTATATCTGTCTGATGTTAAACAGCCCTATCCCTTAGTCGTCTTTTACGACACCGCATGGGAAGAGATGGGATGGGCCAAATTTTACTCTACCGGGAACTACGCTTACCTTGGCTTCATATTGCTTCTCACGTATTTCTGATAATTCGGAGCGAATGATCTCTCCAATATACTCAATGACCATTGTGTGTTTCTCGAGATCACGAGCTGCGTATAGTCCGAGTCCTGAGATTTTAGATCTGAAATAAAAATGTTGAGGAATTAAAATATTATTTCGTTACGTGAATTATATACCTTACTGTTTGAAATAGCAAAGCGTATCTTTCTTTTTGCTTCATTCATTTAAGCCACAATTTCATTGGTCGTTATAAATTCTTAACATTGTCAAATATTATGTTCGCGAATACTATTCATTGATTAAATATTTTTTGAAATATTTAATAACACAATTAAGGTCCAACCCCACCAAACGGACGGCATCGGCCCGGATTTTACAATCTTTAAACAAAATTAAATCTTATTATCACAGTGTTTGAAGTTTATATTACCAAGTCACGCACAAAAGCTTGACAGCGACGTGCGGCGGCATAACGCACGTCAAGCTGTCATGCGTGACTTGGTAATATAAACTTTAAATGCTGTGATATAAGATTTATTTTGTTTAAAGATTGTAAAATCCGTTCCGATGCCGTCCGTTTGGTGGGGTTGAACCTTTACTCGACGTTGTCATTTATTTTTAGCAACCTTGGTCACGGAGAGACTGACGGTAGTCTCGAAGTGTATTATTTATCTCAAAATAGCTGAAAGCGCAAAAGTGAAGAACGGCTCGATCGAATCGACAATTTTATTTTTCTTATGTTCTCTTAGTTCTACGGAATGTTTTATGTAAAAAAAAAAAGAACAGAAGAAATATGGTCACAGGAACTGGAACTGAAAACCACGCAGGCAACGGGAACGAGAACAGAATTTAAAGGGCTATACCGCGGGCATGATCTAGTTAATTATATTTATGTAGAATGAGCTCACTGTGTCTTGAACTATTATAGTGTTGTATTTTGGATTTTTTTTTAAGTATAATTAAATGAATAACTGGATTCTGAATCGGCGCTTCGAGGTATCGACCAATGAAAATGAGCCATCATGAAGTATCATTTATATTTTTGGTATTATAATAAATACCTGTTTTCGTAATAAAATGAATCACTAAATGATAGCTGCTTCTTAGCCACGGATTTTGAACTGTAAATGATAATATAAAATATAAACTTTATAGTAACATGTTATGAGGAGAACCTTGAAGTGACTCCGAAGCTCAGCCTTGAGAGAATTTGGAGTGCACCCTTTCAGCACTACGTCGTAGTTCTTTTTTACATTTATAGTGCAATAATTGTATAGACAGTGTTATGAAAGTTTTCTTTTGATGTCTATCGTACAAATATGCGAACAGTGTAGGAGTTAGAATACTTTGCATATAATCAAAATTTTAATCCCATATTGTCATCATCATCTTCATGTAGACGCATTTTCCTAATTGCTTCCGTGGCCAAGATGACCTCGGAGCTCAGGGTCCGCCTTCCGGCTCGACTTAATCCCATATTGTATTTACTATTGTAACAAGCTTTTCCCACATCCTAAAGGTGGATTTAGACCAAACGAACATAGAGCTAGAACAAGAGCAATTTACGTAACAAAGAACAACGAACGAATGTTCTGTGACTGTTTACACTATTTAACGTAGAGGGGATAGAATGTGCATTCGTTCGTCTGATGTAAATCATCTTTAATGAGTAGTGTAGCGTGTGTGTGTCTGTGTGTCGCGTACCTGGCGAGGTAGACGTTGTTCCGCCACTCGAGCTTCATCTTCTTGTACTGCGAGCTTTTGGTGTGCACGAACTGCTTCGAGTAGGGGCAAGCGGGGTGGTCCATGGCGGGCGGTGGTGGGGGTGCCGCAGGGAGAAGTGAGCGGGCCGCGCGTCTCCACGTACATCGCGCGCGAGCCTCACTACGGGCACACCCTGATGGGTTCACCGCCAGCCCCCCCTCTAGTAGTGCCGAGCGACCAAACTTGAAGCGGTAGTCTGACAACGTCTCGATACCTGTGTATACGACATGATAGCGTCATGAAGCTGAAAGGACGCTATATGGAGCTGAAAGGACGCTATATGGAGCTGAAAGGACGCTATATGAAGCTAAAATGATGCTATATGAAGGTGAAATGACGCTATGATGCTGAATTGACGTGTGTAGGTTTTCAGTTAGAAAATGTGTTATTATACTCCGTTCGGTTAGGTATTTAACTATAGGTTAAAAATCTTGATGTTACTTTTTACACAACCACATATTGAAGAAATAAACTATGTTGTCGATTTCGATGTTTCGTCGCGTTTTATTTTAGAACTGAGCTTTTATCAAAAAAAGATTATTAAACTGAGTTTTTTAATAAAAAAGATATCAAAATACACATCAAGATATTTTACCTTTAATTAAATAAACAAAAAAAAACTCATCGAATTGAGAACCTCCTCTTTTTTGAAGTCGGTTAAAAATATAGGTAGTTTTGTTTGAGATGTGCTAGGCTACGTTGCTATGTATACGTTTGATATCCACCAGTAATATTCATTGTTCCACATAGCATAGCACTGGTGAAAAGGGGTTTAGCTAAGCAACGTTTTTATATAGAAAGAAAAAACGCTCTATGTATGCTTACATTTTGAATATTTGTAAGAAGTTTCATAGCAACTCTCATTCCCTACGCTACATAGCATAGCACAGTGGAAACGGTCAATAGCTTAGCTTTTACGTCTTCGTAGCATAGCTGCATAGCATCTCCGCTGGAAAGGCAGCCTAAAAGTTATGGTTGTGACGTAAACTCAAGAGCGAACGAGATACCTAATAAAAGAGTTTCACGACCTGCTAACGGCCTTACTATAGTAATACACACTCACCAGGTAAACTCTCCAGCACTCTGACCACAGCGGGTTCGGTCAGACCGAACAGATCCTCTCCGGTGACATAGTTGGGCCATAGCTTTAGCACACCGTCCTCGCTACGGCCTTCGCGGAGTGCCGCCACCGCGTCCAGTACCTATGGATTAATAATTGGGTTAATAGGGTAACATTACGTAAGTTAACTTTACGTAAAATAATAGAAAACCTATACAAACATACAGTGACGGCATTTTTCTCAGTGGGATAGAAAAGAACCTTAATATTATAAATACGAAAGTTACTCTGTCCGTTTCGATTTGACGCGTAAACCACTGAAGCGATTTTGATGAAATTTAGATATAGGCAAAAGAGGAACACTCCAGCATCTGAAGACGCAAGACGGCTTGCGGTGTTAGTCGGTTCGAGACCGACATGACCGCCCCGCCAGGTATCCGAGTATTCGAGGGGATTTACACACGAAAAAAAAGACAGGCAAAAAAAAGTAGGCAAGTAATAGGATGGTAATCAGTAGGCGGTAAGTGGTAGGTAGTGAAATATCACTACCTACCACTTACCTTACTTACTTACAATAGTGAGGTGGTGATATAGTAAGGTAATACTATAGTGAGGTGGTGATATAGTAAGGTAATACTATAGTGAGGTAGTGATATAGTAAGGTAATGATATAGTGAGGTAGTATTATAGTGATATAGTGAGGTAGTGATACAGTGAGGTAGTGATACAGTGAGGTAGTGATACAGTGAGGTAGTGATATAGTGATGTAGTGATATAGTGAGGTAGTGATATAGTGAGGTGGTAATACAGTGAGGCAGTGATATAGTGAGGTAGTGATATAGTGAGGTAGTGATATAGTGAGGTAGTGATATAGTGAGGTGGTAATACAGTGAGGCAGTGATATAGTGAGGTGGTGATACAGTGAGGCAGTGATATAGTGAGGTGGTGATACAGTGAGGTAGTGATATAGTGAGGTAGTGATATAGTGAGGTGGTAATACAGTGAGGCAGTGATATAGTGAGGTGGTGATACAGTGAGGCAGTGATATAGTGAGGTGGTGATACAGTGAGGTAGTGATATAGTGAGGTAGTGATATAGTGAGGTGGTAATACAGTGAGGCAGTGATATAGTGAGGTGGTGATACAGTGAGGCAGTGATATAGTGAGGTAGTGATACAGTGAGGTAGTGAGATAGCGAGGTACGCACGCTGGCCCAGGCGGCGCGCGGCGTGGGCGCGGCGAGCTCGCGGCGCGGTTCATCCTGCGCGCGCACGTGGAAGCGCGGCCGGCCCTCCTCCTCCGAGATCCAACACAGGTAGCGGCAGCGCGCGTTGGCGCGCGACATCGACCAGTAGAAGCGCACCTGCACACGGGAGGTAATAGTGACTACATGTCAGATTCATTACTTCCACAGAAGATAGATAATAACTCTCTTTACAGTAATAGCTGCAAGCAGAACAGTACCTCCCGGTGGCGATTTGAGAGTTTAGGACTGCGTGACTGCGTTATTAAACCGACGCATCGGTACCTACTGATAGTAATACTCGATTAGAAAATAAAAGACGATATTGATCTTTTTTTATGTAACGTATCGTGCGAGTTGCGTGCTGCGTCTCTAGTCCCTAATATGTTATCGGATATATGCTAGCTGTGACTACTTGTCGTCTGATTTCAAACGAGTGATAAGGCTGAACTAACACACGACAATACTGCTCTATGACCCAAACTAAGCATAGGTTCCAAATACCGAAAGAATAACATTGTATAGCTTTTTATGGTGTACAAAGTTCTGCCAACTCCTTCAATACTCAAGCCAACTTCACCTCCAAATGTGTGTACTTGCTAAACAAGGGTTGGGAGAACAGACGCCAGTCCTAAGCTTAACTAAAAAGAGAAGGAGAGAACCTCGGGCTCGGGGGTAAAAACCGAGGACTAATACTTACAATTTTATATCCAATAGGATAGATGTAATTCGGCGTGTGGAACGCCGCTAGCTGGTGCGGCAACAAGTGTCCGGGACTGAGGAATATGAGTCCTCCGACGCGGATCAAGTGGTTGGTGTCAGAATGTAACATCACTGACGCGACCTGGCGTTGCTCGTCGCGCGATATGTACACGCGCCGCTGGACGCTCAGCGTTGTTAGCTCATTGTCTTTCTCATTCTGTGAAAAATAAACGTGCTATAGTATTTTATAAACTATAACATCCATAATCCTGCATTCAGATTTGCTACCAAGGCATTCATTATATTTGGTTTTTTATTTTATAGTCATCTTTTTTTTTCTATTCATTCATGATTATCTTAGCGTATACTGACACCCTAAATAGATAAGTTCGTATTACTAAAATAATAAGAAAGTCTACGCCGCAGATTCTACCGTGTTTTGAAAAAATTTGTGAAAAGGGCTAATGTAATCATGAAAGTCATTTGTTGAGGGTACAAGGTATAAAAAAACTTACCTTTGGTGCATGCGATGCACAGAACGCAGACTTGTTCTTGTAAAACACGCAGCTATCCTTGACCGCACATCCGAGGTGGTACACACTGCCACAGCGGACCTTGAAGCATCTGACTGTCGCGCCCAATCGTCGGCACACGGCACAGGTCGCGTTCGAACCCGCTGCTAAGGCCGTCTCAACATTCATCAACGCCCCACTAACAGTTTCATACACCCCTTCAGACCATAACGCACAGTTCAAGTGCACCCAGCGATTGACGTCACAATTGAGTAGTCGTGACACTCCATCCGCGACACCGTCACCTTGAATACCACACAGTTCACACTTCCTGAAGTCTTCGTTCGTCACTGGCATAATAGCCACCCCAGTGCGAAAGACCAACTCTGTTAGCTCCCTGTCTGTTGGTCGTTTGTACTTGACCGGAGGGCCAATACATCCTGGTGACCAAGCCTTGTAACGAATACCCCTGAATTTTTCCTTCTCCGCTGTGCTGCTCTGATTGCTCTTATCATCTTGCTCGCTCTTTAAATCTTCGTCTAAAGCACTGACGTCATCGCCGACCTCTTTCATTAACTCGTCGTTATCGAGTGAATCCATAAACGATAAGTCCATTTTTTCATCCTTGATGTCAGGTTTAATATCTAAGTCGTCAGCTTCCATGCTATCAGGCGATGGTGCGTCAAAATCATCATGATCTTTTGACAGGTTGGCATCACCGTCAGACTTACTATCTTCCTTGGCTGCTAACTTAGATTTACCATCGAGAATGATATTAGTAGGTCGCCACGCAAAACTCTCGTAACATTGAGTGCTGCAAAAATATAATTCTGAATCGCTGTCGCAAAGAATTTCTTCGGCATTTCCTTTGTTGGCTGATAGTAATGGGAATTCGGAGGCTTTTGCCCTAACAACGGAATCTAAAATAACAACATCGCAATGTCGGCAGAATTTGGCTGCTCCGTTTAGTATACTTTGGATGTCGATGGGCGTTCCTTCTTTGCCATCTTTTCCTTTGGATCTATACAATCCAAGTTTGTGAGAGGGCGGAGTGGCAGTTCTTTCTATAATCTGGTACGAAGTAGGCGGTGGAATATGCAGAATGCCCGCAAGTTCCTTCAGCACGCCAAGAATATCTTCTGCCGCACCCGATGTTAGAGTCAGCGTTACGGTAACATTTTCATTGGTCTCTGTACTACCAGGCGAGTCCATGTTCTTAGACTTAGCCGGGTCTGTATCTAGGGACTTTATTATCTTTTGGTTCTCTTCTTCTTCTTTCGCTTGATATAGTGAAACTGGTTTTATTCTAATTGGCACAGGTGCTATAACTGGAATGGCAGGCGATATACGGCCGGAAGCCGAGTCGCTGTCTTCGTCTTCTTCTTCGTCATCAATAAGCTTCAAGCCCGGGAATCTATTAAGAGGTTCCATGTCAAAGCATTCTGGACTTGAGCAGCTAACAATACTGTCAGGTGTATCGGTATCGCGTTCTTTACATATGAAATCTAACTTCTTATCTTCCGGATCTTCATCGAATACGATAGGCGGGAATTCTTGGTCGTAAAAGCCTCTTTGAGTAGATGCTGGAGGTTTTTCTGGTATTGGTTCTTCATCACCGAATGGCTTGGTATTATAGTAGTCCCCAACGTTAGGTATTTTCGCATTACCAAACTCGCCCATCAAATCACCTTTTAGTATGTCATAATCTTTGCTTTTTAACTTCGTGAGATCTCCCGACCCGAAAAGTGGGCAGACAGCAAAATTTGTAGTAAGAGCCGGCTCTTGTATTTGCATAGCTGACATAGAACGCAACTGCACCATCAAATTATCAATAAAAGTGTCATAATCTTCTTCATATCTCGATCCCTTACGGGGTCTCTTTTTGGTGTTAGCTGCATTCAAATTATTCTCAGCAGCCTGTTTCATATTCATCTGTATTTTACGTTTCTTTTGCTGGTATTCGCGTCGTTTCCGTTTCTTGGCCTCTGACGGCGTTTCGGGAGCTACCTCAGATGGGACGTCCATGTTAACACTTTCGGGGAACTCTTCCTTCATTGGATGATCGAGTTTGCCCTGATCTGAAGCGGTTGAGACACCAGATGTGGCAGACTGTTGAGAACTCTCGTCGAGTAATTCTCTCTTTACTTCTAACGGTGAAAATCGATTTACAGGGCTTTGTTGGGGAGGAGTAATCTCCTTCTTTATAGCTTGATGTAGCTGCTGATTGTCTAAATTCATAGGATACATTGGCATTGTTTTCATCGTGGGAGAGCATTCTGGTATCGGCGTAGTCTCCTCTTTATGCATTATTTTGACAGGTGGTTTGCGCACATCCATTAGTGATTGTGTAGAAGATTGCGCCATAGGTGAAATTGCAGAAGTAGGAACAGATGTTTGCACTGGACGAGTAACGAAGGGAGAACTCACTACAGTGTTGTGTATATGTCTCGGAGAATTCTTTGGTATTTCTACTTCCTGTGACAAAGACAGTGTGGGTGGCGGTATTGAAGGTCTAGCCAGCTGAGCTTCTAGTGATGGTATACTTCCTAAAGCTGGTGCAGTTCTCTGTATAGTCATCGTTCGCTGAGGAACAACATTCGCTGCTGTGGTCGTGGTTTGTAAAAGCTGCTTCAACAAGACATTCTGAGACTCATCATTCTTCTGTTGGTTATTATTAGCTAATTGCTGTTGAATGTGCTTATTTGTAGTATCGGCTGAGCCAGGTGCATTATTAGGCTCATCAGTTTCCATAGGTTCTGATTTTACTACAACAGCTTCTACACTATGCCTTTTAGCTGGTTGAATGTGTCCAACGATCACTTCGGTTTTAGGTTCATCAGTGGATTTAGATCTCTTCAAAGGTGAGGTTAATTGTGTGTGCAATAGTTTAGAAGATGTGATGAAATTGATGGAGCCTTGGGGCTGTTTCGATTGCATTTGGTTGATCCCCGAGCTAACGATACTGTGCGTGCGTACTGTTACATTTAGTGGAGGCTCCTTGTTACCTATTAACGGTCTTGAAGTCATGACTAGAGCTGGCGGCTGACTAGAACTAATGCTCTGCTGGTTGAAAGACAAATTACTAGTATTGATCTGTCTCGTAGGTTGCAGTAACGTATGTCCCAATATACTAGTCGGTAAAACTTGGCTTTTCTGTTGGTAGTTACCCATACTAGTAGTAATAGTATTTGAGTGCATTATGTTGGCCGGGGATGTCGAACTATGTATTTTGGAAAGAGCCGGCATTTGTATTATTTGAGAAGGTGTAGTCGAAGGACCAGAGTCATCCATCGAGGAAAATGGTTGCTGATTTGAAATTAACGGTGATTGCGCCGGTGATTTCATAAGAGTATTTTGTATACCTACAGGTGAATTGATAGGAGAAACAGTTGGAGATTTTCTCATTTGACCCATACTTGACAACGTATTCACCCTAGAGCCAATAACCTGAGCGGCACTCATGGGCATATTCTCTGTGTTTTGCATAGGAGCAGCTGGTTTTTCAATTCTTTGTATTGGGGATGGTCTCGACGCAGTGACTTCAACTTTAGACGAAGGTAGTAAATTCTCAAAGTTGACTTGCGTTGGAGTTGCAGCATCACTATTTTTCCTTATTATAGTCTGTGTTTCAACCTTTGATGTATTAGGGTTTAAAGAAGACATAAGAGTTCGTAACTGTTGAGACACATTTGCCATGTTTGAGGTCAATTCGGCTGGTTGAGATAATGGTGACAACTGCGGCACCGTAGCTGATTGCAATGCAAGTCTCTCTGGCTCTCGTTTAACGAAAGTCGGTTGCTCCGGTGTTTCCTTCGGTTCTGGTTTTGGTACACTAACGCTAGAATGCTGTATTGGATTCGGTGGTTTTACTGGTTGTTTGACGCCATACGTTTTGTTATCATCAGCGATGTTTTCAAATATGCATAGCATATCTTCAAAAGTTTCTACATGTTTGTTATTTCCTTCAGCAGTTTCAGAGTGTTCTTGCATTGTAATGTCGTTTAGATATCGTTCCTGAGATGGGGTGGGTGACGGAATAGATATTTGGACAGATTCCTGTGCCATATCCGATGTTATCTGCATATTTGAATCAATTACCATTTCCTTCCGTTGGTTAACAATTGCCTTTATAGTTTTAACCACATTCTCATCAGGTTTAGGCTCCGGCATTGGATTCGGGGGCGGGGGCTCTGACATACTTTTATTGTATGATAGTAAAAGGTTACTTTGAATGTTATCTTCTGGTTTATCCTCATCATCCCCCTCCATTATATTGTCAGGGATTTTTTCAGGTACGGGATCAGGGCTTTTTATTTCTGCTTTACCTAAGAGTAATGGAGTACGATCCGATAAACATAACGTATGCGGTAGTTCAGTCTGTTGACTTATTTCGGTTTCGATGTCAATGTCTTTTGTCGGCTCTTTGAAAATACCTGGCCTTTCCATTTGCGACGATCCTTGAGAAGTTAAACTTGACAGTTGCTGTGAGGTTGACGCCATTTGATGACTCTGTTCCTTATCCGAGTTGTTTTCCGACATGACCGTGCTATCAGGGGATGCTGCGTCGTCCTGAAAGATCTTCGCTGGTAGAGTAGCATCGTGTGATACAGCCAAACTTGATAGTTTCGAGTTTGACAAAGACAGTACCATGGGTTTTTCAATAGTTTTGAGAATTTTTTGTTTAACTTGGTGCTGTGTTAATATCGAAACGGGTGTTCGGGGTTGGTTTAAATTGCCTACTTTAGGCATATTCGATGATATGACGCTAATAACCGAGCTATTTGGTTTAGAAAGCGCAGCCGTCGACATATTTATCGCTAGAGGTTGGTTCGATAAAATGGGCATTTTTTTAATCTGCGACTTCGCTCCACCGGCGTGGCCGCTGGAAATAGGCATTGAAAGATTCGTCAGTACTGGTACGGATATTGTCTGGTTTGCAATAGAAACTGAGGCGACTGTGGCCTGCGATACTTCGTCGAGAATTTTAGTGTTTGTGTGGGGTGACAACATGGTCGCATTGAGGACAGGTAAACGCGCTAAGGGCGAACCGGAAGCCGGGTTCACTAGTTTATACTGCTGGACATTGGCCGATGACTGTTTGCCAGTAGAAAGGCTAATAACCGCTACAGTTTTAGTGGTCGTTTCTGTACGCGTTTGCGCGGGAACTGCTTCTTCTTCTTGCTCGTCCTCAGGCTTCCCACTATCAATTAACTCCTCGAAATCTTCTTCCGTGGCTATTCGTTCCTCAGGAGATATCGCGTCCGGTTCTACGAGGACAATATCGTCGTCGTCTAAATGCTCGACTAGTTCTTCGACGTCGTCGTCGTCGTGTCGTCGCGTATCGTCAGAATGGTCGTCTTGAGTGTAGTCTAACGCATCTTGGGAGTACAGTACATAGCTCCGCGCGTCGTGGGAGGCCGCTGGCATATCTGTTTCCTCGCTATGGATTTGTGTTGGCCTTGGGCGTGGTGGGGTCCGCCGTTTTAGGATGGAAACTTTGGTTAAATGGGCTGGACGTCGTCTTTCTTCCTCGCGATGGGGCCACGGTGGGGCTCCTCCGAACAGTCCAGGTTTGAAGTAGCGGTAGCCGGGGGGTATGGGTGCGGGAGCGTGGGGCCCATGGAGCCCACCGCCGTGGTCGTGGTTGGGAGCGGGGGAGGCGGCGGGCGAGGCGGACGGGGTGGGTGTTCGAGCTACATGAGGGGATCTAGATATCGATGGTGAGGAAGGTGCCCCGCCCATTGGACTGTATTGCTGGCGTTGGAGCATCTGTTGACGCTGCAACAAAGAACATATAAACGGTCATAAAGTTTATATTGCTTATAAAGGGCTGGTATTAAAACCTTACCCGCAATAAATGTATTATGTATAATATACTTACAGCCATCTCATTAGCTGGGTTCCCAGGCGACGGTAATGGCTGAGGGCTTCCCAGTGGCGAAGTCTGTTGCCGTCCACCGAAAGGCACTCCGACTCTCATACCTGGAGAAAGACAGAATAATGTATAGCATAGAATCTCAGTACTTAATAAAATACCTATTTATAGTTATAGAGCAGAAGATCATGACGACTATAAGGCCCGTATTCCAAAATGTCACTTAGCTGAATCTCGATTTACCTGAGGACAGATTGTATAGAACTATAGACAATCTGCCTGACAGCCTGTCAAATCTGTGCATACAATCTTGCCTCAGCTGAATCGAGTTTGAATTGAGCGTCATTGAAGAATACGGGTCTAAGTATATTTAGTCATTGTGGGCTCTTTCGTGGTCGAATATTATAAGGTTTGGATTGACATAAAGAACAAGATAAAATACCTTGTTGATGATGCGGCGGTCTGGCGAATCGTGTCGGTAAAGGCGAGCAGCCAGGCGCGGGGCGTGGAAATCTACCCGACCCAAAATCAACCTGCGGAGCAAAATACACTATTTCACAATAAACTCGTGAGCTAAGTGACATTCTGAGATGAAAATTATAACTTACTGTAACGTGGCTAGTATTCTATAAAATTTAAAATCAAAATTTAACAACAAAGTTTTCAGTTTAAATAAACTGTTCTTTTTTACACGATGTATTTGTAGAAAGATACATCATAAAAACAAGTTCTTATCTCATAATTTTGAAAAACTTTCTTACATTTTGAAGTTGTGGTGAGTGTGCTGCTACCGGGCTTTGAATTTGAGATTGCTGATATATCTGGAAAAAACAAAAAACATTACTAAACAAAGAAAATGGGTTATAAAAAATGCGTTGAACGGGTAATGTCTGGTTCTAAATATCAGTTCACTGTAATTACAAAACGAATTTTCTATAAAATTGTTTAACTTTTGCCGAGGAAGGCTTTGAATAACAAATGCAAGAGATGCATGTGACTATATCACATACACCTCTTGTTTTCTTTTTAAATATTAAACCGTCTACATTGTGTCTTAATTATATCCTATAAGGTTGTACACACCTGCGGACTTCTACTCGGCGTTGGTAACTGAGGACTGGTCCTCTGTGCTTGCAACTGTTGCAAGAAATGTTGCGGCGACATCGAAGTCTGCATCGGTGACTGCTGAGTATGCATAGGCGATTGTTGCAAATGCATTGGAGATTGCTGAGAATGCATTGGCGACTGCTGAGGCATCGGGGAATGTTGCGTCGACATCCCTTGTTGAGTATGGAGAGGCGATTGTTGATGCATAGGAGATTGTTGGGTATGCATCGGGGATTGTTGCGGGTGCATTGGACTTTGCTGTGGATGCATCGGCGACTGTTGGGGATGCATCGGTGATTGTTGAGGATGCATTGGCGATTGTTGCGACATATTAGACTGTTGCACATGCATTGGCGATTGTTGAGAATGTAAAGGAGATTGTTGCGTGTGCAACGGCGACTGAGTCGACGGATGTAAGGGCGACTGCGATGTGTGGTGTAACGGCGACTGCTGAGAATGCAGTGGAGATTGCATAGGAGATGTGAGATGATGCAAAGGAGATTGCGGAGCAAGAGAATGTAGAGGAGATTGAGAGTGAGGAGACTGCACGTGTAAAGGCGACATCGCAGGTCTAGCTCCCGGTTGACGCGGTGTTTGAGATCCCGTTTGCATAGAGCCTCTCACTCCAGCTAATTGTTGTTGACCGAATTGCACCATTCCGCCTACAGACTGTGGTCGTTCTTGCACGCCTGACAGTTGTCTGACTAACTGCTGCTGTGGCGCTCCAGCTTGTTCTATGACTAAGGTGCGACCACCTTGGAGCAGTCTTCCTTGAGCGTTCAGCGGTGACGCCACTAAGCCTATTCTCTGCTGAGATATCGGCTGTCCATCCGCACCGATGACTGTCTGCTGTGTCCTGATAAGTGTTTGCTGCTGCTGTATGTTGGTGCCCTGCAGACCCAGTTGCATCGGTCGGTTTATAGTCGTCTGTTGTTGTACTTGTTGGCCTTGATTCATATTTTGGTTCTGAGTGAATACTGTCTGATTGGTCGTGATTTGTTGCTGGTTTATGACAGTTTGCTGAGCTAGCTGCGGGTTTTGTTGACGTTGTTTCGTTTCATATTCCTGTGTGAACATATAATACTCGTCATTTCATAAAATTCAAATAGGTACAGAAATTTTACATAACCTAAAGATTATTAAAAATAACCTTCCGAGACTTTTGCGTTTGTACGAACCTGCATGAGCATGCTATGCTGTCGTGCCTGCTTCCTCGCGGCCTCGAGATGCTTCTGAAGGGCCTGCTGCTCCGTGGAAACCCGCAGCAGCTCGGCTGCGTCGTTCGGCAACAGCTCGTTGCCAGACTTGCGCAGCTGACGCTGTTTGCTATTCAGCGACTGCAACGTCAAAGGTTTAGAGTGTAACACCGAGCCGCCAGCTCGCTACGGCACCCCCCGAGTTAGTCACAGGATCGTTCGGTTATCGTCGGGTCACCTGAAAGTGAATCTACGGGCGGCCGGGAGGACGGCGCGCGCTACTAAGCTCACGAACACGAAAGCGCACTACTGCTCACCTTGCGGATCTTGCGAAGCTTTTGCACTTCGACCTCGTAGTAGCGCTGCTGGTCGGCGGCGAAGGCGTTGTACTGCTTCAGCCACTGCTCGTAGAGCGCGCGCGCGGGCCCCGCGTCGCGCTCTTGGGGCGCAGGCGGCGCGGGCGGCGCCACGCCGGCGTACAGCGCCACGGCGGGCGGGCCGGCGGGCGCGGCCGGCGGCGCCGCCACCGCGCCGCCCAGCCAGTCGCCGTCGCGCTCCTGCTCGCGCTTCTCCTGCTCCAGGAGCTCCTCGAGAAGCAACGGTTGCTCCTGGTTTACGTTCTGACGGTTAAAGTTAGCAGGTGACGAGCGGACCCTCCCTCCCTCGCCCGCCACCGTCACCGGTCGCGTTGCGATACAGTTTAGTGCCTACCGTCCCTATTCTTTCTGTTTACGGCGAAAAGTCACCGATTTAGCTAGTAGCTTTCATTCTAGCTATGAGTTTTTTTTTCTAATTCGTATACCCGTCTCATCTTAAGATGTGAGCCGATTGAAACAGTAATTTGTAAATACTATCGCAGTTTACATATAAAAATGTCACATACAAGAATTCTTGGAGATTTTTCGACTACAGAAATATAATAAGATTAAAAAATACAACAGCTTTCAGTCGGCTCAACAACTAATACGATAAACTACGTTTTAAAATAAAATATTTGTGAAATATTCTCAGAGGAGTTCATCTAATACATGTGAGTTAAGAAATAAATAATCTAATAGTTGAGTGCGGCTAATCAATGTTTGATAAACAAAATTGTACATTTCACAATTTTATTTACAACGCAGTGCTAAACTATACAAGTACATTTATAGATTGTACTTTAAAACAGCAAAATAATTATAATCTAAGGAGAAAATCACTATTTAACAACTAAAAGAGATGTAAGATGTACCTTGGGTGTGTTTACATGTAAGTTTAGTACGAAACTATGTTTAAAACAATAGTATAATTAATTAAGATATGCATAAACTGAAACTTTCATGTCTCTAAATTAAAAAGACCGATAGCACTACACTGAGGTCACTACATCTATCTGCACTATTCGATTTTTCACAAATAATTTTCTACCCTGTGGTTATTTCCTATTAGAATCACACTAAGTTCTTTCATGTGGGTTTTTACTGTTTATACTAAATACATTTCACATTTGATCGACCCTCATACCACTTGTATACTTAATTTCCTCTTTTGAACTTCCTTTATTTTCAATCCTACATTCAACATATAACCATGCGTAACAATATCATTCTTTAAGTGTGATGGAGCCCGCAACCATAATGCTTTCAAGTCAATCTCCGCCACCTCAATTTACCAGAACTAGATGAGACAGGTATATTATGTAGCTCTATAATCTGATATAGTATATTCCTAATCATTTCTTTAATATTTTTCTATAGTGCTAGTATAAATTGTTATAGAACGTTAGTGTTGTGTTAGGAAGGATGCTGAAAAGGTACAAAGGTTAGTAATCAGTACGCATGCGTGCGACGAGCAAGCCAAGTAAAAAGCGTTAATACACGTATAGGTGGTTAGCGGTGAAAAGGTCCTCTAAGATTTGACTAAAGTAAGGTAAGGAAGAATATAGGATAGGGAAGGGAACTTTCGTTGATAGTAATGTGTATAGTTTTAGATGTATAGTTAAGTAGGCATAAATAAGGTCTAGCCTTATCAATGAATCAATTATCCTATTGCAGTCTACTTCTGAACATAGGCCACACTCAATGTGAGCCCTTGCTCCATTGCTAGGCTTTATATGTCATACAAGATAATAGATAGACTAATTAATTACAGATATTTCATTATTTTAATAGTTTTTCTAATTAGTTACAAAAATGGTTTTCTAAATGCGTATTATGAAGAATAAGAAAAAATAGAACGTGTTTATGTGTACTACTAGAATGGTAGTTTTTGATCTTGGTAGATTTAAAATACTACTAAAAAAGATAGCAACACTTTTTATAACCCAATAAAAAATATTTTGTGATACCACTTATCTTCATAGCTATATTACAGAACGTATTGCATTGTACAGTAGATCACAGTGAAGTAAAAGACGCATAGGTAGTAAAGTGGATAGCAAGGAGTAAGGTGAGGTCTTAGGTCGTAAGGTAGGGTGCAGGGTCTACGTGAAGGTGGGGTCTGACCTGCAGCAGCAGCGGGCGGCGGTGCAGCCAGTCGCCCCACTCCGGCGGCTCATAGCCCTGCCCGCCAACAACCATCAATCACCGACATGCAAACAACACGCATGTACTGCCGCGTACACATACAGCCTACGGGACCGCGGTACAATCCATACGACTTAATACGACGGTGACGACCTAGGTGTAGTACGCAGACGCGGTCTAAAGGGGGAGAGGCGGTTACAGGCAACATGACCTTAAATTCTTATAAAAAGAGATTTACTGAAGAAACTTCCGCATTTAAAAAAAATGAGCCGAGCTATTCGGCTCTCGTGGAGAAAGACTTATCTGTATATTGGCTGCGACTGACTTCCTACTCAAGATGGAATGAGAGGCTCCTTGGGATTAAACCATTGCCTGATATATGACAACTAGGACTATTTCTACGGACCCCACATGACGGTAACTTCGTGGACTCGACCCTGACATCCATTTCTGTATTGATGTGTGCGAAACTTTGCACTTATATCAGGATTTTTGTACATAATAAAAAACTTTTTCTTTCTTTCTATTTCATTTTATCTGCTTCGGCGCAGACAACGTTCTCATCATAGGGAACAGTGATGTCCACAAGAAGTACCTACCCTTGATTCTGGTCAGTCCATCAGTATGTGATGAAGGATTGCGTGAGATGAATATCACAATCCTGACTGAAGTAAGATGGGAGAGAAGACATTATAAGGTTTAAAATAGTGTTAAAAATATTATTACGTCGCATTGAGCAATGGTTACCTGGATTAACGAAAGCCTAGAAAATGAGAACATATTCGTATTTCGTTCTATAAGCATATGACTTATAATTAGCTGAAGCCGATTATAAAACGAAGTGTAATCTTATACCTACAAGTTTTAAGTCGTATGAATTGCAAGCGATTATTGGATATACCCATGCAATATTAGTCCTCTAAGCTCGTCATGAATGAAACAAGCAATGTCTTCATAATTAAATGTATATATACAATCGAGACACCGCCACCAACGCGTAGACAAATTAATATTGCTATGGATATGACACGTCCAACTTAACATTGTCTGCGATACGATCAAATATTGAAGCTGATGGACAAATTTAACTGGTTCACATTTATACAGTACACGGCTTTTGGTTTGGCACATCATGAAGAAGAGTTAGTCTGATATTTGTAGAGCGTTGTCTCTATCGCACGTCGAACTGTCAGTTAGATATCTTTATAGAGTAGTTAAAACTGATAGTTTATAAAATATTAAAGCTATAGCTTCGGTTTAAACTTCTCTCAAGAGATATTAAGCTGTTGCGGCCGATCTTAATCAGACTCACTCTTCCTGACGGACTATAACAAAAGCCGCATACTGTAGGATTCCTGCGAGACATATCATTGACAAATAGAATGACTCGTAAATGTGAACCCAAGCTTACTGCATACATTTAAAGCTTATAAATTCCTCTCCACACTACTGTCGAGACAAATTTATACAAAGAACACGTAAATAAAAATTATAAAAATTACTGCATGCACGACAATGTATCCAAAAATCCTCCAAGACTATAAAATTACTTAATTTATTAGTAACATTACTTATTTATGTTTCATTCAATTTGGTGAGTATTCATTATTTCTTTTTAGCTTCAACGTGCGTATTTTAACAGATCTTGACGTCACTAACGATTATTGTAAATTTAATGATTTTTAGAATAAATATGAAAAATTATATGAAACCATAATCTCCAAATAATTCATGTTGTGTATTGCAAAATGGTTTTCACAAAGCAAATGATCGTAGATAATATTTTTGCAATTAAATTCAAGTTTTTTTAACAATCTTACAATAATTAATGAGTATAAAGTTTATCTGTGATCATCCTTACTAATATTATAAATGTGAAAGTAACTCTGTCTGTCTGTCTGTCTCGCTTTCACGCCCAAACCACTTAACCGATTTTGATGAAAATTGGTATAGGTGTAGATTAGACCTTGAGAAAGGACATAGGCTATGTTTGGTCGCGATAACCGACATCCACGCGGGCGGAGCCTAAAAGCTAGTATAAAATAATTGTCCAATATAGAAATACTATGAAATAACTCTCTGTCTTTGTCTTTTACGCTTTCACGCCTAAACCACTGAACCAATTTCGATGAAATTCGGTACAGAGATAGAACTATCCCGCTACAATTTTCTATCTTAGCAACTACACAAATTTCAAGTTGTCATCGTATCGAAATAAAAAACTAAAACTTAATTATTAGTATTCTCGCTAATCTCCAGCTAAGATAACCTGCTCATATTAGAGTGTGTTCCGGGTTCGTTTGTCACCGCTGTGACGTCAAGATCCAGTATCAAGTAACGCGTAGGTATCGAGTAAGTTGTGTACTTCCTAGACAGTTACATACCTGCGGGTAGGGCGGTGGTGGAGGCTGCTGCTGGCGTAACGTGCCCGGGTACGGCGGCGGCGGCGGCGGACGCGCCACGCCAGACACACCCGACACGGTCGCTGTAGGGGTTGTACACATTATTAACAGCTGTTCATATGAAGGAACCCACTTCTAGACATCCCACAAGGCTGATTTTGGCGCAAGCTTTTCCGTTAGTGATGAGAGGTCAAACGACAGCCAAATAAACGAAGTAATGAAGTCATATTAGTCATTATACAAATTCCGGACACGTATCTTGGACTTAAAATGTGCTCAAAATGTGCCCCATACGCGCAGTACACATTTCTTGCAACGCGAAGCAATCCGCGGCAATCCGCGGGCGCCAGAGCCTCGTTTGTCTTGCAATTTAGGTCCAAGATACGTGTCCGGAGTTATACTTGGGGCCTACTTACACCTTCATACTCAAGCCAAACGCACCTGCTAGCCAGTACACTAAACTGATTAACGGATGAAGCTCAGAAGCAGGTTTTCTTCTCGACGTTGAAAGGTAAGTCGCTAGTTTAAGCTACATACGACAGAAAAAGTAGAAGAGCAGATCTTGGATTTCATAGTATAAGCTAAGGATGCAACCAGGATGGCCGCGATGCATGGTAAATGGCTTATGGGCAACCTTACACCTTGACGACTCGAGATGATGTGCGGTTTCAGTCGGTTCGAGTTCGACGTAAACGCTCCCACTAGGGGCGGGACTATCTGGAATGGAATGGAATGGAAAGGGTCTCTTGTCTCTTTTGTCCGCACTTAGCCTCCTTTTTGGGCCATTGCACAGTGGTCCCGGCTCTTAAGAAGGGTGGTCATAGGAGTTGTAAGTTGGATTAAAAATTAAATAATGACTTTTTCACAAAGAAATGATTGTTTTGAGGTTTTAAGAGTTATAACAAGTAAAAAAAGTGTATTTTTTAGAAGCAAGTTAGATATTATATTCCCAAAAAAACATTTTGTCGTCTAAAAAGCAGGTAGGTAACATTAAAACTAGTTTTACTTCTACCTTTGAACATAGCTGGATTGATATATAAAATAAGAAAGCTTATTATATTAAATCTCTGAAGTAATCGGTTTTGATATTTTTTGCACCTGGCCAATTGTCTGCTAGCATTTCAAACACTTCACGAGAGCTATCTTGCCACAATATTTTTATTTTTTGTGGATAAACATGTGTGTAGAACATGAATTTGATGAAAAGAGCACTTTATAGTGGTCCCTGCTGAATAATAAAATAAAAAATGACCTGAGGTATCCATTTTCCCTACATATTACCTAGTACTTTCAATGACCTATATTCAATCCTCGGAGCAGTTAGGAGCACCTAAACGGTACAGTTTTTGAAACTAGAGAAACTAGAGATTATTTTGATATATGTTTCATCTTTGGCGATTCGTTCCTTCCTAAGTAAAAGTCAACTTGAATATAGGAGAGCGGCAAAAAACAAAGAAATTCGGAACTCTCTCTTTGACGGTGCTTATTATCAATAATAACAGGCTTAAAGTAAACGTAATAGGACTTAAAATGTCGTACATACCTTCTATTTGAATATGCATAGCAAATTAATATCACAAACAATCACGTCCGATAGTAATAATACTTTGAACATAACCGAATATTCAGTGAAAAAATAACGTTAATGAGCACTATTGAAGTGTTACCACTTTGGGTGCAAACAATTAATTGTTCTACATATTTTATTGCAATTTATTTTATAACTAGGGGTAAAAGGGTTATTTGTCTTCCCTCTAACAATAATTAAAGTCATAAATTCACCATCGACATTTTCGCCCTATGACCTATGGGCGAGACCACTGTGCATTGTGCGGGCGTATCTGAGGAGATAACTTAATTTTAACACTATCTTTGTGTTAGCTGTTATACACCTAATGCGATGGTGTCGTGCGTGGCAAGAAAGCTGGGAACGTCCATGGTGTTTTGTGTGGTGTTTTGTGTGGTGGTGTGTGGTGCGTGTCGAGTGCGGACGTGGCAGTATGCATACCGCTGTAGGGCAGGTGCGCGAGCGCCACGGTGCGGTCGGGGCGCACGACGCCCACGAGGCGCGTGAGCCGTGTGTACGTACCGCTGTAGGGCAGGTGCGCGAGCGCCACGGTGCGGTCGGGGCGCACGACGCCCACGAGGCGCGTGAGCCGTGTGTACGTACCGCTGTAGGGCAGGTGCGCGAGCGCCACGGTGCGGTCGGGGCGCACGACGCCCACGAGGCGCGTGAGCCGTGTGTACGTACCGCTGTAGGGCAGGTGCGCGAGCGCCACGGTGCGGTCGGGGCGCACGACGCCCACGAGGCGCGTGAGCCGTGTGTACGTACCGCTGTAGGGCAGGTGCGCGAGCGCCACGGTGCGGTCGGGGCGCACGACGCCCACGAGGCGCGTGAGCCGTGTGTACGTACCGCTGTAGGGCAGGTGCGCGAGCGCCACGGTGCGGTCGGGGCGCACGACGCCCACGAGGCGCGTGAGCCGTGTGTACGTACCGCTGTAGGGCAGGTGCGCGAGCGCCACGGTGCGGTCGGGGCGCACGACGCCCACGAGGCGCGTGAGCCGTGTGTACGTACCGCTGTAGGGCAGGTGCGCGAGCGCCACGGTGCGGTCGGGGCGCACGACGCCCACGAGGCGCGTGAGCCGTGTGTACGTACCGCTGTAGGGCAGGTGCGCGAGCGCCACGGTGCGGTCGGGGCGCACGACGCCCACGAGGCGCGTGAGCCGTGTGTACGTACCGCTGTAGGGCAGGTGCGCGAGCGCCACGGTGCGGTCGGGGCGCACGACGCCCACGAGGCGCGTGAGCCGTGTGTACGTACCGCTGTAGGGCAGGTGCGCGAGCGCCACGGTGCGGTCGGGGCGCACGACGCCCACGAGGCGCGTGAGCCGTGTGTACGTACCGCTGTAGGGCAGGTGCGCGAGCGCCACGGTGCGGTCGGGGCGCACGACGCCCACGAGGCGCGTGAGCCGTGTGTACGTACCGCTGTAGGGCAGGTGCGCGAGCGCCACGGTGCGGTCGGGGCGCACGACGCCCACGAGGCGCGTGAGCCGTGTGTACGTACCGCTGTAGGGCAGGTGCGCGAGCGCCACGGTGCGGTCGGGGCGCACGACGCCCACGAGGCGCGTGAGCCGTGTGTACGTACCGCTGTAGGGCAGGTGCGCGAGCGCCACGGTGCGGTCGGGGCGCACGACGCCCACGAGGCGCGTGAGCCGTGTGTACGTACCGCTGTAGGGCAGGTGCGCGAGCGCCACGGTGCGGTCGGGGCGCACGACGCCCACGAGGCGCGTGAGCCGTGTGTACGTACCGCTGTAGGGCAGGTGCGCGAGCGCCACGGTGCGGTCGGGGCGCACGACGCCCACGAGGCGCGTGAGCCGTGTGTACGTACCGCTGTAGGGCAGGTGCGCGAGCGCCACGGTGCGGTCGGGGCGCACGACGCCCACGAGGCGCGTGAGCCGTGTGTACGTACCGCTGTAGGGCAGGTGCGCGAGCGCCACGGTGCGGTCGGGGCGCACGACGCCCACGAGGCGCGTGAGCCGTGTGTACGTACCGCTGTAGGGCAGGTGCGCGAGCGCCACGGTGCGGTCGGGGCGCACGACGCCCACGAGGCGCGTGAGCCGTGTGTACGTACCGCTGTAGGGCAGGTGCGCGAGCGCCACGGTGCGGTCGGGGCGCACGACGCCCACGAGGCGCGTGAGCCGTGTGTACGTACCGCTGTAGGGCAGGTGCGCGAGCGCCACGGTGCGGTCGGGGCGCACGACGCCCACGAGGCGCGTGAGCCGTGTGTACGTACCGCTGTAGGGCAGGTGCGCGAGCGCCACGGTGCGGTCGGGGCGCACGACGCCCACGAGGCGCGTGAGCCGTGTGTACGTACCGCTGTAGGGCAGGTGCGCGAGCGCCACGGTGCGGTCGGGGCGCACGACGCCCACGAGGCGCGTGAGCCGTGTGTACGTACCGCTGTAGGGCAGGTGCGCGAGCGCCACGGTGCGGTCGGGGCGCACGACGCCCACGAGGCGCGTGAGCCGTGTGTACGTACCGCTGTAGGGCAGGTGCGCGAGCGCCACGGTGCGGTCGGGGCGCACGACGCCCACGAGGCGCGTGAGCCGTGTGTACGTACCGCTGTAGGGCAGGTGCGCGAGCGCCACGGTGCGGTCGGGGCGCACGACGCCCACGAGGCGCGTGAGCCGTGTGTACGTACCGCTGTAGGGCAGGTGCGCGAGCGCCACGGTGCGGTCGGGGCGCACGACGCCCACGAGGCGCGTGAGCCGTGTGTACGTACCGCTGTAGGGCAGGTGCGCGAGCGCCACGGTGCGGTCGGGGCGCACGACGCCCACGAGGCGCGTGAGCCGTGTGTACGTACCGCTGTAGGGCAGGTGCGCGAGCGCCACGGTGCGGTCGGGGCGCACGACGCCCACGAGGCGCGTGAGCCGTGTGTACGTACCGCTGTAGGGCAGGTGCGCGAGCGCCACGGTGCGGTCGGGGCGCACGACGCCCACGAGGCGCGTGAGCCGTGTGTACGTACCGCTGTAGGGCAGGTGCGCGAGCGCCACGGTGCGGTCGGGGCGCACGACGCCCACGAGGCGCGTGAGCCGTGTGTACGTACCGCTGTAGGGCAGGTGCGCGAGCGCCACGGTGCGGTCGGGGCGCACGACGCCCACGAGGCGCGTGAGCCGTGTGTACGTACCGCTGTAGGGCAGGTGCGCGAGCGCCACGGTGCGGTCGGGGCGCACGACGCCCACGAGGCGCGTGAGCCGTGTGTACGTACCGCTGTAGGGCAGGTGCGCGAGCGCCACGGTGCGGTCGGGGCGCACGACGCCCACGAGGCGCGTGAGCCGTGTGTACGTACCGCTGTAGGGCAGGTGCGCGAGCGCCACGGTGCGGTCGGGGCGCACGACGCCCACGAGGCGCGTGAGCCGTGTGTACGTACCGCTGTAGGGCAGGTGCGCGAGCGCCACGGTGCGGTCGGGGCGCACGACGCCCACGAGGCGCGTGAGCCGTGTGTACGTACCGCTGTAGGGCAGGTGCGCGAGCGCCACGGTGCGGTCGGGGCGCACGACGCCCACGAGGCGCGTGAGCCGTGTGTACGTACCGCTGTAGGGCAGGTGCGCGAGCGCCACGGTGCGGTCGGGGCGCACGACGCCCACGAGGCGCGTGAGCCGTGTGTACGTACCGCTGTAGGGCAGGTGCGCGAGCGCCACGGTGCGGTCGGGGCGCACGACGCCCACGAGGCGCGTGAGCCGTGTGTACGTACCGCTGTAGGGCAGGTGCGCGAGCGCCACGGTGCGGTCGGGGCGCACGACGCCCACGAGGCGCGTGAGCCGTGTGTACGTACCGCTGTAGGGCAGGTGCGCGAGCGCCACGGTGCGGTCGGGGCGCACGACGCCCACGGAGCCGTCGGCGGCCACGAGGCGCGTGCCCACGGCGTAGCTGCGGCCCGCCGCCAGCGCCGCGTTCACCTGCTGCGTCATGGCGTGCACGATGCTGGCCGCGTTGTGCGCTGCGCTGTTGGCCACGCTGCCGCCCGCGCCCGCCCCCGAACCCTACAGACAAATAAATAGTACATTGTATGACTAGGGAGGGCGCTTCTTTGAACCACGAGCGAAGCGAAGGATTCTAATGTAAAACCCTAAGCGTAGCGAGAGATTCAAAGTACATAACCCGAGGGAAAAATTATTTGCTCTCAATTCATACGCTCTACTTTCATCCCCTTTCTATAAGAAAAATATGTAGGTACTGATTATAAGAGCGGAACGGAATAAGCGAGCTTGTTTTTTTTTTATTAGTTAACACGGGTCGCCGCGTAGGTAGGTAGCCAGTAATTCAAACAATTTGCGTTCGGTTTCTTTGTTCTAAAATCAAATCACTTTTCCGCCCGCTATAAAAATTTTAACAAAAAAGAGCTAGAATATAGGCACTGTTTAAATTTTACTAAAGTACCTATATGAAGTAAATCCGTCATACCTGGGCGAAGTGCATGTGCTGGCCGGTCGTGAATTGCACTTGAGGTCGCTGCACTACTTGTTGCGTCATCACTTGTGGCTGTCCGCCCTGGCTAAACTGTGTAGCCTGGACCGGACGCTGTTGCTATAACAAAAAACACATTATAGGTATCGAATTTTATTTATATTTTTAGCTTAAACTAAAATAAATAAATACTTTAAATTAACTCGTACAAGCAATTCAGAAAACTTGATAACAAAATTCAGATGGCAGTCACCTCACGGACAATATCGAAATTCTGTATACTGTGACGTCAAAAAGCTGTAACAGTGTTGCACTATTTTGAGAAATAAAGACTGTGACTTTCACTTCGACCGTTTGGGAGTTAAACTGAGTTAGGAAAAGGCTCGGCAGATAATAATATCGCCAATTGTTTTCAGTAACAACCCTGATTCAGGAAAATGTACTACCTGTGACTATCAGAGGTACACAAGGACATATTATACGTGTTCTACATTAGTAAAGAAAGTTTACCTGATGGTGTAATTGAAGTCGCGGTGCGTTAGTGAACATTTGCGCGAACACTTGTCGCTGTTGCGGCTTCTCTTCGTTTTCCAGTTTCACTTCAGATTTGATAGACTGCATCGCATTCTGTCAAGTAATAACCATAAATAAAGGACACATGCGATGAAACACACGCACGTGACACGACTGGTCTGCAACATGCCCCTCAATCCAATAGAATCTACCGCCATAATCCACTAGAGGAACAAACAGCACTCTGTATATCACTGTAATCTATCCTTGGTCTAATCACTAGACGTGTCACAGGATCCACTAGTCTAGTGGATCCTGTGACACTTGCTGAGTGCTTTAGGATCCATCTGCTCCACAAGTGAGTCGAACAGGACATAATAAGTTTGGGAAATCCACCACTAAACCTCATAATAGCTTTTTTGTTGTTGTTATATTTTTGTTTCGATTTTTCTTTATATGTAAATATTGTACATGTGTGATCCGTAATAAAAATATTTTTCTCTCTTAACTTTAGCAGAGTCAATCTTATATTTTGATGATCTGGTGATAAAACATACTAGCCGTACAATCCCTACTAATATTATAAATGTGAAAGTAACTCTGTCTGTCTGTCTGTCACGCCCAAACCACTGTACCGATTTGGATGAAATTTGGTATAGGGGTAGATTAGACTTCGAGAAAGGACATAGGCTATGTTTGGTCGCGATAACCGACATCCACGCGGGCGGAGCCGCGGGCAAAAGCTATCATGTCATATACCTAATTTTCTGTTTTCGCTTACCTGCAAGGCCATCTGCTGGTTTTTCGTAATGACTCTCTGTACGCCGTCACTGAACATGTGCGTGGGCCCCGGCGTTGACGGTGGTTCGATCTTCGGCTCGTGTATCTCTGGTTTAACATCCTCGATCTCCGGTTTGATCTCAGCTTTCGATTCTATATTTTTGACAGCCTTCTGGAGATCATTGTACATCTTGTTGTCTTGGGTGTGGTCGACTTCATCTCTATAATAGTATTAGTATGTTAGTGAATGGTGTAACGATAGTGTGAGTGTGGCTGTTGTGTATAAGAGCTTACCGACTCCCGGAAGGAGTCGAACATGAAAAGTTCAAGTGTCAGGTAAATATGTTCAAATAACATCCGGTCTTATTTGAGATCTATAGGGGAGGCCTATGTCCAGCAGAGGACTTCCTATGGCTGAAATGATGATGATGATGATGAACAGCGATAAATGGGCCTTAATAAATGGATATCTTCCTACGACACCTAGATAACTTGGAAGTCGAATCTAACACTAACAATCTGTTCTCATAAATGAATCAGCATATAGTAGAGTAGAGCTTTTAATAGTTACTAATAACCTCCTCAAATGAGAAAATTTGTTAATTTTTAAGTAATTTACTCAAATTAAACTAAATTCTGTTGGGACTATAAGATCGTATTCCCCCAATTGGGAGGCGATAAATTAATTTTTATAGTAGCTTTCTTTTATCTGTGCGTAAAATATCCGCATACCCTACAACTTTGGGAAAAAGCAACAAGTATGTGGGGGCTATCACTATACTAAAACTACCAACCATGTGCCACACGACACCTCACGTGAGTCGACTTTTATAACCCTAAAAAACTAGAGTGTACTTACTCTGGCTCTCTCTTAGCATGTCTCTCCGGCATGCCATCATCTGCCAGCTCCAGTCCATCGAGGATGTGTTCTGCGTCGTTGAGCGCCGCCAACTCAGGGTCCGCGTACTCCAGTATATTGAACTGTTCGCCTATCTCTGCAGTTAATGTCTCGAACAGTTCTTCGTCATCCTCACCACCTAAGCCGGTTAGGATGTCTCCAACCTGGACATATTGAATATACCTATAGTTTTGTAAAGGATGTGTTTGTTTGTCTGTAGTCCTAAAGATATGCCACATAAAGGGGAATATATTATGTTAAGTCAGCAGACTCCAGACTCTTGAGTTGAAGGTTTCGGATGCGACCAGGACTAACGCGAAGATGATGATGAATTTATGTTTAGTTCCAACTTTATAATCACAGAATATGAAGTCAAGAGTAGTGCCTTCCATCTCGTTGGAATGGAAACCAATTTGTTGCTGCAGAAATCTCACATATCACTCCCTGATGAAGTCACTCAATCATGTGATGCTTTATAATTTTTAACAGGAAAACACTTAAAAAGTACATGTTTATTAAGTAACCAATCGTATTGTGAATTATGTTGAATATTACAGCTCTCAGCTTTGTGTTACAAGCAATAGCTACGGCCTATGACTATAGCTGCTTTTGACTTTAGCTTAACTAGGAATTACCTCTCCTATATTGCCCGAATCTTGTTCGAGTTTGTCCATATCTCCCATATCCATCTCATCGCTGCCTTGTTCCTGTGGAGCTTCTTGTTTAGGCTCAATACCAGCTTTGAATACAACTGGAATAAAAATTTCACATTAGGTATAATTTAGGCATAAAATCTTCATGTATGGACTAGAATAGGCGGATTGTAAAATGTAGGTAATTTTGCATTAAAACCAATGTTAAAGATCCTAGAATGAGGCGAACAAAGGTTCAACATAGCAAATTTACCATATAATGTACTCCACCATAAAAACAAGTTGATTTATTTCTATAGTCAATTTGTAGAACGTGTGGAGATAATTAGTAAAACAATTTATTTTTGTATATTTTAGTCTTGTTTAGATATACTGAGAGGATCCTGATATTAACAACTTTAGGAGCCAAGGTATCCTGACCTGCTAACTGAATACAGTCACTGCCATTGGTATTAGCCTAACACATTTCAAGTTTCCATCTTGCCTCTAAAGCTTTACATAAAATAAGCAAAAATTCAAAAAAGTTAAATTTTTCTTCTGAAGATTCCAACAATTTTGAGGGCGACTGTACAACTCCATCAACGGACGATATTCTTGCGCAGAGTTTCTTGTCAGAGTTGGGAGGTTAAAATAAGTCAAATATAAAATGGAAAGCAGCCCCGAGCTCCGAGCCTAATAGCGATGGATGCTACCGAAATGAAAAATAAAGATGTACAATAATTACCATTTGTTTGAATGACATTCGTTTTTTGCTCGACTACTTGTTGCACCTGGCTGTTGTTGACGGCCTGCTGCAGTTGACTGGCGTCTGCTACTTGGATGCGTTGTTGCATTATCACTGTGGCAAATGTATCAAAGTCAATACAAATTTCATTTACTTAAACATAAAAGAATATCAAATTAATTAATTGGCACGAAGATGTAGAGGCAGACGGGTGCTTCAGTTTCGTAAAGAGAGAATCACAGAGCAAACACAGAGGCGACGGCGATCGAAATAAATGTGAAGTATAATCATTGGGTCTACCTTGCCGGTATCACCGTAGACGCGGATTTGGTCAGTGTACTGTCGGTGTTCGATATTCTGTGCACAGCTCTCTTAGCCTCAGTGTCTCCCAACTATATTTCTACACGATGCTAGATGACGACACTTTGTTTCAGAACATGTCCCTCCTTTTATATTTAGTGTGATATAGTTATACTACGTAGTATCCTCACATCTGCACTAATCAGTCACCTGTTCTTTCATAGGAAAATCTAACTACCGCCTCTTCCTTCTATATTTCTTCTATGAAGAAAACCAAAGCCCGTCTTAGCTTAACTTAGTCTTAGACAGACTCTCGACGTTAACCCAACGTGCTAGATCAAAAAATGGGTACAGTACCTACATACATAAGCCCTGAAAACATGACAATTGTATTGTGTGCAGTCGGTGTAAGTGACTTACGTTGTTGGTGTTGTTCGGGCCGCTGCGTGTGAAGGAGCGGGGCGCGCGCCCGTAAGGCTACAGGAAGCGGCTGGCGGAAAGGCTGGCCCTCGCCCACTCCCACCGACTGACTTTCTTCTGTAGAACATTACGCCTAGTTACTCATTGCTATATTAAGCTTATTACTGTATTTCAAGTAGAGGATTAGCAAAGTATGTTTTCAAAATATAGCATTATGCAAAGCTTTGTTTCACCTCCCCAACATGAAAACTGCTGGGTCCTACCAACACCTTTGGGGCCCATCTTACCTAATAGTCGGTGCGTTTGTTAACGGACGAACAGGCTTACCTCTGTTAATCGCTACATGGATGCCGGTGACTCATCATCATCATCACGAAAACTACTTTATTGCTAGATAATAATAATCGCTTTCTTTTCAATAATCGTAGTTAGACTACGATAGAAAAAAAAATAGCGATTACGGGTAGTTACGAGTCAGATGGCAGTCTTCACAGAAAATATCAAAATTCCACCGTTTCGTCAGACTGTAAATCGACTCCAATTGAGCTATGAAAAAGCTTGTAGGATAACTCTTCAAGACACGTGGAATGCGTGGAATACTAAAAAAGCATCCTGAATATCTAAATTGATAAAGTAAAACAGTTTCAGACTCACGTGGGGTCCATATCTTGTCATTATTCCTCTGCAACAGATCTCGAAGCTGTCTGTTGATATCTTCATTAGTCCCATAGTGGAGCGGAAATCGCTGCGCAGGGAAGGTACTTCTTGGAGCTTCGGTCGGCGCCGGCGAGGGCGGCGGGCCGGCGCTCTGCGGCCCGGGGCCCACTGGGCCGGGGCCTATCGGGCCCAGGGGGCCTATGGGGCCGCCGCCTGTCGCTGGCGGTGAGTTTCCGTCTGGTGTGCGTAAACGCTGCATAGCTGCTTTATTTTGAAATGCACGTGATGGTTAGTTTGTATAAACATTTATCCCCAAATTTTAGAATAAAGGCTATTGAAACTCATTTAACTGACGATTAAGTTCCATTATAAGGCTCAACAAAAGTATCTGTATCATATAACCGTAATCTATATCACCGATTAAACATTTTTGTGCATACAAGCTATGAACTTGTTCAACAATTTCGTCGTAGATTCCATGCTAAACTTAGTAACCTCTCGCAACGCCACGATTCGATTATTTGCGACATAATTCCTCATTATGATTACGTTAAACTTTAAAGTTACCTTGCATCCTTTGATCGTGTATAATCTGTTGCTGTTGCTGCGTCTGTTGCTGCCTTTGTTGTTGCAACGTCTTCCATTGCCGCTCTTGCTCTGCTTCCCGCGCGCTTCTCTGTTGATTGCAGGCGCGCTCCTGCTCCTATATCACACAACGAATGTTACATATAACAGGTTATATATAGCATACACATCGCTGATTGTCATTGTGTAGCGACAGATTAAAAAAAAGGTATTAAAAAAAGTAATTTTAGTATGAGAAATTTAACTATAGGTCGTAAAGACCGCGTTTAAATTTGAAATGTTATAATGTATAAGATGTAACGCACGGAGTCCAAAGCCATATGTATCGCATCATCCAACTGTTTCTGCATAGCACCATCGCGCCAATCCGCGCTCGGTTTGTGCAGCTCCTAAGAGAGAACTAAGCATTAGGCTGGAGTTATATTTTACAACGATGAATATTGTGATTCCCAAATGACATGGAGACGAAATACGAATCATGGCGTATGCCCCTTTAGATAATGCTATTGCTGTGGATGTAAAAATAATATAAGGGCTTATTTTATATGTGGTTTTATTTTATGTTTATTATATGTGGTAGGTGGCTGTGACAGACCGGGATGCGGAAGGTACAGGATCGGAAGCAATGGTGCACATATCCAGCAGTGAACTACAATAGGCTAATTGATTGATTCTTTTATATGTGCAGTCCTTACTGAGAGAGGGGTTATTTTTCACGTTCATAGTAGCAGAATATACTTTTCTGATACGGTAAATAAGAATGAGTTATGCAAGTTATATTCGTGTATGAAGTGGACAACCTATAACATGGGCGTTGAAATCTTTATTTAAGAATGCTGCAACTTGTTATTTTATGTAATATCAACTGACATTATCGCCTGATGGAGAGGAGCTGTAAATGAGGTTTACAGAACGAAGAGCACTATTACAGATGGTATCCATGATCTGTGCCAAACCATCAATGACCCGTGATTCAGGGTGCTGAACCGTTTAATCCTACATGGAGTTATTTGCACCGTAAGAGGGTGACACCTTAACTCTGCACGCGTTGTTCTGAACGAAAAAGGAGAGGATGGGATGCAATGCGACAATCGTCACAGTAGAAGTTGTAAAATACTGGCAAAGAGGCACGAGAAGCAAGGGAAAATGGGGTGTAAAAAAAGACAGGGTTCTGAGAATCCCATTGAGATATAAGATTCAAGTTCAGTAATAAGCTGGCATCGTTTTCGTAAAACAGAACTGAGGTAATGGTAATGTTGTAAACGGGTGTATAGGACAGCATCATGATCTTGAGGGTCCAAGTCATCATCACCTGTGGATTGACGGATGAAGCCCTGGCACAGGCTTTCCTTTCGGGTTTGTGGGGTCAGACAACAGTCGATCCCGTTAAACAAAAATAATCCAATCAAAATGAGGAGCAGGTGAGGCCGACAAGGTAGGCACCGCCATTCTAAGGACAGCATCTAGAATGGCGGTCACTATATAGAAGGTGCAGCGGGAACAGGATCTCAATTCCATGAGAGTGGAAAAAAAATATGTCGGTATGAAGTTCGCCAGGTCAGGTAGTATTTAAAAAAAGAAGAGCTTGGCGTTCGTACGATGTTGATGATCTGATACTTGGTGACCAGCCCATTTATATATACTTAAATTAAATAATATACTATATGAATATATAGATTTACTTACTAAGATGAAGTCTCGTACTATACATTACGTGAAATTATTTTAAACAACGCACTAATTATTTTAAGTATGTAAAATAAACTAAAAACTCAGTATGTCATTTGGGAATCACATTCATCGTAGTGGAGTACATCCCTAGCCACAAGTTTAATCACATAACCTCAATGTCGCCATACAATGACCGAACCAGTTCCATGTATCTGAGTTTACATTATTTGACATGCTGAAACTACGCAGGCAGTTTTAATATATAACTACTTTGTACAAGACTGTACATAATATCGAAGACAACAAATTCCTATACTGTATTTACATATTAGGTTTTTTATTAGGTATTCAACAATGCAACAATATTGTTTCAATACAGTTACTAATAATTTTAATATCTATTATTTGACTTGGTAGAAGTCTGTCAGTTATAATTGCTACCGATTCAGCTATTAGTGTGTAATTTTTGTTTATAAACATTCATGCTTATGTTAATCTACGTACGTTTTAACTATAAGATATAGTTAATATGCATTAAGTTTTGTTATTAACATCGAGATTCATGAATGTGTATTAAAATTAATGACTTATTTGATTAATATACTTTATCGAGGCAAATACCTTTAATCTTTCGAAACTTCGGTCGACTTACACCAAACATAGTAGCTGGCAGACCCTGGCATCTTTAATTTTAATGTATACAAATCGCAAAAGTTAAAATGATTGATTTATCGCTTATATACAAACTTAATGAATATTAAATTATGATCTTATTAATAATGTTATGTTACTTCTTGTTAATATTTTTACTTTACAGAATATAAAAAGAAATAACTACCTGATTGATAAGTATAAAAATTTCTTACAAAGTAAAGAAATCCTGAACCTAATAGAAAAACAGCTGAGTACAGAGTTATAGAGTAACAACTAAACCTGTGAACTTACAAACTACATCACAAAGCTTTATACAAGAGCAGAATGACGCAAATAAACCGTGAACTACATCGAACTGTTAGAATTGTTAGCACACCACAACCAGCCACCAACAGCGTCCAATGTTAAAGCCAACACTACCAAGGCAAAGCGAAAATAATAAAATCAACATTACGGAAACAGGGGACACGAGTCCGGGAGGCTCTTTGGGAAACGATGGGGGAGACGGTATCGTATCAAAATAAAAAGCTAAAAGAAACTTGTAAAAAATAATCACACAGCGTACAACGCCATTGAACAGCCAAAATATTGTTGTTGGGTGATGACAAGAATTTAGTTTTAAAACGGGGATGTGCTCAGGACCGCGAGATGTGAGGTAGCGCGATCACCCAACAAGTAACGGGACGTATCTCGCATATACACACGCACGCACTGTGTAGCCTTTACCTCTAATGTGTTGTGGAATGTAATTACGGAATATAAAGTCATGTGTATAATAAACGGGAGTTCAGCATAATTTGCAACGCGATTGGTTACTAAAATTTACTTTAGGATTGATCTCTCCTCAGTTGAAGATGGTGACCGTTCATGTCACTGTTATTTGGGATGATATTTATTATGATGTGAGAATTTGATTATACGAGTTCCATGATTTTATATTCCGTGAATGTAGTAGTGGCAATCGTGGTTATGTATTTTCATATCATCATTAGATATACACAGAACTGTGTAAAGAAAAAAGTAATAAGAGTGTGGAGATGATTTTTTTTGTATGAGATGTCAGCACATTCTTGTAGTCGGAAAATTTTGTAAAACTTTGAGTAAAGCCTCAAGGAGACAGATATTAACCACTTGAGATTAAGTAGATAAGTAATTCAATATAAGTAAGAGTATTGTTGTATAGTTTATTCTGCATAATTTTATACGAATTGAATTGATGATAAAATTAAATTCCTTCAATTCGAATTGCCACTAGATGCCTATGCGTTCACGCAAACGTTGACGCGTGTGTAAGTTGTATTGACGTGTGAGTGTACGTATGTGCGTGTGTGCGTGTGCGTGCGTGTGCGTGTGCGCGCGCGCGTGTACCGTGTGCGTGTGCGCGCGCGCGTGGTGCGCGAGGCGCGGCAGCGTGCGCATGATCTCGGAGGGGGTGAGCACGCGGATGTGCGCGTCGGCCTCCAGGAGCCCGCCCGCCGTCACCGTCACGTTGGGCGCGCGCACCCCGCCCCCCGCCGCGCCGCTCGCCGCCACGCCGGCCCCGCCCGCCACGCCGGCCACGTTCGCCACGTTCACCGCGCCGGCCACGCTCGCCACGCCGGGCGTGCTAGGCGCGCTGACGGTGGCGCTGGCCGCCGGGCTCCCGCCGCCCGCCCCGCTGTCCGCCTCGCTCGTAGCGCTCGAGCTCTGTCGCGCCCAACCACTCCTTAGTAACATTTTATTCCCCACTCTCTCCGCTGTCGTCGCTCCATATAGAACGCCCTCGCCGTCTCATAGACTTTTAAGAATCACGCGGTCGACGTAGCTCCGAGTGAATGAATAAACTTATTCCTACCCTCTATATACTGCCAATATACTATATAATGTTTTAGCAATAGTAAATAACTATCTTGACGATACAAAACCAGAAGTAATATAGATAGCTAATCTTCCATGTAAAATAATCTAAATTAAATAAACCCAGCTAACATTAATGCTTTCAGAAAGGCTGAAGATGACCCAGTATTCACTTAGTTCTAAGTTTCTTATAAGTTGAACCCACATCTACACAATAAGTGATAGAAGAATCTACATATCAGTTGAGCAAGAGAAAAAGTTTTAAACTATCCCACGTGACTGATTCTGTAGATCCTCTCACTCGAGATTTCAACAGCTACCAAAATAACTAAATATTGTTTGTTTATACAGAGCTAAAACACAAATGGTGTGCTACGTGTATCCTACAGCCTCGGTATTTACATAGTGCTAGCGTTGAGACAGGCGACAGAATCTACAGCAATCGTGGCACAATAACGTCCTGGCGATCGTGACGACACATGGTGAATGTTGTAACGCTTACAACGACATATTCCAGCGAGGGTATGTTCGGGGAGCACGCTTTTGATAAAACTGCAATAGTGTATTCGAAGAGTTAAAAGCGTTCTCCCCGAATATACCCTGAGACATATACTCAAAGGTTCAAGCAGGCTGATACTAAACGAGTATAATAGTGCCTTTAACGACTAAACAGTGTAATATCGTGTCAATATTCCCGAATGTTCTATATGACGACTACATCAAAACTCAATTCACAGAGTTTTTTCGTGACTTTCATGAGTTTTATCAAAGTTAATTTAGGAATAATGCTTACACGATTCACGAGTCAACTGAGAATAGAAGAGTAAAATAGTACATTATGGTACAAGTGAGCAACGTTGGTGATTACCGCCGAGGCGCCATTGAGACAGCCGAGGACGGTAATCATCATGCTCACACGTGCCATACGACGTTTTACAACACACTTGCGAATAAAATAATACTACAAATACTAAATAAACAATACTACAAATTAATTCGTTTTCCTATGCGCGCGCATTTAACAATGGCGGTCGACCATATTTAAAAAAAAAATGAGGTTTGAACTTAACTTTTTTTTACTCTGTTTTTTTTTCTGTACTTAGAGAAAAAAAAATTAAATTTGAGCGAAAATTTTGTTTATTACACAAGTATTACAAGTTGAAATTATTTATTTAAATACGAAAATGCATCAAATGACCATACAATAGGCTTATTAATTTATTCGTACTACTAAACACGTTATTTTTTGTATCAAAACTTTTTTAAGAACATAGACAATTATAGACACTTCCTATAAAATTTAAAAAAGAATCTATAACTCACTTTTGTGAATAATAGTAATGAAAAATTCACAGTTTTATAATAGGTGTCATTCCGTGCTTAATTGCGGTAAAATAATATCACTGTTATGAGCAGGTGTGTTGTAAAATATATTAAATTTTGTTTTATTTTAATGTTTGGATACCCTACTCAACTGACAGTCCTATTCTTAGTTGAAACGCTTAATATTTTCTAGCATTCTAAATTCGAAGATCGCGCATGACATAATTACCGAATACCGAAACTTGTCAATATTCTTCCTTGATTGAACTTTTTCTAATCTTATCGATCCTACATCAGTCGTAAAAAGCACTATAGTACCACGCTCAGTAGGCCTTTAGGACCGGAATCCACCCCACATGTACAGTGGATACCGGCCCTTACCCTAGTGTGGAAGACACACAGTATAAACACAGTGGTAAGTGAGTTGGGTTAGCACACACCACATCTAATGACACACAAACAAACATACCTGCTGAGCTTTCTTCATACGTATAGCGCTTCTGTTGTCTCTTGCACGTTGTAGGTACGGGGCTTTCTGGTCAGACGGAAGGGCCCGCCATCGTTTGAGGATTTGCTTGCAGCGGTCTACCCAGTTTGGAAATTCTGTCTTCCATTCTGGGTGGTTCGTGTTTGCATATAGGACGGCTGATATTGTTGCCGCTGAGCCTAAGCCTGCATTGTGAAGTATTACATTTATTTATTGCAGAAAGGGTATTATTTTGTCTTTGTATTTTTTTAATATGAGTCTTTGGCACGTGTTTGAAGGCATCTATGATATAGAAATTAGACTTTTTGTTACAAACTGTTATGGATAGGATTTTGTTTTTTTTTTCTGATCAATATTAATTTATGGGTTGCAAGGTTAGACAGTAACCTCCGTTAAAGCCAAATCTTGTTCGAGAATCGTGGAATATAGTAACAGAATGAAGAGAGATGGAAAGATTTGGAGGAGGCCTTTGCCCAACAGTGGGACAACATACGCTAAATAAAAAATCCTGATCTAAAGGAAGAGGAGTATGCGAGTTACTTTAAACACGTTAACTTTCTGTCTTATTTCTGGGTGTTACCCCATCGTACGATGATAATGGCCTAAGCATTAGCCAGCCAGTTTGTTAAATGTTGTAATAAACGATACAGCTGAATATCATTCAGGCCATTACTCGAACGGCGTGTTATTTAACAGCCTAGGCAGTTAATTGAACGGCTGACTAAGCTATAGTATAGTTAGAATCTCGCTGCAGACTCGGTCATAAATCATTCGAGTGTTTCGCTTTCTTTCCCACTCACGGGCATTCATCAAATGGCTGTGAAGCATGGTCATGAAGTTATCCGCTTGCCGCCTTACCACTGTCAGTACAATCCCATCGAGTTGGTATGGGCTCAAGTAAAAAAATCGGCCAAGTGCGAGTCGGACTCGCCCATGAAGGGTTCCGTAATAGCAAAGGCGAAAATTGCGGTTTATGACGTATTAAAAAAAACTACTGACTGGATCTTGTTCGAACCAATTTTTAGTGGAAATTTGCATGGCAATTTACATCAAATATTTTTTTAGATTTATCATTCTCTTATTTTAGAAGTTAGAGGGAGGGGGGGGGGACACATTTTTCCACTTTGGAAGTGTCTCTCGCGCAAACTTCAGTTTAGAAAAAAAATATGTTAGAAACCTCAATAGCATTTTTAAAGACCTATTAGATACCCACACGTATGGGTTTGATGAAAAAAACATTTTTGAGTTTCAGTTCTAAGTATAGGGACCCCAAAATTTAATGCTTTTTTTCTATTTTTGTATGAAATTCTTAATGCTTTCACAGAATACATCTACTTACCAAGTTTCAACAGCATAGGCCTTATAGTTTCGGAGAAAAGTGGCTGTGACATACGGACGGACAGACAGACAGACGGACGGACAGACATGATGAATCTATAAGGGTTCCGTTTTTTGCCATTTGGCTACGGAACCCTAAAAATTAAGTTGCAACGAAAAACAAAACCTTCAAGATAGCTGCTCGAGTCTGCAGCGAGATTTTAACTATACTATAGTTGGCGGTCACATATGCGTAATATAGTAGTAGTGTGTACGTACTCTCGTCGGCCCGCATCTTGTCGGCGGAGCGCTGGTTGTAGGATGGCGCGGGCTGCGCCGCGGCGTCACTCGCCGCCCAGGCACCGCCCGCGGCCCCCGCTACCGGCGCCGCGCCCGACCCTGCGGCGGAGCACTCCGAGAACAGAGGGCTCATGCCGCTGTTGCTGCTGGAACGGACACTGTCTCACAATCTCTACTCTTACTGCCTACTACTTTACAAAAGGAAATAGTTTTAAATATAGATTGTGAGGCTCCTAACACAAGCATTAGTTGCTTGAATAATATACTTAAAAACCATGTTTTTGGCACTTTTTTTTTTTTCATATTCATTGTTCATACAGACTGATGGTGCTTGGTGGAACTAGTTACACATATTGAATAAAGCACTTATATTTTTCCACATTTTTTTATTTTTGAACTATTCTGAAGAATGCCGTGAGGCGAAACCGGTTTAAAAATAAAAAAATGTGGATAAGTACAAGTGCTTTATTCATTACCGAAAAGCATCTTGAACAAAAGTCAGCGTAATAAACGAAAATTCGCACGAGTAAATGAATCAATTCCTTCTATTAGGGGAGCAAGGTACAAAAGCTAATAATTTGAGCCCTTAGAACCTTCAATTGGCTTATTTATGATGATTAATAATTAGCACGCCTCGAATGACGCGCCCCGTGCAACCACCAAATAGACCTAGAAAAACACTTTCTGTGCCGTTAGATCACCTTAATGTTTGCCAGTTTTAAATTTTATAGACCATTTCTTGGGGAAGACTATTTTATTATCTAAGATCAGGCTACGATTCCTAGAGCCTTGTTGCTCGAAGAAAAAGAAAAAAAAAGTAGCGGGCTGGCGAAAAATGAGCAAACATCAAACAAACCTGCTGCCTCCAAATTCAGTGTAAGGCGACGGGTAGTCCATGGGGCTCGGTAGTTGCTGTCTCTGTTGCGAGTATGGCGTACTCGCCATGGTATTCACGTACGACACTGATGATTCCTGCGACTCCTGCGCACATTATGTTGATATTATTGACTTTTGTGGCTTGTGGAGACTTATCACAAAAGTTTGTGCCATACAGTGATAAGTTTCTCTCGTTTGCCATAATGTTAGGCTAATAAAAGGTACAGTTAGCAAAAAAGTTACTAAATTTATACATCACTCAAGCTTTATAACTTACGAAGATTATATTGACTGTGACCTCTAAGGATTATAAAAACACTTAAATATCAATTTTATGTACATTATTTCAACAAAATCAGCATTTCAAGTTTCAAGATTCTAATAACCTAAACCAAATTGACAAACCCCCAATGGTTTATGGTGTGCCAATGTGTAATAATGTTTGTATTATATTTCGTAAATAAATAAAGACAATAAGACAGAAAGAAAATGAACAACAAAACAGTATCTTGGCACGCATTTTTTATAATCCTCACAGACTGACATAATGTTTCGTACAAATCGAGAATACTTACAAATTATAAGAACAGATAAATGATGAATGGTTACCTGCGAGTCATCTGTCAGCACACCCTTGAATATCTCATCGACGTCATTGCTGTCCATGTCGGGCAGACCGTCGCGTACCATCGCGTCCAAGTTTACGCCCAGTAGTGACAAGTCGTCCTTGGGAGATATTGTTGAAGCTTGCGATGATCCACCAGTTTCTGTTCGAGTAAAATATACACTTAGCATGATTGTATATTATTAATGTATTGATTGGAATAGCTTGTAATTAGCTGAACTGCAATAGGTATACATATTCAATTTCAAATTAATTTATTTGCGGCAATGCGGGTATATGCATAAAATGTGACAATATTTTGATGCAGCACATCTGCCAATTTTATGGCATGCAACTATTATATTACACAACAATAGACAAGTTGTTTCAGCGCATACAATATATTGACATAGTCACTTTTCTAATGGGGGCGGCAGAGATCAATGTGGTCAACGTGGAACATCTTCTATATCTAAAAGCCTAATTGAAAATAGTCTTCTTGTTTTCCTAAATAGAAGTATTCCTAAAAGCATCTAAAGTAAAATAGTTTGAAGGTCATTTGACTTATCACTAATAGCCACTAAGTATATTAAATTGCCACTTACCACTGCTCATGGGTTCAGTTTTCGTACTATGAACGGTGGGTATACCCTCCGTAGCCACAGTAGGTTCCGCCTCCGTGGGCTGAGGCCCTAAGATGGCATTCTTCAATGCTGTCGAATCTTCTGTGTGCTTCAAATTGCAATCATCAGCCTCTGTTTTTATTTTAATGGAGCCATCGGGATTTGTCGATTGATCATCCTTTTCGTCTTTTGGTCTTAGCGAGTTTAGGACTTCGATTTCATCCTGTGAAATAGAAATATTTTTAAGAATTATCGGAATTACTATTATTTTTTTTATTAGAAATTTACGCGGACCATGGCTGCTGAAAAGTAGCGGAAACGTCGGGCTTGTGTAAATAACAAAATAATCCCTACTAATATTATAAATGCGAAAGTAACTCTGTCTGTCTGTCTGTCTGTCTGTCTGTCTCACTTTTACGACTAAACCGCTGAACCGATTTTGATGAAATTTGGTATAGAGGTAGGTTAGACCTTGAGAAAGGACATAGGCTATGTTTGGTCGCGATAACCGACATCCACGCGGGCGGAGCCGCGGGCAAAAGCTAGTACCAAATAAATTGCCATAGAATCCGTTAAAAAGTGGTTTTATTTCAATATTATTGTTTCAGGTAACCCCTCCACCTAAGCTAATTTCTTGTGCTAGTAAGTGGGTTCACTTTGATTATGTAAAAGTCAGAATTCTATCCCGGGATCTTTAGATTCTAAGACCGACTCCTCACCCACTAAGTTACCACCGCTGTTGGGTAAATCCTAGATTAAAATCAATATTACAATAGATATCAAGTTCCCTGTCACAAGTCATATAACTTTTGACCCTATTTTTTAACGAAATTTAAAAAATAAGCATAAGTCACATACTGTATTGAGAGATATAACATAGGGGTCGTTTTCGGTGAAGGTCGTCAAAGCGGACAGTACGTCTTCTCCATCACTGTCTGAATTCTCCATGTCCCATTTGTAATCCCGCAGCTCCCGGTACCCTTCAGGAGTGGTTGGTCGAGCCGTACCGCCAGGACTCTCGGATGACGTAGGGGCTGGAAGGTAAGATGGTCTGATAAGATCCACGTTAGGAGTCATAGTCAACGAAAAAAGTAGCTTAAAAAGTTAGATTTATCGTCACCTTAGCTTTTAAACTTTTTATAAAGTAATAAAGTAATTCTTAGCAAGTTCCAATTATTATTTTTTTAAGAAAATTACTAAAAAAATTAACAAAAATGTTAAACCGACTTCAAGAAACAAAAAAGAGACACTGAAAAGGGAAAAATAACTGAATTAGATTTACTGATTCGGTGCCGGAGCTACTATAATGCAATCAATTAAGGTATGATCTGTCGGGATTGCTTGCAAATTGCTGCTAAGCTTATTCAATTTAAACTAAACTACATGTACACGTTATGGATATTGAATAATATTATGATAAAAAGAACGCCCGTGTACAGCTCCTTCAAGTAAATGTATTAAAAATTTTCTTTTACCTATATTACTCTTACCCGTAGAACTGACAACTTTGCTGGGTTCCAACAGGTCCTTGCCGAAGAATGCCTCTTGCATGTAAGAAGGAAATTGCTCCATTAGTTTGGAGCGGGGCTTTCGGCGGGGCTTCCGTTTGTTGCTTGGAGATTCTGGCAAATGATTACATCGTAAGTGACAAATTTTGAAGACAATGATATAACCGATCTATAAATCATTGTTTCCAATGGTTTTCCAAATTTCATAAATTATTTTATAACTGAGGTATAATCATGGTAAGGTTGGGTTAAGCTGACAGGATTTTTATAGGCACTATGGATATTTTGTGAAACTAATAAATGAATACTAATTTTTGCTTTTAAAAGGATAGAAATTTAGTTCAGTGATTAAAAGAAAGATTTTAAACAAAAAAAATTACCATATACACGTCGCAAAGTCAAAATCGCCACATTGTGAAAGTGAAATAATATCAGATAACTGCGAAAAACTATGCCCAACTAATAAAATTGTTAATCTCAATATTTTTTTCTTTATTTTTCGCTTCGATCGAATATTCTTTCACATGACATTTCGTTGCAACCCTAGTTTCATCGACTATTTAAAAACCAAACTCACCTCCACAGCCCTGCGCTCCGTCTCCTTCCTTCTCGTCGTCCGCTTGCGCCTTAGCGGTGGTCTGTCTCTGTCGCACCACAAACCCGCCGATGCCGAGCTTGTTCAAGTTTCTCTGCCTCTTCCTACGCAACACCGTGAGCCCCGAGTCCGTCGTGTATATGGTGAAGCCCTCGGGAGGAGGGCCGTCGTTGGCAACGTTCCAAAGAATGCCCTCTTTAAAATTTGTATTGGAGGTACCTATTAAAAAGAATCGCTAATATTGTACAAAATATTATGATATAATTTTGTTCACAGCCGGAAAAAAGCTACCGTACTGTCTAACTTTATTGGTTTCGTAATAAAAGAGCAATCAGTCTAAGAAATTAAATAAATTGAATTTATTAAAACTTAGTGTAATACAAATTGTGAACTAATAAAAAAGCCTAAATTTTTCTTTGTTTTGAGATAGGTTAATAATAGGCAAGAACTTCTGTTGATCCATGTTTTATAATGAGGAATATCATTTTTTAAGTATATACAATATGGATACGACATATAGGCAATAATTGTGTGTGTGTGAAGGTGTGTGCGTATTTATTAATGACTTATGACACAGTCAATGACTTTAAAGCAATGGATGAAACTATTTAATGACTTATACAAGTGGTTGCATTTTCTACATTTATTTTAATAATTATTTTGTTAGAAAATTTCGGATTTTATAAATCAGGGAATTTAAGTTTAAATTTAATTTGGTTCTATTCCTACGGACCAGGATGCTTCGCAGTTTCAGTATTTGCACATATGTCGTATCCATATCGTATAGCTGAGTGTACAGGGAACAAAGATAGTCACTTTAAAATTCTGTGAAATTGCTATATCAAAATTATTGATTTAATCCTACTAATCCTACTAATATTATAAATGTGAAAGTTTGTGAGAATGGATGTGTGGATGTTTGTTACTCTTTCACGCATAAACGGCTGGACCGATTTGGTTGAAATTTGGTATGCATATAGGTTATACCCTGGATTAACATATAGGCTATATATCAGCGATGAACGGGATCAGAATTCCACGCGGGCGGAGTCGCGGGCAACAGCTAGTATACAATATACCGTAAGTTGGGGTGGGGTAACTTTGGTAGCCCAACTGTCACAAAGATACCCGGTTGTCACAAAGTTACCTGGCTGTCACAAAGTTACCTGGCTGTCACAAAGTTACATGGCTGTCACAAAGTTACCCGGCTATCACAAAGTTACCCAGCTATCACAAGGTTACCTAGCTGGCACAAAGTTACCCAGCTGTCACAAAGTTACCCAGCTGGCATAAAGTTACTCAGTTGTCCCATAGTAACCCCAGTTTACGGTACAAAAATCAATTAGGCAAATCAGTGGTGATCTACAATCATAAGATGAGCTTTTGTGCAGTTTTTAACAATTTATTAAGTGATCAGGCTACAATAAAAAATATATTTAAGTATTGTTGTTTTCTAACTAAATAAACATGATACAAGCAATGATTTCAGACATCCGCACATGCAGCTTAGCAGAATTATGAAGATGTCTTATACTTCATATCTTTAGAATTTACTTTAAACAAAGCAAAAATATTAATATTATGTTTCAATAATAATGTTTCAAACAGGGTGGGGCCAAACCTCTTCCTAAGCCCTAAGCCATTCGTCACCTTCGCACGGCGTGCTTACGTGGTGAAGGTGGCGAAGGAGCTTAAATTCACCCAATACACGCGCGCCAGGGTCCAGTTTCACTCGCGACTTTGGCTCAAGATATAAGCCATGAACTACAACTATAATAGTAAAGAAACTCACCAGGTTCTTCTTTAACTTCAGCAGTGCTGTCAGGCTTGGAGTCGTCGCCCATCTCGACGTCTGCATTCTGAACCACTGTTTCAATAGATGCCATTATTTCTAATCCACAATGCCAGCGTCGAACAACAAAAACTCGTGTTAGATACACATCTTACATACATAAATACTAATATAAATTAAATATTACTAATAAAAATAAGCTGGTTGGTAACGTTCGGACTAGTATAATAAATATTATATTCTATCTATTTTCTGTCTGATTTGAATAGGCTATTTGACAACATTAAATTATGGTCATCCTATTAGAAAATAACGTTAAAAGACCTACGAGACTACAATTTACTCTCAAATATGTGTATTTTATGAGAATTTTAATTATAAAAATGTTATATTTTGTTGATTTATTGTCTATGGCAAAAACGCTCGTAATTGGTTCTGACCAATCACGAGCTCTGGGTGACGTCATTCCTACAAAATATCTCCAGTTGTATGAGCTATTATTGTTTGTTTCGGTGTTATTATTTGCTTTTTCCTTGATTATCGGGTGTTTTATGGACATATTTTGTGATTAAGTTCGAAATGGATACTAATTTTGTGCGAGCTGATGATAACAGCATCTTACAGTGACGTCAATACTCACACGCATCGCTATTTTGATTAAATATAGCGTTTTTCGCGCACTTTTGAAAATTTAAACTTTATCTTGATTTTTTAACATAATGCATTGTTTTTTTACAGAAATATTAATGTGATATGTTAATACTGTAATAAGCAATCATTTAAAGTGGTTTTTGAACATTAGTCAAATAGCCTATTGATCCTAAGCTGTAATGTTTTGAGGCAGAAAGTACGTAAGTGACTTTCGAGTTGGCTAAAAAATAGAAAAGAAAGTTTTGAATTAAATTTTAAAGCATTTAGTATGGCTAAATAGGCAAATCGATCTAGTAACTCATGTGGGACTCGGTAGATTAGTGGTTAGAGCATTCTTCTTGCAAGGGACTGGTCGCGGGTTTAAGTCCCGCCTGAGTCGTTTTTATTCCTATCTTAATCGATTTGAATAGAAAAAGACAATAATTATTTTTTAAATTTAATTTATAATAATTAATTCTAGAGACACGAAGTGCAGGAGTTGAATTAGCGACAAGCGCTACAGATTTTGTGGTATTTTTTTTTTCTATCCATAGAACAACAAAGTAGCTATAATATTTTACCCTGATGTTTAAATGTTAAATGGGTTAAAGGGTAATTAATGAATTCAAGAAAAAAAGGGTTATTAAAGTAAATTCTTAGTTTTCTGTTATTTCATTATGGAGCTTTTGGAGCTTGGAATAAAACCCTCAAATACACAAAAATATCGTAAGATGTAAGACGGGATTAAGCAAATCTATTTATATCAATGTTTTACATAAATGTATATCAATAACGAATAAAGCGGTGGAAGCTTAAAACGGTTATAGCTGCAGGCAAACAAAAAGTGTGGGCTCTAAAAACTAGTACACAAGCATTAAACAAAATAAAATAGTAGGCCACATGCGTTCCACAGCAATTTAAAAAAATAAAAAGCGTTTTCTCTATCGCTCAACGCACGTCTGCAGCTTCATATTTAAGAGTAGTCGAGCCGGATAAAGTTTTAATGTTGTAAGGTTGTAACTACTCTATAAAAGTATCTGTTAGTTCAATGTACGATAGAGGGAACGCCTACAAACTGTAGTAAGCCGATCTTAACCGGACTCAAACGTCTTCCCGACTTGCCGAGTCAAAAACCGATGTGCACTACACGCATATTATATGAATAAAAACATGCAAACATCTATAAGACCGTCGGTCGCTATGAGTGGGCACCCGTCGCGGGCGACCGCGCTACCTGCTGTTTCATACAATATGATAAAGCAACGTTATATTAGGTGGATCGCCTGTCACACGATTGCCCGCGCCGGATGCCCGCTCAACGCAACAGACGGCCTAACTCAACAGTACAAAATATTCACCTGCATCTTTATCCGTGTTTTCATTCTTGAAGCGCCTCTTACGACGCGTATGTGTGATGCCCATCTCGGCCTCCAATTGTTTCATATGATGCGCGCCACGTTGAGATAGGCACACATCGTCCACATAGTACTCGCCAGCCAGGCCTAGTGACTGTGGCGTGGGACGGGGGGTCGGACGGACCACGGCCGCGGGTAGTACGGGAGTGGGTGCGGGCCTCGGACAGCCTGGGGTTCCGATCCCGCCGGCTTCTAATGCCCGTGCCACGTGAGGTGGAGGAACTTCTCGGTGTCGGCATAATACGCATTTGTACCTGTGGAATAAGTACTAGATTGCAATAATCATGGATCGACAGTTTAATATAATTTTAGTGTTTTACTTCCAACATTATAGAATTACATTTAATCACACAACACTATGATGCTATTGATTGGGTGCTATGATGCACATTTGGAGAGATCTAGTAGCAGTGGACTGACATTATGTGTTTGCACGGAAGATCCGCCCGGCGTGTACACGCGGGCGTTTCTCGCTCAACGCAGCGGACGGCCTAAAGAGTAACGACTTACCCAGCGCGACAGCACACCTCGGCGTCGTTCTCGCTGCGTATACTGTCGCAGGTCGCGTGCAGCCAGCGGCGGCAGCCCTCGCACTGGATGATGAGCTCGCCGTCCGAGTACGGCTCCGAGCACACGCAGCACATCACTAGCGACGCGCACGGACCACATTCTGCCAATCACACGATAAATGGCTCATTACATACTTTTCTTTATGATAGCGATCAATTTGTGTGACTCTTGTACTCTCATGTGTATTTTTGTAAGTCAAAAATCATTTATTTTATATAGACGGCACTTACAAAACGTCAAAATTAACAAACAAGAAAAATATATATTAATGACTAGTTTAGTAAATGGACTACCAGTTCGAAACGCGACCGCGGCCTGAGAAGACTCCGGCAAGAAACTCAGCAGGCATTTTTTTTGGTCTCTTTACAAAAAATGCTGTCTACTTAGTCTAAATACAATCGTTTCATTCAAGGCCTTTCGGGTTCATTTTTGGATTACATGGTTTACTTCAGTTTATTGTATAATTTGTGGTCATGATTACCGCTAACAGAACAGTTATGTACTCGTTGCATACATACCTGTGTAGTTCTCGCACCAGGCGCGTGTATCGCGCGTGCCGCACGTGAGACACTTGCGGCACCGCTCGCACCGCCAGGCCCCGCGCGGTACGTCGGCTAACGGCGGACGGGCGCAGTACGTATGCCAAGTCGTATCGCAGTCGTCACACAACAGTAAAAGCGTCTCGTCTCCCCTCGCGCCGCAGCCCTCACATACCGTGCAGTCTAAACAACGCCACCCCAGCGTCACGATCACTTGCGATACCTGTGTGACGTAACAAAACGGGGTGCTTTAGTACGCCACGAGACGACCGAAGGAAAAAGGTAAATTTATTGTGTACCTTCAAGTGCTCTAGGCCAAACTGTAAATTTAAACAGAATTGTTTTAAAAATGTTGTAAAGGATCTACAGTAACATGCGGTTTGATGTTTAGTTAATTAATTTATAATGATTTGTGGAAAACAAACTAATCATCTATACTATTATATAATTGTAAAGTGGTCGTGTCTGTACATTGGAGATATTCAAAAAAAAATACTTGGGTTATGTTATGTTAACGATACTGAACACGAAAATATTTTTTTTTCATTTCCTGTCTGTTTGTCTGTTTGTCTGTTTGTCTGTTTGTCTGTTTGTCCGCGATGGACGCAAAAACTACTGGACGGATTTTGATGCGGTTTTTTTTGTTAGAAAGGGCTTACTCAGACTTAAAATCTTGCGTTTGTTTGATCGCAATCGGTTGAGAAGAACCGAAGATATGAGCAAACGTTGCGTTATCCGAGATGCACGCGGGCGGAGCCGCGGGCGGAAGGCTAGTGGAAAAATATAAGAGGACCTTGGGCTTCAAAGTGCAAGATTTGGGTGCTACAGGTATGATAAGGAAAAATAGGTTGTAGAATGTGATAGAAATACTTTTCAGTCCTAAATTTTAGTTTAGTTAAAAAAACCGCGGTAGCCTAGTGGTATGGGTAATGGACTGCTGGGACGAGGTCTCGGGTTCGATCCCAGGTTTACCATGGCACACACCAATGACTTTTCGATGCTTTTCGAAGTTATGTGTGTATTTATCGCAGGTTTATAAGTGCCCGGTTAATGGCAATAGGCTCGCCACCTATTACATTGGGACCTAAACATAAACGGCGAAATGTGGGTGCTAGCACCTCTGCCTACCCCTTCGGGGATATAGGCGTGAGTTTATGAGTTTATGTTATGCTAAATTTTATAACCGAACCAACCAACCACCGGGGACCAAACACGAGGTTATAATGGCCACAGTATTCTGTAAGGCGGAGGTACTTCCCGTGTCGAACTACTCAATTAGGACGTTAATACCGTCGTGTCCTACCTTCGTGTTATGTACAAACTAAAAACCTGTGAAGGCTACTGAGACTTAAATCAATGTTTTGACGTAGCCACATTTTATCGTGTTTTTATACCACTTAGATAGTAGACAAGTACACGGCCCACCGGATGGAAAGTGGTTACAGTGACCTATGCCTACTGTGCTGCATACTGACTTCATCTCTACCTAGATGGGAGAAGAAGCTAAAGACTTCATCCTAAACTGAAAATCTGATAAGTGAAATGTGACAAAAGGAATGGTGGTGAAAGAATGGCCATGAGCTTTTATAGCTATCTTTTCTTACAAGCTATACCTATTGCCTCGTGAACCTGTCTGTGAATTTAAATGTAGAAGCATTAATTTTGACGAAAGATTGTTGAATATTATAGAAGTCGGATTTTAACCGCTTATATACCGGCGCATGCAACCTGCTTTATGTATACGGCCTTAGGGTGTGTTAAACCGCGTAATATAAATCAAGGACATGTCGCGCAGTTATAGTTTATGAGTGTCATAATGAAAGTGACTTTAACTTTTAGGCAGTTGACACACTGCAGGTGACGCAGCGTAGCGCGGGAGTGAATACATCTTCAGTGTACTACACGTGTTTTCAATACAAAGAAAAATACGCTCTGTCCACTTCGATCCATTAAATGAATCCATTGATGGATCCAAGGACACTTTTTCCTCCTCACTTATAAGCGACGTAAGATCACTCACTTGCGCACTACGCTCTTTGATGCGGGGTAGTGTGCCAAACGCCTAAATCTTGTTCCCTGTTTAGTTGAAAATTATGGCCTAGCATGTGGACCGAAGTGTGGAGATTGGTCATAACTCACAACATGTGAGAGTTTGGCAACACTAATTTCCGTTTATATCGCTTAATTAAAACAATAACATTTACTAACTACATACTTTGATGTTGTCGTGAACAATACACTTCAATAAAAAGAGCAAATTTGACTTACCTTGATATTAACACAATAAGGATGGTAGGTTTGTCCGCATTGTGCACACGCGATGAGACACCCCTCAGAGTCGGTCCCGATAGCGCCGCACATCACGCACAGATCTTGTGTCAGAACGAATTTGTCCTTACTCGAGCAAAGGACTAGCTTGTTTTCCACACCTACGAAGACAAAAAGAATTATAAAAATTGCCCGCACATGATGCTATAGATCGTACATTCTGGCATCGGGTATCTCCTATGAAAATAATGCGTACCTCTCTGAAACGAATCTCGCGAAATAGATATACCTTCCTCCACCCACGACAGGAGGTTGTCCACCTCCACCCACGACATGAGGTGGTCCACCTCCAACCACGACAGGAGTAACACCACCTCTACCCACGACAGGAGGTGGTCCACCTCTACCCACGACAAGAGGTGGTCCAACTCTACCCACGACAGGAGGTGGTCCACCACTACCCACGAAAGGAGGTGGTCCAACTCCACCCACGACAGGAGGTGGTCCAGCTCTCACCCACGACAGGAGGTGGTTCAACTCCACCCACCACATGAGGTGGTCCACCTCCAACCATGACAGGAGGTGGTCCACCTCTCACCCACGACAGGAGGTGGTTCAACTCCACACACGACACGAGGTGGTCCACCTCCTGTCGTGCCCACTGTGCCCCTATAACTCCACAATTGCCAACTTGAATATGGCGACGAAAAGTGCAGTCAATGTCGCTTAGTTTTGAGAACACATCTAGCTAATTTAAATGGTTGCCACGAAAAGAAGAAGAAAATAAGCATATTAGTAAACATAGAATTTGTAAGATGTGTTACCTGGATCATCTTCAGGAGCTTTATTATCTGGTGCTTGTGGCCTCTGGAGACCAAGCCCTGGCACTCCAAACACTCCCCGCATCTTCGGCTTGGAGCCTCTCTTGCGTCCAAAATCGAGCATGTTCCGCTGACGTTTCGAGAATCCCACTTTGCCTGCTGGCGGGAAACCACCCTTCAACTTGTATCCACCCATTTTTTTCTTTGCCACTTTTGATGAAACTGTGAATGGTTTGCCTTTTCCAAGTCCGACATCAGGCTAAAAATGATATTGATGATTAATTTAGGTATAGTAATTAATTAGCATTTCATACTACATACGTAAGTTTTATGAGGTCGCTGAAAGTAATTTCAGCGACCTCATAAACCACATTAAATTTGAATCAACAGATCAATATAAATTGATGATTGTCATTAATTTTTTTTAAATAAAATAATAAAAAATAATTACTTTCGCTTCAATAGCAAGCGGATCTTGTTCATGTTGAGAATTTTCGTCTCCAAACGAAGAATCTTGGGATGTTGACGCTACAATGTCTTCGTCAAAGGCTGTTGAGAGTAAAGATAACAATTAATTTAGTAAGCATAATAATGCAGCAAGTGAAAGTACTTCTTGGAGTATTGCTCGGGACATATATCTTGGACTCTTACACCCGTATTCACAAACAATACTTCGCTATGCGTACTACCAAAACTGTGCAAAGAACGACAAATTCTCAGTGCGTTCGTTTTGGCAAGCCTTTTTATTCATAGACAACACTTAAGTAATACTTCGTTGAGGGAACGCACTGCGTTAGATACTGCTCCGTAATGTTTGTGAATTAATTTTACCAGCCCTATGCGCTCGAGCACACTATGAGACCTCACAGTATTGTTTGTGAATACGGGTGTTATACTTGTGCTCTATACGCGCAGTACACGTTTCTTGGGTGTCTTTTGAGGATAGCACGGGGTACAAATGCGGTGGATGACCTCAAATTCACCAAACATATACTATTACAAAACAATCGGCCTTGTTTGTCTCGCGATTTAGGTCCAAGATACGGGTCCGTTTTTTGTGGTCTACTTACATCCAGATTTGCTGCCAGTCATCTGCATTTGTGATTTGCAAATCGGACAGTTGTACTCATATGAGGGATTTTGATCTTTCTTTAGTCTATATTGAGTTGGTTCTGCGTCCGGATCACACATCCCGTGCACATACCTGAAGGAATTAAAAAAGTATTAAATACAATAGTCAGTAGATAGATTAATCGTGTGGTACACACAACGTAAAAATAGTTGATGTTTGATTAAACAGATTTAAAAAAAAAAATTCTTCGTCCTAGCGTTAATTTCCAGTGGCATCCAAAGCTTTCACCTCGGAGTCTGGGGTCCGCTTTACCAGTCTTAACTGCGGTTTTGACTGGTAAAGCGGACTACTAGACTTCGAAAATTTTTAAATCTTAATAAATATTTTAATACGCGAGCCCTTGTTGCGCTGCTGGTAGCACGAGTCGCACACCGTGTAGTGCGCTGAGTGTACGTGACATGTAACGTAGGGTAGGTTACCTCTTGCACAGCATGCAGCGGATCATGTCGCGGTAGGCGGCGGCGCGGTAGGCGCGGCGGCACAGCGGGCAGCACGAGCCCTTGTTGCGCTGCTGGTAGCACGAGTCGCACACCGTGTAGTGCGCTGAGTGTACGTGACATGTAACGTAGGGTAGGTTACCTCTTGCACAGCATGCAGCGGATCATGTCGCGGTAGGCGGCGGCGCGGTAGGCGCGGCGGCACAGCGGGCAGCACGAGCCCTTGTTGCGCTGCTGGTAGCACGAGTCGCACACCGTGTAGTGCGCTGAGTGTACGTGACATGTAACGTAGGGTAGGTTACCTCTTGCACAGCATGCAGCGGATCATGTCGCGGTAGGCGGCGGCGCGGTAGGCGCGGCGGCACAGCGGGCAGCACGAGCCCTTGTTGCGCTGCTGGTAGCACGAGTCGCACACCGTGTAGTGCGCGTGCCAGCGCGACGACGGGCCCGCGCCCGGCGAGCGCGAGCCGCAGTCCGAGCACACGCGGCAGCACTGCCCACACATACATCCATATAGTTGTGACGTCAATAACAACGCATATATGCGTTATTTTTAAGCAGGGTCAATGACGCATATGTGCGTCATAAAATATTTAGCAGGGTCAATGACGCATATGTGCGTCATAAAATATTTAGCAGGGCCGATGAGGTCAATGACGCATATGTGCGTCATAAAATATTTAGCAGGGCGGATGACGCATGTGTCAAAAATTATTTAGCAGGGTCGATGACGCACATGTGCGTCATCAAACAATCTTCGTGAGGTGAAGCACGCGGGGCGTGAGGACCAAAATAGACATACGTATTCTTCATAATGTACTCACATACACAGAAATATATAGCAATGCATTTAAGGGTTACACTACACTCCAATGGTAGTAATTTTTTTTAAATGGCAATGAATACAGTTCAATCTTAGGATGAATGATCATTCTTAACACATTGACACCCTTCCGTGCTTCGGAAAGCACGTTAAGCCGTCGCGCGTCGCGTCGTCGCCTACCCTACTAATCGAGGACGACGCGTTGTCCTCGATAAGTAATCCAATAGACCTCCAGGTCAGTGCCACGAGCACGAAAAAAATTCGTATTCGTAACATAAACGTCTCGAGAGAACGGAGCATGGCGATTGGCAGGCTTGGGACAAAAAAAAAGGCAGGCGGCCAATCGCAATGCTCCGTTCTTTCGATGCGTTTACGTTAGGAATACGAATATTTTTCGTGCTCAGGGCTAGATCTTAGTAGAGCCTCTTTCATTATGAGAGAGTGTTCTGGAAGTTAGCAATACACACCTTGCACTTCCAGCCGTACTTGGGCACGGTGGCCATGACGGGGCGCAGGCACGTGGCGTGGTACACCTTGTCGCAGTGCTCGCACGTGACGGCACGCGCCTCGTGGCCCGCGGCCGGCGCGTGCGCCGCGCTCGCCTCGCCGCGGCACACCTGGCACACGCGGCACGCGCGGCAGCTCCAACCCGAACGAACGCCTGAACACACAGTACTACATTAAGGTATGATTCCGAAGGCGACCGCATACGACAACGACAGACGCATGACATGACGCATTAAACTCCGATACGGATAAAGGCATCTTTATGGTACAAGTGTGTAAAGTTGGTAATTACTGCTGAGGTGCCATTGAGACCCCAGCCGTTAGGTGGGGGTGTTAAGAGAGCCGAGGACGGTAATCATCAATACACACGTGTATCATACGACGGTTTTCAACACATTTTTCCACTCGTAATAGAGTAAATCCTGGACTCCAAAAGACCTTGAAACCGAAATCAAGTATTGAAATGTTACATGTTGCACCGACCTGGTAGTTGCGCGAGACCGACGCAGGTCCCGTGGTAGTGCGCGCCGCACGTCACGCACGTCATCAGGTTCGCGATATCGCCTATAGTTCTACACGTCCTACAATCTATGTCTGCGGTACCTGTGTACAAACAAACAAGAATATATTTTAAGAAAAATTCTAAATAAGAACACGTCGTATTTCCAGGACGGGAAAACATGTATATTATCAACTGCAAATTTCACCAAAACCTAGAAAATTTTAACCTTTTTCAAAATCAAATCTATCTCTGGAAAATGCGGACAAAATATTCATCAAGATTGATCTCCCATAGGATAGTATATTATACTTACAAATAAGAGGCACTTGGTATAGATGGTCTTTGCAAAAGGAGGACTTGGTGTGAAAATCTATGAAGCCTCCGGATGCAAGAACACACGGTAGGTGAAAGTATTTACTGCAACTCATCTGTAACAAACATAATATGGTCAAAAGATGGAACAGCATAGAATAGCATAGTACAGTTTATGTCATTTATTCGTTATTAGATTTTTATTTGGCTGAAAGAAGGACCAACTAAATGTGTAGGAAGACTTCAGAAATGGGAGGCCAATTTTTTTATTTGATAAATTAAAAAAATATGATCCAAAATAAGGAGACGATGGAATTTGCTGCGGTGAAAATGGGAGAGGTCTATGGTTAGCAGCAGACTGTGATAGGCTATTTTTATTGATGATAAATAATCCAAATATTAAGCACCAAAATGATATTTCATTCAATTCAATTTAGCAAAGGAGAAGACTAAACACTAAATAACTCACTTTACAAGGTATGCTTGCACCATGTCTGGTACAAAAGGCACATTTTCTCGACAACGCATTGGATACAATCCCCTTAATCCTCGCCTCTTCTAACATCTCCTTATCCTCATCAGAAGTGGATGTTGCCGCCACTTGTTCTTGAAACGGAGGGCTGAACTCCAGGCAACATCGGTGGATGTACAAGGCACCAGATGATACTACCGCTGCTAGTTCCAAAGTTTCTATATGCCCGATAATGGAGAGCTCGTCAGTATGTTCCATGTTATAAAGAGGGGTCCTGCGAAAATAAAAGTAAGTTTTGTTTGTACACTCGCACATTAACATATTGTATACTAGCGGCCGCCCGCGACTTCCTACGGGTGAAGTTCGTTTTACAATCTTAGGAGTGGAGTTTCGCAAAAGCCGTTCTTAGCAGATGTCTATACCCTATAAGGAACTTACCTGCCTAATTTCAAGTTAGCAGGTGTAATGGTTTCAGAAATTTCGTGATTAATCAGTGCAATATTTCACTTCTAGATATTTAGATTTATTAAGTTCATTGTCGTTTATAATTTGGATGAGAGCGAAAAAACATATTGCTATCCATTGGTTTATAATTTATAATGTACAGCGATAGTGGTGATGTTCAGCGCGCGCCTTTGTAAAGTAAGGGTGATTACCCGAATTTGTGGTAAGAAAGACCATCTGTGTTATGAGTTTATGACTGATGGTCAATCCACTGGAGTTTCTAGAGGTTTACTAGAGCTCCCTAATAAAATACTCATGTGACATACCAGTCAGTTCAGTTCGGACACTTTACTGTTAACCTACTATACAAGGAGTGTTTGATATATTTTAACCTCATAACATAAGCATAACAAATACCATACTCACTTGCACTTATTGAATGCTTTCTGCCTCCTACTTAACGGTAGAGCCAGGGGATGTTGATTAGGATCTACAAGCTCCGGTGGAGGTGATACCAGGCCTGGTGTGACCGGCGTGCTAGGAGTACTTGATGGTGTAGCGATGTTAGTAGGTGTAGCGTTCCCTGAGTTAAGCGCTGGCGTTGAACAGCCATCACCATCGTTTAACTTGCATGGTAACTGCCGCATCTCTCCTTGGCCTAACTGACTGCGCTCGCTTAGGTTGCATAGAGCGCACACTTTGCCTGGCCTGTTGACGAAAAAAAGCACATTTTAATTATAATGCAATTTAAGGAGATAAGTGAAAAATAATTTATTAAAAATATAAATACTAGAGGTATTACTTTTTTATTGCTTACTATACAAACTTTCATGTTTTTACTATTTTTTGTCACACCTGTGTATCAAAGCAATAGGCAGTGGTGTATTTATACCCACATTTCACAGAGTATATATTTGAAATAGTGCAACAAGGGGTAAGCTTACCAATGTCAACTTTCTCAGACTACTCACTGATCCGACTGCCCAATAACACTAAGCCATACTTAAGATAACTTAGCACAGAACTGAGACAGTAGGAGTGAATATATTAATAAAAGAATATTAAAAAAATTTACCATTTCTCAGGCATATAAGGTGGTTCTTCCGGTATAGGTGGAATCGGAAATTCATCTTCGTCCATCATGTCCTCAAGAGCATCATCACGACTCCCACGGTGTCTTTTTGCTCCTCTAAGAGAACCTGCTCCTCCTCTATACCTAAAAAAGAAATTTGATTTATCACTAAAAAAAACTGCAAAAAAAACTGTAGGCTTATACAGTTTTTTCGCACAACAGTTCAAAAAAGAGGCAAAGTGCAGATAAAAGAGTCGTTTTCCATTCCATTCCAGGCCTATTATTGATTAGACTGTTTAAACTGTTTATCATTGGGTAAACAGTATAAACAGTCTAATCAATGAGTATTTCTCTTTCTCATTCTCTTTTTGGTAAAAAACACCAAAACTTTTTTTTCATAACTGTCTAATTACTTTTAACCTACCTTCTTACAATCTTCCCTTCACGCACTAGCTTAGGGCCTTCCTTCCTCGGTCTACCTGGTCCCCTACGGCCTGAGGTAAAAAACGGCCTGGTGTAAGACTGGTGGTGAAAAAATGAAGGTTGTGAGATAGCACCATGAGGAGAAGCAGGTTCCTCTCCACGTGGAGATGAGGCACAAGATGTTGGAGTTGAACCCGGCCCAATATAGAACTCTGAAAAGAAATATAATAATTATTAATGTTTTGTTTGACAGTTTAGAGCTACGATAATAATAAAACATCAAATGATTAAATATTGGCAAATGAAAAGCAGTACTGCAATACCAATTTACATAATTTATAGTTCCCTTTCTATTAATATCAGGCTCAAATCTTCAAAATATCAATGATTCTGTCAATAATAAATTACTGATTAACTTTTGATGGTCAACTTAAAATCTAGTCCCAATAACATCAGATATTTCTAAACTGAAAACATGTCTAAACTGTCTAAAGCAAAATAAACTTCAAGAAAATTTGCCTTACAATATCTGAACATATAGCGTAGTTCTAGCTACATTTGATAAGTATTCTATACATTGTACTTTGATCCTTATTTTGATTTACTTTACACTTTCTTGTGAATAGAAAGACTATGACTCATATTCATGAATATATATGTACATGATAACAATATGGTCTAGAACACTTAAAACTATGTGATACAACATTGGAAGTGCTTTTCATTAACAACTAAAAGAAATGTAAACAGTGATACTATGAGTGGTGCTATAATGATATTATATTACAAGAACCCTGTACTACATGAAGTTTTGTTAGTAGTATACATAATAGTGTGGTGAATACTCCTCGTACCTGACGACGGCGGGGCTTCAACTTCTTCCTCTGATCCATCGTCAGCTAACAAATCTACGTCCAATACATTCTCGTCCTGTACGTCCATCTAAAACACGCAGACAACAAATTACGCGCTATGAATGTTACACCGTACCATGTTTTGTGGTTATGATGAAATTATTTACAACTAGCATAGAACTAAAGTAATGAGACCGCCATAATGAACGACGAAGTGTATCCCAAAGTAAAGTTGTAAACTTACCGCAACACTTAGCGATGGACTTCAATATTATCAAATTTAGATAACTGAACTTAAATTTGCTAATAAAGTCATTTTCCTATTTTATATCACATATCACATAGAAAACACAAAAACAGAAAATTATACGATTCGCTGTAACGCGAACGAAACGAAGCGCATCTTAGGGATGTGACAACAATGTCAAGTCAAGTCAATAGTCAAACTCTTTGTTCATTCAATAGAATCGATTTGTATCAATCCTGTAGTATAATCGATTTGTTTAGTACTAATCATATAATCAGATATTTATTAGTATTTTTGAAGTTTGAATTGAAAAGTTCTCAAGATTTTAATGCTAGTTATCTGTCAATATTTTGTTATTTTTAAATATCCAATAGATGTATCAACATAAGTTATAACATATCAAAGTGAAATGGAACGTGAACTAAACATGCTTACGTGTTTTCATTATATTATGTGTTGTTGCTAATCACTAGGATTGGATTAAGAGATAAATGAAATTTTGTGAAGGTTTAGACTATACGTGTCAAGAAAGTCACTGCGTTAGGGTATTATTGTTACAGTTTTAGTGTATAGTTTATTCAGTAACCATGAATCATAACTTAATTTCAATAATACTAGTGTTAATGCTTGGTTATACCTGCAAATCAACACTGTTTGACAGTGAGTCTTGTTATTCTTTCGGTAGTGGGAATGTTTTTCCAGGAGGTGCTAGGAAAATTGATCATAAACTGCAGTTTACAAAGGCAATGAGTGAGTGTCTTTACAAATATTCACATTGCATATTTTTCTTGTTGGAATATTTCCGTTTTCATCCTATTTCTATTCCAGTATCAAAGCCGGCACCAGAATGGGAGGCCACTGCAGTTGTAAACAACGAAATTACACAATTATCACTATCAAGTTATAAAGGAAAATACTTAGTATTCTTTTTCTACCCCCTTGACTTGTAAGTATAATCACAATCACATATTATTTTCTAGTACATTTTTATTACAAACATTTTTTCAACCGAACTCAAAATTCCATGTTGTAACAATTTATTTTATAATGTATGAAACAAAATAGCATGTGAAATTTATTCTGGAATAATGTTTCACTCATTCAAAGTTATGAATAATATTTAAGCATAATTATTTTTTTAATTACATGTGGCGTTTAAACTTACCTGTTCCAATTTTGTTTCAGTACGTTTGTTTGCCCAACAGAAATCTTAGCATTCTCTGAAAGGATTGAAGAATTCCGTAAAATCAACACAGAAGTAGTAGCCTGCTCAGTTGACTCCCATTTCACACATTTAGCTTGGATAAATACACCACGTAAAGAAGGTGGCCTAGGAAAAATTAATATACCCTTATTAAGTGATCTAACTCATTCTATTGCTAAAGATTATGGTGTTTACTTAGAAGATTTGGGACACACATTAAGAGGATTGTTTATCATTGATCAAAAAGGTATCTTGAGACAGATCACAATGAATGATCTACCTGTGGGTCGATCAGTTGATGAAACTTTGAGATTAGTTCAAGCATTCCAGTACACTGATAATCATGGCGAAGTATGTCCTGCAGGTTGGAAACCGGGTCAAGATACAGTAAGTATAATATATGTAACTGATAATTAATAATAATATGATGATAACGATGGTTTGCTGATTTTAATCGGTGTTCGCTTTATCAATATTCCAGATAATACCAAATCCAGCTGAAAAGAAGAAGTACTTTGAAAAGGTTGCTAAAAAAAATAAAAACTAAAGAGGTAAATGGAGATGTTTTTTACAAGAAATATTCCTTGGGAATCTACAAAACTGCATTTTTAACAATTAATAAAATATTTTGAAAAACATCACCCCAAACCTATTTATATTGGAAAAAAATGCAGCAACTTTGTTTACACAATTGCAATAAAATTGGAAACAGACAGTTAATACCAGTTGTAAGTTAGTGTAGCATATGGATTATAAAAGAAGGCTAGTAAAAGGTAGTAAAATAAAATATTTCACGGCTTGAACTTTGCCATGATAAGTAATAACTATCATCAAACAGGCTAAAATTCAAACTTTACAGCATCCTGTATGGCAATGTAAATACCGCAACTTCATTTATTTTCTTGATCTATTCCTCTTTTTCTTCTGTCAAGTCGACAGCATCTCGTGTCATATTTTGTTTACCCAGTATGCAGCCATTTTCTTGATCTATTGATACATAATTTTAGACAAGTACTGTTACCAGAATTTGCTACAAAAGTACCAAATATTGGTAAGAAAATATACATCACTTGTAAAAGTTAAGTCGATAGCAACAACGCATCAATTTATTTACAGTAGCAGTGTTACAATATTGTTTAGTGTATAATGTTTAATTTAAAGCCATCGGCGATTTACATCACGGAAACAAGACTGTTAAGATAAAATTTAAAACTATTTTTTTAATGTGAATACAAGTTTATATACTTAAGTACTTCTTATAAGTGCAGTTTCAGCATATTTGGATGTGAGTTTATTTTTGTAATACCTACTTAATTAATGAAATAACAGGTTTTAATAAAAAAATACAGTGAAAAGCTATATTCATTCGTTTTGCTGTAATTCAAAATCACCTTAAGAATAGTACCTACATAATTTATTACATATCGACACCTCTGGGTTCAATTGGCGTATAAACCAAAACACGACTTTTCAGGAGAGCAAAAAAACGATTTTATTTTTAGAAAAAAAATCATAACTTTTTTATTTTAGAAGCTACATAAAAAATTCCAAAGAGAAAGATTCTTAGAATTTGGGGATGAAGAAGGCTAAATCATTAAATCATATCTATCTTCTTTGGTTTAGAAGTTAGCATGGATATACGTCTTAGAAAATACCAATTTATGGTGTATACACCCCATGAAAATTTGATGAAAAACCAAATATGGATATAAGCTGTACTTATATCCATATTTGGTAAAATTAAGTTCACATTTACTGATGTAAAAGCACGTAACTGTAGATTTTTTTGCTGTAAAAACTATTACATATTATTATTACATTGTGGTCGATATATACGAAATTAAACTACCAGAAACGAAATTAACTTAGTTTAATTAAATAAAACAGATAATTATGGCACACATTATCAGTCATGATCAGATTACCAAACTAATAAAGGCAATTATTTAAATCTGTAGCTCTTCCACAGCCATCTCTCCTTCACCGCGACTTCCTCGTACAACAGATTGTCCTCAGGGTCTTTGTCTTTAATTCAGCGGCACTTGAACAGAGCCTGCGCCATTTTGACCGTGGAACGCGCCAACTTATAGATAAGCTTTTGCCCCTCAGACGATTCCAATTTGTTATATAGCGGTTGCAAGTGGTCTCGTTTGGCCTGTCTACAGCTGTCCTGGTGGAGCGTTTTGCATCTTTGTACGCGTCGCGGTCATCGAAAGATTTGGACGCTTGCCACTTTTTTAAGGAGGGCTTTCTTCACCCTGATCTCTCTCTGCACTGTGTCGTTCCACCACCAAGTGTCCCTGTCATAGATGCGTCCACCCTTAGACGTACCGAGCACCGCCCTCACCGCCTCAAGGATAGCTGCCTGAATCCTGTCCCAGCAAACCTGTACTGGTTCGTCTACAGCATCAGCGCACTTGTCACCGATAGCTGAGACGAGACTTTGGGACTTGGCTTCACCACCACCTGATTCTGCGTTGGCCACGCTCGGCGCGTTTGTCTTTGAGTTTCACGCGGAGGTCCATGACAAGGAGACGGTGTTGGCTAGTGAGACTCTCGCCGGGTATTACCTTGCAGTTGGCCACCCTGCTGATGCTATGCCTCTTAGTGAGTAGGAAATCGATCTGGGTAGCGTGCTCTCCGCTCTTGCAGGTGACAAGAAGTTCGGCTTTCTTTTTGAAGAACCGGTTCACGACGGCAAGTTCGGTGGCCGTACACGTTTTGAGGATGTGCTCACCCTCTGGGTTACGGCTACCGTGTGCAAAACCGCCGTGGGCATGTCCAAACTCCTCACACTTGTCACCCACATGACTGTTCGTGCAGTGGTTTTACTTTAGCAGAATCGTGGGCCAGGGCCTCGATTCTGCTAAAGCAAAACCACCGGCATAACACGGACACTGTAATAATTTTTTGAATTTTTACCATTTAATTTAAGACTTTAAAGCAATGTTTCTAAAATCTAAAATTAAATGGCCGATTGTAGAGTGAACGAAAGCGTGTAGTAAAAATATTGTCATTTAATTTTGGACTTTAATTCTATAGTAATAAAGTCTAAAATTGAATACCATTTTTTGCAATGGATATGGTTTATACGTCCATATGTTATTTAAATGTTTGGATTTACGACCTCAATTTTAAATTACGTTTAAGAAATATATTTATTCGTCACGGCGTAAAAACCATTTACAATCAAGGCAGATCTTACGCCCCGGGTTGATAAAAATCTTGGTCATAACGTCTTACTAAAAATTTAAAAAAGAAAAATTTGGCTGTTACATTAACATTTTATCTTTTTTGTGGTAGGATGATCTAAATTTTTTGGGTCGTAAAAGCATTTTTTTTGCGAATTTGAACATTTTAAATATACAGATCGATAGAGAAAAAAATTCTGAACTAAACGGTGTATATAACTCATTTTGGCCAAAATGGTTTATACGCCAATTGAACCCAGAGGTGTCGATATATGAATATTATGTTGTTATCATCATTATCATATCTGTGCCCGAAAGCGTAACACAAAAACTCACTTTCGAATTTATAATATTGAATAAGCTGAGGCCCATTAAGCACTTTGCCCTGCTCAAGGCGAGGTGGTAACTGCTTAGAGGTTCCCATATAGAACAAAAGGTAAGGTAAGGTTGTTTTCTCTAAACTAACATAAAAAATGAAGATTCAAATATCTCATTTTCGTATAAGTTTACAACATTTTACCATACCTAAAAAAAATGTGCAGAACTTTATTTAAAACTAGGCCCGCGGCCAATGTAATCTTTGCTGACAAAATGTGTTATTCCAGACTATATATATAATATAATCTATCCTTGTATAAATTTCAGCCATGGTTAACACGTTTAAGCGTGATTGAGTAACAAACATCCTTACATCTTCATAAACTTTCGCATTTATAATACAGTCGATAATAGAAATGCGAAAGTAGAATAGGATAAATCTCTTCAAATTCCTTGATAAATCAATGATCTGAGGTCCTTTATTAATAATAAGGCATGAACGTACCTGTGTACTTAAAAATCTAATAGCAAACTGGATTACAATAGATAGGTATAATACATAATAAGGGGAGGCCTATGTCCAGCAGTGGACTTCCTATGGCTGAAATGATGATGATGATGATGATACATAATAATAGATACATATATTTAAAGATTTTTAAAATAATGCTAAATGACAAAAAGGATCTACCTCTACTATAATAATGACAATAATACAGTTTTTATTGATAATAGTGATTAGAGAAAATCGATTTTTAGATTATCGATTATGAAATACAAAAAAAAAATAGCACATGCCTATAAATCAAAATAATTATTGCTTATGTCAAAATCTGTCAAAATAGAACCGACAATACAAGCGCATAGCGTAACGTAATGCAATAAAAAATGAATGATACAAAACGGAACGTTGCGTAATAGCCGAATGAAAACTTATATTCTCTATTCTATGATAATTTTATTCTTTTCTTAAATTTTCTTCGTAAGTAATTATAACAGATTACTGTTTTTTTTATACATACATATTATAAATACATACAATCACGCCTTTATCCCCAGGGGGTTAGGCACACAGAGTACCTACTATACATATACTGAAAGTTAGGCAGAGCAGAGGTGAATATTAACACCCACATTTCACCAATCATTGTATTAGGTCCCATGTATACCTAGATGTAAGGCCGGAATAATTCCAAATATTCCGATGAGGATAAAACAAAAAATCCCGAATAATTCCCAAATGACCCGGAATAATTCGGAATTATTCCGGTCGATATTTATGTAGATAGATGTATTATTTATTATTCGGGATTTTTACATCTATAGTCCCATGACTCCCATGTAATAGGGGGTGAGCCTCTTGCCGTATTCCGGGCACTGTTGTTGACTCGCCATATATCTGAGGCTGAGCCTGCTGCCTGGGCTGTATAAATATATCTGTCTGATGTTAAACAGCCCTATCCCGTAGTCGCCTTGTACGATACCGCAAGGGAGGAGATGGATGTTTTTTTATTCCGTGTGATAATATAATTAACCACAGACGTAGATCTGTGTAATTACTAATTACCTTCTTCAAGAAGGGCATTAGAAGGTTTCTTCAGGGTCGGCAGCACGAGTGTGACGCCCCTGGTGTTGCATACGTCCATAGGCCACGGTAACCACTTTCCATCAGGTGGGCCGTGTGCTTGTCTGCCACCTAAGTGGTATAAAAAAAAAATTCGTTTCAAAAGTTTACCTACAAAAAAAAATGTTCAAAAAAAAAGTTTCAAAAGTTTTGTGGCTGTGACATACGGACGGACAGACATGAGGACATGACGAATCTATAAGGGTTCCGTTTTTTGCCATTTGGCTACGGAACCCTAAAAATCATGACTTGGCGAGGCGCAGAGCTGTAAAGGATATAAGTAGTTAAGTACCTACCTATACAGTATAGGTATAGGTATAAGGAACGCAGAACGCTCATCAAACAAAAAGAGACTCTTGGCGTTTTTTTACAAAACGATAGATACATAATGTACCTATACTGTGTAACTTATCTATAAATAAATACCTACGTGTAATTGGAGAGAGCAGCAATCAAGCCATGTGCACCACAAAATAATATACGTAATATTAGTTTATGTGCCGTATTTAAAACTCTTGGTACTGGTAGGCCTACAACACCGGAGCGGAGGAGAATCGCAAACCGCGCGACCCGCGACGAGCGGCGGCAACTCGGGCGTCGGAGGTCGCGGAATGACCTCCGTCCTCCATGAGCGCGGGCCTGGGGGAGCCGCCTGTCACCCTAGCAGAAGCAGGCCGCGGCGGTGGCGCGCATTGCGTGCCTCTGCCTCCCCATACCCGGGGGCGAGTTGGGGACTCCGTGGTCCTCACACCGGATGAGGGCCAGTTCGAGAGATATGGCCCTGGGTCGGCCGGGGTGCGAGGTATATGGCCGGCAACCGACGGCCCACAGTCGGCGTGCGTTTTAGTCGGTTCGAGTCCGAAATAACCTCCTTCTCCGGTTCCATGGGGGGTATCCGTGGGGACTTTTCGCACGATAAAAAAAAAGGTAGGCCTACAACACCTACCTACCTATTTTACTATCAATTGTAAATGGTTTTACAATTCTTTTGTATTTAATTTCAATAATATTATATCAATGTCAATCATCCCAAACAGAGCATGTTTAGCGGTCGGCCCCGGTTCCCATACGAACATCTTTGGCAGTTGTTACGAGTAGTTGGAGCTTGGAGCCCTAAAATGTTTAACAACACTGTCCTAAGTTAGGACAGTTGTTCCTATTTGCGATATCAAAGCATTACAGTTAGGACTCCTAACTGTAATGCTTTGATATCGCAAATAGGAATTGTGGAGGTCAGAAGGCAGTCGGTTCAGGAAAATATCGAAATTCAGCCAAACCCGCAGTAAAGGTATGATTCCGTAGCCGACCGCATACGACAGCTGCCGACACATACACAATACACATGCAGCTCATACAGTGTACCCATTACTTGTCAAACTCCGATACGGATAAAGGGCGCCATTGAGAAGCCGCAATGAATTACGCTATGTGCTGCGTGCGTCGGCAGTTGTCGTATGCGGTCGGCTACGGAATCATATCTTTAGACTAGAAAAAACGGCCCCAAACTCGGATGTCTACCCGATGTCCGATGTCCGAACCTAGGATTATCGCTAGGATGAAGAAGAGGAGAATAACCACCAAACTATTTACAATAGTTTCTATTGATGTAGACCAGCTATACTCTAAGTGTGTTCCGCGGAACCCTAGGGTTCCGTGATACCTCTGTCGGGGTTCCGCAAGAATTTAGAAATAAAAAAATCAAAACACCTCTCTCTGGTCGCTCCGCGGCTGTGCGGACTCCGCGGCCGCGCGGAGACAAAACGCTATGAATGTTATTTATTTATTTATTTGTATTTGTATAAGCTTGTGTTACATTAGCTGGTACAATATCTCATAAGTTTGGTCTAAACAATTTTATACTTGTACAACGCGTTCGCTCTAAGTTTGCCGGTCTGTGGAATGCGCGTACCCTCCCCCACGTGACAACAAAACTTATAATGTGTCATAGTTTTACCCAAATATCTAACGTATTATACACATTTTTTATTGTTACAATTAAATAAAAAATTTCGAAAGTCATACACTCATACCTATCGCCAGCGGCAAACTTAAAACGAGCGGGTAGTATACTTGTAAGCGCTCAGTCTCTTTGATAAAAGCCGCCTCTGAATTAGACGCTATAGTTGTCAACAAGCGACTTTCGTCTCTAACTTCAAAGGATAAAGTCGATATTGTTTACAACGCTATTTTTAAATTTCTGTTTTTATTTTTGCTTTTTGTTTATCAAAGGTGCCGACTCGAGTATTTTCGAGAATATTTGAGATCGAGTCTAGGACTAAGTATAAAAGCGGCGATCGCGCGTTGGCGTCGTCAGTTGATGATTAGCGTTCGGAGCGATAAGTTACTACCTACTTACAAGCTCGCTAGCGAGAAACTAGTGTTCATTGTTTTACTGCCTGCTGTATTCTGTTGTCTCAGTTTTATACATTTCTTCCCTGTAGGTTCTAAATTTAGTCTCTTATACGCAGTAACGATTGTGCATTATTTAAACCCCACTATCCTGACTTGTAACATTATAAATAAAGAAGAATGGAACGTTGGCTTAAAGGTGTTAAACGTGTTCCAACAACATCTTCTAATGACGCTGAATGTTCAAAAGCAATGCGCGCGGAGAATTTAGCAATCACCGATCCAGAAGATGATGCCACGAGTGCCACGACGTCAAGCTCGACGGTTTCAAAGACGAAAAAAAGGAAGTAGGTATGATGAATCTTATATCAGTTTCGGATTTGTTGATTCCAACGGCTCACCTCTCTGCATGCTCTGTAGTAAACTGCTTCCTAATAGTTCCATGGCACCTGCCAAATTGCGTCGACATTTAGAAGCCGTACACCCCGAGACTAAAGACAAGAATAAAGAATTTTTTGTTCGCAAAAAAGATCAGTTATTAGAAAGTCAAAAAAATATGATGCATGTAACACAAACTACCAACGAAAAGGCCACGGAGGCATCATATTTAGTTAGCTATCGCATTGCACAAGCAGGTGAAGCGCACACTATCGCTGAGAAATTAATAAAACCATGTGTATTAGACATAACAAAATGTATGCTTGATGAAAAATCTGCAAAGCATCCTTCTACTGTTCCGCTATCAAACGATACTGTTTCACGACGAATCCATGATCTGGCAAGCTACGTCAAACAAGAACTACACTTGAAAATATTTAAGAGATACGATTTGACAGATGTCTGGATTCATGGTAGGTAACTAGGCACTATTGAAAGGATACATGAAACTGTTATAAATTAAGTTAAACCATTTCTAAATACGTAATAACTTATAATAGTAAGTATAAAAAATATGGTGTGACATATTTCACTTTAAATTACTACAAATATTTTAAGAATTGCTACAAATAATTTAAAATAAGACGTGATTCTTCATTTTTCGAAATCTCGTGTGACAGCTACGTCATATCGTTCTTATTTTTTCATTTGAGTGTTGCGGCTGTGTTCTCTATGGTTGTTACATTTTAATCGTATGGAGTTTATGTCAACTCGTTACGTTTATGGTCGGCATTGCCAGAATGTAACTTTTGTAATATTATGTATTTCTTTTTACCCTCTTATGTTTCTTCTAAGTAATACAAATGAAAATATTGCTTAGATTTTTCTTTTATCGTATCGCATACTAGAGACAACGAATTTTTTTTATTTTTTTTTGATACTGAAATCGAAAGTAGCTCAGACAGTGAATATATAAAAATTATAAATACCCATTTCGTATTTTCATTTACCCTGCTTTATTAACATTATATATCCTGAACCTAATATCAATACTAGATAAATATTAAATTGATTGTAAAAATGCACCTCTTAGATTATTTTGCCTACCAGCATCATCATGCGCATGGAGACGTATTTTCCTAATTGCATCTGAGGCCAAAGCTTGCCAAAGCTATAATTTTTAGGTTTTTAGGTTTCCCGTAGGAGCCGCGTGGTTCCCGGCAGAGTAGAACTTGGGCCTCCCCATATCTTCCTATGCGGTGTCGTACCAGGCGACTAAGGGATAGGGCTGTTTATCACCAGACAGTTATATAGGTACAGCCACAACTTAGCCTCAGATGCATACCTCGAGTCAACAATAGTGCCAGGAATATGGCAGTAGGCTCACCCCCTATTACGTGGGACCGAATAACTACAAATACCTATTTATCTATTATTTTTAACCTATTTATCTATTTTTTTTGTATGTTTGTTATGCGATTGTGAAGCCAATTCTAGACGGATTTTGAAAATTCTTTTTTGTTCGTAAGTAGATTATTTCGAAATGGTCCCATTTAAATTTTGTAAAGATCTGATGATGGGTTTCCGAGATTAGACCAAGGAACTCTTCAAAAAGTACCAGGAAATCAGCCGCGATTGCTGCAATCGCATATTATTGCAATGTTTTCATTAAGCCTAACACATATAGGTACTAATCCAAATATCAATACTAGATATATTACATGATTAATCAGTGTTGCCAGGGCCAGATAGTCTAGTGTAAAGTAAACAAGATAGCTTAAAAAGTTACTTAACAGGGAAAAAGTAACGTTGTTTTATGGTATGGAAATCTTGTCGGATAATTATTATATTGCGCGGTTATGATGAATAGTTTTATTTATTTACAATGTTACAAAAGTTACATTTTGGCAGCTATGCGATTAATCTTTTGTTACTTGAATCGATTATTCTGACAATTGATTTAAGAAGCTCCATCCCTAGACTATAAACGTCAAATCGTATCTTTTAAATATTTTCAACTGTAGTTACACGTCTACAAAATACACGATTGCAAATGGACGAGTCGACTGATGTCGCTGGTTTGGCTATCCTGCTGGTTATTGTGAGATATCCATATAAAAGTTCTTTTGAAGAAGACATGCTTATGTGTTCATCGCTGCTTACAAACACTACCGGGGAAGAAATTTTTAATAAAATAAATATATTTTTTGAAGAACATAATCTCAGTTGGAACAATTGCATTGACATTTGTACAGATGGGGCCAAGGCGATGACAGGTAAAGGCCGCTTCCCACCGTCCGCGATTCTGCGGATCATCACGCACAGCCGACGATCGCGGACGGCAACGCACGCAGACAGGGCTTTTCCAACGGTGCGTGTCGGTCTGTGTAGATCTTTTGATAACTTCATTTCAAAATGCAAAGTGAAAGAGAACGTGTCGTCGCTGCAGCCGCGGCTGTGGTATTAATTAACAATTACCAAATTATGCGATCTAGTAAAAGTAAAAAGAAACCACGTCGCTGATGGATATCAGCATACAACAAAATGTCGTTTAAAGTAAGTGTAGGTACATAGACATACCTATATAAAATTTTATTTATTTTTTGTTTTGTCACCCATAGCAGTGGAATCACGGTAGAAAATTACCGAATGACATAAAATACTCCTTGTCCTGTGATCCTACCGGTGCGCGGTGGGATTATGATTCGGAAAATGATCGCGCCGCACCGCACCTTTGAAGTTACCGCCTCGCGACGGATACCGGCGCACCGCCACGGACGTCCTCTGCTACCACGGACGAGACCCTTCCCACGGTGTGCCGTGCGAGCTGGTCCGCGTCCGTTCGCGATATCGCATAGCCGGTTCCCACGGTCTGCGATATCGCGGACGGACGCGGACCAGCACGCACGGCACACCGTGGGAAGGGTCTCGTCCGTGGTAGCAGATGACGTCCGTGGCGGTGCGCCGGTATCCGTCGCGAGGCGGTAACTTCAAAGGTGCGGTGCGGCGCGATCATTTTCCGAATCATAATCCCACCGCGCACCGCCGGTAGGATCACAGGACAAGGAGAATTTTATGTCATTCGGTAATTTTCTACCGTGATTCCACTGCTATGGGTGACAAAACAAAAAATAAATAAAATTAGATATAGGTAGGTATGTCTATGTACACTTACGTTAAACGACATTTTTTTGTATGCTGATATCCACCAGCGACGTGGTTTCTTTTTACTTTTACTAGATCGCATAATTTGGTAATTGTTAATTAATACACCAGCCGCGGCTGCAGCGACGACACGTTCTCTTTCACTTTGCATTTTGAAATGAAGTTATCAAAAGATCTACACAGACCGACACGCACCGTTGGAAGAGCCCTGTCTGCGTGCGTTGCCGTCCGCGATCGTCGGCTGTGCGTGATGATCTGCAGAATCGCGGACGGTGGGAAGCGGCCTGCAGACCGTGGGAACCGGCTATAAAACAGCAGGAGCAGTGTCACGAATGAAAAATAAAGCGCCTAATTGTAGTTCCAGTCATTGTATTCTGCATAGACAAGCACTTGCGATGAAGCAAATGCCGTCTAATCTAAAATTAGTTATGGATGAAGCGGTAAAAATAATTAATTTTATCAAATCACGACCACTACAATCCCGATTGTTCTCATTATTGTGTGAAGATTATGGCAGCAAACATAAAACACTGCTGCTCCATACAGAAGTGCGATGGCTGTCTCGGGGAAAAACTTTAACAAGGCTATTTGAACTTAGAGCCGAGTTACAAATGTTTCTTTCAGCAGATACTTCTTTTAATTTGAAGGACCGTTTGTATGATAAAACTTGGTTGTTCCGATTGTCTTTTATGGCGGATATCTTTCAAAAACTTAACGAATTAAATTTATCGTTGCAAGGTAAACAGACAACAGTGTTTCAGGCCTATAATAAAATAACTGCTTTTAAAAGAAAATTAGATTTTTGGATCATTTGCATTGGTAAGAAAGAAATAGAAAGTTTTACATTACTCAGTGAGTTTGTTAGCGAAAACGACTCAGAAATGTTTGAAGATAATGTGTTTGAAGAATTGGTCCAATATCTCAGTTCGATGCGCGCATCTTTTGAAAAGTATTTTCCCGAAGAACACAATACAAAAATTAAAGTGAACTCCTGGATTCATAATCCTTTTTTACCCAACTTGGAAAAGCCTGAAAACATGTCAAATGAGATATATGAATCTCTTTTAGAAATGTCATCAGACACAAGTATGGAGTCATTGTTCAAAACGACGCCTCTTAATGATTTTTGGTGCAGAATCCAAGATGAATATGCAATGCTTGGCCAAATGGCTCTGGATATTCTTCTCCCGTTCCCAACTACATATTTGTGCGAAACAGGATTCTCTACCTACGCAGCCACGAAAACAAAATATCGCAATAGACTGGACGCCGAAGCTGATATGAGACTCCAACTTTCTTCCATCAAATCTGATATCAAGCAATTGATGAAAAATAAAAAACAGTTTCATACCTCCCACTAGTTAGATTTTTTCTTTTTTAATGTTTTCTATTATTGTCCTTACCAAGTGGTGAAGTAAATAATAATTAGTAACTGATACATTGTACTTTTATTATGCTGATTAATAAAGAATACACTTATAAAAATAATTGTTTTATTGTAGGGTTCCATCAAGTATTTTGCTTCCCAAAAGGGTTCCGTCGTTTAAAAAGTTTGAGAACCACTGATGTAGACAATCAGTGCGGCGAGTGTGGCGGAAGCGTTCGACTTTTACGTCAGAGTGTAGCGGGTTCAATTCCCACTCAGTGTAAATATACACATACTGCAGCAAAATAATAAAAGGTAGGTAATTATGTTCCAGAATATTACTTATTTTATTAAAATAGGTGATAAGAAGGTAAGTTTTCTAAAATCAACCATCAATGTATTTGATTCGATAGATAGAGTAGGCGTTGATAAAGTCTTTGTGTGACCTCAAATCATAATGGTCATAATGCTGATGAAAGTAATAAAGGCCGGACTTGTGAAACAAAATAAAGAGATCCAGTAACCAACATCAAATCATCAGTGGACATTTTCTCTAAGACTTCCTTCAGACCGTTTTGCCATATCGGTATGGTTTTTGTATTTACATCTTCATATACTTTCATATTTGTCAGATCAACAGCCTTAGGAAAATCGAACGTTGTGAGATACAGCTTCACGCTGGGTACCTGCTTCAATGTTCTGATCATTAGATCATAATTTTTCGTCGATAAAGCAGAAAATAATATATGTATAGTCTGTCCTGGAAACATATTCCTCAAATTTTCAGCCAAACGATGTATCGCATGGTCGTTATGAGCTGCGTCCAAAATTATCAAAGGTTCAATAGAAATCTTCTCCATTCGGGCTGGCCATTGAGCTTTAGCTAAACCTTGATACATATGGTGTTTAACGAAATCTATTTCTCGAAGCTGACAATAAAGAGCATATAATTGTATAGCAACAGCAGCATTTTCGCATTGATGACGACCAGCTAAGGAGACTTTGAGATTAGTAAATTCTCCTATTGCTCCATAAAAATTAAACACTTCTCCCCACTGAGAATCTGGATGCAAATATTCAATTTTGTAGTCTTTACCATAACAATAAGTTTTACTATTGGTTTTCGCAACAACTTCTTTGATAACAGTTAGAGGGCTAGCTTCGATATTACCAATTACAACTGGTACTTTGAGTTTAATGATTCCTGCTTTATGTGAAGCAATCTCTTCGATAGTATCTCCTAAAAAGTCAGTATGATCCATACCGATAGTAGTAATTGCTGATAATATAGGGTAAACTACATTAGTGCTGTCTAACAAACCACCCATACCTACTTCAACAATTGCAACATCCACCTTTTCGTCAAAGAAATAGTCTAGTGCCATCACTGTAACGGTTTCAAACTCAGTAATTCCAGCAACCAGAGGTTCTTGATCCATTTCTTCAACAATTTCTTGATACTTTTCAACATATTTGATGATTGATTCGTCTGATATGTACTTTCCATTGATTGCAATTTGTTCATTATAATGTATCACATGCGGGGATATAAATGTTCCGATCTTCAAACCTAACTCTTGTAGTATATACCGCAAATATGTCACAGTTGATCCTTTGCCATTAGTACCAGCAATATGAATTGTACATAGTTTTCTCTCCGGATTGCCAATACTTCTTAAAAGTCCTTCTACTCGATCCAAGCCAGGTCTAGATCCAAAAAGCGAACGACTTCGAATCCATTTCATAGCTGCTTCTATTGTTAATACCATTTTGTGAAACTGAGTAAGTAGGTAGATATCAATGATTGCCACAAGTGTTCAGTAGGTACTGCATATGAGATACCAGTAGGAATAAACAGCATAAATTAGTGATAACAGCCAGTGATTAAGATAAGATACGTATTACATAATGGAATCTAAAGCTATGTTTGCATCATTGCTTACAATTTAGCTTGCATGTTCATTTTGAGTTTCTACTTTCGGAGTGCCATGAGAGGTGCTTAATAGTTATTTGTTATACAAGAGTGCAAAGTTGCTTTTTAACCGCGTGCTCAGTTTTGATGACCGAGCAAGCGAAAGATTCTAAATTTGAATCACGAGCATAGCGAGTGATTCATAAATTAGAATCTTGAGCGTTAGCGAGGGAATCAAAAGAGCACAAGGTGTAAAATCTTTGCACTCGAGTGCAACACGTAACTTTTCATCCCACCTCAGCGAGGAAATAATGAAATGCTTCTTCTTCCTAGCGTTAATTCCCAGTCGCATCCGAAGCTCTCACCTCGGAGTTCGGGGTCCGCTTTACCAGTCTTAACTGCGGATTTGGCTGGACCTCGATATTTTTCGTAAAGCGACTGCCATGTGACCTCCACAACCCAATGGTGACATTAGGCGATATCGAAGCATTGCAGCTAGACCGTTGTTGTTGAACTTTTTATGCATACAAATATTTGCACTGAGCGGGGATCGGACCCGCGCCTCCTGCGTTGCGGCCACGTTCACTACCACTACGCCACGGAGGCTGTATAATAATTATGTGTAATAATACTAATAATAAAATATCAACAAATAAAATTCAACAACAATGTTCAACCATAGGACGTGAAAAAAAAAATTATGCGCGCAAAGCAAATTTAAAAAAAAAAGTAGGTACACCAAGGAGGTTCCGAGTTGAGTTTTTCATAAATTAAAAAAAAAATGTATGATAAATCGGCACCATAGAGGTAGAAGTAAATAGGTTTAATGATGTTTTGAGTTCACAAACCTAGTACACACGATGTTCTAAATTCAAATTTACTTTCCACTCTAGAGGATAAAAGCGACTTTTACACTCAGATATCGAAGAAAAAAAGTACTCTTTCCGAGATGGTGGGATGAAAAACAATTTTGCACTACTAGATAATATATTATTATGTATCTGATCTGCTGTCGGAAACATGTAAATTGGAGATTCGGACCCCAAGGTCCAAAGTCATCATCATCATCATGTCGTATGGCTTTTGCTCGAGTCCTCATAATAATATCGACGTCCATTTGGCGAAGCCTGTCTATTGTTGCCGGTGTGAGGCCATTTAGCTCACGCATTCCTCCAGGGAAACGACGGAGTGGACACTCCTCTGCTATATGCATCATTGTCTGCTTTGGAGCTCCACAATCACAGTCCGGCGCTTCTTTAAGTCCCGCTTCTTTAGGTCCAAAGTATAAGCTTTGGAGGCGCTTTCGGATGAACAGGAGATTGCCTAAAAACTTTAAAAATTTCAAATCTCGAAAGGTGACAACATTTTTAAGATGAGGCAATCGCAGGATTGGACCCGAGAAAATGAACTAATAGAGTCGATCATGCTCAATTTTTTAAGGAGGTAGCTCTGGAAGTGTATTTACCTTTCCTAGTGTAATAAGGTAAGATAAGATGATTCTTTATTGTACACAAACAAACTACAGTAAATTAGGGACAATATAAGAGATATGTACAAATGTCGGCCTTATCGCTACAAGCGATCTCCTAAGTGGGTGACAGACGTGCGAGTAAGTACTCGGACTTATGGCTCGGCGACCTTTGGATGGACATATTTAAAATATTTTAACAAAAATAACTGGGTAGTTATTTGTGTAGTCAAAAACTTAAACTATACAATACATACATTATATACTTTAGTAGTATTTTACATAAACTTATTTTACGGATTTTACCATTTACATAGACACACATACACATATTATATTAAATATAAAAGATAACCCGTCTCAAAACCACATGACAATGCAACTGGGTTCCCAGTTCTCCTTCAACATTTTTGAAAATGGCCTGGGATTGCGCACTACGAATGGATAAAGGCAGCGCATTCCACAACCGTACAGCCTGAACAGTAAAGAGCCAGTTCCAAGTGCAATTCGATTCAAGGACCTTTCCTTGAATCGAATTGCACACGGAACTGGCTCTTCACTGTTCAGGCTGTACCTGTCTCCTTAGATTATCTAGCGCATGAACTTCAATTGCGCGATGCAGAAGTTTCAAAATTGTTCAGCGCCATCTAGTGGTCGCAATCGCTAAAAGACGTTCGGAACATGTTTATAAAATAGTTATCAAAATGAATCAAGGATTTTTGGATTGCCGTCCATAATACATGAAGATTAATGATTATAAGTACTTAGGCAATAAATTAAGTAGGTTACTGAGTAAATAAATATAGTTGGATAAGACGAAGATACACATTAGCACAGATAACATAATACTAACATTAGATAATAATAAATATAAATAATTAATATATTTACGCACGGGTAAAAAGGTAGAAAAAATCATATATACGAATAATCATTTATTGGTACTTTGTACTATTTCACTTTCAACAATAACACCTTATATATTTCTAGAAAACATATCAATAACGAAATGGAAAAATGATTGATTTTGATGAATAAATATACCTACTTAATGAAAACTTTATAATTTGTATACAATTTTTCTACCGTAAGGACAACCAGCTAAGTATTACAAAAACGCTTATCGACAAATCCTGAGTCTTTATTACAATTGTAATAAAATCTGTCTACTGTCTTATGAATAGTGTAACAGAAAATTCGAAAAAATCTTTCTTTTTCTGTTACATGTGTATCGGTATACAAGTCGTAAATATATCGCAGCCAACTAGCATAATCAGCCGTTCAATTAACTTATCAGCCTGAATGATATTCAGCCATTAAATTAAACCGCTAGCTAAATAACTTGAATCAATGACGTTTAATTACTTGCCTAGCTCAAACAGCTAGGCAAATATATCTTGTTTCTGCATGGTTATAAAAAAATATAACCACGAAAGCTAAATCGGAGCTCGACTCCCGCATTAGCCTTCTTACCTAACTTATCCAAGTCGGATTGTACTTCTTTTCTCAATAAACCTATCACCAGCTTTCTGCCTTATTTCTGGGTGGTCTTACAACTGGCCAGCCAGTTTGTTCAATTTGTAAAACAAACGATACGGCTGAATATAATTCAGGTCCTTAATTGAAGGCTGTTTAGTTAACAGCCTAGGAAGATAATTGACCGGCTGAATAAGCTAGTTCACTCCGACATGTAGACAAAGGTGACGCTATTTAATTCATTCTGTCTCAGTGATTATAGCTGATTTTGTGCCAATAATATGATTACGTTTTATAATATAGTACCTATTACACTATCATTACAAATTAGTATTGAGTTACAAAACTCAAACGCGGAACTTCAAGGCACTGGCTTAAATTAACTTAATGCAAAACACATTATAATATTGATTGAAAACAATTTGAATTACATACATATACCACGGGACACGTATCTTGGACCTGAATCGCGAGAAAAACGAGGCTCTGGCGCCCGCGCATTGTTTTAAAACAATGAGCAGTTTTCCAGTAGGTATAATAATCAGTTGGTTTTTAAATCATCAAGAGATGGCGCTAGCATAGCTTTTGGTAATTTTAATGTACTCTGTGGTTTAATTGTGCGATGTTGCCAAAGTTTAATTTCATTTACCCATATTACAACAGATAAAATATGATAAAACGCTTAATTCTTTTCGCGTCACTGTCTGTAATTTAAAATAATATTATATTTAAAATAATTTTATCAAAAAAAAAAATGTCAAAACATTTATGTCTTGTAAAGTAAATCATTACAAAACCGAATAACATTTTTTCCATAAATTAGGGAACACTAGATGTGAGACCACACTCTACTTAACAAAAGTGCCGGCTGGGCCATCTAGCTTGTCTTTAGGAACGCTATAAATACCTACTGGAAAACTGCTCATTTCTGCTTGGTGAATTTGAACTCGTCCATCGCCGTAGCACCCCGTGCTATACTCAAGTCAAGAGACAACCAAGAGACGTGTACTGCGCGTATAGAGCACATTTTGACCACTTTTTAGGTCCAAGATTTACATTCCCGAGCAATACATAAATAAATACATACGAAGGGGTAGACACAGGTGAATTAACTAACAAAAATTAAACTTATTATCATACAATTTTGTCTACCATTTTTTTAAATTTAGAATATGATTCTTCGGCCCGGGTATGTGATGTTGCCTATGTGGGCTATGGCTTACCAATAGATGGTACAGTACCCGGCGGCCACGAATTCTAGGATGTTTAGGGCCGCTGACTGACGGCACAGCACGGCAAATAATTCTTATTAAACAAATAGAAATAGACCGTAAAACAATGTTGATAAAGTCGAAACTTAGATTACTAGATCACACTGAAGGTTTTCTTTTGTGGCTACGATGATTGCTATGGAAATTTGATTTTTTTTTATACCAATTAGGTGGCAGACAAGCACACGGCCCACCTAATGGGAAGTGGTTACCGTGGTCTATGGACGTGTGCAACACCAGGGGCGTCACACTCGTGCTGCCGACGCTGAAGAAACCTAATGTCGATCTTGAAGAACCTCATATTGTAGTCACTTAGAAAAACCACCGCAGGTCTCTTATCGAAAAATTCCTTTACTATGCAGTGTTCTCAGTCAGCACCGACCCTTAGTAATTTTGAATGATCTACTTCAGTCTTTTCATGTATTAAATTATAATTAATCAGATTAATTAGCATGGGCGTACCCAGCCTTCATTAAGGGATGGGGCAAAAGTTAATGCGATCGGGGGAGTGTTCCCCCCTCCATCTGTACGCCCATTCTAATTAGCCCTGTAAACTTCAATGGAGTGATGCAGAATTATTAGTGTTATCACAGATGTTAAAACAAAAAGCACCTTATTACGATAGACTTATAGTTAGAAATTAATATTTTGATTGTTAGTGGTGGTCCCAAATTGATATTCTTCCTCGGTCTTAGTGGGCTGTGCGTTTGGATCGTCTTGATCTGAGAAATATGTGTCCAGAATGTTCAAGGCCTTCTTATAAACCTGTAAATAACAGAAGAAAAACCTTTTAATATTTCATATGGTGGATACTGTTTAGTGTTTAGACCCGATGAAATGAGATATTGTAATCATCATTTGAATGTAAAATAAAATGATGGTTACGTTCGTTCGACATTTGCGATGACATGTTTACATAAAACATGATTATTTAGCTTGCTATATCACCTGTGATAGATCGCCAGATGCTACGCCAGCCACAAAACCGAGCAATAATGTGGCCAGCTTTTCTGTCACATATGTACACACATACAAATAAAAGCTGATGTGATAAATCTGAACATAAATCAGATGTTTTTTTTTATCTCTCATTTTTTTTAATAAGAATATTAGTAGCCGAAATGACTAGCCTTCTCTAAGCTAAATTACTTGTGTTAGGATTCGGTTCACTTGTTGACTCGGTTCACGTTCACGTTAGGATTCGACCCCGGAACCTCTTCATGGTAGAGCCAACTCCTTAACCACTAAGCTATCAACACTTTTATGATACAACACTAGTACCTGCCCAATGTAAGGCTAATAATAAAGTAACATACATCTTCGTTCTCGTGTTGCTGAAGACCTTCAATCACATCCAATGCTCCCATTTCTTCCAACTTCAAGCACAGAGTCTCCGCTTGTCCGCACTTCGCTGCAGCCTACGAAAATTATGTAAAAAGTTATGTTAAAAATAAAATTCAGTAGGTATATTGATAGTAACTAACTGAAAAGCATAAGAAAAAAGAAACAAAATATGCAGATGTGAGTATAACTGTATGCAACACGTCTCACTACGATGGGTACGTCTGCCAGCCAGGGTGCCAGGGATATGTCTACGACTCTCACCTCTAGCAACCGTCGCACAGTGGGACGAAAGTACGATTTGAGTGACTTAGGGCCCAATTTTTTTTATTTACTTTTTTCTTTGTGCCGATGGATAGAGCTCGTTGAGCCCAATAATAATGTCTACTGACGTTTTTCTCTAAACTTTATAATTTGGGCAGAATAATACTTTTTATTTTTTTTTGTATGGAGCGAATCAAATAAACTTAAATTTCTGGTAAGTCTCTTTTGATCCCGCTTTGAAACTACATTTTTCTTATACCTTGTCTAGTCTAATGTCATATGATACCATAAACATGTACCTAAAGTTGCAATTCTGCGAAATAAATGGATCGGAAAAAATTAAAAATCACATAGAATAAAGAGTTTTAATTTTGTTTTTGAAAGTTCTTTTAAGTTGAATTTAATATGAAATAGTAAGTTAAACCACGTTATAATCTATTCGTTATAATTACTTAACAAGTAACAACAAAACAGTTAAAGCTCCCTATTTCGCTATTACTTAAAAATATAGGTAATTCTACTTATTTTCGTAGTGACTGTAATTAGTTTATCCTTTTTACTTGTTAAAATTACAGCGCTCTCACCTTCAGCTATTACTATAATGTTAAATCGGATAATGAGGGTAGCAAAAATATAATTTTCAACACACTTGCTTATAAACAGGCTTTTATTTCACCGCAATTAAGCACGCAATGACACCTATTATAAAACTGTGACTTTTTCATTGCTATTATTCACAAAAGTGAGTTATAGACTTCTTTTTTTAATTTCATTGATTAAGTTGCTTTGTTCTTAAAAAAAGTTTTGATACAAAAAAGATCGTATCCAATATTACAAACGAATTAACTTTAACTTCGTATTTTAAAAGATAATTTCATCTTGTAGTACGTGTTTAATAAACAAAACTTTCACTAAAATGTATTTTTTTTGTCTTTGAGTATTTACAGAGAAAAAAAATCATAATTCAAATAAGTAAGCAGATGACAAGGCAGCATGGTGATAGCACCTTAGCCTGTTCCGAAAGGAACAAATAAAAAAAATGTTAGATGCGCGCGCATATTTATGACAAGTATGACAACAAATAGATTTTTACTATTGTGTTTTGATTCTGTTATGTAGTATTTTTAGTACTATTTTATTCGCAAGTGTGTTGAAAATAATCGTATGCCACTCGCGTGTATGGTGATTACCGTCCTCGGCTCTCTTAAGACCCTCAATGTCGTTACACGCTTGTACCATAATGTACTATTATATTTATTGTATGTTATCTAGTATTCGTTTAATTACATTACTACTAACATCTCGTGATTTTGATCGTCCCTATATTTTATATAATGGAGAGTTTAGTTAACAATTTAGATTTATTTACGATTTTAAGAGATCATCTGAATTCTTTGTCGGATAGTAAAAAAAATTTCCAATTCCTACAACATAAAATAGATGTGACCGAAGAGAACAGTGCTCAACTCCAAAAATTCTGTACGCGATTTTGTTCAAATATAAGTGCAAGGTGGGAACGAAGTAGTCGTATATTAGCACAATTCATAAGAAAAAATGGTGATTGGTTAGACCGTGCTATAAACTGGCCCGAAGGAGTAATATTTTTGCTTGTTTACTTTTATAATAAGAAGGGTATAAGTCAGATCCGTTTTCACTTGCTGCTTCTCTTATAACTATAACTTTCAAAAACAAAATTAAAACTCTTTATTCTATGTGATTTTTCATTTTTTCCGATCCATTTATTTCGCAGAATTGCAACTTTAGGTACATGTTTATGGTATCATATGACATTAGACTAGACAAGGTATAAGAAAAATGTAGTTTCAAAGCGGGATCAAAAGAGACTTACCAGAAATTTAAGTTTATTTGATTCGCTCCATACAAAAAAAAATAAAAAGTATTATTCTGCCCAAATTATAAAGTTTAGAGAAAAACGTCAGTAGACATTATTATTGGGCTCAACGAGCTCTATCCATCGGCACAAAGAAAAAAGTAAATAAAAAAAATTGGGCCCTAAGTCACTCAAATCGTACTTTCGTCCCACTGTGCGTCGGCCCACAGACGGCGTGCGTTTTAGTCGGTTCGAGTCCGACATTACCTCCTCCACCGGCTCTGGCGGGGGAGATCTCCGTGGACATTTTTCGGACGATAAAAAAAAACGACGACCTTGTCATTATCCCTATTCTGATGTCAAACTGTTAGAATACTTACTTGTAGCAGGTTATTCAAGCCATCTAACACAACCGTGATGGCTTTATGGTCTTTGGCCGTCAACAGTGCGCAGTAGGGCTCCATGAACCCGGCCGATACGAGCGCGTCCAACTGCTGAGGCGTACCTCCCAGGCACAGGTTAGTGATGGCCCAGGCAGCTTCTTTTTGAGATCTAGGATGAAATAAACGATTATAACTATGAGTGCCAGTTACAAGTGACTTTTGTTAGGTTTCTCTAAAGAAGTGTATAGTATGAGTGAATCAGACAGACAATCTTCTGGCGCAAGCTTTCCTCTCACAATTGAGAGGTCAGATGGCAGTCGCTTCCATAATAACCGGCCTTTAAAGTACAAGCTTTGAACGCAACCGGGACTAACGCCCTGATGATGATCATGAAGGAAGAGTAAGGCCAATGGCTTACCAGTGGGTTTTTCTTTTTTTGAAGCACACGGTCTAACTGATGGAAAGTGGTTACCGTGGCCTATGGACGAGTGCAACATCAGGGGAGTTGCATTTGTGTTGCCGACTCTGTAAGAGCAGAGAGATTCTGTGCTGTCAGCGCAGAAGACAAGCAGGACAAGCCTTTGGTCTTACCACTGATAGTACAAAACCTCTCCAGTGAACTCTGGCTACCCTAATCACCGCCGGGAACACAACACGAGCTTATTATAACCACGGTATTCTGTAGTGCGGAGGTATTCTTAGGAGCAATTTATAAACTTACTTGATATCTTCATTGGCAACGACGTGTATCAAGTGTTGGAGCACGCCGCGGTCGATGGCGCACTGGATCTGTGACTGAGTACCGGCGAGGATGTTGCTGCAAGCCCACGCGGCTTCCTTCATGAGGGACGGCTTGCCACAGCGGAGAAGATTCATTATCGGCTCCAAGCAGTTGGCCTCCAAGCAACGGTCCGTCTATCGAGATTACAGAAGTCAATTATCAGCTTAAACAAATCAGTTTCTGGTTTTTTTTGGAGATCAAATACGTTGAGCGATATGGGACTAGCGGTTCACTCGCGATTACCCCTTCGGTTCCCTCCGATTATAAAAAAATTCAGGGGGAATCTCGATAGCTGGGGTGTACAGAGCGTTACCAGCAAACTTGAGGCGAGCCACATTCATCTATAGATTAGCGCGCCTGCTAAACAATAGACCAGGTAACGATAAACGTGGCCATGGGCTACTGGCCTAGCAACATGTCTTTTCTTTCATGTGAGAGTGTATTGCTACTTTAGGTCAATAAGATTTGATTACTCAGTTTCTCCACATAGATAAGAATGTAATTGGCCAAGGGCACTGGAGCGACAGCAAGGGTCTATCAGGAAGACTGAGTGGTGTACAACGCCTGACACGGCTCTCAGATAGCGCCATTTTTAGCATAGTAAATGCTACACAAGCTACTGCTTATTAATGCTAATAATTACCTGTTCATCAGACCCAGTGAGCATGTTACCGATAGCTCTGAGGGCGGGAGTCCTGACCGCAGGCGCTTTGTGGTCCAGAAGCTTCACAAGATGATTCAAGAGGTGACGGGTCTGCTGGACTGCCTCTATCCGCTCATTGGGTCCGTCTGTCAGGTACGAAAGGGCCCAACAAGCATCCGCTGCACAAAATACAGGTTATGCTATATTATGATGATACTTGTTTTACTATAGTTTTGCTCAAGATATACAGGGCGTCCCACGGCGATGCCACATGGAGGGCAAGTACCTTAAATCCTTAAGTTGGCGCATTTTACTTAAAGGAGACATCATTTTATTTTTAAAAAGAAACAAAACTGCATTCAAAGATTTTTAAAAATTCGCTTGCCACTCCCGGTAATCGAACCGACTAAAATCCGAAAAAGTAACATCCTGTATTTTTATGGCATCAATCTATAGTGTCAATCAAAAGGATCAAATCTCTCTAAGATACATGGTAAATTAAATGAAAGGAAGTCCTTGAAACCTAAACTTATAAATTCAATTTGGCAAAATAAAACAATTTAACTCAAAGTTCATCCATCCATCTGATACCATATTAACAATGAAATTCCATATTTAAATCACTTTTGTAACAGGACTTTATTATATTGGTTACAAGGGAAGTTAGTTACACCGTACAGAGCAGGGCATACGCGACAATGATTGTTTGCTATCGTAGCGCAACGTCGACCGTCTGCTCTCACTGCGCGGCACCGACTGTCTCGTCCTTCGATCGACGCGGCGCGTCGCACGCGCCATAAGTACCTTTTAGGACTGGCGTAGTCTGGTAGACGTGATGTCCGAATAAGCATCGCTTGCCATAAGTACATGTTTAGGAGTGGTGTAGCTAGTAGACGTGATGTCGGGTTACATACTCCCCCTCTAGTTCGGACAAGGCGCCCTCGCGTTCGGACTAGCACTCGATTAGCCTACATGGCTGACCGCGTCTGCGCTTCTCCCTAACGGGTGGGTCTACGGCGCTGCCTACGTAAGGTGTCAAATGGGAGACGTGATACTTCCCTACGTACTCACCTCTCGTGATGCCTTCCACTATGTATGTCGTGGGGCTCGCCACCTCCTTAACCCGGTAAGGGCCATCCCTTCTAGGTGCGAACTTGGCGGGCTGGCCAGGAGCCACATCCACAGCCACGTCGTTAGCGCCTCGCGTCTCCAATAGGGCTAGGTCACTTACCTTACAATGAGAAGGGGTTCGTCTCCCTTCGTCCCCGTATCTCTTCTTGACACGCTGGGCCCTTTCATGGACCTTCCCAGCGTCATGGAAGTCAGCAAATACCCTTCCCCTTTCACGTACAGGGACCACGAGGCAGGCGGAATCGACGTCATCTACCTCGGGTGAGCACCTGTACGGTACTCCGTCGGATATCAACCGGTTTCTCCCCCTGATGGGGTCGTCGGGGCCCTCCCCCTGCATTGGAACTGCTCCGAGACAGTAACCACTACTGCCGGTCTTCGGAGAGGAAAGCCTGGTCTCGTCAGTGCGCTGCAGCTTCTCTATCTCAACGCCTAGTAGCTCCATCTTACCTCGTGACATCCGGTACGACGGGGAAGCGGTCAGCTCCTGCTTCTGATCGACTCGAATGCGTTGGGTAGCGCACGGCGTTGGGGGTCTCGCTGCGGCGAAGCGCTCGGCCTTCGACACTGCAAGCTGGTTCAGCTGCGTTCTCTGACCGGGTGACAGCTTGAAGCCCTCGTCCTGCCTTAACTTGAGACTGACGGTACTAATCCGCATCAGCTCTGCGTCGTTGGCGGCTTCAAGACTGTAAGACTGCACAAAGGGGAATTTCTCCTTTGGTAAATCATTAAAAGACCAACAACCCTGTTGGAGGTCGATTAGTATACCTGCTTTCGCTATGAAGTCCTGTCCGAGTAGCGTTCTGTTGTCGGCGTCCGGTAACACCAAAAAGCTTACGGGGATAACTCGACCCTGTATAGTAACGGTGGTGTCACCTATTAAGGTTTCACGTGACTGACGCGTCCCGTCCGCCAGGCCTATGGAGCGACGCACTTCGGTAAAACTTACCCCATTGTCGGTTAAAATCTTGTAGAGTCCGGGACTCGCAAGGCTCTCGGTGGCGCCGGTGTCAAGCACGGCGACACCAGTTCGAGATGCTACTTGAATCATCACTGTGGGCCGCGTCACATCTGGATCGTTAGTGACGGCACTTTGGAAACTTACCTTATTAGTTGCGGAAGCGTCCTTACACGTCGGGCATTTAGACCGTATCACACCTTTCCGTTCGCAACGATAGCAAGCCAGTGGCACCTTGTTGTCCGTTGTACTATCACTACTTTTTGACTTAACCTTACATTCATCTATCGTATGACCAAACCGTCTACAAAAAGCGCAGCGCGGCCTTACACGTTTCTGTGCAGAGTCGCGATCGTTATTGTTTACATTTTCGGGTTTAGCTACAACTTTGCTATCGGCGATCGCAGGGTTGACACTGCGACGCATTGTATTGTTCGCGGCATTAGGGGGAGCAGTATTAGTATTTGATCGACTCACCTCACCCAGCGACTCCTCTACATACCTCGCTCGTGAAAGCAGACCGTCGACACTATCAACACTATCTCTTGACACTCTTTCCCTAACCTTACGATCTAAGAGTCCGTATACAATGTCTAGCTGCACTATCTCCGGTAGATCATACGGTAATCGCGAGAGGTTTGCGCGCACTCGCGATATGTACGAATCGGCACTTTCGTCACTCTGTTCTCGGGCGAAGATCTCACGGAAGATCCGGTGCGCGGGGCGGGGTGCGCCGTACATGAAACGCAGCCGCCGTAATGCTTCGTCCCAGGTCTTCGTGGAATTTTTCACGCCGTGCCACCACACGGCGGCTTCTCCGGTCAGCAGCATCGGTAGCCCCCGTAGTGCGTGCTCGTCGCTGACGTTCGCACATTCCTTATACACTTGTGTGCTTTCGAGGAACGTTTCTAGCACATCGGCGCTCCGGGTGGCCCCGTCGAATCGGGCCGTGCATCTGGTGAAGTTGCTCGTCGGTCCGGCACATTCGGCGAACGTGGGCGTCGGCGTCGGTGTCGCGACACCTCGCATCACGTTGGTCAGGAGCCTCGTTAGTTGATCTTCCGTCATGGTGATCGTGCCCCTGTCGGCCGCCATCGGCGTCGTCGCGTGGTTTGCCTCGGGTTCGTCGGTTGTCGTCGGCGTCGGTGTCGCGGCGTGCTGCGCCGCGTGAGCGTGACGACCAGTCTCGCTACTGCAACCGGCGGCGACGTGATCGTCGGCGCTAACCACGTACTCTGTCTCGCTGTTGGCTCCGTTGTTTGTTGTCGGCGTCGCGGCGCGCAGCGCCGCGTGAGCGTGACCTTCAGTCTCGCTACTGCAACCGGCATTGTCGTGGTCGTCGGCGGTTTGTTGGCGTGTCCTTGGCATGTCTGTCGTCTATGCCTACGCTCGTTCTCGATCCGACTCGCACTCAAAACGCGGGAACTGTCCACGGATGTACGCAGGTAGGTAAATGCGGCGCGTCGGTGCCGCCCTGTTAGTATCTAACTTGAGTACGGGCCACTAGTTGGGCGCAATTTGTAACAGGACTTTATTATATTGGTTACAAGGGAAGTTAGTTACACCGTACAGAGCAGGGCATACGCGACAATGATTGTTTGCTATCGTAGCGCAACGTCGACCGTCTGCTCTCACTGCGCGGCACCGACTGTCTCGTCCTTCGATCGACGCGGCGCGTCGCACGCGCCATAAGTACCTTTTAGGACTGGCGTAGTCTGGTAGACGTGATGTCCGAATAAGCATCGCTTGCCATAAGTACATGTTTAGGAGTGGTGTAGCTAGTAGACGTGATGTCGGGTTACACTTTTCTTTTTTTATCATAATATGGAGACCGCTGCATCAATCGATAGTGTCAATCAAAAAGATCAAATCTCTCTAAAAAACATGGTAAATTAAATGAAAGGAAGTTCACAAAATCTTAACTTATAAATTCAATGCAAACAGACACAGCACTTTTACTCCAGGAACCATCAGATAAGGTATCTTATAAGGTCAACACTAGAGATATCTTTGATGAAATTTATTTAGTAAAATGAGTACTAAATGAAGGAACTTTGTTACCTGTTTAGAATGTATCTTTATTGGGTAACTGCATGAGGTTATGTAGGTAGGGTAGGTAGTAATTTTTAGGTGCTTTATTAGAAACCTGCACGCGGTGTACCCTGGGCAACGAAGATGGCGAGTGAATTGCCCTATTGGATCAACTTATAACCTGTCAATTGAGACGGCGCGGCGTGCGGTTTTAGTCGGTTTGAGTTCGAGATACCTAAATACTACTGCTGACCAGCAGCGGTCTCCACACGGAAAAAAAAGAAAGAAGTGATTTAAATATGGAATTTCATTGTTATGGTATCAGATGGATGAATGAACTTTGAGTTAAAGTGTTTTATTTTGCCAAATTGAATTTATAAGTTTAGGTTTCAAGGACTTCCTTTCATTTAATTTACCAAGTTTCTTAGAGAGATTTGATCCTTTTGATTGACACTATCGATTGATGCCATAAAAATACAGGATGTTACTTTTTCGGATTTTAGTCGGTTCGATTACCGGGTGTGGCAAGCGAATTTTTAAAAATCTTTGAATGCAGTTTTGTTTCTTTTTAAAAATAAAATGATGTCTCCTTCAAGTAAAATGAGTCAACTTAAGGATTTAAGGTACTTTCCCTCCATGTGGCATCGCCGTGGGACGCCCTGTATATCTTGGACTTAAAATGTGCTCTATACGCGCAGTACACGTTTCTTGGGTGTCTTTTGAGGATAGCACGAGGTGCTACTGCGGTGGACGAGTTCTATTCACCAAACGTAGATTACTAGTAGTTACCCGCGGCTCCGCCCGCGTGGATGTGGGTTATCGCGACCAAATATAGCCAGTGTCCTTTCTCTATCTCTGTACCAAATTTCATCAAAATCAGTTCAGTACTTTAGGCATGAAAGCGTTACAGAGAGACAGACAGACAGACCGACTTACTTTCACATCTATAATATTAGTATGGATACGGATTACAAAACAATCCGCGCACGCCAGGCCTTCATTTGTCTCGCGACTTTGGTCGAAGATACGTCTCCTGAAGAATAGATAGACAATAAATACTATGCTTACCTAGAACATCTTGGTCGCTAATTTCGAGTAAATCTGAGATATATGGCAATGCGGGCGCTACATATTCGAACTGCACGAGTGGATTCTTGTTTCTGTAAGAAAATAAAAGGTTTAAAATAACTGATTATTGGAATTATTTTTAGGGCTCCAACTACCCCTAACGACTGCCATAGATGTTCGTATGACAACCGGGACCAACGGCTTAACGTGCTCTCCGAGGCACGAACATACCAATGCAAATACTCATATTCATGCATACAAAATATTTGCACTGAGCGGGGATCGAACCCGCACAGAGACTGTCGTGGTCCCCTGCTCTTACCCCTTAACCCAATGAAACATGTAGACTTTTTTGTTAACTTACCTACAAAAATTGCTGTACGTCCACACAGCAGTCCTCATCTGGCTAGGAGGAGTGTTAACCGTCATGAGCGGCAGCAGAACAGGCAGTGCACCTTTAGCCAGCACCGTATCTCTGGTCTGAGGTCCATCCCCTGCAATATTACCTAGAGCCCAGGCGGATTGTTCGCCTACGACTCCACCGCGGGCTAGGAGACTGATCAAGCTAGGAATGGCGTTACCCTGAAGAAAATACAAAAGTTATTTAACTTTTAATAAATCTTCTAATCATTTCAATGTAATTGGAACTGTGGAAGTTAGTGAAATCCCTTCACTATTAAGGAAATGAGCTGATGATCTGAAAACGCCTAGCACCCCCTATTATGTGGGACCTAATACAATGATTAGTGAAATTTGGGTGTTAATTCACCTCTGCCTAAACCTATGGGGAAAAAGGCGTGATTGTATGTATGTAATTTTTAGCTAAGAACTACTAAAAAGTATCTCAATTAAGTCAGCTTTCAAACAAAAATAACTTCATCAAAAGTGGTAAATCTGTTTGGAAACTGATGTCATAAACAGATACACAGGTGAAACATAATTCATTACTGTTTTTGCGTCATCAGGATTAAAAAACTAATACTTACATCAACAACAGCAATGGTGTGTTCATGGGTACCAGATGCTATGTTAGTGAGCGCCCAGGCAGCCTCGAACTGTAAATCTGGACTGTAACACAAATCAAATTAGAAATTGTGGTGTATAAAGCCTCATAGCGTAGGATCTGCAAACGTGGCGCATTTTGGTCCAGCAGTGGACTGCAATAGGCTAATTAACTGATTGATTGATTAAAATCCTCATCCATTAGGTGTCATTTGACGCGCAACAAGTTCGGCAATGTTGTACAACATGCGCTTGCCAGTTAACGCGCAACATAACATAAAACATAATGCACCAGCTGTTTGTAGGACAACAAACAAAGTTCCACGTTGCTGCGCTTCTTTGTTTAACAACGTTGTGCAACAATATTGTGCTACATGGAGCGCGTCAATGTTGCCTAGTGGACACTAGGTTTAGAGTCATTACGCACTGTCGACTAGTCGCCGACAGCTCATCTCTCGGCGACTAAAACATAGGCTATGTCGGGACTAAGTGCGTAGACACCTATTGGAACTAATGAAAGTAACAGTCGCTGTCTGATTCGCCGGCGACTAGTCCATAGTGCATAATGGGCCTTAAAGCAAGATTAAGATTAAGCGTAACGCCGACTCTTTAACCACTAAACTAAACGATATTTAGGGTATTAGTGCATAGTTTCAAAAACAAAATAAATCATAAATAAAAGAAACAAATCAAAAAACTAAATTGGAGAAATTAAAGTCATCTAGATATACTTTTTATATGTATAATATATTTTTTAAAGAATATTAGCAACCGAATTACTAAATATTCTCCTATCCCTTCAGCTAAGCCAAATTGCTTGTGTCAGGAGTGGGTTCACGTCGGTAACGTAATGATAAGGATTCGAATCCGGGACCTTTCGATCGTAAGGCCGACTCCTTAACCACTAAGCTACCGACGCTTCATGCTTTTTATAATGTAACACTAGTAAAGTTAAAAATAAATATTGCCTAGTTTATAGGTTTCATATACAATATGGATACGACATATAGGCAATAATTGAAACCATATACTTGGTACCCCCTAAGCTTCAAGAAGGAAAAGATTTAATTTGGTTCTATTCCTACGGACCAGGATGCTTCACGGTTTCAGTATTTGCACATATTATGTCGTATCCATATCGTATTATTATACATATATCTCTTCACTTTTCATCAACCAATTAAATCGCTGAATAAAGATGTCATATGACCTAAACATCATCAACAACATCAAGAGCTGCACTGGTCAAACAGAAGAAAAGGGATAGTATGGATCTAGGAGTACATTATCATGCTGAGGCTGCTGGAGGAAACCTGTACTAATTTAAAGTTATCTAATTTCTAGTACACATTCTTACCATTCATCCATTCCCAAAGCCTCCACCAAGGGTTTGATGACTCCAGCAGATACCATGTTTGTGATGGGAGGATTTTGCTCTCTTGACAGCATGCGACGGGCCGCACGGGCAAACGCTGTCTTGGTAGCCAGATCTGGTGCACGCAGACCTACGGAAAAGAGTTGTACATTTTGTAGTATTTTTTTTAAGTTTATTTACCTGTCTCGTCGAAAAAAATATTAATTTACAACAGTGCCCCTGCCAAGGGGCACTTTTGTAAATTAATATTTTTTTCAAATAAATTATAGGAAACAGCATACCTGCTGCTTTTAACTTTTAGCATCAGAATTAAATTGAATTTAAATATTGATTTATCAAAATTAATATTTTTATACATTTTTACATTCACATTCAAAGCCAATGTGGTAAAAAATAAATTTAGTCACTCCTTTCAAAGTGTGGATGAGTTTGCATTCATCACTTCAAGGATCAGAAATTGTTATTGGTGCCTCACCTGCTACAATCTCTGCAGGTGTAAAAGTTTTCTCATTCTCCTGGACATCATCACCAGCCTCTGGTGACATCGCCCTACGTTTGAGAAGCTGTTCATCTCGAGCTTGCTTTCGGAGAGCTACAGAAAGTTCAGCACGCTTACGGCGGAGATCCTGATGATGGGAATAATAGCCCTTTGAAAAATAACTAGGTACTGCAGGTAGGCACCTATAATACATTTATTTAATTGTTAACAATGGCACATTGGTGCTTAATAATTATCTAGTGTCAGTCAAAACTAGAATAGTATGCCTACCTCAACACAACACAAGACATTATTATGTACTATTCAGTGAGTGGGATTGATGATGAACTTGTAATGATTGGTACTACCACAAGCATATATTGACATAAACTGAGCTTTATACAGTTACTCAGAAAAAAGGAAAAAGGCTGTGCCTGAATCCAAAAATCTAAGGTCTAAAAAGGAGAGCCCCTTCTTTTCATAACTATCATGACTTGTGTGTGACTGCCATCCTACTCTGAGAGGAAAGCCTCACTCCGCAATCAGTAGAAACATCTGTCTGCAGGTTGGCTTGGACTACATTCCTTCAATTAGAATTTAAACTAAACCATCGGAATATTTAACAAAATAACATTTAATAGAATAATGGACAGCTACGTCTGCAGGGTTGATAAACCGTACCAAGTCTAATTATTGTAAAATAATAAGTATTTTCTCGATTAAAACATGTGATGATCGAGAAACAGTAAGCAGGTGGTCAGTCACAATGCGCAAGTATTATTTTCTACCTTCACTAATATACTTCTAATATTAATTAAGGTTTGATTCCTTACATCTATTGTCCTCTAAAAAGAAAACAAATGAAAATTAAAGGATTTTCGCAAATTATGTAAATTAGAAAAAAAAGGAAGGCCAAAAAATTACATTCTAAATTCAAAACTTACATTATTTCCCTGCCCAGCATTTTTGTATGCAGATAATCTAGACGTAGTTCTTTCAGCCATCGTTTGTAAATATTGAACAAATAAATGAGAAATTAAAAATATCTAATAACAAAAGCACAGTGCACTATAAAAATCAGATGGTTTATTTCAAAATTTTCAAACAAGAATAATTTAACGGCCGGACATTAGGACCACAGATTAATAAGAGATGATGATCTGTGAAAATCGATACTTTATGATAATTTCATAGGAATCGGCCTTGGATTCGATTCTTGTGTGTTCTTAAAATACTAAACAAACGATGTCCTTAGGCTCCGCGCAAACGTACGGTTTCCGTCCACGGTTTCCTGATCAAAAAGTCAGATTCAAAAAACCGAATGCTCCATTTTCATACAAAATGTTCTACTAGCCGCACACGTCCTTACTTTTTGCAGAACGGAAAAAACCTGACGTTCGGTTCAGAATGGAAAAAACCTAATGACGTCATACCGAACGCAGCACTCGCATACATTTTGTACTAATCGCCGCACACGTCAGGAAATTTCCATCCGGAATCGCGCTTAAATTGTGTCCAGCGTTGTCAATTCCCAAGAGAGTGGGGACTTTCAAGCCGATTAGGGAATTTGTGGGGATTGTGCTTATGTGGGGCATTTAGACATTCACACCTAGACCTAAACTCAGAAGTAATAAGTGGCAAGTATTATACATATTGATAAATTATTAAAGCAAAATATCCGACATTAAGGTACTATTTAACTCTTTATTGGCAATATATGTACACGAGCCGCAATAAACATCGCAAGTGGTGAATATAGCGGGAAACTTCAAGAGAAGTAATGTAGTTATCAATGTCTAATATTGGGGCCTCTCTGTTGGGTTTGTGGGGAATTCAGATCATCAGTAATTGGCAACACTGATTGTGTCTCGCTTCCGGGGTTGCCAGATTGTATTGTAACTTTTGTTACATTTTGCGTAACTTTTGACTCTCTTACGACCCAGCCCCATAGTGGTAGACGCTCTCAGCTACATTAAGTCCCAGATGAAATAGCTGGGGCTCGTACTCAATGGCCAGTGGGATTTCAAGGAGCATCTCGGAAGGCCGGCTCCTAAATTGGGCGGATACCCGAGATAAACCGAGAGGATTTGTAAAAAACAAGAAACACTATATAAAAAAACAAGAATACGTAACTTTTCCCCCGAAAATGCAACTTTTAAGCCAGCTTGTGTTACATTTGACAATTTGGCACTGGCAACACTGCTCGCTTCGAACTAATAATAAAAAAACCTAATGCAAAAAACCGAACGTTTGCGCTCGGCACACGGAATTCCAAATCAGGAAACCGTGGACGGAAACCGTCTCCGGAAACCGTACATGTGCGGCCACCCTTAAAGGGTGGTTTTTTATTATTAGTTCGAAGCGAGCAGTGTTGCCAGTGCCAAATTGTCAAATGTAACACAAGCTGGCTTAAAAGTTGCATTTTCGGGGGAAAAGTTACGTATTCTTGTTTTTTTATATAGTGTTTCTTGTTTTTTACAAATCCTCTCGGTTTATCTCGGGTATCCGCCCAATTTAGGAGCCGGCCTTCCGAGATGCTCCTTGAGATCCCACTGGCCATTGAGTACGAGCCCCAGCTATTTCATCTGGGACTTAATGCAGCTGAGAGCGTCTACCACTATGGGGCTGGGTCGTAAGAGAGTCAAAAGTTACGCAAAATGTAACAAAAGTTACAATACAATCTGGCAACCCCGGAAACGAGACACAATCAGTGTTGCCAATTACTGATGATCTGAATTCCCCACAAACCCAACAGAAAGGCCCCAATATTAGACATTGATAACTACATTACTTCTCTTGAAGTTTCCCGCTATATTCACCACTTGCGATGTTTATTGCGGCTCGTGTACATATATTGCCAATAAAGAGTTAAATAGTACCTTAATGTCGGATATTTTGCTTTAATAATTTATCAATATGTATAATACTTGCCACTTATTACTTCTGAGTTTAGGTCTAGTGTGAATGTCTAAATGCCCCACATAAGCACAATCCCCACAAATTCCCTAATCGGCTTGAAAGTCCCCACTCTCTTGGGAATTGACAACGCTGGACACAATTTAAGCGCGATTCCGGATGGAAATTTCCTGACGTGTGCGGCGATTAGTACAAAATGTATGCGAGTGCTGCGTTCGGTATGACGTCATTAGGTTTTTTCCATTCTGAACCGAACGTCAGGTTTTTTCCGTTCTGCAAAAAGTAAGGACGTGTGCGGCTAGTAGAACATTTTGTATGAAAATGGAGCATTCGGTTTTTTGAATCTGACTTTTTGATCAGTAGGTCTACCATGAGTTTGTAAACGAGAGTCGTATACGTACACGAGAGTCGTTTTGGGACCACGTGACTAGGCTTACGGTAGCTGGGCTGTCATGAGCTTTATAAACCGTAATGGCTCTCGTGTAGACGGAACTAGCTGAGGTATACGTCTAGAATACTTGACAGTTTGGTGTTTGTTTGAATTTTGAGTGATGGAGTATCGTTACCGTAATATGGCGGCTTTCTAATAATCAGCTGTTGGGCATGTCAAGAATGTCAAGATTTGTTTTGAATTAAATGAATCCATGATTTATTAAAAGTAACGCCGTATCCCAGTAGTTCCATTCTCTAGTTCCATTATGGAACTACTGGGATTAGGTGGGTACTGATGATTTGTGACGATATAACACTGGATGGACTGTGTAAATGATTTTGGTAGGTGTTCCACCACCGAGAACCAGCACGTCAAATGCGATGTTATAAACCCCAAGAGGATACTGCGCTGGAACCTCATCCATTAGGTACTCAGCAGATATACCGGCTAGCAAATAAAGTTTGCTATAAGGTATATGAAATATGGAAATTTATGACTAAAATTTGTAAAAGAAAGAGGCAAAATGTTATTAAAATGAAAATTTCTCTCAAACTAAATCAAAATAAAATAGAGACATTATTTATTGTTATTTATTGTACAACATTCTGGTCATTAAGTACAAAGAATTCGCTATGAAATAGATTAAATAATGCAGAGGTTGTTCATCAGTATTGGCATCGATTGTGCAGGATCTGATTTTGTTATGAATTTTTATTCATTTGGCTTTTCCTGTTTTAAATTACTCCAACTGTAAAGAATAGAATTTATTAGGTATATTATTTACATTTTTAAATTCATGTTTTCTATTAAAATAGGAGCATTTGGTAATATGGAGGCAGGACACGACAGTATTCCTGTCCAAATTGAGATGACTCGCGGGGCAAGTCCCTTCACCCTACAGAATATCGGGGCCATAATAACCTCGCGTTGTGTTCCCGGGTGGTGAGTGGGTAGCCATTGCTCACTGGAGAGTTTTTGTGCTGTCAGTGGGAAGACCAAAGGCTTATGATGCTTTGTCTTTTGCGCTGACGGCACTGAATCGCTGTTATTATAAGGTCAGAGAAGCATGAGTGTGACTCCTGTGGTGTTGCATACGTCCATAGGCCACGGTGACCACTTTCCATCAGGTGGGTTGTGTGCTTGTCTACAAACAAAGTTGTATAAAATATACTAGATTTCATATTAATGAGGTTTAACTACTTCTTCACTTTAATTTTGGATATGTACACACAAAATGGCTGGATATGAGCCCCACCAAGGTCTTCGGGGCCCAGGTTCTGGTACAGGCTTTCCCCTCGAAGTACGACGACAGTCACTAACACAAAAGCCTAAACATTCAAAGGGAGGAGCAGAATACGAGCGCCATATTGCGAGCTTTGGATGCAACTGCCATCAGATAAAGAAAGTTAGGAGTACATGTTCTTTTACATACCTTTTAATAGATTTTAGCTAGTATTCGCTTAAATAACGCAAGATTGAGTTATAACAGGTTTATTCAGTACATTTAGCATACATTTTCCAGTTTCTTCGACTTATCAAATATCAGAAATTCCAGACCTTTTTATTTACGTGACATCTCATGTCAAAATTAAAAATAAAACATCACTCCAACATTCGTAAACATAATAAACATATCTAAATAGGTTGTATAGCTATACCGCGAAATAAAATAATTCAATCATCATCATCCCGGCATTAATCCGCGGTCGCATCCGAAGCTACCTAGGAGTCCGGGGTCTGCACGTTTGGCTAAACTTCATTATTTTCCGTGAAGCGACTGCCATATGACCTCCACACCACAACCCATTAGCAATATTAAAGTATTGCAGCCAGTTGTCAGACTTTTAAGTCTCCAACTACCCGTAACGGCTGCTACAGATATTCGTTTGACAACCGGGACCGATGGCTTAACGTGCTCTCCGAGGCACGGAAATACCCATACCGATGCCTAATACCACCGACAAGCAAATGTTATTAGGTTTATAGCAGAATATTATACGAAATGTGCAAAATTATTTCAAATCAAAACGCTATTTATATAGCAGAATTACCCCCCAGGGGAGTCACACTTGTGCTGCCAATCCAGGGAGTTTCTGTGCCGTCAGTGCAGAAGACAAAGCAGGACAAGTTTTTGGTCTTCCCATTGACAGCACAAAATCTCTCCAGTAAGGTTACCCTACTCGCCGCGCCGCCGCCGGGAACACAACATGACGTTATTATGGCCACGGTATTCTGTACGGCAGAGGTACTTCCCCAGTCGGACTGCTTGATTGAGACGAGAATACCGTCGTATCCTGCCTCCGTTTTTCCACGATTTTTATGTATGCAACTTTTTGATAATGTATTGTAAGTAGGTATGAATAAAATAAATTGTACAACATTAATTGTATATACTCAATCATATTAAATATTGCCAAATACTTTTTCAATATAGGCACAGATATAGGTCTGTTTGATACCACAATACTATATCTAGGTAGATAATAATATTATTTCATGATAAAAGAATTTCATTTTGCTGCAAAACAGCTGTCCGACCTCCTTTCAAATAAATATGTGCAGTGATAGCCTACACATTCTACGTAATGGTATTCTATTGGCTAATCCATAAGTATCATAAACAAAATCGCTCTTACGGTAACGTATCACTCAAAATTCAAATTTTCAAATAGGTGCAATGACAGCCACACGAGAGCCCGTCGGGGCATTCTATTGGTTGATCCATAATTACCATAAACTAAATCACTCTTACGGTAACGTATCACTCAAAATTCAAATTTTCAAATAGGTGCAATGACAGCATTGACAGCCACACGAGAGCCCGTCGGGACATTCTATTGGTTATCCATAATTACCATAAACTAAATCACTCTTACGGTAACGTATCACTCAAAATTCAAATTTTCAAATAGGTGCAATGACAGCATTGACAGCCACCCGAGAGCCCGTCGGGAGATTCTATTGGTTATCCATGATTACCATAAACTAAATCGCTCTCACGGTAACGTATCACTCAAAATTCAAATTTTCAAATAAATACAGTGAGAGTGAGTGAGAGCCACACGAGAGAACGTGATGATTTTCCATTGGTTAACCAATAAACCATGAACTTCTGACCGGCACGTCAAATACGATGTTACAAACCATAGAGTAAAGTACTTTACTCTATGGAGTAAAGTAATACATTACAAACCCCAAAAGGAGACTGCGCCGGAACATCGTCCATAACTCAGCAGGAGTATCGGCTAGCAAATAAAGTTCCCTATTAGTTAAGTATATGAAATATGGAACTTGAATAGGCAAAATATTATTGAAATGGATTTTTTTCAAAATAAAATACAATAGAGACATTATTTATTGTTGTTTATTGTACACTAGTGATTATAAAGTTTCCGCTATGAAATAGATTGGAATAAACAGTACTGGCATCGATTTTGGTTATCAATTTTTATTCATAATGGCTTTTCCTTTTATTACGTTTAGTACTCCAACTGTAAAGAATAAAATTTATTATATTTACGTGTTTTAAATTTAGGGTTTTGTATTAAAAGTGGGATTGTTTGCTAATATTGGATTTCACTAACGAGGTTTGAGAACACGTCTTCATCTTAAATTTGGATATTGTACAAACACATTGGCTGGATATGAGCCCCACCAAGGTCTTCGGGGCCCAGGCTCTGGTGCAGGCTTTCCCCTCGAAGTTCGACGGCAGTCACTAACACAAAAGCCTAAAGATTCTAAAGGGAGGAGCAGAATAGTAGACCACCGGCTAAAAATTGTGAGCTTTGGATACGACTGCCATTGCATTGGCACTCAGATGAAGAAAGTTAGGGAGTACATGTTCTTTTACATACCTATTAACAGATCTTAGCTAGTATTCGCTTAAACAACAGGTTTATTTAGTACATTTAGCATACGTTTTCCAGTTTCTCTTATTATACTGAAGTGACATCTCATGTCAAAAATAAAAATAAAACATCACTCCAACCATAGAGTAAAGTAATACATCGGAAAACAACAACATTACATTCGTAAACATATCTAAATAGTTTGTATAGCTATATCACGAAATAATTTTAACTGAAATTAATAATAAAAAGTCAATTAATTATATTTAAAACATAAAAGCTCATAATAAAAAGTAATAACTTTAGACAGAAGGTCCCTGAAGTAGGAACTGAATAAATTAACCGACTTGGTATTGGGTACATGGATCTCACAACTTTTTGCGGTAGAAGAACCAAGGGTGAGGCTTGGTATTTTTTTAAAGTATTGTTTTTGATGGCATTTCATTTCTTTGTAATTCATTTGTAGGCAACAGTATAAAAATATTCAATAAAATTCCTCAGGATTTGGTTGACATGCCACTTAATATTTTTAAAATAAACGTGAAAAAAAGTCTAATGGAAAAAGCTTATTATAAAGTAGAAGAATATCTTAATGATAAAAATGCATGGTCAACCTAATCACTTTCTTGCCCGCACATTGTAAATTGTATAAAAACCGTATTAAAAAATAAATAAATAAATAAAAAGGATAATTGAGTTCTCTGAGTTTCTTGCTGGTATCTTCTCAGTAGAACCAACTACCGAACCAGCGAAAGAATCATTTTCAAATGGTTTACTTTAATTTATTTAATATTTTATTTTTTGTTCACATACTTCTTGACACAATTGTAATATTTTGACGTTCATATGTGCTCTATATGTGCCTAAATTGAATAAACGAAATTGATTCTTTGATTGATTCTTTCTTTGATTCTTTTTATAGATTTCCTATTCGGTATCTCTGTCACGGACACTTCCAGTCCCAGTCCTAGTCCACTACCCTGCGGGAGAGAGGCGCTGTAATTTTCGTTGTTCAGGGTGCACCACGTGGTCGTTCTGGACCAACCACCCCTGTATGTATATGTCGCAGGCATTTTGTATGAATCCGCCGTTTACAAACGGCGTCGTCATTTTACAAACGCTCGCTGTTATGTAATATGCCGAAAACTCAAATGGCACCTAACCAAACTACTTCTGGGTGGTTTATAAAAAAGTCCCGATTTTATCTAATTAACGAGTTGTCATTTTGCCTTTGGCATATTACATAACAGCGAGCGTTATTACATAACAGCGAGCGTTTGTAAAATGACGACGCCGTTTGTAAACGGCGGATTCATACAAAATGCCTACGACATATACACTACACCTCCAACTAATTACAGAGCACAATTATTAAGTACCTACCTACTTAAAAAACTTATTTCATGGCATTTTTCTATCGTTACAGTTTTTCTACCATCGACATTATACCAATAACAAAACTGAATAAAACCTTTTTTTTTCGAAATAATACTGCGTTTTATACTTTGTTTCATTTCTTCGACCATTTAAATACGGTACGGTATAATACCTACACACTTTATACGAAACGGTAACGTTGAGACCGTGAAACAATCTCAACCAATGAATGACGCGTACCCGTGCGCTTGGGATGTTGATAGTAATCGATGATTGGTGGATTGATACGTGCTCTCGCGTGTCTTCCTACGGTTTCGTTGTAATTTTGAATGGCGATTAAAGTATCGTTTACGTAAAATGGCATTATTCACATACATAGAGCAGAGTAATACATTGGAAATTCACATAATCCTAAAATATGATATGATATAACTGATCGATTTTTCTGTTGAAAAGTGATAAGGGACGCGGACGCGTGAAATGACTTCTCATTATTATTTAGAATGGCGAATGCTCTATGAGAGCAATCGCCAAAGTGAATTACCAATAACCAATTTTATTTTAATATGCTACAATAAACGTATTTTGGCCAAAAAAATTTTTGCTAGTCTCTTTCATAATACATGCAATAGGGGGTTAAACAGCCCTGGAGATTTCACCAAAACATAAAGACGATCCGTTCTTAAAAAAAAAAAAAAAGACGTGTGGCACTCGGGGACTGCCGCGGTAAAGCTATTGCATAGCATTTTTTATGAACTTATGCAATTATAATAAATAATAATTTGAATGTGAATTTGAATTTGAATTTGATTTTGGATTTTGGATTTTGGATTTTGGATTTCGGATTTCGGATTTCGGATTTCGGATTTCGGATTTCGGATTTCGGATTTCGGATTTCGGATTTCGGATTTCGGATTTCGGATTTCGGATTTCGGATTTCGGATTTCGGATTTCGGATTTCGGATTTCGGATTTCGGATTTCGGATTTCGGATTTCGGATTTCGGATTTCGGATTTCGGATTTCGGATTTCGGATTTCGGATTTCGGATTTCGGATTTCGGATTTCGGATTTCGGATTTCGGATTTCGGAGTTCGGAGTTCGGAGTTCGGAGTTCGGAGTTCGGAGTTCGGAGTTCGGAGTTCGGAGTTCGGAGTTCGGAGTTCGGAGTTCGGAGTTCGGAGTTCGGAGTTCGGAGTTCGGAGTTCGGAGTTCGGAGTTCGGAGTTCGGAGTTCGGAGTTCGGAGTTCGGAGTTCGGAGTTCGGAGTTCGGAGTTCGGAGTTCGGAGTTCGGAGTTCGGAGTTCGGAGTTCGGAGTTCGGAGTTCGGAGTTCGGAGTTCGGAGTTCGGAGTTCGGAGTTCGGAGTTCGGAGTTCGGAGTTCGGAGTTCGGAGTTCGGAGTTCGGAGTTCGGAGTTCGGAGTTCGGAGTTCGGAGTTCGGAGTTCGGAGTTCGGAGTTCGGAGTTCGGAGTTCGGAGTTCGGAGTTCGGAGTTCGGAGTTCGGGAATTTGAATTTGAATTTGAAAACTAACAACTTATGCAATTATAATTACTTACGTTAAGCGAAGCTACTTCGGAGCCGCTCGGCTCGATTCGTGCGAGCTCGGAGTTGGGGGGTTGGGGGTGTTACCATTTTTCGTTACGGAATTTCTGGATTCGGTCTCCACGCTCAAGGTGCTCAAGGCCCGCGATAAAAGCTATGCAATAGCTTAAAACGCTTTTCTCATCTATTTTTTTTTATAACAAAGTCTCCTTTACAAGGCGAACTGACAAAACCATAATCGGTTTCGGACTGATCTCTCCCCTAGCTGGTTCCCCTGGGGGGGACGCAAGGATTTTCTAGTACTAACGTCTCCACTCATTGAGGGGAGATACAAAAAATCGGACAGACAAAAAATCGGCTACCTTGTCGGAACGGAGACTCGCTTGGTCAATATTTTTTTCCATTATTTTTTTGATAATTAAATTGTACAATATTTATTATATTTTAATCATATTAAATACTAGCCTACCACCAGCGGCTCCACCCGCGTGCATCTCGGTTAACGCGACCTATGCTCATATCTCCGGTTTTACTCAACCGATTGCGATCAAACAAACATAAGTCTGACCAGCCTGACCAAACCTTTCTAACAAAAAAACCGCATCATAATCGGCGTCTTCGCGAACAAACAGACAAACAGACAAGAAATTTAAAGGATACGACCACTTTACAATTATATAATAAGTATAGATATGTACTAAAAATATTTTTAATAGTTAAGGGTTCGTTTGATACCACAAAACCAACCTAACCTAATAATATAAACAAGATAAAAGAAGACCATTTTCATGATGTTGCTTTGCTATACAACCTATTTTACTAGGTTTACAAATGTACATGTTGATGGTTTTTAATTTTTGACATGAAATGTCACCCCAACATAAAAATGTGATTTTTGTGAGATATCGAAGAATTTAGAAAATGCATGCTGTACCTACCCAATACCTATACCTGCTAAATAAATGTGTTATCAGTCAATCTTGCATAATATAAGCGACGACTGGTTAAGATCTATTATTAGGTATGTAAAAGAATATCTCCATCCCGCATCTTATTTAGTAAGTATGTTTAGGTAATCATAAAAATGACGCTTGTGTAAGTATGTATAAGTAGGTATAAGTTTCTCATGATTGAATTTAACTTTTTAGAGAACCAACCTAAATTCAATAACATTAACATGATAACCTATTCTTTACAGTTGGAGCAATTATAAGGAAAGGCTGCATGAATTAAAATTGATAACAAAATCGATGCCAATACTGATGAAGTCACTGCATTATTCTAATCTGGCTAGCTATATTATGGCGAATTGTATAAATTATAGTTACCTACATACTAAACTTAATTTTTTTATTTTGATAAAGTTCTATTTCAATAAAATTTTGGCTCTTTTGTTTTCCAAGTTAGTCACCAAATTTCATATTTCATGAGTAAACATCTGCTAGCCGGTACAACATGCTGATTAATGGACGAGACTACGGCGCAGTGTTTCCTCTTAGGGTTGGGAAGTCAAACGACAGTCTCCCCTCAAAAGCCAAGATAAGCAATGGCTTCAAAGTAGGTACAAGCTTTGGATGTAACCGGAACTAACAACACGTTTATTTGAATTTTGAGTGATACGTTACCGTAAGAGCGTTTTTGGTCTATGGTAGTTAGGTTTAACCAATAAAATATCATTAGTGCACGTGTGGCTGTCACTGTACCTATTTGAAAATTTGAATTTTGATTGATGCGTTACCGTAAGAGTGATTTTGTTTATGGTAATTATGGATTAACCAATAGCATATCATCATGTGCTCTCGTATGGCTGTCACTGTACATATTTGAAAATTTGAATTTGAGTGATACGTTACCGTAAGAGTGATTTTGTTTATGGTTATTATGGATTAACCAATAGCATATCATTATTTGCTCTCGTATGGCTGTCACTGTACATATTTGAAAATTTGAATTTTGAGTGATACGTTACCGTAAGAGCGATTTTGTTTATGGTAATTTTGGTTTAACCAATAGAATTCTTTCGTGTCATACCATAATAAACTCTATTAAGTTTATGGTCACTGCACAATCTGCGTCTATTTGAAAGGAGGCCGGATAAAGGGGAGCCGGAGCTGTTTCGCAGCAAAATGAAAAAGGTGATAAATATTAAGTATCTTCTTTTATCATGGTACAATATTGTAATATCAAACGGATCCATATTGAAAAAATATTGAAAAATATTTAATTTAATTGAGAAAAATAAGTGTTGACATACAATTATTCTATTCACATTGTCAAAAATGGTTAATCCAAGCATTTGCTTTACCGTCAGTCCAAATCGGATCGACGATCAGGCAATAATTATAGGAAGTCACCATTTTCGGAGACAGGTGGATGCGGCCTCTTTCCCGCTTATCACCTTCCATGGTATAGTCGTACTCGTGATTTCACCCGCATTTCCGTTCTGTATGGCTGTGTGTGACACTAAGAACCTACTTTAGTAGATAAGCTCATGTTTTTTTATATAAATATCGTGCGTCTCTGTACAGAATATAAAAACTTTTCATTCTTTCTTTCTCTTTCTATTTCCTATGCCCGGCAGTCAAAGACCTTGGCTTAGTGATTAACTCTACCCTGAGCAGTCTTGAAACTTACAGAGTGGAGAATGTTGACCCTAGACTCCTAGGAAGCCTCGGATGCGAACGCGGATTAATGCTGGGATGATGATGATTGAATTAGTTTATTTCGCGATATAGCTATACAACCTATTTAGATACATTTATTGCAGTGATGTTTTATCTTTATTTTTGACATGAGATGACACGTAAATAATTCTTGACATGCCCAACAGCTGATTATTAGAAAGCCGCCATATTACGGTAACGATACTCCATCACTCAAAATTCAAACAAACACCAAACTGTCAAGTATTCTAGACGTATACCTCAGCTAGTTCCGTCTACACGAGAGCCATTACGGTTTATAAAGCTCATGACAGCCCAGCTACCGTAAGCCTAGTCACGTGGTCCCAAAACGACTCTCGTGTACGTATACGACTCTCGTTTACAAACTCATGGTAGACCTACAGGAAACCGTGGACGGAAACCGTACGTTTGCGCGGAGCCTAAAGGTGTTCATTCATACTCTAACAAACTTTACTTCTCATTTTATAAAGATATAGGTACTTAATGTATTCGAATGAATTTTAAATACCTACTGGAAAACTGCTCATTGATAATATTGAATGTAAATATGGAAAATACACCAATACACAAATGTCTTTTATTTTGGATTGCTAGAAAAAGCACTTTTCCTCTTTTTCTTCGGGTGGAGGATGTTGAGGTTTATTTTTAGTGTATTTTTGCATTATAAAATTATATTTATATGCTCTGGCAGCTTCGTCTTAAACTCCCCTTGGATTTCGTATTGCTTGACCAATACTCCTTTATACCTTAACTTATAATACTTACTTTCATTACTGAGACTTATTTATGATTGACGATGGTCAATGGTGGTCATGGCGATGATGATGTTGATGATGTTACAGAAAAGAGTCAAAAGAATCGATACTTCACTCTATCTAATGTAAACTGAATTAAATTATCGATACCTCTAGGAGGTAGCTGGACTGGAGGTAGCGTATCAGAATCCAGATCCAGAATAAATTAACGGATGCGATTTAATGAATCTCCTGAGACTTTTTCCGCAACATGTATGCCTAAAATGTTAAATTAAATGAAAGTTGTAATAAGAGAATTGTTTCTTTAAGTAGATAGTTAAAGATGTTTTTTTATGTCAATGTAAACATGTTGGTATTGGTACCAACAGGACAGGCATGCCTAGTGTGGGGCCAACGGATAACTTCAGTTGCTTTGCTTTTGGTATTAAAGGATTTTTATTTTATTACTAGCTGTTGCCCGCGGCTCCGCCCGCGTGGAATTCTGATCCCGTTCATCGCTGATATTATATAGCCTATATGTTAATCCAGTGTATAACTTATATACATACCAAATTTCAACCAAATCGGTCCAGCCGTTTATGCGTGAAAGAGTAACAAACATCCACACATCCATTCTCACAAACTTTCACATTTATAATATTAGTAGGATTATTTAAAAAATAGTTCTGCTAGTTAAAGATAAGTCTTCAATATAGGTATTGAGTGGGTAAAGGATATAATAATAAAATTAACCATTAACAATTTCAATTCATGGTGTCCCATCATATTAACGAGTCATTCTAAATGTTGACGTAGGTAATTATGAAACAAGCGTATGTACTTATTCCAATTTTTTATTTACCCTCAAAATAAAATAACAAGGTATAACCCTTTTTTTTTTTTTTTTTTTTTTTATCGTGTGAAAAATCCCCACGGATACCTCCCCCGCCGAAGCCGGAGGAAGAGGTTATGTCGGACTCGAACCGACTAAAACGCACGCCGTCTGTGGGCCGTCGGTTGCCGAAGGTGAGGTTGTCGTAGCCATATCCCTCGCACCCCGGCCGAACCTCGCACCCCGGCCGAGCTCGCACCCCGGCCGAAACAAGGTATAACCCGTATAACTTACTTAATAACTTTATGTAGGTATATTTGGGAATCACCATAGATAGATAGGTACGTAATGATAACGTTGTTAAATAATTTAAAAAATATAACTTGAAAAATTACAAAATTCCATTGATCCCAAAATTGATTTCTTCATAAAGTTTATAGGCACGTGGAAAAATGTAAGGATTTTAAAATAAACATAATACAGGTAAAACTAATCAGACATTTAATTTACAATAGGTAACGTTGAAATAATCGTGTGGTGACGAAGAAAGAATACAAGTATCACCACAACTCATCCGAAGGAATACACAGACGATATCACTGCGAGAAAAGATGAGTTTTTTGGTATTTACCCCCACCACATCTTCTATTTACAACTTTTTAATTTAACTCTTGTGGGTTGATAAGCGTTATTATCAACCCACAAGATTTAAGCAGAGGCGACTAAACACCAATACTTTATCAATCTCTGTATTCGGTCCCACATAATAAGGAGTGAGCCTAATTCCGTTCACCAGGCACTTTTTATTGATTGAGCTAAATACTATATGCATATAGGTACTACGAGTTTCAGATGTGGAACAAAAAACCCTATACCGTAGTCACCTTGTACGATACACGCAAAAGACGAGACGTGTTGGTAAGTCGGTTCTTGTCCTTGTATACAATAATAGCATAGTAGGCAGTTGCTATTACTATTTACATTTAATTTTCTAAGTATGTAGGTAAATATTTGGATTTTGATTGATCATGATAATATCATTCCTTATCTGAGTCAATGATTCTTACCAATGTAAATTCGCTTTGTTCCACTGAACAAAGAAATGCGTAATTGGAATTATTATACCTACCTAGACATCGTATTATATTGATTACTTACTAAATGCATTGCACTATACAATGTTTATGTATATGGGTAATGGGACTCTGAACTAATTAGGCAGGTACCTAGGTAACCAAAATATTTTAGTTTGCCCGCAGTATACTTATTCGGGAAATTATCTTAGATCTAGTCGTGACGGAATCTTAAGAGAACCGTTAAGGCACTGTAGGATCCTTTCACCAACTGCAAAAAGGAAAATACATACATACATTAATATAATTGAATCATGTAAAGTTCAAAGTGAACTTTAGCATTATATAGACGCCTACAAAGTTCCTCCAAAGGCCTCATCAGATACTTCTACTTGTCCTGTTTAAAAATTATTGCACGACTTACACTAGCAAAAGAAGCAATAGATATGTTGTACATCCCTCCAGCAGTGAAGATCACAGGCTTGTTTGCGCGCGCGATCACCAACATGATTGTTGAACGTGCACCACTGATCTTAGCAACGCCACACTCCCAACCAGAACAGTATAATGCTTCTCCAATTTTTATGCTCTAAAATAATAAAATTCTTGTATTGTACGCGTAGTTACAGTATTTATAGCTCCATTAAAATTTCGAGTTGGCAATGGTACCCCCGCCGCACATACAGGTATTTGCTCGATCTACGCGGCCAAAATTATTTTAATGCATAATTGGTATCTAAACAAGATAAATAAACAATAAAAATACTTATTTTTTTTTAATAATACTATAATTTACAAAAAACGCCTTAGTGGAGTACCTAGTATAGTAATATAACTTTTTTTAAGTTAATTCATCGCTTTCTGATGAATTTTCTATTATTGGATTGTATTCTGCAGACACAAACAGCCAAAGTTTCAGGCAAAAATGTTTTCGCTTTCCTTTTTTTTATATTTCGCATGCTACTTAGCAGAGTTCTGCTCAGTTCAGATCCTCTGCTAAGTACATACATGTTGTATGTATATACTTAGCAGAGGATCTGAACTGAGCAGAATCGGTTAATTATATCTTGATTGCAATTTGTCCTCGAACATTTTCTTGCTAAATCTTGATGGTAACAGCTGAAGTGTTTATTTCTAGCCACAGCTGCATCTCGGAAAGCTCTCCTATTGACAATAATGCCTTTTCAATTATGACTGCGCCATAATCGTTATCGTACACGATTCTTCTTGGCTTTTTGTAATGCACTTTAACACGGAAAAAAAACCTTATTGGTCTTTCTCATAATCTCGTACTGTCCTTGTGTCAAATCGGCATCTATAAACATTTGCAAAGCCTGCATTGGTGTCAAGGAGGACTCATCTTTACTGGGTCGCGTAAACAAAAATGACTTTATCTTTTCGGACAATTGATGCATCTTTGTTACCAGATCTACCCAGTTCCACTTTCGCAGCATGTATAAAAGTCTACTTTTCAAAGTTAGAACGTAGTTCTTCAGTCTTTTGCCTTTTGCTCTGGCTCTTTTTGAGAAGTTTTATCAACAGGTATTCCAAAAGTGCCTTCCAGCCAAGACCGGTTGTATTTTATAAATTTATCTTGAGCTTTGGTTCACCTTTGTTTTATTTCAGATTGCAAATCATGAATTTGGTCGTTATTGTAACCTTCACATGACAAAAGTTTATCTTTTAAATAGTTTAATTTGGCATCTAAAGTAAGGAAATTTTCTTTCTTTATTAGATCAAATAAGTGTTGGCGTGTTACAACTCTTACTCCTGATGCATCTTCTGAACCTAAAACAAACAAATACAATGTAGAAAGTCACTAAAAGATATTTCCTATTTTAAACGATATTTAGCTGAATCTCTTCAATACCTCTAAACTGTATTTATCCGGACGTATCCGGAGATGATTTTCACTGTATTTACAAAGTAAAGGATCAGAGAATAACGTACAATAAAAATTATAGCCGGATCTAACCCGATACATAAACAAAAACACCAGCAAAGATTTTTTTTTGAAATAAGTTATGTTGTGAAAATGGGTTTTTTTATCACTACAAAAAAAATATAGCTTGTTAACTGATCATAATTTTATTTATGCATTTTATAAGTCTTTTACCTTGTCCATCAGAATCCATCACTTTCAATTCGTTGGAAGAACTTGAGAATTTAGAAACACACTTCGAAAGTTTGATGTTTAGAAAAGCGCCAACATGAAATACACACACTAAGTGAAACGGTCAAATTGCGACTGATGCCACAGAGGCGGGGTGTAAGGTAGCAGGTAGATAAAGCATGGGTATTGTGCCAGGGTTCATATTCTGATCGTGGAACTAGTTTTTATGAATGTTATTGAATTTTTGATAATGGGACTTTTGGCCGCGTAGATCGAGCAAATACCTGTATGTGCGCCGGGTTTTGGTAGGAAGGGTAGGCCCAAAAATTCCTGGCTTGACGTCGTGGAAGTGGAAATGCGTGCCAACGTGGTCTCACTACCATGGACGTCCAAGATCATGCGAAGTGGAGGAGAAGAGCCGGAAGGCGGGCCCTGAGCTTCGATTTCACCTTGACCTTGGATGTAATTAGGAAAATACGTCTCCATAATGATGATGATATAAATTCGAGTTGAAAATTTCTACGTTATTGCTATAGGTGTCAGAATTTGGACGTAATATCTGATGGTGATGAAGTGTACTCATCTATTTACCGAGGCATTTGAGAAACTTACCCAGGTTGTGATTTCTTCACACCAATGACAAATGATGTAAAGCTCGACCACGTTATAAGACAAAAACATAATAGCCACAAGACATTTAACTAAGTTTTGAGTGATAGTCTGTAAATTAAAATTTCATTTAATTACATTTAACACACGGATATAAGTACTAAGTATATAATGTTATAGAAGCACTATTTCAACTTTCAAGGTAGTTGCAAAATACGTATATTGAAACTTGTCTCTCACCATAACAGCCTGGTAACCAACGCAGCACATCATAGTACCACTGGTGGCCAGCTGTCCTAACATCGGTCTACTTATGATCGTTTTCAGGTTCCTTGTATGGCTAGAAAATTTGCAATAATGTTAAGGTTGATTTAGATCAAACAAACATAGAGCTAGAGCTGGAACAAGGGCATCCTTTCTTAATATTTTAGTGTAAATGAAACCTTATTTTTAGCGTTTCCGTGAAAAAGAACAACGAACAAATTTTCTGTCACTGTTTACACTAATATAATTTGATGTAGAGGGGATAGAAACGTTCGTCAGGCTGGCCCGGCCCTATGGAATCTGATAACGAGACCTATATCAATCAAGAATGAACTTTTGCTCATTTGATGTAAATCATCCTTGAGGTAAGTATTTACTAAATAATACGTAATGATTTGTTGATTGTCGTCTATCAAATAAATTTTGAAGGACACCCTGCCCTACCATGCGTTTTCTGCACTTCAAATTCGAATTGTGAAATACTTTAGTAAATAATAAATATTAATAAAATAACACCTTAAAATGAGCTCGTGCTGTTTTACTAAACTGCCAAGTCTTTTCATATACTTTTCCGCAAACAGTTTGTTGTGAAGTAAATCGTATTCAGTAAGACCTGAAAAAAAATTGACAATAACACCGTTTTCCCCCCAAAGGGAAGAAAACGTATATTTAGGTTCCAGCGTAGCTAGACCCACTTTGAGATTACCTCTTGGATTTTCGCATGTGACAACACTGAATGCCTACCGTAAAACGTCCCCCCGCGCTCCTATCCCCCCTCCCCACCACAGTCGCCATGTTGCGCCGGGCGCGTGTCGTCGCTTTGCTTGTCAGTACTCTCAAACCGGCGCCGGCAAGGCCTTAAGGCCAGTGGGTCTAGCTACGCTGGAACCTAAATATACGTTTTCTTCCCTTTGGGGGGAAAACGGTGTTATTTAGGTGTCCGAGCTACGCTAGACCCACTTTGAGTTGTGTTTATTTTCTGCTGGCGCTACATGACGTACTGTGATTTGGGTCAGTTGAACTGTATTCGAGGTGGAATAATAGATTTAGCTTAATGATTATCTATATATTTATTATAATATAACGAAAATGGAAAAATTAACAATCACTTCTTTGCGATAATTATGTGTTCTGTACCTCTAATCAAATTAATATTTTGGTACATACCAGTATTTATATAATATAACATAAGAAATCATACCGGTAAAAATAAATAAGTCAGATTCGAATCATCATCAGCTCGTGATTCCTTGCGGGTCTCTTTAAAGTAATATTTTAAAAATGTGTCTCTACTCTTCCAGTTACCTCTTCCCAATAGCTCATCAATATTTGTGTTCTTATTCAGCCACATGTCCGAGTTTACCGCGGATCTAAAGCTGCCCGGGGAATCTTGAATGTTAGCCGCTCGGAGGAGTGTCCTCAGCCAGCCAGCGATAACTGATTGTGAGGCCGCATTCACTTTCCCTCTTGTTGTAATAAAAAGATTATTTAGATTTCGTTTAGCTGCTCTTCGGTTTTGTGATATATTTATGAGTCTCTTAAGCCAAAACACCGGGTTGAGCTTTTCTGGGCCCTCGTCCGATAAACGCCATCCGCTCTGTCGGTGGGTTCCCGAGTCAGTCTTAGAACCAAATTTAGGCCAAAATATCATGTGATCGTTTTTAATTTCTAAACATTCTGGGCGAATGTCCAGTAATGTGAGATCATGAACTCGCCTTCCAGTGCATAATAGTAAAATTGCCGCAACGTGTCGCGACACTTGGAATATACTATCAACATCGATATTATAATGTTGTAGATATCCAATTAAACTGCCAACATCCCAGGTCGAAGGTTTGCGAGGTGGAGGCTTCGTCAAAATTATGGCCTTCATCATATGTTTTACAAGTGGATGACTAGATAAAGTCTCTGATTTTTCTGGGTTAGCAAACGTGGCGACTACCGATTTATGTACGGCGATAGTACTGGGTGCTAATTTAGCTTCATTATGTAGGTAGCACATAAACTTCGATAAATCACTAGGATCGGGATTGTCAACCTGACATTTACCTCTAGACCATGTGCACCATTTTTTCCACGCCTGTTTATAAGTTGTCAGGGTTGACTTGCGCCATGCAGATTCAAGAAGTGTTATGTGATCTTGCCGCCAGTTCTGTATTAAATGGGCCCAGCCCGAACCCTCCAAACCTGCAAATACAGGTTTTCTACTGCCGGAGGAGGTTTCCCCGTTTGTACATCTATCAGATGTCGGTGTAGGTTGTGAACTGTGAAGGGACGGCTCAGCGCTCTTTGTTTTAGCTCCACTTTCCAAAACGTCTTCTCCCAATTCGGAGCAACGAATAGGTATATCCCCGAGCTCTTTTCTAAGTGTCGTAATACCCTTGGTATAAGCGGGGGAGGAGGAAAGAGCCAACCGAGATTGTAATGCCAAGTTCTGCTGAAGGCATTTACAAATACACATCGTGAATCGCGTGCATCTTCGCTCACATATTGTTTCACTGTCGCCGTTCGAGAGCTTGCAAAAAGGTCTATCGAGGGCTTGCCCCATAAGTTGAATATGGTTTGTGTTATGGTTTTGGACAACTTCCATTCTGGCGCTTGACAACATCTCGAGAGGCTGTCGGCAAGTAAGTTGTACCTTCCTGGTAGGTAGCGTACTTTGAGGTGTATCTGGTGTTGATGTGCTGCTTCGAGAATGTCCTTCGTTAACTGTAGCAATGTTGTGGACTTCGTCCCCCCTTCTTTGGTGATGTATGCAGCCACAGACCTGTTGTCTGTTTGAGCCAGCACTGTTAGATTGTTGTGATCGTATGTGATATGTTGGATGGCCTTTTTTAGTGTCCACAATTCCTTTCTGTTGCTGTGCCAGCGTTGTTGTCTGGTGGTCCAAGTCCCACTTATGTTTGCGTCGTCTATTGTGGCTCCCCATCCTTTGTCTGACGCATCTGTGGTAATAAATATGGTGGGATCCTTGTGGAGAATCGGCGATGTTTGGTTGACATGGACCAGCCACCACTGAAGTTCGCCTATGACACATTCGGGGATTTTGAATTTTTTGTTCCTGTTGCCTTCGGGAAGTAGGTTTGCTTCTATTTGAATTATTCTGCAGTGGAGTCTGCCCAGGGGGATGACGAATGATGCGAAATTGATGTTCCCTAAAATTATTTTGGCTGAGTACCACGTCCACCAGCTTTTCCTTAGTGTATCTTTTAGTAGCTTGACGATTTTTTGCAATTTTAGCTTCGGAAGGTATTTTAAGTTTTGTTCTGTGTTCCATACGACTCCTAAGTACTCTATCGTTTTGGTAGGTGTTAAAATTGATTTGTCTAGATTGACACACCAACCCAACTCTTGAAGACATTTTAATACTAGTTGGGTTTGTTGTAACAGAGCATACTGGTCTGGATGCATTAGCAAAAAATCGTCTAGGTATACGATGATCCGAATGCCTTCCTTCCTGAAATAATTTGCCAACCAATTAGAGATGTTTGCGAAAGTACATGGTGCGGTAGCGAGTCCGAAGGGTAAGCAGGTCATTTCATAGATATCGTTTTTATAACTAAAAGCTAAGTATCTGCGGTGTGCCTTTGCTATTGGAATGTGAAAATAAGCTTGTGATAAGTCTAGCTTCGTCATGAAATCGGCTGTGCTTAGGCAAAGTGGGATTTTAAAATGATTAAGCAAGCGGAATTTTGGCGGTCGCAAGAAGCAATTCAAGTTTCTTAAATCGAATATCGGACGGTTAGATCCATCTGATTTCTTTCGCAGAAACATACTAGACAAGAAGCCTGACTTACTACAACATTTTCGAATGGCGCCTGAGGAGAGCATTTTCTGTAGCTCATGGGACATCTCTTCCGACGGCTTTGTTTGAAACCGTTGGCGAGTGTCCTTGTTGAGTCTGTACGACGGTGGAATACGGATAAATGGTATCCGATATCCATTCAAGATGGATAGGATATTCTTTGGTGCCCCTAAGCTTTCCCACACATGTAATTTCTTACTGACCTGTCCTGCGCGAAATTTAAAACTTTTTGTTTCTGTTATGTCTAGATGGGGCTCGTTTTGTTTGAAATCGAGGCTTTTCCGGCTTTCGGCTATTGGAGGTTTTATTGAATTGATTGATCTGCCGCGATCTGTCCCTTGTGTCAGACATAGTATTTGGCGTTCGCTTTTCTCTGAACGTTGCTCGATTCGATGTGGCTGCTGCAGGTGTGGGTTTCCGAAACTTACCGGGAAAAAGCTTTGTTATACCACCCTGTTCTTTTACGAGATCTGATAATTGAGGTTCAGCAAAGAGGTGATTTTCCGACGGAGGTATAGTGTGGAGAAGGTCGTTGAGAACCTTGTTCTGTAATTTATATATCCCCCTTCTTTGCTGAATTACCTCCGCCCTCTTACCGCAAGAGTATTGTAAAAGGGAGTCTGATATCTTCCTGAATGTTGAGTCAGGGTTCAGGAAGTGCTTACTTATGTAAGCCTTTACTGATGTAGGTGCATCTTGGTAGATGTTTTGGAACGTGTGTCTTTGCTGCAACAGGCCATGTGTAATGGCTCCTAGGCACAGATCCATTTTTTCTAATACTGCCACGAGCTGCCAATTAGGGGTAACCGTAGCGAGGTTGCTATTAGTTTTTAGTGCCGTAAAAACTGGTGATGCTTGGAATAGCTTCTGCACTTCGGCATACCGTATATTTTGCCAGTTTTCAGAATTGAACCGCTGACAGTCGATGCCTTGATTCACGAGTACCGCGTCGGCTTTAGTGATTTTGCTCTCTGATTCTCGCGTCCCAGGCATAAAGTCTTGTAGTGGTTCTTCCCCATCGTCTGGGACATCTGTATTGCCGTTCTGTGGCATCTCTATATGCAAGGAAGGAGGCCTCCATTCGTCTTCGATGTTTTGATTAGGACCTTTTCCCTGGCCAGAGTATGGAAGCTGTATGGATCGTCCCTCTTCAGTGCTAGTAAAGGAATATCTTCCCGGGGATAGTGTGCCTTCAGGTGAAGCTAGTGAGCAGGCTCGATCCTGCCTGTTGAGCATCAAGCTTACGCTTTCATTAGTTGTTTGAGCTAATGTGCAAAGCTTTTCTAGAATGTGGTTTTGCTGTGCCATAAAATCACTCATTCTAGGCACTTTCGTTATTTCAGGTGGGCTTGGGCTGTGGCTTCTCTTTGAAGCTCGTGACTGGCTCGAACGAGAGCTAGTATCAATATTAGTGATACATTCCTTGCCTTCCCTCTTTAAAACTTCAGAAGCCTCATGCCGTGACACTAGTTCAGGTTTAAGCATATTGATCGTTTCAGTAAATTTGTTGTAGGCTTGTACTGGGTGAATTTTTGCCATAATTGTCAGTGGGGCATAGATTAGCGCACACCCCAACGGCCAGTTTAAAAGAGTTCTTTTTATCTTCTTATATCGGCGTTCACTCAGTGTAGAATCATCACTATGGGCTTTTGCGAGTTTGACGGTAGGAATGGCGAAGCGTAACCTACATTCCAAGTCTGAGGTTAGGCCGTCCCCAAAAAGGTCTTTATGATTGGGTTTGTTTATTACCCATTCTCGCCAATTGTCTGGGTATACTTCCTCCAGGACGGTGACAATGTTGTCGAAGAATTTCTCTTCTTTTGCGGGAGGTCTCCACTCGGTCAATGCACCCAACGTTGTTTGCTCCATCTGGAAGCATTTGTGAATATGTATTCCAGTATACTGGTGCCGAAAGCACGCAGCTAATCATTAAAATGATGTCGGGCAGGTGAACAACCAACTAGGATGCGTCGCATCGCACGCGCATTGGCGGACGTCGTGTGCGTGTTCCAGCCTGCATGTCGCCTGTGCATAGACGACGTCGTGTGCACGCCTAGCCGACTGTCGGCTGCGCAGTTGACAAAATGTCGGCTGCGCCGTACACGACATTTTATGACCCGCGGTTAAGACCGGCTGGCCGAATATGATAAAAATCGTGGAATAACAAACTAAGGGCTTTCCTTAGCTGTTTCCCAACCTTTATTTCGTTTGTCGTCCGGAGAGCGACAAACGATCATAAACAGGGCTTTCCTGTTTGTAAAACTAGAATAATAAAAATACTTAATACGAAATTACGGTAGGACTTACCTTTTTTCTTCTTTAGCAGTTTGTAAAAACAAGAAGGTATTTCAGACGTGTGTTCACTTCGACAATCCAAGACGTACTGACAAGCAAAGCGACGACACGCGCCCGGCGCAACATGGCGACTGTGGTGGGGAGGGGGGATAGGAGCGCGGGGGGACGTTTTACGGTAGGCATTCAGTGTTGTCACATGCGAAAATCCAAGAGGTAATCTCAAAGTGGGTCTAGCGTAGCTCGGACACCTAAATTAGATATTTATTTTGTTTTAATATTGAAATATCAAAATACAGAAATAAATAGGGTGTATCTCGGGACCCACCAAGCCACCTCACCTACAAGCTGGTGCCGTTGCTGATTGACTGACAATGTTCTGGCGAATGCTTTCATTTTAGGATAGAGGTGTTGAATGGTAGTCATCCCCGGAGATCTATATCCAATTCTATTAGATGAAATAAAATTACTATCCTAGCCTATGGATTCCCAAGACAGTGTGAAATAGAGTAGCAAAAGCTGAAAAGTGGATTCAGGACTTCTAGGTGAGATCTATACCGGGACTAACACTTAGGTGATGATGAGGATACTTCAGCAAAACTAGTAGGCAATGTCCACATTTCCAACATTTTTTTACGGTCTATCTTCAAATGAATATTTATAAATATTAAGTTACCTTTGAAGTCTTTACTGCAATCTTTCAACACGTTCTCAAAGCAGTCTGCTAGTACAGTAAATTGACACAATAAATGAATAATATGCGCCTGAATAGTCGAAGCCGTGGCAACCACAGAATATGCACACCCTGCTAAGGCTATCACCGTCACAAAGTAAACTATCGGATACAAGATGGGGGTTTTGTAATAGAACGGCAGGTTAATGTCGGTGATTAAATTGTATTCGATCTCGTCGAACAGTGGATATAAACACCTAAAAAAAGCTTTTGCACTATTATATGTAAATATAAAATACCTAATTGCAATCTTTTATTAAGTATACTACTAAGTTGATTACCATATTATAAGAGTGCTATTCGCAATTAGAAGGAACATATTCAAATATTTCTCATTTTTTTGTGCATAGTCGTCAACTAGCTTCCTCCGCCTCTCCGTTGATATATCAAAGTGGGGTGAGTTCATAGATGTCACCAGTTTGTTGTAGAAGGGTTTGTTAGAAATCTGAAACATTCATATTTAAATAAAGCCATTGTCTAGAACAGAATCGAATTGAACCCGTAACCAGTCCCTTTCAAGAAAAAACTGCTTAATTTTCTGGATGACTGGCATTTCTGTCTACACGTCTCAATTCATGATGATGAGTTCAAGACTCGTCGTGAATGTTATTTTTTTCTTATATAATTATCTTACTAATAGCTTCTTCAATAATTCCATCAGAAAAGTTACTGCAGTCTTTTCAATTTCAAAAACTAAGTAAATTCAAAACAATGAATTCTTATTTGGAGCATGCCTTTTTTTAGTTTGAGTACCTAACTCAGAGTACCTATCTAAGGCTTAAAGACTCCGAGTTACTCAAGCGAAAAAAGTTCGTGATAGAAAAGTTCGAAAAAAATAATTCTAGGAAAAGTACACCTAGGTAATAATTTAACAATTACCTACCACATTATCGTGTCTGTATAAGGCGATAGTTTGTATCAGCAAAACGCTGACAGTCTGGGCTACTGCATCCAAACTGGTTGCTTTAGTGAATATGAACCACGCTTCACAACACATAAATAAAGTGATTATCAACTTCAAGATGTTGCTGTACAGTAGATATCCAATACTCCGGTCAGACGTAGACAATCCTGCGCATAAATTGGATTAATAATATATTATATCAGGGAGAGACATGTTAGTCGACATCGATGAGGAGGAATAAAAATTTTCATCGTCTGCTGTGTAATTCACTAAGCAAGCACAACGATGTGTGTGAGTCGCAACGTTTGCTCGATAGAGATTGTCATTGGTCGATCTCTGGTGACGTGACTCAATCCGACCAATGACAATCTCTATCGAGCACAACGTTGGAACTCGCATCGTTGTGCTCGCTTAGTGAATTGCAATGCTGAACTCTCTCAACCCTCTTTTTTATTCTTGTAAATATTCGAGACAGACTAGAAGTCTTGGCTACCTTAGCCTGTGAAGGTTCAGCCGTAGGTAATGACACACATACGTCTTATTTGTTGTACTTAAAAAAAGTACAAATTGTGGCGTGCCACTAGTGAGGGAATTCTGGATTCTGAACTTGACTCCATATTTGAATTTGTTTGGAAAGAAATCAACTGAATTAAATTGAACCAGTTTTTTACTTAAGTGTAATAAAGGTAGCCAAGGTAGGTAGGTATAGGTACCTACTCCATATAAAGCCGTAGGATGTATCTAAGTTCGTTCAAAAAGCAATGAAGACCCACCTGCGATATAAGTAATCCTATACACGTACTCGAAAAAATCTGTCTCTAATTTCCCATTTAACTGATTTAATTGATTTGTATGTGAGAACCTTTTCCAGAAACCTGTGATGTGTCCCATATTAAGCGCCGTATGACAATGAATAAGCGACTCATGCATAGAAGGTATTGTAATTACAGTACCGACGTGATTTAATGCTAAATTAATTGATCGTACGTTTCCATTGTACCTAAAATAGCTCACTTTTTCTTAACTGTATCTATCCTGTGGAATCTCAAAGAAATGATATATAATTGGCGAAAAATTAATCACTTTTATGTAATAAATATTCGACGTTCTCAAAGGTTTAGCTACGCTGTCGGTAACTGTAACCGACAATGTAAAAATAAAAAAAGTGAAAAAGTACAAGTATCATAATATTCATCCCTAGTAATATTATAAATGCGAAAGTAACTCTGTCTGTCTGTCTGTCTCACTTTTACGACTAAACCGCTGAACCGATTTTGATGAAATTTGGTATAGAGGTAGGTTAGACCTTGAGAAAGGACATAGGCTATGTTTGGTCGCGATAACCGACATCCACGCGGGCGGAGGTGCGGGCAAAAGCTAGTAATGCATAAATGCATAATGTGTAGCAAGTTCCATCACGTGACAGCGATCAACATTATAAACAAAATATTCGCGTTCCTTTGTTGTCCTTGCAAAGGACAGACGGAAATGAAAATATTCAAATAAACTTATTTAGCTACCTACTAACGACTAACGTTAAAAGTAATTCTTAATTCACGTGTGACGTGTGACAATAATAACATTTATTCCAGTGCGCCACAAGATCTATTGAACACAGCACCAAACCAATGAATAATTGAGTTTTCTTAAATGACCTCCATTTCAGTCATCCATTATTTTTACACTACACTTATCCATTTGAAATCCATTAACAGAAATTAATATTCAGAGTCTTAACCATAACACAAAATACTACTCGGTACTCAGTAACACCGGTGACACGTTGTTCAGCTACGGTAGCAGCTAATCGACCTTGCCTTATTAATACCTTATGAGCCTATTCTTAAAAAATCGCACGAAATCCCGTCCGTGTTTTATTTTTTCTGCGACGCCTCTTGCAGCACGAATTATAGAATCCGCCTTTGCTAAATAATATTTAGAAGAGGCATATTTGTGCATCTATTTTATTAAATATCTCTTTTTGTTTATTAATAGCATACCTAACCAAAGTGGACCCAATATGAATCCTTGCGGTACACCTCATGAAGGCGACAACATTACGTTTGTGCTTCACGTAGTTTATTTTAATAAGAGCTTTATTATATTGTGCGTGCCTACACTGATCGACGGTCCAGTTTCCTAAGATATTTAATTAGCTACCGGAAGATGGAACGCTTAATTTGCCTAAATCCTATCTAATAAGTTGGTGAATCAGGCTATAAAATATACTTAGAAGAATATTACATATTAAGGTTGAATTCAGGTTAACATAAATGACTAAATTGTAGATTGTCGACTACATATTATGTAAGACAAAGAGAAGAAGAAGAGAAAAAGATAAGAGAAGAGAAAAAAATACATTATAAGAAAATAGACAAAAAGAAATGTTGGAATCGTGTGACGTCACTTGACTGACATTATATTGACATTGACAAATTTGACGAGAATGACAAGATAACTATGACAAGACACCACAAAGCAAAACACGTCATAGTCGTCATATAAGTAAACAACCAACAACCATTACAGAGATCATTATTTTATGATTATTTTCATACTTTTTACAGGCTGTAGTATGTACAACGTAAAGAGGTAATATTATGTTCTTAAAATGTAGAGGATTTATCTATAACATATTATGTCAGCCAAATATCAAAATGCAGAAAGTTGTAGCAGGACGAATTCACAGTGACGAATTGTAGTAACGCATTAAATGCGAGACCGAATGCGTCTTGTATTGTATTGTATTTACGTAGTAATTTAGATATACTTAGTAATATTTTTTAAGAAATCAATACCTGTCCATGACCTACCTAATCCTTTTATGAATTACGTTACCAGCTAACCATGTAACTTGTTTTACTGTTGTAGTATTTTCTACATGTCTTGTTTTGAAATAGTTGTGGTTTAAAACTTGTAAATCATACTTTATCAAGTTTTATTATCTATTGTCCACTTCAAATATGTTGATGGTGCGACGTGCAATGCTATTGTGTCGAAATGCAGTCAATAATGCAGACTTACGTATGTATTTAACTTGATCAATAGATCTACACAAATTCTTATTTTATTTTATCTCACTCTTAAAATATTTCTTGGGTGCATTCTATCGAGAACAAAGGGCTATTTAATGCACAGACTACTGGGTATTTATCAATAAAATGTGTACCTCACCTATATAACATAATTTATGAATTATTATTAATCCATTGTGTACTCAACCTCGTAATTTTCAGTGGATGTATATCTACCAACTGTTTTATTAAATACTATCAGTAGTAATTCAGACACCACCTATTCATTATCTGTGTCGATAGCGTAAGCTGAGCTTTTATATCTATTGTGTAGAATGAACTATTTTCATACTCAGGCGGTCACTAATAACAATTTTTTTTTTGGTGTCATCTCCTGTAGGGCATACTTACTCTATTCGTAAAACAATCTCCTTATAACAAATAGCTTAAGGATGTTTTTAACTGTCTACTTACATATTTCTAACATGAAAATCTGATTGTGAAAAAAAGTATACATCAAACTTTAATACTCTTATTTAAACTTAATGTTTCCAACAGCTTTTTCTTTGCTGTACCATAAAAAAAAATGTGTCCTTTTGTGTCACAAGTGGTGCTTTATGTGGGGTATTAAAATACATAATATCTAACAACGCTGTGAAACTGCAGGCCTTCATTTGTGAGAATTCACCTTTATCTTATCATCTGACTTCCAGCAGGGAACGCTGTTGACCAGATGGGTGAACTGCCCTCCTCAATGGGCACTGTCACCCAATTCCCCTAATACAATATATTGAATATTGACATACCCTACACTACATAGAGAAAAATAAGGACCAGATCTAATGTTTCAAGTGAACTTCATACTGTGTTTGTGTGCTCAAAAGCTTTTGTAACTGGGTGCGACTCTTTCAGAGAAGTTCGTAAATTAATTACAGTTTTCACTTTTTAGGATCGCAAATCAGGAAACCATTTCCTATTTCTGTTAATTCATTTGCAACCAAAAAGAAGGATACAACAAAGAAAATGGTGGATCCAAAACTCGTTGTAAACTATGATGATATCCTGAAGGTGATTCATCAACCGAAGAAAGTACTTATTGATGTCCGTAACCCTGACGAAGTGGGCTCAACTGGGATGATCCCATCAAGCATAAATATACCATGTAATAGATTTTTGGAGTTGCCTTTTAAACACACTATAACTCAAAACAAAGCAAAGTTCTGTAAAGTAGCAGAGTGTTTGACTGCTAAGTCAGAGAACCTGCAACTGTTTGATTCCTGTTCAGTGCAAATATTTATGTGCATTGAATTGGTCTGGGAGTTTTTATATATTTGCATAGATGCCCAAGATCATGCAAAGTGGAGGAGGAAAAGGTGGAAGGCAGACCCTGAGCTCTGAGGTCACCTTGAACTCGGATGCAATCAGGAAAAGATGACGAAATACTGATTATGTTATGTTTATCAGCATTCAACCATAGCAAGCTATTTAGAGCTTTGTTTACTTTGAGTCTAGATGTTTAGGATGTTGTGGAATATTAATATATTATTTATTATTACCAATTCAACCAATTTTAATGTTTCCAGTGCCTCATGTGAAGGAAGCCTTAGTTTCAATGTCTAACGAAGACTTTCGCAAGGCATACAAACGGGAAAAGCCCTCAGAGAGTGATGAGATCATTTTCTACTGTCGCTCGGGAAGGAGATCTATAGAGGCCTTGGACCAGGCCTTGAAATTAGGATATAACAAGTATGTTGATAAGTATATTTATAATCGTAGAAGAGAGAAAACAAGATACTGTTAATGTCATCATTTTGTGACTAGCTGTTGCCATCAGCTCCCATTTCTAGGACCCATAGCTGCTATATAATTGCTAGGACAAATAGAAACTTATGTCTACCTATGTCTTATGGATTTACTGATGGCAACAGCTACAAATGTAAGTTTATAGGGATGGATGCATGTTTGTTTGTTATCTTTTAAACAGGTAGACCGGTGAGTGAGGACCTCTCTTATAAGATTCTGATTTGTAACTTTACAAAATGTCCAATTTGTAATTTGTTTTGCTTTTTCAGATCTAAAACTTATATGGGAAGTTGGGAAGAATGGTCAAGTCGACGAAGGTAATCGAACCTGCTGTGATACTGTATTATATTTACTCCTCATATCACTATATTGTATAATATTATTATTATTAAATGTTTCTATTTAATTTTATTTTTCATTACAATTATGACAGGAGATGCCAAAGACGTGTAAGGACTGTAGCAAGTGAAAAGAAAGATCTCTCTGCCTGCCTACCCCAAAAAGGTGTGGCTATGTGTGTATTATACTCGTATCACATAAGAATAATAATATTGAAGAACACTGACACCATGTTATTGCAACAAAATTGTGGCTGTGCGTCCCCACACTCGGTGTATGGTTTGTGGTGTTGTGTTCATGATAAAAATAAATGATAAGTACTATCATGGTCACCAAACCACACAATTTGCGAATACGGAAACAACCTCTTTGTTATAGATAACATTGAAGTAACCGTGTGTACCTTAGGGACACAACTAGGAAAATATCCCTGATGCTCAAAACATGGTCAATTGACGATTGGTGGATACTAATGTTTGCGTAAACGTCGACCTTTACCGGGGTGTTCGGTCCGGAACCTCCTGGGCAACGGAGACTGCAGCGCTCCCCTATTCTCAGTAGTTCAAGGAACAGTTCAACTTCTCTCCCGCAGGATAGGCGCTGTCGCCTACGGCAAATTCCAGCAAATTCCGGCAAATTCCGGCCGAGGTGGGAGCGGCCCTTTAGACTTAAGAGGGTTGCTTGGAAGCTAGCAGAGCTAGCTGGTTTCAAGTTGAAATGAATATCAAATACTCCCAGTCTGTAATGTCTTGAAGTTGTGAAAAATATCGGATTTCTAACACTTCTAACTCAACAAACTCAAAATAAATTGCCATTTCATACACAGTGCACAAGCCCGACTCACACTTGACCGCGTTACATTTTTTTGATAAAACTTACGGTTTTGCTGAAAATCGCGAAAAACCCGTTTTGGTAATCTTTAATCCTGGGTGAATGTTTTCCAGGTATCGGATCAATGAGGATTCTTTAACAATCCTCTCAACTTTGATTTGGGTACGATAGCCGGAAATATGGTATAGTTGGCGGCATTTAACTTGGCAAGAAACACGTCACGTCCGTGCGCACCAGAGGCTTGTTTGTCTCGCGACTTATTGCCAAGTTAAATGCCGGGAACTATACCCTCACTATTGATTATTCTAATTTGACTGGACCAATGGACTGGACTATAAATTTAAACATTTAGTACCTATACATATTTTATGTCGTGATTTTGTAAAATAAAACAATGTTAACTATGAATTTCATGTATTGTTTCATGAAAAACAAAACTAAATAACATCACAATGATTTTTAAATAACAATATCGACAATAACAATGCATAAACTCCATAACATAATAAGTACATCATTTTTTATTGTATTTTGGTAGCCCAGTCTGTCCAACTGCCGAGGTAGTTCTTTGCACTGAAATAATGTTCAGTATGTTAATAACAAGAAATTAAAAACAACTTGATAAGGAGCTACAATAACATCTTGGTGATAAAATAGTGTACCTATAATTACAGTAAATAATATTATGGGGTTTAAAGATAACACGAATAACACCCTATACTACTCTTACATATTATTATTATAATCAATTGGTTATCTTTTCATACAAATAACATATTATTCGGTACTCATTATGATAGCTGATAGCATAACGTTAAATTTAATCAACATGTTTATTGATGTATTTGAATTTTAGATCTTTTATTTTGATGGTGTTCAGTAATGTATGTCACTGACTGAACATTGGTAAAGGGGCCGAATTATTCTAAACTTGTGGTAAATCTATCTTGTAGTACTCACTTTTTAAATCCAAGGCTCAAAGCATTTTGCTGTGCTTTTCCAGACCTTTTGCCAATCATGCAGTAGAATATCATCTCCGTCTCTTGTTTAGGCTTAGGTCTTTTGTATATTTCTTCAAATTCCTTTTCTGTCAGATTACTGAGTACTGCACTTACATTCCCCACTGTAAGACACAGATAATCACAAATAGAATCTAGGGACTTTTTTTAACTACATAATAGATTAAGTACCTTAAAAAGAGAAACAAGGGGGTTTGCCTACTGTTACCAAATGACAAGTTTTTCATAGTATTTTTGGCTGATTCTGATAGCATTGATTGGATATAATTTTGGATAAAAATATCAGTTCCATGCCGATCTAGAGACGGTAGTGTAGTTTATCCAGGAATTATTTTATTTGTTGGTTTTCTAGATAGATTTATGTATAAAAGAAAATAAACAAAAATGTTGCAGGAAGGTGATCAGAATTTAAAATGGATAAAGCCACAGGCAACAGATAGTTTTAATTTATTAAACTTTTTTTATAATAATAATGAAGTTAGATACTAACATGGTATGTTGATACTGTTCGGGATCTTGCCATGTTCTTTCACCTCTTCTTGCTCCCTGACATCAATAATATAAGCGTCATTGCTCAAAGTGGCCTTCTTCACATACTCATAATCTACAGTTAGCTCTTCAGCCTGGGACCCTGTCTGCTGTTGGGAGAACATTCGCCGATCTTGGACGTTTTGGAAATGCGAAGAGGGAGTAACATCTATACAATAAATAAAAACCAACATCAATAAATATACCATTCATATCTTTATGATACCAGTTTCAATGTTATAATACTTACTGTTTGTAAAATGATTGCGCATATATTGTGATGCATGTTCTACTGTTCTTACAGCTCTGTACGTTGATGGTACGATTATTCGAATGAAAATTCGTGTAGACATTTTCAAAAAATGTTTTATGACTGCAAACTTTTAACGTCACCTGCAATATTATATTATTAACAATATCCCGAAATTGCTAACCCTGTTCTCTGAGCGTAAACACTTTTACAATTTTTTTTTTTCAGATTAATAATAAGAAAATTAAACTGCACACTAATTTCACTTAAATCAAAACAATAAAAATAAATGGAATCGGAATGACATTTTTCAAACAACTGTCAAAATTATATTTTCGTTCAGGAATTTCCTTTTTTTTATTACGTTTTGGAAATTAAATGCTTACGGAATACTCTCCTCACGCACTGCTTGAGACCTCCTACAGTCTACACCCTACACTATACTTCTACTCTTTGCTTGAGACTGCGGACTGCGGACCTGCAGGCTGCAGGGATTGGAGGACTGTTCCATATCTCCTATTTGTCCACTCTTTTATACTAACTCATTGGTTATCGACCGAAGACAGGACAGGAGTATACTTACGAACATTCGAAAGCCGGGATTGCAATATTTGCAATAATTTTAACAATAATACTTAAACAGCTATTATACATTACTGGCAAGGCTTAGACAGCATACTCTGTGGCAGGGCAACTGGCAACAATAATTTTGACAGCTGACCCCATCCATCAAAAAGCTCAGGCTTGTGCGAAAATATTTTTAATTTTTCGTAATATATAATTTTGACTCCTATTAAGTTGTAAGTGATAGTGTTTTCGTATTTTATCTCACTAAATCAAAATTCGTGAATTTATTGCATAAGGGGTTACACACACTTTCGTTGGAACTTAAAATATTTCTAATACCTTGTGATTTTTATTGTAATCTATTTCTATGCGGGCCAACACTGTCAATAAACACGCGTTACTATTTCACTTCCAGATGCTGTACGCATAATTCATTGGAGTTTGCCAGTGTTGTTGTTATGTGACGTGAAATGATTTCGTGTTAAGCCTCTGAGCGACTACGTTAGCCAACATGGGCTCCATGCGACCTACAGGACGGTTCCTATCATTCACAAATAATATACAAAGGACTCCGAAACAACCTGGTAAAGGTGCTACTTTGATTTGTACATCAATACAATCACAATAATCACATTCCTGAGCTATGAATCATAGAGATGTCCTTGTTTGTGTCTGTTCTTATGAATGATGATTGTCGAAATAGTATCATATTGTTGCTAACATAGTGTTGATGGTATTATAGTTCTTACATATCATTATTATTGTGATTTTTTTATATATTTCTGGTCTGTCAATTGACTGTACCCCACTAGATGGTAAAAAGTTGAGGTGCAGTCCAGAAGACACCAATACAAATGTAAAGTATATTGAGATTTTGTCACACAATTCTTTAAAGCAGCTATTTGAGGTTCACTTATACAACGGTGCCGTAATGTAGGTCTACCTACCTCATCAGTGTCATAAATGGTACCATATGTATGTCTACCCATTCTAACAGGGTCATATAGATGTGATTATAATATCACATTTATCAATTAATATCCACTGTATTTTTAATTATTGCATATTATGTAATAATTAAAAATACAGTGGATATTAATTTATCTGGACCCCTATTCTGCTGAAAATAATCTGTATTTTCAATTGCAAGTTGGTATTATTGGCAATTGAGGTCATTAAGACATTTGCCACAATTGCTGTATTTCCAATAACCTCATAATAAACATTTACATCAAAATGAAACAATAACACAATGCACAGACTATCTTACATTATAGTTACTGCTCTGAAAGATGTGTTTCTTGACTCTTTCTCTTTATATAAATTCTAAATGTCTCGCTCTATCTCATGATAGTGGATTATTTTCCCATTAACTGGAATAAAAACAGTTATTCCGGTTAATAAGAAAAAGGTTCACTATAATGGAAAAATAATAGCCTTTGAAGAATACAAATACATACAGTGATCTGTGGAGTGCAGCTGATTGTAAGTATGGGTTGGGTCCAGATAATTACTGAAACTGTTCAATTTATTTTCATGATTTCTGTTTGTTCATAGTTCAAAGTGGATTCCCACAAAGCTTATCGGGCAGCGAGACAGATGTATCAACATCCAATGAGAACCTATCAAGAGAAGAACGGTATGTTGTGCGACATACAGCCCGTGTGGAGCCTCAAGGTCAAGAAAACCACACTCAGTCCAATAATAACAACAGGAATTCATTAAAGGTACATAAAATATGTATGAGACTAATATCTTTGGTTATAGTTAATACCTAAATTTCTAGTATAAATTCAAAAACTATAAATCACCAATACTAAGTTGAAGAGGCTAAGTGCGGAAAAAAAAGAGTCCCCTTTCCATACTAAGTTGAAGTCCGGATCAGCCGGGGTGTGTGGGATAGGTTATCTGCTATCTCACCACTGGAACCGAAGACACGTAGACGGCGTGCATGTTTGTTGGTGCGAGTCCGACATATCCACTCTCACCGGCTTCAGCAGGGTTGCTGTGGAGATTTGGCGCACGATAAATAAACCAACCAACTTGAATGATTGAAACCTTATGTTATGTTAATTTCAGATGTAATTTTTAAGCAATAAAGTGCTGCAGCCTAAAAAATCTTTTAACAAATATTTGTTTGATGTCAAAAATGGGTTACTCAAAAGATCTCTGTATAGGAAAAAACAACATCAGGCCATTTTCAGATGGCCATTGAATATTTTGTTATTGCAGCCTCAATTATTGTAAACATTGGCTGTCAAAAATTTAAGATCAGCCACGCATTACGCATGTCTTTTACTTGCCTTGCGCCTGTTACCATTTCTGTATATGACTTATGAATTATGACCTTCATAGAGGTTAAATATTTATTTCTTTGTACACAGGAGAGTGTTACAGGCAGCAACCGAAATTCTCTAAAGGATTCTGTAGGAGGTGGCAACAGCAATCGAAGTTCCCTGGATGTGTCATCATCATCATACAACACTCTCATCATACACAATCAGGATGACTCTTGGCCTCCAAGACCTACACCTATTCGGTAAGATTTGACATCTTCACTCTACCAGCAAATAAACACAGTCTGACTTATGATGGCCATGCTGCCTAACTTTGATAGCTGCAGGCAGTTAGCGGGATAGCTACTATACTATACTGAACTACATTTGGGATAGATATTATTTTACTAATTCATTTTTTTTTTTTTTTTTAACTCCCTTGATCCTGCAACCTGCCCCTGACTGGGCATTTAGCTGGAGGTTAAACATTTCTTGAAGTTTGGCATGCATGGTATACACCCAGTGGTGCACCCATATGATTTAGGGGGGTTTTCCGAGACCGTGTACTACGATTGAAGGAGGTCCTGTGGAGCTCTCCTTTTTATGCGTCTGAAGGAGCTAGTTGGCTTTAATAGTTCTCCTGCAAGCTTGTTGGGATGATTAATTTCATTCATTCATTTAAAATAATTACAAATTATAATTATAAACTACTAGCTTTTACCCGCGGCTCCGCCCGCGTGGTTGTCGGTTATCGCGCCCAAACATAGCCTTATGTCCTTTCTCAAGGTCTAATCTACCCCTATACCAAATTTCATCAAAATCGTTTCAGTGGTTTAGGCGTGAAAGCGTAACAGACACACCGACAGACAGACAGACAGAGTTACTTTCGCATTTATAATATTAGTATGGATATGGATTATGGATTATTTCAATAGACATTCAAAGTTGCGGACTGAAGTTAAGGGCAAACTTTTCCACATCTATCTCACAATCAGCCCCTCTTATGACATTTCGTTCTACCTACCTAAAACCTGACGTGAAAATTACGAAGTTTTTCATGGTTTTGTGTTCATATTAACTTTGTGTTCGATGTTTCATGGAGTACCCTTGATAACACAAACCACAAAACGTAATCTAGTTGTTTATATAACAAAATACTTTTCACTTTCCAAACAGAGAACATGAACGAACTAGTAGTGAAGTTAAACACCCGACCACACAATCTTCGCCTTACCACACGCTAAAGAAGTCGGAAGGCGTGAAGAAACCTAGTGGAATACCTGTACCTAAGCTGCATAAGGAACAAACAGTCACCACAGCTGCTAATTACATTGATATTGGAGGTCAGAGGATTTATACTAGCCCTCCTGATCATGGAGTTCAGGTAAGAATGTGTTTAGTGTATTTATGTTACCGTCAATCTGTATAATGCAGGCATTCTATACAATGCCTAGGCAATGTATGCTATCATATAAAATGCCTGCTGTTTCACCGACACTATGCGAAATAAATAGATTTTGGTCTCTATTTGATGGCTTTGCGGGAATTCTATTTCTTAATGGTTATAAAAAAAAAACCTAGGAAGGCTAAAGAAATTGCTTGGACATAGTGACATACCTGAAGTGAGAACTGTCATATATGACAGAATATTGCTACAGGACCATATAGTCAGCATCAGATCTATCTTGACAAAGTCTCAAAATGATGTTTACTAAGAGCAAAAACATTTTTATTGATTTAAATTGTATTATCGTCAGATTTAAAGGTGTGTAGGTACCTACCAAATATCAGAACAATCAGTCAATAAGGGGGGGGGGGGGGAGAATACCAAGAAGATAATTTTGAGTACCTACTTTATTCGTCAATATATTGAATGTGTTATATTGAATGGGCGACGGAACTCGTATTCGAAAATAACACGCTATTTTCGAATACGAGCACTATTTTTCCAAGGTCACAGAAATAGCGATAGCAAACTTATAAATTGTAAGATTAATCTAAATTTGAAATCCAAGTATCGACATTCAGACTAGTTTTATGTAGTACTCAAGTCACTTAAAAATAAATCAGGGTGTGGCTATGTGTTAACGTATTGGCAGAGGTTACATACATATCTATTAAAATCCTAAAATTCATAGTACCGATGAACGAAAGACCGGAGTACAAAAGCCCTAAAATTAGATTTTTGGGTGATTTTCTGGGGTTGTTCTTTTTGTGTGGCTTTTTTAGGAGTTATAAAGCATAACCACGAAGGTCTTAGCCTTCTAACCTAATTAATCCAAGTCATATTGCGCGGGGTGGACACTGCGTGTCTCGACATGGAAAGATAAGAGTGAAATGGGAGCCCCGCGAAGCGTTGCTCCGTCGGCATCGCACGCCATATTAATAAACCATAAATAATATGAACCGCAGTTTCATTGAATAAAAATCTAATTTTCGTGATTTTGAAATTCGGTATATCGACCTGCGGTATTTCGTACATTCGGGGTTATGATACGTAACCATTGGCGGTACAATACCTAACTCAACTCAACAAATTAAGGGATTTGACTCTATACCTAAAGTAGTGTAATTAATGTGGGGTGCAGATAATACAAACGGCTGCAACACTAAACTATAACCCATAATGTTCTTATCATCAAGTTTTCTAAATTGCAGCATATTCAAAGACGTTTTCACATCAAAGCTACTCCGCCTGATACTGACCCCTATAGCTCAGTAAGCCTCATATCATCTCAACAGGAAATAACCGAAATTCCCGACGACTTTCTGAACCAGTCATCAGTGTTAAAGCACTTGGCTAAGGAAGTAGCGCAGTCGCCGACTCCCCGCGGGCCGACCCCGCCCGCTTCACCCCGCACCCCTGCCCCGCCTCGTGACGATTCGAGGAAGGCAAAAGGCAAAGGCTCGAAAGCTAAGCTCAGTAAAGAAAAGCTGAATCTGTCAAGGTCACAACCTGATTTGACTAGGTAAGTCTACTTCTCAGTTTCTATTGTCTTGAAGTCTATTATCATACATACATACCTATGTTCATGCCTATTTTCCTGCGGAGTAAGCAGAGACAACAGTCTGCCATTTGACTCTATTGTCATGTATTCATTATTTTTATTAAACTCATCAAGTATGGTTACTAGTTTTATCCAAGGTTTTCTCATTAGAAGAGTTTACTCTTTAGTTGTCTCTTGGGACATGCTTGGCATAGGCTTAAAATTTACTGCTGTCTGATCTACCAACCCCGAAATGTCTACCTTGTAGGTAAGTTTGACTTGTACCTCAAAGCACCTCAATCAATCAATCAATCAATATTGCAGTCCACTGCTGGACATAGGCCTCTCCCAATATTCGCCACGTTTGCCCAAAACACCCAACAAAATTGATAACACTGGCAGTAATATTAATGATGTAATCCCGACAAAAAAGGGACGTTATCCAATATTGTTCTAGCGTCGGAGTTCGCGCAGTACCCGGTGGTTCAGAATCAAGTGGGTGGTGCAGTGGGGGTGAAGGGGAACTTGAGGAGCCAGACGATGCCTTCACAGCAGTTCTGGATGCCCTCGCAGCCGAAAACCACCAACTGAAGAGACAATTGCAGGAGGCTTGTGAGCGCGTTGCTAAAACATCTAAGGTAATTTATTTTATTTGTATTCGTGTCAGCAAAAACCCTTAATGCCACCAACCTAAGCCTAAAGAGTAAAAACAACTAAGCGACTATCCCGGTTGAGTTCTGAGGATTTCACCGCGGAGCCCATGGTACGCTCTCCCAACTTTTTCTATTGCACTTGTCATAAATATGTTCCCTAGTGCTGTAGTTTACCTGTAAAACTATGTATTAGTAGTGAGTGGCTGTAAATAATTCGTCTGAATTTCGAAGAGTTCTTGACGGTTATGTTTTACAGCCTTCGACTCTCTTCGACCTCGTAACTCTATTTCACAAGATGGTCGAAATGACACCAATTATTCTATTGCAGCTGGAGGAAGAAGTGGAGAAGGTACGTACAGCGCATGAGGAGCTGGTGGGCTCGTGCGAGCGGAGGGAGCGGTTAGAGCGAGCGGCGCGGGTGCGCCTGCAAGCTGACTGTCGGCGTATGCAGGAGCTCAACAGGGCGCTCAAACAACAGGTATGTGGAAATTGCAGAAGCTGTACGCTACCGCCCTGTAGTCTAGAAGAGATTTTTATTTCTTTTGCTTAGAGTTCCTGCAAACGGCAGTCTTTTATCGGCCGATAGATTAATCGGGCTATTAATCAGTATGAACTTGTATGAAATTGCGCACCCTTCACCGATTTGGTATCGGCCTACAAATTAGTTGGATGAAAGTCACGATAAAAAATAACCGGTCCCTAATTACAGGAGCTCTGAAAATACTAATTTATTTCCAAGAAATCACAGTACATGTACAACACACTTCATTCATTAAAACGAAAGCTTATTGCGCTTCCTCCTTATAATCCACTAATATCGTGAAATGATTCAACGAATGAAACATATTTCGGGGGATATAATTTTAGTTTCAAGTATTTTCACAAAGCGTAGGCGACAACCCCACGCTCGTACTGATGAGTACACCGACGTGATAATATTGCGACATGATTTAATTCACATTTGCAATGATTCTGTTGTACTAAAAATATTGTTATTAAAGAGAACACTGAGAACTCTTAATCAGGGTCTTAATTCGGACATGAATGAAAGTAGAATCTACTTACCTACTCCTAAAATACATACATACATATGTAATACTAACGCCTGTAAATCCCCGAAGGGGTAGGCAGAGCTGTATTATGACGAGGGATTATGATCACCCACATTTCGCCAACTATGATTTTCGGTCCCACGTAGGTAATAGGGGCGAGCCTATTGCCGTCAAGCGGGGACTTATGGGCTATATGTTTACTGTCGGATGGCGAACAGGCCTATCCCTTAGTCACCTTCTACGACACCCATAGGAAGATGCGGTGGCCCTATTCTACACCACCGGAAGCTCCTAAAATGTATATGTAACAAAATAATGTTTATAAATAACGTAATAATCAAAATAATTTGTATTTTGAATATACGTAACTTAAACGAAGTCTTTGTAAATCGAAATAAATGGTTCATTATTTTATTATTATAATTATCGAAGTGTCGTATAAATATCTAATCGAAACGGATTCGTTTGGAAGCGAATGCACTAATCCATCAGGTGGGCCGTGTGCTTGTCTGCCACCTTAGTGGTATAAAAAAAATAATAATAATAGAATGTTACTTTGTCCACAAGAACTTTATCAAAAGAAGAATAGTGTCCCAAGGACGAAAAACATTCAAATTCGTAACGTAACCGTATCGAGAGAACATAGCATTGTGATTGGCAGACTTCACACACACACACACACACAGGTTCACAGTAGGCAGGCGGCCAATCGCAATACTCCGTTTTCTCAACACGTTTACGTTACGAATTCGTATATTTTCTGCGCTCGGGGCACTGCTACTTTTAATTTTCTATTCATTCATTGACTATAAAATTTGTGTTAGGTCGATTTGATGTCGCAAGGCGTTCGTGCTGAGAGCGACGGCACTGCGGACGCTCTGCGCAAGGAACTGCAGAGCAGAGAGATGCTTATAGCACAACTTATTACACAGAGTAAGATACTACAATGGATATATTTTCCTGCTATTTCAGGTGGACTACAATTTTATTAATCATTATCTTATTTACATAATGAATAAATAGGTACTCATATTGAAAGAAATACATAAAGGGATGATTATATAGCAATAAAAAAATTCTAAAATTATTCCCTTTAATTTTAAATAATATTTCTTTTTGCAACACCGGAGTTTAACCATACACCACCGGCTCGAAGGACCAAAATGATGTATGATCTGGTACCTTTTATTTGAATGATAGTGAGTACCGCGTCGGCAAATAAATGATTTTCCTTATTGGAAACGCAGCACCTTGCTGCCAGTGCCAGTGTAAGCAGAAATCATATACAATAGAATTGTACGGGGTTTGCTCGTACAACTCAGGTCTGAGGTATTCCCGATCTTACTTTCTTCAATTTTCTTTCTTTCTTACTTCAAAGGGTTCTTGCTATAGAGATAACATAGTATTGACTATGTTCTTATTTACCAATTAGACAAAGAGCTGGCGTGTGCCAAGGAGCGTCAGGAAATCGAGATGGCGGCGCAGCGGGCCACCTTACAAGAACAACGGACACACATCGATATACTCGACACGGCACTCACCAACGCACAAGCGAATGTTGTGCGGCTAGAGGAGGAGGTGAGTTGCACCACATGAAATTTATAATTTACATGTTACAGTTGATGGTACATGCCGCGAAAATGGCCTGATTTGGATTTTTTGTTTTGCTTTTTCTTGATGATATGAAAAATCAATGTTATGCCAGCAAACCATATTTGAATGGTGTCTTATGCTTTAGACATCTAAAAATGTTGGGTAAGCCATTCTAGCGCTAGGTGCCAGAATTATAGAAACTGATAAAATCAATTCCACTGGCCACATTGTAGTTTGTAGGTAGGCATTGGCCTGCTTTTTGAAAATATTCATTTTGGTAGGTACTAGAAACTAGCATCTCTTTTGGTTTTTGTAATTTTGGTATACCTGGAGAAATTCACGCAATAAATACGAATTTAACATCACATCATTCATCAAAATAATTTCAGCTATTTAATAGTTACGAAAAAACATTCATAAGTACCGTTTAAACCCATAACCTCACTTTTTGCTTCGCCGCAGTCGGGTAAAAAATAAGGATGTTTTGTCACCAGTGTCGTCACGCAAGTGGTTACGTCGAGCGGGTGATGGGCTTGCAGCGCGCGCTCGCGTCGTTGCAGCAGGCGTCGGACAGGCGGGAACACACTGAGAGAAAGCTGCGGGCTCAATTGGAAAAGGAGTTGCAGACTTTACGGTAAGAGGACGTGAATTCCACCACCATAATGTCACTGTATAGGTTTATGTCCAACAGTCTTATTACAAAAAACGGAATAAAGTCTGGTTTAGACCCGAACTACAGAGTCCAGGCCTAATCTCAAGACCAGGGTTTAAACCTCTCCTTATTACAAAAGCTGAATAATCCGGAGACTACTTAGTACCTTAGTTTAGACCTTGGCCTAAATAACAACCACAGATAACTCCCAACTATTGTTCGTTCATTATGATATCATTCGATCTAAACGTTTCGTTTCTAAAATTTCTGAAATCACTAATAAATAATATTTACTAAAAATGCTGAAATAGTACATTATGGTACAAGTGAGCAACGTTGGTGATTACCGCCGAGGCGCCATTGAGGCCCGAGCCGCCAGGTGAGGGTCTTAAGAGAGCCGAGGACGGTAATCATCATGCTCACGCGTGCCATACGACGTTTTACAACACACTTGCGAATAAAATAATACTACAAATACTAAATAAACAATACTACAAATTAATTCGTTTTCCTATGCGCGCGCATTTAACAATGGCGGTCGACCATATTTAAAAAGAAATGAGGTTTGAATTTAACTTTTTTTTACTCTGTTTTTTTTTCTGTACTTAGAGAAAAAAAAAAGTTAAATTTGAGTGAAAATTTTGTTTATTATACAAGCATTACAAGTTGAAATTATTTATTTAAATACGAAAATGCATCAAATGACCATACAATAGGCGTATTAATTTATTCGTACTATTAAACACGTTATTTTTTGTATCAAAACTTTTTTAAGAACATAGACAATTATAGACACTTCCTATAAAATTTAAAAAAGAATCTATAACTCACTTTTGTGAATAATAGCAATGAAAAAGTCACAGTTTGATAATAGGTGTCCTTACGTGCCTAATTGCGGTAAAATAATATCACTTTTATGAGCAGGTGTGTTGTAAAAAATATTTAATCCTATATTTTCATTAAATTCAATTGCATGAATAATAGTTATGCTTTATTTTATAATATAATATAATTATTATGCTATTATTTAGCAATCATTGTTATAATATTGTTATCATTGTTATAAGACGTTAAATGGAATGAAACGAAGTTTGCCGGAGATCGCGCGTTCTAAGTTCTAAAATTTTTCCAATTTTTATACCCACTTTTAAATTTAGTTTAGCATAATATACCTATTGCAAGTTATTTTACGAGTTGGAACGAGAAAAGAAAAAGAGAGCCGAAAATTGGACTTCCGAAAAAAAAGTATGCAAAATATGACGTATTTCATAGTATAATATCCGATTGATTTCTTATTTGACTAGTTTTAACCCAATTTTAATAGTTTTAGACAATAATACGCCAATTCATCTCACAATCCTGCAAGTCTGATGTATTATTATTGTGATTTATACTTTAGATTAGACCAACGTTAAACTAGGGGTCACGCAGGTTTATCTTTAGACCAGAGATAGTCCTTGGTTTAGTACTAAAACGCTTTTTGTAATAACATTTTCTTTAGACCATGGTCTAAAGACGATTTAGACCTGGGTTTAGAGTTAGTCCGTGTTTTGTAATAAGGCTGCAAGAGTCCAAACCTATGGTCTATAACATATTACTCACGCACTTTAATACGACCGATAAGTGCGTGCTTCCGCACCGAGCTCCGGATCGCAACTGGCAGTAACATCAACATTCGGTATTGTCGTTCTACCAGCTCAAACACTACACAAATAAAATTCATGAATGATTTTCAGGAAGCGTGAATGCAACTGTGGAGGCGCGGGAGGTGTGGGAGGCCCCGGAGGGGGAGAAGCGGAGCTGCGGCGTCAGCTGCGGGAGAGGGACGAGAGGTTACTGGCACTGGAGGGCGAGTGCGCCAAGTGGGAGCAGCGCTACCTGGAGGAGGCGGCGCTGCGCCAGGCCGCCGTGTCCGCCGCCTCTATACCCAAGTGAGTGTCGTACAGTGCAGGGGAGGGACGAGAGGTTACTGGCACTGGAGGGCGAGTGCGCCAAGTGGGAGCAGCGCTACCTGGAGGAGGCGGCGCTGCGCCAGGCCGCCGTGTCCGCCGCCTCTATACCCAAGTGAGTGTCGTACAGTGGAGGGGAGGGACGAGAGGTTACTGGCACTGGAGGGCGAGTGCGCCAAGTGGGAGCAGCGCTACCTGGAGGAGGCGGCGCTGCGCCAGGCCGCCGTGTCCGCCGCCTCTATACCCAAGTGAGTGTCGTACAGTGCAGGGGAGGGACGAGAGGTTACTGGCACTGGAGGGCGAGTGCGCCAAGTGGGAGCAGCGCTACCTGGAGGAGGCGGCGCTGCGCCAGGCCGCCGTGTCCGCCGCCTCTATACCCAAGTGAGTGTCGTACAGTGCAGGGGAGGGACGAGAGGTTACTGGCACTGGAGGGCGAGTGCGCCAAGTGGGAGCAGCGCTACCTGGAGGAGGCGGCGCTGCGCCAGGCCGCCGTGTCCGCCGCCTCTATACCCAAGTGAGTGTCGTACAGTGCAGGGGAGGGACGAGAGGTTACTGGCACTGGAGGGCGAGTGCGCCAAGTGGGAGCAGCGCTACCTGGAGGAGGCGGCGCTGCGCCAGGCCGCCGTGTCCGCCGCCTCTATACCCAAGTGAGTGTCGTACAGTGGAGGGGAGGGACGAGAGGTTACTGGCACTGGAGGGCGAGTGCGCCAAGTGGGAGCAGCGCTACCTGGAGGAGGCGGCGCTGCGCCAGGCCGCCGTGTCCGCCGCCTCTATACCCAAGTGAGTGTCGTACAGTGCAGGGGAGGGACGAGAGGTTACTGGCACTGGAGGGCGAGTGCGCCAAGTGGGAGCAGCGCTACCTGGAGGAGGCGGCGCTGCGCCAGGCCGCCGTGTCCGCCGCCTCTATACCCAAGTGAGTGTCGTACAGTGCAGGGGAGGGACGAGAGGTTACTGGCACTGGAGGGCGAGTGCGCCAAGTGGGAGCAGCGCTACCTGGAGGAGGCGGCGCTGCGCCAGGCCGCCGTGTCCGCCGCCTCTATACCCAAGTGAGTGTCGTACAGTGCAGGGGAGGGACGAGAGGTTACTGGCACTGGAGGGCGAGTGCGCCAAGTGGGAGCAGCGCTACCTGGAGGAGGCGGCGCTGCGCCAGGCCGCCGTGTCCGCCGCCTCTATACCCAAGTGAGTGTCGTACAGTGCAGGGGAGGGACGAGAGGTTACTGGCACTGGAGGGCGAGTGCGCCAAGTGGGAGCAGCGCTACCTGGAGGAGGCGGCGCTGCGCCAGGCCGCCGTGTCCGCCGCCTCTATACCCAAGTGAGTGTCGTACAGTGCAGGGGAGGGACGAAAGGTTACTGGCACACCGAACACACAATACTGAGCTGAGACGAAGATGCTGATGATATGACTCATATTAGCAGGAGTATTCATTAAATACATAATAAATATTTTTTTTTTTCGTTATTAGGGATGCGAAGATAGCGGCGTTAGAGAAGACTTCTGCAGAATCTGAACGTTTGATGGCTGAAGCACGAAATGAGAAGATCAGGCACATGGACGAACTGCACTCAGCTCAGAAGAAAGTGGCCGACCTTGAGAGCAGGTATGAGAATACTTACCTAGAGGTCTCATAGAGAAGCCTTTTTAGCAGCAACGATATCTGTAAACAAGCATACAGCATCCAATGAGAAGCGGTTACTCTATTTTTGATGTATATAGAAATAGTCCAGTACCCAGAATGAACCCCTGTGGCACTCCATCCCCTCCAACGTTCTAATGTTAGATTTCTATCCATTTATAACGACTTTTGGGTTTTACTTGTCATTAGATTATAATCACCTTTGAAGGTAACCACGAATACAGTTATAGGTTAGTCTTTTTCTATCAATACTTTGTGATCTGCCAGGTCAAATGCCTTTTAAATATCTGTATAATATAAATGCTAAATATTTGTCATTGGCATCTCGATTTATCAATCAGAACTTGTATTAATGATTATGTGATGCCAATGTTGTCACTCTGATATTAATGGGTAATATATTGTACAAATTTTGCAAAAAGTCGTTGGTATTTATTTCTTCAAAAGCCATTTTATTTTTCGTCACTCATTTGAGAAATATTTGAAACTGAATGACACTTTCTGTATTATTCTTGCAGGGTAAAGGAACTCGAATCGAAGGTGGCGGAACGAGATGCGATGATCAAGGTGTTGCAGAAACACACCAGCGCCGCATACGACAGCGGGGCTTCACTCAGGAACAACTCCAGTCGCGAGGAACTCGGTAAGGATACTTTGCGTAGATAGAAAAAACAAAAAAATTACATTCTGAGATTCACGTTCTCAAGAATGATATGCGATGCTCGAAAATGACGAACTTTTAAACTCTCGCGTTCTATGATATTCAATAATGTTAACGAGAATTAACGCGTTCATTGTATACATAGGTACATACGAGTACATACCTTTGATATGCCTGACGTTACACGTTCGACCAGGTTACACCGGCCGTGGTCACAGGCTGACTGGCTCAGTGGTGCACGCCTGCCGTCTTCGAGTCGTGAAGTCGAAGGTTTTTCATCTACCCGCACATTTTTGATATCTTAAATATTTTCTTTTCGCCGTGTACCGTCACACACCATACAATGTCTCTATTCTGTAAACAAACTGTCCAGTGTTTATCCGACTGCGCACTGGTCGAAACGTCAGGCAAATCATAATAGCACTGGTATGGCTTTTCTTTTTATCGTGCGAAAAATCCCCACGGATACCTCCCCTGTCAGAGCCATAGGAGGGGGTAATGTCGGAATAGAACCGACTAAAACGCACGCCGTCTGTGGGCCGTCGGTGAGATTGTCGTAGCCATGTCATGAGTTCTGTTCCCCCCGCAGTGGGCCTGTCGTCGGGCGCGTCGTTCTCGTCGGCGGAGGGCGTGGGCGGCGCCAGCGTGCCGGCGCGCTACCGCCACCTGGCGCGCAGGAACTACTCGCCGCACAACGACAACTCCAGCGGTAACACCACATATACATCTGTACTGTACACACTCGCGCAGTAGTGTGTTCCCCCGCTATTTTTTAAGCTATTGCATAGCTTCTATCTCGGGCCTTGAGCGTGGAGACCGAATCCAGAAATTCCGTAACGAAAAAAACCTGACACCCCGAAGCTCGCACGAATCGAGCCGAGCTGCTACGTATTTTTATGTGAAATTATAAAAATTGTTAATAGCGCCATCTGTTGATTCTATACGGTACCAAATAGAAAGTTGGCATTCTTAGTTAGTTCACTACTACTAAGTTACAAACTAATTAAATAGATGTCGCTGTAACACATTTTTTTAACGTAACTAATTATAATTGCATAAGTTGATAAAAAATGCTATGCAATAGCTTTACCGCGGCAGTCCCCGAGTGCCACACGTCTTTCTTTTTTTGACTAACGACGAATTGACTTGATGGCAACACGGATAGGCTTACCCATACTGTCTTCCCTCTATCGGTAACCTATTTCTCTATGTAAGCACCCATATTATTGTAGACCATAATCACACTCCGTACATCCGCAGGCTGCGGCTTCGACAGCACGTCCCTGCGGCTAGACGAGCAGCTGGCGGCCCTGGAGTCGCGCCTGGAGCGTCCGCCCGTGCCCGCCGTGAGTTACCTGCCCGCGCCGCCCGACTCGCCCCACCCTCCCCACCCCCACCCCCACCCCTCGCACTCCCCCCTACAGCGCCCGCATGCCTCCTACTACTGACCGACAAACGAACACACGGCAGTGTTAGCAACCGTACGGTAATTGTCGTACGGTTCATTGTTATAGTACATGCCTTAGAGTATACATTATAAATATAGAGCGCGCCTATCACTCACTAGGTCTTTGGCACCTATAGTGACGTTTTATGCATTACCGAAAATATCAATAGATGCACTTATTAATGTAGTTTGTTGTTATGAAGTTTTTTGTTCGATTTGATATGCATGGATAAAATTAAAGCCAAAATACAAAAAAATGGCGTCATTTTGCAGTATTTTTGCGTCATTATTACTACAAATATACGATGTTGTATAAAATTTTGATTTAACATATCGAATTAAATATTATTTGCGAAGTCATTTTGACGGGTACTGTTTTGCTATTGATTGAGGTTGAGCCAGGAGCCTCGGTACTTTTCATACCCGTGATAGCAGTTCATACTTGTAAGGCGCGCTCTATAGTAATGTATACTTTAAGGTACATGCAAACAATACGACTACATACATACGCGCGTAATACATTACCCCCGTGGGCAGTCCGGGAAAAGTACAGTAATCCAAATATGATAATATAATATGACATATTTCACACATTCGTGGTATCTTGGACCTAAAAGTGCTCAAAATGTGTTATATACGCGCAGTACAGTGGGGTGAGCACGAACAACTATCGCAATCGTATCGTGAACGTAACGAGAGCACGGAGCATTGCGATTGGCCGCCTGCCTGAAGCCTGCCAATCGCAATGCTTGGTGCTCTCGTTACGTTCACGATACGATTACGATAGTAGTTCGTGCTCACCCCACACGTCTCTTGGATGTCTTTTGAGGATAGCACGCGGTGCTACTGCAGTGGACGAGCTCAATTTCATCAAGCATAGATTATTGGGCCTCATTTGTCGCCAGACTTAGGTCCAAGATACGTGTCCCGAGGTATACGATAGGCAGCTCGTTTTAGGTTGCTAACACTGACACACATTACAGGCAGCTTTTACACCAGACGTTCGCTAGAGATATAGCCTGTAGATAAAGTGACATTCTATTTTTGGAATCGCTTCCATCAAAGCGAATCTGGGCCTTACTCCGAAAATCGAACATGAACGTTTCGGATCGAAACGAACGGTCGCCGAACACGGGCCATTAAAGTTACTTACTCTGAAAACCTTTCGTTATCGATAGATCACGTGACTGTGTATAATATTTATTAAATAAATTATTTCCAGTGATAAAATTATGTTGTTCCCATACATTAATGAATGTTTCTTTCTACTAGCGTTACCGATAATAGAGTATCACTTTATATAGGGGGCAAGACTCTTCTGTCTTAATGATGAAAATATAAAATGTCCTAATCCTAGCATTTCCTATAACACTTATATTTTCTAATTCGATCAGGATTTAAATTATAATCATGAAAAGACGAAAGCACTGTATAAAATTAAAAACGAAATCGATAATTGTTACGAAACATTTTATATCGAACACAATTCGATTTCTAATCCATCTCATGAAATGTAATTCCATTGAAACGGACATGATTTTACAGTATTTCCGATTAACACATTCCTATACGAACTATTCCGCTTATCACACAAACATTCCTTCGACAATGTACAAATGAAGACTACGCTTCGTTTCTGTTTGATGTGTGACTTTTAGACTCACGGTCTTAACCCTAACAGCGATATTGTTTTATTTAACATAGAGGGTGGGCCCACTTGCATTTACGAAAAAAAAAACAATATAAACTCGTCCTGAAGTATATTAAACAGCTTATTAGGGTGTGTTAGGTTCACGCTTGACCAGAAACCTTATTAAAAAAGAAACTTTAATATGCAAATATTATTGTAGGTAACCCTACAATAATATTTACTCATGTTTACTTTTTAATTTGCAAGTGGACCTCACTTTTAAGTTTTAATAATAAAAACAGTGTTGTCTCTTTCTTTCTTATGACTTTTACTGTTGGTCAGAAAGAGACATACATAATTTATGTACTGTGCCTTTAACAGTGTCTTAACATGCGTGTGGTGTAACGTAGCTAATAAGAATCTCAGAAATGATATATCTTGTTCTCTGAACTCCACTGGTAATACCTAGTCTTTTAAGTATAAATGTAATATAGTTATTTGTGAATTGATATCCATATTTAATAAGTTATTTTGTTAATATTATTATACATTTAAGTGTTATTGTACTCTTTTTGTCATTTACTATATAATATTTAAAGTAGTTTGTGAATTAATTGAAGGTAAATATTGAAAAAATTTGAAGAAAAAAATCATTATATAAAACAAAATTTAGGTTACAAATCACATAATATACTACAAAACTAATAATGCGTCAACAATCGATGTTTAAATTGATCGTACATTGATCGATTTAGACATCGATTCTTGACTCGTACTATTTCTACGCCAGAGCATCATAACATAACCACTATAAGTACTAAGTACGGAATGGATGAATAAATATTTGAATTTTAACTTTCGTGAATTGTATCATGAAATGGAACGAGTTTTTACTCCAATTTCCTATTTATAAACAAACTTTGATTATGCTTTATGAAACATGAATGCAACACCACGTTTTAACTTACAAGACGAACAAAATACCGTTTTTGGCTATAATTATAATATGAAGTCGAAACGAAGTCGAAAGTTCGAACAATTGGGCCATAAGCACTATTACAAAACCTACGGACTTTGTATAGTGATTTTTACGACAGTTCGGCATCATATTGAGAATATCGAGATCCTTACTTCAACAAAGTATTGTATCAGGTGGAGGTATGCAAATATTAATACCGGTATTTGTCACAAAATATGCCAAAGTTAGGGTTTTAAAGACATAACATTATTATGTGTGCCTTATTGATGACTTAAGCGTCCATTACACGGTAGGTTTTACTGTCAGTTTAACCATATTCACGGCCGCGATTGACGAATTACAAATCGTCTAATGCAGTACTGACTGCAGTGATTACTGCCACTGATAAATGGCAGTAATGGCACTAAATAGTAACAAGGTAGACACAGTGAGAAATGCCTTCTTATTGCTTGTTGCGACTACGTTAAAATATGTTAAGTTCTTTATGACATGGAAAAGACTATATCGATGCAGCTATTTATGAAATAAATATGGTGTTATAATAAAAACTTTAGGGATTGTAATACAATGATACTCACTATAAAAATCAATACTACAATGATTAAAAGTGATATTATTTGTACAAAAAAGTGTACAGTAAAACTGAAAGATGTAGACGGAGAAGGGACGTAGACATATTATATTAATCGTAAACGCACCTTTTTTAGTAGTTTTCAATTTCAGCGTCATAACGATCCTGACTTCGTGTTTATAATACTAGTAGGATCCCTGTACAACTTACTTGAAGACCTCGGATTGCCAAGAGCTTCAGTAAGCTCTTTACTAGATCGAATATCAAAAGCGGCATTGATAGGATCTTACCAAATTTGGATAGGTATGGGGGGGGGGGGGGGGGACACTACTGACGGTGGAGGTGAGCGCTGATGCATCACAAGGTGGCCACCCTAAACCTACATCTGGGTCGCAAGTCCCAGTCGCCGTCACGGTGTTCCTCTCTGTATCACGCTATGGACCCGGCGACCGCACGGTGAATCTATGGAGTGCTGAGAATCGGATCTCTTATCAAGGCTAGCTCTTTTGGTCTATATAATTTGAAATTCAGCCTTTTTTAGTTAGAGACAATATTAAGAGCAGAAAATGTTATCCCACTAACCCATTTTCTTCATGGAGTAATCCTGATTTGCGTAAGACTTGTGAATCAAAACCAAACTGGAATTTGAAACAGGTTATGTTAAATATTCGTCGAACGTCATCTATCGCAGATCAACTACATACTAGTGCTATTTGAATATAATTTGCATTGCAGCCCATTCCGGTTATAGATTAACTATGAGAAAAAGCTCTTAGGCTGCCTTTCCACCAGTGATGTGGTATTTGACTAGTGAGACGAAAATATATCAGAACTATCGAAGTTCGTAGTATACCACAACACTTTCGAACAGATTTTATTAAAATCTGTTCGAAATTCAGTTTCCATCTAATCTTCCAAATGTCGAAAACGTAAAACGGTTTCCATAAGCATCGTGATCGTTGTTTGACATTCGAGACTGAACTTTCAACAGATTTTAATTTAGCCTAGAGCTTGATATCTTTTTAGAGTAATTAAAACTGTCTGTTTCTCATTCATATTTTATGTCGTGAGTTCTCACCTCGGTTTGTCTTACCGAGCGACGACAAAACATTAGGTTTTGTCGTATGATTTAAGTTTATGCGAATATTACATCAATTGTAATATTCACATAAACTTACAACAATATTCGACTAATAAAACTGTTTGTAATGAATTCAATCTATAACTGTGGTTATGCACAATATGAAATAATGTTATTTAAGTTTATGCGAATATTACATCAATTGTAATATTGGTATAAACTTACAATATTCGACTAATTAAACTGTTTTTAACGAATTCAATCTATAACTGTGGTTATATACAGTATGAAATAGTGTGATTTAAGTTTATGCGAATATTATATCATTGTAATATTGGCATAAACTTCCGACAGTATCCAATTAATAAAATAAATTTGTTTTTAACGAATTCAATCTATAACTGTGGTAATATAGAATATGATGATGTTCTATTTAAGTACTATGTAAAGAATTGTATACAGATATATTTTGATAAGGTGTATTCAATGTATTTTAATATTTTTATAAAAAAGCATGTGTTAGAATAAATAATGATGTTTTGTTTGTTGTGGTTTTAATGGCTGTAACCTAACACGTAAAGCTTTGAGTGATTAGATACCTGCTGCAGGATATTCCCATGCTTTAAGGCGTGATCACACTCAGCAAAAAGTTTGTTGCCGACTATTTGCATCTGACTGTGTATATTATAGTAATTCTATGTATGTAATCTAAGTTAAACCAATTGCTAATATTAGTCCTAATCACTCGCGACTGTAAGTATTAGCTGTAAGCAGTCTCTTGCCAATTTTAGGAGCCAGTGTAACACTACGACCCTTTATACGTATATTGGTTGACAATACCGCGGTACGCTGTTTACACTTTCTTCAACAGCGTATAGTCAGCCACAAACTATTTGCTGGTAAGTTAATTAAGTAAAGAAAATAAAACTTAACTATCTTCGTCTGAAGTTCCTATTAACATTAGTGTATTCGCTTTTTTTGGTGTGTTGCAGTGATTACATACTGACACAAATAATAAAACACATCTAAAAAGACACTAGTATAGCCCTTGACTTTGCTTCTATGATATGTTCCAATACTCCTTCAACCGAGCTCCTACCCTGGTTGCATCCCAAGGTTGTATTTTGTAGCTCGGTTTCCGCTCTCCTGAGTCTCCTTATAATTTGGTTTGGTTACCATTTAGGAAAGTGTGCCATCTGACCCTCAACCCCTAGAAAAAAAGCCTTCCTGTCAAGTTGCCTGGTAAGTTGATGAAATGTGTCTCAGCCAAACTCAGCTCCGGCAACCTACGACCCCCAGACACGCACTTTAGTCGGTTCGATTCCGAAATAACCACGACGATATAACGCTCCCTTTACCGGCAAGTTGGGGTATCCGTGAGGATTTTGCGTACGTTAAAAAAAACGATAAACTGAAAGTGGGTTTGGCTTGGGTTTCGAAATCTTAGCTGAGCCTCATAGAGCCCAGCCAAAAAATCAAAAATATAACTAATACCTGTAAAACATGAAGAGCTTATGAAATAATATGCAATATCATTTTGTGATCAAAATTATGTTATATCTATAAAGAAAAGGGACCACCGACCGCTGTAACGGCAAGGAAATGAGAGTGCAGAATTACAGATGAGTGGCGAAAATTTTCCCGACAATCGATGCCGCAAGGCTTTTTTTAATAAAAGAACAATCCGTTTGGTTCGCAATAATGTAACAGGAACACTTGATGGTATACGACTGTCATTACGTAGAAAAAAAAACCAAAATAAGGATTAAGTACCTTTTTACTATTTTGATTCCCGTATTAACTATTACGGGAGCAGCTGCCGTTTAACCCCCCAGCGCCGGAACGAAAGTCTGGACCGGCAGGTGAGGTTGAACCCTTGTACACCCAAAGTTTTAGTACAATATGGCCAGAAAACAAGGCATAGTGAAACGACTTAAATGGGCACGTAAGGTAAGTATCCTCACTAATATTATAAATGCGAAAGTAACTCTGTCTATCCGTCTGTCTGTCCTCTGTCTGTTACGCTTTCACGCCTAAACAACTGAACCGATCTTGATGAAATTTGGTAAAGATCATTAGGGCGTGCCACTCGTCTAGTCCTCCAACCCCGAGGGCAAAGTCTTCGATACTCATTATTCAAACAGCAGGTGATATTAGTTGGCCCTGAAGCTCTTCATGGGCCGTTATATACCTCTATAGCCATAATAAGAAACACCCTTTGACCTATCCTTCATTATTTATTAAATACTAGTTGTTGCCCGCGGCTCCGCCCGCGTGAATGTCGGTTATCTCTGTACCAAATTTCATCAAAATCGGTTCAGTGGTTTAGGCGTGAAAGTGTAACAGACAGATATAGCTACTTTTGCATTTTTTATAATATTAGTAGGTATGGATTTTCAAACACCGACAACCGCGGATGATCTGCCCTACATTTGTAGGTCATTTCATCCATTCCCCTGGTCCTTCCTTTTGGAGAAAGTGTGGGATATTTGGAATTCACGGCGTTTCGTCGACCTGGCCTACTAATGTAATAGAAAGAAAAGTAAAATATCAAATTAACGACACTTCATCAGCCATAGTTTTAGCCGCAATTAAGAAAAGGTGAGTCTTTTACCATCAACCAGGCATTCTGGGATTAAAAATGGGCAAATTGGTATGTCGAAAGGCTAAGGTAAGAAGAGTATTAATAAACGTACCTACCTATCTAATAATACCAAATTCATGTTACTATTAGAGTTTAAATCGGGATATTTACCATGTAGGTAGGTATTGTATTGAGTATCCGATATTCCTGCGCTGTTGCAAGCACCATGATCAGGGAGAAACAGCACAGGATCAGTTCCGATAACTCTAATCGTAAAACGAACTACCATGAAAGTTTAAATATCCAGATTCATGTATTCATCAAATCTATTTCTTCAATAGCGGGGTCTCTGCTGTTTCCCCGGCCTCGGGACTGTGGGAGCCCGGGGCGGCAACGGCCGGGGCGAAGAGGCTCTGTTGCTGGAGCGCCAGGGCCGCGCTTCGCAGCAGACGCGATCCTCAAGCCTACCTCCACCACCGTCGGCTCTGCCACGCCCGCCGAGAAAACCGTCCGCACGGAATACGAGATACGATCGATTGGAACATAGGGATGCTCGGAAGGTAAAGATATTTCTCAAAGTTTTAGCTTCACGTATCTGATGTAATTGCTCGGAACATAATATCTGGGACCAGAAAATGTGCTCTATACGCGCAGTATACGATTCATTGGGGTAATACTGCGGTGGACGAGCTCAAATTCACCAAGCATAGAGTATTACAAAACAATCCAAGGTCCAAGATACGTGTCCTGAGGTATACCTAGTCTAGCCCTATTCGTCTTTCAGGATAACAGCGAACCTCTATAAAAGACTTGATTTTGAATTATCCAGCTTCAAAAAAGAATATTATATTCAACGTACCTACTTATAAATAGATTTCACCGCAATGTTTGTCCCTCGATTTCTCCGTCATTTGTGAACCGATTTTCAAAATTATTTTTTTCGAGTTTAACAAGGAAGGGATTCGGACATTTGTATATTTTTTAAGGAATACCTACCTTTATAGATCGTCACCGTCTTCGTGTTAAACCCGGACTAGACTTTTCATTTTTGTTTTTGACTGTTTTGGCTTTTGTAGAAGCGTCTGCCGTTAGCCCCTTTAACCTCAAGGTAAGAGCCTCGTCCGTCAATAAGCAGATGTATTTTTGTGCGGTAGAGCCTTACGAATAAAATAAATACTTAACTCTGTTTGTATGCCAAATATTTGAAACTTGATAGAGCCATCTACCTCATTTTAGGTCTCATCAATCATCGGCAATTTGGAATATGTTACGCTGCTTACGCTAGTTCTACCTGTACCTGTACACCTTTCCATAGATAAAACTTTTCTTCCATCTTATTGGCAAGATCTCATTCAATGGGCTACTCACCCACATTCCCTTTTGAGGCATCAACCGGCTCGCAATCCAGTTTAGCCCAGCTTAGACGGTTTACAAGACTTGTCCCATTAACGTAGAAGTAGCGCCTATCTATAACATCAGAGTGCAACGACCATTGGGCTCGTGCAACAGGACCGATAATCTTATATTTCGTTCAGTTATTATTTAGATACAAGGTGTTGCCCATGGGTCCGGCCGCAAGGATATTGGTTATCGCGACCAAACATAGCCTATGTCCTTTTCCAAGCTCTAGTCTATCTTTGTACTAAATTTCATCAAAATTGGTATAGCGGTTTAGGCGTGAAAGCTTAATAGTCAAACTGAATTAGGTACTTCCGCATTTAAATATTAGTATTTAATAGATATGTAGGTACCTACAGTGTTATCTAGTGATGTGATAACCAAATACCTAAGTGGTTACAAGAAATTAGGCTTGTTGTGTGAAACAGTTGTTGATTGGGTTCGATTCCCGTCCAATGCAGTGCATTTGTATGTATGAATACGTATATTTGCATTAGGCTGAGGGTTTCTATGTTTAATTTTCAACAACAAAAAGTAAGTGTGAAAAAAGTAGACCGGTACGTGAGTTTATCCCAATATTTTAGAACCCATAGCAGAAGTTCTGCTTAGTCTTGATCAAGATGGTGCTGTATAATATGTCCTATCATAAATAGTCTTAAAACTCATTATCTGTTCCAGGACTCCGATGGTTCAGGGTCTATAGCATCCACCGCTTCTCGCAGCTCCCCTCTACCCTACGACACCGTCCGCAAACTGCCATCGGTCCCCACCTCCGCCTCTCTGCCTGCCGCGGAGTCAAGAGAATCTCTCGTCCGTCCCCGTGACTCCAGTCTGCCCTCACCATCGAAACTTGCCGTGTACGCAGCTGCCAGGCGGAGGTCAGCAGAGTCGGCGAAAGACAACAAACGCACACATCACTACCGAATTCAGTTTTAAAAACTGGCATTTAAGTTAACCGAATTTAAGTGTAAGGAAAATAGTTTGGTAGTAGCTTATAAGTGTCGGCAAACATCATGAACAAAACAACAGTAGGAAAATTTGCGAAAACAACGAAACTGACCAACTAAAAACCAACAAACGAACTTTCTCGTACTGTTTAATATTCAATCTCAACCTAATTCCAACCTCCCAAATGTATGTTTATGTATTCTTGTAACATCATCATTCTCTGAGGCTTTTACCAACTTGGTTGGGGTGGATCATGGAGAAGGAAAATCATATTCTGTTCTCCGCGGGCTCCGTGGGGTCAACTGTCTAGTCTAGTCTTTCTGGGTCTTTCTAGTTGATGTCTTTCTTTCGCTTCTGCATAATTTTCTTAGATCTACGGTTAGTAATGTCCTCTTGGCAGATGCTATACATTGCGATTATGATACTTCAAATTGAAATGCTACACAAAAGAAATCGCGGTAATGTATGTCATGTCATTTCCGTCTCCGGATTTAGGCGATGATACCCGAAAAAAGCCGAATCTTTAACTGATTTTAATTGTACTGTACTTACTGTCGTTTTTTTAAAACATCTTGTCACTAATTCTGTTCACAAATGTATACTAAAAATGTTTTTTATTATACATTTTCGGTTTTAACTACTCTAAAAAGATATCAAGCGTTTGTATTATAGAGAAAGTTTCAAAGCCGATCTTAGCCGACCTCTCACTCCACTTCCCGATGTACTTACCATATTATCAAAAACCGGGTACCTACTCTATGTACAGTGGACAAAGGAGATACGGTTGCACTTTTTCATATAAAGTTGTGCATGTTACCATAAGCAATAAATCCAGCTAATTATACGAACTCCTGTCGTTCCTACCCGTGCGTGCCCTCACCGGTGACATGCTGGGACCAGCTTCTGACACGGAATTGGCATGTTTATGTTTATCATGGCTATCGAGGGTTTATAATATTAAAAAAACCTCGATCCTAATTGACATACGCTAAGAATGCCTAGATCGACATTCACTGGGTTATAGGTACCTCAGACACGTATCTTGGACCTAAATCGCGCGGATTGTTTTCTAATAATCTTTATTTGGTGAATCCACAGCAGTATCACCCCGTACTATCCTCAAAAGACATCTCAATAACGTGTACATACGCTTATAGAGCACATTTTAAGCATATTTTAGGTCCAAGATATTATGTCGCGAGTAATACCCATTACTTACTAGTTAATTATTCCAATTATTATAATAAAGTTATGTTACGTTTTATTACCGTAATATGTAACTTACCTACCGTATGTAGCAAGTTCAACAAACCATTACGAGCGCACATTCTCACAGGAAACATATTTTATAACTATTTAGTGCGCTATAAAACAGTATTTAAAGTCACCTACATTATTACTAATTGATTCGGTTACCTATTAACCTAGATAAATCGTAGTAATGGCCCATACCACAGAATAAATAGTAGTACCTACTGCCCATACCATGCCCATAATAGGCCACAGAAAGCACAGAGGAGTCACAAAACAAACAGAGTGATTCCTCCTGTGCTCCTGTGGCCCAGAGAGCACCAATTCTACTATTTTTATAATAGTTAGAATTCAATTTCGATTCCACATCATAATCCCAAAATTCCAAATGAAAAAATTGTCGGCACCCACAATTAGTCAACCATAATTTTCGGTCTCACATAGGTCGAGCCTATTGCCATCAAACGGGCACTTTGTGAAGGCTGTATGTTTACTGTCCTATGGACATTAGTCAAATGGCGTGGTCCTATTCTACTCCACCGGGAACCAACAAATAATAAATATTTATTAGTTTTTATTCTCATGGCCGGTACCAGAGGGCACTGCCAACCTGCTACATCATTCCGATGATTAATCCAATTATAAAAGGACGTTGCAATCAACAACGGACCTTGTTAATCATTTTATGTAGGTATATGCAATCAAAAAGCTGCAGCACATATTTTTGCAGCAATTAAAAAACATTTTTCATTGATTACCATTTTATGTCTTCCAACGATATTCAATAAATTATTTACGTCCGTCATAACCATCTAGGTACTGTCCATCAACAATTTTTATGACTCTTTGCAACCTTCTTTATTCGAGCGCCAATCCTGCTTAAATCAAAAACTTGCACAGTGCACTTGGTTGGAACCCGGAGTACCTATGCTCTCCTGAAAGTTCATTTTGGATTTTTTTAGATTTACCTATGGTTAAAATAAATTACTTCATTGAATTTACAAAATACAAATAGTAAAAGGTCGGTAAAAAGTACGTCCGTTTTCATTTTATCATTTCTAATTATTTTTAATAACCCAACCACTGAAATGTGACGTCATACATACCTACTTCCTTATTTCATAGAGGAGAAACTAAAAAGAAACCAATTTAACTCGACAGCCAGGTACCCAATTAATAAGTTACCCCGCGTTTACACGCTGCCCATCGCATTGCTCATCGTGTTGCCGGAAGTATTCCCACGAATAATGCCCTAGCATTCACACGTACGCATCATCGTGTTGGTCCGCATTACAGTATTCGCCCTGCAACGGAGACGGACGTAAACGTATGGAGAACAACGCTGCAGCAGTGTACGCATTATGCTTTTACAGCATAGCAAATTGATTAAATAGATTAATAATAAAAACTATCACTTTCAACTACCTATACACTGTCCGTAGATGGATATAAATATTTTTAAAAGTTAAAATTCGAGGAGCAATAACGAAAGCCGTGTTTACTGATTAGCGCCATCTAGCGGTCTCGTACACAGAGTAAGTAATATACTCGTATAGTTCATCGCGCTAGTATTGCCGCTGACATTCGCAGCAACATCGCGGCAGTACTCGCGCCATGACGAATATACCATTCACACCACGTCTCTGCCCACTTCTCTCGCCACTTCCCTCGCTCTGCCGCGAGTATGTAAACGAAGCATACATAAAACTGAGAACCTACAAGTTATCAAACTCGGAGTCCATAAATTGTATATTATAAATTATTAACAGAAAGTAGTTCGCTTTTGTGTCAGTGAAACCAAGTAACTGCGAAACTTTCGAGTGTTTCAACTTTCAGGTTATTTAAAATAAATGTCCACACTTTTTACAGTAATAAATAACTGTTGGCGATCAAAATGTCCGGTAATTGGAGCTAGTTAAAGGTTCGTTTATTGCCAACGTGAATATGTGAATATTTATATTATCCGCATACGGTGTAACATGTAATTAGGTGCTATTTTTCACAGTTTTTAACAAGTGCATTTAAGTTTTGCTGGATAATGATACTGTTTAGCTCAAATAGGTGTAATTTAACGGCCTCATATGTGCTAACGAAGAATAAATAACATTCGTTTATGTTCAAATTCAATATTAAAAAACAAAATCCAATTGCGGTAGGTATAAAAAAATGCAAAGAAAATAGAAGAAGTTCTACCAAGCGCTAATTAATTATTTTTCTTTTCAAAAGTTGTGCAAAATTCGAATAGCACAAAATTTTATTGCCGATTTCCAAAAAAATACGTTTTATAAAAATTTACTTAGCATTCTTCTCAATTACCTATTTGAAATAATAGTTTCAGAGATATTCAAACTTTTAAGTTGAAAAATACAGGATTGAAATATTGAGCAACTTTTGAAATTGTAGGCACATTGGTAGAACTTCGATTTATCATGAAAAAGAACTTTAACAATCGGAATGCGTCGATTCCAAAATTTAATATAGGGTACCTGGAACATACCTATATTATTTGATTTGGGTGTCGATGAGACTCTCTCTGAAATTACAAATGTAACTTAGTGCTTAGTGCATATGAGGACATTTTTGTTAGTTTAAAAGCTCGATGATCGTTGCATCTATTTCGGTGAGAAATTGTTTGTATTACGGCAGCGTCGGCTCTCTTGACAAGTTCAATGTTTATAATGCCTGTTTCACAACAAATTAAAAAAAAAAATCGTAACCGCGCTACCGTTTTGTTTGGTTTTAGAACGAAGCGTGTGTAGAAAATTAATGAATTCTTAAATATCTCATAATATATATTGGTGTAATTTATTGTAATTATTTAGAAATTAAATGTGAAATGGGTTATTATGACTTCAGAATGATACAGTAAATAGATGCTGGCTAAGAAGTTGTTATTAAAATTGTACTTAGGTAACACATTAAAAACATGTTCAGAGGATCAGAGTCATTAAAAAATGTTTCGCCGAGTTATTTGTATACTTTGTGTTGTGGTTTTAGAACGAATGAATTAAATGCGACACATTTTATAAACTTTTGTTTTATTTTTTGGTAAAAACAGCTCCCCTAAATGTTCTTATTCTATGGAATCGCTTTATAGATGCTTACATCCATCAATATAATATATTTTAACACTTACATCGGGTTTCAGGTCAGAAGTAAGTACCTACTCAAAACCGGCGGGCTTGCATTAAAGGATAAAATGACAGTAGAGTAAGCTCTTGAAGTTAGGATAGAGTCAAATGGCGGGCTGTTATCTCTGCCTACCCCGCAGAGAAATAGGCGTACGCATTATGTGTGTATGTACATCGGGTTTCATTTGTCCATCTGAGGTACGGTACCCTAAAAATAGATGCCAAATCATTTCACGTTATACAGACAAAACTTGCACTTTCAAAACTGTTTGATAAAGATTAAATAATCAAGAGAAGGGAAAGTGGAGGGACGGATGCTGACCGTTTGACAGTCTCGTGCGGTGGGTGGGACCCGTGGGACATTGTCCGTGCGTTTGTACGAATGATTAAACCGGTAGTGTAAGCACTTTCTATGATATCGACGCGACAACTGACTATTAATCACACCAAATATGCAGAGTTGTAGTATTGCAGACAATTGAAAGTGATTGCGTTTATATAGGCAAATTTGAAAAAAAAAACAATCAAATTCTCCAGGTTTGGCTGGAGCTACTAGCAGTTCTCGCTATCTTAGACGCTATTTGCTAAATTGAGCAGAATTTTTTTTCTCGGAATTATTAGAATCCCAGTTTCAGGTGTTGAATTTATAAACAGAACTGTCGCACTGAATTTCGAACTTCAAAACGTGAAGTTCCGGCATTGCTAATGTACGGAAAACATGTCGAATGTCGGTACACACTTTGCCGAGTGAGGAATACGGATAACCCCTCTAGACAAGTGAAAAATGTATGGGATTTGCTTATCATACGCCGAGCAACGAATTGCCACTTGTCTAGGGGGGCAGGACAGATAATGTAACAAAAAGTTGGAAGGAGGTGTTACATTAAGTCTCAGTGATCAAGATCATTGAACCCATGTTGCTTTTTTTATACTACTTAGGTCCCAGACATGTACACAGCCCATCAGGAAAGATGGTTACCGTGGCCTATAGACGAGTGCCACACTAGGGGAGTCACACTCATGTTGGCGACCCTGTAAGAACAGAGAGTTTCTGTGCCATCAGTGCAGAAGACCAGCTGGATAAGCCTTTGGTCTTCCCACTGACAGCAGTCTACCCAAAACAGGTTGAGGTCTCGGGTCGGCTGCTGTAGAGAGAACCGGGTAAAATGGGGTTGCCTGGGCGCGGAGAGTGGTGGTTGTGACTGTGGTGCACCTCTGCAGTCAATGGATCACCTTCTGTCGTGCCCGTTGTGTCCCTACACCTGCACAACCGCCGACCTAAATGAAGCGACGGAAGGTGCAGTCAATGTCGCCGAGTTCTGGGCTGGGCGCATCTAATTTTATTTAAATTAATTTTAATTTGCTGCCAATGACACGATGAAGAAGAAGAAGACTGACAGCAGTGACAGATGACAGCACAAAACCTCTCCATTGAGCTCTGGCTACTCTGCTCACCGCCGGGAACATAACACGGGGTTACTATTATTATTATAATCTTTTATTCAATAATTAGATACATAGTATTTACAAAAATTTTCTTCGCCAAACTGCTAGAGCAGTTTGTAGGCGTTCGCTCATACAGTTATTATACTTATATCTACATTATATCCACCCATTCACCCAATTTATTTATATTTATTATATTATAATACATTAAACATTTATTATTTATAAATACTCATCATTAACATGACTATCTGCCTGATAGTCATGAATGCACTGTATGGATACCTATGCTGATTTATTATTTGCACTATACAAATAATAGTCAGCACAGGCCACATAATAATATTAATCTGTAGCAACTCAAAAAATAATAGTAGGTACATATACATATATATCAAGTTATGAATATATTTTTTAATTTCCTTTTGAATGCAGCTTTGTTTTTTATCTTTAAGTCATTTCTCAACATTATGTACTTGTTATAAACCCTTGGCACAATATATTTCCTTGTTCTTTCCCCATAGTAATTATTCACTTTACCTAGGCCTTTAGGCCCCACTCCCCACTCTTCCCAGTCGGATTGCTCGATTGGGTCGTGCCTACTTCTTCATTTCTGTTCTACTTCTACATCCGTAACCTCGGGCATTAAAAATATTCCCATACGATATTAAAACAAACATCGATCCAATTTTAATAATTATTTACTGAAGTAGACTAATAAATTTGACTAAATTAAATAATAACTATATTTATGATCGGTCAATAATGGAGGTTAAATTATAAGTAAATGTGGTTTCAAAAGGTCAACATCCTTAACCAGTTTTATTCAAACATGTCGTTATAGTACTGCGGCTTTTTATTTACCTACTGTTTCCTTATAATAGCCTTGGTAAAGGAAAACATGTTTAATTTTATCTGTCTGTATAGTTACCGGCATAATGTTAAAACCATATCGCCAGAGCAACGAGGCCATTGCTCGGATTGTTTTTTTAAAATATGGAATACCTACGTCAATTTGACTTCACATCGCTTGATGGTAAGCTGAAGGCAAAGTCTCGGCAAAGATGGTCACCATTGACGTTGGATTGCCATTATAGGCACGTACCATATTACAATGATGGCACTCAGCTTGAAGGCCTCATCAGATGTTTTTTCACGCCCCGCTTGAAGGACCCGGGACTGCAGGAAGAGGGAATCGTGTGTACTTGTAAGGAATTCCAGGTCTTAATGGTATCTAGACCTACGGCAATATAACTAATCTATAATTGATGAATTTGAGCTCCTTCGCTGGCGTAGGACCTTGTGCTATCCTCAAAAGACATCCAAAACAAATACGGCGCATATAGTAGAGTACTTACATCTTGTGTCGTGATTGGTGTCAAGATATACGCTGTTAACTATACTACAGCAGTATTTACAATCATAGTAGATGTAACGTGTACTTTTCGTTCGCGATGTGGTCACGCGTACCGTACATATTACCTTCCGAATATAATTTATAGAATAGAATTCAAAACAATAACAACACTGCTTGTTGTTTAGGTCATCCGCTACCTTATGCGTGTGAACGAATCTTGTATTATGGGTTCTAGAATGACGTAAAATAGCTGTAACTAAAACCGGTTGGCGGCAGTTCGTCATGTTCCCGGACGCGTCACTCTATCAAGGGAGAGGGTGCCCTCACACCCCAGGGGGCCATCTGGAAACCGAAGATGGCTTTGGGTAAGTCGGGGAGCGATTGTCAGCGGCAAACTAGCCTGCGGCAACCGATGGCCCAAGATGACGTGCAGTTTTAATCGGTTCGAGTCCGCTATAACCACCCCCACCGGCCCCGACGCTTATCTGAGGGGATTGCCGCAATATACCTCCTACTTCAGGAGGGGGAACTAGGATTACCCTAGGATTTCCTAGGATGTACCTGGATCCTCAATATCACAGGCATTTTAGTTGGCAGGCGGTAATTTCGACAATTACACCTCTTAATTTATTTGGAATGGATCGTAAAATTAATCGGTTCGAAGTCCAGTGAAATGAATGAAATAAACTACTGCAAATAATAAATCTAAAAAGCGTCAGACTGATATGAATAATAAGTATTAATAGCTTATGAAATTATAACGAAAAGAACCGGATCGTCTAATTTATTGGACACCAATATCCAATTAGTTATATTTAAAGTTATTTGTTGAAATAGTAAAACAATTATTTAATTATGCATGCTATATAAAACTGGAAAATCTGGCTGCTAAATATTGACTAGGTACACTGGTAATTTTGTATCTAGTTTGGTAGAGATGCTATATTTTATATAGGTAGATGATAATGATAGATAGAGAATGTGAGTTATGTACATTCTTTGGTGTGCCCAGAGTGCATGGATTGCTAGGAGCCCAGAGCTTACTTCTGCTTGCCGGATGCCTCATGTACTTATTTATAAGATGAGATACTATGGGACAGACACACTCTGGAATGGAAGATGTGAAGGTGGAACAAATAGTAACATTTTTTTTTTTATCTTTTCGTGAAAACTTTATTCTTTTAAATTGTGACTTATGTAGTATCTCATAGGTCTCAAAATAAAAATATAAAAAAAATATAAAAATATAATTCATATTTATTCATATTCTTTAATGTACACACAAACATTATATTGATAAATACAAAAGGATATTTCTCTACACAGGCGAGCTTATCTCAATGTTATGTTTTCTTCCAGCAAACCTTAGAGTGATAGAGGAAAATAAATATAGATAAAGGGCAGGACCAAGTGTACAGCAAAATGGATATGATAGACTAGGAAAGAGAAAGTTTAGAGAAGTTACAGATAACAATTAAATTTTGATAAATGAACTATAAAACTGTACTCAATCTCTAGTGTGTCGTTGTAATCATATTCTTTCCTCCGTGGTCGTTGTCCTCATTCTGGCGCGAAGGTTACATCGATTGAATCGAGTGTTGAAACGATGTATCGATGCGGAGGGTGCCCCTTTATTTATCTCCATCGTAATTCATATTGTCACCGCGTTGCACGTTGTTTAAGCGGGAGTTGCGCAAGCGGCGCGGTCAGGCGCGCGAGGCCGATGCTTGGCCTCATTTTCCCCAATGCGCAAATGTCAGGATCAAGGTTATGAACATTTGCGAATGTATACATCTTATTGCGAATATTTGAATGTGATAGCTAAGGATTGAGACGTTGCGCGTTGTATACACCATTATTTTGATTATCTAATACTTACTATAAATTATAATACTTAGATGTAATGGTCTCTACACACTATTCGCTGGGGCACCAATGGCAAAAACCACCGGCTTGTGATACCGGCCCTGTTTAGCGTTTTGCCGGCACAATAGAAGCATATCGGTGGCAGAAGCCGGCTGGTTGTCCCGCTTTGTGGCTTCAATGAAATTATTTATACATAAGGAAGGATCAGTGGTGTGGGGTCCCTATAACCGGATTCCTAAATGGTAGAGATATTTGAATTTGATAAACTAGATCGTGGTGTCATTGTAAAGGATAAAAAAATAACGGGAAGTGCAGGGTTTTGATGCAACCGCGATGGGAGCTGGGAGCTTCGGTGAAGAGAGAATATTATTATTAGATATGTATTTCAATACAGTGTTTCATTTTTACAGAAGCTGATTGGCAATACTGTCTCATACCAACACTGACGACGAGTAAGGGCATTTCCTTCTAGTTTTAATTATTCCGTGAGTGCAAGCATGAACCTTGCGGAATACCTACCTACAAGGTTTTAGATACAGGTCATTATCATGTGACCGGTTGCATCCGCTTACTCCTCCTTATTTGGAATTATCTATTGCGGCTCATGAGGGTTTGCAGAATGACTGCATTCTAAAGGTGAACGCAGACCTAGCTGCACCGCACTCCGCATTCCAAATTCTTTATATTATGAAGTTCTATGCAACCTCGCACACCTAGGCGTGCCGCAGTCGCCGCAGTATTCGAAGCGGTCTAATACAAAAGCGATGACTGCGGCGACTGTGGCCGAATGCGATGCGGCTAGGTCTTCGTTCACCTAATCATCCAACTCTAAGAGAAAATACTGCGCCAGTACCTCGTCTATTGTTTATCAGTCCTCCTAGACAAGTGGCAAACTTCAACTTCCTTTTAATGGCTTCTGCAGCAAATCGCCGCAATTTCGCCAATGTCAAGTAAATTATAAATTTTTATAAAATTATTAATGGCGAAACGCCAATGTCAAGTTTTCAAGATATTCTAACAGAGCCATGTTAGCCACGACAGTAACTTTGTTTCCGTGTGTCCACCCCCCACGAGATTCAGGTGGTCGATCAGGACGTTGGCCGCAATAATTGTAAGTAGAATAGAATAATGAATTTATGGGATTTGACGTTAATGACATACGTTGACAACTGTCATACGTCAAATCCCATACATTCATCATTCTATTCTGCAATACGCCGGCCAACGAATCCACTTGAGCCCCAAGCCCCAATGCTGTTGATAGGGCCCGTACACTGCGCTCTAAGGGCCTTTTCTTCCTCTAATAGGATCCGTCGGCACTGTTGAAAACTACGCTTTGGCATGTTGCAATGTCCTTAGGGATGATGCCGAAGGAAACGTTTTTCTTGCTGATGCCGATAATGTGCATCGGCCCTAACTATACTGTGCCCTAACGTCAGTATTCCCTTCTAGTATCTATTAAGTACACCGCACCGTGAGTGCAAAACATAAACCTTGCGGAATACCTACATGGCTACAAGGTTTCAGATAAAGTACCTGTATTATTTGATTCAAACTGTCCCGCGTCGCGTGGAAACCAGTTATTTTTGTTATAATGGACGCTTTTCCTCAATCGGAACAGGATGGAAACATTACGTGCGTCCGTCTTAACTAATGCGTCCGGTGTTCTCATTGATATTGATAACAGTGTACTTATTTATGAAATAAAGACAAGTACCGACTCGAACCGACTAAATGTCGGGTGCAAGGTGACCCAATGAGGCTTTACCCTCGAACCCCGGCTGGCCAAAGGTTGCCTGTAAGATATTGCTTTTAGCGATAAGGCCGCCATTTGTACATTACCTAATTATGTTTGCCATTTATTTTATGTTACTTTTCTTTTGTATGGTGTACAATAAAGTTTATTTCTATTCTATTCTATTCTATTCTGGCCCTAGGCCATCTCCGGTTTCGATTTCACGGTGTCCTCATCTGGAGACGCATTTTCCTGATTGCATCCGAGGTCAAGTTGACCTCCGAGCTCATGGTCCGCCAGGGGTACATAAACGATCTGAATTTTTATTTGGTACATCGTCGCCACGTCGAAAAGGTGAGAGGATCGTGGGAGGTCAGCTAAAATCAGCTTGTTACGATTTTGCAGAGCTTTCTTCTTTTCAAAATGGTTATTTAATCTAAGTTCTCGAATTACAGAGTGTAAAGTACTGATTCAGTTTCACCTCATGTACCTACTGTAGTTTTGTCTGTAATTTCATTATTAACCTCCTAGCTTGTATCCCGGTTGTATTCGAGAGTTCGCTTGTCGGCTTTTTCTTCTGTAATTCGCATGTAGGCACACATCTGCCATTTTATCTGCAAATAAAATATGCGAGTAAATAAACCTATTAAAACTTCCGTAGTAAATTTAATACACGCCATCAAAACATTTAATGTAATATTATAAAAACTCGCAAGCTCAAAACACTTTCACTCTGCACAAGACCCCGCCATAAAAATCGACTTGAAGGTGCGCCGATTTTTATTTTAAAATTATTATTTCAGACTTAATAATACCTATGTCTGTTCTGTTACATTATAAGCAAAAAGAAATCTGCGACCTTTGACGTTGAATAATTATTAGTAGTGGTAAGTACCTAACATTCGTGCAAAAATTAAGTTTTCCCTTAATTTTGCTTATGTCATTTTCGTTTAATTACCTTCTTACTAGTAATTGTTTTACTGTAGTATACCATTAGGTACTGTTAATTGATGTCATTCTAACTTGCAGCTCGCTGTCACTTTTCATTTTTAAACTCATAATAATACATATTCACCGGAGTTATGTACGTCCATTTGGCGTAATGATCAAAATAATGTATTTATTCAGGTCATAACACACTTAGATGGACTGATAAGTTTTTATATATACCTAGAACTAAACGTCGTGAAGATAAAAGAGGCGGGTTTGCATTATATTAAAATTTGTTACTTATCTATCTATATGTTCATTTATTTAGGTTACCTGCAGTTAGGAAGTGCGTAGCGATGAAACAGATACAGTCAGCGTTAAAATGGTCTTGACTGCAAAGTCTCAAAATGATCTTAATACTAAGGTGTTATGAACAAATCTGTTTTATTGATTTAACTTTGTATTATTGTCCGAACTAAAGGTGTATACCACATATCAGAACATTCAGTCAAAGGGAAGGGGGAAAACCAAGGCATTAAGATCATTTTGAGTTCTATTTTCGTCAAGATCGATTTGATGCTGACTGTATTTCATGGTATGTATGTATGTCATATAAGTTTACATACAGTTACGCATCTTTGCCATTGGGGTAAGCAAAGAACTCATCTATTAGGAACTGTTCTTCTATTTTAAATAGATTAAAATTTCCCTAAGACACATAATGTAGAGCAGAAATAGAGATTATTTTGCGCATGGATAGGAATGGAAGAAATCATAGGAAACTACTAGTTTTATTTTAATAACAGATTATATAATATTATAATATTCCAGGCGGAAGCTTATACATATCAGATTTGGAATAAGAATATTTAAATAAAATAGATAACTAATTGAACTGGTTTTTTGGTTCAGTTTTTGCTTATTCTTTTTTATTTTACTGTAGGTACTTAAGATATTTTTATGAGTTACCTACTAGTGCTAGTGCACCCAATAGACATTGCCCTATATCTCTATAACCTTTTCGAAAAAGTATCTTCAAATTATTTATTATTAATTACATACTTAGGTATTTCAGATTTGGTTTTTTTTTTGTAACCTCGTTTCATATTCAAGCTGGCGACAAAAAATAACTTTGTTCATCAAATTCGTAATAATAATTTTATTATGATACAAATATTAATTTCGTTCGTATAAATTATATATGATCAAACGAACTTCTTAAGTGAAGTTCGATCGATATAATATGAGTGGTTTCATTTGAAGATATAAATTAACAGGTAGTCCCTTGACCTACAAGGCAACACTCGCACGCTTTTAAAAGTTATTTATAATTAGAAAAAATCGATTTCTTTTTAAAAATAATCGATTAAAGTATCGACTCGTCTACCCTACACTATCCTAGACGGTGACAGCTCATTATTTTAGAGTTGCGACTTGAGATCGAGTCCTCTCGTGTTATTGTAAAAATGAACTGGGTTTTGGGTGGGTTGGGTATTTATATCTTCAAATGAAACCACTCATATTATATCGATCGAACTTCACTTAAGAAGTTCGTTTGATCATATATAATATTTCGTGGTTTCATTTTCGATATAAATTAACAGGTAGATGTTCGGAGAATGTGATATTTTTACAATTGTTTTATGCCTTTTGGCTACATGAAACACGAGATAATATAAATCATAAATTTCTTATATTGGATGATTCAACAAACAAATACATTGTAATCCCTTGATTCGTAGCTATTTTGATAGGTTTTCTTAATCATTAATCACAATATTGTGTAAGCAAACGGATTCTGCAAAATTAGATTTTTCTACAATAGGCCGATTATAAAACTTAGCAAAGGCCTGGGAGGACGCGGTCCAGCCGGCAGTTTTTCGGATTAGATCAAGATATAACCCAGCCGCGCGTGCCGTTGACGTGGCAGCATGGCGAGCGTTGTGTGCGCCGTAAACTGACACGTCAATGCCGCTTGCATATAACGTCTGTTTGATCCACCTGCTTATAGTCTATGCTGTCGCGTTCTTGTGGGTACGCTTCACAGTAATTAGGAGGTGATCTATGTCTGCAGGCCTTAAAGCTTTTGTTGCAGACATGTAGTCGACTAGCGTTGTGGCTGGCCAAATGGAAGGGTTTTCTAGAAAATATGGTAGATACAAAACCGGCTGGTCCCGTCTTATTTCAGAGGTTTTAATAATATCCGTTACTCTGATTTCGATACCGTTTGAATTGATTTCAATATTACTTATTTTAATGCAGGAAAAAGTTTTGTACTCTATGTGCAATGCACAAACCCAGCAAAACAACAAGTTTTTTAGTTAATTTTTCTAAATTTAGCTGAGTATGTGGGACCCATTCCGAAATATGGCCCAGCCCTATTTGAGGATCCCATGTAATTGAGTATTTAGGCAAAGATGGTCTCAGTTTAAATATCCCTTTTAGGAGGCGTTTAACGCGCTCGTCTGAAGCTAAGGTATTTCCTATGAGCAAGGATAAAGCTGAACGATGGCTGTTAATCGTGCCGTAAGACGCACCTTTATCATACTGTTCAGTTAGAAAGGTAACTATGTGAGGGATGGAACTCTCGAACACATCCTTACAGTACTGCCACCACAGCTTGTTACAAACGCTGTATTGCTTTAGTGTACTTGCTGATGGTGAGCCGAGCATCAAGCGCAGGGCGGCTGGCGGCGTACCGCGGCGGGAAAACGCGAGCCTGAGAGCAGCGCTGCTCTCAGGGAAAGCGTCTGGTGGAGGGGGTGTTGTTGTCTGAAATGCGACAATTATAGTTTTGGGTGCGGTTCTAAGACAATAATTTCTCCAACTAATAGATCCATTAACATAGGATACCAAGTCTTTGCAGGCCACATTGGGAAAACCAAGATAGTAGCTTTATCCTGTATAATTTTTGTATGCAATTTAATAACAGAGAAAATGGTGGGAAAGCATAAAAGAATTTTGGGAGCCAACTTATTGTAAATGCGTCGACGGCTATCGCATCTGGGTCCCGTTTCCATGTCACATATTCATGACACTTGGCACTGATTCGAGAGGTGAATAAATCAATCTCTGGTTGACCTAACCATTCTACAATATATTTAAATGCAGGTAGTGATAATTCCCATTCGACGTCGGGGTTCACCCTGCGTGACTCTTCGTCAGCCTCGACGTTATCTTTAGTGTTTATATACGAAGCGAATAACCACAGCCTTCGCATCTCGCACCATTGCCAAATATCACGAGAAAGTGCACTTAAGTGTGGGAATTGAATACCGCCCATGCGGTTTATATAGCTTATAGCGGTAGTGTTATCTACACGAAGCAGGATAGCACAGTCAGTTTGGTCCCGAGCAAAACATTTATGGGCGAAGAATACGGCTAACAGTTCCAAATAATTTATATGAAAACTGATTTCACTTTCTTTCCAAGCACCATTAACTCTTACCTCATTACTAAATGCACCCCAGCCGGTGTGTGACGCGTCAGTGTAAATTTCCAGCGCGTAGCTTTGGGTCTTTAGTGGATTATTTACTTTGTAAATATTTTGAGACCACCAGTTCAAATCACTTAGGATGTTAAAGGAAGTTTTACTTTTACGTCAAATGTACCGTGTTGTTGTTGACATAAATATTTCGTTCTTTCTTTATCTTTGTATACAACCAACCGTAGCGCACCGCCCGCGCCGGGCACGCTGCTACGAGTATGCTACCAATTGGGAGAAATTTCTAATTGAAACTGTGGGTAGATTGGAATACTTTTGTACTAAACAGGCTATCTTGTTGCGGTTGTCTACAGGTACCTAACGATAAGGTCATATCAATGGTGTCATAAATGAATCCTAAAAATTTGCAAGATGTTTGAGGTTGCAAATTACTTTTCTTTTTTTTTTTTTTGTAATATATTACTAATCCCAAACATTCTAGTAATGCTACCGTTTCCTTTACTTTACAAAGACCTTCTTCGTAACTGCTCCTTAAACAAAGCAAATCGTCTAAATGCGATACAGACAGAAACCCGCAATTACGTACAACCTCTCTGACAATCTTAGTGAGACTCCTTGGAGTTATGGCGAGCCCATAGGGCAATGCGTTAAACTCGTAAGTTATTATTTTGTATGAGTTTTGCGCGGTATAATGGAATCGGAGGTATTTACGAAATTGTTTAGCAATGGGAATAAGTAGGTATGCTTCTCTCATATCTACGGTCGCCAAGTACCAGTTTGATTGTACTTACTTACAGGCAGTTCTACACTGTCTTCCATTTTAAAATGGGTTTTAGGTATGAAACGATTTAAAGATTTTAAATTAAGAATAAATCTTTTACCACCGTTGGACTTAGGAGCTGAAAATGTACTGGAAATAAACTGATCTGAACTGGGCTCAACCTGTGATTTAGCACCTAGTTCAGTTAATTCTCGATAGCTAGTGACATGTCACGCTGTTCACTCAATGACCACGTAATTCGAGGGCATACAAGATTGAAACGGTTCACATATAAATGGAATAGATATTCCCTTCATGATCCAATTAAGAATACTAGTATTATTAGTAATGTGGGTCCAACAATTATAGAACTGTTGTACCCTATCTGCATGTACCTGTGTTACTGGCGTAGGGGCGCGTGAGCGATTCTGGTTCGCCTTGGTTACTGACATCGATGTCGCCGTCGCCGCTGCTGATCGGCGTGCTGCCGTGGGGAATCGCCTCTGACCTCCTCGCCCCCCCCCTGTTCGTTGGATAACGAGAAGGTCCGGCCCAGTTTCCCTGGAACTGATGGCGCGCAGACATTGTGTTTTGGGATTGGGCATTGGTATTAGATTTCACTGGCAATGGCTCAGTCGTCTTTATCTGTAGACCCTGTTTTTAAATAGTTTTAGACGTCTTTATTTTATCCGGTAAGGTGGAACCGAACAACGTCTCATCTCGCTGTCCTGTATGACATTGAGAAAAGGCTTCGCTATCCCGGGTATAACCATTTTTATCCGAGCCTGGGTTTCTGAATTATGTAAATCACATAAAATGCGACAGCCCTCACTTAGTGTTTTAATCGCTTCGATCTTGTTATTAATGACGTCATCGCCTTGCTAATAGCTGTAATACATGCACCCAATTGTTGTTGAGATGTCTCAACTTTTAATTTTGGCGCTTGAGGTAACGTACAATTACTGGGTATGAGATACTGTTTTAACATTTTGTCTCTCATGTCTTTAACCATTCCCTTTTTAACCGACTTCAAAAAAGGAGGTTCTCAATTCGTACCCAATTTTTATTTTTTTATTTTTTTTATTTTTTTGTATGTTTGTTACGCGATTGTGAAGCCAATTCTAGACGGATTTAGAAAATTATTTTTGTGTTCGTAAGTAGATTATTCCGAAGTGGTCCCATTTAAATTTCGTAAAGATCTGATGATGGGTTTCCGAGATTAGACCAAGGAACTCCTCAAAAAGTACTAGGAAATCAGCCGCGATTGCTGCAATGGCATATTATTGCAATGTTTCTACCATTACACATCATAACATCACGCCTGAGTCCTTTGAAGGGGTACGCAGAAGTGTTCAGAATATTCAGCTATATTTCCGGTGTATATGCATTGATTTTAAAAATTATTTTTGAATAATGATTTAATTTTTTTTTTGTACCGTGGCCGGTTCGATCTGTATTGCAGCGTCAGCAGCGCATGTACAGTCAGGTCACGATACATGCGATGTACAGTCGTGAGACTGTACAAACTCACTAAAAAGAAAAAAATAAATTCATTTTTAACAAAAAAGTTTAACCGACTTCAAGAAACGAAAAAGTGGCACTGAAAAGCGAAAAATAACTTAATTTACAGACTTACTGATTTATTAGAAGTCGGTGCCAGCCAACTTTGTTTGTTGTGTCTGAACTACTATGATGCAATCAATTGAAATATGGCCTCTCTTGGGCTAGGCACCGACTTCTAATAAATCAGTAAGTCTGTAAATTAAGTTATTTTTCGCTTTTCAGTGCCACTTTTTCGTTTCTTGAAGTCGGTTAAACTTTTTTGTTAAAAATGAATTTATTGAGTAATGGTGTCCATAATAATTGAGTTAAGTTGTTATGGATTTCCGGGCCCCATACAGGACCTTCATCAGTTGCCTCACCAAGAGCGCACAGGATCTCTGGATCCAATGGAGGTTCAGGAAGCGCCGCTGGCGGTGGTGCCGGTGGTGTCGAATTCAGATCATCCTGTTGAGTCGGAACAGACTCCAGCAAGATGTCAGGCTGAGACCCATGGGGGTTGAGAATTACGACTATGTCTTCCGGCCCCAGACCAGGTTGCGGCTCAGTTTCTATGGGTTGTGTTAAATCCCACAACGCCGTTTCGTCTCCTAATCGAAAAATGAATAAGCGTAACTCAACTATTACATAGTTATGTAAGTAGGAGGTACGTCGAAATGTAATAGTTCTAAGTTTGAATCTATTACCAATATAAGTATGTTTGTAACGCCTTGTTCGCTTATGGAATCTATGGCGGGTTGCTATTTGCCGCGTTCAAATGAGAATCTATGGCAAATTACCGGCATCAAGACTGTCACTTTGACCAGTACTTGTACGGTAGAAGGTAAATTAAGTTTGAATCTATTACCAATTTACGTAGGTATATTTGTAACGCCTCGTTCGCTTATGGAATCTATGGCAGGTTGCTGTTTGCCGCGTTCAAATGAGAATCTATGGCAAATTACCAGCATCAAGACTGTCACTTTGACCAGTACTTGTACGGGAAAAGGTAAATAGTTAAGTACTAACTTTGTGGGGTACCGTACCGTCATCCGAACATGAGAATGAATCTTCTCGACGCCGTTTGTGACGGTGTTTATCCCGTAATTTTTCCATCTTCTTAATATAATATCATCGCATCGTGAATTTAAACAAAACACCATTCTTTTTAAAATTGGAACAAAGAAAAGCGATACAAAGTAGAAGCGCGTGCACTCGTTGCCTCGCACGGAAAAAGAATGAGCTGTCACCGTCTAGGATAGTGTAGGGTAGACGAGTCGATACTTTAATCGATTATTTTTAAAAAGAAATCGATTTTTTCTAATTATAAATAACTTTTAAAAGCGTGCGAGTGTTGCCTTGTAGGTCAAGGGACTACCTGTTAATTTATATCGAAAATGAAACCACGAAATATTATTAACATTAACGTATTACTGTACTAGCTTATTATTTTTTTATACTTTAGTGTTTGCGCCATTTTTCACCTCTGTCTAACCCTCCGGGATAAAGGCGTGATTGTATATAATATGTATGTATGTACAACGTATCCATACCTACCTAGTTTATAATAGGTATATCACTGAATAGAATTCGTTAAGTCTCATTTCAAATAGGTCAAAAAGTACAAATTGAAGTGCAATAACGTTTATCGTTGCAATGGCCAATTCCTCACATTAGGGCCACGAATCGTATCGGAAAAGCATTCAAGATAATCATTAATCCTACCAGGAAAAGGTACCAGCCAATGCACTCACATCAAACGAGGTAGCCTTAATGGTTAGTCAACACTTTGACAAACGAGACATTAACCTTGAGAACCGCCATAACTCATTGCAGCGCATTAGCGAGATCCATCATGACGCCCTACAGTGGCTACAGTACATATAATAAACCCGCTTTCGTTTTGCCGAGGTGTAGGTAGATACCTAGGTACGAACTAGGAACGGTACTATGTATTGCTTGGGACATGTATCTTGGACCTAAATGTGTTCTGCTTGCCCTTCATTCTCGTCGAGGTTAGGCGAGGCGAGGTTTGACGAAGTTAGGCGAGGTTATGCGAGGCGAGGCGACACGAGGTTTGCTAGCACTTCACTCTCGTCGAGGTTAGGCGAGGCGAGGTTTGAATTGTTTGTATTGAGTGTACTAGTGCGTTGTACGAATTGTACTAGTACGGTGCATACCGGCAAATGTCCGATTAAGCACAAGACTATGGCATACTGATTGAACGAACGCGAGAATGTGGAGGCTGCGCCTCGCCTCGTCTACCCTCGCACCTCGCGTCCCCTCGCGCGAGGCCAGGCGAGGCGACGCGAGGCGCGGCGATGTGACGCGAGGGCTCCCATCACACTCTCGTGCTCGCGCTACCTCGCCTAACCTCGACGAGAATGAAGTGCAAGCATTCAAAATGTGCTCTATACGCGCAGTTCATGTTCTTTGGGTGTCTTCTGAGGATAATACGAGGTTAATGCGGTGGACGAGCTCAAATTCACCAAGCATACTTACTTATTGCAAAACAATCCGCGCGCGCCAGGTCCTCGTTTGTCTCATGATTTTGGTCCAAGATACGTGTACCCTGGTACAATACTTATATAGCTACTACCGAAGTACTACAAAACTGGCTCTAAGAAATTCGAAAATTAAAGTTTACTGCGCCTCTGAATTCGCGGTCAAAAACTAATATCTTGTAACCACCATTTTTTAAATATCGGTTTAGAAAAAAGAATTAAAATTAAAAAAAAATGTAGTCACAGATGATAAACAGCACAGACGCGAATAATCCACAACGATCCATAGATATTAATTTAAATTCAGAACAAATAGTGCTGACCACGGGGGTCATCGTTCACGCTCTACTTTATGCATATTCGTACAGTCCGTTGGGCAGACACAAACTAAGCTGTTTTAAATCGATTCCTCTCTAGTACTTGACCCACATCCGAGCGGGTCAAAGCCATGTCGCAGCCCTATTCGTCCAGAATAATGATGTCTCATCTCATCGCAGTTACCTTATAAATTATAATAAGCTTTTGGCTTTTTTGTTATGTAATTTATTACTTATTTGTGTCATATCGACTGGAGTAAAGTCTTAAGACTTTAATAAGGTGAAAGGACTACTTAGTTAGAGGGTCCCTTGAAAAAGTTTCGTCAATTTTATTTTGAGACTTTGTGGGGAAGTTCTGAAATAATAATTACTTTACGAATACAAAGTTAAGACTTGAAAAACTTCCTCATTGGCTTAGAGAGTATTGTTGACATTTCATCATTTCGTTACGGGTATACTTAATAGGGCATTAGGTATTGTTTAAACCAGTTTTTATGGTTTTAAAATAGCAAATATTAGAACAATATTCTCTTCTCTACATCCGAGCTCTAATTTCAGTTGCACCCACTTGCACTTTGGAGCCTACCTAGAGTCTCCTCTTCCACTTTTCTCTGGTTTGCAGAACCTTTATCTTGAATATTATCTTTATCTTGGGTGCCGTTTGAGCCCTGAAAATTAATAAAAAATCTGATCTAATCAGGACTCGTTCTCCTATGACCAATTTATTCAAATTTTTCAAAATGTGGACCCCAGGTTTTGAAGGAATAATAAAATCGGGATCAACTTTAAGGTAATGATAATGAATTAAGCCTAATAGTAAAGTTTTGAAACAAAACACTTTTTATTAACACTATATTTTGTACAATAACAACAACAACGGTATTTGAACAACTAGCAACGCCTTGCGATTTCACTCGCCTAAGCACAGAATAAATAAATAGCCAGTCTTGATTAAGTGGGAATATCGGTATAAAAAGTTATCATACAATACCTACTAAATAGTGAAAGAATTATTATTAGTTTATTCATTAAGTACCTATATAAATAAATCTTTCCTCTTTATAACATCAGTATCTGGCTGGATAGGTAGGTATAATAATATAACCTAAGTTTATAGTAGTTAGGTATGTAGGTACAGCATATTTCCGCGTGTAAACAAAGACTGATTTAGATACCTATTTAGTCGCATAACTCACATATATTATGAGCACAATACATGAAAACTAATTACATTTAAAGTTCGTTCGGAAACACAAAGGTTGAACTGATTACACATTGACCAGGAAAACAATGGCGGGAGTGCGGCTGTGCTTATATTGTGTCAGTAGAACATTATGCTATAGTATACCTACCTGCCTATTACTTATTCAAATCGCTTGAATTAGTGTAGCTACTGTTTTCATCAGACATTCAGGCCTCAGTAGTCAGTAGGTCATTCTTCATGCGGATTCATGCCCTTTTCCAACTCATTTGGGGTGGGTGGGGTGGGGACTTTTTACTACTTAGATAATTACCCGAGAAGCGACTGCCATCTGTCTAACCTTCACAATCCACTGGCTATTAATAGAAGTTGAACTTGACCAGTTGTCGAAATTTTAAGGGCTTCAACTACCCGTAATAACGACCTTCGTAGATTTTCGTATGGCAACCGAGACCGGACGGTCTTTTAAACTGAGCTCTCTCATTACCTAGGTATTACATATTATACTATACAGTCACGCCTCTTTTCCAGTGGGGTACGTAGAGACCACAGTTTTCCACCTGCTACGATCCTGGCATACATCTTTCGCTTCTTCTACGTTCATAATAATTGTACCTATTCGCATTTGATTTATTGCAGTAAAACATGTGAAACCAATTTAGTTGTACATTTGCGCTGGTCAAATCCTGTTCAAGTGCGGATTTTTTGCACCATCTGAACATCCAAGGGCGTCATTAGATGCAACATCAAGAATCAATCATAAACCGCAGGCCACACTGAGAACGAAGCGAAACGAAAGTCAGACAATTCCGCAAATTCTCGAATATTTTGATCTCATTCTCATTCGTTCTTATCCTCTGAGCCAATTACCAACTAGATTGGGGTTGGCTGCTATCTGATCACCACAACTCACTGACAATATCGAAGTCCTGTTGTGGTAGTCCTGTCCGACCAGTTGTCGGACGTTTTAAGACTCCGACTACCTGTAACGAATAATTAGAAGTTCGTATGAAAACGGGGCGATCTGAGCGATCGAAACAAGCTTTATAGTTTGATTCCTCTTCCTCAGACCACAATAAAATGTTATGAGATTAAAATAATATGTTATTCTTTTAGTCTGAGTTTCGTATAGTTTCGTTGTGCTTCGTTCTCATTGTGGCTTGCGCTTTACTTGTGCGCGATGCGTTGTTGCCGAGCGACTAGCTCGCATCTACTCGTATCTAACGCTAACCCACTTCCAGCACCGGCTTTCACAACTTGTTGCATCACACAGCACAATGCCGAGATGTGCGAACTTACAAATGAGTTATATAAAAATAATTACCGTATTCCCACCGCGCCGCGCCGCAGCTACTGTACCGTGTGATTCTGAAAAGATTTAGATTTCTCTGCGGAAACTAACGGGAAAACTTACCTTTTGTCGTTTGAGTTCCAAGGACAACACGGCTACTACAAATTAATCGGTTGCTTACTAGTTAAGGAGTCAGCCTAACGATCGAGAGGTTCGAGTTCTGGCTATTACACTACCGACGTGATTCCACTCCTAACACAACTAATATGGGGTTCTTCAAGAAGGGTATCAGATAGATTCTTATAGGGTCGGCAATGTGACGCGTCTGGTGTTGCACACGTCCATAGACCACGGCAACCACTTCCCAACAGATGGTCCGTTATGCTGAATTGCATAAATGGTAGAGTGAGTTTCCATGCGAAACCAAAATACGGAAACAGATAGATAACTAAGTATAAAAATAAACTTATTCTTGAATCTTTACATTGACATTTAACTCCCATCATAATTAAAATTTGTGTAAATTTTAATTGAACAGCTGACCGTGAGGATCATTGTAATGTTCTTTTTTTGTTCCTCAATTTAGAAAATAATAAATAAATGTTTATTGATTTTTGATATGATCTCACTGCCAGGGATGCCGGCCATGCGGTGCGTAGAAGTACCTAAGTAACAGAAAGAAAGAAAGTAGTAGTAGCACAGAATAAATAAATAGTACTACGTATAGTAGGTACGTAAGTAGGTAGTCATTGAAGTCACCGGAATTGACTCTTTTTTTTATAGTGCGGAAATCCTCCCCGAACCGAATAAGCCGTACGCTGTCTTTGGGTCTTCACAGTTGCTGGAGACAAGATAGCCAGAAACATATTTCTGGCACCCCGGCTGACCCAGGGCTGTTTCTAGATTTACAATTACAAACACGAAGGGGGGCTTCGTGTGGTGTGCCAGCCTTCGGGTGTGATAGCGCCCCTCGAGTGTGGCGGCCCCCTTGGATGAGTCGAGTCCCAGTCGAGTGTAAGTCCAATGAAAAATTTCAATATGACCTACTTGTGGTACTGTCTTTAGTATCACAAATAAACACATAATAGGTATGTAATACTGTACCATCTAAGCAAAATCTGAAATCATTGCGTTAATCTTTTAATAATTATAATAATATGTAATGTATTACCACAGATACAATAATATATTCTATAGTATTACGTATATGATACGAAACGAAACAGCTGTGAGCGTAATAACTTTCACATTTTTATAAAACGACTGGGACTGACTGTGACAGGAACCTATTGACGGCCATTATGAAGCATAATAGAGTTTTAAATACTTTAATAATGATTCAGTGTGTATAATCTCCCCTGCAGTGTTCATGAATCGTCTAATGCCGGGTACACACCACACAAAACCACTAGAATAGTGGTTAACGAACAAATGTGAACGATAATGTAGACATTTATCTCAAACGAATTAGCCCGAAAATGGGGCAAACCAAGAAAACAGTTCCTAGTAGTAATCTTTTTCGGATTTCGTTAATGGAGGTCACTGGCATTCTAAATTTCGTTTTGCGTGGCATTCGGTTCGTTGTGTTGGGGAATTTGAAATATTTACGCCAGTACATTTATTATCCCCAAAGGGTAAGCAAACATCCACATTGGGTCGCCAATTCGCCATATTGAAATTCGGAAAAAAATATTGAACTTTGCCCCACCAGTGGGGACGCTTGGTGGGGCAAACTGAAAGTACCCTTATTTTCTGTGGGATGTGAAACCTTGCGATTCGAACGATGGATGGTATTGGATTGTATTACCCGTGGGTATTTTTTTATTTCGTTAATGGCCATGAAAAAAGAATCCGGAAAAGGTTGTTTAGTAAATGAAAGAAATTGGAACGTCGCCGCGAGGAAACGGAACAGTGCCGGGCATGAACAATATAATGTAATACAATAAATGATAACTGGCTTCATCGATTTCAATTACTTCTTTTTTGTGGTATTTGTAATTGTCAAAACAAGGTTTATATAGAAGTTGGAAAATCCTCCCGAACACACACGAACAGCTAGGTATGTCTAATCAATTAATTATCTAATTGGAATTTTATATATTGGTATTACCAAAAATATATGTTAAGTTCGGCAGGAATGCCACTTATGGAACAATTTAACTACTTAACCTGTTTTCTAGGTCAAACGTGACACGAAAAAGCCGTACTTATTCACAAACGTTGGTATTGTTTACTCATAGAACGATAACCTACATTTAGTTAAGTTACGAGCGCGGTATGTGGCCGTATGTATGTATGTAATAGTTTAAGTTGTTTGTAAGGTCAGCTTGCACACGACTTAGACGTAACTTAAACTTCAAACGTGAATAATACTACATAATCGATTAAGTGACCGAAATTACTAGTATATTACTTATATAGGTACTAGATTTTGCCCGCGGCCCCACCCGCGTGGATGTCGGTTATCGCGACAAATATAGCCTATTATAGCCTATGACCTTTCTCAAGGTCTAAACTAGGTAGTTTGTAACTAGGTAGGTAGTACCCCTATACTAAATTTCATCAAAATCGGTTCAGCGGTTAAGGCATGAAAGCGTAGCAGACAGACAGAGTTACTTTCGCATTTATAATATTAGTATGGTATGGAAGTATGGATATGGATGTTACCGGCAATGTGCGTATTGCAGGCATTCTATACAATGTTTAGGCAATGTATACAATACCGAGTGCGCAGCCGGTAATGTATAAAATATTATCAAAAAACATAAAAGGTGATTACAAAAAAAAATAAAAAATACGATGGCTAATACGGGAGCTCCGCTTCCGCCTTAGCCTTCTAACCTATATCTATCCAGGTTAGTGGGTCCCCAAGATGGTGACACCATGGTTCCACACTCGAGGGAGTCATCTCGAGATGGTGCTGGGTCAGCCAGGGCGTGAGGGATATGTCAGAGGCAGTCTCACCGTCGGCTACCGATGACCCAAGATGACGTGAGATTTGAGTCGGTTCGTACTTCGTACCCACAACCTCTCAATCACATGTCCAACCAGCCACAATCTTAAATCTTTGATGGTTAGCGGTAGATCGAAAAAAAAAAACTCCACCAATCAAATCAACTTCCTTATTAACACTATCGAAGCTTTCTTGACTGACCTATTTTCCTGTATGTCGATGTCGGTAAGTTTCAGAGTAGTTATTATCAAGATAGACATTTAATTTTCCACTTCGCAGCTCATTAAAAGCGCCACTACAAAAATAATCCGGTTTCGTACTTATTTTCAAGTAAGTCTACAAATAGACGCGTATTTATAAATAGCTTCTGAAATGGCGAGTCCTCCCAAAATATTTTTATTGTTACGTATATAGCTTTTACGCAACAGTTAACAATTCAAGTGTGATAACGACAACCATGGGCGTATCCAGGGAGGGGGGAGCAAGTGGGACGCCTACCCCACCCTGCTCTGCTCTGCCCGAAGTCACAGATTACCTAATACCGAAGTTAAGAATATTATATAAAACACACGAAAGCCATAGGTACAGCTTTGATAGAAGCGACAGCGACAGAGGTCCAGACGGACCACTCAATCCCAGGGGGCTTCTGGTTAAACCTGCACGTGTATATACTAATATGTAAGGTTCACTTGGCCCAATCTTCGTGAGACCCTATATACTAACAAGAGTTTAAAGTTTAAAGAAATATGAGTACGGATTAGCTACTGGTAAATATAAAGCAATAAAATACCTAGTTCATTAGATAACTATTTCTAATGAGGACAACATAATATAAATTCCATTTCGTCTCTCTAAGTCTAAGTCTAAGTAATTAGCGTCGAGTTCTGTGTATTATCAATTAGCTACCAGTGATGATAGTTATTAGCCGAGTATTTATTTCATTACCTGTTTTTATTCATATTTACCGGTGATTAAATTAATTACGTTAGTTATATTGAAGGTAGAACTAAAGCCTTCCCGAGTATCAATGGTTTTTGCGCAGTTTGCTTTCGTCTTTATCTGCTTTTATTTATTAGTCATCGCCACACTCGGATTTTCTGCTTCGAAACGCCAATAGAAATTAGGTATACACGGGCATACTGTATGTAAGTTCCATTGCTCCGTCGTGAACCTATTTTAATTCAATAGATAGCGTGTACTGGTGGTCCAACGCAGAGGGCCCGCGATGGAAGATCCGTCAAAAGTGGTGTAGGCTGTAGGCTCAAAATAAGTAAGGAAACGCGGTTCTACTGGCCGTACTCGGTTCCGTAAGCCGCCCCGCGTATTTTTGTTTCTTTTCTCGCTGACTTTACTATCGATAATAAATTTTACCAAGGCCATTGCCTTGTGAATCTGTAAAAAATAAATATAGAAGCAATAATCTTGCAACCTAAATCCGCAGATAATACATTTTTAGCAATGTATTATCTGCACATCACTAGTTCGATTCTGAGATAATGCTCGAGACTGTCTGAGAGAGAATGTGATCAAAATGTCTTCTATACCCGTAGTACACGTTCCTTGAGTATCATTTGAGGATAGCACGGGGTGTTACAGTGCGGTGGACGAGCTCAAATTCACCAAGCATAAGTGCTACAAAACAATCCGTTTATTCCCAGTAGTTCCTTTACTAGTTCCTTTGAAGGAACTACTGGCGTCGGGGCCTCGTATATCTCGTGATTTAGTTCCAAGATACGTGTCCCGAGGTATACCTTCGGAGTCCCTCTCACTTTTGAGATGAAGCCCGAGGGGATCTAAATCTCACTCAACACCTAAAAAGAAAAAGACTTTACGATTAAATAAGCAGGTCGCAACTTTTTGTAAAAAAAACTAAACAATAAATAAACTAATTTCAATTCAATGCAAATGTAAGGAGTGTAAACTTGTTTCCCACGCAAAGAGAAATGGGTCACTAGGTGAAATTCTTGTAGGCGAAGACAGATAATCTTATGGAGGCGGACAGTTATTGTGCCTCCATTTACTGCTAGATAACAACAGTCAATAAAATAGTTGTGAAATAAATAGTTCATCGGAATTTCGGACATGTTGTCTTATCGAAATAAGGTGTCTGGTGGTGATTTGACTACGAATATTATGTACTTCATAAACATAATTATGATTATTCTTGTCCTAAGTAGTTTTTTTTACAGTGGCAGACAAGCACATGGCCCACATGATGGAAAGTGGTTACCGTGGTCTTTGGACGTGTGCTGTGCTGTGCAATGCCAGGGGGCCATACTTGCGCTGCCGACCCATCCGAAGAACCCCATCCTGTAGTCGCTGTTTCCAGTGGTAATATATGAGGATGGATTCTATGTCTGTGGCGAGTAGTGATATGATAGAATGTAGGTAACCGTGGGCATCATGTCGAACAAAATTCATCTGAACACATCTATCGTTGTACTGTATATGTGCCATGAAGTAATTTATTTTAAGGTTACGAACTACTAGCTGTGTCCCGTGGCTCCACCTGCGTGCAGTACCGCCACTCACAGCCTTTTTTAGTGCAACATCATCAGCATGGACGATGGATTTTCTTCGTACTTTTTGTTGTGTTCTACTACTGAAATGAAAGACTTTTCTTTTCTTTTTCTTTGTGTTACTTTTACACAATGATCTTATATAAAATGAAGTAGATGCGTTATTGCGCGAAAATCGTGAAGATCCGAAAACGAGTCAATTGGAACGTTTGCCTTGTAGTATCGCGTGCCGAGCGGCGCCGTTCGGACGTTGAGCGGAAGAATCAGTGACATAAAAAAATAACGAAAATGCTATCGTATGTTTATAGACACTGCACGAACAATTACTCTAAGGGAAATGTAGATGAATTAAAAATGTGTCTGTGTGTGTTCGGCACAATTTTCTACGTTGATTTGTAAGCATATGGCATATCTATGATATATTTCATCTTTGCTTTTACACAATAAATGTAAGGGACGACACGACATAGAAGCACATAGTAAGTTCAGGAAATATAGTACATAGTAGGTGGGTGTTCCACTTGGATGCCCTATTTCGATCCCTCAGGAAATTAAAAAACATTCCCACTTGGATCCCTGTAAGCCAGGCTTAGGGGATCGTTTCAAACAATACTAAAATTATCACACAATCACAATCACACAAGGTAGTCTTGTCGTGTGTCGTGTCTGATTGTCTGCGAGTACTTCAGTGTTTCTTTGCGAAAACATATATTTTTCTCAAAATTCAGCTGAGTAATACAATTGCTGGGAAATACTCTCAATATACCTACTTAAGTAAGGTCATTGACCGTTGGGGGATTTACCTCTACCGCGTGGAAGGTCGTGGGTCGTGGCACTCATGGCTAAGTAACCTTGTTTTATCTTCTTAATGGTGACTGGGGTCAAAAGTCCACTAAGAGATGTTTTTCATTCAATGTGAATCATTATTTAAAAGTGTTTTATATATGCAATAACAAGACTAGACTGAAATCGGATATGATTTTATTGATAGCACTAAGTCACCATTAACAATATGAGTCATTTGCGTTGCGTAGAGATAGCGAGTTTGACTCTTGTCTTGAGTAAGAGGTCCTAATATTTTTTTTTTGTTTATACTACTTAGGTCGCAGACAAGCACACGGCCCTCCCGGTGGTAAGGGGTTACCGTAGCCTATGGGCGAGTGCAGCACCAGGGGCGTCACACTCGTTCGTGCTGTCGACCCTGTAAGAACAGAGAGATTCTGTGCCGTCAGCGCAAATTAAAGATAAGTAGGTCAAAGACTTTGGTTTTCGCATTGACAGTATAAAATCTCTCCAGTGAGCTCTGGCTAATTTCCTTTCAAGGGCATTGTTAGTAGGGTAAAAAAAGGTTTGTAAATATTTTAATGTTAATACATTTTTCACGTCATTTTTGTTTTTTTTTATACTTACCTACTACTTAGGTGGCAGACAAGCACACGGTCCATCCGTGGTTACCGTGGCCTATGGACGTATGCAAAACCAGGGGCGTTACACTCGTGCTGTCGACCTTGAAAAAACCTAATGCACATTTCTGAGCCAAGCGTGCATTTCTCAAAGGATTTTCTTTTTTATTTATTGAGGATACCATAAAAACCATTTGCACCCCTTTTTCCAAAATAGCGGCCATGGGTTGCAACCCCACCCCACAAACTTCAGTTTAGCTTTAAACCCTTGATACCTACATCTCTGACAAATTTAATGTAACCCCAAATGCAACCTTTCCACGGACTATTTACGAAACGAATGAAAGTCGAATGACTTGTTCATTCGTCGCTCATTCGTTTCGTACATAGTGGTAGTAGTACATAGTTATAGTGACACATCAGAGATCCGTCATCATTACGGCATGCTCCATAGCGTCAATATCGTGTGGCATGATAAACGAAGGTGAACGAGTTGGAATCATCAATTCCAACTCGTTCACCTTCGTTTGATCGGTGTGTACCCAACAAAATACTGGACTCCTCGTAATAGATAATATAAAATCATTTAACCGTACGATTTTTATATTATTGATTGCAATCGCTTCATGCATTCAATTAAAAGTGACGTTCGGTGAAAAGATTTTGTCAATCATCAATCAAAATTGACAGGTAGTGTTACGACTATCTATCAGTTCAGCACTATAATTTATGCACTGCAGCACTATTATATTATGTAAGTATAGCTCGGGACATATATCTTGGGCCTAAAATGTGCTCAATGCTCAATACACGCAGTACACGTTTCTTGGATGTCTTTTGAGGATAGCACGGGGTGCTACTGCAGTGGACGAGCTCAAATTCACCAAGGATAGGTTACAAAATAATCCGCGTGCGCCAGGGTCTCGTTTGTGTTTGTGTCACTATTTAGGTCCAAGATACGTGTCCCGAGGTATACACACGATTCTTGTCTGAGATAAAGGTTATTCAGGCACTATTACACTACGATTATAAAAGGCCCAATCAAAAATAAAAATTGACCGTCGTGTATTGTGTTGTGACTAGCTGGAATTGAATTAGGTATAAATAATAATATAAATGCGTAAGTGGGAAATCTCTATCAAATCCTACAAACAATCTCAATATAAAAATACAATCTGTACAAAGGGAAGCCGGCAGGAATCGGACCTCCTCGCCACGATAGACTGATGGGTGTTGACTTTTACCAATATTTAGATCATACACTACTCATCATTCAATGTATCGATACATTACCTGTTACGTAATGAACAATAACTGGTTTCAAAACTGAACAGGAAGTATTAATAATGGGAAGCACCAATCGTGAGCATATTCAATTGACCGCTTGACCTTGTTAGGAGTTGTAAGTTTGGAAGTACGAGACCACCGACTGTTGGGCAATGCGAAGTTTGTTTCGCTTCTCAAGACGGTTTATAAATAAAAATAAATAATGTAAGTATTTATAGGTCAATGGGCGGTCGATTAATAAGTAATGTAGGGTTACGTAATATTAAAAGGCTCTGTTTACTTTTAAGTTGGGAACTTTTAGGTCTACGTCACGCTTGACGATAATGCCGTAACGGATCTGCCACGCATTAGCGGGAACACTACGCAGAAGATCCGTCGCGGACGGATTTATATTATGCAGTAACGGCATTCCGATCCGACACAGAAGATCCGCAACGGCATCTTTGTCGGATGTAGAATACCTGTTGTAGAACCTCTGGTACAAGCTATGCTTGGTTAGGGTCTCGATAGCGGTCTATAGTTTGTCCCAGAATCCAAAGAGGAGGGACTGCCAGCAGTTTTAGCTTTGTTGTAATGTATTTTAAGGGTGTATTCTTTGTAAACCCATACATTCTAATTCCTCTGAGCAGCGAAAACGCATGAAAAATGAACATCTTTATTCATCCGTGTGTACATATTTTACGAGAGAAACGTTCCACTCCACGCATGCTCGCATATTTCGTTATAGCCGTCATCCACACCGTCGTCGTACATATCGTAGTAAACCGTGTTTTGTACACAGGCATCACGTGCGAAGCCACGCTGTGTAATCCATTGTTGTGAACTCGTGATGATAACAAGCCTATCAGGCTTACATTTTTTAGTATTATTCTCATTTCTATAATGTTATACGACTAAATCTAACACTTTATCAAACAGAAACGACATGTGAACGTGCACCCAGCTCGATCTAAATAAAATTGTGTTCACGCATTTATGGGTTTTATTCAATTACCTACATTCGACGTGCTATGCTACAAAACCTCTACGCGGTGCATCCTGTGTAACGGAAGAAGCAACACTTTTCCCATATCAGGGTCGGAGCCAATACTTCACAACACAAGTCACAATGTATACAATATACAAGTCACAAAAGGACTCCCAGTTGCCGACGGTCGCACTATTCCTGAACATGTTAGCGGTCGTGGTACTGACGAGCTGAAAGTAGCCGAGTTTGACTAGACTGAATGCGGAAGGCGAAGGACCTTGGGAGAGGCCATATCCAGCTGTGGGCTGCCAAAACTTAGTTCAGTTCAATTTGATCGCGATTCCTATCATTGTGAAACCCGTATAGCATTCCTTGTCATACAAGTCTATCAAAAGTTACATACTTTTGATAGACTACACAAAACATAGTACCTACATAAAACAAACACAAAACCTTCCCACGTGCGCGCAACGAACAATGACATCGGAAAGTTGTGCGAATGCGGTTTGATAGTGAAGAAAGTCGACAGAACACATCAACCGCCGCCATCGGTAAAAGATTTCATTAAGTGCTAAAAAGAGCTAACACCTCACACTATTATGGTGTTGTCCCTCTCCGACAAGGGGTAAAGAAAAGTAACGAGTTTCCTGGCAACACTGCGGAACGCAATTCAACCGTGAACTGTACAAAAACGTAGCATTCAGAGAAATTTGCTTCATGTACAAGTTTTTGTTGCGCGTTGATTGATTATAACGGGTTTGCTTTTGAACTATCCTATCCGTTAAGTTTTTAAAACGTAGGTACGGTTGCAGTTAGAAAACATCATCCTCATAGCGCTTTTCCTTGTTGCATTCAAACTCCGCTTCTGAGGTTGCTAATTTTGAATATTACAATACCTCAGACTAAAAGAGTTCTTTTAGTCTGAGTACAATACATTATAATCTTGGACTTAAAACATACTGAAAATGTGCTCTATACGGGTTCGACGCAGAATGTGCACTTCGCAAAATGTGCACTCATGCATTTCGCATTTAGTGCACTTCTCATAATGTGCACTTCTCATAACGGGCACTTCGCAGAATGTGAACATCGCAGAATGGGCACTTCGCAGACCGGGCAATTCGCAGAATATGCACTTTTGAGATATTATCCAGGTAATGTAAAATGGTATGGAAATAAAAATAATGTTTTAGTGTTTTAGTAGGTAACCTGTTTCCAATTGATACGGCGAAAATGTTTTCCGTTTCAAAGAGGAAACATGTTTTCATTTTCTAATAAGCATCTAGGTATATTTATATTTAATAAAAGCATAATATTATTCAATCTTAACATAGCATCTCTATGATATAAACAGAGACTGGATTAGGTATTATTTGTTTATCCAAATTACATTTGTACACATTTGCAGTATGCATGAGCACGCGTTTAAAAACGTTATAACTACGAGCGGTTATTGCAGATTGTCGCTAAAAGGGGTTAAAGAGGTTCAAATAGGGGATGAAAGTTCGTCATAAAGAACCTGAACATTATAACCTGATGGTTCATAGAAAGATTAGAGCTTGGAAACGGACATACGCGCGGACGGAGCAGCGGGCCACAGCTAGGGTTGCCAACCATACTGTTTAAAACAGTATTATACTGTTTTACACCCAATTATACTGTTTACTGTTCAACAAAAAAACAGTATCCAAAATACTGTTTTCAGCATCAAAATGCATAACACTACAAAAATGTGCAGCAATTGATACAATTTTAATTAATTGGGCACCAATTTGCAATTATTTTATAAGTTTAGGTGTTGATTGTCCCATCAATCATCAACAAAATTTATTAATGATAAATCATAATATAGAAAATAATACAGTTCACAGCTATCTTCTATTTGCCAGCCATATAATAAATCTTTTAATTAATCCACCGGTGGCACACCACACACCAATGACTTTTCGATGATTTTCGAAGTTAGATGTGTATTTATCGCAAGTTTATAAGTGCCCGGTTAATGGCAATAGGCTCGCCACCTATTACATTGGGACCTAAACATAAACGGCTAAATGTGGGTGCTAGCACCTCTGCCTACCCCTTCGGGGATATAAGCGTGAGTTTGTTATGTTATGTTTAATTTATCCATAAAAAAATTGATGGGAACCATATTACCATTTTAGATGTTTACGAAACCATGCTTTCTTTTAAGACAGACAGACCTAAGGGGGCAAAATAGGTGACGAACCGTTGTATGTAAAACCGTATTTGGGAAACGGATTTTTATGATCTTTGTTTTGATTCAGGGAGCCAGAATAGGATGACAGGATCAAGGGAGTCAGGATTGGATAACAGGATCTAGGGAAATCCTCAAAATGATGTCAAAACACTGTTTCTGCTGTTTTAACATAATTTAATTTCAGTATTTGCATTTAAAAATTATCTGCTCGTGATTTTAAGCTGCTGATGATAGGAACCTAAGCAAAGGATGGACGATGGATCGATTATAACTCACTAAAAAGAGAAAAATAAATTAAAAGCCTCTCGGGCTAGGCACCGCAGTTATTTTTCGCTTTTTAGTGCCTCTTTTTCGTTTCTTGAAGTCGGTTAAACTTTTTTGTTAAAATCAATTTAAGTAATTGTAAAATAAGGTAACTGTACCAATGCTCGACACTTTAAGGAAAAATAAAATTTCAATCTAAAAAATTTAACAAATTAATTACAGCATGGTCGTTACATTCTTTTTTAACTGTTACAGCAACAATTAGACATTAACTTTTGCCCATAAAATCTTTAAAATCTATCATACTTTTACTTTAAATTAAATTATTATGCACTTGGTCGAAAACACCAATGCTAGACATCATTGTCCCAATGGTCCAAGTATGTCAATAACTTCAATATTTATAACGTTTATACTAAAATTAGTAATAATCATAACTTATAAACAAAAAAATCACACCTATAAAAATCAGTACCCTTGGCAAAAATCTTAAGAAATAACACGACCGTGTTCACGGAGTCACATTATTTGCTGTCAACAGTCTTTCTAAATTTACTTCGGATGGTGTTGCGAATATTTGAACATATCTTATAGATACCATTAGGCATCTTTTAAGTCAATAGTCTTATAAAACAAATGGATAATTTTCTCAAAATACTGGGTTTTGTTCGAAAGTGTCTAGCATTGGTACAGTGTCGAGCATTGGTACAGTTACCTTACTGTTCTATTTTCTAAAATACTGTTCAATTTTCTTCTCAGACCTAAATATACTTTTTTTCTCGAAAAAAGAGTTGGCAACCCTAGCCACAGCTTCCAACTATGTATTAGGTAATCTGTGCCACAGCTAGTATTGAATATTTTTATTTTAACCCTTTTCAGGCATATACATATCCGGGACTATAGCTGCTATAGCTATCAGTTTCGAAGAAGCATTTTTCCAAAGTTTCAACTTCAAAAAGCGACTGCGATTTTATTTTTCATTTTGTATATTATGTACTCATTTATTTGATCTAGGTACATAGTAAATATGTTATTAAGTAAGTATAATATTTTTAATCGATTTTTTTAAATCTATTTTATTTTTCTAATAGCAGAGTGGAACCGGAAAAGACTTGGGAAATACCTACTTATCAACTTGAGTGATTGCGGTTTATATTTATGTAAGTGCAATTAGGTATTTCCTCTGTACAAATATTTATTTAGAATCTATTTAGAAACGTACCTACCTAACAATATACCTACGCACTAAACCTAGTGCCAGATTATACTGCCGTCCTTAAGAAAAGTGCAATAACTAGGTTCAAGTTGATTTCGGGAAAAACGCCTTAAAAGACTAAACAAAAGCAAATTTATTGTTTTTATTAGTCAGGGTAAATGTTTTTACAAACATGAAGTACCTACCAAATAATATTCTCTACATGGATATCATTCTATCCTGTGGTGAAAGTTTTAAGTCGATCCGATTTGAAGTAGGTAATGGAGATACACACAAAATCAACTTTAACCTAGTTACTGCACTTTTCGTAAGGACGGCAGTATATATAGGTATATTTATCTAATACATAACGTTATGTTATGATGTTAATTACATCCATGACATTATTTAATGGTTATTATACTTGCACATTCCACGCACTGAAATGCACTTCGAGGTCATCGCTATGCGCTGCACGCACGTGCATGCACGCGTCTCCGATCTCTAGTGATATCGCGCTCGCGGTATAGCGGCGCGGCGCGCGGTGATAGCGGGATTAGCGGGTGCGCTTCGGCTTGTTTCGTTACCTATCGGCCTGTCTCGCAGTCGCAAGTCGCGATCGCGTCCCCTGCATGGACGTGATTGCGAGAGCCAGCCAACGAGACCTCGTCCCCCCTCTACCCGCCCGGGGACACTACTCGAATCGAATCTCGAATCAGTCTGCTTCGAGTTTGATCGAAAGCGGTCGTGCTGTCGCTTGTCTGAGCGAGTTTAGCCGTCTTTTAATTCGTGTGTTCTATATGATAAACCTAAAAACTCTTGGATGTTGTTATAAAATTTGGATTTCAAACTGCACAACAGGGTTATTAAAGTGACTGGAGTTAGTTTAGTGTTGAATCGGTGACAGTGTGTTGGAGCTTGGAGCTGCTCGCGCTACGTCCGTCGTCGTGCCTGAGTTGGCGTCGTCCCTCCGATCTCGCGAGGTAAATGCCGAGACTCCTCTGAGAGCGATCGCATACGTAGACAGAAACCGGATTGCGTTGTCGTGCTTATAATTAATCCTATTTCTTAAAAAAGTTGTTGCAAAATAATTGGACTCTCCTCGCCACAATTGCCACCGTGTTGAACGTGGTTCGAAGACGTGTACCGTTAACCAACGTCGCGGTCGATGCCTTGCGGAGGCTTTCTTTAGAAATTTTACTCGCTAATAGGTATAAAGTTTGTAAAAAGTTACGATAAAACTGAATAGGTACGTTTAGTTATCACGACCAGCGACAGCTCGAAAATGGCGATCGCTTTAACTGGCTCGCTTTAAAATAAGGAAATGTTTACTGTGTTAGCATGTTTCAATGCCATTATCTTGATAAAGGCGGTTACGTATGCGGAAACGGCGATGAGCAACTTTATTGTTCCTTAATCATCGAGTGCTGAACATCTGGCCTTTGTTATGGAGAAAATTATGAAATTATGACTTTTGTGAACAATAGTAGGTAGGTAACTGTTCGGACGGAAGTGTTATCTTCGATATTCTAATAAGAAATTAAGATATCAAGGTAGTGTTAAAATATGTGATCCAGCACTGCTAATGGGCGTGGCAAATGTACAAAGTTCTTCAAATTTCAGGGTCCGAGAGACGGGTTTTTTGGCCATGCAGCTTATATGTAGGTAGTGAAAGATTTTAAAACAATATGCCTAGATGAAAAAAAGTAAAAACTAAACATCGGTATTACATTATATCGCCGTCGTTCCACCAGATACTCGAGCGCAAACACGTTTGACGTTTCTGTTCAATCTGTTATCCATTTATCCCAACCAGAAAATACAAAATAAATAAACAAATGTGTTGTGAACCCTCCGTTGAAATACCACAATGCCGCAAAATGAAATGGAATCCCACAAGTGCAACTATTGTGCCATTGTAAACTTTTGTAAAAAAAAAAATACTTTTGCGATAATATACAAAGGGTCACGCACGGTGCGATCAATACAATCAAAAATGTCTGAATCAAGTTACTTCTTACATAATACAGGACACTCAGTGCTGAGGTATGTCCAAAAGATTGGAATGCGTGAAACGGTGAAAGAGGATATAGATGGCAAGGAAGGGATTTACTAAGGATAGGATATGACATGACATCTGATGAGAATGGTATGTATGAGAATAACATGTTGCGCCAACCGCAAATAATTAGAACAAGTGACAATCAATGTATGAATAGGTATATAAATCTTTGGTGACAATACACACCTCAAGCAAGCATTTTCTTTTTGGTTTAGGGGTCATGAACTTCGTGAAGTGATCATAAACGAATAAACGGAAACGGCTTGACGATGACGCTTTCTTGACAGTTGTGACGTATGCTGTCAATTGACATCATTGACATTCCTATTTCAAATTAACAATTTTAAAAATCTACCAAGTATCAATGTTAACCCTGTCCCTGCGTTGTTTCATAGAAATTGTAAACGACTTCTTTCGAATAGCGAAGCATAATAACTATTTTCTTCTGCAAACGTTTCTATATAACGCAGGTAGTATATAATAAAGCAGGTAGGTACTTAAATATAAAGAAAATCCCTGAATGAAAGTTTGTCTGCCAATTTATAAGTTCATAACGCAATATTGAAACAGTCACAGACAGGCATTTTGAAATACACATATTTGATGCATCCGCGAACATTCTCATCACATCGCATATAAAAACAAATCAGGCAGACGCTGAAACAACATCGTATGATATTGGCCGTGCTTTCTCAACATAGCATTTATTTATAGACGGATGCCATGCACGATGAGTTGGGACGGCCTGCGCCAGCTAACTAGGTCACGTAATTTGCGCGCGTACCTGAACATGTGCAAGCGACGCCAATTCAATGACACTTCACGAAGGACAAAAAAAACAATAATTGGTCCACCTTTGTAATACATACTAATAGCCACGCGGGCTAGGTAGACAACTAGAGACCACATGTTTACACTTGCTACGATCCTGGTTTACATTTTTTGCTTCTTGAGACTTTTTGGAACTTTTTGGGATTCAAATAGTGGTTGCTCTCTCAATGTATTGCAGACCAAATTAGCCAAATTTTTAAACATGCGGAATCGGGCTCCGAGGTAAAAGTGTCGGATGACTTGGATGCAACTGGGATTAACAGTAAGATGATGGTGATGATCGCATGCGTGAGAATGTCTGATTAATTTTATCATCGCTACTGGAGGTGGATTTTCAAAGCATGTTCCCGATTATACAGGTCAAACACCCAAAATAGCATACGCAAACGGAAGTTTTCGTGATTCACACATGCAGTTCGATGTCCGCATTTTAATTTTTGATCATACGTATTACGTTAATAAGCGTTGAAAGTTTCTAAACGAAGCATCATGTGCGCATTCGTTAATTTTTCGACGAACTTCAAGGAAACTTGGCCGTCTAAAAAAACTTTCGCGATAAATGTATATCTGTGGTATTTGATTTGACCTTTGCCGCGTGGTTCCCGGCAGAGTAGAATTTGGGACACCACATATCCTCCTGTGCAGTGTCAAGGGATTGTTTAACATCAGACAGATATCAATCATACAGCCCAGACTCAGTCTCACATACATGACTCGAGTCAACAATAGTGCCCGACATACGGCAATAGGCTCACCCCCTATTATTACGTGGGACAATACAATGATTGGTGAAATGTGAGTGTTAATTCACCTCTGCTGCCTAACCCTCCGGGGATAAAGGCGTAATTGTATGTAAAGTCCGACCAATAAAATAAAAAACCCGTACTGGGGGCGCCAAAAACATCTATGATATGACAACACCAAGTATAGTGATACACATGTAAAATGCCAAGTGTACAAATATTTTTTCAACACACTTGCTTATGAACAGGCTATGACACCTAATATAAAACTGTGACTTTTTCATTGCTTCTTCTTCCTCCTAGCGTTATTCCCAGTCGCATCCGAAGCTTTCAGCTTGGAGTCTGGGGTTCGCTTTTACCAGTCATAGCTACAGATTTGGCTAGACCTCGATATTTTCCGTGAAGCGATTGCCACCTGACCTCCACGACCCAATGTTAACATTAGGCGATATCGAAGCTTTGCAGCTAGACCGTTGTTTTTGGACTTTTTAGGGCACCAACTACCCGTAACGACTGCCATAGATGTTCTTATGGCAACCGGAACCGACGGCTTAACGTGCTGTCCGAGGCACGACCAGACCAATGCAAATACCCATATTTAATGCACACAAATATTTGCACTGAGCGGGGATCGAACCCGCGCCTCCTGCGTAGCGGCCGCGTTCACTACCGCTACGCCACAGAGGCTGTCATGTTTTTCATTGCTATTATTCACAAAAGTGAGTTATAGACTTCTTTTTTTTAATTTCATTGATTAAGTTGCTTTGTTCTTATTATAAGGTTTTATATAAGGTTTTATTTTTATTTTTTATATACCTACTTGACGCGAGACAAATGTACATACGTTCATATTTAGTCTTAAGAAACCCTTTTATTTTTTGTAAACTGACGTCCTTAAAATGCCGCAGTGGAGTTTGTTGCGCCGTTTCTTCTCCATTAGCGCTTAGGAAGCGGTGGTAAACTTAGTTTTAAGGAGTTTTTGACGTCAAAAAGCTGTAACAGTGTTGCACTATTTTGAGAAATAAAGACTTTGACTTTGACTTAAAAAAGTTTCGATACAAAAAAGATCGTGTTCAATATTACAAACGAATTAATATACCTATTGCTTGCTCATTTCATGCAGCTTCGTATTTTAAAAGATAATTTCAACTTGTAGTACGTGTTTAATATACAAAACTTTCACTAAAATGTATTTTTTTTTCTCTGTTAAAAAGTTAAGTTTTTCTCTGTTAAGTTTTCTGGTTAAAATAGAAAAATAGACGCGGCGTGTTATACTGGTTACAAGCACTGGGCACAAATCAAAACACAGTAGTATCCGTATAATAGTTTAATGCTTGGAATGGTAAATACAAGTTAGACATACAGTTACTTTACACTATGTATAGAACAGGGACCACGCGATATTGGTTTTCGGACTGCATAAAATTCTTGTATTTTATGCCTAACAGCACAGAGATCAAAATAATCGAGCATGATTTTCTTTTTTGCGTTAGGCTTATTTTTCTTAGGCGTAGAAAATACATTTGACGTTTGACCTTCTCTTCGTATTTTTATTACAGAAGATCGGGATATACCTAAAAATGTGAATAATAATTAGTCACAGTAAAATCAGTAGTTTAGGCCAATTTCATTGCACGTACTCTATGATGTACCTACCCGTCATGTTGACAACAAGGTCTGTGATGTTATTTAGAGGAACAGAGTCCAATCCTTCCTACTTTTTATCCGACAAATACTTTGTTATATTATAAATTACTTTTCTTAACTGGCTTTTAATAGTTTTCGGCATATTACTATAGTTTTGTAGTTTTGTAGCGCTCTCAAACTCAACAACACGCACAATTGACACCACACTGACAGATGACCATAATGACATTGTATAGATTGTTACCATATGAAGAAATTAGTTCCAATAGTTTACCGCAATATGGCGAGGTATTTTATTTTACTGGTCGGGCTTTATGTATGATTTGACAGACTGTTGTCATTAGTTTCCGTAACATAGGCCGGAGGGAGGTAATGAACGACCAAAGTATGGCGTAAAAGATAACTCCTCGCAGTTGGAACGCTGTCGTCAGCTGATAGCCAGAGGTTAATGGCCTCGACTTTGTCTCGGTGCCCGCGCTCCTATCGTCCTAGCCCTCTCCAACTAAGGTCGATGGGTTATCGGAATATTTTTATAGATATGCAAGATTCGATTTATGAATTTATTATACGACCAACTTGATAATTTTTTTAAATACTAACAAGACGTAATGTAGTGCAAATGTTTGTAGTTAGTACCTAAGTAATTAATACATTGACTTATATGTATGTATTACAAAACAGACAAGATGTTTAAAACAAAAATTTCGATTTACGTCTCAATTTCTTCCTGGGTGAGGCGGGAAAGAATTTTGAATGTGGAACGGGATGCAAAATCTCTAATGACGTATTGAATTTTGACACCTATGTGAAAATCCCGTCTTTTTGAAATGACATTGACTGCAATAAAAAGTTGCACATTGTTCATGGTCCATTAGTGGTCTTTCGCCCATGCTTTCGCCTAACCAAGTTTTTTTTTTCGTTAATCTTACCTACCTACATAGAAGTCATTGTATTAACATTATATCTGTGATGATGAGTAATAAATCAAATTGCGGTATAATCCGATAATATTAGATATTAATTTCATTTACATAAATAGAATACTTATCGCGGGGAAAGTTTATCATTATTAAATAGCAAGGCTCTAGGTAAAAAGGAGAAAGAATTAAAAAAAAAAACACGAAAGAGAGGGACGCCATAAAACAGGTTTTGCTCAAGCGTAAAATCTAGAATCCGAAAGTCTAAGACCCGTATTCTAGAACAATCCTACTCTGTTACGAAACATTCATAAAATCTCTACTCAGTTCTACATGTTTTTGTTGAGATCTAAATTCGGTCATGAATCTCGACTTGAGACTATCTAGTCTCAAAACAGATTCATGCATGACAGAGTATCATTCTGAAATAACACACCAGGGTAACTTCTATACTCGTATATTACAAATCTGTTACAGTTACATACAGGTACACATGAATTAAAGGTATTTTCCACCCAGCGTCTCATCCAACTTCCACGATCGCCCACAATGTAATCCCGCACTTTCTTTGACGGACGGCTTCTGTCAAGTTGTCGGTGTTGCCGGCTAAATAAAAACATTCTAAAGTTAATCAATTGTACGAAATACAACAAACACTATAAATTTATTGCGTTATCTTTATAATTATATAACTAAAGCTTACAATTCTAAAATACGAGCCTTGCCTTAAAACGTTTTATCAAAATAATATATGTCTTGCACATTGTCCGGCCCTATATCGGATAGGATAATGTGAAAACGCTTTTAGTGCATATCCTATTGCACCCGTACTTGATGAGACAAATTAGTCACGCTTTAGCGACCATATTTGACCATCAGATATAATAAGATCATTAAATGGATTTCACACACAATATTATTGAAGTAATTCTCTTGCCCAACCCTTCCGAGCGGTGACCTAAGTGTATTGAACCTTTTCATAGTCTAGGAATTAAATTAAGTGTCACTGAACCGAAATTAGTCCGTAAAATATCGGATATATCGATGTCATCCCACTGATCTGACATAGTTCTGAATATGTACAGGAAGAATATCGTCCTAATTTCACTAAGGAGGTTACTACTGACCCACACTAATATGGTACTTTATTACCAAGGGCAACACTAACCTGACAGCAGCGCAGTAAATTTAACATTGAAAATGGCGCGATTTTATTATTAAATGAGAAGCGACGCGACGGCACTCGTAATAAAAGTGCTCATTTTAAGGATTTAACAAGAGCACAAGTATTCTAGAAGTTTTATTAAACTGTGCATTTTAGAGCTGTGTTCGTAGACAGAATTAAATTTACGAAAGGCACTGATGTCGGGTTAGACGGGCCCGATGACGTCACATCCTCGCGAAAAAGCAAGGTTAGCCGTTCGGTAGTAATTGAACAAGATTGCCTTACACGCAGCCGTGATTCATAAATTCATAATTCATCAGCAGACTTGACTCTTAGTCTGATTTATACCCATTAATTTGTGAGCCTCGAGGTTTTCTGGCTATTGTCTCGTAAAATGTATGAAAAATGTTATTTATACTCTGTGTAAACATACGGGTATCCTGTCAGAATTTTGTATCTGTTGTCGATGTTTTTGTCTTTTATCAAGCGGTGTTAACAGGCAACAAAAACACAATATTCCTTTTTCGAAAAACAGACATCTTGTATTTACCGGTAAGATTTTAAACATGTCACTCGCTAAATGTAACAGATACTGACATCTGCATCTGTTCCAGACATGAAAGGGTGGGTTCGTTGACTTTTCATACCAAATTTCTTTTAACTGTGTATTAGGCCAAGCCTGCATGATCTCGCTACTTGCCCTCAGGTTTCTGCTGCCCTTGTATAGGTACCGGGAGTTAATGTGCATGTTAATTCGTGGATTAACTTCATATTAGGTTGGGTAGACACTAATTAAACAAACGCAAAGTTGCAGGATTGATCGATCATTACGGCACGCTGTCCGAGAGTGCCGTAATGGTGACGAATCGACTAGCTTGCTTTCTCTGTGATGTCCACACAGTCCATATCCATATTAGTTCGTTCTAGCTTCTATAGCCATAGTCCGTCTAGACAAGGTCATAAGTCACTTCATATTGTTTAGCAGTTTTTGCTTTAAGTTCAGAGGTAACTGTTTGTAGAAAACTACGAGTATAGCATTTAGCATTTAGCATTGCTCATTGTTGACATCTGTAATGGCGGCCTTCATTCGACTTCAGTCATGGCGCGCCCTAAACAAATGAAAAATCTATAGGTAATATGAACGTGTTTTACCTTGGTTTTATTAAAAAAAACATTTTACCGGAAAATACTATTCCCCATTACCAGGCTTTCACGACCGGCTGTCCTATAAATTAATGAGCAAGACAATAAATAGAAGGTATGGGAATTCTATTACAAAGTATACTAAACGTTCCTTACCGCCATCGCAGGGCAACTAAGTTACCCTTGTTTAGACCCAGACTTCAATTTTAGTAACGCAATAATTGTTTTATAAACTTCTTTTTGTTGCTGGCTGGCTGCCCAAGTATCGCTTTTGCGACGTTTTCGCTCTTAATCACATGCTTTTACTTTGTACGCTCTATTAAGGCATCATAACATAATTTGATACCGTGCAAGCCGACTGCATTTCATTTCAAAGTTATTGCGAGTATTTTACAATTTATGATGTGTAATTTAAAGAAATCAATTTACCGTCTACCCACACGGTTATTTCAACTGTAGTTCAAACTTCAAAGATGATGTAGATTTATTGCCGCAGCCGGAGACGACGCTCATCTTGTTCGGCGAGACTGTGGGGTCTTGTCGATGACACAACTTAGTAAGAGCAATTTCTGTGTCCTTACTATTAATTTAATATTTTACGGTTATATGGTTTACATCAGACAGATACAGTTCAGGCTCAGCCTCGGATACATGACTCGAGTCAACACTAGTGCCCGGAATACGGCAATAGGCTCACCCCCTATCATGTGGGACCTAATATAATTATTGGTGAAATGTGGGTATTAATTCACCTCTGCCTAACCTTCCGAGGATAAAGGCGTGATTGTATGTATGCATGTATAAGGGTTTATTAAAGGCACGGTAATCCAACTTCTGGATTTCCAAGTATTTGGGTCACGACTACTAGAGGGTCGTAGTTATACTACTTCAGCAAAGCAGTTGGACCAATTGCCCCGCACCCGCACCGGCCCACACCAGTCGTGAATGCTCCTTCTTCCTGGTATGACCTGTGCCTACGTATCGAGAGAACGGAGCATTGCTATTGGCAGGCTTCACGCATACACAGCGTCATAGTAGGCAGACGGCCAATTGCAATGCTCCGTTATCTCGATACATTTACGTTACACATTCGAATATTTTTCGTGGTCGGGACACTGAAAGAGAAATCGTTCTTGTTGTCTTCTAAGTTCAATCCTCTAACATGGTTATAATCAATCAGCCTCTCATAGGCCTCTCCCTATGTGCGTCATAGTATCCGATCTTCCGCCTTCCATGTGTAGGTATAATTATGAGATATGAAATAAATTCCCTACTGACTGCTACACTGATAGCTAATTTACTATCCAATTTCGTCCATGAGGCAGATGACCTAGTAATGAAACGATGAAGGAAAAGATATATGAAGACACCTGATAGTTCAATTATATTTTTGGAGACAAGTATTTTTTCAGTTATTATCATGGTACAATCTTCGAAGTGGACTTATAAGAAACGTAATGACAAGATCACGATACATCAGAATGAGTCATGATCATGATGGATCAGATGAGTCATTTTATCAGTTTATGTAAGTTTTGGTCACACTATTCTGACTAGGTTATCCAGTCAGAGAAGGTCCGGCTATAAGTAGGGCAATCCAGGCAATTGCAATGCAAAATCTCCCTTCTTTTGCTAGTTCTGTCGAGGCGAACAGTGTAGGTTTTGGGTAACCCTCTTTCTCTGGTTACATCTAAGTCATAATCATTATCCTCCTAACGATTCCCGATTGCGTCCAAAGTTTATATTTTGGAACCACTAGCGATGAATATGTTGATGGAAATATTATGTTGTTTTTTCTGGTTTCTTCCCTACTCCAGGCCATCTAGTGTGCATACAGTATGTATATCAACTGTGTCAGTTCTTAATTATCCAAAATTTTGTTCCAATCGCCATTCTTGGGTTTACTGCATCCTCATTATAAAAGCTCCTCCACTCGTACAAACAGCTGTGCAATTCTTGATAGAGATTGTCATTGGTCGGACTGGATGACGTCACTGGAGATGGACCGATGATTAACTCTATCAAGACTGTCAGCGCTGTGCTCGACGCTGTATCCATAGAGAATTGCACTGCAGGTATCCAAGGACCACATTATACTATCATTGAGTATTTATCCATGAGATACTATTACTATAGTGTACGTAATCATTATGATTTAACAGGAAATAAGTGTCCACGTAACAATGGTTCGCGTGATCATGGATATGTAGGTGATACAGTTAGGAGCGCAAGTTCCGGACGTGATGAGCGGACGCAGCGCACGTTGTGAAACCGGCAACGGCCTTAATCTACGATCAGGGTCAACAATACAGATTGCCATATCAAACAATCTTCATTGACATTGATTGCTATTTATGCATAAACTTAGATCTAACGATCTTAAACTGCATTAGCTCGTGTTCTGCTAAAGTGCAATGCAGGTTTTTTAGTCAATTAGACTTCCTTGCAGTTGTCATTCCAGCTCGAAAGAATTGATTCCTGCATCCAGAAAAAAATACAATTTGCCGTGGGAATTGAAATGTTAGATAGGTACTAATACTACTAATAACGGCTAGGAAATTACGGTAGATACCAACAGTACTTAGGTACAGTCCCCTATTAAGTGAGACCTAAATACCCGACCTTCAAGAAGATAAGAATACCGTTATGTCAGCTAACACGTTATCGGATAAATGGTTTCTTTGGAAGTTATTGCGTTATAAAGTTACAAGTGAGCAATTTTGCAGATAGAAATACTAGATGTTCAAAAGCAAGCAATTAACCCAGTATTAGTTATAATAACAGACAGAACAGGTTGTGCAAAGATTTACCGAGGCGGTCGGCGGCAGCGACCATCGGCCACCGGCCACTTTCACCGCCGCCATCTTGAGTCGGCCATGTCGTGCGTTTGCGCTGTTCATTGACGAATTGGCACGCCTATTGTTACTTGTGACGTCACATACGTCGTTATGTTAAGGAATATCATAAAGATTCTGTTCGCCGTGGCCTGTTGGCACAGTTTAGAGATCTACTGCGGAATATGGGTGTCATTAGGAGTAATATAGTATACTTACGTACGTCTAAAGTTATGTCATTATGTGATTTGTCTGCTCTTATTGCATAAATTTTGGGAGAAAATAAAGTTAACCTATGTTTGGAATTGACGTTTTTATAATGCAAGTCATTGTCCCGAACTGTGACACAATTTTTATCCGAAAGTACGACGGCTATAGTCGCTATAGAAGACTTCGTTTTTAATTTTTTGATACTATTATAATTCCTCCAGTTAAATAAACTGACGACCTGCCCCCTGGACAAGTATGGAATTTGACGTATATGACAGTCGTTGTGATAAACGTGAAAATCCATACATTTGTCATTCTATTTTACAATACGCCGGCCAACGTATTGCCACTTGCCACTTGTGGGCTGAAAAAAAACTGGGATTTCGGATAGAATGGTTGCAGAAGGCGGTGGATCTGGCTGCTGGACATAGGCTTCTCCCAGTAGTCCCACTACTGGGAGAAGCCTATGTCCAGCAGTGGTCTTCAGAACAGATAATATAATTAACATCTCTGACGTGACGTCAATATGAAATCTTACAAATTCTAAGAAGATAGAGAGGTAAATTGCTTTGTGACGGATATAGGAATCGACTGCATTCCGTCATTCCGTCTATTGGCAGTCACAGCCGTTATGCGGTTACGTTTTATTCGTCAAGCACCTTACATTGTGGTCAACTTGTTATATTTATGCGCGTAATGCGTAATGTGATTCTATTTCAATCTTGGACGACTGGTTCGAGTCGTACGGGTGTTTCAGGAGATAGGAAAATATCTCGTGGTTCCTTGGTTGCAAGGATGTGAATATAGGTACGTGCCACCTCAGAAGGGGGTCATCTGGAAACCGGAGATGGTCGAGGCTCAGCCAGGGTCCGAAATGTCTTCTTGGGTTACCTTACATCCCCCGGCATTGAGCGGCCGGTCGGAGTGGAGACAGCGCACGGAATACGGTCGTCTTTAGTTGTCATTCTACTTATTCTTTCCTACAAATATTATAAATGTAGAAGATTATGAGGATATTAGAATCTTTTCAGTCAAGCACGCTCTAACGGCTGAACCACAGATTACCTAATGCTGAACGCCGAACGGTTCTGGCTGAACTTTGGCACAAGGAAGGTTTATAGTCTGGTAAATATATATAAATTTTAGTATTCCAATAAGACATAAGAGTTTTATCTCTGGAATAGGTTCCTATGGGTTGCGGGAATTAGATCCAACTTCCACGCGGCTGTACCAGCAGCTTGTCCCATATGAATCTCTTGAAATATAAACCAGTTCATTGTGAGCTAGTTGCTATGTGTTATTACGAGTCAGGATCTCTGACGCAGTGTTTGAGCATTCGAGCATATTTGCATGTCATATTGACCGGAAAACAGTGGTGGAACTGGTAACGATGTGGACTTACATCGGATTCATTCTTGCCTTTTATCTGTTGTCGTTGAATGTTTATAATAGATTAGCTGTTGAGCTGGGCTCCACCCGCGAGGATGTCAGTTATCGCAACCAAACATAGCCTATGTCCTTTCTCCTTTCCCAAGGTCTCATCTATCTCTGTACCAAATTTCTTCAAAATCGGTTCAGTGGTTTAGCCGTGAAAGTATAACAGACAGAGTTACTTTTGCATTTGTAATATCAGAATGAATAATATATGGTTTAATAGCTGTGCCCTGCGGTGCCACTTATCGTTAAAGAATGTTAAACGAGCAAGTTGGAAACAGTTTGTCTGACATACACAGAAGAAAAAGAAAAATGGATTCCATTTTCAAAACCTTTTACTTTCTATATTTTTAGTAGTTTTAACCGTGCATTTATATTTAAAAAATATTATATTCGAATTCAAAACCTTGTAATTCTTACAAAAATACAATGGATAACTTGTCAAGCTCAATATAGAATGAGGTTATTGAACCCGAACATTTATTTGTTTCATAAAGATCATTCCACCACTGGCACAGGAATTAAAAATAATAAAATCTACGTCCTTAGAGAAGCGTTCTAGGACACGATGTGAAAATCTCGCTTCATATGTCCAAACTAGTAAAATGATTTATGCCCGCGTACATAATTATGTCGTTAGCACCTTCATAAACATGTAAATTAATACGCGAGTCAATAGAATATGTAAACAACATGTTGTATATTGTATAGCAATCGAGGTGAACCTTACAAAGTTACTTCCTGTAAGTTTGGTCACAGATATAATGTATCTGTTACATTATACATACATATATACACTCACGCCTGTAAATTCTCGAAGGGGTAGGCAGTGTATTAAAACACCCACATTTTGCTAACTATGATTTTCGATCCCACGTAATAGGGGGCGAGGCTATTGCCGTCAAACGGGCACTTAGCCATATTACCTTGCAAGTAAATGACTCCCTAAAGAATTCTCACACATTTTGCAAAGTCTTCATATACCTACATATAATGTTATAGTCAAATCTGGGTCATATTGTAGTCTAATGTATACAAAATATTAATAGGTGGTATTAGAGCCCGTACACATTGTCACTGGAATAAAATAGAATGATCAATATACGGGATTGATTATATTATTACGTTTATGATAGTCGTAAATGTATTTCAATCTCATACATTGATTTTTCTATTTTACTAACTAAAGGACGCACGCAGCAGCTACGCGTAATTCATTGCGACTTCTCAATGGTCCCCTTTATCCGTATCGGAGTATAACAAGTAATGGGTACGCTGTTTGTGCTGCATGCGTCGGCAGTTGTTGTATGCGGTCGGCTTTGGAATCACATCTTAGCTGTTGTAACTGTGTTAATATTTACGCAGGTATTTTGCTGTTTTCTAAGACGTGGATGACGGGGTCCCAGGCTGGTAGTACGCTCCAGCTATATTCTCTATTAAGTTTAATCTCTTATTATTTTTATACATCGATGTCATTACATTCTAGAACCCATAACAAAAGCGCTTTTGGTCTAGATAGCGTTGTGTAGAATGTCCTACAATATTTATTTATTTATATCTCTTATTATTTAGTTCTGTGCAAATTACAAAATGTTAACGATCCTATAACATCTGTGTGCGTTCTGTGAACGATCTCTAGTGACTCTAGTTGTCTTTACTCACGATGCCGCTTTTTCATTTAGCATTTTAAAATACAATGTGTAGTAAACAATCATCTGTGACGTTTATTTGTGTATTGTATATTGTATTGCACAAACACGTACCGACAAATACGTATACAGTTCACCGGCAATGGCCGTCATCCCTGCGAGACATTGATGTAGCTATTTATTCTGTTGCACATCACACAAAATTATCTCAAAAATGTTTTTATGTATTTCAATATCAAAATTACTTACGAAATTAGTTAATACTAGCTTTAGCCCGCGGCTCCGCCCTCGTGGATATCGATTATCGCGACCAAACATAGCCTATGTCCTTTCTCAAGGTCTAATCTACCCTTATACCAAATTTCATCAAAATCGGTCCAGTGGTTTAGGCGTAAAAGCGTAACAGACAGACAGAGTTACTTTCGCATTTATAATAATATATTAGTGTGGGTGGAGGATACGGATTAATGTTTGTGAAGATATTTAGATGTTTGTTACTCAATTACGCTTAAACGGCTGAACGGATGTGTGATCAAAATATACAAAGTAACATCGGATCCACTAGGGTCGGAAGTGGATCTTCTTTCCCAAACTCCTTGAGTGCTGTTCAAGCTTTTAATTGAGTATAATGTGGATCCTAAAACAGTTGCAAGTCAACCTGCCACACTAGACCAAGGGTGGAACCGGTGAATCAATGAACCCCAAAGTGATTTTAGATCCATTGGTGGATTGTGGCGATGGATTCTAGTGAACTGCCGCTAAAAATATATATTGCTTTGATTAAGAATAAATAGGAATATACAAATTTTAATGTAAAAATCAATCCCGTTATTTTAAATACGTCGCGCGTCGACGCAACGCCATCGCCACGCGCCGTCTGGACGGGCCCTTAGTGGCAATAATAGACTACGCTGATATATACGTTTTATTGTCGTACAGTACGTGGCGAACCCACACAACACAATACACGTGGGCTAAATGCCATCTATTTCTATTATAGCTAACATATATCTTAGCTATAATAGAAATAGCTATGAAATAAATAAGTACACGGATATTTTCCAATTATAAAATTCGAAGGTATTTGTTTTACTCTATACATATACCAAGATAAACTATGGCAAAGGGAACCAGCCCTCCTAGACAACCTTGGCCAGCGTATTGTAGAATAGAATGATAAATGTATGGCATTTGACGTTTATGACATTACGACTGTCATATACGTCAAATCCCATACATTCGTCATTTTATTCTACAATACGCTGGTCAACGAATTGTCATTTGTATAGAGGGGCAGGAGAGCTGATTCCAAGCACCAAAGTACCACTAATGACTTTTCAAACTTCAAGATCTACTCACTTGATCCTAAACAGACCACGTGTCTGCACACGTAGTCTGTTAAGGAGTTCTGTAACTCCTTATAAATGCAAACCGAATTTAGCCGAACTTTCAGGCTTACGTCACATTTGACGGATATTCCGTGTCGGTACACTCGGCACACCAATTCATATTATTGTCTGCCAGCAAAATAAAGATTCGTTTTTCCGCGTAATATGCAAGTTAACAGGTGTCATCGCTCCAACTCGGGAGATCCGCGACGGAATTTCTGTGTATGATATATGTGCGAAAAATTGGTGGGTGTTCAGTGCTCTGGACCAGAATTAATAGAAGTATCTAGTTAGTCGAAATTACCGTATAAATCTTAAAATTCAAAGTATGTAGTGTAGTCATCTGTCGGAAACCTCAAGCATTGATCGACAATAAAGTATTACATTTATGTCCAAGGTGAGGTCACGACTACTATTAAAGAAATATTATTGGTTAATTAATTACATTACCCACTTTACAACTTTAAGTGTACTCCCACGATTTATAGAAGCGAGATCAAGTAAAACTAGACAGCGTTATTTGTTGTTTTAGTCAATGTCATTTTAAAATCTACCAGCTGCCTTTTCACCGGTGATCATGTCATAGCGTCCACACACGGCAAGCGTCGATCGAGATGTCCCGGGTTTGAATCCTGCACTGCAATTCTGTAAGCGCACAACGACGAACACAACGTATAGAGATTGTCATTGGTCAGACGGGGTGACGTCACTGGAGATCGACCAATGACAGTCTATTAACAAGGTTGTCGCAACGTTGTGCTCGTCGTTGTGCGCTTATAGAATTGCATTGCTGGCCATTATACTGCCGATGTGAACCCACTCCTAACACAAGCAATTTAGCTTAGCTGGAGGGGTTAGAGGGAATATTAGTAATTTCGGTTGCTAATATTCTCTAAAAAAACATCCGTCAATTAAACTCTCGATCTCGACCGGCGGCGGCGCGGCGTATTGTAGACTGGAATGGAATTAGGGTTAATAAATGTTTCTTGGTTTTGTTGTTTACACAAGTTTTTGGATTGCAATTCAGACTTTTATTGTATACTCTTATTCTAATATTATCACAATTGTAATCTGTGTTGTGTAATAAATAAATAAATAAAAAAATTACGAGTGTACGGGATTTGAAGTTTGACGTTACGCTTGGTGAAGCCTATAAGGACCTAGCTTCGCAACTATTCACGCTGCATCGCGATATCATCCAAACTTCCAAACTAATATTATAAATGCGAAAGTAACTCTGTCTGTCTGTCTTTCTGTCTGTCTGTCTGTCTTTGCTTCACGCCTAAACTACTGAACCGATTTGTGTGAAATTTGGTACAGACATAGTTTGGAACTTGAGAAAGGACATAGGATAGTTTTTATTACAAAAAATAAAATAAAAAATAAAATTTATTCCGGACATACAGCGCCATCTATTGGTCAAGAGTCGGCATCAATTCAGTACTGAAAATTCATCGGAAAAAGGCTATGTTTGGTCGCGATAACCGACATCCACGCGGGCGGAGCCGCGGGCAAAAGCTAGTTGATCATAAAGTGGTTTTCATACCAACAAGGTTGATTTGTATTGTGGCACTTGTAGCCCGCATGATAATAGTAGATTACCCAACAAGTGAAAAAAAGGTGAATTATTTTCGAGGCACCAAGTTGTATCCCGAGAGGAGTGAAGGTTTCTCCGGTAGAATCCCGAGCTTAGCGAGGGGTTCTAGAGAGAAACCTGAGTGGATCGAGGGATACAAGAGCCGAGATGAATTCTTTTTTCACGTGTTAGGTACTCAACTTTTCACCATTGACTACGAGAAAACGATTACTCTGTGATTATGAATTACATTTTGTTATGGATAGTACACAAAAGAAGCAGCAAATTATCAGTAATAGCTAGCGCTTTAGCGCGAAAAGACTCAGGAGTCTTTTCGCGTTCGAGAATATGAGTTTAATTTTCATCACTAGATGAAGTCATTTTATGATTATGAGACAAACATAAACTTTTACAAGGAAAATTACACAGAAAATGGCGGCATTTTTTTTTTTTAATTTAAACTGAGCCACATTCCATCCAGCCAGTGATTACATTTAGGTGGCTTTTAGTACGTTTTTATAGTGAGAGTGTGCAACCTCTTTGTATGTTTCCCTAGAATCCGTACATTCGCGCATGTTCCAAATTCAAATTTTTTTATTCACTCGGTGAAACAAAGAGCGTTTTATTCACTGTTTTTGATGAATCACGGGCCCTTTTTCGAGTGTCAATGGTGAAAAATGTCTTATCGCATTATGGAAGGTTCCCTTATGTCGGAAGAATATAACAGCCTTTTTCCTCCCACCTCGTAACATCTGCGTTCTAATTATAGTAATTATGAAATTATAAATTACGAAATCGGGTAGGAACAGGCGTATAATTATTATTAAAGTTAATTTTGTGTAAATGTTATTCAAGCTACTATAAATGCGAGAGTAAATATCTCGGTTTGTTACTTCTTTACTACTAAATGTCAAATCAAATTAGTTTATTTTATTAAAAAAAATAGCTTATGCAATCGGCTCCGCCTGCGTGGATGTCGGTTATTGCGACTTTGAGTCGTATCTCCGGTTCTACTGAACCAATTGCGATCACACAAACGTAAGATTTTAGGTCTGACCAAGACCTTTTAAAAAAAACCGCATTAAAATCCATTCAATAGTTTTTGAATCGATCGCAGACAGACAAGAAATATTCAGAATCTTTGATGTTTTTTTTAGACGACTATTTTACAATTATTACCTAGTATCTATATCTAGATAAATGTAAAGTAGTGTCTAACTAGACAGGTTTTTTTGTTGTTTTATATTACTTATTGTGGTGTAGCACTAAATAAAAATATGTAAATATAAGCAAGAGAGACTCATATTCGTATCTTTATTATACATGAACAACTTCCTATGTATATAATTTGTTTATTTATAAAAGATTACGTCATTTTGTCCTAAATATGCTGCTTGATCTATTTTGTAAGTACAAAATATACATTAGATTCTGAACAGGAACATAGTTATATCTGATGATTCATAAATGTATGCAGTAGACGCCATTTGAATAAGCTATGACTGTTGCGAGACTTATCTAAATCACTATTGGGGGCCTAGACAAGTGGGACAATCGTTAGTAAAATAGAATAGACCATAACAGAACTGAACAGAACGGAACAGAACTGAACAGAACGGAACAGAACGGAACAGAACGGAATAGAATAGATAAGAATAATCAATATTATGGTGATGACATTTTTTTACTGATACCTTCAACCCAAGGTTTGAAGCCTAGTCTCCGTTAGTATCCCCGTGAATAGGGAGCAAAGCAGCAGACAAAATCAGATTCATAACGATTACTTAACTAACTTTTTTCAAATATTAATTTATATTTTTATTGTTTCAGAATCACTTGCCTGGATTGTAGTTATTAGTTGGTAAGTTAAGTTGATTATTATTATTAATTTTTTTTAATTTTTCCGCTAATAGAATGTCACTTTGTCTAAAGACCTAAGAACGTTGTCTTACTCCTTCTTCTCTTAGTTTTGTTTATAAGGCTTCTATGGGAATGACTGACCTCCCAATCCCGAGAGGAAGTTAAAGCGTCATCAGGTGATGTTGGCTTGACCTCAAAAGTCTTGGTACCACATACAGCCTTCTCGTCGTATAAATCTTTCTATCCAAAAATGTTGTTTATAATCGTTCTCTGCCGTGACGATTGCTTAATTTCGTGTCGCAATACTGTGACCTCGGGCCAGATGCGCTGCACATTTGGCACGATACCTAATAAAAAATACAAACATTTTATATGAAACGCACGCCACGCACGTAATATTCAGGAAAATGGGAAGGTCTGGAAAGTCTTTCATAAAAAGTGTGTATAGCTACAGCTCAGACTTAAAGAATAACATAGACTGCACGCATGAAAGTATACCAAGGGACACGTATCTTGGACATATATCACGAATCAAACTTTTTCGCGGGATTTCTTTGTTAATTAAGCTATGCTTGGTAAATTTAATTGAGCTCGTCCACCACCGTAGCACCCCGTGCTATCCTCAAAAGACACCCAAGAAACGAGTACTGCACCGTATGGAGCACATTTTAGGTCCAAGATATACTTATGTTCTAAGCAATATTATCCCGTTAGGAGCATCAGATACACACTGAAAAAAAAAACATAACATTTAATAATATTATGGTAGTACATTCCATAATAAGCGATCGTTGTTTTTGTTGTCATTCTTGCACCTCACTAACTTTCTGAACGTAATTTTTAACAATGGCAATTTAAGCATTCATAAAACGAAAAATGGCCGTAGAAAGCTTCAACTATGTGCAAACAATAGCTTTACGATTACGATACGACAATGCCTTGCGTTGAGCGTCCCGTGCCTCTGATATGCGGAAGCATTTTTTTTTCTTTGCACAACTTTTTTTTTCCTTGTTTCTGGTTGTTTTAAAGCAGTTATTTTAATACGTATAACAGTTTTTACAACACACCTGCTCATAAAAGTGATATTATTTTACCGCAATTAAGCACGGAATGACACCTATTATAAAACTGTGACTTTTTCATTGCTATTATTCACAAAAGTGAGTTATAGATTCTTTTTTAAATTTTATAGGAAGTGTCTATAATTGTCTATGTTCTTAAAAAAGTTTTGATACAAAAAATAACGTGTTTAATAGTACGAATAAATTAATACGCCTATTGTATGGTCATTTGATGCATTTTCGTATTTAAATAAATAATTTCAACTTGTAATACTTGTGTAATAAACAAAATTTTCACTCAAATTTAACTTTTTTTTTTCTCTAAGTACAGAAAAAAAAAACAGAGTAAAAAAAAGTTAAGTTAAACCTCTTTTTTTTTTTTAAATATGGTCGACCGCCATTGTTAAATGCGCGCGCATAGGAAAACGAATTAATTTGTAGTATTGTTTATTTAGTATTTGTAGTATTATTTTATTCGCAAGTGTGTTGTAAAACGTCGTATGGCACGTGTGAGCATGATGATTACCGTCCTCGGCTGTCTTAAGACCCTCGCCTGGCGGCTCGGGTCTCAATGGCGCCTCGGCGGTAATCACCAACGTTGCTCACTTGTACCATAATGTACTATTTTTTTACCTTTATTATACTGCTTATTGGATATGAGTTTCTAACAACAATAAACTATAGTCCATTCGGTTAGGTATTTAACTAAACATAAACAATCTTGATGTGTTTTTTATAATTATTATGTTTTATATAAAAACCGAAATCGAACCACTAGTTAGTTAACCTAGTTTATTTGTTTTATATGTGTTTTTATAAAAAATCACTACAAGATTGTTTTAATTTAGTTAAGTAACCTAACCTAACCTGAGTAGAGCTATGTATGTCTGATATTCTAAAATACTTGTCTCTAATTTTCTTGTGGTAAGTATGTTAGGTACACAATAAAATAATACCAACTAAAAAGAAATTGAAATAAATATTCTAAAACCTTATTTAAAAAAAAGAATAGCAATATTATGTAGAGTAATTAAAAACTCAATTCTTTTGGTATTCATAATTAAAAAGTTAATTGTTTAGCAGAAGATACCTGCTTGTGTACGGAACCGCCACTTCATTATATAAAATGTAGGTCATTTTTAATAAACGGCAATTATGATTTTCAGCCAATTATAATCCGCCTTCTAACCAAAGTAATTAAGAGAGTAGCAAAATTAATTAATTTTAATAGTCTATTGATGGCTCCTATATAGCGACATTGGCTTTATTTCCTTTACGCGAACGTTAAAGAGCAATGCTGACAGATAACAAGCATAAAATGTATGTCTATATCGTATAAAAACAGTGTAACTTTGTCGTAAATATATCGTAAACTGTGTAGAAATGTCTAGACAAGTTGGCAATATTTAAAAAAAAATCATAGTCATTTGGACCGTACTTAACTGTTTATAGTTAACATAGATAACTGGGTAATTTATTTTTGGCGATGATCTTTTTTTGAACTAATTCAAATTTCGAACAAATGTATCGATCGAACGAACGCCCACTGATAAAAAGCCAGTGACACCTGCTGTCACCTTGGTTTTATTTATATTTTTATTAACACTACGCTTCACCGCGGCTATGCTTGTGATTTTTACGACGATACAATTGGAAAGAAAGTGAATCCAAGTTTACGGCTTAGTTTTATTACGCCGTCAATCAACACTGGAGGAATGAGGTCGAAGGCCGAATAAAAATATCACTGTATCTTGGAAGTAAACATTAGTTTATAAAAAAAATGTCTGTTTACACTGTCTTAGAATATTTCTTGATAGCGTTTCAAATTACCATACATTAACCCCGTTACTCGTAAACTAATAACAGGGACGTTTTAGCAAATAACGGCCTTAATATCAGAAGTTAAAGATAATTTTGCAATTCAATAGTTATACCTTTTGTATAATATTCAAAATGTGTTTAGATTTATAGTGTTTTGTTTTTTGTTTAGGCTCCGAAATACTAGGTATTGTTTCAATAAAGCCGTCGTCGAAAGTTTGTGAAACATATATCTTTTATTTATCCGCGGTATATAATTACAGATATTTGACAGATGTGATGTCGGATAATATTGACATAAACACAACATAACAGTCAAAAAAAGGTCATCAATAAAACCCTCTCGTGTTCTTGACACTCATTTATTTATTAGTGTACGGTACGGACAGGGACAGACATACACATCTTGATGTTTACACTTTACAGCTGAACAAATTAAATGTTTAAAGGAAAATACTAATCTCACGAACGTTAGACCAACCTTTTCACGTAAAGTGACCCATTAATGGATTTTTTATCTATGCTCTTTTTAGGTTATGAGCTGTATAACGTCACAGTACGAGCAGTATCGAAGCAGTAATCCCATAAGAGTACTACTAACTGCTATATACCTAGTAAATAAATAGGTATTTTGAGAAAATTTTATCTGATATAAAATATAATATCTTTTACCTCTCCTTGCAATTCCAATCACTCACGCTCGCTCGCCGCTCGCAGTAAAATCAGATTTTACTGCGAGCGTGAGTAAGGGTGATTCAAATTTCTCACACATTTCGTCTCGCGATTCAAATTTAGACTACATAAATAGTCAAACTTATAGACATAGACTACATAATTTAATTATACTTACTAAACTACAAAATGATCCGTTGCGCAATAGTTATTTGTTATACAAGAGTGCAAAGTTGCTTTTTAACCGCGTGCTCAGTTTTGATGACCGAGCAAGCGAAAGATTCTAAATTTGAATCACGAGCATAGCGAGTGATTCATAAATTAGAATCTTGAGCGTTAGCGAGGGAATCAAAAGAGCACAAGGTGTAAAATCTTTGCACTCGAGTGCAACACGTAACTTTTCATCCCACCTCAGCGAGGAAATAATGAAATGCTTCTTCTTCCTAGCGTTAATTCCCAGTCGCATCCGAAGCTTTCACCTCGGAGTTCGGGGTCCGCTTTACCAGTCTTAACTGCGGATTTGGCTGGACCTCGATATTTTTCGTAAAGCGACTGCCATGTGACCTCCACAACCCAATGGTGACATTAGGCGATATCGAAGCATTGCAGCTAGACCGTTGTTGTTGAACTTTTTATGCATACAAATATTTGCACTGAGCGGGGATCGGACCCGCGCCTCCTGCGTTGCGGCCACGTTCACTACCACTACGCCAAGGAGGCTGTATAATAATTATGTGTAATAATACTAATAATAAAATATCAACAAATAAAATTCAACAACAATGTTCAACCATAGGACGTGAAAAAAAAATTATGCGCGCAAAGCAAATTTAAAAAAAAAAGTAGGTACACCAAGGAGGTTCCGAGTTGAGTTTTTCATAAATTAAAAAAAAGTTGTGTGATAAATCGGCACCATAGAGGTAGAAGTAAATAGGTTTAATGATGTTTTGAGTTCACAAACCTAGTACACACGATGTTCTAAATTCAAATTTACTTTACCACTCTAGAGGATAAAAGCGACTTTTACACTCAGATATCGAAGAAAAAAAGTACTCTTTCCGAGATGGTGGGATGAAAAATAAATTTGTTACTTCAACAAAATGACTAATATGACTATCGTTTGAATTACGAATTCATCAAAAAAAACAACATCCTAAAAACTCAGACTAATAAAAACATTTCGTTCTAAAAAACCTATTCGGCTTTCGTTTCGTTTCTCTATATTATAGCAAGTTGATATTTATGTCAATCGAGAATGATGACACGGGCATTAGCAAATTTGACATAATAAATCTTTTATTTATTTCTCACCGTCCATATCAATTAAATGTTAACCTTTTCTCGTTATCAGCATTATAATAATAGATATCAGTTACGAGTTATTTGTTTTTAATAACAGTGTATAGAAACGAACTAGTGACCCAGTTTTATACTTATATCGCAACGAAAAAAAAAAATATAATCACGACCGATGTGTGGCGTATTGCCAGAGAGCTCGACTGCTAGCTATGTCAAGAAGAATGGCAGATTCGATTTCCTTTCAGTGGAGCAAAATATTTTGACCGCATAGGAATACATTTTTGAAATCTTTCGGAATAAAATAATTAAAACTAATTTGAACAAGATTTTAATACGGAGCAGACGAAGTCATAATAATGATCTCAAATCGTAACACAAAATGATAAAATAGATCATTTGAGACACCTGCTATTTCATCAATTAATGTATCCGGTGAAACACACCTTAACTTATTTATCTAAAATTCTGGATGAACCTTTTCTCACAGGCAGAAAAAAAAACTATTCATTGTTTTTAAATATTGAATCTCACACAATATGTTGTACTGATATTCTCGGTAACCCTTTCAATTACAGCTTAGTTGAATCGCTTGTATTAGGTTATGAGAGTAGATTCAACTCGCGTCAGTACTTACTAATGAAAAAAACACATTGGTTAAATTTAGTTTTATCCAGTACTCCACCGTGGCATTAATAGTCTGGTTAAAAAATATGGATATTAATTATGGTAGTAATTTAAGAACCAAAAATTGTATTAATTAATTGTCTCTATAACCGACTCTAACGCAACCACAGTCACGCACCAAAAAATTAAATTATATTTTTTTATAATTTGAATAATTACGGAGATTTAAAAACCAGTTTATGATTTGAAATACAAATTAAAACAGTTTTCTTAATTCACATATTAATTTTGAGTTCATTCTTTGTATTCTTTAATTATTTCAATATACCTAAATGTATTATTCAAAGAAAACTATAATCAGTTTGGGCTCCGAAGATCTTGAGGAGTCTCATACACTACTTTATTAGAAATATTAGAATCCTCAGACTAAATTTTAGTCTGAGTTAGAATCGTATTAGAATAATATTTTGTCGTGCGGCGATATTCACACGAAATAGGAATCTGCTTAGTAAATGAATTATTGTGATTCTGCTCGTAAGAGTGATCATTATACGAATTTTATAGAAATCTATTGAGATCTACTGGGAATTTATAAAATTACTCGTTTTTAGCGGAATCGCTCAATGTCACCTTTTTAGATCCGCTGGACTTAGATAAAAATTTAAAATATTTACAGCTTAACTTCACTCTAACTTCAGTTAGAGTTGGTTATGAATAACATCAGACATTTCTTTCAAGAAATGTCTGATGTTATTCATAACCATTTATAACAATGTCAGACATACTGAGAACTTACACTTATATCCGATATGACGCGTTTCCTGCAAGACTCAACTATAGCGCCTGTGGGACTTTCAATCCGTCCAATCGCAATTTGCAAACAGTCGCGATTTTGTCGCCAGCAATGCATATTTGCTCACATCGATACTGCAACGTGCGTTTATATCGCTTCAGACGCGCGTTAAAAATGCGACTGATACATGATAGCACTCAGAAGCGCGTTTGCAATTTCATGGAAAACCTTCTTATGATGTCCAAATTCAATGCATGACTGCACAACTAGTGGCTGCACTATTTACCGAAAGTTAGTATTGTTTGGGACATTTACTTGGGCCTAAAATGTGCTCAAAAATATGCTCTATACGCGCAGTACGTTTCTTGGGTATCTTTTCAGGATAGCACGGGGTGCTATTGCGGTGGACGAGCTAAAATACACCAAACATAGATTATCATAATGCATACGCGCGCCAGGGCTTCGTTTGTCTCTCGATTTAGGTCCAAGATACGTGTCCCTGTTCAGTTGTTGTTGTCCTCGCGGTCGCGCGAGCGAATTCGCGTGACTCGCATAACGTACACGCGAGACTCCTGCAGTTTGCCTAATCTAAAAGTTATGATTCCGAAAGTGATCGCATACGACAACTGCAGACGCAGAGCGCACCGTGAAATAGACTTGAATATTGAATATGATAATTTTCTTTATTTTTTTAGTTCATTGCGGCTCCTCAATGGTGCTGTTTATCGGTGTAGAAGTTTAACAAGTAATGTATGTATGCTGACTGTACCAGTCATTCTAAATTATGTGAAAATGGACTGCGAATATTGAATCTTATATTTACTAATTCGCAATTGATAGAGATGGAAGCTGTCGTTTATTAAATCTGGCATTTACTCGACTCATCCCAGGAATTTTATTCAATTACTTATTCTCAAACAGACAGCGAAATCGAATGCCAACTCGAGAACGAATCTCACCGTTACAATCAATGTCTACCGCGATTGTAAAAATATTTATCGCTTTCATCGCGTCCTTTCTGTTTCTGAAGTCGCGATAGAAATCATATTACATTTTATCGCATATTTTGTTCAATAACTAGTAATAAAAGTTTAACACGATACAAAAAAAAATCACTTTCAATTTGTGAAAGACATACAATAATAACGGAAGATATGAAGGTTATTGGCAAAATTTCACATAATTCGTGGTAAATTGAATAGCGATCGACGATATAGCAATGTTCAGATAATAATCGACCTTGTTACAATCTTACTTTCTCGTAAAGAATTTTTATTTCCAAAAAAATGATAGAACGTGTATTGAGTTGTGAAATAGAACCAACACTATGTTTTTCGAAATTACGATTTTTAATCTATGTTGCTATTTCAAATTTTTCCTTTTATTTTAATATTTTGTTCTGATTTTGAGCTTCAAAAATTATAATTTGTGTAACTCAATAATTATTCGATGATCAACGTACCGCTTCTTGGGAAATGAAAATAAAATGTGAAATCCAGTCTTAAAAAAACAAATATTCAAATTAATTGCGGATGCTGCCAAAGTGATATACCTAATATGAATACCTAATACATAATTTATTGGTATGATAATTCAATTTAATAAAAAAATAAACCTTCACATTAAAATCTTGTAAAAGTAGGTACTTATTTTCCTATCAAATTAGTAATATAATAATAACGACTTCGTCCCAAATTCTCGAGTGTCCCGACACGATCGTGAAACATAAAGTTCCAAGTGGCCACATTAACCGAGGGGCCTAGTTCGGCAGACGTTGACATTTATCTTTAAAAAGTATTTGTGAAGGGTGTTGTTATATATGTAGGTAGCTATGTGTATGTAGTAGCGCAGCGCGCCACTCCCCACCTATCTCGATGTACCGTACAACGAATACATCAGTGCATAGTAAGCCAGCGATTGTTTTACTTGTCCCTCTAATCCGCATATCTAACAGTGGCGACGAGTATAAAATGTCTAACGTGCAATTTGGTATTTTGAGTACATTCGACCACAATACACAGACCTGGAAAACGTATAAAGGCCGGATAACACAATTTTTTATTGCCAATAATATTAATGACACTACGGATGCAGCGGGCAGTAAAAGGAAGGCGATCCTGCTTAGTGCACTCGTTGAGGGTACCTACAAGTTAGCAACAGACTTGATTTTGCCGAAGGAAGTGGAAACTGTACCCTATGAGGATCTGTTGCGTCTCCTGGATAACCACTTCACTCCAAAATGTGTAGGATTTGGCGAGCGTCATAACTTTTACGTGGCCAGTCAACAGGTAGGGGAATCTCATTCACAGTGGGCGGCGCGACTGCGAGGCCTGTCAGCGAAGTGTGGGTTTCTAAATGTCGAAGAAGCACTCCGTGACAAGTTTATCATGGGGATGCAGCCAGGACGGGAAAAAGAGAAGCTTTATACGAAAGAGCTAGCAGATCTGACGCTGGCTAAGGTCGTGGAGATGGCAGAGAACCTGAACGTCGCGCGCGCTGCTGTCGCGGCCTGCGCTGGTATGCAGGCGTCTACGACAGATCAACCGCTTTTCAAGATTTCCAACAGCAAAACAAGTACAGGCAAGGAGAAGTGCACGGTATGTGGGTACACGAACCACAGGTCAGCAGACTGTAAATTCGCGAATTATACATGTAAAAAGTGTCACGTAAAAGGCCACTTGCGTAAAATGTGTACAAAAGTTAACTACGTAGACGTGGATTGCCGTGACAAGGGTGAGGGTGACAATGAAGATGACGGTAAGTTGTTTCACATTCGTTCACTTAGGGGGGAACCTATGGTGGAAACCGTTATTATTAATAGTATCCCATGTAAATTTGAAATTGATAGTGGCTCTGCGGTATCTGTAATATCAGAAACCTTCTATAAAAAATATTTTAAAGATATGTCATTATCGAGTACGCGAAAACAGCTGATGACCTATAACGGGGGTAAAATCGTATGTGTAGGTACGTTGCGTGTATCAATTGTCTACGAGGGCTACAATCGCTTTATGTTTCTATATGTGGTCCGTGATGGTGGGCCGCCGCTTTTGGGTAGGGATTTTATATCTCTCTTTCAGCTACAACTCACACCAATCAACTATTGTGCTGATTTACAATTACCTGACGAAGGTCTGAAACAAAAATACTCTAAGTTGTTTTCGGATAAGCTAGGAACATTTAACAAGTATAAAATAAAACTGTTATTGAAAGAAGGGGCAAAACCGGTTTTCTGTAAGGCACGGCCGGTAGCATTTGCATTGCGCGACAAAGTTCATAATGAAATTAAAAGGTTGGTTGATTTAGGAATTTTAGAGCCAATTGAATATTCTGACTATGCGTCACCGATAGTACCGGTACTTAAGCGCAATGGGACAGTTAGATTATGTGCGGATTATTCGGTAAGTATCAATAAACAACTATTATTAGAACAATACCCACTTCCGACAACTAACGAATTGTTCTCGAAGATTCACGGCGGACAACAGTTTAGCAAACTCGATCTATCTATGGCTTATAACCAATTTGTTTTAGATGACGAATCAAAAAATTTGACGTGTATCAATACCTTGCGCGGATTATTCCGATTTACACGTTTAGTTTTCGGATTGGCATCTGCGCCTTCAATTTTTCAACGTGCGATCGAGTCTGTACTGTCGGGTATTGACGGAGTTGTGTGCCTGTTAGATGACATTTTAGTGACTGGCAGGGATAGGCAGGAACATTTAATCCGATTGAACGCCGTGCTGGGCCGCTTGGAGGAAGCGGGATTAACCTTACAAACAGAAAAATGTAGCTTTTTCCAAGATGAGGTGAAATATCTGGGCTATATAATTACAAAAGAGGGTTTAAAAAAAGAGCCAGAAAAAATAAAGGCTATGGTGGAAGCGCCAGTTCCCACAAGTGTTGGTCAACTGCAGTCATTTTTGGGTTTGATTAACTACTACAGGAATTTTATAGCAAACGCATCAACTATCCTCAGTCCGCTATATGAACTATTAAAAAAGGATTGTAAATGGGACTGGAATAAAAACCATGATGCGGCTTTTAGGACAATTAAACAATTGATGACGTCAGATCAAGTACTTGCGCATTTTGATCCAAATGCACAGATAATACTAACAGTAGACGCTTCTCCAAGCGGGCTAGGCGCGGTCCTGTCACAAATAGGGTCTGACGGCCTCGAGAGGCCCATCTCATTCATGTCGCGCACCTTAAACTCGGCGGAGAAACGTTACGCCCAGATCCAAAAGGAAGCTACAGCCATTGTTTACGGGGTGCGACGGTTCCATCACTATCTGTATGGCCGGTCAGAGCCATTTATATTACGAACGGACCACAAACCGTTATTATCTATTTTCGGGCCGTATAAGGGCATACCGGAGATGTCAGCGAATAGGTTGCAGCGGTACGCATTATTTCTAACTAGTTATAATTATAAAATAGAGTACATACGCAGCACTGATAACAGTGCAGATTATTTATCTCGGGCGAGCCTACCTCGCGCGGTACACCAGTGCGCGTGCACTGAACAGTGCAACTGTTGTGATTGCGAGGTGGCCTATGACCGAGCCACTTACGTGTGTTTCGTAGTAGATGGTAGCATGCCCGTCACACTTGACAAATTAAAAAAGGAAACAGAGAGGGACATCACTTTAAAGCGTGTTATAGACTATACTTTAAATGGGTGGCCCCGAAAGGTAGACGATATATTAAAACCATACTATTTATGTAGGTCGCAATTATCATATGAAGGCGGCTGCGTCATGAGAGGCCACAAGGTCGTTGTTCCAATGACTTTATACCAAACTATTTTAAAGGAACTGCATTCATCTCATTTGGGTATAGTTAAAACTAAGGCCGAGGCTCGGTCAAGATTTTGGTTTCCCGGTATTGACCAAGCTATAGAAACAACTATAGGTTCGTGCGAAGTTTGTGTTCACTTGCGGCCCTCGCCCCCCCGCGCTCCACTTTCCCCTTGGGAATTTCCACCGTATCCGTTTTATAGAATACACGTAGATTTCATGGGCCCAATCAGAGGGTGCTATTACCTGGTTGTAGTAGATGCACACACCAAATGGGTAGAGGTTTTTAACATGAATACTGCTATATCTTCTACCGCGGTAATGGGGAAACTATGTGAGTTTATGTCAAGGTTTGGCATGCCGAAAACCATAGTAAGTGATAACGGCACAGCTTTTTGTTCACGAGAGTTTGAACTATTTTGTACGTCAAACGGAATTTCTCATTTGACGTCACCGGTATATAGCCCGTCCTGTAACGGACAGGCAGAAAGCTTAGTTAAGGTAGCAAAAAAGGGCCTTAAGTCCTGTCTGTTGTCAAGCAATAACGGTAAAGACGCATCTTTAAAATTACTAAAATATTTAATGGACTACCGTAACTCTGTCCATACCACCACAGGGTTGACCCCAGCTGAGCTGGTGTTTGGTCGGAAGCTAAGGTCACGATTGGATCTTATTTACCCAAGCTCATCGACGTCATCACCACCCTTGTCACCCACCGTAGTTAACCGTGTGAGAAATCAACAGTGCTCGTCAACTAAACACAAAAATCTACCTAAATGTTTGAGAGTCAATGATATTGTGATGTACAAAAAGTACGTAAATAAAAACAAATATATGTGGTGTAAAGGTATCATTTTAAAAAGAATAGGAAACGTTTTATATATAGTGAAAGACATGAATAGTGCAGAAAGTTGTAAAAGACATTTAAATCAACTCATCATGTACAAAGGGGCTAGTAACAATCAATGGGACACTTTGAGTAGCTCCAGTCTGCCTGGGCCATCTCCGCCGCTTGCAATGCCGTCAGCAATGACGTCACCGCTTGCATCGCCGACAACAATGACGTCACCGCTTGCATCGCCGCCGTCATCGCCAGAGCTTGAACGAGTACCTGCTGACGTAGCCACACATAATCCGACGGTATCAGAGCCTTGTATCCGGGAGACGGAAGTGTCTCCACCGAGTCCGAGACAGGGTACTTCTATGAGAGGGAGAAGAGAAGAGATCTACGTACCGAATGCTCTGTCAGTACCGGAGGATAACGAGCTTGAAAGTGATTCCCTCCAAACAGTACCAGATGAGCAGTCAACTTCATATCGTACGGACAATACATCTTCAGAGAGGAAGTCGGACTCAGACAATGAGTTTCAAGAAGCGCAATCTGAACCCGAAGTCCAAGAACCACAGGGAGATGGTGCCACAGGTCCCACTAAGAGAACGTTACGTAACCGCCCGTTAATTAGTTTTAAAAAATACTTTTAGTTTGTAATACCTATGTATTTAGCGAGTACTTGTACTAAGGGGAGGAGTGTTATATATGTAGGTAGCTATGTGTATGTAGTAGCGCAGCGCGCCACTCCCCACCTATCTCGATGTACCGTACAACGAATACATCAGTGCATAGTAAGCCAGCGATTGTTTTACTTGTCCCTCTAATCCGCATATCTAACAGGTGTCTAACTCGAAGTTCGAGCCTCCCTTTCTCTCTATTCATCCTTAAATAATGAACTTGACCCAGTGGGTCGACGGTCGACGGGGTGAAATGTGTTCACTTGTCCCACGATCACATTCGGGATGACCTTTGAAACTTTTTTTTACATACTACTTATTTGTGTACGTATCATTTTTGTGATTAGTGTTTACAAAGCAAACAGATGCAAATATGTTATTCTTTAAAAAAATATATAGTTAAGTATGTACCTACATACATAATTATTATTTTTATTGTTCAAATTCTGAATGTTCTTCTCATAATAATTCTATCGATATCGATAATTCGAATACCTACCTACTGACTGAATGCATGAATAATACTGGCACACATAATGTTTTACAATATTTGAATTTCGAATAGGTACATATACAATTAGTATACATTACAATATTATAATTTTTTTTATTTGCTCAACTGTAAAGGTTACTTTATAGGTACCTACTAATAAAATTATCAGTAAATAATTAATTGCCTGCACTGACAATTAAATATATTGTTAAGTACTTACCGTACCGACGACGTATTTACCGAATAAGGTACTTGGTACTTTACAAGGAAGGAAAACATTAAAATAGTAAATAAATTAGGTACATACATTAGGTACTTATATTATTTTCGAACTGTTTTTTTTTTAAGTCGTCAGTCAATGCTTAGGGTTCTTTTACCCACTGTCTGCACCTTTGTGGTTGAATAAACTGAGTTTATGCCGAATTACATCGCGTGCGAAGATCAACAAACATGTGGTAAATGAACTTATTTTTGGTTCATCATTTTAATGAAAAACTCTGACTGTAGTGAGTAATAATTATATTTTTTTTAGTGAGAGATTTTACGTATTCCTTTTCAATCTTTTTTTAACCCTTCATACTTCTTGTTTTGTAAGAAGCTAAGAAACAGCCGCTACATCGAATTTGATTCGCAGTGCAGCGATACAATGAAGTTACGGTGTCGCGCCGGGCCGAGGGGGGCTCAGGTCAATGACGCCCCTCGTCTGGGCCCGCACCCCGCCACCCCACCCCCTCGCCCCTGCACACCCGCCCGGCTGAACCAGTTCTACATGTAGCTTACCGTCATTTCTATCTAGTTTACACCAACCACCTACTTGCTTACCTGCCGAACATTTTTCTTGTAACCTACCACTTTAATAACAAGAAAAACTTCAATATAACTTTTTTATGAGATCGTAGGTCAAAAAATAATGATACCGTTATGTTAATGCTATCGTTACTCGAAAAACTGTCTTTTTACACAACTTAGGTGGCAGAGAAGCCCACGGTCCACCTGATGGAAAGTGGTTACCGTGGCCCATGGACGTATGCAACACCAGGAGCGTTACTTCACACTCGCGCTGCCAACCCCGTAAGAACCTTCTAAAGCCCATCTTGAAGAACCCCATACTGTAGTCGCTTGATCTGTAACCCTTTTCGTTATCATTAACCAGCGTTTTTTTATAACTAAGACATTATTATTATTAAATAAGTAGGTAAGTAATAAAACATGGCTGACACTGACAATGACATTTAAAAAAACTAACCGTAATGGCTCTGTGTCACCCGCGGCTTGTGTTCTCCACGTGTACGAAAGACACGATGTTGCCTGAGCAAAAAAAAAGATCAATTATGATGAGAGACCGTGTCAGAAGTTCGAATTTTAAAAATGAATACAGATTGATTATAATTCGCGATGATAGAACGATTAAAGAGGTTCGGTTCGACCGCGGCGGTCGGTGTGATGTCGCAACACTCGCTTTCGCAAATGGTTTCGTAACAACCAATGCCGAAAATAGTCGAAAGTTACTTCATAGCTTCATATTTTTTGTCCTCACGCACGACTCACTTTCCGGTTTGTGTTGTAAAAATCATTTACTGTTATTTTAATTGCTCATCTACAGTTAGTTGGAGTCTTAATGTCGTTTATTTTGATTTAATCTAGTTTTACCAACAGTTTTGTCTTGTATTCTTCTTGGTAAAAATAAGAAAGCCATTTTCGAAGAACATTTCTTCTAGGAATTTTACAAATGGCCTACAAGTTTTGATATTTGTGATTTAGACATACTTTTTATTTTTTAAATTTATATTCTCGAATAAATTAGTAGCTTGGAACTTAAGCACATTCCAATTTTCTCACTTGTCTTCGAACATAGGCAATATCTCTCACTAGCTGTTGCCCGCGGCTCCGCCTGCGCCACCAAACATAGCCTATGTCCTTTCTCAAGGTCAAATCTATCTCTGTACCAAATTTCATCAAAATCGGTTCAGTGGCTTAGGCGTGAAAGCGTAACAGACAGACAGGGTAACTTTCACATTTATAATATTAGTATGGAAATATGGATGGATTACACGTATTTTCAAAATTAATACATATTATGTAGCACCTGTAAAAATAGAGTTACGGGCCCAAGACTTTAAAGACTCTTGGTAGGGCCCATAACGTGGGTCTAAACCCGAGTTAATAAATCGGTTGAGAGACGAGGCTACGATGCAGGCTGTCTTACCCCAAGGTTTCTGTGTAACGGAAAAATCACCAATACAATCCTTAGCTAAGGATTTCATACAAAAAGTTCATCATCTTCATGGAGACGCATTTTCCTGATTGCATCCGTGGCCAAGATGACCTTGGAGCTCGGTGTCCGCCTTCCGGCTCTTCCTCCTCAAATACAAAAACCAAATTATGCAAATTGCCATGTTGTGTATACCGTGACTTTCCAGCCCTGCGATCTCTTCAACCCGGAAGCGAAAAAGTGATAGTTATTCATTTGTACCTAACGTCAATTTTCTCTAACGGGAGTTATAACTGTATCCTGTGTTTCCAATCGTTGCTAGTTCTAATGACAGAAGCTTAACTACTTGCGTAACAACCATTAAGTCTTGGTTTTATTATCTGGTATCTTGCATCTCTCTCTATAACTTCCGAGAAGAACGAGCTAGCTATAGATACTGTAAACAAATTTGAGTATAGCTGAACATCCAGTAGGTTGTCTTAGGGTTTCTTCATACATGCTTAAATCACAATACTTCGATATGACCCAAATCGCTATTGGGTTGTGGGGTCAGATGGCAGTCGCTCCACGTAAAATATCGAAATCCAGCCAATCCTACTTTTGATAGCCATTTGGACAGATGGAGTTGGCTTGCCTTATGGCTTTGGAGAGGTCCCAAACAGTCGCTCTCACACATAAAAGTGTCTGTGTAAGGCACCCGAATCCTTTTATATTTTCCGTGGTAAACAAACTCGTGCCATCACATAAGACTCGCCTTATCGCACTGTATTTAAGAGAAATTAGACCCTTAACAAAAAAAATTAGGTACTTTGGTATGCCGTCGTCTCGGTCGCGCCGTGGGATGCTTCATTTGCGCAATTACTAATAGGCAAGAGTCCACCGTGTTGGACTTATGAACGTCAAAAACAAAGTTAGGACGTTCATAAGTCCAACACGGTGGACTCTTGCTTATAATCGTGCTATTTAATACTAGTTATAGAACCGATTAAGTTCAGAAAAAGTTCCGTCTGAGCATTTCACTTTTTCTGATTATAATCGAATTGAATAGTTAGCATCATACTAATTGCTAGATCATTGAATATTTATAGAACTATTGTCAATTGCATTTACAAGGTTGATAATAATATAATTACTATACTGGAGGGATTTCCCTGATCGTGTTATTCCGGTTTGAACGGGAAACCCTCTAACACCTGTTACGAAAAACATATAATAATATACAAATTATCCTTATTAGATATGTAGCGTGCGGTAGATTCGACTGCTACGTCAGTGGGATGAGCACGAATAACTATCGTAATCGTATCGTAAACGTAACGATAGCACGGAGCATTGTGATTGGCAGGCTTCAGGTAGGCGGCCAATGGCAATGCTCCGTACTCTCGTTACGTTCACGATACGATTACGATAGTTGTTCGTGCTCACTCCACTGATGTCGTGGATTCGATTACCGCTCAGTGCATACATACAAATCCATACTAATATTATAAATGCGTAAGTAACTCTGTCTGTCTGTCTGTTACGCTTTCACGCCAAAACCACTGAACCGATTTTAATTAAACCTTGAGATAGGACATGGGCTATGTTTGGCGGAGCCGCGGACAAAAGCTTGTTTAATATTAATGTAATGAGAATGTCTATTTGCACTGTTCTAAGTGTTTCTTTTAGAAAAGAAAATGTATCTAACCCATTATCACATTATCCGATAATACAACCTTTTACAACTACTTTGGATATAGATTACCTAAATAGCTTTACGTCTAGACATTGTTATCTATTCATAGAATATTATTATTACTAGAAATTCAAATTACCAAACAACTCGAAATATGTACCTAGTTTTAAAGTCCAGACTATCTTCCTTTTTTTTTTCTAAATGGCAACACAGATAATCATTTTTAAACAGTCACTATCAAAACAATGTCAATATTGTATCAGGATCATGTTTATCTTGAGTAATCGTAGCCAAACATAATAGGCGAAGTGGGAAATATGGGCATAGCCATTCAATGTGCTTGGTTTGTTTACCTTCGTAGGAATTGTGAAACGGAGAATAAATCGTTACCTGCTGGCGTAACCTTGTACCGGCGCGTGTGTAGAACACAAATTCAATAATAATTACCAATGACTGCTATATAGGTACTACTAGACTGAGTGGAACGGACTATAGCATTTTTTTTCTCCCTTTTGCATCTGGATAATCACTTTTATTTTAGAAAAGATTAAGATTCCGATTTAAGATTTAGATATAATCTGGATCGAACTCACCGGCATCGGCAGAGCTATAAAGATGAGGTTAAAATACATATATTATACTAGCCTTCGCCCGCGGCTCCGCCCGCGTGGATGTCAGTTATCGCGACCAAACATAGCCTATGCCCTTTCCCAAGGTTTAATCTACCTCTGTACCAAATTTCATCAAAATCGGTTCAGTGGTTTAGGCGTGAAAGCGTAACAGACAGACAGACAGAGTTACTTTTGCATTTATAGTATTAGTATAAAGGATATGGATATGGATAACCTTTTAAAGTAACAAAATTGTAATAAATTGTAATGCAATATTACAGTTGTTAAATAAATTAAACAAATTGATTGCCAATAGAATGTAAAAATGTAAACAACCATTGTTGTTTACGTGAGATGTGACTGTATTACGTAACGGTTTCGTCATCACAATACCCTTTAGACATGTTGTTGCATGAGCATGACATACGGCTTTTCAATAGATTAACAGAACTGTTTACTCTCACACGTTATTATGATCAGTATAAGAAATCTCTGAAAAAACTGAATTTTTGGCGGAATTGTTGGGATCGCCATAGAGAAAAAAAAAAAAAAAAAAACAGAACTGTTATCGTAACTGCGCGTAGTGTATGCTACGAGATTCAAGCAATTCATACTAATATTATAAATGCGAAAGTAACTCTGTCTGTCTGTTACCCTTTTACGCCCAAACCACTGAACCGATTTTGATGAAATTTGATTCAGACAGAGATAGATTAGGAGGGAAAGGACATAGGCTATATTTGATCGCGACAACCGACATCCACGCGGGCGGAGCAGCGGGCAAAAGCTAGTATTCTATAGTTACCGCCATATAACTATCTTGACTCTTCCTTGACCCTCAGAATAAATACGTTCCATCTATATTATTCTTTTAGTCTTGACATCTTATCTTGACCCCAGTCTTGTCACCAAATGCACTCGATTTGCGCAGTACACATTATTGTGTATTTTTTTAGGAAAGCATAGTGTGTAATGGCGGCGGAGGAGCTCAAATTCACTAATCATAGATTATATTAATCCAATCTGCGCCAAGGCCTCACTATTTTTGAGGGAAATAGTAAGAGTAGTGTATAAATATATGCAAGAATTGTAAGTATGGCTCAATTAATTGTGTGTATATAGGAAAATGCCTGAATTTACTATATACTCAGGAAATAGTAATGAATGCCGAGATTGCCGAGAAGAAACTTAAACAATGTTTCTGTTATTTTAATAACACGCACTAGAGGAATTCAACAAGGAAATGCATTCAATGATCATTGGTTTTAAATGCTGGCAGCATGCCAAGGTTAATGCTTTTTTTTTAAACGTGAGCTTAAAATGGATAAACACTTGAATTTATCGACGATGTGATATGGGGTTTAGCCCCTACTAGACAAATCAACAACAACGTTGGTAGAATAGAATAAATCAGTATATATATGGCATTGACATATCATAATGTATGTTTACGACTGTCATATACGTAATAATATGTCCATCTCATTGATTACTCTTTTCTATAAAGTTCTCTATACTAAGGAAGTGGCCCACACTTCCTTTGTCTAGTCTAAGTCTGGTCTACTTTCACTATTATTTTAAAAGAATATTCATGATGAATAAGAATATGTATAAGTAAAATTTAAATACTACGGGTCCTAATAGCACTTAGAAAATATAAAAATAATAGAAACCTCCTGATATTCTCCATGAAAAGAAATTGAGTTCAAGTTCGAATATAAATCAAAGAAAAGTCCTACTTATAAATCAAATCTTATGACCAATTTATACCCACTTTATAGGTTAACTACTGCCCCGATTACAACGAAACCTTAATAGCGAGGCCGCAAAAATCAACCAACGTATTTATAAATATCAATGACTAATCAGTTTTGACAAGAAATATATTTAAGCACAAGATGGTGGACCGTGGCCGCGCTGCGTACACACGGATATCGGCTGGGGGTCAACGATTTTCCTTGGTAGGGGTGTTCACCTTGCACGACCTCATTTGCTCCGTATTGTACTACGGTCAGATAAATTGACGTACACTGTCACTAATTGACGTATACGTTTATTAAGAAAAATTGAAAAAAACTGTAGCTTTGGAGGAATAGTGAGAAAATATCTTGAAAACTTGACATTGGCGTTTCGCCATTAATAATTTTATAAACATTTATAATTTACTTGACATTGGCAAACTGACGGCGATTTGCTGCAGACTCCATTAAGAAGAAGTTGAAGTTGAAGTTGGAGGAATAGTTGGTGCCTATAAATAGATTAGAGGGCCAGATCGAGAGACATGGCCCTGGGTCGCCCGGGGTGAGCAGGATATGTCCACGATAATCTCACCTTCCGCAACCGACGGCCCACAGAACTCAGAAGGCGTGGATTTTAGTCGGTTCAAGTCCGACATAACCCCCTCCCCCTACCCTGCTCCAGTGGGGTAGGTATCCGTAGGGTAGTATATAAATAGATTATTAGGTTATTAGCATGGGTTACACGAATAGCAGGAAGCAGGAAACGCGATTATTTTTCACTATTAATGTAAAATTTATGGCTGGATGCTTGTTATTCTTTCACGCAAATGGCTGAACGGATCTCGATCGAATTTGGCACAGAGATAGATTTATAGTTTATAGGATTTATTCTGGGAACACATTCCTGCAGCTCACGGGAACGGAATCTGTGTTCAACGCGGGTGGAGTCGAGGAAAGCCACTGGTTCAGTCTAATTTAGGGGCGCAGGTTAAGGAAAAGAGTAGGAGAGCGGCTCTAAACTTCAAAACACTAGCCTTGGATGTAATTGATATTGGTGCCATGATAGACATAACCTCCTCGTTTCGGTTTCATTAGACATTATGACCATGTCGCCATACTGAGGCTGCAAGGCCTTCATTTATCGACGATATTTTTAAAATCTTGTTAGCAAGTACCTAATGCATACAATTCAAAAAGTAATCATACTCATTTATACTAAAATATGTAGATAACAACACTGACAGATGTTTTAGTTACAAACAATGTCTAGAAATGTTTATTAACTTTACTATAGCTACACAATGCCTATTGTATGCCTGAACAGCAAATAAAAAGCGGTAAGTCAACGACATCTACATAATACTCGTAGGTACTACATACAGATTGAACGACACAAATCATCATTATGTACCAATCAACTGAGGCTCGGGAACTAAACCGTACTCATTCATTCATATATGAATATGACACTTGCTTGAGCAAAAGTACCTTTTTTTTTTCGTGTGGCAACCTTTGAGTACCTCTTGTCGAGTTCTTGAAGAAACTGTTATATGAGAATCGAAATCATTATCACTAGAAGTCAATCACGGTTGCTTTCTGAGATAAGTTACTACAGAATACCGCGGATAACCTCGTGTTGTGTTAAGTAGGGTAGCCAAAGCTATATGGAGAGGTTTTGTGCTGTCATCAGTGGGAAGATCAAACGCTTGTCCAGTTCTTAGAGGATCGGCAGCTCAGGAGTGTGACGTTCCCTGGTGTTGTACTCGTCCATAGGCTGCGGTAACCACTTTCTATCAGGGGGGCCGTGTGTGTCTGCAACCTAAGTGATATAAAAAAGTATTCTCTAGTTAAGGTACCGTGTCATGTACCTACGTACTTCATTGTGTAGTACATTATATTAACAGTACTTACATATTATTACTTTGCGACAGTAATATAAACTGCAATTACATCTTGTCGCGGACGAAGAGCCCTCGTTCATGTGTTTAGACAAGAAAATGACGGTATCGTCACGGTGGCCTGCGCCGTATATGACAAAACAAACTTCTTTATACAGTTTATACTATCTCGTGCATAATAAGATCAAAAATATCCTATAAGTTAAAACACAAACCCAGTTTTTTTTTTGTTAGCCGAAGTTTTGTGCACGCATTGCGCACGAGTTTAAACAAAGCAATCTTATCTGTTCAACCGGATGTAGCTAGTAAATAGCAATAAGTAATTAAATTCTTAATTTAATAGGTAATTTGAAAAATTCAGATTGACCTTACCTTAACCTTGTCACATATTATTATAATGAATTATGATAACTGACAACACCACCAATACCCAATGACTCCCGTTAGACTTTATGAACGTGGACATGTTACCCAGTGACCGTTTAAATTCGGCAGGCAGGGAATTCATCCTCACACATTGCGTCCGGAAACGGTGCGCACTGTGCGGTATGAAAGGAACTTCATCCCTCGCACACTCAAGCCGTGGAATGGGGAGCTCATTCCACGGCTTGAGGGATGAAGTAGTTTTCCCAAGCGACTACAATATGGGGTTCTTCAAGAAGGGCATTAGAAGGTTTCTTCAGAGTCGGCAGCGCTAGTGTGACGCCCCTGGTGTTGCATACGTCCATAGGCCACGGTGACCACTTCCCATCAGGTGGGCCGTGTGCTTGCCTGCCACCTAAGTGGTATAAGAAATTAAAAAATTCACCAAGCAATTACAAAACAATCCGCGAGCGCCTGGACCTAGCTTGTCTAGCGATTTAGGTCCAAGATACGTGTCCCGAGATATACCATGCATCTGGCCACTTAACTACCATAGATATAACCCGCGCCAGTACACATTTCGTGGGTGTTTTTTGAGGCTAGCACGGGATGCTACTGCGGTGGACGAATTCAAATTCACCAAGCATAGACTATTACAAAGTCATTCGCGGGCGCCAGAGCCTCGTATGTCTTACGATTTAGGTCCATGATACGTGGCGCGGGTTATACCACACATCAGTACATATTTTCAGTATTAACCATGGAGAAGTAAATGATAGTATTTTATCCTCCGTGGTATTGACCTTGTCCTTGTCATATACCTATATGGAAACTGACAAAGCCACAAATATGTAAATACTAGTATGTAGTATGTACATTAATCATTGTTGAAACAATAACTATGTCGGACACAGACTTCACGTTTTTGTTTATCAATTCATATGTAATTTAGAAGTCTTTGAACTTAGCTATCTTGGTTATTAGTTCAGCTTCAGAAGTATGTTACATATAATGTATGTTTTGTACCAGAAACTAGGTAGGTACGTACCTACCTACATAATATTAACCTTATCGTAGTGCGAACGCCTCTAATCACCCTGGGGGAAAATAGGTTGCCAGTTGCCATGGCAACATGCCGACGACCAACTAATGGAGTTACCTACGCTAAAATTGTTTCAAATAGGTATTCAAAACAATGACTTCCATGTATGTGTATTCTGACTCTAATAGTACCTAGGTACATGTTTTCGTAGTTTCAGAATCAGGAATACACTAAATGTAAATACATATCTAGCAAAATCACTTTTATGTCACCATTGTTATGATGTGTAAGGAAGGGTTAATTAAATAAATCATTCACGTATTCATTCATTCATGTTCAGTATCAAAATTATCATGGTTTCTGGATGAGGCGGGAATGAATTTTGAGTTTGGAATGGATTGCAGGCTTGATAAATGCGTTACTAAATTTTGACACGTCTAAAGCACCGCATTTATGCAAAGCGCGCCTTTTATAATGTGGTTTGTATAAGTACTACAAAAAGTGCACATTGTTGCTAGTCAAGTAGTGACCTTAATACCAAATTTTTGGTTCCGTGCAGCCAATCTAATAGTACCCACGTATACCACAAATTTTCTATACAAAACGTAGATATACATACATATTTTCGACCTGTCATTTTTTCAATACATCATCAATTTATTTGATTAGCATATTATGTTCTGCGAGGTTACCTCCGGCTCGTTTGCCTACTTACACATGCCTTACATAGACTGGTGTGTCATTCACTCAGTAGATAAGTACTCATTCGTTACTCAGCATACTTTTCAACTATGTACTTTAAAATTCTCGTTACAAAATTCCCTGGAAACCGGGGCGGCGACCCTGGAGTGCTGTATATTATCTACCTATCCTTTGGGAAGAAAGTCGTGAGTATATGTATGTACAATATTTTTATTAATCGTAAAATAAATTGATCTGCACCATTTACGTGAAGTTGTCCACATCACCTTAAACAGTTTGTTGACATTTCTTGACCCCGAAATAAATTTATTTCGAGAAAGACTAGTTTTGCAAATTGATTCCGAAGTCCGAACACCTTGGTTTTACCATTTACGAGAATGAAAGGTCAAATTAATTACGACAAAATATCAATACGGTTCATTGTTCTCTGTTTAATCATTAATAATGGCGTGAGCACAGATTAATAAAAGATACCTACTATGGAATGAACAATATGTTCGTTCTCTTCAATAATCAATTAATTAAATGGTAACACTAGCGCCACAGAGTATAATTAATTAAAAGGAAAACGAAACATAACACGAACATAATTTCTGTGTTTATTGTGTTGTTTTACGTTAATTTCTTTTGTATACTCGAATGGAACTGTAATAAATAGTAGTATAAAATTTTATTAAATGTGTCGTGTTCAAAATTGGTGATGGTTAATGAACTTGTGTTTGACCTTGGGTCTTGAGCGTTAGGCATATTGGCTGTTCATTACTTTGTTATGTAGTAAAAACATTTGGCATTATATTTACTGAAGTTGAGGATGTAAGGCCCAGGTATAAGTAGGTACGTTTTTGGCCTACTGTGAGACAGGGTTCTTCTCCAACTCTATAAAAGGGCCGGCACCAATAATCATGAACTTGATCAAATGTGGATGAAGTGCTATATCTTAGGGATGCATAGGTAAGTGGGATCGACAAAGACTGTGCCCGAGAGTTAACGGATTGGTAGACATGACCTGACAAATTACAATCACAACTTAAAAAAAAAAGAATATAAAGTAAATCATCCAAATAAGCAGCTCCTAATTTTTGCGACTAGCAACAAAAATTAGTTATATTGTTACTAATGTGCGAATAATCTGTTTTTTGTTTTTGCACTAATACTTAATGTATTTTTTTTCTTTTAGTGTACCTAATTATTCACCCCCAAGGTCAACAAAAATGGGTGTAAAATCGAATTCTGCGCAAAAGCAATAATCTATGTCAGTACATATCATTATATTACCAAAACGATTTTATAGTATCGTAAATTCAGTGCAAAATGTGTATACGTATAACAAATTGATGGATAATAAATGAATCAGATGCGAATACTAAATCGGTTAGGAAGCGTGTTTAAAATATTTAACTGAATCGAGTAGGTCGGGCGAGCGCGCGTCGTGCGTCGTTCATTCGTTCTCGCGAGCAACCTTGCGATGCGCAGCGCAGGTCAGATTTTTCGAAGGTCGATGACTCGTAATCGCTACGAGTTATTATTATTTGTTAACGCACCCCGGGACTACAATAGTTTCGAATTTTGAACACGAATCGATGCGTGAAATCAACACGAAAATTTATTTTGTCCGTGAACTTGGTTGTTGTGAAACGTATGTTTTTTATTTTCTCTTTCGCCGATTGATTGGTGTTATTAGTCATAATGTTACTATACTTTAACACGTATTATTAAACAATGAATGACTAATCGAAACAAGTGGCGGGTATTAAGTTACAAAATGAGTTGTAACTTGTAGTCGTAATGCTCTCTGAAAAATATAATCGTTATTTTCTTGGGATTACGAATTAATTTATGTTTAGTCAAAAGAGTGACTATGTATATAAATTCCACATGCAGTTAGCGATTAGGCGAATAATTTGATAACCATTGAGAACACGCTAGAATCTAGCCAGATACTGTTTAGCTAGATCTAGCTAGATCTAAATGCCTAATATGAAAACAGATCGTATAATGTCTCTAACTAAACCTCTGTTGCATTTTGCATGTGCGGAATAAAAAAAAAATATCGCGAAAGACCACTACCTAGATCAGAAGAAATGCGCAACTTTTTTATGAGCTGTCATAATTACAAGACACTTTATTTTATCTAGTTTCTGCGTTCCAAATTCAAAAATTCCCGCCTAACTCAGGCACCATGATACAATTTTTGTTCTGAACAGCTTGTCTAGTGTAATCTATACTAATATTATAAAGAGGAAAGATTTGTTTGTTTGTTTGTTTGTTTGTTTTTTTGTTTGTAACGAATAGGCTCCGAAACTACTGAACTGATTTCAATAATTCTTTCACCTATAGAAAGCTACACTATCTGGGAGTAACATAGGCTATATAACATCACGCTACTACTAAAGGGAGCGGAGCAGTGAGCATAAATGTCAATAAATCGGGCAGATTTCCATACATTCTTTACTAATATTAGATTTGTATTTTTGTATTCGAGTAAACTCAAGAACTACTGCACCGATTTCAAAAATTTCTTTTACCATTAGAAACCTGCACTATCACTGACTAACATAGGCTATAATTAATTTTCAAAAAAATAGGGATCCTGGATAAAATTTCAATAATGTAACCCAAGGTGTAAAAAAAATGACCTAAAAAATTCCTTACATCGCGTACGCTGCGAAAACTATTGAAGATAGAACAAAATAATGTACTGTAGAAATGTATAACTTAAAAAGGTCTACATAAAAGTCCGCGACAGCATATGTCTATCTAATAAGGGTAGCTCACAATAACCATTTTTATCTTTTACAAATTATAAAAAAAATATGTGTCATTTTCGAAGCTATTTTTAACAATATAGTGTTAAGCCTTATCTGACTAAATACGTTAGATACATTGTACATTTAATGTAGATCAAAATTGCCCTTTACACTGTATAATTATAATGAATATTTTAGAATCTATTGCAGTATGAAAGTAACGCGCGACGATATAAATTCAAGCCGAAATGCCGATCAAAGTCAGACCACGGAATCTATACCTTTATATTAATTCTTATCTAAATAAATCGTTTGGTATTTAAGATTGTTTCAATGCCTGTTGATTACTTTTTGAATTATTGAAATCGGACGTTCTATTCAAAAGATATTACGAAATTATAATGTCAATAAATCCGGTCAATTACCATACATTATTTGAAAACTAATTATTATTACGGGCATGGGCTAAAAGGGTGCAACCACGGGTGTTCGAAGTATTTCACGAGCGAAGACAGGGAAGGTCAGCTGAACACAAGAGGCAACGGTAACAGGATCCGAATGCGGGATTGGAACCTCCATGTGATGCATCCTGGGTAACGGAGGCATTAACGCCCCTCACCCAGGGGAGGCGCTACCGCCTACGGCAAATACATACAGCAACGGGAGCAGCTCTATAGAGGGCTGCTCAAAGGCTTCCCACATGTCCCTCTGACTACGAGGAGGCCCAGTAGAGAGCAGGAAAGGGAAGGGCTGGTCACCGAGCGCGGATGTGAGGATTATAGGTCCGGCCTCCTGTCATCCCTTCACGCCCGTCTCCTCCCTTTCCGGAATTCGATGGGACATCGTGCTTCCCACTTCTGAGAGGGCCATCTTAAAATTGTAGATGGCCCAGGGTCAGCCGGGGGGTGCGGAAAATGCCCTAGGCAATTTTACACTCCAGCAACTGAAGACCCGCGACGGCATGCTGTTTAGTGGGTCCGAATTCCACATGGCACTCCTGATGGCTGACGGGGATGGTATCCGAGGCAATTTTAGCACGAAAGAAAAGTTTGTACGGAATCCGAATTCCACGCGGGCGGAGCCGCGGGCAACAGCTAGTAGAAAATATAGAAATCATTGGTTTGGGATTGGGAATGATTGGTTGTAGGGTTTTTATGAAGCCCATTTTTCGGACGTCGCGTTTTTATTGTAAAATCTAATAGATATTATCATTTAAATGTTATATGTAGAATACCCGTTTAGATATCATGTCTAGTTTTTGCAAAAAAAAAATCCAAAGTTCGCAATATTTTTGACTTGAAATTTAGAAAAAATGAAATTCTAGTCAAAGTATGTACAAATCGTGAAAATAATGTTACAAGCATTGGTAGAGAATCTGACACCGCATATTTTAAAGTTAAATTGAACAACATAACCCTGTCAGATCCAGATTTATACCTGATTTTAGGATTTTCGTTTTTCCGAATTTTCTCAAAAGTTCCACCGTATTGGTGCGAGTTCTCTATACCAAAATAAAGCTCTTTAGTTCTTCTATACACCACTTGAATTTCACAAACCAATTCCATGGAACTTAGGAGATAAAGATTTTTAAAGATTCACCCGGATTTTTCTTCATTAAGGACGACACACACTCATAAAATATTTTTTAACCGTATTTGATTTCGATACAAAATACTATGGGAAATAGCACTGAAACTAGCTGTTTTAGTATTATATCACAGAAAAACAAAATACTCGATCAAAATGGTGATTTTTCAAGAATTTTATCTTTGACATTCACCCGCGGCTCCGACCGCGTGAATGTTGGTTATCGCGGCTTTTGCTCGTATTTCCGGTTCTACTGATCCTATTACGATCAGACAAACGTAAGATTTTAAGTCTGACCAGGACCTTTTTATTAAAATCCATTCAGTAGATTTTACATCCATTGCGGACAAACAGTCAAGATTTTTTTTTCTGTTCAGTATGGTTGATATAACATAGCCCAAGTTTTCTTTTATAAATATTTCCAATGTATAGACACGACCACTTTACAATTATATAACAATAGAGATATTTAAGTACGTAAAAGTGTAATAATAATTACATAAGCCGGCAATACAGTCAACGCCAAAAGTCAATGAACGTGTACAAACTTCCACAATTCGTTTACACGGTACTCGTCAAAAGTGGTTATACACCGCCGGCCATTTAACATGGTGACCATCGTAAGGTTTTGATGAAATTTGGTATAGGGGTAGATTAGACCTTGAGAAAGGACATAGGCTATGTTTTGTCGCGATAACCGACTTCCACGCGGGCGGAGCCGCGGGCAAAAGATAGTTCTATATAAAGAGGTAGTGAGCAAAAAATGTTCGCAATGTAGAGGTATATTTTATATTGACTCTTATGGATAATTCAAGGGGATTTAGAAAAATTCGTTAAATCGAAAAATTTGCTATATCGAGGGTCGTTATATCTAGGTTGCACTGTATTTCTCTTTCTATCTACCAGCCTTCCCCACAATATTCTGCAATTACCGCATCTCCACTGTGTGTATGGATTTTTCGAACCCTGATTGACCACTCATGAAAGAATATAGTATACTATTCGCATGATTTTCCACGGTCGATCTCCTTTCAATGTCTCCAGCGTATTTCCCATCCCTTGTAAACAGATGTGTGGCAAACTGGGTTCCTACTCAAGTATACAAACTCAGAACACTTTTTTCACCTTATACCTTCAATCAATACTTTGCATTCAGCCATCATATCTCCATCCCTTGGATCCTCTAAAAAACTATTACTTTCGTCTTACTCGTATTTATTTTCATACGCTTTAATACGGCCTAATTAATGCAGTTACCTATTTTCTGACACGAAGGACAATAACAGTGCTCGGAATAAGGCAATACTCACCTTATACCCATTGCGTGAGATGAAATACTTACAAATGTTTAAAGATATTTTTTAAGTATTTACACATCTGTCTTTACCACTACTACTTTCGGCATGATAGTACCTAAATTCATCACCATAGTACCTGAATTTAACTGTTTTGTGAATCATAACTGTTAAAAATATAATATAAATTCAGCTATATTAATCCGGTTAGAGTGTGCGACGACCTTAACAAAAATAGTTAATTTGATTTATCTCCTGAGTTCCATGGAATTGGTGTGTGAAATTTACGTGGTGTGTAGGGGGTATAATGATGATAATTTTGGTACAAATAACTTTCACCAATACGGCGGAACTTTTGAGAAAAATAAAAAAAACTTAAAACCTTAAAATGCTCATAAATCTATATCTACTGAAGCTACGACTTTTATTTAGGTCTCTATAGAAGCTGTATAGAAAGTACTTTTAATAAGCTGAACTTACCTATTAAGCATCATGGCTAGTTTAGGAGTAATATTAATTTTTATTTATATCCGGCCCAAAAAATGGTCATTTTCAAAAAAAAATTACTCGGAAACTAGATGTGCTGGAGAAATGGGAATAAGAAATCTTGCATTATAATCATAACATCTACAAGATTTTACAATAAAAGCGCGACGTCCGAAAAATGGGCTTTATAAAACACAGTGGGTCGTAGTGAAATATTGTTACGACCGCGACCCTACAACGACGACGATTGTCCTTGAGCGGTCTTCGGATTGTGTAACATGTGTGCCTGTTCACTAGAAAAAGATATGCTTAAAAAATTAATAGCTTTGTGAAGAATTTTGGAACAGGGATGAGGATGATATAGGATGGCCACGTGGCGAGATTGGCGGGCTTTGTCTGGATTCGGTTAATAATTTACGTAAGTTCAGACAAATTATTACTTAAAAATGTCCTGAATTCAGAAAACTGGATGGCGTTTCATAAATAAATTGTTCGGACCATCAAACTACAATGAAAGAAAAAATTAAAGCAGATGAATGTGTTTTCAACATCTAGTAATAAAATGCCAAAATTACTTTGTTAATTTGTTTCATTGTTTCTTACTCAATCACGCAAAACAGCTGGATGGATTTCGCTCACTGTGGATAAAGTATAACCGGGAAAGGATAACCTCATAGTACGTGTTGTGTTCCCGGCGGTGAGTAGAGTAGCCAGAGCCCACTGGAAAGGTTGTTTGTGCTGTCAGTGGGACGACCAAAAGCAAGGCTTGTCCTGATTGTCTTCTTCCCTGACGACACAGAGTTTCTCTGTTCTTAATGGGCCTTAAGTGGTATAAAAAGGGGGTCTATTTTATTATACTCGGAATAGTTGTTCTTCTTACCTACCTGTCGGAAACTGGATAAAAGTAGATATGGTATGCCACGTGGGCTGGTTAGCCGCACGCTACAAGTGCTACAACTAACGAATTAGGGTCATCATTTTGTCAGGGTCACTTGACCATTCTTCTTATTCGAATTCCACTTGGAACAGCACACAGGTGACAGACAAATTTTGTAAACTAATTGTATAAAAATGTAACCGGAGTTCAAACAAAAAATCAAGGGTAAATCACTTGCGATATAATACAAAAGGGCAAAAGATCGAATAGATTATTGTGTTGGAATACCAATCTATACCATCGACCCCAACCCCGCCTGTGTAAACGAAGTCAGCTACCTGCTCAATCGGGAATAAAGGGAAGAGTCCCTTATGTTAGATATTTTAGAGAAAAAAAACACAAACAAAAAATATTCTGTCGGCGTTTTTATCTATTAATCTTACTATTACTACTTTTACTATTATGTTATAAATACGAAAGTTTGTATGAATGTATGGAATTATGAATGTTTGTTATTACCTATATACCTAACGCCAAAACGGCTGGATGGATCTAGATGGAATCTGGATAAAGGATTGATTAAAGTGAGAAATAGCTCATAGGCTTCGTTTTATCTGAGGAATTCTTGTACACTTCGGGAATGAGATTAAAGTATTTCATACAATAAACTAGCAGGCTGTAGCTCGTGGTTCCATCCCAACCACTCACAAACCGTGGGTAAAATTCCAGATATAAAAGTAGCCTATGTGTTATTCCAGACTATAATCTATCCCTGAACCACGGATATCTGTGCCCTGAACCAAATTTGAGCACATCTGTTCAGCTATTTTGGCGTGTTTGAGTTGCAAGAGAGAGAAGGGACTGCCACCTGACCTCCACAACCGAATACTGTAGTTAGACTAGTCGAACTTTTGAGGGGTCTAACTAACCGTAACGACTACCATGGAGGGCTTTGTATGTGCAACCCTGATCGGAAAGTTTCAGTTAAAACCCTTATTATCTATTATCATCATCATCATAATCTTCATAGAGACGTATTTCCCTGATTGCATCCGTGGCCAAGATGACCTCGGAGCTCAGCCCTCCACTTTGCATGACCTTACGCATCTATTCTATGGTAGTGTGTATACCAGTTAAAATCCTTCTTATATTGCTACTTAAGTAGGTATGATATTTTCGTCATAATTCCCGTCTCAAAGGAACACGTGACGTGATATTTTTCAAACAAATTTATTTATGGCAACAAAGGCACTAAGCTTTTCTAACGAAGCCCCTTTGCATGCCCACGGCTACAATTTCAATAGATGAGTACAGTGATATTTATATAATTTCTCAGAAAAAAGATCTTGCCAAAAATAAAGGTTTTGTTACTCCCACAGTCCCACACCACATAAGATTCTTGAGGACTTATTATAGTAGGGGAGCCGATGATACTAAATATGTAGTTACTCGAGCGTCGTCGCAGAAACCTATTAGATGATAGAAAGAATAATTTTTCCACTTTCAGCAGTGGAGGAAGCGTCTACATAGTATCATAATAAATACATACATATGTCATCCATCTTAATTAACGTTTTGTATTACTTTGTTATCTTATTTAATTTTTTTCCGTATTAAAATGATTACCTCTAACACACCTTTAAAATAAAAACAAAGAAACGACCGAGTTCGAGTAAATTCAGAATTCGTTTCTTTGCAACGTTTCTACCTCCCCACGTCCTTAGGTTACGCTTAAATCGCCAGATTAGTAAAATCGGCACATGTTAGTTAGCAACTAACCTCCCTTATCTTAATCTGATAATATAATAATAATAAATAATAAATATTCTACAACATTCTACACAACGCTATCTAGACCCATGGTAAGCTTAATTAGCTTGTGTTATGGAATCTAGAATGCGGATATAAATACTTAGATACTTTTTTTTTTTGTAAATACATACATATTATACATAGAAACACCCAGACCAATGCAAATATTCATATTCATGCATACAAATATTGGCACTGAGCGGGGATCGAACCCGCGCCTCCTGCGTAGCAGCCGCGTTCACTACCGCTACGCCACAGAGGCGTGCGTGTAAGTCCAATGGTCGTTTATTTTTGCGCACCCACTCATATTAAAGACTGTTACTGGCTGGAGGAACTTGTCAATATGTAAATTGTAAAGTATCCTCCCTTATATTAATCTGACGCGCCTGAATCACTACCGAATTTCCTTCTACGCCTCCCCTACTATGAGTGGTTTGAAGGGAACCGTGCTATTCTTAAGAAAATGAGTTTTCTTTGTGTTTCGTTGCGCAGTAGAACTCCTGCCCACGTTCCTCATGCCAACGTGGGCAGGAGTTTCTGGAGGAACATGCTGCGTGCATCTGCAGTTTGCGTATGCGGTCACCTTCGGAATCGTACCTCAATTACTTTAAAATTTCATTCAAATAGTGAAAAAAGAACCTAGCAACAGAACTCGTGGTCACTCTTTTTTAATTGCCAGTAATTACAATGACTGCTCACGAAGGTCCTTGGAGAGGCAGTCGACTAGCAAACAACAATAGCGGTTCTATTTATATTCATGTTTATATAACTAAGGTCTACTGCCGCACACCGCAAGGCCCGGCACTAAAAGTTCCTGGTACCGATAACAGCTGATAAACCTCGTGATTATGGTCACTTATGTCATAATAAAACTTTTTTGAACGAATTTTATCGTGATTTTTTGACGTGACGCGTGAACTAAGATCTCGATTTTTTTTTGTGACTCTCCCCTCCTCATTCATCGCACGTTTCGATTAGAAAAATCGTACGCCACTATCACTAGTAACAATCGCCGTACCATTATCCTATGAAAACGTTTACACACAGGCAAACACTATTTTTAGTAAAAACTCGCCTAAGATCATATCATACGAGATTCGCAAGTGACGTATCACCTTATGTCAAAATACGATTATTGCTTCAAAATTCTGTTTAAACGGATACTATCATAATTAAAATTCAATAACGAGGCAATCGCCAGCGTGGACGAGCAATTCAAGGGGAGACTAAATAAATATCTCTCTTCTAATCTTTGACATAACCCTCTCTATGTCCGTCCTAGCACCAGAACTTTTGCCTTCCACATCCAGGCTATTCCAGCTACCTTTTTCTGGATGTTTCACTCTATAATTCAAACAAGCAGGTTTTATTTGTAACAGGAAAATTACCACATATCTTTTAACACTTATGACAACACCTTAGAGTATCCATTACTCTAAGGACAACACAAAATACCCAAGTATAAATCCCATGACTAAGTATCTACAAATTCTCTTAAAATAAATTATTAGGAATCGGGTAAATAACCTGCCCCTTTAGAAAAGTGGCACAATAGTCAGTAGAATAGAACAGAATAACCATTATTAACCATGCATGCAAATATTTACACTGTGCGGGAATCTGATTATGACAGTCGTATACATTGATTATTCTATTCTATACTACAAACGAATTGCCACTTGTCTAGTCTAGGGGGTCTGTTCTCAATTCTGCCCAAAAAAAAATTCTAGCTACAATCTTGTCAATCAATCTTTAATCTTTATTAAAGAAGTTCGTTCACATGGCATCGATCAGCCACAGTGAATGAACTTTTACGTGTACAGCAGTATTTTCAGTATTTTCGTACGAAATAAACTCTCCAGAATATCTAACGTTAAAAGGGCAATTTCGCCAAAGATACCTACTTCGACAGATTTTATTAGGCATCGCGTCTTTTATTCAATAGAAGTAAAATAGGGATTCTCAAGATGCTTATTAAATATACCGTATAGTTTATATTTATTTTTAACGGCTTAAAAAGTGGTTTTATTTCAATAAATGTATCGATGGCTACATGTATTTAAAAGTTATTTAAAATTTGTGGTATGAAGAAACTGATACAGGTATACGAGTCCACGTTTGATAATTATGAGCACTTCGTATTTGAGCAGACGTGTAAAAGTGCCCACTTGACGGCAAAGGCTGACCCTATATGGTCCTATATAGATTAACTAGCTTTTGCCCGCGGCTTCGCCCGCGTGGATGTCGGTTATCGCGACCAAACATAGCCTATGTCCTTTCTCAAGGTCTAATCTACCCCTATACCAAATTTCATCAAAATCGGTTCAGTGGTTTGGGTGTGAAAGCGTGACAGACAGACAGACAGACAGACAGACAGACAGAGTTACTTTCACATTTATAATATTAGTAGGGATAGAAACTATCGACGTCATTCCTGTCCTGATTCTTTGACGTCTCCACATTTGTTTTTAGGAAAGAAACAACGTGACAATAATTTTGTATAATCCCTTTTAATTTTATTTTTATTTGTATAATAATAATAACAAATAATTCGCGATAGAATCCGTTCTATCGCGAATTATGTGTTATTATTTAATTTTAGCCCGACGTTTCGGCTACTTTTCAGCAGTTTCGTTTACTTTTTTATTTCAATGAGTGATATTCGCGTAAACTTCAGAAAATATCATGTAGTTTACATTTACCAATATGGTACCTACTATTTATTTGTATATTATAGAAAAATATACTTAGTTGGTACGTATTGTTCATTGCTTAGATTAATTTACTTAAAATATTTATTTAAAAGAAGAAAAATATAACACCTTGATGGCCAAAGATAACAAATAGGTACAAAACAATAAATAATGATAAAAAAAATGCCAAGGTTATATTTTTTTTGAGTTTTGCAAAATATTTGTGCAATGTTTTGAAAAAAGTGTTACAATATAATTTAGGTAATCTGAAAAATATCTAAAAATAAAAGTTGTACCTCGGGTCACGTATCTTGGACCTAAATCGCGAGACAAACGGGCCCTGGCGGGCTCGGATTGTTTTGTAATATGCTTGATGAACTTGAGCTGGTCCACCGCAGTAGAACAACATGCTATCCTCAAAAGACACTCAAGAAACGCGTACTGGGCGTGTATAGAGCACATTTTGAGCACATTTTAGATACAAAATATATATACCGAGCAATATATCTTAGGTACATATATTTTCTCCGTGGGCTGAGGTATGTGTGGGCAGATAATAACCTTCACCATTGTGCAACTTACAGCTTGAAAAATATCATAAAACGTAACAATGACGATGAAAGCCTTTGTAGTCTACGCTCACAAGTTGATAAAGTACAAGTCTTGTCACTTATCAGAAAGAGAGTACGATCGAACTGACGTAAATGGACGAAGTTAGTTCTAAGTTAGTGTTATTGGTCTTTTATGAGAGGGCTGTTTAGCTGACGAGTTAGAGGTAATTGTTATGGTAATGTGTGTGCACATGTATGTGGTGTCCGGCAAATAAGTTGACAATATTGAGTACAGCTGTCCACTGTCCAGTCTAACAGAACAGCGAAATGGGAAAATTTTTTTTTGGTTCGCCACTTAGGCAAGTGTAAGTACAATGTAGGAACATGAGCGCGAACCTTTTGACGTTTGTTCACAAAGTTTGCCGATAGCTATAACTGAGTAAAATAAGAATTCGGTGAAGGTCGCAGGCGAAGGTTATGTATGAGCACCTTCAAGAGCACGGAAGCCATTTCATAACAATTAAATTCAACTGTATTAGAATTTAACTTCAAGTTACATTTTTTTGGAAATTTGCAATATTTTTTAATTAAAATATAAGAAACCGAAATTATAAATACCTACATAGATAAATGTTACAATTAACCCTTTATAAAATAAAATAATAAAAAGCCCTTTTATTTGCTCCTATGAACTAAGTAACATTTTGTTTAGTAGATTAGTACTGTAGTTATAATGAAATAAGTATTTTTTGTTAGTATTTATTAGTTAAGGTAATATTTATTTGATTTATTCCATAGGAACCCCCGTGCGGGTGAAGGCCTCTAAAGGCATACAATTGGGTAATTTCACGATGCCAAATTTTTTAATAATAATTCGGCGGCATTATTCTAAAAGAACTCCATTAATTTTTTTCATCGGAAAACCTATGATTGAAAAATGCCACCGAAATTAGCAAAAAATTTGGCATCGTGAAATTACCCAATTAACCCTTTAGGTAAGTAAAAAAAATCTGCGTGTTTAATTTCATTCAAATCTTATTCAGTCGAGTCGTTTATAAACACAAATAGATTTTCATTATACTTGTAGCGTAATACATATTATCAGAATAGGTATTAGATTAAGCTATAGAATACCTACTCTAATACATATTCTAATTCCTATGTATTAGAATATGTATTAGAATAGGTATCAGAATGGGTATGAGAATAGGTATTACAATAAAGTAACTAACTAAACTACTCTCATGCATGGAGCCACAATATTGTTTTCCTTCCTATTTAGGTGAACAACCTTGTAAATTGTAATGTTTTAAACATGGTTTATGAATTGTTTTCGTTTACCCCAATCATACTTAGAATAATTTGGCACGCAGTAGTAGGTTAAATATAGAATAGAGTACCTACTCTCTGGAGATCTATAATATTGATGAGTAAAGTAAAAACAATGTTTTGTTATGATCAATAGACAAGCTGTTCGGAAAAAAAATGTGTCACGGTTCGTGGAATGAATTTTGAATTTCAAATTTGGAACGGGACTGTATAAAAGCGCGCCTTTCTGTAATTTCATTCGTATGACAAAAGTCAAAAGTGGCGCAATGTTGCTAATCGAAAAAAACACATAACCTAACCTACCTACCTAATTAATACTTTTTTCTTTGACCAAACCACCTTGATTTTGTTAGATTAAAATGCTTTGGGGGAAACCGAGAGTAAACCCATATTGTTTGTTTAGCACAGCCAGACTAGTAGACCGTAGAAGTAAAGTAATTGCGTAAAACTGTTGAGTAAGTGAGTGTAGTGAGTGATTCTTCATCCTCTGATCCTTTCCCAACTCGGAGTCGACTGTCAGTCTACGAAACATCCGAATTTGACCTGCTCCATTATAGAGTAGACAAGATTATTACGTTTCATGCTATGATGAAAGTCGTCAACATTTATACTAATAATCTATTGCCTATGCCCTTTTCGTAGAACGTCTTTATGGAAATAAGTTCGCATAGGTTGACCTTCGTGGGCATACCCATTCATACTCTCCCCATAAACCTGTATTTCATTTTGTAATTTATGTAATATTTATTTAGTCACAACAAATATAGTTATTTTTTAAATATTATATTAAGTTATTAAATAACCGGTTAGACTTGTTAGTTTGGGCGTCGTATTTTTATGGCTTTCATGACCTTTGTAAGGCTAAAACTTTGTAAGTATAAAAAATCTAAGAATAAAGTCTTCCTCAAACGATAAAAGTAGAGGCCGACTCCAACTTGGTTTGGAAAAGGCTCGGAGGTCGGAGGAGGATGATGACGTATGTAACCTTTTGAACTCTCAACAACCACCCTCGTCCATGAAACAACTTTGGGGCTCCAGATCCTTTCTGCCATCAGCGCCTCCAACACCGAGAGCAAAGCCAGCACTAGAATTTGATCCATTTATCGACCAGCAGTGCAATTCTGTAAACGCACAACTACGAGCACAACGATAAGACACCCTTGATATAGATTGTCATTGGTCGATCTCCGGTGACGTCACCCTGTCCGACCAATGAGAATCTCTATCAAAGTTGTCGCAACGTTGTGCTCGTCGTTATGGGTTTACAGAATTGCATTGCTGGTTTAATTGTGGATGGTGTGTTGGATTGGGCTACAAATTTTGATGGGACCCATAGACATATAAATGGGCCAATTATGAGTCAGATCGATTCTTATGCTAGTAAATAAAACGTGTACAAATGCAAAATCAGTAACCCGATACTGTGAGTACGATTGTATGAACCGTTTAGTTTCATTTTACCGGGTCATTGACACTGTTATTACACTTGTCGTGTAATTAAAGAAAGACAATATGTAATTAGACGCCGCGATTGTATTACGTAATATTAATACTTACTTAGGTACCTACTTTGTAGCACTAATTGAGTATTAAGTTTCTTAGACTTAAACTAATCGAGATCGTATAAAAATGTTAAAGGATTAGCTATTGTTCAAAATTTGAAACGGAAATTCTAGTAGAATAGAAGTAGTTTAGTGTTGCTAGATTAGGGGAGCTAAATCTTCCAAAACTTGGGGCGTGCATGAAATACGAATGGAAGTCGTGTCGTAGTCAGAGCCTTTTGGCACAGACTAGCTTTTGGATACAATAAAGTTATTAAGATAAAAAAAATAAAAATACTCTACCTACTTCCTGGTTGACGACTTATTGTAAATTTATGTAGGTATGTGTAGAACGGTTGTTATCTGCATCACGTATACCTATAAACACATCTATATGTTACATAATATTTTACCACTATTTGATGAATGTCTGTACTCTGTACAAACATAATATCCCTTAGATTATATCCCTCAGAACAACAAAACATAATTCCTGCTATTATCAAAATCCACAATGTTAGGTCAAATAATATTGTAATAAGCCACGGAGCTCGTTCCGTGAAGCCCAAATCCAGGAAAGGATAAACGTTAAGTAAAGCTCGGTTCAACTGATATCGCGACCGACAGTACATGTACCGATAAAACTAGCTGTTACCTATAAGTTTGCCTGCTTAAAATTCTTCTTATTGTTTTCCAACTAGAACTTATTACCTAATTACCGTTATAAAAAATATCCTCTTCAGTTATGTCTGTGTACAACATTAAAGCCAAATTAGTCCAGACATTTTTGCGTGATTGATTAACAAAGTAATTTACAAAGTTTGACATTTATAAATTAGTAGGATTTGCAACGGCAGCCTGGCAACACTATGTTCTGAGTACAATGAAAACATTGAAAACATCGTTTAGATTTCATTCAGGCTTTAAGACAGACAATAATTACCGTAATTTTTTTTAATAGTTTATAGTATTGTTTTTTTTTACTTTAGTTTAAACCACATTGGATGAAAATAATCTCACGATTCTATTTACGGTACATAAAGTAAAGAGGAAGTGACCTGCAGGTATCGCTAGTGTGCCACATTGCTGTAAAGAGTTCAACGTAATTCGCAACGCGATTGGCTACTGACTGACATTTACTGCTTGTTCTATATTTAAAATTATACCCAACTATTTATAACCAATGACGTCACTATTTTATGTTACGGTAATAATAATTCATATTATAACATATTTTTCGATATTATGGGTAGGTTACATGGGGCCTGATGGGGCCCCAACAAGACGATAATTGGACCAAATAAAATAAACCAAATCAAACGAAGAGGGAGTAGGTAAGCGGACTGCGAACTCGGAAATAAAAACTTTCGGATGCAATCTTACATAACGCAAAAATTAGAAAAAGTCAGTTTTCGCAGTTTTATTCAATATCAGTATCTCTACCACGACGTGCTTATAAGCGATCTGCCCACAGTTACCGTGGGTAGAGTTTACCCACATAAAAATAATCGGAAACCTTAAAAAAAAATGATCAAGAAATATGAATTCTACGAGATCTAAGAATTGCTTTTTCAATTAGTCTCTTTGGAATTGAGGTAACCGAGTCTTTTGATGTTTTTGCTTCTTTGAATATCATCAATGTGCTTAATAAGTCTATCTTTATATGGCTTTCCTCAAACGATTTTCTTAATTTGATGCCTTAGTAAATATTTTGATAGAAGAATATTACTTCGCGATAAGGTAATATTCGTATTATTTATTAGTTGTACATATTATGATAACAGGTATACTTAAGTATAATTCATCGTTGAAAAAAGAAGTTAGAATTTTGTCATCTCTGCTATATTTGGGTAAAATTCGTAGGACAATATTTTCAAATTAGGTTAAACTAGTTGGACCCACTCTATCTCCTCATCAAAACCTGGAACTTGAAGCTCTGATTCCGAGCCCGCTCTCTTACTGCTCCCCTCTTCTATCCACATTATTTACGAGAAGGTGCTCTTGTCGAAGGGGCCGTCTGACCATCAAGTCAAAAGAAGCCTACGTCAGAAGCTCGTCAACTGTTGTACTGGCTTGCTGACGTGGTGGATTGATGCCGAGAGCACTAATTGTCATAGTGTTATTTAAACCACTGTACCATAGACAGTATTACTATCTATAGATGCATGAAATAAAAACTAACTGAATATACGTGGGTTCATAGACAATTCAATAGATAACGATCAGAACAGGCTGTAACAACTAACAACTCGAACGGAAACGGAACATGAGCAAGCGTTTAAATGCAAATGTAGGCACCATTCGTGCGATGCCTTTTCTATAATAACAATGTTTAAGAAACTGCCTGTAATTGACGTATTATCTTGATGTCACAACGTATTAACTACTAGCTCTGCCTGTGACTTGTGCCGTTTGGACTTCGGTCTCCGGTTTTTTTTTACGCGGAACCCTAATGCGTCAGGTACCTACTCTGAAATTCCGAAACCGCAGATGGCCATGGGTTAGCCGGGGTAGCGAGGGATATGCCTTAGCTTAGAAAATTTTAGACTCAAGACGGCGGGCGTGCGGTTTTAGTCGGTTCGAGTCCGATATAACCTCTCCCAGAGGCGCAGCGACGGGACTTCCGCACTTTAAAAAAAAGTACTCTGACAATAAACTCCTTTCTCGGACATTCATGAAAAATAATACCGAAATCGGCCTAATTCTGGTCGCGTTTAAAAGTAACATTATATGCATCATAGCTAGCATACCAGCCATATATAAACGTTTTTATTGATAATTTACACAATTTCTCGTGTTGAAATGTCGAATTGCAAAAAACTCGACAGTCGCCAGTCGTTATTCGTTCGAAGAGCGCAAAATCGCTGACCCAGTGACCTAATTGTGGCGTCCATGAGCGAAGCAAGGTCAGGCAGTTGTTCGTGTATTATAATCACTTTTATACCGCCTACTAAACGCGTACACCTATTTACCTACATTATTTTAATGTTATTAAATACTATTGCTGATATTTGGAACGGATATTGTAATAGGTACTCGTTTTGGCGAAAATAAATAAATATTTTAGGACAAACTACGCAATGCTATGTAGACTTAAACTACGTATAGCTTGTAATATGGGTTCTAGAATGTGGATAAAGATTATTTAGATATATTTTTATATAAATTAATATATAGGTACAGAAATACGGAATACCCCAATTTAACCTGATACTAGTAAGTTTTTCGAATGTATTTGTTACTTAATTTTGTATACTATTTGCATTTATCCTTGAATAACTTATTTGGTATTTAAACGTCCGGTCGCGAAACAGTTCAATATAATATAGGTCACTTCAATATCATCAATAATATAATCAATCCATTTGGTTAATGTACAAAATCGTCCAATAACAATAAAGTTCAAAATCAAAATAGAATTTTATGTACGAACAATTTCATATCCTAGTATCGACGGTTAATAGACAAAATATCTTAAGCGACTTCGGCTATTCAAAGAGAAAACATCCTAAAGGACATCATGAATAGGTACTTACAGCACAGTGATTTTCCTGTGAACTGTATGGTCGCTTACACCCTTTTGTCTTTCAACAGTGGATATGTATTAGGAAATATTTATACTATTCTGCTATTAAATAATTCATAGGATATCCTTCTAATCACTTTCACCTGTTGCAAACCCTTGGCCTTGTCTGGATGGCCAATACTTTGATTTGATTTGTACATCCGCCTGGAAGCAGCCTACGTCATATTTTTATTTTTTGTTGTTATAAATGACCTTATAACTACGAATGAAATGATTAGTTTAATTTATTTCATATACAGAGAGGTACGCAAGGTTTCTTAGAAAAAAAGTCTGCTATCTGTAGCCAATATAATGTATGATAGACGTACCTACTGCCTAGTCTGAAACCACAGTACCTATATTATTATGTATATTCTATTTATTCTTTGCTGAAACGACTGGTTTTGTCTGATTTCACTGGAGAAAATAATTACGATCAGGTCAAATCACATCATCTGAGCCAATCTCCATTGCTTCCAAAGTCTCATTTATTATATTTTCTGCGTCCTGTTCCAAATTCGAAATTAGAAATTCATTCCTGCCTCACCCAGGTACTGTGACACGTACTTTTTTCTTCTGTTTTCTTTTTTATCAAAGAACTTCTGAAGAGCTCCTCTGTTACGATCAGATAAATCGAAGGACATCACTATTAGCATTGACAAGAACTTCCTTATTTTTCTCATAGCAACATCGATAACACAACTCCAGTTTTTGCACCAACTCCCTCGCAAAAATAACCTAAAAGCTTTCACAAATTACGACTCAAGGGAATCAAGTAAAGATAATTCACTACGCATACAAGATTTTGCTCTTTTCAAACGACCTTTAACAGAAGGAGGTTACCCAACGTGCCGAGGTTGTTCGATAATCTTCTAAAGTTTGACCTAGACAAGATAAAAACTAGTTGTGAAGTACGTACGGCCTTCGGACGGGGTGGCGGGACAATAAGACGATGTTTTGGGAGTTATTAGGGTTAGAGGAGCTAAATAGACTGTAAAATGGACAGATAATAGATGGGTATCATCTGGAATTTAGAATATAAAACTTGCATATTTACCAGAAAAGTCTGTTGCTATTGTGATGAGATTGCGGCACCTAGCCCAAGAGAGGCCATATTTCAATTGATTGCATCATAATAGTTCAGACACAACAAACAAAGTTGGCTGGCACCGACTTCTAATAAATCAGTATGTCTGTAAATTAAGTTATTTTTCGCTTTTCAGTGCCTCTTTTTCGTTTCTTGAAGTCGGTTAAACTTTTTTGTTAAAAAGAATTTATTTTTCTCTTTTTAGTGAGTTTGTACAGTCTCACGACTGTACATCGCATGTATAGTGACCTGACTGTACATGCGCTGCTGACGCTGCACTACAGATCGAACCGGCCACGCTAAAAAAAAATTATTAAAGCATTATTCAAAAAGAATTTTTAAAATCAATACATATACACCGGAAATATAGCTGAATATTCTGAACACTTCTGCGTACCCGTTCAAAGGACTCAGGCGTGATGTTATGATGTGTAATGGCAGAAACATTGCAATAATATGCCATTGCAGCAATCGCGGCTGATTTCCTGGTACTTTTTGAAGAGTTCCTTGGTCTAATCTCGGAAACCCATCATCAGATCTTTACGAAATTTAAATGGGACCACTTCGGAATAATCTACTTACGAACAGAAAAAGAATTTTCAAAATCCGTCTAGAATTGGCTTCACAATCGCGTAACAAACATACAAAAAAAAAAAAAAAAATAGGGTACGAATTGAGAACCTCCTTTTTTGAAGTCGGTTAAAAAGAAAGCCATTACTAATCGTATAAAACGGACTGCCACTGCGACCCATTTAGTAATCAAGGTAATCAGTGACATTTTAGGTCGACATCCAAACCCATTTATAATTGTCACAATTTAGATTAAGTAAATAGCAAATGAATACATACAATTAGATAAGGAAGTGTCATTGAACGTTATTTACATACAGATAATAGGAATTTGTTATCTTCGCATTAATGTTGATTAAGTAAGTGTGTGGCTGACGTAGAGCTCTATACGAGTTCTACTTGAAGTTTGATGTGTGCAATCTTTAGCCGTATAAACAATTGCAAGCTAGATACATTTAAATTATTAGCTAAAAGTAGTTATTGGAAAACTTCGTGAACAAACGTTGAAAAATTCACACAAATCCTCTAACTGTCCAACCAAAATAAGAACTGATCAACCAATGACACGAGCCCTTTGAGGTAACTAGTTTAATATACTTAATCTATCATTGGTTGATTGGCGCGTCTCCGCCGCCGTCGCACCCCGCGCTTACCGCTAAAGAGACCTAAAAACGCGCTTTGCGAAATTACCGATCACTGTTATACCATACTATGAGATGATTACAAGCAAATATCTTATCGTGGCGAATGTCTGTATTGATCATTTACTTTGGTCATTACAAGTAGGTACGCCTTCATCATATATTTATAAATATATGTCACGGGAATTTAGCTTTTATACACTGAAGTAATTTGATTAGGTGCTAAAATACTGAGAAGAGTTATAAATAGAACCAATTCACACGTATCTATACCAATTCTCATTCCCGAGGTTCGCAGATACAGGCAGTATACGATACGAACTAATTGTACAATATAATAACATCACCTGTATTTAGTAAAATAAAAATAGCCGTTTCCGGGCAAAAGAATAAGTTGCCTTATTATATCCCGGATATACACATCCGGGATATGACCTTTTCTTGGAGACACATTTTAAGAACACAAATCCGTAATTATTAATACATAACAATATCCTACCATACCCCAACGTTCTTCTATGACCTCATTCTCATATGTATATGTATACATATTATTGTCTCATACATAACCTATTTCAATATTAAAAACAAGCCATATCTATTGTTGATAATAAGGATTTGCTGACGCTCGTATTTTTAGTATTCTGTAATATACAAATTCGACGTCGAGTCTCACTTAGACGAGAAGCTCACTTTGGAAATGATTGGAGAGCTCGTTATTGGCGCTCTCAGCGTGCAACTACCCAGTCAAGAACGACATTGGCTACGGCCGGTCGCATTGGATACACAGATACACTATTCAGCGTGATTGGCCGAAAATGTGTTGAAACGTTGAAAGCTTCTATGCTATGACGAGCTCGCCGACGATTCCCGAAGTGAGAGCGGAAACACACGATGCGTTGCGGCGTCGCACCGCAGAAATTTCGCCGCAGTAGCGGGCACACGAGCGGTGCGACGCCGCTGCGTTGTTATGACGCAGCGGCGCCGCGTGCGCCCCAGCTGCGTTGTACAGTCTGTTAATAAATCATAAGGGGCTGTCCATTAATCACGTGAGGCTCAACAAATCGGAAAAATCACGAAATATCACCAGGGGGGAGGTAGGGGTATATTGAGATATCACGTGTATTTATTTTTGATCATGTAACATGTTGTATAACTTGTGTTATATAACACGTTCACATTATTTAACATTGTTTTATAACTTTGCAACATTGTACTAACTTCAGTGTCTACATTACTGAAACATGTCATATAACATTGTTATATAACATTGTTATATAACATTGTTATAAAACATTGTTATATAACATTGTTATATAACATTGTTATATAACATTGTTATATAACATTGTTATATAACATTGTTATATAACATTGTTATATAACATTGTTATATAACATTGTTATATAACATTGTTATATAACATTGTTATATACCATTGTTATATAACGTTGTTATATACCATTGTTATATAACGTTGTTATATAACATTGTTATATAACGTTGTTATATAACATTGTTATATAAAGTTGTTATATAACATTGTTATATAACATTGTTACGTAACAATTGTTATATTGTTATATAACATGGTTACATAACAATTGTTATATAACAATGTTATATAACATGTTATGCTATATCATTTGTACGCACCTTTATAACTCGTGATTTTTGTCACGATTCTTAGTTTTCTAGCATTCAATAATAAATAAAAAAATACACGTGATTTTGGCTAGAGGGGGGGGGGTTGTCTAAAACCTTACCACGTATCACCATGGGGGAGGGGGGTTAGAAAATTGCTAAATAACATCACGTGATTAATGGACAGCCCCTAAACAACTACGCGGCGGCGGCGGTGCGGCGCCGCTCCGGCGTCGCAACGCATTCACCCCTCCCCGCCTCGTCTCGGTGGTTCCAAGTCCGGTGCGGCGACGCAGCGCATCGTGTGACATGCTACAGATATTTCTATGTAAAACGACGCAGCGACACCGCTCCGGCGTCGCGCCGCCGCCGCAACGCATCGTGTGTTTCCGCTCTGAGTCCTCATCTAGACTGACATTCACTTATTAATATAAACTCGCTTAGTTTTATTTAAACTCCGTTAACGCATTTTACTTCATTTCCATTGGTGCAACCTGTGAGTGAGACTCGACGTCGAATTTGTATAGATATTGCAGAATAACTGTACTGACTGTACTGTAGTGTTGATCCTAATTCATAAGTTTGTATGCGTACACGTCATTCGTAACAAAGCCGTCGAGAGTCAGTTTCGATGTGGTTTCGACTAACGGAAACAAATGCCATCACACCTCGTCACGAAACACTTTTATTTCACTTCTTAAATACATGTGGAGCCCGTTATGCGTGTTAAATTTTTGCTACGAATTCTTTGGTATTATTGCATAACATGCGAATTTCTAGGTTATTTCCTCTTACTGTATCCATTACGTTAATTTTGTATTCTAATGTTTATTCAGTCTCTGTCCAAGTGTCTCGAGGCTTTTTGTTCGATGATATTACAGAAATCTATCTCGAAATCAAAACGGCAAGTTTCATTGAACGTAGAACGCGAGACTTCCAGCGTTTGTGGCTTGGCACTAGATTCATGTCTATACCAAAATGACACGTTTCATTGGATGTAAAATCAACGATGTGTCTCTCGCATGTGCTTCTATAACATTGTGCTGCAAGCTGCAAGGGTCGCCCAGCTTCTCTGTCCCACAGTTTCTCTGAACTCTCTTGACTCGTTTTATTTATCAGAGATTCTCACAGATCAATTAAAGGAGTCTTTTTAGTCAAGTGACAGATTTTTCTGAGATTTTGTTCGTTAAAGAGGCTTGAGTGTCATTCTTGCCGGCCATGCTGAAGTTGCCAGACATAAATAATTGTTAATAACCAAAAGGTACTTACATCATTACGAACTACTTACATAATAAGTTCTTACGAATTAAAATGCACACTCCTTTCGTAGATTAAAAACCTGTTTCCAACTCATTGAATGTAGGCTTTGATGCCACGTTGTCACAAAGTTATATATAGCTTGTCAAATTGATTAGACTTTGCTTTATATAAGCTTTTAATATGGCTGATAGACTTTAAGTACGTTACTGTTCCCTGGCCATTATTAGAGATAACTTCTATGTTGTATCTATGGTGTAAGACTGATTGTAAGGAACAAAATATTGGAAAAATCTTCAGTATCGTGGGAAAAAAATATGTAGTTTGTCATTTAGTTAATGGCAATTCCCTGCATTTTTTTGTAATTGTCATTAACTTACTGTATAGATGGCAAAATTTCCTTTCTCCATTCTCGACCTTACCCCCGAACTGCAAAATTTTTGAACAAGTGATTCCCACCGTTCTCTATTACTCCCGAAATTTTTTGTTGGATAACAGCGTGATTAAACGCTATTGCAAAACAAAAAAAATCGAAAACAGGGGAATCGCGACTAACGCCAATATTCGATCTAACTAAACAATCTTCTATAGAAGTTATTGGTTGTTTTGTTAGTGATATTCACATAATAACGTTGAAATTTCCACATTTATTCTTCGATGTTGAGCAAATTACCTTTACTTCCGTAAAGTGTAATAAGCACGTAGGTACCTTTAGTTCATTACGTAACCTTTCAATAATATTTATATTTCAAAACGAATTCTCACTTAAATCAAACTGCTTATCTAGACATCTAACGTCATGAAAGGTGCATTGGAAAAAAATTAAGCATAAATCAAGTTTTTTTCGAATTACGCAATCTGTCAAAACAAGTGAAATTTTGTTGCTAACCGTATGACGATGATAATGATGAACTTTAAGTGCGACCTCGTTACGCAAAAAGGGGGTAACGGTATTCCGCCAGAGTTTTAAGCGTACACGACACGCCGAAACTCAACGATCACTTGGAAAGTATTCGCTTGGAAACCGTCACTTTCTCTAGAACAGGTCCCAGTCTTGTTCCAACCGCGGAGGTGCGTGTACGTGTGCTTGTGTTATACACTACAGTGCAAATAAATTTAAAAAAGAACAGTGTAATACGTGGTAAACGACTGACCGGTTGATCACCATGTTGAAGTGCTCAGCTTGAAGCAAACTTGAGCGTGCGTGTTTTTATCGTGTAAGTACTATTGACCTTGCGAGTTTCGCAATACGATGATGATTTTGTAATAAACCGAATATCTAAGCGAATCGAATCGAAAAATTTAATATTGCTTAACCTGCTATGGCTAGCACTTAAACATTCTTTCGACGACTACGACGCAAGGATTTGCATAATTTTGGACATAGCTGCAATATCGTCGCAGGTGTGCAAAATAATACTGATTGAATTTTAGAATTTGCTCAAAATAACCGATCCCGAACGATCTTTTAAATAGTATTCATATTTAAATATGAGGAAACGTTGTCGGTTTTCCTTTCATTATCTGTTATAAATTATTTCCTTCCTTTAATAAATCTGACCTCGTTCATTGTAGTAACTATAGTTTTCCCGCTCAGAAATTTCATAATGGCATCACCGAAAAAAAAAATTCCCATTCAAAATCCGAAAATTACCTAGTGAAAGGTTCGCAAATTTTTGCCACGAGTTAAATTGCCGACATTAATAATAAATAAACGTGTACATAATGCTTATAATGCGATGACTTGGCATAGGAATGAAAAAAAAAGCGCTGCGGTGCGAGAAAGAGAAGGATGTAGAACCAAACAAGTGCGTTACCCCCACGAAGAATTTCTACGTATTTATTTTTATTTATCTGTGGTGCGTAGCGGTGTTTGCCCGAGCAGTGCCCTGTGCTGTATGATACTTACATACATTAAAATTTACAATCCCTTTATAAAACGTGAAGTAACAAAAGAACTAGGTATTTTACATTGTTCTGGGATAATTTAAACCTAGTACGATTTCTAATACGGGAATTATGTTAAAACATCGCATTTCATCGATTCAAATGAATGCACACACGAGAGCCGATTTTGTATTGCCAGTATTTCATCTTGCAAATATTTATCAGTCGTTCCTTGTGATTCATAATAAAACATTACATTTCAAACAAACAAAACATCTGTTATTTCACTATCGATAATGAGATTTAGATTAATGTTAGAACCTGTATTCGATGTACGCCAACCATGGGCAGAATGAGTTTTTAATTAACTGAATTAACTAAACCGGACAAACTTGTAGGGTTCTAGATAACCATATCTATTAGTTCGTCATTACCTAGATCTGGTATTTCTATTAGCATCTTGTTCCATTTGTATGAATGAGGCATATCAGAGAGGGACTAGTGGTCTTGCCGTTGTACATTTATCCCCTTTGTAACTCTAAAATTATGATATGAGTTTACTTTCTTGACAACTTTTAGCTAAATCGATTCCTGAGGAAGCTAGGAAAGAAAATTAATAAAAATATTAGCTACCCCTAATATCTGGCTGCTTAAGGCTTAAGTCCATTGGCCTTATGGGAAATACGCCCCTAATTCTGAAACTACGACATCGAAAGAGGCTTTTGACCTTCCCACGTTGAGTGACACGTGTATTCATATGACATTGTCTGACTTTCTAAGATAATAAACGCGAACATCAATTTTCCCACCGAACTAGTTGAGTTTTCATACTCTGACGCCAGTATTGCTGAATTTTCATCTTAAGTATTGCTAAATTTTCTTCGTGTCCTTATCCCATATGTATTTGTGCTTTTGAAGCATCTGTGCTTTTTTCATTTATCTTTGCTGGGATCTTAACAATCACTCTTTTCCTGGATGATATATCCTGCACAGAGTCCATCTATCTTCTTTTAAGTTTTCCTCTCCCCTTTTATCGGTCCAGTTCCATAGTTAATGCCTTCCTTAGTACATTACTTTTATCCAGACACTTATGTGTCCGAAATGACAAGTGATTTCCATATAACTTCTCTGTGTTTGTCGCTACTTTGAAACTTCAAAGTATAATATGTGCAGCAATATTTCTAACGTTACATTTATGGACGAAGAAGTTGTGTGTGATAAAGATGAAATCGTCACCAAGAAATATTGCTACGGCATTCATATTACAAACCTTTATCTACGATTTATCATTTTGTTATCAGTACAGCTATCTTATTGATGTGTGTTCCTAACCGTCCGATAACCACTGATATATCACTCTTCAAGTTAATCAACGTAAAGAATTCGTTTACAGTTCTATAAGCAATTCGACAAGCATTGTTATTCGCTTTAGCAACTCCGCTGTGACCTTTTCGCTCGGGCGCTTGACCATGAGATACTGTGAAGGTTGCTTATTCCACTCGGATGGCCGCTCAGTCTGAATTGTGCTTATCTATCTCCTTTTAAACTTAAATCAATAACCACGTGACCTAGAAGCCGCTAAGAATAGAAGAAACTTGTCGATTTCAACAAACCATAACTGTCGCACTGCACAAAACAGCCTACAATCTTCTGTGTCTGACATTGCTGTTGTGTGTGTGTCAAGCCAATAGGTCGACCAACCAGTCGACCAGACGCTCTCCCTCCCTCGCTTTGTCCTCCGTCTGCCTAGCCTCCCCTCCCCGACGCCCCTCCACCACTCTATTGCGCCAGCCAGTCAGCGTTCGGTCGGCGTACGGACTGTACGTTTTGCGCCTTCTCTACCCGTAGACTTCTTTACGTCATAGTTAATTTTGTGCTCATTTCAAAACTCACATATTTCTGTAAGTGACACGTGTCTTATCGTTGCGTTTTTTAAAATTTAAGAACGTAATTCCATCTTTGGTGATTATCAGCAAAAAGCCATATAACTTACTACCGCTTTGTCTTGTTACAGGTACCTACTTGGGACTGGGTGTGAACCCAGATACGGTGTGTGTGGTTTTATGTAATCTTATTTATACTGTTCTGTTAATGAAGAAACTTATAGTGGAGTTTGTGAATTATATGCCCAGTGTGTGTGCATCGACAGATGTATTGGAGCTGATTGATTGAAATAAAAGTGGAGTGTACTCTCGAACAACAGTTCTCTGATTGTTATGCTCAGTAAACAAGTGATTTGTGTCATAATTGGATTGTTATCTATTTGGATTCTCTGCAGCTAAATGGCCATTGTAAGTATTTCTTTTCTTTATCGACTTTCATATCGTGTACCTACATTTTAATATTTCATATCTTGTCCAAATAAAATAAGTGCGGTGTATCTTTTTAAAGCAAGTTTCATTGCAGATTATTTCTTACATTCTTTGGGAATTTCCAATTTTTCATTTGTTAGTTAATTCGTATTCGTTTCACAGTTGACAGTTCAGAAACAGAAAATCTTGTACATTCGTAATAGGAACCTATTCGTTGGCTATTTTCGATAAATCAAAATTAATAAGGAATTTGGATTCTGAGCATACAAGTACAAAAACGAAGTACAAAATATACATAAGTACAAAAACGAAGAAAATATAAAAAAAACTTGATTTTCTTAGTCACACAACAGTTATACTTAATAAAAACTCTAAAAAAATTTTAATAGGCCGTCATAAATAAAAATGTAGGAACTGAATTTGACAAAAAATAAACAAACCCGTCTATCGCGCAGGTTAAGATTTTTTCTGCCGACCGTAAATTGTGATTCGGAGACTTTAGGCAAGGCAGGTGCAGTAAACATTTTACGAATTCTCACGCTCGCATGCTTTTGTTAGCCTTTGGAATCTATTTGCTACATGTATAAATTACTCATTGTGAATTGTTGAGCAAGGCTGCAAAGTTAATGAGACATCAAGATTGCAAATATACGGGCGCCATCTTTATGATTTGACTGACGCGCATCTCGACCTCGTGAGCAAGTTCACTAAATTTAGAACACGCACGGTTGACATTCTGCTATGCATGCTTACGTTTAATTATTATTATTGTTTACATACCATTATAAATTTTCATTGTTTCGACAACTAACAATGCCAGTAATCATTGGGCTACTGAACCGAATATAAGCCACATACCTAATTATTTCTCTTTCATATATTTATGTATCATCTATTGTATTGATACACTTGATACAGACAATTAATTTGTAATACGAATGATTTATGCTTTTGAACGGAATGTAAAAACACAGGTTTTTAAGTTTATGGCCAGCTGACCAATGAGGAAGTAGCGATAAATATTGTAATAAATTCAGATTAACTATGCTTATTCATTTTCTTTAAAAAAAACAATACTTAAACTGGACACGATGGTTTGGTCAAATATTTCATTAACTAATTACCTACTTCAGGATTAGAAACTCACTTTGCCATTAGATCGCGTGATTGTAATTTATGACTAGCTGTTGCCTGCCGCTCCACCCTCGTGGATGTTGGTTATCGTGACCAAATATAGCACATGTCCTTTCCCAAGGTCTAATCTATCTCTGTGCCAAATTTCATTAAAATCGGTTCAGTGGTTTAGGCGTGAAAGCATAACACACAGACAGACAGTTACTTTCGCATTTTTAATATTAGTATGGACTTTGAAGAAAACTTATCTTGTCTGAATTACCTCGTTTAAAAATTTCATCGCCTGCGTGCGTTAGCAACTAGCGAGAGCGTAGCTCATGAAGAAGTAGATACAAAGTAGGTCAAGGCGCGCTCGCGGGCGGTCGGCGCGGCGTTTCCTACTCGCTTAGACACTGACGACTCTACAAGGGAACGCACTCATTATTTGCAGTTTACAACGTTTATTGATATAACAGCTTGTATTGAGTTATTATCCGCCTTGTAGTTTGCGAATCACAAATAATGTTCTTCCTGTAAAAGCTATCGATTAATAAGCTAACGTATATGAGACATTTCAACACAAATACAAATCTTTTAAGTCTAGGTAAAGTTTGAAGGACGGCAATTTTGCGCCACGTTCCGAAAGTAAAAAATATCGAATCTAAAGCCCCAGAATTAAAATGAAACCAACTATTTGAAGTGTATTGATTCAAATTGTCAAAACAATAACAGCCTTACAAAAACATTTGATGGATGACTGAATACTTCTCGAAAGAATCTCAATAGTGGTCATAATAACAGTCATAAGATTAAATACCTACAATCTTACTGGTAATGTACTTATTGTAGATTTATTACATAAATTGTTAATGGCTGTCGGTAAAATATTTCAGAACAATCACTTTAGCGACGCGCGACTTACGTCAAGAATTGATTTACCTCAATATTCTTTTGTAAAATGGTCTAGATTCGGTCCGATTTGCAAATGAGTCTGTTGTATATAAACAAAGCCACTTATTTAGCAGATAACAGCAGTTTGTACCAGTTAATGTGTGCGCCGAGCACCGACCTACTTAGATACTGACTATCACTTACCGTTACGATAACGTCCATCCACTTTCTCTGCACGCTCCATTTCGTCAAATGCCTCGTCTCCTTGTTTGTTTACTGAGAGTATTAACACCAGTATAGTTCGTGATTCGTGATGTTCTTTTGACCCCAATATTAATGACATACAAGCTTTACTTGCTAGGAGTTGCGTGATACATTGATACCGAAAACTTTAGAACTCAAAATATAGTGCTCTGTCTGTGGTTCAAAGCTGGCTCATATGGGACATACACTAAACTGTGTTGCTTCATCATCATCACACATACACACACATCGATTTATAGGTTCAGTTCGAACGGTACAGTGTGATCATACGATTTCTCATATTATGTGCCGCTACCTATTAGCTTTTAAGAGTGGAGCCTTCAAAAGTTCATATTAGTTTTACAGTTTTTGATTCAATCCGTAATAAAATTTTAACTGATTTTCAAATTATTGTGATAGCAGCAGCTATAATATAATTGCTCCAAAACAACGTCGCTCCATTACTGGGATTTTGCATTATTTATAATATCCATTGTTTTATCGTAAATTTATATCCAATCGGTTGTCATCTTTATCAAACCTTGTGCCCATTTTCTACTTACCGCTAGACGATGCAATAGGTGGTAGAGCTGTTAACAAATTTTATAAATATTTATAAACTAAAATGACGCATATTCACGAAATGTGTATAGGTATTGGTTTTCAACTTTTGGAACTGTTTCCCTATCTTAAAGGTTCAAAACCAATACCTATCCCTGGTAAAATGAGATTTAAAAAAAGTTGAATAATACGCTTAAAATTATTGGGGCGGACAAAATCCTTGATATGCACTAGAATGAGCATCATGCTCGATAAATTACGTGAAATAAGAAAATCAATCGATAAAAAAAGTGTTAGTTCGTGTGCAATGAAGACTCGAGTGAGGCATAACGGTACATACCGGTATAACGGTTACTCGCAAAAATTCCGTCTGTCAATCAACGTGTGTCTCGACCAGCATGGTTATCGAATGTAACATTGACTTTCACATTTATGTGTCGTGTTCGCTGATGTAACGTGGCCCGCCTGCGCCCGCGCCGAGCCAATGCGATTAGGTAAACGTTGCGCGCAGCTTTCACTCCACTTTCACCTCTATTTCCGCGTTGCGAGTAGCCGCTAGCCGCCCATTGGCTCTCATTTACACTGATTATTGCATATTGCAACATTTTGACGGCCATTTGTTGCTGTGGTATGTTCGATTTTGGCACAGGTGTTTAGTTTTATAGGTTAAGTAGGGTTACCATAAGACTTTTGTTTAAATTTTGTAGTTTCTCAAAATAAGCTATGAAAAATATAGTAATATTGAAAAATATATAAATAAATAAATGTTTATTTGTTAACTACTTATTTTTTTTCTTTTAAATACTTTTTGCATTTCTATCTCATAAATTTTTTGTCTACAATTTAAAGTATTATGTCTTGTACCTCTCTATTTTGATTCTATCAAACTAGAATTCATTAAAATTGTTAACGGAGATCAAAAACGCATTTTTTGTTCATGATATTTTGAGCCTAAGGACGATCTCTCTCGGTCCGTTACGTCCTATTCAAGGGACGATTCTTTTTCCCGAAAATATTGGACATTGTACGTGACCGACGCGAGTGAGCGATTTGTTAACTTTGGTCTTGCAAACAGAAAATATTAGATTCATTTTTTACTAAATGATGTGATCAATCTCGCTAAAATAAAGTTTATTTTTGCGTATACAGATGCGAATATAATATAATTTTATTATAGTATGGTTGACATGGCAACCCTAACTTTAACCTACATTTCTACTATGCGAATTATGATGGCAATGTTTTACTGTTAGTTAGAGTTATTACTGTAATTAGTCAGTTAGTAACATAAACGTAACGTGAAAGTGACTAAGTTATGTGTATATTTAATCAAATGGAATGTGTGTCCCGTATGTGGCCTTTGGGCCTATCTTATCCCTATGGCACTTGCTAAATTGAGTAGGTACTTTCCTATGGTTAAAATGACATATTGCACTGAGCCTATTGAATTCCTATTGAATCCGTTGTTATTTTATTGTATCAATTTATTTTTAATAGTTCAACTACTAGTAGGATTTCTTTAGAATAACTAAGTGTGATGTCATACTTCTTTATTCCATACTACATAATTTCTATAGAGCTTATCGTTTTTGACGTTCAGAAAAAATAACTGATGAACTGACTTGACAGTCTAGTAGTCTAGTACCCAATTGTACCTATTGTACCCATTGTTAGAAAAGATCAGCACAATACAGAACATCATTTTAAGGTTACTTTCGACTGAACCAAAATTTCATTAGTCATTTTAGTTACTACAGTGTACGTAAAATTAGTCATTTTAGTTACTGCAGTGTACGTAACATTCATAAAAGGTATACTGATTTATCTACATACTTGTCACTAGGCACTGATATAATTAATTTCCTATATTTTATTGTATTCGCTAGTACGATACGAGAGCAATATGGTGCAGGGGTTATCTCGTTAGATAACATTATAATGTTTCCTTCAACATACCTAACTGACATACAAATACAACACGAAAATTATTGAAATGTCACAATTATTCTCAGAAAATGTTTGCGATTCTGGCGAGTTCGCGCGAATTAATCCGCGCTGCGTGATTCATAATTTCGTCTTCAATTTCCTTGAGACTTGCAATTGCAATAACTTATTAGATTACTAACTAATAATTTAGGTGATTCTGAAAAATATGTTGAACGTGCACGTGAAAATATATTTTTAAGATTTTTTTTTGTAATCTTAATAATCTCGGAGCCCGGGGTCCGCTTTTCGGCGCTTAGTCATCCACTTTGACGAACCTATGTGGTTGTGCCAAACTTACGGTTTTTTTACCTGAGTGTGGTCAAGTCAAAGACCTTTTGCTTGCCTTTTACCTGTTTTTACGTCGATTATGGTCTTTCGTAACCACTAAACTGCTGCACGGATTTGCGTGAATGATATGTCCTTATATTTGCATGAGTGTATATTAAAATATTTAAAATTCAGAATGGTTGGTTTTCGCGCGCCATTTATTTCCAAAAAGTAGTCTGTGATTTTTAAAAGTATGTATGTATTACGTATTTAAAATTTAAATGTAAAACATAATATATTTTAAAATATTTTTGTAATTCGAATTAGAACGCAAAACTACAGCTACGACTACGACTGTTACAATTTGATTATGGAACATATTTGTCGATTTATACGAAATTGTTCATAAAGTAGTGCGGTGACATTGGCCCAGTGACCGATTGTGTTTTGCAAAGTTGTCTTGCCCGCCATCGCGCCATTATTCGTTTGCACAACTGTCAGTAGTGTTGTATGTATCCGTTTGTTTTAACCACATCACTAATACGTTTACCGTCGGATGCAGCTACATATGGCGTCATCATGCGAAAGATTACCACTGGTATGAGTTACGTAATTTTAATATTAGAATGAACATTTATTTTGTTGCATGCAGGAAACGTTTTTATGTAATCGCCGTTCTGGTCATAGATACAGTTAACACAAATATTTATACAATAGTGTAGGTTTTTGTATCAAAGTTTCACTTCATGATTTGTAGTCCGAATCATGATCATATAGGGTAAAGGTTGGCTTTATGGTGATAATAAGGAATAAAATGAAAAAAATATACAAAAAGTAACATATATTATAAAGGAACTTTACTTCATAGGTTAATCAGACTTTTGTTTTCAATTATTATAAATCATAGCGACTCTAAGTCTTATACTTTAATAAAAAAAAATAAATTTAAAAAAACCTCTTGACGTTGTCAATATGGAGATACGGGAGCAATATGGTGATACCATATATGGCAATATAGTGACAAATCTATTCCGGTGCCCGAAAATTCACGTCTGTCACAGTTATCACACAGAAACTGTGGTGACTCAACGCCAGTACATTCCTGATGGTACCATTTGCCACAGCTCATGCACTCTACCCATACAGCTCCGTTTCTCAGCGCCACATCCTGGGAGTAGTGGACGCCATATTCCATATTCTTTAGATGCCTTATACATGGACCACTTATCCTTTGTAACCTTTAGGTAAGCTGCTTTGAAGCTAGATGAGTCATAATTTCTTCGTATGTAGGCCTTCATATGGCGCTTTCGTGTCACCAACGATTTATTTCTGTAAGAAAAATCAACCAATTCGTAAGGTCATAAGTTGAACAATTTAAATGATAACTGTTTTTTATTTAAATATTATTATGTAATGTTTATTGCTTCACTATTCCTGCAAAACTCACTAAAATCGTGCTAAAAACAAAGTAATTATGAACTATATAACGTTGTTAATAATATGGTGATATTTACGTACCGATTATCCTCCATTTTTGCACTTAATTTCGCGCGAAGCGAGCGAACGGCGTCCGCCCTCGAGAACAGCGCACGGCTGAATGAAGGGGAGGGGGAGTAGCTTGCGTTGGGTACATTCAAAAAACGTAACAATCGCGCTGGACAATATAAGCAGAGGAAAAACCAAAATTGTCACCATATTGCCATATATCACCAATTAGCCAACCTTTACCCTATTACGTATTTTATCATCTCGTCTGCTTAATTTAATCCTCTTATTCCTCATTTGACTAATCCTGGTCAGTTAAGCTTGTACTTTAGAGCGCTGGTTTCGGTCTTGGTTTCGAACCAAATTGTAATAGGGAAGAGTTCTTCTTGGAGTCTAGTGACTCTTGAAAGATCTAACCCCTCAATTTCGAGAGGAAAGCCTGCGACAGAGCCTCGTTCGACAATACTGGCATGCAGATGAGGTTGGTTTGCACCCCGAAGATCATAATGGGGGCCATACGCGGGCGTGTTAGAATTTTTAAAGCTAACATTAATCTTATATTAAGTAGGTCAAATAAATAGGATAGTAGGTTTTATTGAGATACGCTTTAACATAATAGTGAGTGAACAGGTTCGTGAGTTGTTTGCGAATTGTACAGTTGCAACTATTGACCTACTGACACACTAACGACTGAAGGAAAACAACTTAGTCGAGTGTCACAATCGACTCACGATGTAACTATCGAGATTACTTTCGTTTACGGCAAATTATTTTAAATAAATTAACATGTAATTGATGTAATCAAAATGAATTTATTATCGACCGATTTGAATTTTATGTCCGTCTCGTTCTCTCATTATATATTCGCTCCTAACTATTAAACGGCTGGACCGATTTTGATGAGTGATATGTCGTTAGATTCGTCTTTATTGCGCGAGAACACGCAGTAATAAATTAAATTTAAAAATGGTGTATATTTGGCTAGCCCAAATATATGCCATTTTTAAATTTAATTTTCTTACCGATTTGTATGTTGAGTATTTTTATACGATATAATCCACATGTGGATCGGAGCGGATATAAAAGTATCCAATGATCTACATGTATTGTGGATCTAGACTGTTGATCCTAGTGGAGGGAGCGTAATTATGTGTAATAACAAAGTATTATTTAAACACGATAAACGTTAAATATCACGTCAATATTGTAACTTAAATATTATATTATCAATTCCATGGTATTCCTTGAATGTTCCATGCGTAACTGATAATGCGGGTACTGTGGGGTGAGCACGAACTACTATCGTAATCGTATCGTGAACGTAACGATAGCACGGAGCATTGCGATTGGCTGGCTTCAGGCAGGCGGCCAATCGCAATGCTCCGTGCTAACTACTATCGTAATCGTATCGTGAACGTAACGATAGCACGGAGCATTGCGATTGGCTGGCTTCAGGCAGGCGGCCAATCGCAATGCTCCGTGCTATCGTTACGTTCACGATACGATTACGATAGTAGTTCATGCTCACCCCACAGATACCTGAAATGCCAGTACAAAGGATAGTCCCGATCAAAACAACACGTATAGTCACTTTAGTCGCGAGTGTCGCGTCGCGAGCGCGACACACTTTTTGCATAAACTTTCCGCAAGCGATTTTCGTTCGTCAGTAATTACATTTCCTACTTATAAATTCAGACAACAAAAGGATGATCGCGATCTCAATATCGTACGTGAATGTTGGAGACACTCCAAATCGTCGAGCTCTACTTGTTACAACTCCTAAAATAGATCACAGTAGGTATTTTATCTCAACCTATTTGTGTTGACGCACAGCTGTTCGCCCCTGTAAATCGAAATTCAAATCGATGCTTGATGAAAAAAAAAATACACCTTGGACGTTTTTATTGCTGGTTTTGACAATAATTTGGGCACAGATATAAAAAAGTTTTGATTGGAGGGAAATGCTTTAATAATTACGTACGTACTACTTAGTTTTATTTTATTTTACGTGCAGTTTTGTATAATAAATGTAAAGTAAATTTTATAATTTATCTGAAACTACCTTTTGCCCGCGGCTCCGCCCGCGTGGATGTCGGTTATCGCGACCAAATATAGCCTATGTCCTTTCTCAAGGTCTAATCTACCCCTATACCAAATTTCATCAAAATCGGTTCAGTAGTTTAGGCGTGAAAGCGTAACAGACATAGGGCATCGAGCCCGGGTTTACTCGACTCGAAAAAACCCGGGTTTTCCGGGTTTTCGGTGCGAAAAAAAACCCGGGTTTTTTTAATCAAAACCCGGGTGTTTTCGGGTTTTTTTCTTTTCATTATTTGATAAGTAATTATGAGTATAGGACGCAAAGGGTTCGGTCGAGTTGCTTTTTACCTACAAGATTGGATAGGAGAAGACGACGGGGGCATCGCGAAAGAAGAGAAAAGCTCAAAAGGTCGGATGAGCAAGGGAGGAAGGGAGGTTTTGAAGAGCATCAAAGAGTTCGCTTATAGTAAAGGGTGGGCCATTATCATAATGACTCCCATCAAGATAATTACACATCCTTACTCGAGCGAACTTTGATGCCCTTCAAAAGTTCAATCCCAAGAATGCTCCGCAGGGGATGGCCTCACTGCACATATCTGCACCATTGAGGCCAACCGCTTGCTCTTCGTGAAGCTGCTGGGTCAGTACCTTCACCACGGCTACTTTTCTAAGATGTAGGAGAAAGCTGTAGTGGTGGCACTGAGTAGCCAGGTAAGTATTTGTACACCGTCTCCATGGTCGATGGTCTATCGTTCGTCTTGGAATAGGTGTACGAGAAGATGCTGGTGGCTCGTCTCAACTTTATCCGCTGTTGAAAACTAGCCCTCGCCAGATAAAGTTATTTCCACTTCTCTCGATCGGAGAAAACGGATCAAGCTGAAAGGAAAGCAGATGTCTAATTTTTCAGCGGCGCGGAAGAGTGGAGAAGTGTGTAGCCGGGCGGCCTGTGGCGGTTGGCTTTGCCCCGCTCGCAATCCCCGTTCCCCGCGCCTCGGTCACCAGAAGGCGTCATTTGATTGGTGGCCTATGTAAGACACAGCTCACATGTCGTCTCCGCTACGCATCTCCTTTCCGCTTTGGTGAAAATCACCTGTCAGTTTCGCAGCTCCTTTCTCTCCTCTCCGCTTTGGTGGAAACCGGGCCTGAGACTGGTGGAGGAAAAGTGCCCCACAAATTTCAGACGAGTTATTACAAGGCTTCCTAAGCGTCAGGAAGGTAAGGCTCTGAAGGTAAGGCCTCTGCATTCCACGACCACATATATAGCGGTCGTGAAATGCAGAGGCTCTACGGAGTCCTGATGCGCCCAGGGTTCAATTGGCGGAACCAACTAGATGGTGGAATGGTGCACGTATAATGGACGTGGATGATGTGGTGATTGTAATAGATAGAGATAGCGTCCTGGAGATTGAGAGATTTCTTTCGAGCACATTAGAAGTGACTTTTAATATTAAAACTGTTTTTGTGAATTGGGAAGCACTGTTTAATTGTCCGAGCGAGCGAGTCTCCGTTTCGACAAGATGACCGATTTTGCTTTTATCGGTGTTACTGGTGTGGCACAGAGGCTGAAGAGCCGCAAGAGCTTCATCGCTTACGTTGCTCCTAATATCTGCGAACCCTCTTCAGCCAGAGTTGATCTATGGGGAGCACAGAGGCCACCTATCATCTTCGTCCCGCTATCAGAGAATCTTCCCCCCGGACGGGACCTTGCCTGGACCACTTGGAAGTCCTTTAATAGACTTCGGACGCAGGTCGGTCGAAGTAAGGAAAACCGTATTAGGTGAGGTCATTCAGGCGAGATGGATCCACGGTGTGAATGCGGAGCTACTCCACAGACTATGACCCACCTGTTAACTTGTGCTGCCTGCCCAAGCACGTGCACTCCGGAGGAACTTATGAGTGCCTCTGACAACGCTATCTGAGTGGCTACATACTGGGCAAACAAAATATGACAAGATTATGCCGTCGACTCGACAGAAGAAGAATGTCTGTGGTTATGTTAGTTCCGATCTGGAGTGCGCATTTCTTAACCGATTTTCACCAAATTTGGCACACATGTTCTTTGATTTAAAACACAACTTTTGTCAAGAGCTTTTTTGATAGGAGGGAAAAAGGGGGACAAAAGGGGGAAGTTTGCTGTCACGTTATGAAAGATACTTGATGATTTTTAGCTGAAACTTCAAGGACATGATTGCACATAAGCTGTTGTGAAAAAAAATAATGCGTCGTAACGTTATAGGGGGTTCCCCCCGTTTACTATAGCGCTTTTTGAAAGCTCGGATCGTCATTACTTTTTGGTGAAACATCCAAGATGTTTAAAATAAGAACGTATCGTTTTTTTTTGGTTAGTTCTGTGAACAGTAGACCTCGCGAGCAGCCTTTGCCACATTTTTCTGGTACTGTAGTCAAATCTGGTACCCTTAAAAAGAACTTAACCCGTCAGGGGCATAGCTTATAGCTTCTTTGTAATTCAAATAAAAAAAATAAAGAGGATGAAAAAGCTCGAAAAAAACCCGGGTAACCCGGGTTTTGATTAGGATAAAACCCGAAAACCCGGGTTTTCAAAATTGGCTCGGGTTTCGTATGCCCTAAACAGACAGACAGCTGACAGACAGACAGACAGACAGAATTACTTTCGCATTTATAATATTAGTATGGAAGTATGGATATGGATATTTATCTTATATCATTATTTACTCTGATCGTATTGAATCTTGTAAACTTTCGACAATATCATGGATTCATTTTTTAAATATCAAGAAAAAAAACCTGACCTTTAATTTAAAAATTTTGTGTCATTCTATGGTGGTTTGGAGCCTTGGAGGAAATATAAAATAGCTTTTCAAGGCTGACTTAATGAGGAAATCCAATTAAGTTTTATGTTAAACAACAAGATTACCTCGAGTGTATCCTTATTTATATTGATATGTATTCCTAATTTAATGCGAAAGTATGTGAATTCTATTTGAGTTTTTAATGGAACTAATCCCACTCTTCCGAGCTGAACATAAACTGAACCTGTAAAAAAACGTCTAATGGCGTCAACTATCTTTTCAAGGTCACCTGCATCAAAATCGAGTTAGTAAAAAATGAGATCCGCGGCATTTTGACAACAAATATCCGTAATCACAACTATATCCGCGTTGTAAGTTGTATTTTTATATGTATACTAGCTTTTACCCACGGCTCCGCCCGCGTGGATGTCGGTTATCGCGACCAAACATAGCCTATGTCCTTTCCCAAGGTCTAATCTACCTCTATACCAAATTTCATCAAAATCGGTTCAGCGGTTTAGTCGTAAAAGTGAGACAGACAGACAGACAGACAGACAGAGTTACTTTCGCATTTATAATATTAGTAGGGATGTGTAACTGTATAAATATCGCAGCGAACTTTGTAACTCTTAACAAAATAGACCACGAGTTTCTCTGTGAATAATTTTACGTAAATCACTACATATTATAAAACAAAGTCGCTGTCGCTGTCTGTTCGTCCCTATGTACCTATGCTATCTTCAAAACTACGCAACGGATTTTGAAGCGGTTTTTTTTAATAGATAGAGTGATTCAAGAGGAAGGTTTATAATACGTATAATACATGCATAATATTGTAGAGAAACACTGATAAATTTAGAGATAATACTACGCGGGTGGAAAATATGGCGGTACGAAGTTCGCCGGGTCAGCTAGTAAATTATAATACCTAGTTGGAAGTAATATAAATTCAATGTTGCATGTACTTATTTCAAGAATTTTATCATATTTCCATGTTAAACTGTATTATTCCTGCATTGAGTCATTTACCTCATAATTAACAAATAATACTGACGAAACATTATTAAACGACTTTGCTTAGTCGTTTATTAATACACATAAATACAAGTAAACGACGTAAGTGTGTGTCGTTTACATACGTCGATAAACGTTTACATAGCGACGTATATAGACGAACATATTACCTACATAAGGTGTAGGAATAAGGAATGCGTCACTGTGCCTACTCGAGCTTCCTATTTACAAACATGAGTATTTGACGTTAGTGGACGTAACATTCCTAGAATGGTAATTCGTGATAAGAGTACTTGAGATTGATATTATTCATGATCTTACAAAAATAATTATGTAGGTTGGTGCAAGTCACTAAAGATATCCAAATCTACAAAATCCCTTAGCACTTACTTGCATAAAAAAATTTTCGAACATAGAAAACATTGACTTTCACACTAGAGTAAATTCCGATCTTGACTATGGCTGCTGCAAGGCAGCCGAAACGTCGGGAAAAGTAAAAAAAAAACACATAAATCCCGATAAAAACAATATTCGCATTAACCTTTAACAATTATAATATTATGACCTTTAATAACCTGAGAGGTAAAAATTACATCTGTTCCTATTTTTTATATCATACCTACACACGTCATGTGACATTATAGTCAAATAGATAACCGTAATTCATGTGCTACTCGTACCTACATCACTATAGGTAGTAAATTATTTGACAATAACAAGGTTGACGTCACTATTTCATACAAGTTTCCATAGAACTTACCGTTGTATTCTATTTCTATTTTTATTATGCCAATCTTTGCCGATGTGGGTATCGACTTGTGTGCTGTGTTGTCCGAATGGGGGTAAGAGTTTGACAATATTGGACTGATTGTGAATCTTCTTTCTTGGGGTTAGTAATCACACTGAAACAAAACGTTACAGATACATAAAGGACACTCACAAATACACATAGATAACAAAGTTATATTAACATAATCTAAATACCACACCAATATCAACATTTAAGAAACAGATCACAGTCTGATAATAATATTATGGCCACTGCGACATGAGAGTTCTTAACAGCCGTGGCGAGGAGTGAGTTAGCATCAATGGAGTTAGCAGGGAAAAACTTACCGTTGTAAAGTTTAAAAAAAAGAACCTGATTTGAACTTCGACACCTACTGGGGGATGTGTTAAAAAATCTGACAAAATTAAAAACGTCCCAATTAAAATTATACTTACGTCTTAAATGTGACACAATAATATTAGGGTGGTTATTTCGTGTCGGGATATTGACAACAGTTTTCAATTGATGCTGAGAAGAGGGGAGCACCCACACTACTATACAAGAGGGCATTGAACTCTAAAAGTATTATCACTTGTGTGGATTGATGTGTGTGAGTCAAATAGCCAATATGCGTAGTAAAAAATATAATCTTGGACAATCCACGGAATCCATCTACTTGTTATAGATTGTACATTGTCTTATTGGTCGAAAAAAGTAACAAAATGTGCAATATTGTCTTTTAAAATTTTCCATAATGAACCCTGGAACTAGATAATAATACTTTTTAACCTACTCGGTTACCCCTCGAAACGATTCTGTCTGTGATTGTGATGTATGACCACAAAATTGCTTGACGTCATTTGAGGGGGGCAGAAAAAAGCGCCGTTCGGTTCTCATATTATCACATGCACAAACGACATGTGACTTATTTTAAACCTCTGTTTGCAACTCATCATTCGTTAAATTGGAGAATGAAACAATACATGCAAGATTGTCTTTTCATGTTTGTTTTGATATTGGTTGAAACTGAGAATGAAACATGAAAGTTTACAGTCTCAAACTTGTCATTGTTCAATGCGCCGGCATTCGTCCTTCTACGTCATAAAAATAACAATGTGAGATCATCTCGGGACCTTGCCAAGCGTTGTCATAGCAACAAACACAACGATCCTGTGATTGCATCACGCAAACAAACACGAACGTAACGTAAATCCGTGTAAATCGAATACCTAGGTGTTGCCCTCATTCACGTTGGTTCGACTTTATATGTGTTTGTATTGTTGTGGCAATAGCTTTGCGTTTAGACAGTCGAAATTACCGAAACTTTATTCGATGAAAATTTATGCTTTGTTCTCAGTTTTCTTGTTTTCTAATTCCTTGTTCCAGTAATCGCTTAGGTATATGGTCGATGGATCTGTTCAAAAGGTCAAAGTTCTTGCAAGTTTTGGATGGATGCCGGATTAACACCTGAGATGATGATAATGATGATGATGATAATTATTGATGATGATTATGACTATGATGATATGATGATCATGATGTTATGTTGATGATAATATGATGATCATGATGAAGATGAATGCTTTGGATGATTCGACGCCCAAAGTATTTAACTCAAAGGAGAAACCTATAAGATTTCATAACAGAAATAGAAACAAATACAGGAAGCGGCGGCAATTGAAACTGCCCGATGTTAGTCGGCCGACGGCCATCAACAATGCGGATCTAATTATAGAGGGCGCTAGCGCACTCAAATGAAAAATAGAACAGAAATGTGGGCCATCGCCGCTCCCGCGCTTCGGTGCGGCAGAACTGAAAACTATTCTTGATACCTACTATTAAACTGCGTACAATTTCTAACTTTCGGAACTTGGGCAAAATAGATATACATTTAAGTCTTAAAAGTTATACATTTTCCTCGTGGGAATATCCCCCGGATACCCCTCGATTCTTGAGCTACTATTCAGCTGTTAGGTAATTTCTAACTTTCGCAACTTGGACAAAATAGGTATAGACCATTTACGTCTAAAAGTACCTTTTTCCGTGCGGATATCCCCGCGTATCCTAATACCCCCTGGGTGGCGGTTATGACGGACACGAACCGACTAAATCCGAAAGCCATCTTGGATCTTCAGAGGCCAGGATGTAAGGTTGCCTAATACATATCCCTCCTACCCAAGCTGACCCAGGGCCATCTCCAGTTTCAAGATGGCTCCCTCGGGTGTGGACCGTGTGGAAACCACGGTGTCCCCATCTTACCCCGGGTAGTCCACGGATCTAAAAAGTACCTTCCCGTCACCCGTGGTCTACATACCCAAAGTCTAACTTGAAGACAATATGAATAAAATCTACTTTAGTGCAATGAATTACACATAGCTACGATTCTCTCATGCGTTGTAATTTTATACCACATGGCCGTATTTAATTGATTCTTGAAAGCAACACACGCGGTACTGCAGTTAAGTACTATGACCGTGAAATAATAAAATGTCGTTAGGTATATATCGATAAGAATACAGGTATTTAAAACACATTCCGATTGATTTATCAGAGCCAAAACCTGCTTACAACCTTTGAATGTTGACTAGGATTAAAAAAAAATACATATTCTAGGAATATTTACACAACATCGCCCAATATCGTTATTGGGTTGTGGATGTCGCATGGCACTCGCTTCACGAAAAATATTGAAGTCCAGTCAAATCCGCAGTTAGACTGGTATAAAGCGGACCTCAGACTCCGAGGTGAAAGCTTCGGATGCGACTGGGATTAACGCTAGGGTGAAGAAGGATAAAGAAGAAGCTATCTAGTCCCAAAGTGAGCATTAGGTGCTAAGATTGACGCTCAGATAAAAAGTTTTCTTTGTTAGTATTTCACTCGACAAAATTACGGGAAACTGTCTTCAACAAACATAATGAACTTGTCACTTTTTTTAATTTAAATAAGTCCATGGCTAAATTAAAATAAATAAAGCGAAAAGTTAATCATATTTGCTGAAGACAGTTTCCCGTAATTTTGACAAGTCAATGTTACGGAAATCGTCAAGTTTTCATTAGTTTTAGTTTATTTTTGCTATTCCTGCAACTCACAGATAATCAGCCAACAGTTGAGACGAGACGATCCTACGAGTTAATTCTTGAACTAATTAACTGAGATAAAGCTCAATGTATAATAATGAGCAGTTTTCCAGTAGGTATAATAATCAGTTGGTTTTTAAGTCATCAGGAGATGGCGCTAGCATAGCTTTTGGTAATTTTAATGTACTCTGTGGTTTGTTAGTGGTATTTTCATTGTATCAGAAAAAATGACAGAATATTTAAGTAAAGTAAATAATTACAAAACCGAAGAACATTTTTTCCATAAATTACACTAGATGTGACACCACACTCTTCTTACCAAAAGTGCCGGCTGCGCCATCTAGCGCGTCTTTAGGAACCCTTTAAATACCTACTGGAAAACTGCTCATTACATTTTGTTGTGAAATTCAATTACACATGACCATGGGGTAGAAAATAGGGAAGTAAGCCTGTAAGGGTATAATTCCCGTTCCCCTATTTGCCCATATTTGTTTACCTTACCCCAGGGGTGTTCACGTTGGGGCCGTCGAAAACGTGACGAGGTAGGGTGTATTCAGATTAATAGTCAACGAAATTAGTTTCTGCGATTATTTTTACGACATTTTTATTGCTTATGTCATTATAGCATAACGCATCTTCATGCATTATTTAATCGTTTTTGTAAACTGTTATCGCTTGAAAGATAATATTTTGTTACGTAAGTGGAAGTGCTGAAAAACGTGGACATATCCTACTTCCTACTAATCCTACTAATATTATAAATGTGAAAGTTTGTGAGAATGGATGTGTGGATGTGTGGATGTTTGTTACTCTTTCACGCATAAACGGCTGGACCGATTTGGTTGAAATTTGGTATGTATATAGGTTATACCCTGGATTAACATATAGGCTATATATCAGCGATGAACGGGGTCAGAATTCCACGCGGGCGGAGCCGCGGGCAACAGCTAGTAAAAACTAAATATGAGTGCAGAATATGGTTATCTACATAAACTCGAATGGAATAGGTCAATAATTGAAATAGTCGCATATATTTTTTGGGCCTGCTATAGTATATTTGTGACCCCAGACCCCAGTATACCTTATCTGCAAGCCGGTGAACCTTCTGTTTAACGGATGAGGCTCTGCTGCAGGTTTTCCTCTAGGGTCAGATTGACGACCCTGTTATTACATACGTCTATAGGCTACGGTAGCCACTTTCCATCAGGTGGACCATGTGCTTGTCTGCCACGTAAGTGGTATAAAAATAGGTGTTGCAGGGTTTGATGAAGTAGAATACAAACTTTGAATGCAAAGAAGAAAAAAAGCCATATAATTTTTGCTGGGAAACTGTTTAAAAAAATCGTTAACTTATATGTAAATATTTTTTTTAAAAAAGCAAAGCAGGCGGAAAACTCGTTAAAACTGTACCTACTAATGATATTTAGAAAATATGTAAATTACTATAGAAATTAGACTTTCATAAACCACCATATGGTAACGATAATCATAGTAACGACGGGGTTATAGCAGTTAGTCTCACTCACTGCATAGGAACATTATACATAGTTAAAATAAATATACAACATAATAAGAAAATAGGTTGGCCTATCTCTAAAAACTAAACTGCCAATTGAGTCTGGATCCACTATACTTTACATTCGTTAAGAAAATTAACACCTTACCTATAGTTTTAAAGCACAACAAAATCTCCCTGTCTGTCCTTAAAAATTGCGGATTATATTTACTTGATAATTTAGTCTTGAACGCCAAAATCAAATCTTGACGACTGTACTAAGTTGCACAAACGCAAAACGGATCAAAGTTTTCTTAGGAAGTTTTCCGTCCCTTTTCCGCAAAAATGTGTAATTTGTACGAAACTCTTGCCAATTACTATGACCTTGCCGATTGGTTACGTTTACGTCACAACTTCACAAGGCGTTAATGTCTGCCTTGTCTAACGAGTAATTATACAAAGTAACTTATGATTTCATACACTTTCATGGAATCCAAATTACATTTTCTCTTTTCGATATGGTATTTTAGTGTATCAAAAATATGGGTTGAACGACATTGGTCAAATCTGATATTCGTCAAATCGGCATTTCGTCAAATGTGACAATAGTCAAAGCTGTAGTTCGTCAAATCGTCTGTTTGTCCAATTATGAAATTTGCCAAATATGATGTGCGCATAAGCTTTGCATTCTTTTTTTTAAATTACGTCATCTTATGTAACAGTAAAAAATATAGCTGGCGAAAATATGTGTATATTATACTATACATTTAGAATTTTATTAAATAGTTATATGTGTAACCCGACATCACGTCTACTAGCTACACCACTCCTAAACATGTACTTATGGCAAGCGATGCTTATTCGGACATTACGTCCCAGCTACACCACTCCTAAAGATGTACTTATGGCGCGTGCGACGCGCCATGTCAATCGAATTACGAGACAGTCGGTGCCGCGCAGTGAGAGCAGACGGTCGACGTTGCGCTACGATAGCAAACAACCATTGTCGCGTGTGCCCTATTCTGTACGGTGTAACTTAACTTCCCTTGTAACCAATATAATAAAGTATCGTTACAAATTGCGCCCAACTAGTGGCCCGTACTCAAGTTAGATACTAACAGGGCGGCACCGACGCGCCGCATTTACCTACCTGCGTACATCCGTGGACAGTTCCCGCGTTTTGAGTGCGAGTCGGATCGAGAACGAGCGTAGGCATAGACGACAGACATGCCAAGGACACGCCAACAAACCGCCGACGACCACGACAATGCCGGTTGCAGTAGCGAGACTGAAGGTCACGCTCACGCGGCGCTGCGCGCCGCGACGCCGACAACAAACAACGGAGCCAACAGCGAGACAGAGTACGTGGTTAGCGCCGACGATCACGTCGCCGCCGGTTGCAGTAGCGAGACTGGTCGTCACGCTCACGCGGCGCAGCACGCCGCGACACCGACGCCGACGACAACCGACGAACCCGAGGCAAACCACGCGACGACGCCGATGGCGGCCGACAGGGGCACGATCACCATGACGGAAGATCAACTTACGAGGCTCCTGACCAACGTGATGCGAGGTGTCGCGACACCGACGCCGACGCCCACGTTCGCCGAATGTGCCGGACCGACGAGCAACTTCACCAGATGCACGGCCCGATTCGACGGGGCCACCCGGAGCGCCGATGTGCTAGAAACGTTCCTCGAAAGCACACAGGTGTATAAGGAATGTGCGAACGTCAGCGACGAGCACGCACTACGGGGGCTACCGATGCTGCTGACTGGAGAAGCCGCCGTGTGGTGGCACGGTGTGAAAAATTCCACGAAGACCTGGGACGAAGCATTACGGCGGCTGCGTTTCATGTACGGCGCACCCCGCCCCGCGCACCGGATCTTCCGTGAGATCTTCGCCCGAGAACAGAGTGACGAAAGTGCCGATTCGTACATATCGCGAGTGCGCGCAAACCTCTCGCCATTACCGTATGATCTACCGGAGATAGTGCAGCTAGACATTGTATACGGACTCTTAGATCGTAAGGTTAGGGAAAGAGTGTCAAGAGATAGTGTTGATAGTGTCGACGGTCTGCTTTCACGAGCGAGGTATGTAGAGGAGTCGCTGGGTGAGGTGAGTCGATCAAATACTAATACTGCTCCCCCTAATGCCGCGAATAATACAACGCGTCGCAGTGTCAACCCTGCGATCGCCGATAGCAAAGTTGTAGCTAAACCCGAAAATGTAAACAATAACGATCGCGACTCTGCACAGAAACGTGTAAGGCCGCGCTGCGCTTTTTGTAGACGGTTTGGTCATACGATAGATGAATGTAAGGTTAAGTCAAAAAGTAGTGATAGTACAACGGACAACAAGGTGCCACTGGCTTGCTATGGTTGCAGACGGGAAGGTGTGATACGGTCCAAATGCCCGACGTGTAAGGACGCCTCCGCAACTAATAAGGTAAGTTTCCAAAGTGCCGTCACTAACGATTCAGATGTGACGCGACCTACAGTGATGATTCAAGTAGCATCTCGAACTGGTGTCGCCGTGCTTGACACCGGCGCCACCGAGAGCCTTGCGAGTCCCGGACTCTACAAGATTTTAACCGACCATGGGGTAAGTTTTACCGAAGTGCGTCGCTCCATAGGCCTGGCGGACGGGACGCGTCAGTCACGTGAAACCTTAATAGGTGACACCACCGTTACTATACAGGGTCGAGTTATCCCCGTAAGCTTTTTGGTGTTACCGGACGCCGACAACAGAACGCTACTCGGACAGGACTTCATAGCGAAAGCAGGTATACTACTCGACCTCCAACAGGGTTGTTGGTCTTTTAATAATTTACCAAAGGAGAAATTCCCCTTTGTGCAGTCTTACAGTCTTGAAGCCGCCAACGACGCAGAGCTGATGCGGATTAGTACCGTCAGTCTCAAGCTAAGGCAGGACGAGGGCTTCAAGCTGTTACCCGGTCAGAGAACGCAGCTGAACCAGCTTGCAGTGTCGAAGGCCGAGCGCTTCGCCGCAGCGAGACCCCCAACGCCGTGCGCTACCCAACGCATTCGAGTCGATGAGAAGCAGGAGCAGACCGCTTCCCCATCGTACCGGATGTCGCGAGGTAAGATAGAGCTACTAGGCGTTGAGATAGAGAAGCTGCAGCGCGCTGACGAAACCAGGCCTTCCTCTCCGAAGATCGACAGTAGTGGTTACTGTCTCGGAGCAGTTCCAATGCAGGGGGAGGGCCCCGACGACCCCATCAGGGGGAGAAACCGGTTGATATCCGACGGAGTACCGTACAGGTGCGCACCCGAGGTAGATGACGTCGATTCCGCCTGCCTCGTGGTCCCTGTACGTGAAAGGGGAAGGGTATTTGCGGACTTCCATGACGCTGGGAAGGTCCATGAAAGGGCCCAGCGTGTCAAGGAGAGATACGAGGACGAAGGGAGACGAACCCCTTCTGATAGTAAAGTAAGTAACCTAGCCCTATTAGACACGCGAGGCGCTAACGATGTGGCTGTGGATGTGGCTCCCGGCCAGCCCGCCAAGTTCGCACCTAGAGGGGATGGCCCTTACCGGGTTAAGGAGGTGGCGAGCCCCACGACATACATAGTGGAAGGCATCACGAGAGGTGAGTACGTAGGGAAGTATCACGTCTCCCATTTGACACCTTACGTAGGCAGCGCCGTAGACCCACCCGTTAGGGAGAAGCGCAGACGCGGTCGGCCACGTAGGCTAATCGAGTGCTAGTCCGAACGCGAGGGCGCCTTGTCCGAACTAGAGGGGGAGTATGTAACCCGACATCACGTCTACTAGCTACACCACTCCTAAACATGTACTTATGGCAAGCGATGCTTATTCGGACATTACGTCTACCAGCTACACCACTCCTAAAGATGTACTTATGGCGCGTGCGACGCGCCATGTCAATCGAATTACGAGACAGTCGGTGCCGCGCAGTGAGAGCAGACGGTCGACGTTGCGCTACGATAGCAAACAACCATTGTCGCGTGTGCCCTATTCTGTACGGTGTAACTTAACTTCCCTTGTAACCAATATAATAAAGTATCGTTACATATATGTAAATTATAAGTGTATAGACACTTCTGTCTAGTGTACCTTTTTAGGACGTATATCACGTATAAGTATAAAAAATAAACTTACAAGTACCATACTGTATGATATGAATGCTTACGAGTATTCAAACATAAATTGAATACCTACTTAACGACACCTACATTGTAATGGACACGACATCTAGTGATCTCATTCCTCATTATTTATAGAGCTTGCAAAATTGGTACCTATAAAAACATTTTAGAGTCTCGTTTGGAAGAAGACAAAAAGTATATAGACATTACGATTCACCTTGTTTTGAACGCGTCGCGGGGGCAATGACCCGCCACAGCTGTACCGCGTCGCTGTACGTAAATAGTGCTTAACACACGCGCGCTCTGTCGGACGAAATATTTTCTTTTCTTGACGAGTAAACGTCAATAGTGTCGATCCTGTTGTACATTCTCACTAAAGTTGATTGAAATCAAAAATCGTAAAATATTATGTTGACTTATAGTTAAGCTAATTTAGTTACTTAATTTAAAAAAGTTGTGAAACGAGATACAATCGGAATTTAAGTTTAATAAATAATTATGTTCAGTCGAATGTACAACAGAATTGACACCAGTGTCACTACATAACATACCTACTCACATAGATACACGATAATGCATTATGTATTACGTAAATTCGTTCTTATGTTATTGTTCGATCGATTGCATTGATCTGAATAAATTTTAACATACACTGATCTGGCTCAACGATACTGAATAATATTACGATGATTTAATGTCAAAGAAGGACATAGCTCTTGATACATATTTAAAAGAATAAACATTGTTAACGGGTTTTGTCTTGTTATCTTAAAAAGCCTTGCGATCAAATATTGAGACCTCATTCTTTTTTGAAGTCGGTTAAAAAGTCCTGTTTCTTTGCTAGCTTCTTATAAATAGTTTAACGAATTTTGATACTTTTTGCACCTAAGAAGGTAAGTTTATATCATCCCTAATCATCCTAAATAACTTTTTGAAGAATGGGAAATTAAATTACGCTCGTGGGATGTCAGGGCGAGTCGCTTGAATAAATTACTAGCGGCCACCCGCGACTTCGTACGCGTGGAGTTCGTTTTACCCCTTAGGTGTGGGAGTTTCGTAAAAGTCGTTCTTAGCGGATGTCTACTCTACTATAAAGAACCTACCTGCCAAATTTCAAGTTTGTAGGTGTTATAGTTTCTGAGATATCGTGATTAATCAGTGAGTGGTATTTCGCTTGTAGGATTTGGGTCCAACTGATTTCTATTTCAAATATTGTTTATATTAAATGCGTTTTAAATCTTGTAAAAAATGTCAAGTGCTCAATTGAAGAATGGGATCACCGTCTTATTGTTAACAAAATAATGAAGTCTGAAGGCCGAAACGATAAAAATACAAGTAGGTAGGTATATACGAGTATAGTTGTTGTTGTTACTATTGTACGTACTTGTGTTGTTTTGTATAGCATAATTTATTGGAGGGAAAACACATGCAAATAATACAAAAGAGGCCAAACTTAGGTACCTAAGTACTTTTCTTTCTATGACTGGCAGGTCATTGGTCTGAGTTAATATTTTTTATAAATAAAAATAGAATTCCATTAACGTTTTTCAGAACTAGATAAATCAATAAAATTAATGCTTATATCTTTATTATGTACTATGTATTTACCAGACACATTTATCAAAAAATATACAGAATTTACAAAAACTTTTCTCAGAAAGAAACTGTAAATTAGTGACATCGATTTTATTCCGCCCGTAAACATTTTCTTTCGGTTTTTTCGTAGAATTTCGTGTTAACCAACATTATTATTTGGCAAGTCTCGTGGCCGTTGCGAAAGAACAAAATATATAAAAATAGACTTGTTATAGTTAAAATCGTAATGAATAACGTTAACGTTGCCGTGTGTGTGTAACGGTGAAGTAGAATAAGGCCACCCTATTTCTTCCTGTGGGTATCGTAAAAGGCGACTAAGGCTGTTCTCCATCCGACAGTAAACATACAGCCCATGCAGTGTAGCCAACCCTACAGTTTTAACTGTAGGTCTACAGGTTTTTGGAAATCCTCTCAGTTTTTAGTTTAGGCCTCCAAATCTACAGTTTTTTATTTAAGATGCTAGCGAGCTACAAAGTCAGTACCGTACACTGAAACTCGGGTTCGGTAAACCCTATAGGTACTCTTCTTTGGAATCCCTGTGAAATACTGGGGTAGTGGTCAACCGATTTAATGAATGGCGTTATTAGGGGTCGATCGTACATTACATATATCTTCGGTGCTCGGGCTTTATGTTTCGGTGGTTAATTATCTGTAAATCAGATATTAAAATGACTATGAAAACTGAAAACTTCTGTGTTTGCCGCTGTACTGCTACGGTAGAACACTTGTTTTCGAGCATTCATTTTATGAAAACCAAGCTGAGAAATAAAATTTCCACGACCACAAGGGACCAAGAACACAAAATCAGAAAAAAAAAATATGAGTCTGTTCAATGTCACTAATGATCATTACAAAAAAATTGATAAAGATATGTACGATTTTAGCAATTATAGAGATGAGAATGAAAATCAAGAAGATTTAGAAATAGTAAGCACTAGCTAGTGACACTATCTAAATGTAAGACGTATTCACAGCTATTATATCTTTAGCCAGTTTTATTAGACTAGATTGTCTGACACTTTTTGACATAAAATTTTATTAAACCTTTGATAATTACACGATATTTTTCTGGTTTTTAATTCCATCTCATGTGTATTACATTTAATTTAATACAATAAATAGATAAAGATGTAGATTTACAGTTTTTTAATTTGAGATTTATAGGTTTCTACAGGTTTTTTCAAGTATATCTACAGTTTGGGGCAATGTAGGGGTTGGCAACACTGAGCCCATGACAAAGTGCTAGCTAGACGGCAATAGGTTCGCTCCCTAGGGACTGAAAATCATATTTAGCGAAATGCGGGTGTTAATACGCCTCTGCCAACCCCTTCTTGGATTTACAGGCGTGAGTATATTTGTCTGTATGTGTATAATGAAATACGACTTATGAGTTATGACGTCAAACAATCTTACGCTTTTGATTACGCTCACCGGCTTACACCACTCGCATAAAGGTCATTGAACTTAAAACCCTTTCGATAAACCTTTGCAGCCGGGCACTAACCTTACTTTTTATGCCCCTTGCATGTAAAAACAGCATGTTATCACTTAAACGCGAGAGACCATATTGAGGAACCACGTGTTTGAAGGTCAAATTTCTCACAGGTAGGTAGGTAAGTAGGTAGGTATATAAAGTTTGTTGACTTGCAAAGGATACGAAATGAACTTAAGGATTAATTCACACCGGAAGGAGCAACGAAAAGCATTGCCGGTGTTGCGTTGCGTGTTGCGAGTAGTAGGTATAGTGACGCATTTTAAAATTTTAAACTTTTATTTTTTATTAGCCGACCCGCCCCGATTTCAACCGCGCCCGTGACATATTTTGAAACACCGTACCACCTCTTTGAGACCGTAATTTTTTAGTCTTCAGATTCAGATTCGTCTTCAGATTCTTGGAGAGGTTTTCCGTACGGACGGTATTTCCGTCCCAATCGAGCAGTCCGACTGGGGAAAAAATACTTCCGAACTACAGAATTTTTCAATTCGAACCAGTAGTTCCTGAGATTAGCACGTTCAAACAAACAAGGGGCTGTCCATTAATCACGTGATGTTTTTTAGCAATTTTTTAACCCCCCCTCCCCCATGGTGATACGTGGTGAGGTTTTGGACCACCTCCCCCCCCCCCTCCCTTAGCCAAAATCACGTATATTTTTTTATTCATTATTTAATGTAAAAAAAAATAAAAATCGTGACAAAAACGCGAGTTATAAGAAAAAATAAATACACGTGATATCTCAATATACCCCTCCCTCCCCCCTCGTGATATTTCGTGATTTTTTCCGAATCCCCCCCCCCCCCCCCCTTTTGAGCCTCACGTGATTAATGGACAGTCCCCAAAATCTTCAGCTTCATAATATTACGTAATATTACGTTACGTTGTCGATTGCGACTTTGCGAGTTGCGTTGCGAGTAGTGTTACGCGGTGGCATGAGACTGCTCGGTGTGAACTGACTCTAAAGTAACAGGACCCTACGCTTTATCGTGTGTAACTAGGGTTGCCAACTCTTTTTTCGAGAAAAAAAGTATATTTAGGTCTGAGAAGAAAATTGAACAGTATTCTAGAAAATAGAACAGTATTTTACAATTACATAAATTAATTTTAACAAAAAAGTTTAACCGACTTCAAGAAACAAAAAAGAGGCACTAAAAAGCTAAAAATAACTGCGGTGCCTAGCCCGAGAGGCTGCTAATTTATTTTTCTCTTTTTAGTGAGTTATAATCGATCCATCGTCCATCCTTTGCTTAGGTTCCTATCATCAGCAGCTTAAAATCACGAGCAGATAATTTTTAAATGCAAATACTGAAATTAAATTATGTTAAAACAGCAGAAACAGTGTTTTGCCATCATTTTGAGGATTTCCCTAGATCCTGTTATCCAATCCTGACTCACTTGATCCTGTCATCCGATTCTGGCTCCCTGAACCAACTTTCTCTCTCCAACAAAACAAAGATCATAAAAATCCGTTTCACAAAATACGGTTTTACATACAAGGGTTCGTCACCTATTTTGCCCCCTTAGGTCTGTCTGTCTTAAAAGAAAGCATGGTTTCATAAACATCTAAAATGGTAATATGGTTCCCATCAATTTTTTATGGATAAATTAAACATAACATATCATAAACTCACGCCTATATCCCCGAAGGGATATGTTTAGGTCCCAATGTAATAGGTGGCGAGCCTATTGCCATTAACCGGGCACTTATAAACCTGCGATAAATACACACAACTTCGAAAAGTATCGAAAAGTCATTGGTGTGTGCCACCGGTGGATAAATTAAAAGATTTGATATGGCTGGCAAATAGAAGATACCTAGCTGTGAACTGTATTATTTTCTATAGGTATTATGATTTATCATTAATAAATTTTGGATTATCATGGGACAATCAACACCTACACTTATAAAATAATTGCAAATTGGTGCCCAATTGATTAAAATTGCATCAATTGCTGCACATTTTTGTAGTGTTATGCATTTTGATGCTGAAAACAGTATTTTGGATACTGTTTGTTTGTTGAACAGTAAACAGTATAATTGGGCGTAAAACAGTATAATACTGTTTTAAACAGTATGGTTGGCAACCCTATGTGTAACCGCCCGTATTTTAAAAACTCGCTCGTAAAAGTTCTATTTATATGATAATATTCTAAAAAAAATGTCCAATCTGACACTGTATTTTAAACAATTTGGGTAGGTACTCGAAACGTCGAAACGTTATGTATAAATTAGCCAGAATATTATGAACTGGCAGTTAATAATTGCTTTATACGCTACTCGTAATAATTATTATTAATTATCTTATCACTCAGGAATAATTGATTAATAAGTATTATATACTATACTATACTTACTTGCTATAATTAATTTATAAGTTATAATAAAATTTATTTGGTATAATGTAATTAATTGTTAAGTTAATTTAGTATTTTATACCAATTTATATTTTATATGATTTTAAATATTATATTATGCAATGTAATGTAACTATAGGCAATATGGGCATCAATTGTCTGCAATAAACTTTAATTATTTTTTTTTTTAATTTTAATTGGAGATTAACTTACTGTCATTTTTAGTCTATGCGCGTGCCGTGCCGTCCGTATAGGCCGTGTAATAATAGGTACATTTTATTTTATTATATTATAAATTATAATGTAAGTAACATATTTCTGCCTAAAACACAAAATATTCTGCTTTAAACATTACAATCAATGTAATTTTTTTATAAACCCTAAAGATTAACTTCTTTAAAATCTTTCCGAGTAGGTATTCAGACCATTCCGCGAAATAGTTTTTATAGCGAAATCAATCCTGAAATTATGCCAACTATGCCAACTGTACCACTTCTCCATATGAATGCCAACAGTAAAAGCAAGAATTTATGTAGCTATACAAAAATGCCTGTCTGTTTGGCTGTAAGCTGTAACGCCTAAACCACCGAACCGATTTTGATAAAATTTAGTACTATAAGATTGGACCTTAGGAAAGGACATAGGCAATACACATGAGAATAGTCAACCAGAAAATATAAAACATCTTGCATTATTTGCAGCTTACATTGTACCTACGCAATACGCATCTATTAAAATAAAACCGTTAAATTATAATATTTATAATTGTGTACTGTTTACATAATCAAACTATACGGTGCACAAAACAATATGCGTCATTTGGAATCAGAACATGCCTATCGATCGAGTATTTTTTATTCAACCGAATCGATTTAAAAGTCAATTCGAATGATGTGCTGAATCGTTTGTCAACGGATGTGAGATCTGGGTCAATGTCCATTTGGTGCATTCGTTATCTACTCGAATTGTGACGTAGTGTGTACTGCAAACAACTAATAAAATACTCTACTGCAACTGACTTTGTAGAGCAACTTATCAATTGTATATCTAAAATTTTGATAATGGATTATGTATTATACATAATAATATGTATATTTTCTTTAAAAATAGTCAGGCAATGTTAGTGTAGACCCGGTTCTATACTAACTTAGCTCCCAATCGCGCATATTTTCAGGATATCTTTATCCTAGTCTACACTAGTTTGCAGTTTACTTTCAAAGATTATTTTTCGCGGACCCAAAAACTAAAATGGGCGCCGATATTTATCGTGCATTGTTTGATAAACCGCGAAAGTGCAAAACGGTCTTCCCTCGTGGTTTACGGCTTTCGCATCGTTTGTATTATTAGGTCCTATAACCAGTAAACCTCTCGATTACAAGTCCCGAGGCCTAGTAATTACGCCGCTCTTTACAGATGTTTTCTTTGAGTTTGTGATGCATACACAAACAAACTTAACGTTTTGATATTATAGAACTCAACCTTGAGTAGAAGAAACACTAATGACCTGCCCAATGATTCATCTAAACGAAATGTTCATTCAATGAGTCATGTCATAAATTTTGCAAGTCTGCTTTTAATCAGTACTAAAGGCATCTTTCATCACTGTTGCTATCATAATAAAAAAAAAACCTATTTACAGATTAACTATCATGTTCTTAAAAAAATAAGGAAACGCGGTAAAAATGTTGGTTAACAACAGATTCACAATGAGTTAATTTTTATTATTTCCTGCTTCATTTATAAATTGTTTACCAGTTATCCCTACTAATATTATAAATGCGAAAGTAACTCTGTCTGTCTGTCTGTCTGCCTGTCTGTCTGTCTGTCTGTCTGTCTGTCTGTCTGTCTGTCTGTCTGTCTGTCTGTCTGTCTGTCTGTCTGTCTGTCTCGCTTTTACGACTAAACCGCTGAACCGATTTTGATGAAATTTGGTATAGGGGTAGATTAGACCTTGAGAAAGGGCATAGGCTATGTTTGGTCGCGATAACCGACATCCCCGCGGGCGGAGCCGCGGGCAAAAGCTAGTAAACTTATAAGTTTCTTGCAATAAATTGTAATTTAAACTATAGCATCGTGAATGTTTACGATACGTCTTTCGGATATCGTATTGACGTCGCGTCGCGCGTCGCAAGAACGACCACAACAAGTATTGCGAAATCTCGTGGGTTGAATTGGACGTCATAAATAATGAAGCGTCCGTAATTAGGCGTTTTTGAGGATTTTTGAATTTTTTGATTTGAATTTAGAATTTTGTATGTCACGACATTATTGTGCGTTATGTCAAAATTCGAAATTCAAAATTGTGTATTCCCTTTTTTTTTTTGATAATTCGACGTTTCAACGATTTAATCGAATCAAAAATGTATATTCATCGAATAAAAAATTGAATAGGTATCTAAGAATCATCCATCTTTATTTTCTTCACTGACATCTTGGCAACAGACTTTAAACCCAAGACCCAAAGGGTGTCAAGGTTTAACAGTATAATTAAAAAGTAAAACAACATGTTCGCCACCATCAGCACTTATCATCTGCTCGATGTAAAGTAACACAATGACATTATTTTAACAACATGAACAGTCATGATACTTACGTAATATTTACACTTAGGCCAACCTTGAATGACTAAGTCTCAGTTCTATAACATTATTATATTTATTATAAAGCTACCGTGAATTATATTATCTATCTATTTATATAGTATCTATTATTAGATAGTCTGTGGTACTGGGAAAATGCGATGGGTCATTCATCAACTCGCTAATCTGAAACTCGCTAGCAGGTGCGAGCTGGAAATTTTCGATTTCGGGTTCATTATGTTGAGGCTTCCGTCGACTGGGACCACAATTAACTCGGACCGCGGTCCCAGTTGCCGGATTCATTTAAATTTAATATTTTTCTTCCATCGACTGGGACCACCTATAAATGTATCAAAAAATCTATTGTTTTAGCCAAAACAGTACAGTCAAACAAAAAAAGGTTAGTTTTAATTTAAAGAAAATACTCTTTGATTGAAAAATGTCATCTATCGTATATGTCACTCATCAACGCCTCCTAAACGGCTGGATCGATTTGAATGAATTTTTTTGTATGCGATTTGGTGGCACCCTGGATGGTATTCTAAGTTATCACCTCTGTTACTTAAAATATCACAGTGATAGTCAACATTAACTATTGGTTTAAAATTAGCGCCATAGTTAGTCGCTTCACGGTAAGTATTAAAGTTCGATCCTAACTGAGTTGGTTAAAGGCTCAGGGAATGGATCAATGGTAGGTATTAGAAACATATTCGGGCTTCCCTTAAAATAACTTAAAAGTTATGCGAAAAAACGCGGACCCTACATTGACACTAGAGTATCAATTTGTTCCTAGACAGTGTTGGTTTGCGGTGGATAGGGCGAACGAATGGAGAACAGCCTATCCCGTAGTCGTCTTCGACTACAGGAACTCCATCTGTCATGTCTGGGCTGTTCATCATCCGTCAGTAAATATACCTACCTACAGCCTAAGACACAGTGCCCACTTGACGGCTATAGGCTCGCCCCTTGAGACTGGTTACACGGGACCGAAAACATAGTAAAATATGGGCTTTCAGGCGTGAATATGTTTTTTTTTTTTTACATAGGACACGTCAATTTGACTTCGCCTTGCCTGATGGTAAACTGAAGGCAAAGTCTCTGAAAAGAGCGTCACCATTACAGACACGTATCATGTTACAATGGTGGCACTCAGCTTGACGGCCTCATCAGATGCTTTTTCACGCCCCGCTTAAAGGACCCGGGACTGTAGGAGGAGGGAAACACGTGAACTGGTAAAGAAGAAGTAATAGTCATGAAGGTATGTGTAGGTGTGTCCAAAATATATAAGGATAGCCACAGCTCAGACCGATTTCAACACAATTTTTTTGCTAAAATCGAAGTTTCGTAAAACTGAGCCCATTGAAATATTTTTGACACCGTTTTATTAAGAAATGGCGTATCCCGGTACCTATCTGTCATTTCTTTTTCAAATTTGTCTGGTAGTAGTAGAGGCATTTTTCAGAACGAAAACACGGGTAAGAAAATCTATGGAAAAGTGACTGCTAGGAAAATCGATCTTTTTGGAATTGCAGGCAATAAACTCATGCCTAGAATAAGTAATCTTTCTTCGCATGTGGCATTGGTGCTTTTGTGCATGTGCTTTGCCCTCCCTAAGCTGACGTACCTGCTGCGGACCGCGCTAACTTGGGTTTGTCCGGCAGACGTCGCGGCTTTCGATGACATCCTGAAGTCCACAGTTGAGTCGATCCTCAATACATTGAGGATCGACTCAACTGGCTCAACGAAAACCAATGGGTACAGGCGACTCTCCCCAACCGTCACGGGGGTATTGGGTGAAACGCGCGCGGGATGTGGGTTTGCCGGCTATGCTGGCATCGGCACATGGGGCTGCGGACCTTGTTACTGCCATCCTCCATAATAATGGTGGCAGAGTAACCGTGCCCTTTGCAGCGGATGCCGAGACAGTGTGGCTTGCCCGCAGTTCGGCAGCGTCAGGCCCTGTCACGCCTTATTTCCAGCGCGCTTGGGACGATGGCACTGCTGGAAGGCTTAGGAGGGGCTGGTGGAGATGCCACGGGGGCCGAATCCGATCTGGCGAGGCTTCGGGCGGTGTCGCAGCCGGAATCGGGAGCATGGCTGCACGCGCTGCCTTCACCTCACCTGGGCACTTTATTGGACGACAATTCATTGCGGGTGGCAGTGGCCCTCCACCTGGGCTGCAAGGTTTGTGAACCCCATAAATGCACCTGCGGCTCAATGGAGTTGTCGAAGAAGCGCGGGTAGGTTTCCGCTCACCATGCTCTCAACGACATACTCCGGAGAGCCTTTGTATCGACTGATACCCCAACCACGTGTGCCGCACCGTTCTGTCTCCAGTAACCGCTGCAAGAAAACCGGTGACATTCGCTTCGCCTCGTACCTGGGGCAGAGGTTGGCCGTTGCTATACAGCGGGGCAATGCCGCTAGCGTCATGCTTTGCCCCTGTTACGGTGACAGGCGGCGGGGCGAGTTAGTTGATTAATTTTGACATGATGTTCGAATTTAGTATTTAAGGTGACATATTACTGTAGTTTTAATTTGTTTTATTGGTGTACATTAAAGAAATTACTAAAGCCAATGATATTTTTGAATTGATCAGATTTTGCTTTAATTATTACTTGAAATGTCTTTTTGTTTGACTGTACTGTTTTTGGTTTTAACTATATTTTTTTTTGTTCTTTTTTATGGGTGGTCCCAGTCGCCGGAAGAAAAATATTAAACTTAAAAATTAATTTAATTGCGGTCCCAGTCGCCGGAAGCCTCATTATGTTTAGGGCATCAGGGATAACAGGGTGCCTGTATATTGTACGACACCGTAGATTGATATAGACGTTATAAACTTGATTGATATATTGATACTTAAGACTAATTGATACTTAGGTCTAATTGATATTTAAGAAAACTAAAATGATATTGAGACCGTCGAACGTGTGTCGACAATTTATTGATGACTATGCAGTTGGCCCGTGCAGTGCGTTTTGAGTAAGGCATAGAAGTGCTTTGCATAGTATTATAAAGGGAATTGATCAATTTTCACGCAACAGGGAAATAGCTATCATTGATGATGATCATGACTACTGTTCATTCTGTGTAGAATTACCGAATCAACAGTGCTTCTTTGGACTCGTAAGTTGTTCTAACTAGATATTTTGTTTTATTTCAGGCTTTGCCAGAAGTGAAACCGGAGACATGAACACGCATAGGGGCTGCCATTCACACCAAGCCGGGTAGAATATTAAACGTAAGTGTTTAGTTAATTGTTTTTAAATGGTCGTCTAATATTTAGAAGTTCTCAAAAGAGCCTTGAGCCTAATTTTGATGAAAACTAAAACTGCATTTTGGACGATTGGAAATATTCCCGCAAGCGGAGTCGACAGTAGTGACTTGGCTAATGCTGTAATCAATCATTGAATCAGCCTACGGTAGTCCACTGCTGGACATAGGCCTCTTCCAATGTGCGTCATAGCATCCAATTCTCCGCCTTGCGCATCCAGTCTATCTCAGCCACTTTTATCAGGCCATCGATCCATCTAGTGAATATGTCACAATTCGTCACAAGTCTAATGACACTTTGAAAGGCACAAGCCATAAATAAAATATGTCCGAACCTCAAATTGTGGAATCATTGATTAATCAAATAATTTATTAATTCATAGGTCATTGTCTTACCTTTTAGTGAGGTCACTCAAACAATAGTTTAAATTTTTAATCCAAATGCTAAAAATACAGACCGGAGTGATTTTAAAACCAATAACTGCTATGTACGGTATGTATTTATCTATAAATATCGTGCCAGACAAGTATAACAAGTATAACATCAAACACGGGCATTGCTCGGGACATAATTATCTATAGGTATCTTGGACCTAAAATGTGCTCAAAATGTACTCTATATGCGCAGTACACGTTTCTTGGGTGTCTTTTGAGGATAGCACTGACTGGTAGACGAGCTCAGACTATTGAGAAGCCGCAATGAAATACGCGCATGTGCTGCGTGCGTCGGTAGTTGTCGTATGCGGTCGGCTACGGAATCATACCTTTAGGCTTCGTTTGTCTCGCGATTTAGGTCCTAGATACGTGTCCCGCTCCTTACAATTTTACAGCTATATAAAGATATAGCTGTAAAATTGTAACATTACAAAAAGGCACGCTATGCTCATACAGATAGATGTCAAAATTCATTGACTCATTTATCTAGTTTCCAAATTCCAAAGTCCCATTCCAAATTCAAAATAAATTCCTGTCTCACCCAGGAACTGTGACACAATTTAGATATTTTTTCTTTATAGCTTGCCAAATATACATACGAGTAACGAGTACCTATAAGGCTATGATTCTAAGGATAAAATTCCGTTACATGAAGATTCCGATATCTTCGTGTTAACACGACGATATACATTCTACAGGGCATTCGCACTCGCGTAACGGAATCCATATAAGTGCTCCATGCGTAATTGCATCTAGCAACGCATTGGTGAGCATAGCGATTAACTTGTGTTTCAAAACAATACTAATTTTACTCGATTTTACTCGTACCTATATCGAGCGTGAGATTTGGATTTCTCTTCCCCTTACGGCTTAGTAATCGGTCTTACGAAGGTGTAGAGCGGCCGGATATTAGGGGCGGTTAATGTTATTCTTTTTTTACTTGGTCATGTTCGTTATTGATCCGATAGTAGCCATTTGTGCCTTAACAATATGGTCCAAGTGTTAGGTGGGTTTAAAAGGTATTATCGTAACAAAGTTTTAACACATTTAACGTTGACTGTAATGTAATCATATTAAAATTGTGAGCGTAAGTTAAAAAAAGTGCAAAAAGGTTTTCTGCTAGACTTTATATGTAGATTGGAAACGTAATTCGTATTATCTTTCTTTTTTATACATCAAGTCTGCCACATTCAGTCAGAGCCTCATTTGTCAATCAGCAAGTGTACCGGCTAGCAGACTCCTTGTCTTGGCTTGCAGAATGTTCAAACATTCGATAACCAAACAAATAGAAAAGATAAAACTTCCAATCGCTGATACAGACCGTAGGTATGTAGATTCCATTAAAATGTTCTACGAATTGTAAACAATATTCTATCTTTATTATCTTAGATTATTTCATCTAGCTACGTATGTACATACGTCAGTAAACACGCACAGTGTCATTGACCTCGTATCATACAGACGCTCGTCTAGGTGACATTGACTTTTCGCAGTATAATTTAAGCACTTTTGTTGGTTCGGAGGGTTCAATCGATATTTCTTCGGGATTACTCACATAAATTGAACTCACAAAGTAATTATAAGGCTTTGTTTAGTCTATTCTTTGTCTGGGTCCCGTCTGGCAATTACATATTTCTTTGTCCTTTGTGTAGTTGGGGAACTCCGGGTCAAAGCCACGTCAGTCTCTCTCATCTGAATTTTTAGGTACCTACTTCTGTATAGAGATTTGAATTTCAAATTTTAACTGACTGGCATTACAATATGTTTACATTTAATGATCTTCAATTTAAGTCAGATATAATATCCGTAAGCGAGTTTTTTGCATTTATTTTATATGTCTAGATTTGCATGCTTGTATATTCTCTAAAAGGTGGAAATCTTTAACCTTGCATTTACTTACGCTATACCAATACAGAGATGTGTCAAAACTCTTTTGTCTATACTGGGTTCCGTTCCAAATTCGAAATTCAAATTTCAGTAAGGGATCCGTGCCACATTTTTTTGTTGTAAACAACTGTTCAAGAATATATAGAAGGCATTGATGACGCGATTTCTTCTCTTCATCCTAGCGTTAATCCTAGTCGCATTCGAAGCTTTCACCTTGGAGTATGGGTTCCGCTTTTTTTTCCGTAAATCGCAGCTTTTTCCATATTTTCCGTGAAGGTACTACCATCTGACCTCCACAACCCATTGGCGATATAGAAGTATTGCAGTTACACCAACTGCTGGACTTTTTAAGGCACCAACTACCGTAACGACTGTCGTAGATGTTCGTATGATAACCGGTACCGATGGCTTAACGTGCTCTCCGAGGCAAATAAATTATTCTATTCTATACTAATATGCTTGTATGCTTGAATACGGCAGAGCAGCCATATTCAAGCATACAAAATATTTACTCTGAGCGGGAATCGGACCTGCATCCTTGTATAGCAGCCGCGTTCAATAGCGCTACGCCACAGAGGCTAACCAAGTTAAAATCTCTGCCCTGAAAGTTTATTTTCGGCGAAAATTAAATCACGATTGCGAGTGAGTGCATCGATAATAACTCGTAGGTATCAGCTACTACCGACAGTAAAATTTTCGTCGATAATTAAATCACGTGTACGAGCGAGTGCATCGATGTTGCGAACCAGATTCCCGGGATTCAACCGTTCACCCGTTCGACGCATCCTTCTGTCAGTTGCTAAGGTTACAATCGATAGAGGTCGAGCTTGGTAACGGATACGGGAACTCTTCCCGTGATGCGCTCGACGCTCGATACCTACCTGTTCTATTTATAAACTTGTTTTTGAAATAATGCACGGAGTTATCAGTGATTTAAGTACCTAGCTGTTTTAGTAGCTTATCTAGTAGGTATTTATGTAATGGAATTTGGCACTTAAAATACGTGTTTGGATTAATAATTATTGGGTTTTTTGAAATACCCTAGAGTTTAAAGTAAAGTTTTTAATTATTATTGTATTGACACAATGCTTTTATGTTTGTCAAATGATTTAGCCGGTCGCCTTTTTTTGTAAAAGCAAAAATTGTGTTCGTCTACTTCTTTTTTCTGTTTATTTGCTATTTTCAACTATGTTATTAAATGCAAACTTGAGGAAGATCGACTGTTTGGATGATTTATCTTATTATCATAGTTATTGTCAGGGACAAAGTTTGCATAAAAGAAAATTTTGGAAAATCCACTGGAAAGATCGGCATCCGGTAACGTTGGGCATGGCCAGCCAAGCTAGTTAATATCTAAATATTTATGAAGGGTTTTAACAGTTTTATTTTTATAATAGGTACCTATACTGCCTACGTACCTATATTGGTTTTGCCTGCGTAAAAGGACCATGAACTTTGAACCATGTCAGTTCTGAGCCTGTGTGTAATTTGTATCCGTTGTACCTACGTAGGTATGTGACCCTGGAAGATAAATCATTGTCATTTATAAAAATAAAACAAGTTATCTCTCCGAGTACAGACTACGATCTACGTCATTCATCAACTCGCTAGCGTCAACCTCGCTACGCGCGAGTTGCCACTTTTCGATTTTAAATAATTATTTGTTTGACGTCTTTTTCGTCAAATCATTATATTGACATTATTTATCTTATCTCTGTTTTGATAAATATTCGCGCTATTTTTTCGTGAAAATTGTGATTGAATTATTAAGGGTGAATGCTCTTTCATGTTAAAACGACTCAATCGATCTGGACAAGATATGCCATGGAAATAGATTTATAGCACATAGACTATAGACGGAGGAACGGGAATCATATTTAACGCAGGCGATGCCGCGGGCCGTAACTTCCACTTATCCACTTATACTTAGGCTTCTGAGTAGGTACAGCCGTACAGGTGCAGTCAGCATCTGATTGATCTTGACGAACAAAGTAATCAAAATGATCTTAATACTTTGATATTCCCCCTTCCTGTAGATTGATTGTTCTTATATTTGGTACACACCTCAACCAAACAGTTTGATTTGCTCTAAATATTTTCGATATTAAGATCATTTTGAGACTTCGCAGTCAAGATCGTTATGACACTGACTGTACAATATCTAAGGTAGTGGGTGCTAGGTGGCGTTGCAATCAGGTTTTTTTTTTAAAGTATTCCCGTAAGAAGCCGTAACGGATCAGCAGAGTAGGTATATTTAAATGCTTGTCTAATAATACTTACCTGTTCATATCAGTCTCTTAATGACACGACCGGTTTATGAGGCCACAATAATGTTGACAGATCTAATTTTACTTTTGCGTAGAATATCTAAATAACCTTATCATGATCCTCTGAGTCTTTAGCCTACGTTTTTAGTCGACTTTTTAGTCTAACTATGAAGCCCTTAAACACTACCAGTAGTGTCATTGGGTAGTGCCACGGGACTGTCACGGATTTTTTACGTGAAGCGATTGCCATTTCATCTCCACAACTCATTGGTGATACTGAAGTTCTGTGGTTAGACTAGTTGTTGAACTTTTTAGGGCTCCAACTCAGACTAAAAGAATATTGACAAAAGAATATAACATAATATTATTCTTTCAGTCTGAGGGCTACACTCCAACTACCCGTAACGACTGTCAAAGACGTTCGTATGGCAAATTGGCAAACGGAGTACGGCTTAACGTGCTCTCCAAGGCACGGAGGTGTCTCAGTGTCTTAATAAGTACTTGGTTGCCACAGAGTGGGGTCGGCCACTTATGTAAATAAGCTAATAATAATGATAATAATTATTTTAATACGCTATAATTACACGTTATTATTACCTTCAACTAATTAGTTTATGTGCGTGTAATCAAATCTTAGAAGTCATTTAACTTACTTTCAATTAGGTAAATTATCGTATCGATTTAAAACTTTGTAAGTAAGGTAGGTTCACCTGCTGCTTCGATAAGCGTGGTAGGTGCTTTCCTTTCGTAATTAGGAAGTCAAACAGAAGCGTAATATAAACTAACTATATTAATCTAATTTTATTATTTATTTTATAAACGCTAATAAAAAAAAGAAAAAAAAAAAGAAACGAAAAGTTACATTATAAACACTTTATAAACGAACAAAATATATCAGCGTTCTTTTTTTAAACTCAAACACTGGCCACTAAAGAGAATCGCTAATGAATTACACGAGGTTTTTGACATTCAATCAAATGAAGGTCAGTTAACTTTTAAGCAAAATTTATGCGGAAGTTGTCAGTGTGTGTGTTATCGCAAGTGTGCATATGTGCGTGCGTGTGTGCGTGCGGGGGCGAAGTACGCTCAAGGGCAGCCGCCGGGTAACGACCCAACATAGCACCTTCGTCGACTCGTGCGTTCAATACCGATATCAGACAGACGACGGTGGATATTTCAGCGGAGACGTAATTTGCAAAGTCAAGTAAAACTCCTAGACCGAATAGTAATGGCATATTTTGGCTAGACCATATAAGGTTTTTCTGTACTCTTTACTATTTATATTCAGACAAAACTAGCCAGATTTACGTATCACCGTTGCTGTAGCTCAAAAACCTTTCATTAAACAAAGAACAAGACATGAGATATTTAACCTTGGTAATATCTATTTAACATCAATTTATTTATTATATTGCAAAATAAGTATCGTTTGTATTCTTAACATTCATTCGAGGTCTTGAGGTCCATTCTGTCAGTTATAGTTATTATTTCGCTATCAGTAACAGTATACCATACCAAACTTATGACAAACAGAAAAATAAATATCAGTGTATGACGTTGTTCCAGGTGGTGCCAGAGGAGACGGAGTATGGACATCAACAATGCACTGCTGGAGGGAACGCGCCAGTACTTCCTGGGGTTGCCGAAGCAGGCACAAGCGGAGGGCTCCGGTCAGCCGCTATGGCCCGCGGGCGCACCTCCTGAAGAAGGGGCTCCAGGGCAATCTGGGGCGCCTGCCCCTTCCTCGCGTCCGCCTTCTGCTGCAGCAGCACCGCCTTCCGTCCCTACTTCGACGGCAATCGCACCATTGCCGCGACCGCCTTCAGAGCCGATAGAACCAGAACCGCATATCATTCACAAAGCTACCGTTATGCGGGAAGCGGCTGAAAAAAGGCGCGAACAGCCTGATATTGAAGATGACGAAGAACAAGTAGGCACACTTTCGCCACCCTCGCACATTATACATAAGCCACCGAGGACTCTGCCGTCACCAGCACCTGCGCCTGCTGCACCGTGCCCATCGCCGGCGCGCCCTCCTTCAGGCGCACCTCTACCTCCTCCAGCGGCTCCGGAACCTCAATTAGAGGCACCTACTCAATTTCGGCCCGCAGTACATCGTGTGCAAACACCAACTGCACGACAATCCGATCATTACGCCCCTGGTCGTCCGCCAGATCCGTATCCTACATCACGTCCACCGGAACCTTATGTGCGTTATCCTTACGACCCCAATATGTCTGAAGGAAGCAGAAACTCTCTTGGACCAGTAGCTTCTCCACAACCGTCGACGCACTCGCGACATAGCCCAGCGACGACATATTCAAGATTGTCAGGGTCGATGCAACAACATTCTGCGTCACGATTGCGAGATGTTGCCGCGCAAAGTCCACCCACACAGCGCTATCCAATGCAACCTACGCATCCACCACCTCCACCTAACGATCGTGTTCCGCCCATACATCACCCACAAGCGGCACCGCAGCCTCAGAGACATCCATCAGATAATCGGACACATATGTATACAAATTTACAACCACGGCGGGAAACTTCACCCTACCATCCTAGTCGAGCGTCGGCCCATTACGACAGACACCCTGTGGTGCCTCAAAGAAAATATGACCCTCAACAGTCTTATCCAAGTTATCGACCTTCACCGACTGCGCAACCGGTTCAAAGTCACCGCGTTGATACACATCATCAAATTCAATATAAGCATACAGCCATGGATGTTGTGAGCGCTCATTATCCACCTAGATCGCAAGAACGTTCACCAGCGCCAATACCACCACCGCACCCACAAGATGCAAGCCGCATACCAGCACGCGCTGACTATCCCAATTTAAATAGATCTGTAGACCCTAGAACCAGTTACCATTATCCTACTCCATCGACGTCCACGTCTAGATATACACCTAGTACATCTGTTCCTGTTCAAAATTCAACGCAATCTAGATCTGCATATCGTCCAGTAGCGACACCTAAAAACAATTATGATTATTCTTCGACAACACCACATCAGTCATCGCCAGTGCGATCATCGGTGAAACCAGGATACCCTAATCAAGCACGGATGACCGTGTCTGTGACAGCAATAGTTCATGAAATGAACCAAACCAAACAAAAACAAGATACAACGGGTGGAGCATCACAAGCTAATCAGCCTAAACAGAAACGAGAATCACCTTTAGATCTATCGGTAAAAACAGTTAAAAACTCTGCCGATTCATCAACAACTCAAGACGATGTCGTAGATTCAGCAACAACAGAAAATAAATTGATAACAATGCCTTCTCGACCTGCTTCATACAGTAGCCGTCATATGCATTTGCCGACGAACAGCTATGCATCTCATAAAGTCGATTTCGCTCCGAATTTTATTCAATACGGCGAAAGGAGTACTCATGGATATGTGGCACCGTCACAATCAGGCAATGTAGCTGTCAGATATAATGGCGCGTATGATGGACGTCGACCAGTACCAGAAGGATATGTAGTTGATTCTCCTAACCAGTATCCAGAACGCAGTAAATATACCGTTCCAAATAGACCTGATTACGTCCATAAAATAGATCTTACAAGACCTGTGAATGATCAACGTCATCCAGAAAGCAGAGTGCGTGACGATCGACATTTTATTATAGAAGAGAGAAAACGTCCGACCGGTCCTATCGTTAGTAACATTCCGGACAAAATACTTCGTCATGATGCTTGGCCAGCAGACAGTCGAATAGACAAGTCGGCACGAGAACAACGAGAACTAATGAAGCAACCTGTTTACAGCTATAAACAATTTGAAGCAGTCTATCAAAATGATCAAAAGCGACCTTCCCTGTCGGGTGCTTATCGCGAACATCCCACATATGCAAATCATAGATACCCTAGTAATTCGTACCACCCAGAATTAGCAGCTCGTGAACCTAGCGATTACCACCACTATTATCATGACAGAAATCCAACTGCTAATAGCCGCAATCACGTTATACAAAAAATTCCGAGCCATATTAATTCACATCATTATGATCCCCCACGTATACCTACTGACAAAAAAGTGTGTGTAAGAAGCATACTGAGAAGTAGTTTAGAAACCAAACAAATTGGTTTTGCAGAACCTTCTAGATCAACTAAACAGGTAAGATCACCAGATCTTATTGTGATAGATGATGCAGAAGATTCCGTTATAGAAATCACTGATCTTACAAAAGACCATGAGACTGAGACGCCTGTTAAAAGTGTCGTGAAACCACATTTGAATATAACACCAAACTTAAACCAGCATATTCAAATGCCTAAAGCTGTGGATTCCTTTTCACGAGATTCTGATTATAATAATAGTCCGGATCCAAAGCCCAGATCTCCTGAAAATGATGTTGCATCTAGAATACGAACTAAAGCTGAACTTAAAGTAATGCCTCCATCACAAGATAATATTTCTAAGCCTGAGACCAAATTGGCAACACCCCCGGAGAATGAAAAACTAAAACTACTTCCGAGAAAGACTCATTTGTTTAATCAAATAAGAGAAGATAACCTCCGGTTAGAGTCTGTTATAAAGAACGAAGTACAATCAGAACCCGTTATTCCTGAAGTAAAAACTGAGCCTATGAATATTGAAGAAATAGAAAAAGACGCTGAAATATCTATTAAAACTGAAAATATTCTAGAGAATTTAGAACCCGAAGGAATGGACGCTACAATGGATACTGCTTTTGAAGATTTAGATTGGGCTAACGCCTGTGATAGTTTCATGGAACAACTAAAAACTGGATGTCACAAAAAGAAAACTAACCGGAAACGAATCGACACAGACAACGGTAATGAAAGTGTGAGCAAAACTGTTTCCAAATCTCAAAGCATTGACTCAGTTGCTCAAAATGTAGACTCGGTTGCTCAAAGTGCTGAAGTCGCTACTGAACCTAACATTGAACCGAACACTGAAAGCGTACCTAAATTAGCGCCAGAACAGGACTCTGAATCTACTACTGAAAGCAATGTTTTGTTAAATGTACAACAAGAAGCACAGCTACCAACGGCTGAAATCATACCTGCCGTAGTAATTAAACAAGAGCCCATTGACGAAGATGAAATCAATACTAATGAGAATGCATCACAACCTATTCAGGAGTATATTTCAGACGCCACACCAGCAATTTCACAAACAGAACCAAATATCGCGGAGAATATCAAGCCAGATGACAAGAAAGAAAAATCAACTGATAAACCAATGAAATCTAAAATCAAAACAAAAGTTAAGATTGAGAAAACTGAAACTTCTTCGTCACAGACTTCTAAAAAAGAATCAAAAGACAAGCCAGTTATTAAAACAGTAATAAAAGAAGAATGTGAATCAACAGACGACGACGAACCTCTAATAAAGAGTAAGATTCTAAAAGAAAAAGAACAAAGTGAGCGTATGAAATATCAGTTACTAAAAGATTTATCCGAAAAGTCTGCTTATGTTAAACTTGAATGTTGTGACGTAGATATGAACAAAAACACTAGAAAATCATTAGATTCCACTTTAAAAGATAAAGAAGAAAAACAGCCCAAAGGTAAATCGACTAGGCAAACTTTACGATCTAAAAGTAAACAATCAGTTGAAAATAATAAAAATGAGAAGCAAGATGATAACACAAGTTCTGACAGCGATGATGATGTAACTGTAGCAAGTCGACTTCGAGTACGTAAGACTATAAAAACGGAAGATACCAAATCTCCACCCATACAGAAAACTCCAGTAAAATCATCTCCGTTAAAGAAACATGACAGTAGTAGTGCCAGTAATAGCTCAACCCCGGCGCGAAAACCTGCATTTGGAGATGGCTCATACTTTCATCCTGGCTGGGAAGAAGAACTGTACAAATATAAGCGTTCACTTCGCATGCCTACTAGACTTATAGCAATACCGAGAGGACGTTCCGGTGGGCCATTTGTTCGAGGATCAGGAGCCTTATTTACACGAGGCTCAACTTCTTTACCTGATCTAGACCCAGCACCTTTGTCTCCAGCTCCGTCTTCAGCGCCGTCAGCTGCTACTGATGACTTGTATGCTAGACGTCCTGATAAACTAACCCTTGATAGTGATCTCGATTCAAACTCAAGTTATTCTGGCCCTAAAAAGTTACATTATGATTCCGAAGCATCTACATCTACCGTTTTCTCTTCAAAAATTAACAAAAAGAGCGGTTCAATCGTTGACGTATTGATACAGAAATGTGGTGAAAAAAAAGAAACGAAAAGGGACAAAAAATTAAAAGATAAAGAGGAAAAAGAAAAAACACCTAAAGTAATACCTAAAAAGTCTACAAGTGAATTACTGCCTACCCCTAGTTTAGGATTGGTAAAAAACGGTAACAAAGGCAGTTTCAATGTTAAAAAAGAAAAATTTATGGAAGACATATTTTACTTAGGTGCTTTTAGAAAAGAGACAGTAACTGCGTTTCGAAACACATTTATTAAAGACACAGATGGTCTTATCGGAGCCACTGAAGAATTCTCACCAGTAGTTCTTAAACCAAGGACTAGAACGGAGAGCAGAGTATTGAAACAGCGAGCCACAATTAAGGAGGTTTTTGGTGATGAGCGGCCGGCCTCGGCGCCGCCAACTTCATGCCGGGACGAAGATGTTCCCGAGGATAAGGAAGAAAAAGTTGTAGAAATAAAGAAGGAGCCTGCGGAAACCACTAAACCTAAATTTAAACCCAAAAAGATTTTGAAAGATAAACTTAAAAGAAGATCTAGTTCAATTAGGGATGGACTAAGAAGTACTAAATCTCTGAAAAGAAACGATGCAAAGGGGCGACTCCTTCGTTTAAAGAAAAGGAACAGTTTAATAAAATCTCTGAATAGCAAGAGAATGAAAGAATTGTCAGCGAACAGACACAAAAGTGAGAATTCTTCTCCAGAAGAAAAAGATAAAACAAAAGTAGAAGGTAGTTCTTTGGTGCCCGCAGAGGGCAATACGAAAAGGCGCTTGAAACGCCTTTTTGGGCGAAGAAAATTTAGTTCTGGTTTTGATTATATACGTAAAAAGAAGAAAATAATTCGCAGAGATGACACTGTTCCCAAAGTACGTAGACAGGCTGTGAAACCAAGTCCTGAGTCGGTACACGATATCCATAAAGAAATTAAATCATGGTTTATTAATAAAAGCATTGGAGAAACGCATTTGCATCGTGCTGCAAGACTCGGATACACGGTGAGTATCGTGGCACACCCAACTATACAATTTAACCATATACGTATTACTTGTATACAGTTAAACATAGTTGTTTTCTTTTAAAGGACTGTGTCGCATACTGCTTGGAAAAGATGGAGTCGGACCCTTCAGCCAAAGATAACGCGGGTTTTACGCCATTACACGTCGCGGCTGCAAAAGGACATGTCAGAATTGCGAAGTTACTGCTTCAATACGGTGCGAACGTTTCTGCTGCTGCACAGGGAGGAATTAGGTAAGCTTTATGGAAAACTGCATTTAATAACATTGATTGGGTCGATAAAGTAACTCTTGACCACGGGCTGTTGACCAACGGGGATAACCCCTCTATTTTTAATTATTTATTGATACTTTTGTTTGCTACCGTTACGCAATGGTTGAAATCCAAATCCCGGTTCTATATCATTTAGAGGAAAAAATTCAGAGTCAAGTTTCCAATTTTTTTTATCGATTACACCAAAGTTCGTCAGAGAGTATTTTTTGTGCCTTCCGTGGAGTTACCGTGCGATCGTTCAACCTATTACTTACTAATATTTGCTTATTAATAAATAATGAGAAGAACTTTTATATAATTGCAATAAAATAATAATCCAATAATTAATATTTCAGACCGCTACACGAAGCTTGTGAGAACTGTCGAGTGGAAATAATACGTCTGCTACTATCGTATGGTGCGGATCCATTGCTTGGAACTTATGCCGGGCAGACTCCTGAGGAACTAGCAGAAGGCACGTCCGCAACTCTGCTCAGATTGCACATAGCTGATGTTCAGGGATATGCTGTTGAACCCTGGAGATTCCCACCACCTACTGAAATTATAGGTAAGCATTGAATTTATGATATTCTTTATGATAAGCACCTGTGCGAAAAGCTTCGGAAATTCTAATGGCAGTTGACACGCATGTTGAGCCTAAATCGCGAGAAAAACGATTGTTTTGTAATAAAATCTGTGGTTGGTGAATTTGAGCTCGTCCACCGCAGTAGCACCCTATGCTATCCTCAAAAGACACCCATATAGAGCAAATGTACAGAGCACATTTTTAGGTCCAAGATATAATGTCCCGTAAATCAGCATCGAAGCAGTGACTCACGAAAAATTCGGAAGCCTCAGGAAAAGTTAAAGTGATTAGAAACCAGAAGTTCATTGGAGGAGTTGGGAACAATTGAGAATATAATCTACCTATACTCTATGAATGTACCCAAAGTCTATATGAATAGTAAGAGAGGCATTCTATTCTAGTTATAATACTAATCGCGACATGTTATCACTTCCAGACCGTGACGAGATGGGCTGTGACGCGCTGGCTTCCCCACCGCCGGCGTCTCCACCCCCTCCCCCAGATGCCATGATAGAGATCCAGTGCACCGAGGCACCTTTACCACCGTTCTACAGCCTCAGAACTGCTACTGGACAGCCGGCAGATGGGCTATGGTGCTTACTCCAAGATATTACTAATATGCTGCAGGTGAATATTACGCGTATCGAGTTGAAATCGATGTAGGGATGCCCGATATGTCACTTTGTATCGATATATCGTGGCGTAATGTGTCGCAACTAATTGTATCGATACATGGTATTATAATAGTATGCCTTTGTATCGATATGGTAAATATCGTATTGCATCTCTAAAGTATAACTCATTAGATCATTTTCATATTATGTGGGTCTCGCTATATCGGGTGTAAAATAACATTTCAAAAACTTGCCGCCAGATGGCCACAATACATAATACTAATACAAATCAAACTTTCACTTGGTACTCGAAGGCGTGAGGCGCCTACCAAGATAAAATTCAACCTAAAACGGCATTGAACGTCTCATGACGTTGCATATACAACAAAACATTGTATTATTCTATTCACTTCTATTATTATATCTATTGGCAAGTAGCATAAAATGCTGTGTCATAGCCATAGCCGTGTAGTTTAGATCTAATAGACAACTATTATTTCGAACACCACGAGATGTACACGAGCTACGATCATATCTCGATTTCGACTTTACACGATATCGATGCTTTCGCGAATGAAAAATTCGTTTAGCTAAGTCTCATGACGTTCTTGCAATTTCACCACTAAGCCAAACTAACCCTTTCTTACTCGCCATATTGGAAAATTCAAACGATTAGAAAAGAGATTCCATATAATAACGTGTTTTTTATTTTATTTTTTAGATCAAATCGAAAGAAAGTCTACTGAAGCAAATCCATTGTGGCTCTGGGTCGCCAAAGGAGCTACTAAGAGAAATTCGCACCCAAGAATTCCTGGAGCGCGCCCAATGTCATCAGCTTCTCTGCGCCGGGGAAAAAGTCAACGTGCGAGCATCCAAAGTGGCTCTCATCAGGGTCACTGATAAGCTCAGACAACTGCTCAAGATTGAGACTGTATTGGTTAGCTGACACGAGGAAAGCAAGGGCTCATTGACCCGAAGTGAACCGATACCGCTAACTTAAAGCCTAAACGTGATCAAACATCTCATTGTTGTCCAATGACGTCACAAGACGTCAAGAGATGTTTGAAACTAAGGATTATTTTGTTGTGATTTTACTAACGCCGTTACACGGTGTACTCTTCTTTAATAAGACGCTGCCTCAAGATTATAAGGAAAAAGAATGGAATTGTAAATTTAATTCTGACGTGTTATCACGTAGATGATATGTTTTATAAATAAACATGATTAAAAGTTTGATTGGAGACGGCTCAATGATGAGATCTTAATACCCAGCTTGACTGATTATTGTAATGTAACATGTATCTCATATAAGAACAATATTATACAAAAAAAAAAAAAACGTTTCATGAGACTGTGTATGTAATTTAAGGCAGCCATTACATGATTGATTTATTTTCAACTCACTCTCATGTCTGACCAGTGAGATGTTGTATACTAATAATGAACAAGTTGTGTAAATAATGTATATAGTTTATAGATTACGCGTATAGATGTTGCTTTAAATGTTTGATATTCTCATGGGTGCTATTTAACGTTGGTGTATGGTATGGGTAGATAGGAAATATAAGTAAAGCACGCTGCGGCGGACCGATTAGTTTAATTTGTATAATTAGGGAATTAACGACACGTAGTTACCACATTGTTAATTTGTAAGGCGTTAGCATAATCTTATACTGTTTGTGCAATAGTATATGTGGTTGTTCAACATTGTAAATAGTATAATAATATGTGTATTTGGAGTGAACGTATCAAGAATCAAGTGACAGGGTTGGATGGCCTTACGCACGCGATGTTGTACTTAACAATCGTCGAACAAGTGCAATTCTGTCGTATGCTAATAGGTTCTATTGAATATTATAGTACGCTCCACCGTTCCTTTTATCTCGATGTCTCCAAGCAATCTTTCGTTGTCAATACATCACATATTTTACTGTTATAAATCATGTAATGTTATGAGATTATGCTAGTAACTTCTTAAATGAATTTTAATTTATAATATCGCATTTTGTTCTTTGTTATGTTTGCTACTATTGTCTCCCTTTAAATATTTTTATTAATATTGTACTATATTTAACTTTAATTATTAAATGAGTTATGTTTTTATTTATACAGCCCTGTAAAAATTAGGAAAAATTTATTGAATCATATTGTATTATGCATATCGCAAAAAGATTGAAAATGTAAATAAGATAATACTGTTAACAAATTATTTTCTAACTTATTCTGGAGCGGCATATATCTGTGCTAAATAGTGCTAATGAAATGACACATGATTATTGAGTGAATGTTTCATTCATTGACAGTTATTTGACGCAGGCAACACTTCTGTGTAATATTTTCGGACTCTGTATAAAGATAGCGGTTTTATATACAGCAGTCAAGGCCATATTCCGCCCTATCTATTTATTTCTTTGTAAAAACACGAAACGAAGAAGTACATTATTAATCTGTGATGAAATATTATTAGGAGAATATTCTTGCGTGCGGAAAATGGAAGGAAAAAGTAATGATAATGATAATTTTTGGAGTAAATGTAACTAACGATTTATACAGCATTGTATACTTTTCTGAATGGTATCGAAATCGTGTATGTTTTATCTGTTTTAGGTATACCTACAGTATAAGTATTACTATAATTATAGACTCTTATTTCTTGTTGATAACATGGAAAATAAAACCGTGAACAATGAAAACAAGTTTTTTTATTCTGCCTTGTACCTATACTATGACATCATGAAAATTAAGTCTCGAAATTAATCGCTCTCAATGTTCGCAGCTCTCCAAGTCTCCAAAAAGAGATCCAACACAAAAAATAACAAAGCTCACCCACATCATCAAAATCGGTTCATCCGCTTACTTTCTCTCGCTACGCTCTCGTTGGTCTTCGACGACCATCCACATCGAGTTCCATCCATACTCAGTTCGATTCCTTTAGGCGCTTTGCAGACGGCGCGCGGCGGGGCGGGCCAGGGCCGGTCAATTTCACGGCGAACGATAGTGCAAAGGGAATTATTAAGGAAGTATGGGTTAGTATAGATATGGATTTTCACTGAAAGAGCAGCGGACGGTAATCATAAAAATGTGTAATTTACATGCAAATAAATAGGCTAAATAAAAAATATAATAAATAAATAAATAAATATTCTACGGCATTCTAACCAGCGTATCTAGCTAGACCCAAAGTAAGAATAGTATTAGGTACTAGCTTATGTTATGGGTTCTAGAATGCGGATAAACATACTTAAATACCATTTTTTTCTTAGAGTATTTAAATAATTTTTTTTTTTGTAAATACATACCGTATTATACATAGAAACAATTATGTCATATTCATGTTGTATGTCGGATTCTTGCATTTTGCCGATCTAGCTAGAGCATAAAAAGTTAATGCGCATTGTCAAAATATCTAAAAAAGCTTTAGAAATAAAAGTATCACGTTTGAAAAATCTAACAAGTATTAACTGCCATGCTGTTGAATATGAAAAATAACACTATGATGAAATATGAATGATTAAAAACGATTAACTTAACAAGATATCCCATAAGTTTTGAATTTTTTAAATTGCGCTGCCAATAATTAATTTATAATAGAGTATGAACCTAGGATCAAGTATACTCTGGATTTGCTACGCAAATAATAATACCGCGTATGAACGAGACACAACATACAAAAACTGTAAGGAATGAATAGGACAAAAACTATATGCTCCGTCTTTGTCAGAGTTTCTGTTTTTTTTGTTGGCCACAAGTGGAAAGTTGTGACCAACAAATCTTTTGTGATCGTGATTGTTCTGAGAATTCTTCATAATTGACAGTAATTTAAGTGGTGAAACTAAGTGGCATAAGTTTGTTGCTTAAAACTCATTGTATTCAACATGGTGATATGTTATATATTAGGCTGCAAAAGCCGTAGTGAGCGGAAATCACAAGACATAACCTATCATACGTAAGTACGATTTTTAGACCAAATATCCCTTTTTTTGTAAAGATATTAATAGATTAAGAGCCGTAGCATATTAACAAGTTCTTTAAAGTAGAAATAATGGCTCAAAATATTGATTTATTATCACCATAATACGTGTATTAACCAACCAAATAAAGTGGTGAGTTAAAATTATCGAACTCGAAACAAAAGCCAGACTTGTCCGCCATTTTTATCTACTTTATAATTTGTCCGGGTTATAGAATTATTAGGGATACCAGTTGAGGTACTGGTAAATTACCCATAATGTGGGGTATTTCTTATTTATTCTTAAAACTTCACATTAATGAAAATGTTGTTTCAGATTTCCAAATCCAGATCTAGATGCCTAAATTGTTTTGTATTTGAGTTTTTTAAAGGATGTAAATTGCCACTAATGCCAGAAAACATTAAATTCATATACCACCTAACGGATTTAAAAAAGTCGCGGGGTAAAATTTGGTAGGGACTAACAACACTGGTATCATAAGTACTATGTTGTCGTCCCTTTCGGGTGTACGCGCTTGACTAATCCAGAGTATTCTTCATCCTAGAGTATGAACTCTATGTTTTATGGTAAGCGAATGAACCGAATGAACTAGTTAACAATGTTGCTATATCAAATAATAATTTTAGTCGATAGTGGTCGTATCATTCAGTTCGCATCGCATCATTTTTTATTTAGTCGTGTTTTTTTTTGTGTTTTGGACATCACTAAAGTTGAATGGGCGAGGCTTCTGTGCCGTGTTTGTCATCATCACTTATTTACAATTTTTCAAATAAGAAACGATTTCTTCTAAGAATGGAATCATATTGAGCAAAGTCGGGGAAGAGTGTACTTGTTGAACACGAGTTAACTAAGATCTTATTAACCAAATTATGATAATAAATTGTCGGCTTTGTGTCATAAAATGAAGCTTTTTTTGTTGTTACTCGCCGTGACGAGTTGTGCGAGGACACAAATTTCGGATCCCAGTGGTGCGTATAATCCAAATTATCCTCAGCAGCAGAACCAGAATAATAATCAGAATGGTTCATATAGACCGAACTCTCAAATACCTTACGGCAGCTTTCCTGTGAACCAAAATCTGAACGATTACAATTCTGGTCAGAGTTCCTTTTATTCTGACAATTTTAACACAAATAATTATGGAGATAACGACAATGAAGTAGATCCTCAAAACACTGCTTCATACTACGCAGGCTTAGATTACGAGGAAAGGTACAAATGTCCTCCAAACTGGCTAAGATATCGAGAATCATGTTATCGTTTCACTAAGTCGCCGAATCGTCCTAGGAACGAGGCTCGTAAGATTTGTCTGGCGTACGAGGCAGATTTAGTGGCTGTCAATAGCCCTGAAGAACATGGTTTTATTATAACACGCTTGATGAACTTAGACCCTCAGAAGGGTTCATGGTATATAGGTGCACATCAACAATCACCTGGATATTGGTCTAATGATGTTGACGGATCACAGTTAACGGGTCTTGAAAATGCATTCTTCAATGATCATACTTCAATATATAATAGCTTTAATATTTTGCCCCGGGATTACCTAGTGTACAGGTTTTCTCATACCGATGGACGCTGGGGACTGTTTCCTGTTGAGGGCACTCAATATTATCATTTTATATGCGAAGGTCAAACACAAAGACTGCATTATCTTATTGAAGAAGAAAGATCATTCACTTATGGACTAGAAACATATGATCCAGAGAGAATTCCTAGGGGCCCCTACTTCATAAAGGAGCCTGTAGATACAATCTATGATCCGCAAAGAAATTATCATGTACAAATAACTTGTATTGCTGGTGGCTACCCAGCACCAGTGTATAAATGGTACAGAGAAGAATATCAAGTAGATACTCCTATTTTTACACCAATTGATCCATTAGTTGAGACCAGATTTGTCATAAGTGGTGGATCACTTATGATTTATAATCCTGAAACTGAAAAAGACAATGCGAAATATCATTGCACTGCATCAAATAAATTTGGCACAATTCGCTCAGAATCTGTGCGTTTATCTTTCGGTTTTATTAGGGAGTTCAATCAAAAGAGGCCCATTGAAAGTGGGAATCAATACTGGGGTAAAGTTATGTATTGTGATCCCCCGTCTTACTATCCCGGAGTAAACTTTTTATGGGCCCGCAGCTACTTTCCAAATCTTGTTGAAGAAGATAAAAGAGTGTTTGTATCTTATGATGGAGGTCTCTATTTTTCTGCATTAGAGACAATTGACAGAGGAAATTACAGTTGTAATGTAATGAGCAAGGTTTCGGACCAGGGCCGAAATGGTCCATTTTTCCCACTTTTGGTGTACCCTCACTCTGACTACCAGCAGCTTAAATTCCCAAATAACTTTCCTAAAGTATTTCCTGAAGCGCCTATTGTGGGCCAGGAAATAAGATTAGAGTGTGTTTCATTTGGATATCCAGTACCGTCTTATAATTGGACCAGGAAAGGTGGTGCCATGCCAAGGAAGGCCCGACTTAGTAACTATGACCGTGTCTTGACAATTCCTAACGTTGGAGTAGAGGATGAAGGTGAATATATCTGTGATGTTCATAATGACAGGGCTCGCATATCTAACAGTGTCTTCTTGAAGATACAAGCTGAACCAAACTTCACTATACCTTTAGCTAATAAGCATGTGGACAATAATGGAGAATTGCACTGGAACTGTGAAGCATTCGGTATTCCTGATGTGAACTATACTTGGTGGAAAAATGGAAAAGAATTATCTATGAATACCTTAGAACCTAAAGACAAAGATCGGTATATTATCCAAGACAATGTATTGATCATCAAATATTTAGATCCAACTAGGGATCCTGGTATGTTTCAATGTGAGGCCAAAAATCAATTGAAGGCTAGCTATTCAACTGGACAACTACGCGTATTGTCACTGAAGCCATCATTTAAGAAAAGGCCTTTGGAATCTGAGACTTATGGGTCTGATGGTGGCAATGTTACATTGAAATGTAACCCAGAAGCCGCACCTAAACCTACATTCACATGGAAGAAAGACAACATTGTTATTGGAGCTGGAGGAAAACGATTCATTGCTGAGACTGGGAATCTTATAATAAGACAGTTATCTAGAGATGATGAGGGTATTTACACATGTGTAGCCAAAAACCAGTATGGAACAGATGAAAGTAGAGGACGATTGATCGTCTTGCGTACTCCTCGATTCATTGAACCGCTGCCACCGCGTATCACGACACAAGTTAATCAAGTGGTGTTCTTGCATTGTAACGCTGAAATAGATCCTATCCTAGACACTGCCTACCTCTGGAACCATAACGGTATTCGTATGAAACAAGCAGCAGATTTATACGCCGATAGGAGAATCAAAATAGATGGAGGTGAGTTGACCATACTCAATGTGAGTTTGTCCGATGTTGGGGATTACGAATGTATAGTGAAATCAGCGATTGGCCGTATTTCATCCCACACACAATTACGTATAGAAGGACCACCGGGTCCCCCAGGCGGCGTCCAAACACTGAATATACAACGATCGTCTGTGACCTTGGAATGGACAGACAGTAATTCAAATGGTCGTCCAATCATGGGTTATATAGTAACTGGTCGCACCCATTGGAATTCAACATGGTATGTCATAAGCGAAAATGTTGCGAATGTCATTGAAATCGATCGATATAATGGACGAAAACGTGCCACAATAACGACGACCCTGCTTCCATGGTCTATTTACGAGTTCAGAGTTCAAGCTGTCAATCTTTTGGGGCCAGGAAAGCCCTCCGCGCCTAGTCCTCAGTTCTCTACTCCTGCAGACAAACCATATGAAGCACCAGCTAATGTTGGAGGCGGTAGTGGAAAGACTGGTGACCTTACTATCAGCTGGACACCGTTACCGCCATCCATGCAAAATGGTCCCGGCGTATATTATAAAATATTCTGGCGTCGCAATGGAGCGGAAGTCGAATTCCAGTCATTGCCTCTCAAGAAATACGGCAATATAGGAACCCATGTGGTGCATATATCGACGACTTACTTCTTTACACCTTATGATGTGAAGGTTCAGGCTTTCAACGAAATTGGAGCTGGTCCGGAGAGTGAGGTCGTAACGATATACTCTGCGGAAGACATGCCTCAAGTGGCTCCTCAGAGTGTGTACGCAATGTCGTTCAACTCGACATCTTTGAATGTGACGTGGAGGCCTATTGATCAGTCCCGGGACAGGTTGCGTGGCAAGCTGATTGGCCACCGTTTGAAATATTGGAAGCAAGCCAACAAAGAGCAGGAATGTATCTACTTTTTGTCAAGGACGACGCGCAATTGGGCACTCATTGTGGGACTGCAACCTGATACTTACTACTATGTAAAGGTAAGTTTTTTCCTTGTTATATCCTATTAGCTGCTCCACCCGCGTAAAATTCTGATTTTACGCAACCCAAGGACCAGGGACCTATTCCTGAGATATAATGTAGCCTATGTGATATTCTAAACTAGTCTATCATTGTATCGTAATTTAACGAATAGGTACGAATAAGAAACGGGGATAAAGGCGTGATTGTATGTATGTATGTATGTACTTTGGCAAATTAAAAAAAGGTCTAAAGCTAGTAGGTAAGTACCTACTCTAAAGATAAACATTATCGTAAATAGCCTGTTTTCCAATCTAAGTTGGTACCGCTTAAGATTCATTAAAACCTTCCATCATTTGCAGTTTTGTTTAAAAACAACAATAAGTGCTATTTTATCTTATTTTCGGCCTTAAAGTAGGTATAATGTTTGTGTTTTTATCAATATTATCGTGCGACTGGGGTCAAAGAATATCACAACACTTTACACAAATTAGTATTTGAAAGAGTAAAATTATAGATTTAAAATTCAGACTAAAAGAATTTAAAATTCTTCTCTTCTCACTCTTCAATTATACTTAAATATCCCTGCATACTAAAATCGTTGTAAAATTTTTGCATCATCCTGGTGCCGAATTTTCCCGGTATTTTGCCAAAATGACCTTTCTTTTGAATAAAATTGTGTTGTCTACTAACACAACAGAAATAAAATTTTCAAATCGATCGAATCGTTCTCAAGAAGAATGTGTTACTAACATTTAGCGATCATTTTTTCTGTAGAGATGAAAATTATACACCCTTAGAAACATCAAAAAGGTATGTTTTTGTATACTTTTAGGCGATGGCTTTCAACTCAGCAGGCGAAGGTCCAGAGAGCGAGCGATACTTGGAGCGTACATTCCGTAAGGCGCCACAAAAACCACCGGCCTCCGTCAACGTATGGGCTTACAACCCAACCACGGTGCGTGTGGTTTGGCGGTACGTGCAACCCACGGACGAGGAAGAACCCCTCATTGGATATAAGGTATGCAGATTTGATTTCTGACCTCGAGCGCAAGAAATAGACTGGCCATCTAACAAAATTTATTGCGTGTGATGCGACGCGTCCATCCTTTCCGGAGCTATATGGGGGACACCGTGGTTCCCACGCCCAAGGGAGCCAACTCTATACCGGAGATGGGCCAGGGTCTACCGGGGTGCGAGGCAAACTCTTTATTGGGCCACCCTATACCGTACTGTACCGTACCGTGCCGTCGACATTTGAGACCCGAGATGGCATGTCTCCCCAGAAAAAATTACCTCCCGGACAGAACCTCCTATCTACATACCCTAGTCGGCCGTTCCAGACAAAAATCTATGCAGGTGGGGATTGCGAGACCCGGGTCTAATCGCATGTGACTGCGGAAGCCCCGTGCAGTCCATGGCGCACTTGGTTTCGTGTTCCTTATGTCCTACCTCCTGCACTAAAGACGATCTTAACAAAGCCACCGACAGTCGAGATGGCAGTATTTTATTCTCGTATAATTTAAAGCAAAAATATGAATGACACGAAAAAAGAAGAGCATCAAGATTTGCTGCATCTTGTTTTTGATATATTGATTAACCTGTTATAGACTACTGGCCCGTGTACAAAAATGATGGGTCATTTGAACCACCAGGTGACCTATATAGAACGATATAAGAACATAAAATAATAAGATTCAGCACTATGCCGTCACTTGTAAGCTGTCCAACTGAGTGCAGGTGAGTACAGGTACAAAGTACAGGTAGAGTGAGTACATTTTGGTCATATATTTTTGTACGGCATTCTTACCATCGATAGATCCATGAAAAATAACAAGCAAACGCGTAGTGCTGTACAAAAAATGGTGAGCCACAAAGTCGGAATTTTTATTTTATTTTCCGACATTACCAGGGTAAATTTGGTCATTTGATTTTGTACGGCATCAGTTTCATAATATTTCAATACTGCTTCTAATCCATTATTCCGCAACGCCGTACAAAAATCATGCGACATGGTGAAGTAATCGTGGGTTACAACCCCCTCTTCTTCACCTGCACTCAGTTGGACAGCTTACAAGTGACGGCATAGTGCTGAATCTTATTATTTTATGCTCTTATATCGTTCTATAAAGGTCACCTGGTGGTTCAGATGACCCATCATTTTTCTACACGGGCCAGTAGTCTATTATTACGCTCGTGCCCTCATTTCGCCGAGTTCATTATGTTTCAATCAATTATTTTAAAAGGCCCTTCCCGGTCAGTCGATCTTTCCCGGTCAGTCAATCGTGAGGAAATTTCATAATACACCTTCGGTGACCCTTCGGGAGTAGCCTGTATCTTAGTGACACCAGCTTTAAAAGTCATCTTTATTTCCAGGTAAGAGTATGGGAGATAGATCAAGACATGAGCACTGCGAACGACACAATAGTTATGGTGGAGCAAAAGCTAGAAGCGTACGTCACGAACTTGATGCCAGGCAAGTCGTACAACTTGCGAGTTCTTGCATTTTCGAACGGCGGTGACGGTAGAATGTCCTCACCAGCTATCACCTTCCAAATGGGTGATTACCACACAGACGCCTACGGGTATACTGCAAGGGATTCTGCATATAGACATACATCGAAGTATCTCATGTTTAGTTTTCTTGCATATTTCTTGCGTCACGTGATTTTGTGATGATTTAATTTATTTATACGACTGTTGCAGCTTATTTTACAATTTTACTTGATATGTATACAAAGACTTTGTATAACTACTAGACTGACTGCACGAAACTCAAAGCTTATTTTTATCTTTAGTGTTTATTGAGCTGGCATTTATAAAACTCCAAACATTCTATGTATAAAATTCTTACTTTGCATACTCGCTGCACCCTTGCACCCCTTTAACCCTAAACTGTGACCCACAAAGACTTTCGAGGCTTGACGGACGAGGCAGGTTGGGAGTTCAGATGGCAGTTATCCCAAAGCCGTATGAACTGAATCAAAAGTAGTAAGCAGTGCTCCAGGCTTCAGGGTGAAAGCCTGGAACAGAGTTTGTCTAGTAGTATGAATGGTAAGTCTTTGTAAATATTATTGTTTTATACATTCCTGATTATCTGACTTTAGGTTGTGATACACATCCGGCCATTACTTTCGCTCAGAACCAATATTATTATATTTTTTTAAAGATAAAGACATGAAATTACGTGTTAAGTGATTTGTTTAGGTTTTAAGTTAGTTTAGACTCAGCACTTTTTTTACAGTGTTTGCAATTTACGAATGATACGCGTCGACATTGTATGCGTTTATTGTTGGTGAATCTCAATTCTTTCTACTTCTTGATCGGATCTCTGCCTTTTCGCCGAAAATTGTTTGGCCGATTATCACTTGCCAACTAACGTTTCGCAGAATTTTATTTCGCAGAATAATCATTTGCCAACTTGTGATATAATTTTGTTTTTATTACCCAACCTCACAGTTGCCAATTTTACGTTTGGTCTTCCTTTTAGAATGACACTTTTCAAAATGCCAACTTTCAAGTAGCGAATGTTTTAGTTATCGTAATATTCATGTAGTTGTTGTCAAAATTACTGAATGTGGCGTACAAAAATACTAAGTGGGCCACTATTTATGGATGGTTATAAAAAAATAACCACGAAGGCTAAAGCGGGAGCTCCGCTCCGCTCCGCTCCCGCGTTAGCCTTCTAACCTAACCTATCCAAGTTGGGGCGCGCTATACTCGATTCGTCTAAAAGTTGTCGGGTTTAATAAATAATTTGACAAAAGATAAATGCCCCAAACGTTTTTTGTCATAACAATAATCAGCTTAACAATAATTCTACCAAATGAAACGTTGCCATACAAAAATTTGGCAATCGTTAGTCGTCAAAGTGAAAAATAGGCGAAACGTTGGTTGGCAAGTGATAATCGGCCAAATAATTTTCGGCGAAAAGGCAGGATCCCTCTTGATCATTTCTCGACATCTTAAAAATTCTTGAAATCTCAACGATTCCTATAATCCTTGAAATTTGATCAATTTTATGTTATTAGAGCGAGCGTTACTAGAAATTGTGATGTTATTTCGAAAATTGAAATTTAATTCATCCTACCCTCAACTAAGGATAGTTCTGTCAAAAAAATTGAACTACCTACATTGAAGGTTGAAAAAAAAAAAACTTATTATCTTTTACATTTCAATGCATTCGGTTTCGTTTTTGTTTCCTCTCAGAAAAAAGAAACGCATTCGTAAATTACAATACCTTTTTTGCACATACTCGTATATCTGACTAATGAATACACTATTGTTAAGCACAAAATAATGATTATTTTGTTAAACTTTGAAAACTTCTTATAACATTTCACCGTTATACAGGTCCACGAATTTTGTCAGCTGTAGATATTTTATAAAACGTTAGTAATAGTAATTAATATTATACAAGGTAATTTGTTAAGATAATGTAAAACCTCATATCGGAATCTTTTTGTTTACATTGCAGCTAATTAAAAACACAAAACGATAATTTTTATCGAGGTTATATGTTATCTATATATGTGTGAAATGAACGGCAAACATCTTGACAATGTACTCTAGGTGCGCAAAACGGGTTCTTAGGCTTTTTAGGTCTCTGGAGGCCGAGCAGTCCGACTGGGGAAATACCTTCGCCCTACAGATTACCACGGCTATAGTAATATCATGTTGTGTTCCCGGTGGTGAGTAGGGTAGCCAGAACTTACTGGAGAGGTTTTTTGCTGTCAGTGGCAAAACCAAAGGCTTGTCCTGCATGTCTTATTCGCTGACGGCACCTAATCTCTCTGTTCTTACAGGGTCGGCACTGCACGAGTGCGACTCCCCTGGTGTTGCACTCGTCCATAGGCCACGGTAACGATTTTTCCGTGGCCCTTGTGCTTATCTGCGACCTAAGAAGTATAAAAATAAATAGCGCGGGACGCAAAGGGTGGGGCGCGCCAATCAACCGATCATAGATTACATTAAACCCATAGGCTTGCTCCTATGAGGTAGAATAAAAGGAGTCCTTTTATTAGTTTTTATGGTTGGACCGTATAGCGCGAGTTTTGTAATGTTTATTCAATATGTTTGCCGGCACTTATATCTATAATGATGTATGTATATATCATACCTACATACTATTTTTATATTCTGAATCTGTCAATTTATTATTGACAATAATTATTGTAATAACACTTGATATTACTACGTAAGCTTTATTACAATCTTATTATTAAGGCCATATCACATAGGGTAGTTAAAGACAATATTTTGTAATGACAATTTGTATGTAGGTACCAACAATCCGAGCCATTATACCAGATTGAGCAGATTTTTTTTGATATAATTTATATTTTTTTAGTATATTATTATTATATAAGGTATACAAAGTGTTCAATACAAGTTTAGATATTACTTGACATTTAATTTATTTTTTGATATTGGAAAGATAGGACTTTAAAAATAATATAAAAACTAAATACCGTTTTTTGTGTGCACCCAACGCTAGTGATAATTCTAATGCTGAATGTACAGTCGACAAAGGTGATACGGTCGCACTTTTTCGTATAAAGTATATAAAAAAAAACAAATGTAACTTTATACGAAAAAGTGCGTATCTTTTTTAATTTATAGACTGTACAAAATCATTAAATTTTTGAAGTATATGGAAAATCAAGTACCATACAGAAATTCCTGATGACCATTTTTTCTATTCACTCTTTTAACGGTATGTACGAGTTTACACTAAAAATGTTTTGTATTATATTAAAATATTTTAATAATATGTGTAATGGTGGCACTTCACATGGTTATTTGTATTGGGGTATTTGATATATTTGGCAAACAATTACCACGGTTATGTATTTGACAAAGTGTTGGCGTGCGCTCGTCGGTTTGTTATATGGCTGCCATGTGCGGATGGTTGTATTTGCCTGTATTTGCATGTTTGCGTGTACGTCAAATATTTTGCCAAATACAGCAAATGTCCAATAGCGAATGCAAATAGCTATGTGAAGTGCCACCATAACAAAACGAACTTTTTGGTGGTATACTTGGTACTAGGAAGTTTAAAAATAAATTTATATTGTATATTTCCATTTGATGAAAGGTCACGCAATGTAGTCTATAGTCAACTTTTTTTTTAATCTATGGTAAAGTGAAATAAATGCTATTGTTTATACATAATCTGTATGCGTACGCAAACTGTTCCCGCCTACTGCATTTGGCTGCTAAATGAATCTCGATATTTCTAAATATTGTTGTAGTGTACTAAATATTAAAGATATAATTATGAAATTATGAATGCCTTATGAATGTTAAAATCGTCATTGTAATATTAATAATGTATTAATTTGTTTCGAGTAAAAAATCTCATCTAAAAATATTATGTTTTATTTAGTCTCATACCTGCCGGATACTTGTACATACATACCTACACGCATATATACATACATACATACATGCATACATGCATACATGCATACATGCATACATGCATACATGCATACATGCATACATACATACATACATACCTTTACCACGCCTTTATCGTGGTTAGGCGGAGCGGAGGTGAATGACACCCATATTTCACCAATCATTGTATTCGGTCGGACCCACGTAATAGGAAGTGACTGAAGTGAGCCTATTTCCGTATTCTGGGCACAGTTGTTGAGTCGAGAGTGTCGAGACATGCACCTCAGGCTGATATTATGATGTTAAACAGCCCTATCCCTCAGTCGCCTTGTACGACACCGCATGGGAAGAGATGGTGTGGCCTAAATTTTACTCTGCCGGGAACCACGCGGATAATGTATTTGCAATTAGGTATACGGTACCACCAGGGGTATGACCAGGGGTACCGTGGGTCTGAAGCGTAATAATGTAGACACAGATATCTGTCTATCTATCTAATACAAAACCAACAGGCGCTTTCTGCGACATTCAAACCAAAGAGAATACAACACTACGTGAGTTTTGTTAGTTGTGTTTAGTTGACGACTGCCATAAACGTCAAAATATGTGTCAATCACGTACATCATTCTGTTCTACAGTAGGGCGGTCAACGAATTGCAACTTGTCTAGGGGCGAGCATGGATCCGTAAATGGGTAAAAGATTGATAGGAGGGGCGACATGATATGATATCACATTTCTTTTTATTACATACAACAGCAACAAAGGTATCATGATTGAAATTAGTTACAGCCAATTACAGGTCCTCACTGATACACAAACTATGTTCATAATGCGGATGAAAAAGATTATCTCACCTTATCAAACTTGAATGATATCTAGGTAAATGTTACAATAAAACTCTCGTCGCCACTGAGAGGGAATCCATCCCCACACGTTGCGACTGAAAACAGTCCGCACAGTCAGGTGTGAAAGGAACTTTCGTTCCCCGCACGGTTAAACAGTGGAATGAACTCCATGCCGTGGTTTTTCCAAGCGATTATAGTATGGGGTTCTTCAAGTAGGTTCTTACGGGGTTGGCAGCGCGAGTGTGACGCCCCTGGCCCCTGGTAACCACTTTTTATCAGGTGCCGTGTGCTTGTCTGCTACCTAAGTTTGTAACATGTAATTTTCTGAAGTAAATCTTGGTACTATATGTATGTATAACTGTGTATAAGAGAGTTTTCTTTAGAGTGACACCCGAAAGTTCCTCGCACACCCACAGCACTATATTTTTTGTCTCTGAGTAAAAGGCGCCCTGGGATTCTGGAGTTCGTGCAACCTACTACTGAGGTAGCCGGTGAGTAGGCCGTCTGACACGTTCAGCGGTTACAAGTTTTATAAAGAAAAAAAATCCTCTTGGGTGGCTCTGGCTATAGATATAAGTGGCCCTGGGTCGGCCGGGGTGCGAGGGATATGGCTACGACAATCTCACCTCCGGCTACCGACGGCCTACAGTCGGCGTGCGTTTTAGTCGGTTCGAGTCCGACATAACCTCCTCCTCCGGTTCTGGCGGGGGAGGTATCCGTGGGGCTTTTTCGCACGATAAAAAAAAAGCTATAGTTATAAGTGAATGAATAATAAAAAACAACTAGACAGTATAAAATGTATTTCTTAATCAGTATAGAATGCGTGTATGTCCAACGCCTTTGTTAGAGCTCTTAAATTCTTAAAGAACGTTGCAAATCCATTATCTGCAATCCCGCACAGAACCTTGCTACGTAGGGTTGTTATATTGGCTTCCCATTGGGGTTTCAGTTTAGCTGCGTCTTCATCTGTTGACAATACAAGTTTGGTTAACTAACTATGAAAAAAAAAAAGAAATGAAAATGAGCAATCCGACTGGGGAAGTACCTCTGCCCTGAGTTGTAGGTATTCTATAGAATATCGCGGCCATAATAACTTCGTTATAGTGTTCCCGGCGGAGAGTAGGGCAGCCAGAACTCACTGAAGTTTTTGTGCTGTCAGTGGGAAGACCAAAGGCTTGTCATGCCTCATCTTCTGCACTGAAGTCACAAAAATTCTCTGTTCTTACAGGACTGCAGTATGCGTGTATCTCCCCTGGTGTTGCATATGTCCGTAGGCCACGGTAACCACTTTCCTTCAGGTGGGCGTTGTCTGCCACGGTGCCACGGTGGGTGGTGGGATATAAAGAAATATGTAGAAAGTTTTTGTACTAGACACGAACAGCATGGTCCTCTATTCTATTCTTCTTATTTGCGCAAGGAAAGAGGTAGGTACCTACAATTGGTATAGGTACAATATTAATAATGACTTAGGCATCCGCTGCCTACCTAGTTTGACTGATGCACGTCAAGAGAAAGTCGAGAAATTTGTAGGAGGAGAGTCCTACAAATGTCTTAATAACGAATGGTTGGTAGGCGTCATATAAAGGAATTGTCGATCATTGAAATGTAAAATTAATAGATAATTTAACTCATACACACCTTGGTTCAAGGCGCGCTGTAATTCACTTCCTATGGTCACGGTTGGTTCCCCGAGGACTTCGCAGGTTGTTGTTTCTGGACCAAGCACAAAGTACTGTTTCCCATCTGCACCTTTTGTGGCAGTGCCGTAAACTGATTTTCCACGGACAGCTTTAGAAAAATATATTGAATTGATTAGAATATTATGCACTGATATAAAACTATTTTTAAGACATTCTCATCGTGTTCTGTGATTCTCATCATCGATCCGCTTGCTTGCCGCATTTTACTTATGCACTTAGCACGGTCCTGCACCCATGCTGTTGCTTATGGTATCTGCAGCTAAGGGGTAATAGCTGGAGACTATGTGCGGGATTACCTCATCCAAAAATCGGATGGGCATAAGTACCCACTAAACCCCACGGTGCACCATACTCTGCGCCTCTTCAGGAGAGGTCTGAATTTCTGTAACTGTCCAAGAATACTTAAGTCCCACAACCTGGTTTTGTCCCACTTTGTGTGTACAAAAAAATGGCATTAAATTTTGTACTTATTATTTTTTTTTTTTTTTTAAAGAATATTAACAACCGAAATTACTAATATTCCCGTTAACCCCTCCAACTAAGCTAAATTGATTGTGCTAGGAGTGGGTTCACGTCGGTAGTGTAATGGCCAGGATTCGAACCCGGGACCTCTCGATCGTAAGGCCGACTCCTTAACCACTAAGCTACCGACGCTTCACTTATTGTTATAGTATTAAAGACCAAAATTAATTTGAAAAGAGTTTCATTACACTTTTTCATTCACTCTACATATAATAAAGTAAAGCCATTTAATTTTAGACTTTAAAAGCATTGTTTTAAAAACCCTACTAATATTATAAATGTGAAAGTAACTCTGTCTGTCTGTCTGTCTGTCTATCTGTCTATCTGTCTGTCTGTCTGTCTGTCTGTCTGTCTGTCTGTCTGTCTGTCTGTCTGTCTGTCTGTCACGCCCAAACCAGTGTACCGATTTTGATGAAATTTGGTATAGGGGTAGATTAGACCTCGAGAAAGGACATAGGCTATGTTTGGTCGCGATAACCGACATCCACGCGGGCAGAGCCGTGGGCAAAAGCTAGTTGATTATATTTCGCCGCTTCATTCTCGATATAATTAACCAGGTAGTTCCTTAAATCTACTAGGCAACTTCGCACGTTTTTAAAAGACATGAATATGACTAAAAAATAAAAATTTACAAGTACCTACCGAGCCACGCTCGCTCAGTCACTCCTCCCAGTTACTCATTCCTTATTTGTGCGTGGCAACGCAAGCACGTCTTCAACAACGCAGCGACAAATAAAAGTGAAAGTTTCGTCGTCATATAGTTACTTCTTCCGATGCGGAAGAAAACGAGATATGTAAGTACTTACATAAAACGAGTGTGGAACCTAAGATAGAAACACGCTTGTACGATATAACTACATACAGAAAGCACAGCTAATAGAAATCACTATTCCTAGATAGCACGTTTCGCCGAAAAAATTGTTGATAGAAAACATTGTCTGTAGACATCTCTGTACATAGAAAGCACTGTACACAGAGATCTCTCTTCATAGATAGCACTTCTCGCCGTAAACTTTTTTCATAGAAACCACTGTTTCCAGATACCTTGGTTTACAGAAAGCGGATCTGGAGATGGAACTATTCATATTTATGATATTACTAAACATCACTTTTTTGACAGTCGTTTCACGGAAAATATAGAAGTTTAGCCGCATCCAGACTGGAAAGCCGACCCCAACTGAGTTGGGAATGGTTCAGAGAATGATGATGATGACTAAATATCACTTTTTTGACTCTGACAGATGATAACCATAATAAAAACACGTTTATTTCATATAAAAATGCCATTTTAATCAAATTCCATGCCAAATTAATCAAAATCAAATAATTATATAATTGGTTTCCGCAAATAATAGATACTAATTTATTGACATGGTTATAATTACATGAATTAATGGGTATGAATATTATGTAACGTAGCGGCACTAACGGCTAACATAACGTGTGTCTGAATCTAAGCCAGAAAATCAAAATTTATTAATTTAATAAATATGGCTTGCCTCATTGTTGAGGTCCTGTGTTCGATTCCCGGGTCGAGCAAAGTGTTATTGGATTTTTCCAACAGGAATTTCTCAGTAACAGCCAGTTCATCATTAATCTAGACTCCGTGTCTGGATTTGTGCCCGGTTGATGGCAATAGGCTTACCTCCTATTATATGGGACTTAAACAAAACCGGCGAAATGGGGGTGTATTATTAGGTTTACTTCTACCTAACCCTTCGGAGATTACAGGCAGTAATGTTATATTATGTTGTAAATATGAAGAGTTTGCTTTCTATGAACCAAGGTATCTGGAAACAGTGGTTTCTATGAAAAAAGTTTACGGCGAGAAGTGCTATCTATGAAGAGAGATCTCTGTGTACAGTGCTTTCTATGTACAGAGATGTCTACAGACAATGTTTTCTATCAACAATTTTTTCGGCGAAACGTGCTATCTAGGAATAGTGATATCTATTAGCTGTGCTTTCTGTATGTAGTTATATCGTACAAGCGTGTTTCTATCTTAGGTTCCACACTCACATAAAACAATTTATCATATTGTGCATTACCTTCTAGAGTAACCGATATTGCTACAGGTATGGCCTTCGAATGAAGCGGCTCATATAATAATGATCGAACTTCACTTGCGAAGTTCGTTTGATCACCTAGTTTACACTTCAAATACATGCTTTGTATTGTGCGCTATATATTATGTTGAATTTATTAGTTATGCAGCTGTGATGCTTGGTATACTCCTGCCGGCTGTAATAACTAAAATCAGCTGTGTTGCTTGGTTAATTCCTGCCGGCTGAAAAACTATACTGAATACTGAAATATACTGAAAATTATTATAATTTCTACACGAACTATGTTTGTTATGAAATAATTATAGTTATGCAGCTGTGATGCTTGGTGTACTCCAGCCGGCTGTAATAACTAAAATCAGCTGTGTTGCTTGGTTAATTCCTGCCGGCTGAAAAACTATACTGAATACTGAAATATACTGAAAATTATTATAATTTCTACACGAACTATGTTTGTTATGAAATAATTATAGTTATGCAGCTGTGATGCTTGGTGTACTCCTGCCGGCTGTAATAACTAAAATCAGCTGTGTTGCTTGGTTAATTCCTGCCGGCTGAAAAACTATACCGAATACTGAAATATACCGAAAATTATTATAATTTCTACACGAACTATGTTTGTTATGAAATAATTATAGTTATGCAGCTGTGATGCTTGGTGTACTCCTGCCGGCTGTAATAACTAAAATCAGCTGTGTTGCTTGGTTAATTCCTGCCGGCTGAAAAAATCAGGACCGACCCCGCCTAGAGGTTAACCGTGGGTTATCACGAAGGCAATCTAATCCCTAGAGGTTAACCGTGGGTTAACACATGGGATTTAGCGGGTTACCTGCGAACATTCAGTATATAGTGTACAATATAAATCAGGACCGACCCCGCCTAGAGGTTAACCGTGGGTTATCACGAAGGCAATCTAATCCCTAGAGGTTAACCGTGGGTTAACACATGGGATTTAGCGGGTTACCTGCGAACATTCAACATAATATATAGTGTACAATATAAATCAGGACCGACCCCGCCTAGAGGTTAACCGTGGGTTATCACGAAGGCAATCTAATCCCTAGAGGTTAACCGTGGGTTAACACATGGGATTTAGCGGGTTACCTGCGAACATTCAACATATAGTGTACAATACACTCAATCGGGACCGACCCCGCCTAGAGGATAACCGTGTGTTATCACGAAGGCAGTCTAATCCCTAGAGGTTAACCGTGTGTTAACACATGGGAATCAATCATCAATAAGGTGATTACGATTTCAGTTCCATGTCTACATTGACATTACCTAAAGTACGTAATGCCGGGAGGTGGATCGTGTATCCTCACAAAGGCAGTTATCTACGTACTCAATTTGAATAATTAATTACTTAGTATACCGTTTTCTTTCTTCATCGACAGTTTTTCTCCGAGTACCCTCCTAATAACATTTTGTTATTAATTGTCTTTATGAAAGAAGTGTTATCTTATTTAAGAAAACACACGTACACTTCTTATCATCTGCGAGATAATACGCAATACCCTTTTTTATTCAAATTTTGTTACGGTGTACCTAGTACATGAGCTATTAATAAAAAATGCCTCCTGAACTTATTGCGAGAATTGCGGCCGCCATACCGGGCATGGTTAGAAATAGAGATAAAAATACTCTTTCTACCCAGCAACAACAACTCCGTTCAGGAATTATGAACTCACGCAGTGCCATACTAAGCTCATTACGCCCAGTCTTGATAAAACCTGCCTAAACGTAACCCATGATGCAGAAAGAGACAAAATTAAAATAATGTGTTATTAGTGAGCGTGTTCAATCCACCGTGCGTTAACACGACGGATAAATTGATGCTCACTGATTAAACCCGGGAGTTGGCTGCGACTCAACATATACCCATATGTTATTACGACTAGAGTCTGTAAGCTTTTCTGGCGGTTAACCGTGCGTTAACACGACGGATAAGTTGATGCTCAAAGATTAACCCCGGGAGTTGGCTGCGATTCAACATATATCCATACGTTATTACGACTAGCGTCTGTAAGTTTTCCTGGTGATTAACCGTGAGTTAACACGAAGGACAAGTTGATGCTCAAATATTAAACCTGAGTGCTGACCGCGAGTCAACACGAAGGTATCTGCATGATTATATCCATATGTTATTACGCCTAGCGTAGGTACGTAAGCTTTCCTGGTGGTTAGTCATCACTACCCACTTCAGGGAAACTGGTAAGCTCCTCGCTCCCCATCGAACAAGAAGGGGGGGGGGGAGGGAACCGTCGCCAGACACCGACTGCGAGTTAGCACCGCGACAACCAGCGTGTTCCCAGCGCGAAGAGCGCTTCTTCGAACAAGCCCCGAGCCGTAGTTCAGGTAAATGCCGGTCTTATAAACTATTTTTACAATTGTTGGCAGTTTACCCAAAACACTATACCTAATGGTGGTAAATGTTTTACATTAAACTCAAACCATCGAATGAATTCATCTCAAAGTTACACTTTAAGATGAAGGACTATCGTACAGCTAGAAAACTGAAATCCAAAGGCAGCTATTAATTTATCTACTATTGATCTGAAAGAGATCTCTCAGATCGTAAACTTTTAAGATCTCAATAAATTCGAGTCCGCGTTTGGGGTAAAAACCAACTATCAATCCTCAGCTTTACCATATTATGGGTCATCAGTTATCAGTGACACCAAGAGTCTTCACAAAACTTATGACGGAAAAAATACTGAGTGTCTTAAGAATATAAAATAATCGGTCATTATTCAAATGCTTAGGCTTCATTATAAATTTCGATATACAAGTTCATTGTACCCACATCAATCATACATATATGATACAACAAACCTGACATTAACGCTATCTATTGAAAAGCGAAATGAAATAGCAAAATTAGTTCAAAAGGCTTCTTCTTTACCACAGTGCACTATACGCGACTTAGCTCAACTGATAGGAGTTTTAACCTCTTCGTGCCTGGCAGCCAAATACGGTTGGCTATACTCGAAAATTCTGGAACGATACAAATTTCCTATGTTATCGAAGTACGAAGATTACGAAACAAGGATCAGACTCCCTTCAGAGTTATCGACAGGCCTTGACTGGTGGAGCGAGAACATATTCACAACACTTAATTATGTGACTCGCTCACTTTAAATTCGAGACTTACACGGATACCCCCCAGACAGGCTTGGGCGCAGTGTGTAACAGACGAGCTAACGGAATGCGTAGGCGTTAACTATCAATTAGCAGAAATTTTACATTTACATGGTTCCCCTTCCCCTTAGCATAAATATGCAGCAGAAAAATGCTTGATAACGAAGCTACTGGCCCCGACAGCTCCGATTTCCCATGTTGGAAAAATTGATGAATTCAGAAATAATTCTGATAAATATTCTCTTCAATCTCTTCTTATAGACCAACATCCCCTCCACCAGGACCTTACCCTGGCTGCAGCGAGGCTCTGCGGCAAGCCTCAATCCGGCGAGGGTCTCCTCCCGATGCACTAAATCTATTAATAGCTTCGTTGGCAGACAGTACTATAAAGCAGTATGTTACTTTAAGGCTGTGGTGGCAATTTTGCCAACACAATTATATTAGTTCATTCAAACCTCCAATAACGGCGGTACTACCATTTTTAAGCCAACAGTTTACGTGACGTTCATACAGGAGCTTAAAAATAGTCACCGATCAGCATTATCATTATTCCCCGGTGACAACATCGGGTTAGATGAAAGGGTAAAGTGTCTGGTGAAAGGTGCTTTTAGATTGAAACCGCTCCTGGACGTGACCAACCTATTCTGTTCCTACCTCATTTCGAGGAGAACATACATATCTGCCCCGCAACAGTCCTCAAAGATTACATTTCGTTACAAAAAATAAGAGAACTGCCAGTACGGGTCAATCGTTGTTAACATACAAAGCACCACACAGACCAGCTACCACACAACCAGTTGGTCGCGGGATAAAACAGGTGCCGACAGAAAGTGGCGTCGACACGAGCGTCTTTAGCGCACACAGCACGCGCCATGCCGCCCCCTCCGCCGCGCACTCGCGCGGTCTTTCAGTCGACACTACTCGGAAAACTGCTGGCCGGACCAGCACATCCAATACACTCACAAAAATTCTATTACCTAACGGTAATCAGTGACGAAAATTTTGCTAAATTAGTATGCCTTACCTAGATTGGGTAATAGATAATTGGAAATTACTTATTTGTATTAGTAACTTAATTAAATTAATTAAATGAATGAGTAACTATGTCTTTGCTCCCAATATAATCATTATGTTCATATTAAGAGTTCCATTGAATTAAAAAACTTTCTGTGCTATCTCTGAAAGTCTACCTGGTTAATTATATCGAGAATGAAGCGGCGAAATATAATAGATGATCAAACGAACTTCGCAAGTGAAGTTCGATCATTATTATATGAGCCGCTTCATTCGAAGATATAATCACCCTCCCACCCATAGTACACAAACAGTATTGTTAATACCCAAAGCAAGAAGGCAAGAAAGTTTTTTGGGTTATTTTACCTCTCTAAAGAATGAGTAACTGGGAGGACTGACTGAGCGAGCGTGGCTCGGTAGGTACTTGTAAATTTTTATTTTTTAGTCATATTCATGTCTTTTAAAAACGTGCGAAGTTGCCTAGTAGATTTAAGGAACTACCTGGTTAATTATATCTTTGAATGAAGCGGCTCATATAATAATGATCGAACTTCACTTGCGAAGTTCGTTTGATCATCTAATATATTTGCAGTGTTACTCTTGGCATGACAGTGGTTTTGCTTTGGTAGAATCGAGGGCCTGGTCCACTAACTATAGAGCTTCGATATTACCAACGGGCTGTGGAGGTTCCAGGTCTGGCAGTTGCTTTGAGGGAAATATCGTAGTTTGGCTGTTCCATAAACAAGTAAAGCAGAACCCAACCACAATACAGTGTATTGTGTAACTATTACTCACTTGGTTTAGCGTAGTAAGTTCCTTTGAAAGATTTTTTCGATTCAGTTAATTCAACTTCAACGTCGCTGAATATTGTAATATCGGCTTGCATCGTTTGTATCTCGTGATTATCTTTAGTTTCGTCCATTCTAGAAAATATAATAAACACAGAATTGAAGAGTCCTCTAATTCTGTGATAATAAAGCTGATCTACATTATGGTCAACTGCTTTAATCTGCTGAGTCCAATAAATAAAAATGTACTTATATATTATCTATCTCTATATATAAAAATGAATCCCTATTTCCCTTGGTCACGCCATCACACGTGAACGGCTGCACCGATTTCGCTAATTCTTTTTTTAAAACATTCCTTAAAGTACGGGGATGGTTCTTATGGAGAGAAAAATTGAAAAAAAAAAAAAGAATTGACTGTTAGGCGGTACGAAGTTCGCGGGGTCAGCTAGTATATATAAAAATGAATCCCTATTTCGCTTGGTCACGTCATCACGCGTGAACGGCTGGACCGATTACACTATTTCTTTTTTTAGAATATACCTTGAAGTACAAAGATGGTTCTTACACAGAAAAAAATTACGCTACTACCTAAGGGAGCGGAGCAGTAACCATAAATGTCAACAAATCCGGCAGATTTTCATACTTTGCGAGCCCATAAATGACTGAAAGGGGGGTAACGGGAGGTAACGGGACTTAGAAATGTGACAGCGCTATCTAGACCCAAACTAAGTACCTATTGTAAAGTAATGTTATTCAGATTAAAAAAATCTGTGGTTACTACTAACCAGATCCGATGATCTTTTGAGCGTGGCTGAGTAGGTAACTTTTCAAACATCTTCACAAACTTTCATATTCATAATACCTATTAATTAGTAGGATATCACCTACAATAATATTAAATATGATGGACATAAGTACCCATAAAATTAAAGAAACTTTAATGAGTCTTAAATAAAATATTTCAAATCTTACTTGTAGTCCAGTTTGGAGTTTTTGAATCCAGTAATAATGATATTCTTGAAGTGGAACACCACTCCCGCGTCATTGTCAGGGTTGACGTCAGTTGATGTCACAATCAATGGATCTATTGGCTCTATACCCCATTTTGGGTAGCCTGCGTAGGTTCTTGACAAAAACGTTAGTGGTTGGCGCTTTATACACTCAACGTCATTTCGCGCACATCGCTCAAAAAATTCTTCTGGAAAATAATTTACAACAACATTGATTCAATGCAACTTCGATATAATAAAGCTGTTTAGTACAATAATTGTGTCTTAACGTGCTCTCCGAGGCACGACCAGACCAATGCAAATACTCATATTTCATGCACACAAATATTAGCACTGAGCGGGGATCGAACCCGCGCCTCCAGAGTAGCAGCCGCGTTCACTACTGCTACGCCACGGAGGCTGTACAGTACGAAATCAATTTAATTGAACAATGTTTATGGTAACTAGGTAATTCTAGGTATACCTAAGTAAACTACTTGTACGTACTATAAAAAAATGGTTTCCCGAAAAACCACTTGAAAAACCTCTTGACCAAGAGAGGGCAGCACCTCTCATGGTCAAGTACCAGGTCCGGAAATTCCACACGGTGCACCCTGAGCAACGGAAATGGCAGCGCCTCTCTCCCATAAGGTAAAATTCCGGTCGCGGTGGGATAGCAAAGCAACAACTATAAAACCCGACTACAGAAAAATCACGCTCTAATCACAACCCTATCCTTCATATTTTCTTGTTTACAGCGTGATTTTTAGTAGTTAGGGACTTAAGTAGTCGGGTTTTAGTTTTAGAACTAAATCTTTTATTTCTATTATTTTGGGACAAGCAACAGGTACCTAATATGTTTATACATATTTGAAATGCCCTGAACTTGATACCAAATATCTTTATTACTGTCAAAATCAAATTCTTTGACTTTGCCGCATTCGGGTAAAAAAGGTACTTGACCATGGAACATCTATGTAAGTAGATCTTTTTTATTCCTTCCTGCCGTTTTAGAGTCGAAAATCAAAATTGATTCCCGCCTATTCCGAAACCCAACGTTAAGCCGTCGGTCCCGGTGCCATAAAAACACCTATGGCAGTCGTTACGGGTAGTTGGAGCTAAAAAAAAATCCAAAAAAACAAGTCTAGCTGCAAAGTTTCGATATCGCCTAATGTTAACATTGGGTTGTGGAGGTCAGATGACAATCGCTTCACGGAAAATATCGAGGTCTAGCCAAATCCGCAGTTAAGACTGGTAAAGCGGACCCTAGACTCCGAGCTGAAAGCTTCGGATGCGACTGGGAATTAACGCTAAGAGGAAGAAGGATTAAATTGATTTCGTCATTAATGACGTAACTGATTGTTACGTAAATGGATCTGGAATAGACCTAGAAATTATTTCATTTTGCACCGGGTGCTTAATAAATACTTAAATAACTTAATAATAGGCATCTACAATAATATATTAAGTAAAATAATATCTTTCTAAAGATAGGCAAGTTACTGAAATCGATACTGTTACGTAAATCGTAAAATCGATTTCCTGGCATGTGACATCAACTTCGCAGAGCTAGCTATCTAGACCCAAAGTAAGTAGGTTAGGTAGGTTAGACACAAGATGACTTACCTCCTCCTACGGATATGAAAACAAACGCAAGGAGCAAAGAGATTCTCAAAACCATCTTCCTGATGTTTCGTGCACAAGCACAAGATTAATGAGTTATATTATGATAGCGACTTTTGTTTTATATAACAGCAAATATTCTGCGATACAAGGAAATCAATAGAGCAAGGGTCATACTTTATCAAGCGTGGCAACGCGTTGCAATAACGTTAATAATAGTTAATTGAAAATGGTAAAAAGACTATCCTACTAAATACTAGATACTAATATTATAATTTATGTGAAAGTTTTGTGAAGGTATTTGGATGTTTGTTAACTTTCGCTCTAACCTGCAAATCTCAACCTGCAAATCTCAACCTGCAATTAACATCATAACATCTTTGTATCCATATATAGCAATAAATAAATGAATTGAATTGAATTGAACTCCTGCAAGCACCTCTGCTGATTGGCGGACGAGATCCTGGCGCCGGCTTTTCTCTCGGAATTAGCATGGTACCTTGGAACATAATATGTTTTGGGCCTAAAATGTGCTCTTGGACCTAAAGCGTAAAGTTTGTCTCGCAACTTAGGTCTAAGATATTTTATGTGTTCCGATATGTGTTCCGAGAGAAAAAGTATTATCTATAATCCTGGGCCTCGATTTTGCTAAAGCACAACCACTGTCACACCACAGAGACTGCTAAAAAATTCCATTTGATTTTAGCCTTTAAAGTAATGCAGTTAAAGTTTAAAACTAAATGGCTTTTTGTAGAGCGAATGAAAGAGTGTAATGAAACTATTTTTTTCATTTTATTTTTGACTGTAAATCTATAGAAATAAGGTCTAAAAATTAATGCCATTTTTTGCAGTCTCTGTGGTGTGACAGTGGTTGTGCTTTAGCAGAATCGAGGGCCTGTTAGCGTAAGATTGCAGTGTTGGCTTCTGATTGGTGAGTAATGAATGATTACAGTGGCATTTGGACAATAAAAAAACAATCAATATTAAAAAATGTATTTCTTATTTAGATAAACCGACCTCATGGCCAGAATCATGTCTTTTTTTAGCACAGACAATAAGCATTATCTAAGGGTGACAAGGCAATGTTGCTAGTCTTCTACGAACGTTCCCATAAGCCTGCGATGCGGAGGATTTTTAGGTTTAATTAGTATTATAAAATAAATATAGTTTTTCTTATGTATTGTATTATTAATTGTTTTTTAATTTGTGTTAATAGTATCAGGATATCTGATTTCGGCACCAGCGGTTTCAATATAGAATTTGGGTACATCGTAGGCCTTTGCTATAGCTCTTGTACTCGTCAAGAACTTTTTGAAGCCTTCAACTGCAATCTCGCACAGAACCTTGCTACGCAGGGTTGTTATATTGGCTTCCCATTGGGGTTTCAATTTAGCTGCATCTTCATCTGTTGACAATACAAGTTTGGTAAATCCCTGACATTTGTATATATACATACATACATACAATCACGCCTTTATCCCCGGAGGGTTAGGCAGAGGTGAATTAACACCCACATTTCACCAATCATTGTATTAGGTTCCACGTAATAGGGGGTGAGGCTATTGCCGTATGCCGAGCACTATTGTTGACTCGAGCCGAAGTATAGGTATGAGGCTGAGCCTGGGCTGTATAATGTGTCTGATGTTAAACAGCCCTATCCCTTAGTCGCCTTGTACGACACCGCACGGGTGGAGATGGGGTGGTCCAAATTCTACTCTGCCGGGCTTAGCTTAGCTTAGAGCTTAGAAATACATTCGTCGAAAAAATCTATGCACATGCACTTTCGAAACACTTTCTTTCTCTACAGAGAAGCACCAATGACTTCGAAAGACTCTTTAAGTTTTGTGTTCTGTTTCTTTATGTAATCTCTCTGTATCTGTATGAAATTCAAAAAGTAAGAAATTGAACAAAAGGTGCAGCGAGAGTGGGATCAGTTTTCCACGCAGGCGAAGACTCAAGCTCCAATCTATCTCATAAAGAAACAAATATACGTAACCATTTCCGTTGATCATAAATGCTACATTTGGTTTTTAACCTATTTAACTCATACACACCTTGGTCCAAGGCGCGCTGTAATTCACTTCCTATGGTCACGGTTGGTTCCCCGACGACTTCGCAGCTTGTTGTTTCTGGTCCAATCACGAAGTACTTTTTCCCATCTACATCTTTTACACCGACGGCATAATTTGATTTTCCACGGACAGCTTTAGAAAAAAAACCAAGGATTGACTTTGAAACTTGGCTATCTTTTTTTGCTATTTCGGGGGATGCTGCCATTTGACTCCGCAAACTAAAGAAAGTCTTGTAGGTCAAACATCAGGTGCACCTCTTGTAGGTGAGATTGGTTTTGGCCCCGAAGGCCTTGGTAAAAGCTCTACCATATGCTATATGCTCATGTTATACTTAAGCGTTCACGTTCCGAGTAATGCTACGTTTACATACTCGCGGCAGAGCGAGGGAAGTGGCGAGAGAAGTGGGCAGAGACGTGGTGTGAATGTAGGGTTGCCACCCGTACTATATTATATAGTATTGTACTATATTTGAGCCCGTTGTACTATATACTATATAAAAATAATATAGTACGCAAATGTACTATATTTTCATGGCAAAATGTCGCGATTATTTTTTCGAACCAAATTAAAGGTAATGTCAGATGGTTCACTCCAGTGATTATTGACATAGGTGAATGCTTCATTAGAAGGAATGTTATAGAAAAGAACATTTTTTTTTGATAAAGCTCTACGATCGCATGACTTGCTGTGTAAAAGTGAACAGAATTCAGTTTTTCTCAGTCACATTGTGGTGTTAAACAGGGGTGTGTGCTCGCGCCTACACTTTTTGCCATATATTTTGCTGCAGTTATTAAAGAGTCTCTAAGAGACAACACGAAGGGAATTTGAATCCGCTTTCATACGGATGGCTACTGCCATCCATGCACTTTAAAGATACTTCTTTAATTTAGCCAAATTAAAGGCTAGCCAGGCTGAAGGCATACACAAAGGTTTACCTCTATACGATAGCGGAATGTACGTAAATCAAATGTTTAAAGCAAGTCAGGTGTCGGTCGCAGAACTATCTCCATCCCCCATGAGAGCGGTTCTGAGGGTGACGGATGGAGCCGCCTGTCACCTTAGGAGAAGCAGTCATAGGCGGCGGCGCAATGTGTGCCTCCCCATACCCGAGGGCTATATGGGGACACCGTCTTCCCACCAACTCGAGAGAGATGGCCGTGGGTCGACCGGGGTGCGAGAGATATGTCTCAGGCAATGACATCTCCGGCAACCTACGACCCACTGACAGACGGCGCGCGTTTAAGCCATTTCGAACATTCGACTTTAAAAAAAGTGTTCAGATCGATCATTTCTCGTTCATTCGGATGACCAAATAAACGCAGGGAAAATAAATAAAATATGAAAAAATAGATGAGAAATAAATGTGTAGGTACTATATTTTTTCCTAAATTTCTCAAAAGTACTATATTTTTATGACTTAAAGAAGAAAAATACTATTTTTTCATCAAAAAAAGGTGGCAACCCTATGTGAATGGTATATTCGTCATGCCGCGAGTACTGCCGCGTATGTTGCGCAAATACTAGCGCGATGAACTATACGAGACCGCTAGATGGCGCTAAGCTAAATAAAACACGACTTTCGTTATTGCTCCTCGAATATTTACTTTTAAAAATATTTATATCGATCTACGGAAAGTGTATAGTAGTTGAAAGTGATAGTTTTTATTAATAATCTATTTAATTAATTCGCTATGCTGTAAAAGCTTATTGCGTACACTGCTACAGTGTTGTCCTCCATACGTTTACGTCCGTCTCCGTTGCAGGGCGAATACTGTAATGCGGACCAACGCGATGATGGGAGTGTGTGAATGCTAGGGCATTAATCGCGCGAATATTTCTGGCAACACGATGAGCAATGCGAGCGGCAGTATGTAAACGCGGGGTAAGAAAGAGGGATGGAGATAGGTAGCTCCATCAGAGACAGATTGCAGATACATGGTAGCCCAATTGTACCTATACTTACTTGGCTTAGCGTAGTACGTTCCTTTGAACGATTTACTCGATTTCGGTAATACAACTTCAACGTCACTGAATATTGTAATTTCGGCTTCCATTATTTGTATCCCCTGTTTTGTGGTTGATTCATATCTAAAAATAATAAACCGTATATTTAGGTAGGTATCTACAAACCGTGTCCACTAAATAAGAAACTCAAGCGCGTAAGGCGAAAGAGAAGTTGAAAGAACATTGCACAAAGATTTATAAGCGTTTCTTTTTGCATCTGGGGGCACGGCAGTGCCCCCGCCAAGTCGAGCAAAAAAGAGCGGCACAGCCGTAACACTATTTTCTCGAAGCACTTCAGGCCATTTTCGACCCCCTATAAGTTCGTTGTGGATAAACCTAGAAGCCTGAATCTTCGGTTACCAAGTTGGCACTGTAAAAACACTTTATATTTCAAATTTCATTCAATTTGAACCAGTAGTTTAAGAATTATAACTAGTCAAAGTTTGCATTTTTGGCAAATTTTGTCACTCACTGACTGACCGATCATCAAAAGTCTAAGGCACTTCTAGCAGACATAGAAGCCTCAAATTTAGAAAACAAGTAGTGTTTTATGTACAAATCACGAGAAAATTAAAATATTGTACAATTTCAGTCTCAACTGCATAAATAACTTTGTAATCTCATATAAATATAAAGGATTACAAAGTTACATTTGCAGTGAATGAGTCAGTGTACCTGAATTCATACCATTCTAACGAAATATGTATTATAGTTGATGCGAAAGTAACTCCGTCTGCCCGTCTGTTACGCTTTCACGCCTAAACTACTGAACTTAATTTGGTACATATTATGTAGATTAAAGTGAAGAAGGATTGGGACTGGGACTGGGACCGGGACTGGGAACGGGACTGGGAACGGGATCGGGACCGCAAACGGGACTGGGATTGGGATTGGGATTGAACCAGGACCGGGACCGGGACCAGGACCAGGACCGGGACCGAAACCGGGACTGGGACTGTCCGACACAGAGAAACCGGAAAGGTAATCTACAAAAAGAACTGAAATCCCATCAAAAACAATACTTGTAAAAAAATGCCAAGCCTCGCCGCCCTCGGTTCTTCTACCGCAAAAAGTTGTGAGATCCATGTACTACCAAGTCGGTTAATTTATTCAGTCCCTACTTCAGGGACCTTCTGTCCTAAGTTATTACGTAATAAGCTTTTATGTTTTAAATATAATAAATTGACTTGGCCATCGCATGAAAACACAATGTATCGCACATCACAATAATTACATTAAATAAGATTGCGATTGCCAAGTCAATTTATTATATTTAAAACATAAAAACTTATTACGTAATAACTTAAGACAGAAGGTCCCTGAAGTAGGGACTGAATAAATTAACCGACTTGGTAGGTAGTACATGGATCTCACAACTTTTTGCGGTAGAAGAACCGAGGGCGGCGAGGCTTGGCATTTTTTTACAAGTATTGTTTTTGATGGGATTATTTTTACGATATGTATTGTGTATTATCCGATATTCTAGATTCGATATTCAAGACAATATAATGTATAGAATGCCTAAGACGTGTACGTAATGTATGAAATATTATTTATTTTACAGAATGCCCAGATTCTATACTACGAGTAGGTATACCGAGTGCGCAGGCGGTAATGTATGAAATGTTATCCAAAAACATAAATGAATGGGGTTATAAAAATAACGGCGAAGGCTAATGCGGGAGCTCTGCTTCTCTCTTCGAATATGGGAAAGTCGATTATACATACTATTCATAGGTACTGTTGATTGATGGCACTTGGTAGAAGTTATTATTAGGTATACATTATTGATAAGGATAACACACTTGTACTTTTCCACAATATTTATTGTTCTCCTAACCGGTTTCACCTCACGGCATTCTCAAAGGATTACATTGATGATCATGAGAGATTTAATAATGTAATCCTTTGAGAATGCCGTGAGGTGAAACCGGTTAGGAGAACAATAAATATTGTGGAAAAGTACAAGTGTGTTATCAATAATGTATCGATTATACATATTATACCAAAGTGTACTTTTGACTTGGATTCGGATATTTAGTTTTGCCCTCTGTTTTTGTGGAGGTCTGCAATCGGTATAATTTAGGCAACTAGTCATTTATTTAAAGTTTAAGGTATTGTTTAAATTGCCTAGGCAAAGTATGTAATGGACAATAATATTTCAAACATTGCCTGGTCGCTCCTGGTATTCTATACATTGCCTAGGCATTTGTATAGACTACCTGAATTATGGACATTGCCGGCGACATACACACCAAGTTAAAGGGTATTTTATACAATTCCTTATTCTCAACCTGCCTACTTAATAAATTAAATGCAATATCTTACGAGTAGTCCAGTTTCGAGTTTTTGAATCCAGTAATATTGATATTCTTGAAGCGGAACACCGCTCCCGCGTCATTTTCAAGATCGACCTCAGTTGATGTTACAATCAATGGATCTATCGGCTCTATACCCAAGCTTGGGTAGCCTGCGTAGGTTTTTGACAAGAAAGATAGTGGTTGGCGCTTTACACACTCCAAGTCATTTGGCACACATCGATTGATAAATTCTTCTTCTGGAAAAAGATTAAACAATATGTTATTCAGACTGCTAAAGTTATTAATAACTCCGGACACGTATCTTGGACCCAAAATGTGCCCAATACGCGCGCAGTACCTACACATTTTTTGGGGTTTCTTTTGAGGATAGCACGGGGTGCTACTGCGGTGGACGAACTCAAATTCACCAAGTATAGGTTATTACAAAGCAATCCGCGGGCGCCAGAGCCTCGTTTGTCTTGCGATTTAGGTCCAAGATACGAGTCCGGAGTTATAACAGTCTGCGGTGTTGATGGACTTATCCATCAATCCAATCGATACGTGATACGTTTGTCATTATCATCATAGCATCTGTCCCGGTCGCCGAGGCTCTCGCCTCAGACAGAGCCCAGGGTCTGGAATTCGACTTCTTCGGCTCAACAACGCCTGGACTTCGATAGCCTAGCAGTAAGCATCACAGAACTAAAAATAAGGTTATTAGTTCTGTGATTAGCACACATGTCTTCTGTGACGCTGGTCACTCTTTACAGCCCTATAAAAGGAATTGCCTAATTGCTTTTTATTAATCCTAAACTTTTAAAAGTAGGTACATATTGAATAAAGTACTTGTACTTTTCCACAATTTTTTTATTTTTATTTATTACTAGCCTTCCGCCCGCGGCTCCGCCCGCGTGCATCTCGGTTAACGCGACCTTTGCTCACATATTCGGTTCTACTCAACAGATTGCGATCAAACAAACGTAAGATTTTAAGTCTGAGTAAGCCCTTTCTAACAAAAAAACCCGCATCAAAATCCGTCCAGTAGTTTTTGCGTCCATCGCGGACAAACAGACAAACAGGCAGGAAATTCAAAAAAATTATTTTCGTGTTCAGTATCGTTAACATAACATAACCCAAGTTTTTTTTTTTAATATCTCCAATGTACAGACACGACCACTTTACAATTATATAATAGTATATAGATTTATTTTGAACCTTCCGGTTTCGCCTTACGGCATTCTCAAAGGTTTACAATGGTAATTAGTAGACTTAGAAACCGTTCTCAACCTTCGAGAATACCGTAAGGTTCAAAATAATAAATAAGTAATTGTGGAAAAGTACAAGTGTTTTATTCAATATGTGTAGCAAATTCCACCAAGCACCATCAATCTCCAGTATAAACCGTCTTTTAAAAAGTAACTAGGCAATAAAAAAGAGAGATAATTAAGATGAGTATCAAATAGATAACGTTGACGTCTCTCTCCATTAATTTATTTTGTTTAAAAACATTGTTAAAAAATATAAACATCCAAATTGAGAACCTCCTCCTTTTTAGAAGTCGGTTATGAACTATATTTTATTTGACAATGGTAAAATTGCAGCGACTATGCTGCAGAACTCATTCACAGAAGAAATTCAATCAAATAATTAATTTGTCTTTGTTGGTCAAAGTTACTTCGACCAACAAAGACAAATTAATTATTTAATTGAATATCGGGCGCATTAACATCTTCATGAAGTATTTATTATATTTTTGTTTAGAAATACTTCGGTCATTCTCAGGGAGTGAGATTTTCGAACGTCCATTCAATTATCTACGTCATTTTTAAAATTTTGGGATTAATTCTTTTTCTGGGGGCTAGTTTTGGCAATTATCTAATAAGGAATGATATTATATACATCTACTTTGGTACAAAAATACCTCAGAATAATTGTTTTTGATTCATTCTCCTAATTTCCGTTCACTGTCCAGAACCCAGAATAATACTTTCTGAGCATAAAAAGTGCAAGACAAGCTTTGATTTATACATTTATTGCCCTTTATTTATAAATTAGATAGATTAATTGAGCTATACTAAAAATATAATAACGTTAACATGGCTACTTATTTAGTTACAACGTAAAATATGTTTGTCCTTTCATTATACCTAATTTCTGTCACCCACTACAAATGCGTGAAAACAACCCTAGATATGTAAATTGTACCTATCCCTATCGCATATACGGCAAGCGTTAGTAGTGCCACAGACATCCAGCGAACTGCACGCGTACTACATGTTCTCAGGGCGTACCAGTGAGGTAAGTACCTAATTTCCGTTCGCATGGTTTACAAGTATTCTAATTTCTGTTCGCTCATTTAATTAATTACTTCTTGCTCGAAATAACTATCAATCAAACAATTCTTAGGTAATTATATATCTTTTATGTATGAAAAGAATTAATTGTTAAAATTATGTACTAATTACTTTTTAAATTAAAAAAAATCCCATTTTCCCTAATTTCAGTCACACATTTCCGTCACGCTAAAAGTGACCGAAATTATAAAACTCCCTGTAATTGTTGTTTCTACCCACCGAACAAAGTTATAATTCTAAATGTATGTATTTTGAACAATAAACTCGATTATTTTCAGATATTATGGGTAAACCGAAGAAGAGCCGAGAGGATATTTTGGAGCACCTAAAACTTAGACAGCAACGGAGAAGACAAAGGTCAGAAATGATCCTGCTTTATACGTGGCATGCAAAGAAAAAGATCGTCTAAGATATTACAAGAGAAAGGATTTACTCATTTTTATCACCGCAAACCTAATTTCCGTCACCCTCAAAAATATATCACTCCATAAATAAAAAACTAAGTGTTTAAATGCAGTGCCAAATATACCAATTCGTAAAGAATGACGTGTTCTTTCAATTAAATTACTAATTTATAGAATTTAATCAAAATTAAAAATCGTGACGGAAATTATACGAAGAACACCATTTCGTGAGAATGACCGACTTATAGATTAGGCAAGTTACGCAGCAAAAAAAAACTTATTATGACTTACCCTCTCCTACAGAAAAGGAAACAAATGCAAGGAGCAAACAGATTTTCAAAACCATCTTGCTGATATTTCGGACACAAGATTAATGAGTTATAACTAACAAGGAGCTTTTATACTGGGTGGCGCAAAAGTAGTGGCACCAAAGAAAATACCTTTATTTTTTTTATATGAAATTTTCTGTCATTCTGTTGTTGAAAATTGTGTAGTGAACAAATGTAAAATACACTGAAAATAAACATGGACCGTTTTACTCCCCAAGAACGTGGAATAATTGTGTCAAACGCTTTTCCAGGCCGAGTTATCTCTCGTTTTGGCGATTTGCCTTGGCCTGCAAGATCACCCGATCTGACCAGTCCAGACTTCTTTCTTTGGGGTTTTTTGAAATCTCGGGTGTATGTGAACAAGCCACAGACTCTCGCAGCTCTAAAAGAAAACATTCGTCAAGAAATAACGAACATATCGCAGGTAGTGTTACGGCAAGTTATGCAAAATGTCATAAATAGGGCTCAAATGTATCAACTCTGGAGGTCACCATTTAAAAGACATCATCTTTAAATCCTAATGGTACGAAATTTAATGGTACAAATATACATTTAAAAAAACCTAAATCTAGTTTTCTAATTTAGAAAAAATGTTATAGCCGAACCAAATAGGGTCTTTACTTTTGCGCCACCCGTTATAAGATGTAAGTTTCATATGAGAGCAAAAAAATCCGTGACACGAGTTGAGATTTAGGTATAGGCAGTTAAATGATATTTTTAAAGATAATTATATGGCAAAGGTCACATTTTATCAGGGGTAGCAAAAGCAATTATGGAGATTACGACAATGAAGCAGATCCTCAAAATACGGCTTGAATTACGAGGAAAAGTATACAAATGTCCACCAAACAGGCTAAGACATCGAGAATCATGTAATCGTTTTACCAAGTCACCGAATCATCCTAGAAATGGGGCTCGTAAAATATGTCGGGCGTACGAGGCAGAATAAGTACACAGTAGACATTCCTATTTTTACACAAATTGATCCATTAGATGAGACCAGATTTAATATAAGTAGTGGAACATTACATTATATAACACAACAACAACAACAACAAAAGACTGCACACTGCCTCAAATAAATTTGGTTCAATTCACTCAGTATCTGAATCGGACTGGAGTCAAAATGGTTCATTTTTCTCACTGTTGGTTTGGTATAGCCTCACTCTAATATCCAGTACCGTCTTATAATTGGACTAGGAAGGCATAGTAACTATGACCGTGTCATACTCATAACAATTCAGGAAACGTCGTCTGGAATCTGAGACTTTATGAATCTGACTGAAGGTCATAATTTTACATTCACACGGAGAAAGATAATATTGTTATTGGTGCTTGGAGAAAACGATTTATTAATAAGAGTGGGAATCTTATAATAAGACAGTTATCTAGAATTGATAACAGTATTTACACATGTGTAGTTAAAAACCAGTATGGTATAGATATAGATGAAAGTAGAGGACGACTGAATGTCCACGTATCACGACACAAGTTAATCAAGTGGTGTTCTTGCATTGTAACGCTGAAATAGATCCTATCCTAGACTGCCTAGACACTGCCTACCTTTTTTTTTTTTTTTTATCGTGCGAAAAATCCCCACGGATACCTCCCCCGCCGGAGTCGGAGGAGGAGGTTATGTCGGACTCGAACCGACTAAAACGCACGCCTTCTGTGGGCCGTCAGTTGCCGGAGGTGAGATTGTCATAGTCATATCCCTCGCACCCCGGCCGACCCAGGGCCATATCTCTCGATATGGCCCTCTTCCGGTGTGGGGGCCACGGAGTCCCCAACTCGCCCCCGGGTATGGGGGGGCACGCAATGCGTGCCACCGCCGTGGCCTGCTTCTGCTAGGGTGACAGGCGACCCCACCCGTCACCCGCAGGCCCGCGCTCATGGGGGGCGGAGGTCATTCTGCGACCTCCGACGCCCGAGTTGCCGCCGCTCGTCGCGGGCCGCGCGGTCTGCGATTCTCCTTCGCTCCTCGCGGGCCGCAAGGGCTGCGATTCTCCTTCGCTCGCGCTCCGCCGCCCACTTCACGAGCATCACTTGCTCGCAGAAGGAGGCGCCGGCGGCCCACGCATCCGCGCAGCGAACCATCGCTGCGAGCAAGGTGGCGAGCGTGAGAGCTCTCACTCCCAGGGTCGCCACCAGCTCCCGTCTCGGCGTCTCCCACGCCGGACACTCAGTGAGCGTGTGCAGCGCTGAGTTCTCGCTCGCGTCGCAGTGATGGCACTCGGACGTTGGCTCTTTCTTCGCGGTCCGATGCAGATACCGTCCGAAGCATCCATGATCGGTGATGATCTGCGTCAGCCAGAACGAGAGGCCGCCGTGTGGCCTCTCTAGCCACTCCCCCATGATGGGTCTTACCGCCGCTACTACGGCGCGCCCTGCGCGTGGTTGCCCAAGTTGTAGCTCCCACTCCGCCACCATGTTCCTGTGGAGCCGGGATCTCACGGCCCGAATTTCTTCAGGCTCAGGATCGTGTACCCGCTCCCGCGCCGCCTTTCGGAAGCGGTATAGCGCCGAAAGGGATCTCGCTTCCAGGATCCACGGTAGCGATCCGGCGAGGAGACTCGCTGCTTCAAAGGATATCGTGCGGTACCCCCTGATTGCCCTGATGGCCACAATCCGCTGCGGTCTACGCAGCAGGTCCACGTGCCTGGCTCGCAGGTTGTCTGCCCATACGGGGCTCCCATATAGAGCCATGGACCGCACGACACCCGCGTCTCCTGCAGGAGTCCTCCGGGCCCCTCAAATTGGGCAGCAGACGCTTCAGAGAGTTAGCTGTTAGCACCAATTTGGGGACCAGACTTCGGAAATGTTCCCCGAAGTCCCACCGACCGTCGAGTACGAGCCCCAGATATTTCATCTGGGGCTTGATGTCGATGAGAGTGTCTCCCACTGTGATGCTGGATCCCGCTGGTGGTCCGCGCCGAGGTCCATGAAAGAACATTGCCTTGGTTTTCTGCGGATCCACCTCGAGACCCAGCCGCCGGATCCTTTCCACAACTTGGGCAACCGCGGTCGTGGCCTTCCGGGGACACTGCCTACCTCTGGAACCATAACGGTATTTGTATTAAACAAGCAGCAGATTTATCATACGGGAATATTCGTCTTTTACTCCATTACAGGTGAAATTTCTAGGAATCCTTAGTTGAATGCTTAGGTATAAATTTTTTATAAGACCCCAATTGCCAAAATTTCACTTTTAACTACAGGCAGAGGTATAGGCTCTACGTTGACGAATCAACCAGGACACTGTATGAACTTTTAAATCTTGAGACATGGTAGTCCCGTAGTAATGCGGCGTAAAAAATGGCAACTAAGCACTTCGGTATACCATATAGGTACATAACATACATCCCATGACATGTACACATTGACAGTTTAAATAACAATATTGACATGAACTCACTCACACTCACACAAAACGCGTTTTTCACATAGATTTTTGCGATACATTTTGTTAGCAAAGCTATGTCTATCTTACAGGTAATGTGACAATCTGGTATTCTATACAATGCCTAGGCGACGTATACAATGTCCAAAACGTGTAGGCAATGAATGAAATACTGTTCATTTTATACTTTGCCTAGGCATTCTATACAATACCGAGTGCACGCCCGGCAATGTATGAAATGTGATTAAAAACATAGGTACACGGCGGTTATAAAAAAATAACAACGAAGGCTAATACAGGAACTCCGCTCCCGCCTTTCTAACCAAGTTCCTAGTTACTAACCCAGTTGAGTCTGCAATCAGTTTATTCATCTAGTTATGTATAATGCGAATTTAAAAAAATCATTGAATGCAGTTTTGTTTCTTTTTAAAAATAAAGGAATGTCTTCTTAAAGTAAAATGAGCCAACTTAAGGATTTAGCAGTTCCCTCCAGGGCCCGACTTATTTTTCCACCCTGTATGACTAAACAAGTGACTTAGGTACCTATTTGTCACACAGATAAATTTCTTATCTAGTTAATATAAAATAGGTACCTAATTATGTTTACATAGGTATAGGTACCTAATATTATAATGACTTGCGATTATTAGAGTATACCTAGAGAACATGTTATTTTAAAAATTTTGAGTGGCCACATTTGAATGTTGAACTTTTGACAGGGTTATCCATTAGTAGTGATAGCCTTTGTGGTATGGCGGTCCGCGGTAGTGACCTATAATTATTACGAGCTTTTATTGCTGCCTAGTTTAGGCAGCAAAAGCAATACCAATATTGTTGCCTACACGTATAGTAGGCAGATGTAATGCGGCCGGGGTGCGAGAGATAGGTATATGGCTACGTCAACCTCGCCTCCGGCAACCGACGACGGCCCTCCGGTAGTATTTGGACAGTAAAAAAAAGACTAGACAGTTGATATAATGTATTACATAGGTACTTAATTTGGTAGGTAAACCGCCCTTCTCGTGACCAGAAGGGTGACTATTTTAAGATAAGATGTTCTTTATTGTACACCAGAAAAGTATTATAAGATAACAATATAAATAATATTTTAGTACAAAGAATAAGCATTACCAATGTCTTCTACGTATGATTGCTCCCTAACGCCTGCGATGCGGATTTACGCTTACTTTGTACTTTAGATAAATATAGCTTTCTATAGTTATTATAGTTTTAGGTCTTTTAAAAAAGCATATTAGGATATTCAGGATATCTAATTCGGACATGAGGTGTCGGAATAAAGAATTTAGAGACATCGTAGGCCTTTGCTAGAGCTCTTGAATTCTTCAAGAACGCCGAGAAGCCATTATCTGCAATCCCGCACAGAACCTTGCTACGTAGGGTTGTTATATTGGCTTCCCATTGGGGTTTCAATTTGGCTGCGTCTTCATCTGTTGACAATACAAGTTTGGTATAGTATAAGTATATATATCTATATTATTCTCACCTGTAAAACCCTGACATTTGTTTATGCGCGTCAAATACATTCGCCAAAAAATCTATGCTTAAGTAGAACTTTTGAAACTCTTTTTTGCAGAGAAGCATCAATGACTTCGAAAGATTGCAAAAAAAAACTTTACATTTTGTGTTCTGTTTCTTTCTGTCTGTGTTTGTTATTGTCAGATCAGGCCATGGTGGAGTGATATCAGTTTTCCACGCAGGCAAAGACTCTATCTCATAAAGAAATGCTAGATATTATGTTTAGGTAGTTAATAAATCATTCTCATACACACCTTGGTCCAAGGCGCGCTGTAACTCACTCCCTATGGTCACGGTTGGTTCCCCGAGGACTTCGCAGGTTGTTGTATCTGGACCAAACACGAAGTACCTTTTCCCATCTATTTCTGTTGTACCGCTGAGATAAGCTGATTTGCCACGGACAGCTTAATAAGAAAAGCAAGGATTATTTATCCAATTTCTACAGAGTCATGAATGATCTTATTCTTATGGGTTAAAAGTCAGCGTTCCTAAGTGAAAGCCTTGGATGAACCAAGGAACTTAGGAACGCTGACTTTTCTCCTTCTTTTGATAATCATATACTTACTTTTTATTCAGGAAAACAAAGGTATGTATGTGCCTTTACCATGATCGTGTTAATTCCCGTTAACATTATTGTATGTTCCTATACTTACTTGACTTAGCGTAGTAAGTTCCTGCAAACGTTTTCTTCGATTTAGTTAATACAACTTCAACGTCGCTGAATATTGTAATTTCCGCTTCCATTATTTGTGTCCCCAGTTTTGTATCTGGGTCAAACCTAAAAATAACAAATCGCACTATAGAAAAACAAAAAGTATACAAGTTACTGGCAATGTCGATAGTCTGGTATTCTATACAATGCCTAGGCAATTTATGAAATATTATTTTTTTATATTATATCTTGTCCAGGTACCTATTCTATACAGTACCAAGTACGCAGCCGGAAATTGTATCCAATATTATTAAAAAACTTAATGGTCGGTTTAAAAAAATAACCATAACTAATGCGGGAGCTGAGTTCTCACATTAGCATTCATGGTTATTTTGTTATATCCCTTCAGAAATTGAAGTTCTGCAAAGCTATCTTGATAATAAGTATCTATGGATAACATTTATAATATAAACCAAGATCTATTTACACATGCATGACCGATGGAACAACACACAATCTATTTATTACAGCCATTAAGGTATGATTCCGTAGCCGACCGCATACAACAACAACAGACGCATGCAGCACATACAGCGTACCCATTACTTGTCAAACTCCGATACGGATAAAGAGGACCATTGAGAAGCCGCAATGAATTACGCGCATGTGCTGCGTGCGTCGGCAGTTGTCGTATGCGGTCGGCTACGGAATCATACATTGCCTAGGGAAAGTATGTAATGGACAATAATATTTCATCCATTGCCTGGTCACCCCGGCCCGGTACCTAGATCCGGTATATAGAATACCTGAATTATACAAATTGCCGGTGACAAAACACCAGTCTTTAAAATACTTATTCAATATCTTACGAGTATTCTAGTTTCGAGTTTTGGAATCCAGTAATATTGATATTCTTGAAGTGGAACACCGCGCCCGCGACATTGTCAAGGTTGACGTCAGTTGATGTTACAATCAATGGATCTATCGGCTCCATACCCAAGCTTGGGTAGCCTGCATAGCTTTTTGACAAGAAATGTAGTGGTTGGCGCTTTACACACTCGAAATCAGTTAGCGCACATCGAAGGATAAGATCTTCTGGAAAATGATTTAAAATAGCCTTATAGCGCCAAGTAATTATACAATTAAATTTGACGTGTGTCACCATTAATTTATTTTTCATCCCACCATCTCGGAAAGACTATTTTTGCTCTTCGATAACTGAGCGGAAAAGTCGTTTTTATCCTCTAGAGAGGTAAAGTAAATTTGAATTTAGAACATCGTGTGTACTAGGTTTGTGGACTCAAAACATCATTAAACCTATTTACTTCTACCTCTATGGTGCCGAATTTATCATACAACTTTTTTTTAATTCATGAAAAACTCAGACTCGTAACCTCCTTGGTGTACTTTTTTTTTAATTTGCTTTGCGCGCATCAATTTTTTTCACGTCATATTGTTGACATTGTTGTTGAATTTTTATTTTGTTGTATTTTATTACTAGTATTAATACACATATTATACAGCCTCCATGGCGTAGTGGTATTGAACGCGGCCGCTACGCAGGAGGCACGGGTTCGATCCCCGCTCAGTGCAAATATTTTTTATGCATGAAAATGGGTATTTGCATTGGTCTGGTCGTGCCTTGGAGAGCACGTTAAGCCGTCGGTCACGGATGCCATACGAACATCTATGGCAGTCGTTACGGGTAGTTGGAGCCCTAAAAAGTTCAACAACAACGGTCTGGCTGCAATGCTTCGATATCGCCTAATGTCATCATTGGGTTGTGGAGGTCAGATGGCAGTCGCTTCACGGCAAATATCGAGGTCCAGCCAAATCCGCAGTTAAGACTGGTAAAGCGGACCCCGGACTCCGAGGTGAAAGCTTCGGATGCTGACTGGGAATTAACGCTAGGAAGGAGAAGCATTTCATTATTTCCTCGCTGAGGTGGGATGAAAAGTTACGTGTTGCACTCGAGTGCAAAGATTTTTCACCTTGTGCTCTTTTGATTCCCTCGCTAACGCTCAAGATTCTAATTTGTGAATCACTCGCTAAGCTCGTGATTCAAATTTAGAATCTTTCGCTTGCTCGGTCATCAAAAATGAGCACGCGGTTAAAAAGCAACTTTGCACTCTTGTATAACAAATAACTATTGTTAAAAATAGATACATTTTAAGTACTTGACATTGGTGAAATGTGGCGACTATTTTGCAAAACTTATTCACCATCACTATCATCACTAAGTACATATTATAAAACAAAGTAGCTGTCGCTGTCTGTCCGTCCCTATGTATGCTTAAATCTTCAAAACTACGCAACGGATTTTGAAGCGTTTTTTTAATAGATAGAGTGATTCAAGAGTTTGAGTGAAGGTTTATATGTATAATACATGACATGCATAATATTGTAGAGAAACACTGATGCAACGGGAACGGGATCAGAATATGGCGGTACGAAGTTCGCCGGGTCAGCTAGTAGAAGATAAATTAAGATGTTTGATCAGCAAGTTTAACAATTTGATTGCCGGGAGTATAACATGGTCATGAAGTACTATATTTTTGTTTTGATACTTTATGAATTAAGGCAAGTTATTTAAAAAAAAACCTCGTATGACTTACCCTCTCCTACAGAAAAGGAAACAAATGCAAGGAGCAAACAGACTCTCAAAAACATCTTTCTGATATTTCGAGCACAAGATTATATTTGTAACTGACAAGAAACTTTTGTTTTATATATTTAAGACCAAATATTTTGCTATACAAGTAAACATATTTAGGTAGTTACAGCGAGAACATGATTATATGGCAAGGGTCACATTTTATCAGGCGACATAACAGCGTTGCATGTGCTATAGACACTAGTTTATTGGTCCTCACCTGGCGTCGCGTCGGTGGAACGGCTACTCGTCATTCCACCAAACCAGGTCGTAAGGTGTTTTCAACGGACGGAACAAGACCCCACTGCACTTCACTAATAAATTAAATTTCTGATACCACCCATTAAATTTCTTTCGGTTTATGATTGGCAAATGGGTTCCGCCTGCTATCAAGCTTGTTTCATTCTTTTAGACAGCAGTCTGGTTTTTTATTTTTTATCAATTAATTTTATTACTAACTATATTTTTTGGCTATTCCGGGGGCGACTGCCTTTCGACACTGCAACCTAAAAGGAAAGTCTTGTCGGTTAAACATCAATCAGCCCCTCTAGACAAGTGGCAATTCGTTGCTCGGCGTATGATGGAATAGAATGCTAAATGTATGGGATTTGACGTATATGACAGGCGTCAACGAATGTCAAAAACGTCAAATCCTATACATTTGTCATTCTTGCAGGTGAAGTTTGATTTGGTTCCAAAGGCCTTGGTAATAAATCTACCATAACGCGTTCCAGACGAGAAAGTGGGATTGAGAAAGTTTCATCAGAGACAGACACATGGTAGGCCAATAAATTGTACCTAAAGATAATATGATTCCGTAGCCGACCGCATACGAAAACTGCCGACGCACGCAGCACATGCGCGTAATTCATTGCGGCTTCTTAATGGTCCCCTTTATCCATATCGGAGTTTGGCAAGTAATGGGTACGCTGTATGTGCTGCATGCGTCGGCAGTTGTCGTATGCGGCCGGCTTCGGAATCATACCTTACCTACTTGACTTAGCGTAGTAAGTTCCTATGAACGTTTTACTCGATTTAGGTAACACTTACAACCTCGACGTCGCTGAGTATTGCAAACGTTGTTCGCATGAAGGTGTTAATTAGGTAAACTGACCTTCTCATTGTTAGTATCCTGACTTTTTTAGCACAGGGAATAAGCTTAACCAAATAAAATGGTAAAGCAATGTTACCAGTCTTCTAAAAACGTTCCCTTATGCCTGTGATGTGAAAGTTTATTTGGGTTTATTTTGTACTGCAAAATATAGTTTCTTATATGTAAGTACCTATGTATTTTATTAATAATTTGTAATAGCTATTATAGTTTTACGTCTATTTAAAAAAGCGTATAATAATCAGGGAATACAATTCGGAGAGTAGGTGTCTCAATAAAGAATTGATGTACATCGTAGGCCTTTCCTAGAGCTCTTAAGCTCTTCAAGAACGCCGAGAAACCATTATCTGCAATCCCGCACAGAACCTTGCTACGTAGGGTTGTTATATTGGCTTCCCATTGGGGTTTCAATTTGGCTGCGTCTTCATCTGTTGACAATACAAGTTTGGTTAACAATTAAACTATACTAGTGGTTGCCCGCGGCTCCGCCCGCGTGGATGTCGGTTATCGCAACTAAACATAGCTATTCCTAACGTCTAATTTATCCCTGTACCAAATTTCATCAAAATCGGTTCAGTGGTTTAGGCATGAAAGCGTAACAGACAGACAGACAGATAGACAGACAGACTGAGTTACTCTTCTCGAGACTCTCTTCTCTTCTACTTCGCATTTATTATATTACTTATTAGGTATGGATGTCGAACTTTGACATTAACACATATAGTCAAAGGTCGATATGCAGTCTCTGCGCGGAATGACTGGTTTATCCTAGGTTTGACCAACGCCTTCGGGCTAACTCCAAAATAAAGTTCAATTTCGGCCTTTGATTAAAGTATTTTTCTTAGGTATTTTTAGTCAAACCTAGACGTTCCTAACTTTCCAGTCAAACGTCGAAAGTAAAATAATCTGTTTCGGGCTTTGCCTAGTCGATTCTAGAAGAGACTGGCAGACTCGGGAGTCCATTTTCGGGATTTTATACCTACTTCGGGATTTTGTAATTTCGGTATATGTATTAGGTATACTTTCGGTATTTTGAAAATGCGGTCTGACGAATATTCGGGATTTTGAATTTCGGTCTTTCGTATGTCGGTATTATGATATTCAGTATTGTAAGCTTCGAGATTTTGATCATCATCATCATCTGCATATAGACGTATTCTCCTGATTGCATCCGTGGCCAAGATGACCTCGAAGCTCAGGGTCCGCCTTCCGGCTCTTCCTTCTCCACTTCGCACGATCTTGGGCGTCCATGGTAGTGAGACCATTAGCACGCAATATCACCCTCCACGACGTCAAGCCAGGACTTCTTTGGCCTACCCCTTTTACCTGGACCCGGCGGGGGTACCATTGCCAGGCATTTGTTCCCCACGTAGCCTGGCGGTTGCCGCAAGACGTGGCCGCACCAGCGAAGGCGGCTCTCTTGCATTTTATCCGCGATGTCACGGACATGGAGGCTGCCGCGGATGCGAGAGTTCCGTACGCGATCTTTATGCGTAACGCCGCACATCCACCGCAACATTTTCATCTCCGTGACACGCAGCTCTTGCTTGTGTCGCTCGAGCAGCGGCCACGCCTCACAACCATACAAGAGAACAGGCCTAATGATCGTCTTATAGACCTGCCCCTTCAACCTGACTGGCATTTTAGGATCACAGGTGACGCCAGTCATTTCTCGCCACTTGGCCCACGCGGCCAAGTGACGATAAAAACCTGCCAAGAGCTTCGGTAATATCCAAAGCGGCATTGATAGGATCCTACCAAATTTGGATACTATAATTTGGATACGTGTTTCCTTCCTCCTATAGTCCCGGGTCCTTTAAGCGGGGCGTGAAAAAGCATCTGATGAGGCCGTCAAGCTGAGTGCCACCATTGTAACATGGTACGTGTTGTAATGGTGGCCCTCTTTTCAGAGACTTTGCCTTCAGCTTACCACCAGGCGAAGCGAAGTCAAATTGACGTGTCCTATATAAAAAAAAAAAACTATTATTATGATTTTGGATTTGGAACACTACTGACGGTGGAGATGAGAGCTGATACATCACAAGGTGGCCACCCTAAAATATGCAATAGAATTATGCATGCTAAACAGTAGAGTTCTTTCCTGAGAAGACTCCGGCAAGAAACTCCGCGAGCTTTCTTTTGGTCTCTTTACAAACATGATCACTAAATCTATCGCGTCGTGCCACCCCACCAGAGATGGACTATGTTCTCTGCTAGCCAGAGAGACACGTGGCAAGCCTTTGTGGAATCCTCTATAGGACCGTTCCCACCTTGACATGAATGGAATTGGCCGTAGGCGCTAGTGTCTCCCTTGTGAGAGAGAGGCGTTGCTGTCACGTCACCGTTGCCCAGGTTACACCGTGTGTAGACTCCTAACCAAGCAACATAATTTAAAGGTATCTACTACCTAAACCTAATATACTCGATACTGTAGGTGTAGGTTTAGGAAAGTACCCTGTAGACTCTACAGGGTACTTTCCGGGTGCGAAGGGTATGTCTACGATAACCTCACCCCTCCGGCAACAGACTGACATAACCTCCTCCACTGACTCCAGCGGGGGGGAGGAGGGGGGGGGTATCCGTTTTTTCTGGACCTCGTTCCAATTTGCCCACAATATCTGGACCCCACTTAAAACTACTTGCCGACCCCTGGTGTAGAGTCTAGGTACAGGGTACTTTCACATTGACAATATGAATATCTTAGGGTTCTGATTGGTGAGTACTGATGAATGATTATGGTGGTATTTGGAAAGTAAAAAAAAAGACTAGACAGTTGATACTAAATGCATTTCTTAAATAGTTAAACCGACCTTCTCAAGGCCAGTACCCTGATTTTTTTTAGCACAGAGAATAAGTATTACCAAATAAGGTGGCAAAGCATTGTTATCAGTCTTCTACAAACGTTCTCTAAAGCCTGCGATGCGGAGGTTGTTAGGTTTTCGTTTGTACTAAAGCATAAATATAACTTCTCTTATGTATTTTATTATTAATTGTAAAAGTTATTTTAGTTTTACGCCTTTTTAAAAAAGCGTGTTAGGATAATCAGGATACCAAATTCGGTGATTAGGTGTCTCAATAAAGAATTGATGTACAGCGTAGGCCTTTGCTAGAGCTCTTGAACTCTTCAAGAACGCTGAGAAGCCATTATCTGCAATCCCGCACAGAACCTTGTTACGTAGGGTTGTTATATTGGCTTCCCATTGTAGTTTCAGTTTAGCTGCGTCTTCATCTGTTGACAATACAAGTTTGGTTACCTATACCTATACTACCTATATGTATATATATAGTTATAAGTTAGTTCTTACTTGTAAATCCCTGACATTTGGTTATGCGTGTAAATACACGCGCTGACAAAATGTAGGTATGCACGCGCATAACTTTCTTTCTTTTCAGAGAAGCATCAATGACTTCGAAAGTCTGCAAAAAGCCTGTACATTTTGTGTTCTGTATATTTCTGTATTTTGTTCGTTATTGTCAGGACAAAGGTTGTAAAAAAAGGGAAAAATTGAATGAAAGGTGCAGTGGGAACGGTATCAGTGTTCCACGTAGGCGAAGACTCATCTATCTCGTAAAGAAACAACATACATAACGTTTCCTTCAATCATGGAAATTTTTCAACTTATTTAAATCATACACACCTTGGTCCAAGGCGTGCTGTAATTCACTTCCTATGGTCACGGTTGGTTCCCCGAGGACTTCGCAGCTTGTTGTTTCTGGACCCATCATGAAGTGCTTTTTCCCATCTATATCAGTTACATTGGTAGCATAATTTGATTTTCCACGGACAGCTTTAGAAAAAAAATCACGGATTAAATCAAGGAAGGCTATTTATCAATTTTTATAGAGTCATCAAATTATTGTTATATTTTGAATTGACTTATACTTATAGGTATTAGGTACGGCTTATTTAAAGGAGTTGGAAGTGACCTCTCAACCCTGAGAACGCGCCAGAGTCTCGTCTTTCAATCAGCGGGTGTACTGAAATATTGTAAAGCATCACCAATTTATTTTGAAAAACGTGTACACGATGGCAAGATCGACAGCCGCCTTCAGCCAGGAGCTCGTATCTTCCAACTCCCTCGTGCGACCAGTCAGTGTGCTAACTGCCTGTTTCATGTTGCGCAGCGGACTATGTGAACATTGGTAAATTTTGTGCCATGGCAGCCCTAGGCACTTGGCATTTTTTACCCACTTACTTGACTTAGCGTAGTAAGTTCCTATGAACGTTTTATTCGATTTAGTTAGTACAAGTTCCACGTCGCTGAATATTGTAATTTCGGCTTCCATAATTTGTGTCCCCAGTTTTGTAGTTGACTCATATCTAAAAATAATAAAATGAATATTTAGGTAGGCATCCATAAGTAAATCCTGTCCGCTAAATTTCCGCAGAAGAAGTTCCAAAAAGCTTGATAAGTAGGCCGAATGACCTGGATAAAATTTTGCACATCGGTGAAACAGCGGATATTCTATACCTACAATTACCTCGGCAAATTTCATATTAATATCCTGTAATATCACATTGCCTGGTCACCCCCGGTACCTAGATCCAGTTTATAGAATACCAGAATTATGCACATTGCCGGAGACATGAACACCAAGTTAAAGAAACTTGGATAGGTTTTTAAAATACTTAATCAAGATCTTACGAGTATTCCAGTTTGGAGTTTTTGAATCCAGTAATATTGATATTCTTGAAGTGGAACACCGCGCCCGCGTCATTGTCAAGGTTGACGTCAGTTGATGTTACAATCAATGGATCTATTGGCTCTATACCCAAACTTGGATAGCCTGCATAGCTTTTTGACAAGAAATATAGCGGTTGGCGCTTTATACACTCAGCGTCATTTGGTACACATCGTAGAATAAGTTCTTCTGGAAAATGATTAAACAATATTGTTTTTTAGACTTCCTTAAAGCGCCAAATAAAAGAGCAAATAATTTATCACGTGTTGGCCAAACTTATTTAATAGTCTGCGGTGTTGATGGATATATTCATCAATCCGATCAATATCTTCTTTACCGTCATCATAGCGTCATGTTCCATACGCGATAGCCCTTCTTTAAGTATTTAGAAAAAAACGAATAAATGACCACTTTTTCTCTTAACAATAGCAGACATAAGACGGTGTATTGTGTGTATGTATGTATGTATGTATACATGTTATGTATGTATGTATGTAAATATAATCTCCACGTTGTACACTAGACTTTGCCTCTCATTATATTGCAATTCCTCTGTGCACTCCCTGGTTTGCTGGAATATAACTCAATTTTGAGTTAAGCTCGCCTTTGTACATGACTTAATCACTATAATATATATACATGTAAATTTTGTGTACAATAAAGAATAAATAAATAAATATATTTTTTTTAGGTTAATATTATTTGCTCGTGTGCCGGGTGCATTATTATCGTCACGAAGTATTATATTTTTGTTTAGGTACCTATTTATAGATTAGGTAAGTAGCAACTCAACAAAAAAACTCATGACTTACCTTCTCCTAAAGAAAACGAAACAAATGCAAGGAGCAAACAGATTCTCAAAACCATCTTGCTGATTTTTCGAGCACAAGATTGTAAAGAAAGGAACTTTTGTTTCATATGAGAGCAAATATTCTGTGACACAAGTGAACGTATATACATAAACATAGAATATGATTGTGTATATGGCAAGGGTTAAACTTTATCAGACGTAGCGTAAAGGTTGATTTAGACCAAACGAACATAGAGAGCTAGAACTAGAACAAGAGCATTCTAAGAGCATTCTTTCTTAATATTTTAGTATGAATGTTACCTTATTTTCAGCAATTATAAATAAGATAAGGAACGAATGTTCTAGCACTGTTTACACTAATAGAATTTGACATAAAATGGATAGAATGAGCCTTTACTCGTTTGATGTAAATCAATCTTAATAACACAGTCAGAGTTGCGTGTACTATTATAATTTGCTTACTATAAGGGGCTGTCCATTAATCACGTGATGTTTCTTTAGCAATTTTCTAACCCCCTCCCCCCTCCCTCCCCCATGGTGATACGTGGTGAGGTTTTAGACTCCTCCCCCCCCCCTCCCTTGCCAAAATCACGTGTATTTTTTTATTTATTATTTAATGCTAGAAAATATTTTAGGTTATAATAGTAGTTGATAGCAAAAATAGTGTAATGGGATAATAATGGATGGGACGCTACGCAGGAGGTGCGGGTTCGATCCCCACTCAGTGCAAATATTTGTATGCAAGAATATGGATATTTGCATTGGTTTGGTCGTGCCTTGGAGAGCATGTTAAGCTGTCGGTCCCAGTTGCCATACGAACATCTATGGCAGTCGTAACGGGTAGTTGTAGCTATAAAAATTTCAACAACAATGGTCTAGCTGCAATGCTTTGATATCGCCTAATGTCACCATTGGGTTGTGTGTGGAGGTCAGATGGCAGTCGCTTCACGGAAAATATCGAGGTCTAGCCAAATCTGCAGTTAAGACTGGTAAAGCGGGCCCCAGACTCCGAGGCGAAAAGCATCGGATGCGACTGGGAATTAACGCTAAGAAGAAGAAGAAGGGATGTAGTGGAAAATGCTGAGACCGATTGCCATCGAAGGGGCTATAATCGAAGTTGGTCAAGAATATCTCTACCTGGGGTAGGTTATCCAGCTCGGTAAAAACAACTCCGAGAAAGAACTAGCCAGGATCCAACTAGGTTGGGCAGCATTTGGCAAACTACATCGGGTCTTCTCCTCACCCCTACCGCCATGCGTGAAAACAAAGATCTTCGACCAGTGCGTCCTACCTGTTATGACTTACGGTGTCGAAAAGGGTTAGTCCATAACCTAAAAGTCGCGCAGGGGGCTAGGAGCGTATTATGCTCAGAGTTTCTCCGACATACAACTAAAGTTACCGACATAGCTCGCCCGAATAAGCAAGCTGAAGTGGCAGTGAGCTGGCCACAACTGTCGAAGAACTGATTGCCGTGCAGGACAGGACACACTGAATTTAAGGCGGAGGACCGGCAGAAATGGCACACATTGGATGATGCCTATGTCTAGCAGTAGTCTGCAATAAATAATTGGAATAATTACTTAGCTTTGGTTTTAAAATGTAGGTAAAGTACTCTAAATACTGGAGATAGCTAATTTCATTCAAAGGAAACATTCTCTTATTTTAAAAAAGGAACAAAAATGCATTTGAATAGTTCCGAAAAATCGCTTGCCACACCCTGTAATCGAACCGACTAAAATTGGAAAAAATAACACCCTGTATTTTTATTGCATCAATCGAAAGGGTCAATCATAAGGATCAAATTTCTCTAACAAACTTGGTAAATTAAATAAAAGGAAATCCATTACATAGAAGGTTTAGGAAGATTTAAGTCGGTTCGACTACCGGGCGTGGCATTTCTAGAAAACTTCGAATGCAGTTTTGTTTCTTTTTAAAAATAAAGAAATGTTTCCTTTCAGTGGTATTTGCTATCTCTAGTATTGAGAGAACTTTTCATCTAAGTAAAGTTGAAAAATACCACCTGTATAGCTAAATATCTAAGTCCCGATATAGTTTAGAAAAATTTGTCCATAGTAAGTAACTTTTGATCACTTTATACTGTACTTTCATGTCATATTACATACCATTTTCATTCATGGCCGCTCAATTCCAAAACGACGCCAACATTACCCAACCCCCTTTAGGTACTTTACAATCGTTCTAGATATTCATAAAAAAATTTGTTTTATGCTAGAAAAGAAATATGCATGCTAAACAGTAAAGTTCTTTTCTGAGAAGACTCCGGCAAGAAATTCAGCGAGCTTTTTGATCTATCTTACAAACATGATCACTAAATTTATCGCGTCGCGCCACCCCACCAGTCTAGTTCTGATGAGGAGACAACAGTCTCCCCATCAGAATCCTTTATAGGAATTTTCCCACCTCGACCGGAATGGAATTGGCCGTAGGCGGTAGCGTCTCCCTTGTGAGAAAGAGGTACTGCTGTAACGTCACCGTTGCCCAGGGTGCACCGCGTGTAGGCTCCTAACCAAGCAACATAAAAGGTGTAGAAAAGTACCCTGTAGAGTGTATAGGGTACCTACTTTCACATTGACAATAAATGAATATGGATTTTACTTATTATTTAGGTGATGAATATATGATGATAATGAATAATGATAAATTGATAATGAACGCATAATATGATGAATAATTATGGTGGTATTTGGAAAGTAAAAAAAAGACTAGACAGTTGATACTAAATGCATTTCGTAATCAATCAAACCGAACTTCTAGAATCCTGAATTTTTTAGCAAAGAGAATGAGTATTACCAAAGAAGGTGGCAAAGCAAGGTTGCCAGTCTTCTATCAACGTTCCCTTATGCCTGCGATGCGAAGATTGTTAATAATTATAGCTTCTATTATGAATTTTATTATTAATTGTGATGGTTTAGTCAGTTTTACGCCTTTTTAAAAAAGCGTGTTAGGATAATCAGGATTTTAAACTCGGTGATTAGGTGTCTCAATAAAGAATTGATGTATATCGTAGGCCTTTGTTAGAGCTCTTAAACTCTTCAAGAACTCTGTGAAGCCATTATCTGCAATCCCGCACAGAACCTTGTTACGTAGGGTTGTTATATTGGCTTCCCATTGGAGTTTCAGTTTAGCTGCGTCTTCATCTGTTGACAATACAAGTTTGGTTAACTATACCTAAGTATACTATATTATATTATACTAGCTGTTGCCCGCGGCTCCGCCCGCGTGGAATTCTGATCCCGTTCATCGCTGATATATAGCCTATATGTTAATCCAGGGTATAACCTATATACATACCAAATTTCAACCAAATCGGTCCAGCCGTTTATGCGTGAAAGAGTAACAAACATCCACACATCCACACATCCATTCTCACAAACTTTCACATTTATAATATTAGTAGGATTTTGTAATTAAGTTAGTTCTTGCTTATAAATCCCTGATATTTGGTTATGCGCGTAAAAAATACATTTGCTGACAAAATGTATGCACGCGCATATTATTTCTTTCTATGCAGAGAAACACCAATGACTTCGAAAGACTGCAAACGTCCTGTACATTTTGGGCTCTGTATCTTTCTGTGTTTTGTTCGTTATTGTCTGGACAAAGGTGTATGAAATTTAAAAAAAGGATAAATTAAATAAAAGTTCCAATGGAACGGGATCAGTGTTCCACGCAGGCGAAGACTCATCCATAGGTCTCATAAAGAATCAACATACATAACGTTTCCGTCGATCATGTAAATGTTAAATTTTGTTATTAAATTATTTAACTCATACACACCCTGGTCCAAGGCGCGGTTTAATTCAGTTCCTATGGTTACGATTGGATCCCTGAGATCTTCTTGATCTTCGCCGCTTGTTGTATCTGGACCAAGCACGAAGTACTTTATCCCATCTTTATCTGTTACATACATAACGTTTCCGTCAAACATAGAAATGTTACATTGGTTAATAAATTGTGAAGATCAGACACACCTTGGTCCAATGCGCGCTGTAATTCACTTCCTAGGGTCACAGTTGGTTCCCCGAGAATTTCGCAGCTTGTTGTTTCTGGACCCATCACGAAGTACTTTTTCCCATCTATATCTGTTGCACTGGTGGCATAATTTGACTTTCCACGGACAGCTTTAGAAAACAATTAAGGATTCAATCAAGGAAGGACATTTTGCAGAGTCATCGATCACTTTAGTATTATATTTTGATTTGACTTAATAATATAGGTCTTAGATACGGCTTGTATATAGGAGTTGGAAGTGATTGGCATCTGGCCTTTCAACCCAGAGCGCGCCAGAGCCTCCTCCTTCAATCAGCATAAAAAATTCGTTATCACCAATTATTCTTTTTAAAAAACGCGTTTGACGATGGCAAGATCGACAGCCGCACACGTTCTGAGACTGCGCTACGACCACCGTACCCAAAACCACCGTAGACACGCTCAAACTCCTCACATCAGACCACCTGACTATTCTGGTCACTAACCGCAACAATTCCCCGTGTCATGTCGGTGAATTATCAGGAAGCATTTGAACGTAAATCAGATGACAGCCATCCCCAATAAACTGGGAACTACTGCAATTAAAGTGAGTATATTGGTGGAACGTCACGGCCGCCCTCAGCCAGGAGGTAGCATCCCTCGACTCCTTCGTGCGACCGGTCAAGGTGCTAACTGACTATGTTCCATGTAGCGTTCATTGTCGTTTGGGCATATATTTCGTGTCCGCCCCGGATATGATAGCCACTTGGCATTTTGTACCCACTTACTTGACTTAGCGTAGTAAGTTCCTATGAACGTTTTACTCGAATTAGTGAATACAAATTCCACGTCGCTGAATATTGTAATTCCGGCTTCCATAATTTGTGTCCCCAGTTTTGTAGTTGGCTCAAATCTAAAAATAATAAACCGAATATTTAGGTAGGCATCTATAAATCGTGTCCGCTAAATAAGAAACGCAAGCGCGTGAGGCCATTGAGAAGATGGAGGGATATTTGCACACAGATGTGGTCGAAAATGGTGAGAGCAGGGGCGTAGGAGAGGCCTACTCCGTGGCCCACCTAGCTAAGTCTAGAAATGTACCTAATTTTGTAGAAACCGGTACTTACAAATTATGTTGCATTATTACAATACGTATAAAATAAACATTTTACCTATGTGTATAACCTGGTATTCCTGGTATGCTTAAAACGTGTAAGCAATGTATAAAATATGTACCTACTTATATTATTATTTATTTTATACTTACTACATACTACTACATACAAGGTGGCTGGGACGGACTGGATGCGGAAGGCGGAGGATCGGCAAACGTGGCGCGTATTGGGAGAGGCCTATGTCCAGCAGTGGATTGCAGTAGGCCAATTGATTGATTGATTGACTTACTACATTACATTACCGTATGTGGTCCGTACCTTAGTGGTATTTTTTTTTATATCCACCCAGAAGAAGTTCCGCTAAGCTTGATAAGTAGTATAAGCTTGATAAAATTTTTCACATCGATGCAATAGCGAATATTCCACATAATCGCCTCGGTAAAGTTCTTAATATCCTGTAATATCATATTATCATACATTGCCTGGTCACCCCGGAACCTAGATCCAGTATATATGATAGAATACCAGAATTATGCACATTACCGGAGACATAAACACCAAGTTAAAGAAACTTGGATAGGTTTTTAAAATACTTATTCAATATCTTACGAGTAGTCCAGCTTTGAGTGCTTGAATCCAGTAATGTTGATATTCTTGAAATGGAGCACCAATCCCGTGTCATTGTCAAGAATGACGTCAGTTGATGTCACAATCAATGGATCTATCGGATCTATACCTAAGCTTGGGTAACCTGCATAGGTTTTTGACATGAAAGTTAAAGGTTGGCGCTTTAAACACTCCGCATCAGTTGGCAGACAACGATGGATAAGTTCTTCTGGAAAATTATTAAACAATATTGTTATTCAGACTTCACGTATTGGCCAAATTTATGTAACAGTCTACGGTGTTCATCAGATCGATCAATATCATCATCGTCATCATAGCGTCATGTCCCGATCGCATGCGAGGCTCTCGCCCAGGTTCAGCAATTCGACTTTTTCTGCTCCACAATGCGTAGTCTTTGACAGCCTGGCAGTATTAGCATCACTAGACTAGACTAGAATTTAACTACTGTTAAGGGTATTAGATCCGTGATTAGCACGTAGGTATGTGTTCCGTGGTGCCGGCCGCTCTTCATAGCCGCATAAAAGGAATAGGGTAGTGTCCTGGGTCATCAGATCCTCCTGACCAATACTGCTTAGTATCTTAGTTTAAAAAAAAAATATGCATAGTAAACTAAGATATTGCCCAACTAAACTGAAACTATGATTTTTCGTTATTTTCAATTTCCAAAATAGGTCAAAATATAAACAATCGAATTAAGTCACAATTTATAACTTTTTAGATTCCTTATTCAATTTCAAATCGGTCTTATTACTCATTGTACACGTGTAAACGCAACGTGGACCGAGATAAATGCGATTATTCTCTTGCACTCCATACGTTTTGCACTACGCACTAACACGCTGTGACGTCACCACGTGGCACGATTTTATATGGAGCGTTTTCGGGCGGCTCGAGAAATTGTATTTTCAAAATCAAATATCTTTAAAACTATTTGTCGTAAGAATATTTCACTTAAGCAGTTAATTATATTATTGCAAAATGTACAGATTACGATAATAAAAAAATAGAACACAAGCCTATTGGGGAGCTATAAATAGCAATTAGGTACTACAAAGAGAGATAATTAAGATGAATATTAAATAGATATCACGTTGACGTGTTTCTGTTTCTGATTAAAAATGATATTTTACTTGACAAAGGTGAAATTGTGGCGACTATGCTGTGGATCTCATTCACAGAAGAAAAAAATAACATGTTTGACCAATAAATTTGACAAATAAATTATTAAATCGTATGATGGGCCCGTTAACATCATTATGAAGTAGTTATTATATTTTTGTTTAGATATTATAGATTAGAAGACAAATAATTCAACACAAACACTTATATGACTTACCTTCTCCCACAGAAAAGGAAACAAATGCAAGGAACAAACAGATTCTCAAAGGCATCTCTCTGATATTTCGTGCACAAGATTAATGAGTTGTGTTGTAAGTTTAGTAACAAAGAACTTTTGTTTTGTAAAATATTCCGCAATACAAGTAAACGTAGGTATCTAGGTATGGTAGGTAGGTAGATAAATGAAAGGGCAAGGGTCACATTTAATCAGGGGTAGCAAAACGTCAGAGTGGCGTGTACCTACTATACGACTAGCATAAAGACGGACTGACGTATACATTTTCCGTTATAATGTGAAACATGGGTTCAGGTATCACAGTATAACGAAAGGTACTTTACAATCGTTCTAGATATTCGTAATAGTACATTATGGTACAAGTGAGCAAAGTTGGTGATTACCGCCGAGGCACAATTGAGACCCGAGCCGCTAGGCGAGGACGGTAATCATCATACTCACGCGTGCCATACGACGTTTTACAACACACTTGCGAATAAAATAATACTACAAATACTAAATAAACAATACTACAAATTAATTCGTTTTCCTATGTGCGCGCATCTAACAATGGCGGTCGGCCATATTTAAAAAATAAAATGAGGTTTGAATTTAACTTTTTTTTTCTGTACTTAGAGAAAAAAGAAGTTAAATTTGAGTGAAAATTAAGTTTATTAAACAAGTATTACAAGTTGAAATTATTTATTTAAATACGAAAATGCATCAAATGAACATACAATAGGCATATTAATTTATTCGTACTATAAAACACGTTTTTTTGTATCGAAACTTTTTTAAGAACATAGAAACTTAACCTATAAAATTTAAAAAAGAATCTATAACTCACTTGTGAATAATAGCAATGAAAAATTCACAGTTTGATAATAGGTGTCATTAAGTGCCTATTTGCGGTGAATTAATAGTACTTTTATGAGCAGGTGTGTTGTAATAGTAGATTACCCAACAAGTGAAAAAAAGGTGAATTCTTTTCGAGGCACCAAGTTGTATCCCGAGAGGAGTGAAGGTTTCTCCGGTAGAATCCCGAGCGTAGCGAGGGGTTCTAGAGAGAAACCTGAGTGGATCGAGGGATACAAGAGCCGAGATGAATTCTTTTTTCACGTGTTAGGTACTCAACTTTTCACCATTGACTACGAGAAAACGATTACTCTGTGATTATGAATTACATTTTGTTATGGATAGTACACAAAAGAAGCAGCAAATTATCAGTAATAGCTACCGCTTTAGCGCGAAAAGACTCGGGAGTCTTTTCGCGTTCGAGAATATGAGTTTAATTTTCATCACTAGATGAAGTCATTTTATGATTATGAGACAAACAAACTTTTACAAGGAAAATTACACAGAAAATGGCGGCATTTTTTTTTCTTAATTTAAATTGAGCCACATTCCATCCAGCCAGTGATTACATTTAGGTGGCTTTTAGTACGTTTTTATAGTGAGAGTGTGCAACCTCTTTGTATGTTTCACTAGAATCCGTACATTCGCGCATGTTCCAAATTCAAATTTTTTTATTCACTCGGTGAAACAAAGAGCGTTTTATTCACTGTTTTTGATGAATCACGGGCCCTTTTTCGAGTGTCAATGGTGAAAAAATATTTATATTTTATGCTAGAAATATGCATGCTAAACAATAAAGTTCTTTTCTGAGAAGACTCCGGCAAGAAATTCAGCGAGCTTCCTTTTGATCTATTTTACAAACATGATCACTAAATTTATCGCGTCGCGCCACCCCACCAGTCTAGCTCTGATGGGGAGACAACAGGCGGTCACCTGTGGCCAGTCCCAGGTCTGTGCTCGGAGAACTAACCCGGTCACTGTATTCTCTGCTACATATGGCAAGCCTTCGAGGAATCCTCTATAGGACTTTTCCCACCTCTACCGGCCGTAGGCGGTAGCGTCTCTCTTGTGAGAGAGAGGCGCTGCTGTCACGACACCGTTACCCGGGGTGCACCGCGTTTAAAATAAAAAAATATAATTGCTAACCTAACCAAGCAAAATAATTTAAAGGTACTACCTAAATGTATAGATACTCTACGGGGTTACTTTCACATTGATAATACTAACTAATATCAGGCCTCCGTCACTCGCTCAAGGCCGCGCGCTATACACCTACAACTCGGTGAGTCGTCGACGACTCAAACTGGCAGAGGGCTGCCGCATAGATTAATATATATACTGGCTGCCGAACGCCCGCCTGAGCGCTCGCATCACACCGCTCCGCACGTTTCCCGCGCTTACTCTTCGAAATGCCGAAATCACGTAATTATTGTGCAGTGGATGCGTATAAAAGTCTATTTCTTTGAACATAAGTGGGTAATAAGTATGTAAATCGTAAATTAAGGAGTTTTTTGAGTCAGGTATTATAAAAGTGTTGTTTTATAGGTAATTCTAATACTGTAGTTACCTAGTACGTACTTACTACGTAATAGAATAGGTAATGTCCGTTAATTATAGCGTAGGAATAAGCGTCTATAAGGTATACCTACTGTGAATTATTTCGTAATTTTATACCAATGGTTAAACAAACGAATTTGGACAAAATAATCTAAATGCAATAAAATTGGATTATTTTTATGAGAAAACTGTAAATACAGGGTGTAGCACCGTATTACATTACAAAATGTAAAAAAACTTTTTCTTATGATTATTTATTAAAACTGTTTACGCGATTTAGAATATTTTCGACTAGGTAGGTATAAAATGTACCCACACATAAAATATTGTAGTTTTTTAGTTTAAACCATTGTAAACCTTTGATAATGCCTTAAGGTGAAACCGGTATAGTTCAAATAAATAAATAATTTGTGGAAAAGTACAAGTGATTTATTCAATATGTGTAGCAAGTTCCACCAAGTGCCATCAATCTCCAGTATAAATATTGTATAAAACTAAAAGATATTTGATTGACTAATAAAAAATGTGGTTAATTCGTAACATTCGTTTTATTACAATAATCATCTTATCATAGGTATAACCCTAGCGCATTCTTACGATGACTTCACTCGCACGGCGGGCAACACAGTCTCGACTCTATGACCGCGGGTTTAAGGTACATTTCTTCTCGTTCTGAGCAGCAGGTATTATTATTAAAATTTTGTAGGCTAATATAGCGTAGGTATTTTCACTTTTGTATGGGAGTGATGTATCTGTTACGTAGTAACTATTTATTAATCTGTGCTAATATGGAGTTTACTTATTTTTTAAGGTTTAGGTTAGGGATGAATGAGTATGGTGGTATTTGGACAGTAAATAAAAGACCAGACAGTTGATACTAATTGCATTTCTTAACACGTTCATGCGAACAACGTAAATAAATCAACGTAGGTATGTATCATGTATATGATAGGCAGTCAATGCTTGGCAGAGATTTTGAACTTTTCCTGTTCTACTACTTAATATTCCGATGATCAAACTGATCGAGCAGCGGGTTCGCGGCTTAGGCCCCCGGTGGTCGACGCCCTCGTGGCCGGGGCCTAGGGTTGCCAACTCTTTCTTCGAGAAAAAAAGTATATTTAGGTCTGAGAAGAAAATTGAACAGTATTCTAGAAAATAGAACAGTATTTTACAATTACATAAATTAACTTTTAACAAAAAAGTTTAACCGACTTCAAGAAACGAAAAAGAGGCACTAAAAAGCGAAAAATAACTGCGGTGCCTAGCCCGAGAGGCTTTTAATTTATTTTTCTCTTTTTAGTGAGTTAAAATCGATCCATCGTCCATCCTTTGCTTAGGTTCCTATCATCAGCAGCTTAAAATCACGAGCAGATAATTTTTAAATGCAAATACTGATATTAAATTATGTTAAAACAGCAGAAACAGTGTTTTGCCACCATTTTGAGGATTTCCCTAGATCCTGTTATCCAATCCTGACTCCCTTGATCCTGTCATCCGATTCTGGCTCCCTGAACCAACTTTCTCTCTCCAACAAAACAAAGATCATAAAAATCCGTTTCACAAAATACGGTTTTACATACACCGGTTCGTCACCTATTTTGCCCCCTTAGGTCTGTCTGTCTTAAAAGAAAGCATGGTTTCGTAAACATCTAAAATTGTAATATGGTTCCCATCAAATTTTTTATGGATAAATTAAACATAACATAACATAAACTCACGCCTATATCCCTGAAGGGGTAGGCAGAGGTGCTAGCACCCACATTTCGCGGTTTATGTTTAGGTCCCAATGTAATAGGTGGCGGCGAGCCTATTGCCATTAACCGGGCACTTATAAACCTGCGATAAATACACACATAACTTCGAAAAGCATCGAAAAGTCATTTGTGTGTGCCACCGGTGGATAAATTAAAAGATTTAATATATGGCTGACAAATAGAAGATAGCTGTGAACTGTATTATTTTCTATATTATGATTTATCATTAATAAATTTTGGATTATCATGGGACAATCAACACCTAAACTTATAAAATAATTGCAAATTGGTGCCCAATTAATTAAAATTGTATCAATTGCTGCATATTTTTGTAGTGTTATGCATTTTCATGCTGAAAACAGTACTTTGGATACTGTTTTTTTGTTGAACAGTAAACAGTATAATTGGGTGTAAAACAGTATAATACTGTTTTAAACAGTATGGTTGGCAACCCTACCGGGGCCCCTGAATCCAAATTTGTACTGTTTCCACTGTTCGATCATCAATCTAAAGGTGTGATTCCAAAGCCGACCGCATACGACAACTGCCGACGCATGCAGCAGATAGAGCGTAGGTACCTATTACTTTACTTGTTAAGCTCCAATACGAATAAAGGGGACCATTGAGAAGCCGCAATAAACTACGCGCATCTGCTGCGAGCGTCGGCAGTTGTCGTATGTGGTCGGCTACGGAATCATACCATAACAATTAAGAAAATAGTTATCCAAGCAATTCGATCATCAGACTAGCAGTAGGATTGGATGGAATAAGCCGAATCCCTTTCTAGGATCTGGTCATTTAATGCAGCGACCCGCATCAAGTGTGGCTTTGGTCCGATTCCGATATAGTTACCTAGCCACGTCATCGCTACCCCGACTCGTAACTATGGGGGCGTGCACACGAAAATAAATAAATAAAGGAGCTGTATTGGGAAAATTTCTGTGTATTTATTTCATTGTACGTAACGATAGTGCTCTCTCCTTCCCGTCCTTCGTAACAAAATAAATTACTTGAAATGAATTAACTAACTACATTTAATCATATTTTGGTTACAAAATAAATGTTTCACAATTTCATATAAATTTCACTTTAAATATTAAACTTTTCGCGTTACGCGAATTTGTCAAGTTACCTTTTTAATAAATTTTCTCCTTCCCTGAATTGAATCTGTTTCAGAGGGAGCAACCCAATGGCAAATGGTATATCATTTCTCAAATCAGTACATTACATTGTCACCATTCATACTTTCTATATTTTCCTTTAAGTCAGGTTTAAAATGTCTTGCTTAGAATTAATAATACATAAGTAATTATGATAGATACTTATTTTCGTTTTAAGGTCTTTTTAATCAATCAATCAATCAATCAATCAATCAATCAATCAATTTAGGAAAATCGCAGATAAATCTCTATCGCTAGAGCTCTTAAACTCTTCAAGAACGCTGTGAAGCCATTATCTGCAATCCCGCACAGAACCTTGTTGCGTAGGCTTGTTGTATTGGCTTCCCATTGGGGTTTCAATTTAACTGCGTCTTCATCTGTTGACAATACAAAATTTTGATAACTAATCTATATAATAAGTAGGTAGTATACAAGCTTATGTACGAGGCTCCAACCGCGTAGATGTTGACTGTCGCTACGTTTGGTTAAAAGCCAAATCACCCACCATTTACCTCCCGTTCTACTAATCGATATTAAGTCTGACTAAAACATTTCTAACAAAAAATAAAAACCATAAATATCAAAATCCATTTCTACTGAACGAGACCAAATTTTTACGTCCATTGTGAAAAATAAACAATAACTGGTGTACAGTGAGAGGCGGATTATTAGTTTTTAATTTTTATATTGTTTGTAAATAACTTTGTGACTTAAACAAAAATATGATACTATAGATGTAGTATATATATTTAGCTAATAAACTATAATTATTTAAGTCATACACACCTTGGTCCAATGCGCGCTGTAATTCAAGTCCTATGGTCACGGTTAATTCCCCGAGGACTTCGCAGCTTGTTGTTTCTGGACCCATTACGAAGTACTTTTTCCCATATATATTTGTTACACTGGTGGCATAATTCGATTTTCCACGGACAGCTTTAGCAAAAAAAAAATCAAGGATTATTTTTCTACTTTTTACACAGTTAGCATCATCTTAGTTTTTGTCATACCACTTAGGTCGCAAGCAAGTAAGAGACCTACCTGATGGAAAGTGGTTACCGTGGCCTATGGACGAGTGCAACAAGTGAAGTGAAGTCACACTCGTGCTGCCTACCCTGAAAGAACAGAGAGATTCTGTGCCGTCAGCACAGAAGACAAGCAGGACAAGCCTTTGGTCTTCCCACTGACAGCGCAAAACCTCTCCAGTGAGCTCTGGCCACCCTATTCACCGCCGGGCACAGACCACGAGGTTATTATAACCGTGGTATTCTGTTGGTTGAAGTTACTTCCCCAGTCTGACTGCTCGATTGGCACGGACATACCGTCGACCATAGAAGTCAATACAGTCTTTCACCTCCAAGATTTAATGGTATGGTTATAGTAGGCCAATTGCATCTACTTACTTGACTTAGCGTAGTAAGTTCCTATGAACGTTTTACTGGATTTAGTTAATACAATTCCACGTCGCCGAATATTGTAATTGCCGCATCCATTGTTTGTGTCTCCAGTTTTGTAGCTGGGTTATGACCCAGCTACAAAACTGGAGACACAAACAAAAATGGACAAACAATAAAATCGGTTTATCATTTCTAGGTATGCCTAGAAATGATAAACCGATTTTATTAAACTAGGTATCTTAATCATGTTACTGTGTCCTCTAATGCGTTGGTGAATAGTTTGTGCGATAGAATATCTCCCTGTCTCACTCCACGTTGAAGGCTAATGAGTTTCGTCTTCTGGTCTTGGAGCTGGACGGACATTGTGGCAGTATCATACAAGCATCTCAGCAATCGGCATCGCAAATCGACACGACACCGCTGCAGGGCATCCAACACTGCCCAGGTTTCGATAGAGTCGAAGGCTTTTTCGTAGTCCACAAACGCCATACACAGCAGCTGATTGTACTCCTGCGTCTTTTCTACAATCTGCCGAACATTATGGATGTGAGGTCCAGAAGAATCGAACTGGGGTTTTTGCCTTTGACATTTGCCATTTGCCTGGCATGGCATTTGACAAACTACGTCAGGTCTTCTTCTCCCCCCAAACCAATGCCTCAAAGATAAGGGTTTCGACCAGTGCATCTTGCCTGATAAGGTGCCGAAACGTGGCCACTGAAGTCGCGGGCTATGGAGCGAGCTATGCTTGGAGTTCCTTTGAAAGATAGAATTCGTAACGAGGTCATCCGACATAGAACCAAAGTTACCAATAGCTCGCAAAATAAGCAAGCTGAAGTAGTAGTGGGCTGGCCACATTTATCGAAGGACTGATGGCCGTTGGAGCAGATGAGTCCTAGAGTGACGAACGCGAGAAGGAAAACGAAAAGTGGGACGCCCCTTAGCCTTAGGACTGACGATCTTATAAGGGTAGCTGGGACAGACTGGATGTGGAAGAAGGAGGATCGGCAGACGTGGCACAAATTGGGAGAGGCTTATGTCCAGCAGTGGATTGCAATAGGCTAATTGATTGACTGATTTTTTTCCAATGCGTAATTTGATAGTTAATCACTTCATTTAAATAATCAATAGGTATTTTACGAGTATTCCAGTTTCGAGTTTTTGAATCCAGTAATGTTGATATTCTTGAAGTGAAGCACCACTCCCGCGTCATTGTCAAGGTTAACGTCAGTTGATGTTACAATCAATGGATCTATCGGTTCTATACCCCATTCTGGGTAGCCTGCATAGAGTCTTGACAAGAAAGTTAGTGGTTGGCGTTTTATACACTCGTCGTCACTTGGCTCACATCGATAGATAAGACGTTCTGGAAAATGGGTGAATAGTATTGTTATGACTTCCTTAGTATAGTTAATTATACACAAATGTTAATGGGAATAATACGGGAATGTGCGGGAGGATGAAGAACCTTCTACGTCACGAACTCGCTGACGGCGGACGAGCACCACTAAGCCTAACCTATGGGTACCTATTATTATGACCAGATGAATCCGTTAATATCATGGTAAGTATATCAGCACGGAACGCGAATGTTTTAGTTCTATGATTGGCACGTAATACATCTTAAAGGTATGGTTCCGAAGGCGACAGCATACGACAACTGCAGACGCAGAGCGTACCGTGAAATTGACTTAGGCCCGTATTCTAGAATGAGACTCAGTCCTGATTGTATAGACAGGTTGACAGATTGTCTAAACAACTTGTCCTCATATAAAGCGAGATTCAGAAATGAGCACCTTTCTAGAAAACGGGTCTCAATGCTTGAATATGATAATTTTGTTTTTATTCATTGCGGCTTCTCAATATTGCCGTTCATCCGTATCGAAGTTTAACAAGTTATATAATTCGTATGCCGGGAGCATAACATGGTTATAAATAGATACATATATATTAGACAAGTTAGTTATTTGACTGCCTCTGTGGCGTAGCGGTAGTGAACGCGGCTGCTACGCAGGAGGCGCGGGTTCGATCCCCGCTCAGTGCCAATATTTATATGCATGAATATAAATATTTGCATTGGTCTGGGTGTTTCCCGTGTTTCTATGTATAATAAGTATGTATTTACAAAAAAAAAGTATCTTAGTATGTATATCCGCATTCTAGATTCCATAACACAAGCTAATTAAGCTTACCATGGGTCTAGAAAGCGTTGTGTAGAATGTTGTGGAATATTTATTTATTAATTTATTTATTTATTGAACACAAAAATTCTAATCACTTACCCTCTCCTACAGAAAAGGAAACAATTGCAAGGAGCAAACAGATTCTCAAAGCCATCTTGCTAAAATTTCGAGCACAAGATTATATTTGGAACTGACAAGAAACTTTTGTTTTTATAGGTACTTAAGAGCAAATATTCTGCGATACCTACATGTAAACATATTTACGCATAGTTAGATGGCAAGGGTCACACTTTATCTGGCGTAGAAACACGTCAGAGTTGCGTCTAGTGTACAAGTTACTTACGATACTAATGTTCTGCTGTGCAATTCTCCAAGCACAGCGCTGCTATGCTAGTATTACGAGTATTATCTGTTCAGTGGCGCTGCGACAGCGTTGATAGAGATTGTCATTGGTTAATCTCCAGTGATGTCACACAGTCCAACCAGAAAACGCCTAATAAGCGCTACCTGTGATCAGAGGGCTGGTTTATTACTTGCACAAAGAATTGATATTGCCATTCAACGGCCAGCCTTCTGGCCACCCTCCTAATTGACGTCGATGGGGAGGAATTCTTGGACGCCTGAACCTGCAGCTTTGTGCATAGGTATATTATGTATTGTTTTTATATTTTATTTATATTTATATATTTATGTACTAAATTTACTGTTATACCTACAACTATATTTTTTATTAGATTAGTTCTTAATTATTAGGTGCTTTTACTACACTCCCAGAAAGCTGATTTACCCCCGCGGGGGTAATTACCGCTAGGTTCGCTATCACTCTTTCAGGAGAGGGAGACCACTGGGAAGATGGTATGATGAGATTGCAAAGATAGCTGGAAAGGATTGAATGGAGCTTGGCAAATACCTATAGAAGAAAGTGGAAGGAGATGGAGGACGCCTATGCTGAAAAAGAGGTCCTGTTAATAAGAAACAGCCCCGGATCTTCAATTTTTTTTAGGCGGGGCATAAACTGAAAATGCCGCCCCCGGCCGCTTTTTTGCCCTACGTAAATTCCCTTGAATGCTGGCGGGGGGGGGGGGGGGGTTGTCTATCCGACAGGATTTTATTTTCAGTCAAAAGTATAACCCATCTTTCCCTCATCCCACCTTGATTCCTCGCTCGCATCACAGTGACGACAGACTATATACAGACGTGGACTCCTATCTGATCCGAAACAGGTGGTCCACGAGACTCCCTCTCCCGGAGATCGTCTGCGTCAGCCGGTACCGCAGGCTCCGTCCGTGTCGTCTCCCTAGCCAGTCCTCCATTAAAACACGGCTTGCCCTGCGCTCGGTCGCCCAAGTTATTCCTTCTACTCCATCATGATGTCCGGATGGAGCTGGACTTCTCGAGGCTCGGGCTCCCGTCCCTGCTCCCATGTCAACTTTCACCACTAATATAATAATAATAATAATAATAAACGTCTTTATTGTACACCAAAGATAATACAATACAAGTGAGAAATATAATTCATGTGGCAATTTCCCAGACCAGAGAGACTTGGGAGATGCACCCTGAAGCACCTGAACCTTATGGCGAAGCACACAGTCGTATCCGATGTTCCACAGGAGTCACTCCTTTGACAGGGTTACTCCTGTCAAATGAGTGACCCCAAGACCGATTTCTGCGGAGTACCGCATGACATTTGATGACGACCAAGGCCGGTCACTGTTAGGTAGATGATGGCTCTCTCCGTCAAATACACCCCGACTAGGCGGCAAAGGTAGAGATGCACTTCATGGTACACGAGCGCCTCCCTGGAAGTCCTGGTAAGTCTAGGGCAAGGTGTTGAACGCATTGGCGATGTGATGTCCAAGGACACCGCTAACATTACCTCGCCCCGGGCAAACTCATCCTTCACCAGAGCCCTCATCCCTCATGAGCATGGAATGGACTGGAATGGAAAGAGGACTCTTTTGTCCGCACTTAACCTCATTTTTTGGGCCATTGTGCATGGACCTCATGAGCATGATGGCATCTACGGTGGAGCACCTCTGGCTGAAGCGATATTGGCCATTCGCCATCTCCGGCCACAACCTGGAGCAGCGTCCGATGAGGCACTTCCCTATAACTCTTTCAAAGAGTTTGCGCACCTCGTCAAGCACCACTATGGGTTGGTAGGCTAACGGTGAGTCCACCGGGCGCCCTTTCGAACGGGGACCATTTACCTCGTCTTCCATGATTGCGGAAATTGGCTCCGCTATAAACATGCGTTAAGAAGCTCTGTCACTTGGGAACTTGGAGATCTTCGACTAGAGTAAGGACCCACTCTCGTCCTGGAATGACGTCGGGTCCCGGGGCGGTTTTGTTACTTCTTGGCTCTGTCTGATCATTGCACCGCCAGCCCTAGTTCTACCTCAAGTGACCTCGAGTCATCGTCGTCATCCACACTGGGCGCCATAGGCGACCGAGGCTCAGTAGTCTGCGGTGGAACGTGTTTCGTCAGCTGCGCTGGGAACAGGGAGCCATCAACTCCTCTGAATAGAACTGGTGGAGACACCTAGTTAACGGGGTCCAGGGGTGCAGCTTGCCGCTTTCCATAAGAAAAGGCCGCCCCCAAGGGGGCGGCCTTTCATCTGCAAAGTTTGATTTTGCCGCCCCCTGATGCTGCCGCCCGGGGCACGTGCCCCGGCTTGCCCCCCCCTAGATCCGGCCCTGATAAGAAAAACTAGTGACATGAAATAATAATAACTGAAAATATTGGCAGATTAATAAATTAACAATGATTTATTGAATTAATGTAGACTGAATGTAAACTGATTTATTAAGGAATTAAATGACTATAAGAATAATAATTAGGTAAACCGAACTTCTCATGGCCAGAGAAGGCTGACTATTTAGCACAGAAAAAGCATTGAACTGTTAGTATGTATCGATTTCCCTCAGTTTGATAGAGTTCTGAACTCGCGAATGATTAGTGTCATTTGGACAATAAAAAAAGAACTACAGTCAATATAAAATGTATTTCATAATTCGGTAAACTGACATTCTGATGAACAAAAAGCTAACTATTATAGCACGTGGCAATGCTGCCAGTCCTCGTTACCTCGAGACTTGCGATGCGGAGGAATTCTACGTTGTATTTTATGTTCAGGTTTATATATATTTTTACGTACAACATAATTATGTTAGATATTGTAATTTTAAAGTCTTCTTAATCAGTCGTGTTAAGCGGCTTAGGAAATGTAACCGTGACAGTACTGTTGCTAGGTGGCATAATATAGTATTGAGTTACATCGTAGGCATTTGCTATAGCTTTTTTACTCTTGGCGAACGATTTGAAGCCATTATCTGCAAGGCTGCACACAATCTTGTCACGCAGGGCTCTTGCATTAGCTTCCCATTGGGGTTTCAATTTAGCTGCGTCTTCATCTGTTGACAATACATTTTTTTTTAAACGAATCTAGTTAGATATGTGATGAAACAAGGCCAGAAACATAAATAATACTTTGTTGCAATGGGAGCTATAAAATAACGCTGAAACGTGTTAAATTATTAATTACAAGAGGATTAGTGACACTTCATTGACTCTGGAATTAGTTAACATTTTTTCGACCTCTCCGAGAACTGGCGACGCATATTGTAACAGGCAGCCCTTCGATGTATAAGGAACCCTGCGTGGTCTCCAGATTATTCCTTCTTGGAGCTTTCTGTTGTACATATATATCAGTTTACTTTATAATTACAGTTTTTAACTTAAAATCAGTAATTGAGTACTTTTATTTCGAATATCTCACCAAGGTGTTAAGAAGTCTTCGGGCATAATTATATAAACTTCAAGAAGAAGTAATCTACGATTGGGCTTCAGTCCCACACTTAGTACGTCACAATTCGTACGAGAAACTTATTTGGTGCAGTCGGTAGGATTTGTTGCGATTAAGGGTAAGCCCTAGGTCTGTTTCAAGGTTTGCACAACAAGTTCAAAGAACACACGTCCACGAGAATAACTGTCGAAGCTAGCACCACGAGAAGAACAAGCACGTAAGCCGAAGAAGTAATCGGTGGGGAGTTGTCTATAACCCCTTCCTTAATCTTCTATCTTCTATCTTATGCACCAGGGAAGGAATTGTCGGGAGTACAGGGTCCAAAGACGAGCTCTTATCTGAATCGTCAAGAAAATCATAAGAGGGCTGCTACGGTTCTACACGCGACACAGCCAAGAACTCTACATCTGCGAACGCCTGCAGTGCGACGAAGAATTCCTGGTATAACTTTTCATCTTTTTATTATCTGCTTTTGTGTAATTCTTCTGTAAGTCTTCCTGTTACAATATGCGTCGCCAGTTCTTGGAGAGGTCGTAAAAATGTTAACTAATTCCAGAGTCAATGAAGTGTCACTAATCCTCTTGTAATTCATAATTTAACACGCTTCAGCGTTATTTTATAGCTCCCATTGCAACAAAGTATTATTTATGTTTCTGGCCTTGTTTCATCACATAACTCTTCCCTCCTTAAGATTAAAGTTAATCAACTCTCAGCACTAAAATTTACAACACCACGCGATAAAAGACTTCTACGCGGGCGGAGCCGCGGGCAACAGCTAGTAAAATACATATTTAGTTGATAACTATTTAACTCATACACACCTTGGTCCAAGGCGCGCTGTAATTCACTCCCTATGGTCACGGTTGGTTCTCCAAGAACTTCGCAGCTTGTCGTTTCTGGACCAGACACATAGTACTTTTTCCCATCTACATCTTTTGTGCCGAGTTCATGAGTGGATTTCCCACGAACAGCTGTAGAAAAAAAATCAGTTTATGGTGCTGTGTTATACATATATTTAGTTTTTAGAGTCATCGTCATCTCAGTGTTATTCCCGGTTTCCTTAGTGGCTTTCACCTAGGAACCCGGGATTTAAAAGGTAACCTACCTTTCGATATAAGGATTGGGAGCTAAGATGTCATTCACTCCGTTGAGTGATTGATATCTCACCTCCCAATCTTGATAGTAGAGCCTGCGTCAGAACTTGAGGAACGTCAACAGGTGTACCGAAATATTGCAAAGCAAGAATTTTTTAGGTAATCAGGTGCTTTGATTTCTGGTGAGTTTGCATCGGCCAACTCCCTCGTTCAACGAGTCAGTTCACCAATGTTACCTGTTGTGCAGCAGTGTTTCCGGATTTCACGCCAAGGTGTGAATATGAAGCGTATATTCCATGCCAGTGGACACGGAAACTAGACCAATGTTATAAGCATTCGCGTTTCGGACGAGAAAGAGGGATGGCGATAGTTACAGCCTATAAGTCTAGAGTCCGCGCCAGCTAATAAGACCCGCGACAAAACTAGGAACTAAAACGATATCGCCGCCATACTGTGTGTTGATTGGTTCAGGCCATGTTACTGTCATAGCCTGAACCAATCAGTATGGCGACAGTAGTTGCGATTGCTACGCCGCCTCCAAGGGACTTATTTCTTGGCGCGTACTGTACATATGGTATGACATGGCATGGTAGGTCAATTGTATCTATTACCCCTCGTTTACACCAAGAAACTAGTTGTAGACTTGTTTGAAATATAAGTCGTCAAAACAATTTTTCGTATTCAACATGTATTGAGACTTGTCTCAAACACTCTTCCGTTCACACTGTGCCGCCAACTCGTATACATAGAAGTTTACAACACATTTGCGTTCACACTGAAGTCTGCGACATGTTGTACTTTGTCTTTGTCATTGATCGCGTTCACACCTACACAACACTGTCGTGTTTAAGACTAGTCTTGTTTATTTTACTGCAATTTCTGTCTTGAGACTTGTCAAAAACAAGTTTTAAACTGTATCCATGATTGATGGATAACATGTATTCAGACATGTTTACAACATGTCGTACAAGATTTGTTGACAACTTATCATAAAAGACATGTTGTCTTGTATGATAAGTTGTCAACAAATCTTTCAACATGTTGTAAACATGTCTATGTCTGAACGAAGACATGTCATAAAACTTGTCAAAATACATGTTTTAGACCCTGGTGTAAACGAGGGGTTATACTTACTTGACGTAGCGTGAAAATTTCCTATGAACGTTTTATTCGATTTAGTTAATTCCATTTCGACGTCGCTTAATATTGAAATTTCTGCTTCCATCGTTTGTAATTGCTGTAATTGCTGTTTGTTTTGGCCGAGTCCAAGTCTAAAAATAATAAACCGTATAACTACTATTTAGGTAGACTCAGGTATCTTAATCACGTAGTTACTGTGACCACCTGCTTCACTCTGCTTAAAGGTATTGAAAATTCAATGAAATAGATCTAAAATATAAAGAAGATTTTGTCTTTTTTCTTGAAACTCTATAAAATAATTATTCAATATCTTACGAGTATTCCAGTTTGGAGTTTTTGAATCCAGTAATATTGATATTCTTGAAGTGGAACACCGCGCCCGCGTCATTGTCAAGGTTGACGTCAGTTGATGTTACAATCAATGGATCTATCGGCTCTATACCCAAGCTTGGATAGCCCGCGTAGATTCTTGACAAGATATTATTATTGTACGAGTAGGTATACCATGAACTGCAAAAATAAGTAAGACATCTTTATAGCGCTAAATAAAAGAGCAAATACATACTTTTTCAAATACGTGTTATGCTTATGACTTACCCTCTCCTACAGAAATGGAAACGATGGCAAGAAACAAACAGATTTTCAAAGGCATCTTGCTGATATTTCGAGCACAAGATTAATGTGTTGTAAACTTGTAACTGGGAACTTTGTTTTATTTAAAAGCGAAGTAAAAACGACAGCCGTCCCACCGCGCGCAATTTAACGAGTATCTATCTCGGTTATTTTCTCGTAAAAGATAAATATTCGATCGCTCACTGTTCACACTACCGGTTGGGCCTCGTTATGGCAAGGGTCACATTTTATCAAGCATGGCAACACGACAGAGTTGCGAGTATTATATAATACATACCTACGACTTGCTTATAATACTAATCTCCTGTCCCACGTCCACGTCCGTGTCCACGGTGAGGCTGCCTGCTTAGAATAGGTAGGCAATGCCTGTTGAAGATTCTGAAGAATTCCTTTCTAGGGTTTAATCGGTGTGGACATAATTCGTGCAAATGGTTACTCCATATTAGATACCCATGACGAAGCACCGTGTGGTTCTAGTTGGTACATTTCTGACACAGCCATCGTTATCTCCGGTGAAGTAGTAAACCATTACCCAATGCTTATCCACACGCTAAAAACTTACTTACTAACAAAATCAGTAACTTTGAATGAAAGAGTAGATGTTTAACATGCTATTTATTTATATTCTATAACTAACTACATTTTTGTAACGAAATAATTCTTTCACAATTTCTTATATTTCACTTTACGTTTTAAACACTTCGCGTCTACATTGTCCAGTAAATCATCTGTCGAGTTACCTTTTTTTAATAAATTTTCTCCTTCCGTGGGTTGTAACTGTTTCAGAGGAAGCAACCCAACGGCAAATGGTATATCATTTCGCAAATCAGAACTTACATTGTCACTATTCGCACTTTCTTCATTTTCCTTATTTAAGTCAGGTTCATTTATAATGTCCTCCCAATTATTCTCTGATTTTACACCACCCACGGGCCTTGTCAAATCTATGACGGAATCAGAATATTGAGGTTCATTCGTCATTGCGTCTAGTTGACTATCATTATTGGCGTCATTACTTACTTCATTATCTTCATTTTCATCGGGATCTTTGTTCAAATCTAAATTGTCCCATTGTAACCCACTCGAAGTTATTGTGGCGGACAAATCTGTAGAGTTTATTTTCGATATGCTAAGTTCTTTGATATTGTCTGTGTCACTCTCAAAAACGTTAGGGACGTGTAAAGGGTCTACGTTGGACATCTCCGAGTCAGGATTAGTATTCGAATTTATATCCAGCTCGTCGGGAACTGTAGGGTTATGGTTTTGCGCCATATTCATTTTATTTTCAATGTTCATTAAATCTTTTATGATTGCGTCTCTTTCTTGGGCTCGTTGATCCAGTTGGCTGCTATCTTCGTAATTGTTTTGGTCATCGTCAGTCCGTTTAGGCGTGGCCATCAAACAATCTAGGGCATCCTCTTTAAAAACTGCGCTTCGTGGAAGTTGTAAGCCAAAATCGTAGCAATCTTCATTCCTTCTGAGATCTTCAGCATTTAATGAACTATACTGCTGGCTTAAATTCGATCCTAAATGTGAACTTTTTGTATCGAGCAACGATATACTGAAATTATTATCTAAACTATTACTGACAGGACATAACTGTTCCATGACTCTGGCATCATTTAGTTGCTGGTCTTCATAATATTTCTTGACATCATCACTCATAGATTTAGTGAAGAATTGCATATCACCGTCGATGCAAGAGAAATCGTGTGGGTTGACATTATCTATAGAATTGTTGTTGTCTTGAAGGCGTGGATCTAAAACTACGTAGCTTTGTTGCTCTGCAAAGGACTCTAGATTGTCTGGTAGTATAGCGTTAAGGCTATTGATAGTATCTTCGGTTCGGCTGTATTGAGAGGAGTCTTTGTCGTAGTCGTTACTTCCACCATAACCTTTGCCCCCTAACAAGATTTCACCCCGTTCTATAGATTTAGATAAGTCATCAATACTCTTAATTTCGCTAGGATCTGCAACTTTTTCTATAATATTCGGTTGTTCAATAACCTCATATTGTATTTCACTGCTTTGCACCATATCGAGGAGAACTTGTTCATTGACGTTTATATAAGAGCCATCTCCGGATTCAAAGAGTATAGGCAAATCAGTGGGCAGTCCAGCGTTTTTCAAAGCGTTGACATATTGTGACATTGCCGTACTAATGCCTCCTGCTGATGAATCATTGGATGAACTTGTTGGATTCGTGTTTGAATAGCTAGTGATGGTTTCATTTCCTATTGAATGTTCTTTAGTGTAAGCAATCGTAGGATCGAGTACATTGGAAGAGACGGTCTGGTCCATGTACATAAGATCGTTATCGATATTCATATAGTTGCTGGATGATTCTGGGCCACAGATGCTGTTTACAGCTTGTGATAGCGTCACTCTGTCCATATAGTCCTGGAAAATATTAAACCAATTTAAGTTAAAGTAGACTGGATTGGACTGGAAAAAGCGGACCCCACACTCACGAGGTGAATAAAAGCTTTGGATACGATTGGGATTAACGCTAGGATGAAAAGTTAAAGTAGTGACGGATAACAGTAAAAAAAATAGGTACAAGGTGAATTGCCCCCCTAGACAAGTGGCAATTCGTTTTTTTTTATTTTTTTTATACCACTTAGGTGGCAGACAAGCACACGGCCCACCTGATGGAAAGTGGTTACCGTGGCCTATGGACGTATGCAACACCAGGGGCGTCACACTCGTGCTGCCGACCCTGAAGAAACCTTCTAATGCCCTTCTTGAAGAACCCCATATTGTAGTCGCTTGGGAAAACCATCGTTGGTCGTTGGCCGGCGTATTGTAGGTTAGAATAGTGAATGCATTGATTTTGACGTACGGTATAATGACTATCGTCAACGTATGTCATAAATTACCACTTGTCTAGGGAGGCTGCTAGGTAAAAATCTGTTTGGGGCAGACGGCTGGCCGGTTCTTCGAGTTTAGTGGTCGATCTGAAACTGGTAAAAAAACGGTGATGCAGGCAAATCTGCAAAAAATATTAGAAAAGCTGTCAGATTCAGAAAGTCTACAAACCTGCATATGTCTAGTTTGCAGATGTTTCAATTGGTGTATAGCTTTCCGTGAGTCTTGTTCCCGACGCAAAAGAGCGCGCTCGGCTGCGCGACCGAGAGAGCCGGCACCTTCCCATGGACCTGCGCGCTGGAAGAGATTACAAATCTTATCATTTTAGGAATGCAGGTGAAAAAATAACTAGTGTTGCGTTTTAATTTCTATACAACAAAAAAAAAATAACCGTGCACATTTGCCGACCCTAATATCTGCTGCTCTAGGTTCCAGTTCACTCGACCTGCTGGTAATTCTACCATTACCCAGAGTCAACCTAATAAAACACCAGGCCCTCGATTCTGCTAAAGCAAAACCACTGTCGTGCCACAGTCTCCACAAAAATTGGCATTAAATTTTAGACTTTATTGCTATAGCATTAAAGTCCAAAATTAAATGACAATATTTTCATTACACGCTTTCGTTCACTCTACAAAAAGCCATTTTATTTTAAACTTTAATAGTATTGATTTAAAGACTAAAATCAAATGGAATTTTCTCGCAGTCTCTGTGGTGTGACAGTGGTTGTGCTTTAGCAGAATACAGGCCCTGGTCAAAGGCAGGGCAGAGGATGTTGACGGTCGGAGGTCATGAGAATGTTGGAAGTGTGGTGTATGTACCCGACTTAGATATAGGGGGATCAATATGACTCCACTTCACTTACTCTAACACTGGGTCTTCCGCGACGGGGCTTGATCGCACGAGGTGCATCCGAGTAGTCCACTGGATTAGTGCCGTTCCCGTTTTCAATATCGAACGGAATACGTACTACCATATCCTGGAGAAATGAAAACGCTTAGTTTCGTCCGACTCCAGACCCCTCACTTTTCAGTAATTATTGTCTTTGTGCAGCACCAGTAATACAGAAACCATTAATCGAAGCGAGAAACTGACAGAATTAAATCTTACCGGCATGTAGGTACATGCCGGTAAGGATATAAGAAAACCCCTGATCAACGCAGACATATATAGGTAGATCATACAAATGGTAGCCGTGGCGTGAGGGACATGCCAAAGACAATCTCACCCTCGTCAATTGATGAACCAAGATGGTGTGCGGTTTTAGTCGGTTCGAGTCCGACATAACCAACCCCGCTGCCTTTAGAGGGGGGTTATGCGACGGGATTTCCGCGCTATAAAAAAAATATAATTTAATATGAGCAACTTACTTTGTTAGTTCTGCTGAGGTTATCCACCGGTTGACTGGTGCTTGTCACTGGTGCTAGCTGCGATGCCTGTTGATTTTTCGGATCCACATCCTATAGTTACGAAGTATTATTATAGACAACGAACTGTTGATTACAAGACATGGCACTATTACTGTTGGGATGCATGATAACTTCAAGGAAACCTTCTCGAAACCGGAGATGGCGCTGAGTCAGTCGGGGCTACGAGGAATGTCTTAGGTAATATCATCACATCTATTCTGAAGACTCAAGACAGCGTGCGGTTTAAAGGTTCAACCCCACCAAACGGACGGCATCGGAACGGATTTTACAATCTTTAAACAAAATAAATCTTATATCACAGCATTTAAAGTTTACCTATATTACCAAATTAACGCATGACAGCTTGACGTGCGTCATGCCGCCGCACGTCGCTGTCAAGCTGTTGTGCGTGACTTGGTAATATAAACTTCAAACACTGTGATAATAAGATTTAATTTTGTTTAAAGATTGTAAAATCCGGGCCGATGCCGTCCGTTTGGTGGGGTTGTACCTTTAGTCGGTTCGAGTCCGACATAACCGACTCCACCGGCTTGACAGACGAGGCTTTGGTGTAATGTTTAAAAGGGTTCTCCCTTTCAGACCTTTCCTTTCAGATATATAACTACTTACATACTTGTTTTGTTATTAATAGAAATATTACCTGTGAATGGAGGTCTATAAGCGACTGGGGCGGTCTGTTTATCACGACAGGCGGCGTAAACACTGGGATCTCACCTACAATTAATTGCACATATAGGTACCTCGGGACACGTGTTTTGCACCTAAATCGCGAGACAAACGAGACCCTGGCCAGGCGCGGTCGCAGCTTGAAGTTTGGGGGGGGGGGGGGTCACTTCGGAAATTCCTTAAGAAATTACACTACCCTTCCCCTCGTACTGGGACTTTTCAACTGGGACCTCGGACCGCGCCTGACCCTGGCGCGCGTGGATTGTTTTGTAATAATCTATGCTTGTTAAATTTGAGCTCGTTCACCATAGTAGCACCCTGTGCTATCCTCAAAAGATACCCAAGAAATGTGTACTGCGTGTATAAAAGCACATTTTGAGCACATTTTGCTTAGGTCAAGATATATGTCCTTAACAATATCTACTCAATAGTTAGTAGTAGTTTTACCTAAGCTTGTTTTTTGTGGAAAATTAGTATATACCGGCTTACATCCTGACCCCAGTTACGTCACAATTTGTAGGTAGGTACTCGTATCTATATACGCAGTATAATTTTTTGGCGTCTTGACAATAGCACGGGGTGCTACAGCGACGGATGAGCTCAAATCTACCCAATCATAGATCAGAATCACGCGCGCCACCGCCAAGGCCTCGTTTTTCTCGTGACTTGAGATACAAGCGTGATAAAACGCTATTTTAAAACAGGAAATTATTCGGGGCAACGAACGGGGGGAATCGCGTCTATCCCAAAGATATACGACATCCGTACGTACTAATACTTACGTATATTATAAATGCGAAAGTAACTCTGTTTGTCAGTCTTTCTGTGTTAGCTTTCACGGCTGAACCACTGACCCGATTTTGATGAAATTTGGTACAGGGATAGATTAGACCAAATAAATTGGTGCGTCGACCTTGTTCATTATATGCATAACTCGCCATCATCATCATCATCTCAACATTCGAGTCTTGAAGCCCGCTTTCCGGCTTTTATTCCTCCACTTGGCATGAATGTCTTTTTCAAAGTCATTAAGCCAGCACTTCCTACACTCGCGAAGGTGGCATGTGGACTAAAAGTTATTCATCACTTACTATTGTTAGCAACTCCAAGGCCTTCCTTCGTTACTTTAGACAGTCCCTTAATCTTTAAGAACTGTGCCGCAGACACCAACTCGTCCAAATTTTCCTCCAAACACTGTGTTTTGCCGCAATACATGAATTCCACTAAACATTTTAACACACTGAATCGCATCTTTAATATTATCAACGGTTCACCTGTTTGCTTTTGAAGCACCTCCTAAAAATGATAAGATTTAGGAGGATTTATATAGAATAGGAATGAAAACAATGTTAAGACGTTGATGGAGCTTGAAAGCGATCACTAAAACTAGGATAATTACCCTATAACATACCCATATACACCTCTGCCTACCCCTACAGGGATATATATAGGCGCGAAAATTATTATTACAATGAGTGTTGTTAAAATGGCAGCTCTATTAATATATTGGAATTTATGGTCCTTAACCCTAATCTAGTAGGTTTCAACCTCATTAACTATTCTACTCCAGTATTTAGGTATATCAAGTAGCTAACTATCCAAACGTTCTTGTAAAGGTAGGTATTTTTGCGCAAATTTGAAAAACCGTGTTACCTGAAAATATGCACTGCTCGCAGCAAGCACAGCTTTATGTACACGCAAAGTATGAGAACTACACATAAGTGTCATGTCCACCAATGATTGCATTTGTAAAAGTTTACCAAATCTGGACATCAAATGTTCAGAATAATCTTCATAGTGTAAGCTGTACCGTATAGGCGCCATTTCAATGATCAACTGATTCGTACGGGATAATCATCACAATAAACTGTGAAGGAAAACACAAAAGCTTGCAATGAAAAATGTCACTTTTGATATATTTAAAAACAAAAGAGGAACGAAAATAGTTGAATAAAAAATAATTTGCAGAATCTATCTATGGTATTCTCAAAAAGGTTTCATTGCAAAGCTATTACTATTAAAAAAGTATTTTCAGGCTTGTTGTGCTTTTAGCTGGGCGGGTTATTAGAGAGCCTATTCGATATTAATAAAAAGCTTATCTTTTGGAATTATAAAATAAAAATCGTTTTATTATTGTTGGAGTCTTTTTAATCCATTAAAAATGCAGAAAAAAATAGAAAAAATGTTAGAAAATGAATTTATTACAAATTTGTATTCACTATAGTTATTTTTAATATTTAAGTTCCTACATAACAGTTTAATTTGAAAAGAACTACAGTTTAGAGACACAACAGTAATTATAGTTTGAGATGGGATCTATCACAGACTAATTAAGTACTTAAATATGAAAATTAATACGATCAGACCATATTACATAATAAACGAATTAAAGTATTGTTAATTTGGAATATATTGTAGGAATGTAATGATTTGTTCATAAGGCACTTGGAACAAATAGTGAGATTATAGTCAGATGCGTAATAACAAATAACATCACAAAGTTCTGTGTTTAAAATTATACATAGTTTTTCGTGAATAAAGTTTTATACCACATTGGGAAATGTTTTATGTACTATAAACCATTAAATAGTTGCATAGAATCTAATCACATTCATTTATATAATATGAAATTCACAATTAACATGTACTTAAATCGAACATTTTATCAAGGAAGAGTTATTAATAGACTTACAAGTATAAAACAAATACAAGACAAAAAGATTTCTAGAGTTTCTATATATATATTTATACATGGATACTGTAAGAGTTATACATACAAGCTGCTGTTAACTCGCTACTATCTAACGAACCACCTGCACATATAAATATCTTCCCATTATCCACAATAAGTATTTTTGTAAAATACAAATTTGTAACACTTTCAAATACTTTAAGATTTTCTTAGAAATCAGTTCCTAGTTCCTATACAATAGCTTTTACGTTTTACCCTTACCTCCCTACGAACGACGAAGCTCATAAACGCTGTGGCACAGCCGCAAAGCTTTCGCACAATTCACGAAAATATTGGAACACATTCTGATTAATATCTGAGATAGAAATAAAAACCATTGCTTAGAGGTTGTAACATTTTTCTGATTCTGAATCGTGGTAATGACCAGAGATATGCAGGCTCACCGGCTCACGACCAAGCGCTCAACGAGAACCGTACTGAAATGATAGATATATTTTTAAAGTTGAAGATTTTTCTATGGAATTACGTATCAATTTAATGTTGACAGAATTTAATCCATATAGGATAGCTACATTTACGTGTAACATGGCAATCAAGTCTCGACTCCAGTCGAAAGGAATTAAAAAAAAACTGACCATCGTTGACAGAGACAGATTAGCGCCTTCGCTGCGTTTAGCAGGTGCGTGTCGCGGGTGCGGGTCACGGATGCGCGCGCAGTGCTTCCGCCTGTCCGTCGCGTGTGAAAGGTATCCGCCTCACGCTGCGCTGCTCTTGAAATAACATGAAACAAGCACGCGAAGCGGACGTCCACGCCGTGCGCCCGCTAAACGCAGCGAAGGCGCTTAGTATTATTACTTTACTCTATGGTATTTATTATAGGTAAGAATAGCTATTACGCGTGTAAGAAAATGATGATATAAGTAGGTACATATCGCTCGCTATCGTAAAGAACACTATCTTTTTCCTTTGATTAATATTTTGCGCTTCTTCTACCGGACTGTGGTCATTATGTGACTATCAAACAATATTGCATTCCCATTTTTAATAGTCCGGTTCTGACCGAATATTTTTTTATAATAGCTTTTACATTTGATCACAACGCGAATAACATGTTTATTATGAAATAAATAGGCATTTTATTCAAGTAACTGTAGGTAATAATCATAACGGATACAATTTTTTTTTCATTTCTAAAATGTAGGTAACAAGAGCTAAGTGCTCTTAACAGTAAGGTTCGTGTTGTTCGAAATAATGGCTTATCCTTATAGTATTTATGAAGCAGTTTCGTCATTACAATTCATTAAATTCAGTCAAAGTTGATTAGGTATATGGCAGTCATATCCCGAGCGAATGTCAATGAAAATAATACGAATACGTTACTTACGTAGGTTTGGTACACCGTACAACCTTATTTGAACCATAAATCATAGACAAACAATAATTTATCACAAGTTGCCATCTTTTTGGCGGGAACATAAGAAAAAAAAAACTGTAGATTCCTAACATCTAGACAGCATTTTTAACAATTACAATATTTAGAAGAGATATTATTTACTTATTATTTATTATGCACTACAATATTGTCATTCTAATACGTGAAATAACAAAATTACATTCCATCCCAGATATTGCAGAACGCAAAGTTGAAGAACGGAGGTATAGCCATAACATCGGTTTTCGGTTAGTTTTTTTTAATGAATTATTGTTAGTTCGTTTGAATTCAATATTTATAGAAAAATATTTTGTCGATTAAACTGTTTCTTGCTTCGTTTTTATTTTGTTAATTGTATTATTGAACAAGGTTCCATTGGATTTTAATTACTTAGGGTAGGTAGTTCTTAAAATAGGTAGGTACAGCATCTATTTATTTTATATTTGAAGACTCGTATTAAAACCAGTATTATGTTCAGGATTGATGGATATGATAAAATAATTATAAATCTATGGATTTATTGGATTTTACATTTTTAATTCCCCTTCTAGGAGGAATGTGGCTAGGCAGCATCCATAAGTTCTTAATATCAAGACTTAGGTGCTTCTAATTTTTAAACAAAAGGTAAATAGGTAAATATTGCTATTTATCGGAATCCAATGAAAGCCTTGATTATTATTAAATTATTATAAGTATGGTAGTTAATTTTGATATTAGTGTGTCGAGTCAAACTTCTTAGACAACTACGATATTATTTAACTGATTGACATGCTAATTGACTGCTATCTAAACAAAAAAATGTCAAAAAAGTAAAAGTGATTTACGTAAATTACTTTCAAAGTAATTAAATAATCTTACATGAACACTTTACATAGGTTTGAGTAAATTTGTACAATACATAGCATGTAGAAAAAATAGAGATTCCTTTTATAGAGATCGTTCAGTGAAACTAGACCATTGCCAGCATATTGATTCCATTACGTTTATGTCATAGTACAAAAGTTAATGTGTTACGTAAAAACTATACATACAGTAAAAAAAATAATAAAAATATTTAGTATATAGCTAGCATTCTAATATACAACAGTATCAAGTAGAATCATTGTACTTAATCGGAGAATCATTTGTGTGTACTTTTTACATTGCAACACTTTACGTGTTCAAGCATACGAACTGAGTAATGGTCTGTTTCAGTGGCAGGTTACATTAGTACTAATATTAAAAGCAAATTACAATATTTACACCAGCCGACAATAGTACATCTTGCAAATAGTTACCTAATATACACGTTAATTTTTTGTTCATATTTTAATAATAATCACTCGAGGTTTATACGCTTATAAGTCCACTGTAATACTTAATTATCAATAATATTCAAGAACTCCTCGGGAGAAACGTGGACGTCTTCGGCGGGCGATGCGTCTGTCGCGTTGGGGACGGTGTTTTTGAGTTCACCGAATGTGTAGGTAGTTCGTTTCTTATTGCGAGAGTTGGAGATGCGAGGACCGGCCGGGAGCGACGCCTCGCAGTCGAGACTAGCGCGCTTGTTCCAGCAGAACGGCTGCCGAGGTTCCGCACCCGCAGACATGGGCATCGCCAATTGAACCCGAGACTTACATAACTCATTGTCACTAAGTTGCCGTTTTAACTTTTCCTTTCCCACAACTAGTTGGAAGCCCCTAAGTCCACCATCACCGTGCGGTCTGGCTATTTCAATTTCACTAAGCTGCCTTTTAAGTTTCGAAGAATCGGTAGGGCTCAATCGCGAAGGTTTATCGACTAGACTATTTTGACGGGAAGTCCTACTGCCTCCCTGATGGGAACTTGAATTATTCTTAAGCAGTAAGCTGTTGTGGCGACTACTGCCAGACGAACTGCTGGTGTTAGTGGTGCAAGTATTTGCATCATTCTCATTATTTCGTCGTAAAGATTCGATTACGTTATAGAAATGTTCAAGTTCCGATGCACTATTATTTCTGGATCTGGTTATATTGTTTGTACTATGTCTATGTGGGCGGATTTGAGCTCTAGGTAAATGGCCGTAGCTGCTTTGTCGAGATATGCCTACGCTGGTCTGCCGGCGAGGCATACTACAGCTTTTAGGAACGAAGGCCTCTTGTGACATCACTACATTCTCATAAACATGAGCGTTGTCTATATCTTCCTGTGCTATAAGATTTTGACGGCTCTCAGTCGTTTCTTTCCTTTGGCCTACCGAGTTGCTCTTTTTGTGTCCATTCCGAATTTTGATATCAGGAATCTTTTTGGCTAGTTTACAATCGCTGGCACTTCGAGGGAGTAAGTTTGCGTAACCATGGCTTTGGTTTTCCCGAGGTGGATTCGGTTTGTCTATCTTGGGAGCACTGGCAACTGGGGGCACGCTTTCGGTAGTCCTAATAGAATTGGAATGCTTAGATGTTTTACTGGATGGATTAGCTTTCGCGGCATCTGCGGCAGTCTGAAGAGCTGTGACATCGTGTCGTTTCCTATCCACATCAGGCTTAGATGATTTGTCTAGAACGACTTTTGTTTTATCACTCTTGCAAATTTTGACACTGAACCTAAACGGAGGTTTGAACACAACTTGTAGTCTCGCTTTCTCACCGGACAATAGATTAGTGGCGCTCTTGGACGGTCTGGTCTTCCTCGTGCCTTTTTGAACCTGCCTATGGGTTCTTTCTGTGAGACCGAGAGGGATGGACTTCGATTTAGGTATGACTGTTGGCTGTGGTGAACTAAGTAGCCATCTTTGCACCTTACTCAAAGCTTCAGGGTCTTTGACTGGCGAAGAGGAATGTTTTTGCATTCCACTGTAATCTATTGTTTCTTTCTTCAGTTTGCTTTTCCGTTTTTTCACTTTGCCCTTGTGCTTGGAAAGTATGACATGTTTGGGTGATTTTCCTTCTGGATTAGTTATAATGGCTGTGTTTTCTTTTGTTATTTTTGGTGCTTCTTCTAATTTCGATTGATTACTTGGTTTCTGCAATATAAAAAAGAAATAGATGAGCAATCTATTACATTTTGTATTAATATCAAGATAATACATATATGATTTTTAATAAACTTACCCTCTTTTTATTGGCACTGTGAAGTGGAGACGCTTTGTCCCCTAATTTTTTAAGGTCTTTCTTGTTTCGATAGGCTCGAGTCCGCAGGGCTACTTTCTTCTTGAGTGGTACTTTCGACCTGTAAGTAAGTAAATTATGATTTGATGTAGTCAAAGCGGCACATCAGCAGGGGACGAGGTAAAGAAAGGGAAAGAAAGCGCATGAGTCACGAACGAGCGAGATACCGCTGTGAGCGTTGGCGGCGGACTGACCAAATCTGACGTTCGATTGGTCGATACTCCCTCCATCTCGTCGCGCATATACTCAAGGCGCAGTACAGTGGTTACGGTCAAATTGATATTTCGTTTAACTATAGATTAAAGTTAAATAAATTGAGATCATACCTGACAGCTGTGTGAACTATCAAGCCCTGCTGATCAGCGGCGTCGGGCAAGCGAACGGTCTCTGTAGTGGATGAGTGGATGATGGTCACTGATTTCAGCTTCTTGCCGTTTCGTCCTAGGAATCTTGTACTGGCCACCTGAAATCAAACAATATTATCAAATTCATGCAAATTTTTGTCATTTAGCATTATAAATATAGCAGAGATGTATGATTAGTGAAATTTTGGTAAAGGAGCTTTTTAATTTGTAGCTTATTTATGTGTCACAAGATCCACCTCACGTTGAATGATGGGTCCTATGATGTACAAAAGTAATCATCAGACATCTAAATAACACGCTCATAACACATCACAAACATCTAGCGCCATCTAGCGAAGACGAACTGAACTACTACGGAACTACAAATCCTGCATCGCGATATCAAAGTTCTCATACTGATTAAACAATACACATGTCCCAATACGAATCGTTGGGCTTTAGCCAGTCAAGCATAATCTTTTACAATATCCTTTGTATTGAGGTATACAAATACTAGCGTTCTACATAATCATTCAGTGTAGTACCTTCCCACAGGAGTTACGTATGAATATTCTAAGTAGATGCTAACATTTGGTGTCTATTTCGATAGCGACATCGAGAATTCTGCAACAATGCTAAAGAAAAATATGAATAAATTGTGAATATTATACTCCAATGAAGCTTAATTGCTTGTAGCTTCATCGACGATAATTCTTGAAAAGAAAAATGTAGGACTAACTTTTTGTTTCATTATTCAGGTTGTGGCTTATCACGGGTAGGTACAATATTATTCCGGTCACCATCTTAGTTTCAACCGGACATATTAACCGACTCAATTATAAGATCGTAATACAAATCTTCAAGGTTCTTAACGAACGAGTTGAAAGTCTCCCAAAAGACTATCTTTGTAACAAAAAGGAGATTCCCATTGAAGAAGTTTGAAACAGTAAGGGCTGATATAGAGTTCACTATCCATTTGCATAAAAAAAATAACCATAACCTATTTTGGCATATGGTAATTTAGACAAATGATCTCTTGGCATAATTACATAGTAAAATTATGCCAAGTATAATTATGCCAAAAAAATTATGCCAAAACATTTTAGGATAAAACATTTTATGTTAACGAAAGGGAACGAAAGGGATCCCGTTGAACGAGTTGAAAGTCTCCCAAAAGACTATCTTCGTAACAAAAAGGAGGGCCCCATTGAAGAAGTTTGAAACAGTAAGAGCTAGTATAGTACGTACCAATAACGCGATGACAGCTAGCAGGATGAGTACCACGGCGTACCAGTGCTTGAGCACAAACCGTTTGAAGCCAGCGATGCTCTCATCCGACAGTAGCAACTTGCGTAGTGTTGCCAGCGGACCTGACGGGTCCACTTCCCGACAACGTTGGAATACGTCGCAGTACCTGGGAATAATTGAAAATACATGAATATTTAATTTAAAAATACGGCGATAGAAACACGCAGCCATTCTTTTCCATGGCTATTAACTACAAAATTGTGTTTATTGACTTTGGAACTAGTTTAATTTGCCTCCCAATTCTTCAATAGTTTGTTTAGGATGAATTTAACATTTAACGTTTCTAAATGAAAGTTAAAACCAAATGGTTTCCAAGAAGTAAGTTGAGAACCAGACCGACAACCCTGTAAAAGTGACGTAAAGATAAATACGTACCCGTTATAATCATTGCACGGCGTCCCCGGTTTGGCGTACATATCAGGAACATCGTACGGCGAGATGTTCCAATCGAACGAGGATAAGCAGGCTCCACCCGGTTTTCGACAGCACAGCTCACATGCTGAGCGAGGATCGTCTTTTTTTTGAGCGCATTGGCAAGACTCCAGGCCGTATGCAAGGCATATTGAACCCGTGCATTCCTGTGAATGCAAAGTAGAAAATTAATTTAAGTAGGTACGTGTAGAGCGTAGTATGGCTTGTAATAGTATAGAATCGTAGTATCGAGTTCTCTCCTCATTTTTTCAGCCTGTAATTGGTAACACGGCAATACTTTTGATGTTGCAAGTGTTTACTGTTATAGGGAATACTATAGGGATTGCAATCCCGTAATCCAGCGGATCCGGATCCGCAAGATATTGTGGGGATCCAGCAGGGCCGAAAATGATGCGAGATCCCGTTGGGTTGCGGGAAACCGCATTGCGGGATTGCAATCCCTACATTTATATTACTATTAGGTTGATTTGATGGATCTGGTGGATTATTAGGTGGAACCATAAAACAGACATTGCTTTTAAACTTAATAGACTAATACCTAGTGAAGCTTTAAAAGTAGCTGAGATATAGATGCCGAAAGCGAAAGACCTCTAGTATCCTATGGCTCACATAGGGAGACATGGACTCCTTAAATGTGATGTACAGTAGTAGACTGCAATAGGCTAATAATAACTACAAATGTCTGTCTCTTTCCTCTTCCAATGAGTAGCTTTACTGGTGAAATTTCGGGACAGCAGGCTCCTTGGGAGTCGGTGGGCTTGAGAAAGCGATGGTATGATAATTGATTCATCATAATCTTTGTGCAATAGGCTAATTTTGGATTGATATACTTACCCCCATATAGCACACGAGTTCTTTATCACATCTAGTCCTGTTAGGTTTGTGTCTGCTGGCGGGGCACGCAGCCCTCTTGCCGTCACAGAAGGCAGCGTCGCGACAGCCATTGTCTGAGCGGCATTTGTCGCCGTACTTGAGAGTACACGACGACGTACAACATGGTCCCTGTAACAGAAAATGTACAGAAGTTTGGTATTATTCTGAATTTCATGTATTTTTAAAGGAAAAAATATTATATGATGTAGGTACGGCAAAATTTGTAAAAGAAGAGAAAGTCTCCCCATGTTTAAATATTGTTCGAGAGTAAACTATAGTAGTTTAAAGAATAGAAACAAGGAGAAAGGTCTCCGGATAAATTTGAAGGGTTTCTCGTTACCTCCTTAGCTGAGCTAAACTAAATTGCTTTAGAAGCTCTCGAATACTTTCGATTGCGAGTTTCCGACTCGCCTTAGCAGTTGCTAAGGCGAGTCGGACGGCGGAAGCCTAGTTAGGTTTCCACCGTTTTATATTACACTAGCTGATGCCCGCGACTGAGTCCGCGTGGGTATCTATAATTACGAACAAACATAGCCCATGTCCTTTCCCAAGGTCTAATCTATCTATGAAGGTACCAAATTTCATCAAAATAGGTGCAATGGTCTATGCGTGAAAGCGAAACAGATAGACAGACGGACAGAAAGACAGAATTACTTTCTGTCTTTTATAATATTAGTATGGAAGTATGGGTTTTTAATGAATAAATTACCTACAGTTTTTGAAATTACAAATTACGTTTTCAGAATTAACTCTTGCCCCTCTTACCTGACTAGGGCTGCACACGCTGTGTTCAGTGAGGGTGCAGGGCTTGTAGTGCGGTCTGGACGCCTGCGGGCGACAGCACACGTCCGTACACTCGGAGGCCCACCCGCAATCGCACTCCTCGCCTTCCTCTACGACACCGTTGCCACAAATCGCTGGTTGAGGTTCTGATGACAAATGATTTGGGTATTATCAGATAAATACACATTCAAAAATAAATTATTTTGAATATACCAAACGGAACTTAAAACACGTGAAAATACGAAAAAGTTTATAGACTGTTATGGTTTGTAAAAATATTGTAGGTAATGTTTTTGAGTCAATTACTTACCAGTAAAGCAACCTTTCGGAGACCTGGCTTTGTTGTTGAGCACCGGGTCGATGGCTCTGAGGGAGCACGGCGAGAATTTGTTGTTGTTCTTCCTATCACCGCTAGTGGCTCTCGCAAACATGATGAAATTGCCATCTTCTCCGAACGGCGTACACACTTCGGGGTCATGCTGAAAAAGAAACGCAAATTGTTGTGAATTTATCTCCATGTAACGAGATCCGTATGTGGGCGAAGAAAGAATACAAGTATCGTCACCCCATCTCATCCGAAGGGTGTCGTAAAAAGCGATAAAGCAATACGCAGATAATATCACTGCGAGAGACCAACCCGTCTGACCAGCGTGGAAACAGTAGGCCAAAGCCTCTTAACATTAGGAGACGCCTATGTCCAGTATTGGATTGTGATAGGCTAATTGATTGATTGATATCTCAATCGGAGTAAGACGTACTCCTGCCAATCTTATCAAAGTGAAAGGTTGTGCTGTTTGTTATTATTTCATACAAAAACATAATATAAACAGATCTAGACGAATTAGGCACGGCGATAGATTTATAGCCTGAAATACAACATAGGCTCTTTTGCCCGGGAATAAATTCTAGTGGGTCGCGGGACTCGTGGGAATCAGGCCTTATGTGGGCAAAACCACAGGACTATACTAAAATGTATAATAGTTATAAAACAGTGTTATATGTGTAACATAAAGTTTCCAAAATATTAATGCAGTTAGCAAGTATTTATTACTTACGGGTGATCCAAAGTTGTGACCTATTTCATGTGCGAGGGTCACATGCGACACGGCTGGGGGCACGTGCTTCCCGTAGTTCAATAAAGTCACGATGCCTGTGTTCAGAGACTTCATACTGCCGCGGTAATGCTGCGAATGTAAGATTTGATTAGTACGAAAAAAAAACAGCTGTAAACCAATGTAGGTATACCTCGAGACACGTATCTTGGACCTAAATCGAGAGTGAAACGAGGCACCTGGGGCCTCGTTTGTCTCGCGATTGCCTGTGGATTGTTTTGTAATAATCTGTAATTGGTGAATTTGAGCTCGTCCACCGCAGTAGCACCCCGTGCTATCCTCAAAAGACACCCAAGAAACGTGTACTGCGCATATATTGCACATTTTGAACACATTTCAGGTTCAAGATATATATGTCCCAAGCAATAAAAGAGATAGGTTGCTTGTGTGCTGTGTCCTAGGGGCCCTACCAAGACCCTCAAGGATCACCTGCCAGCTGTTACAACGGACGAGGTTCTCAGGTTTCCTATCGAGATTGGTAGTCCCTTACATAATAGACAAATAATAATAAGGTTAGAAGGAATAGAGAAGTGGATCCAGCAGGGTCGCAAAGTACAGCGTACCCATTAGTTCTTAAACTTCGATACGGATAAAGAGTACCATTGAGAAGCCGCAATGTATTACGCGCATCTGCTGCGTGCGTCGACAGTTCTCGTATGCGGTCGGCTACGGAATCATACCTTTATGTGCTAGAATGCTGTGACGATGTTCAATATAATTTGCAATGCAATTGATTCTTAGCTGACATTTAGGCACAGGCTGTTAAAATTTTAAATAATAACCAATCTCTTCATTATTATATGTTGTGAACACTACTGTATTACGTGGTGTAAAATTATCATGAATGTCAACTCACCCCATTTTTTTCACAAACACCACCCGCGTTTTTAAGATCTCCTGTCCACGCCAACCCCAGTGTACCCATTTCGAAGTCTCTATACGTGAACATGTACGCCAAACAAAACGCATCATAGTCTTCCTCTGAAAGTTAATAAATAAAATATTAAACCTCTACCAGAAAATTAATAAAGCCTTCCTTTAAAACCCTTGCAATTTATTAAACTAATAGCTCTACTTCAACGAATCGGCCTCGACAGACCGCTGTTTTGAATGTGTAATTGAATTTAAAAAAAAAACGAACCTGAAAAAAGCTCCAAGTACTTTTCAACGCCGTAATTATTGGGAAATCTGTACGCTGGGTCTTTCAGAGCGTCCAATGTGTGTACTTTGATGCGTTTGATCATGAATGTGATGTTGTCTGGCTTCCCATCTTGATTGAAGTCTGAAATAATACAATAGGGGATGAATACATAATATATGTAATTTATGTTATTAATTTGACACCTAGAGCATTATTCTTAAGAGACGGTTCTTGGCCGGGGCTAGGTCAGTTTTGTATGGCACACTATCATCATGTAATAGTCACCTCGGTCCCCGGGGTACACTTACTCTTTCTCCTCTTTCAGATTAAAGTTACCATCGCTGGAGATTGTCTCAAAAAAAAATTTTTGGGACAATCTACACAACGCTATTTAGACCCGAAGTAAGCATAGCTTAACTAGCTTGTTTTATGGGTTCTAGAATGCGGATAAACATACTTAGATATTTTTTTACTAATGTGCTTAGATTATTTTTTATACACAGAAACATTTGTCTATCTATGACAAAACAAAATTTGTCATAGATTTATCTCAATATTTTTAAGTCATCGTCTACCTGCTCTTGTCCGAATAATTTGGGGTCGGCGCATCATCTCTCCTCCACACATTTCTGTCAGATGTCATCTCTTTAGTCACTACCTTCCGTGCCGTATGCTCTTTCACACATTCCACCTGTCTTTTTTTCAACATAGTGTTACATTAATTACATACCTGTCACTTTATAAATAGCGTTCACTTTTTGGACATGGCGTGTCATAACTTCAATACAAGCTTCTTCCGACCCATATCTTTGATAGAACATGTGATCTGCTTGCAAGTAAACCAAACACGTGGTCTTCCTAGGATCTACTGTAGCTCTTTTATTTACATGTCGCCCATCATCGGTTCCGTTCGCTGACAACACGGTGTAACCTATAGGTTCTTTCTTAACTATATCCTTACTGACAGTCACAACTCCTGCCTTCGTTTTTATCACTTCGACGTGTGTCTTTGGCTTTGGTCTCGACTCTTCAGGGTCTGGTCTCGCTTTGATTATGAGGTTACTTTTATCGATTTTAGTTTTCGGTTTCCTAGTGCTTAATTTATCAACAGGTTCGTTGTTGCTAGTGTAAGGAACGTCTAAATCTAAAGGTATATCTGGATTAGTCTTTGGCTCGTCATCTTGCATTTCATCTTCGGGGAGCCATCTCTTCTTTCGTCTGTGTATTTCACTGCGTAAATCTTCAGTAAAATTAGTCGATTGAGAATCTTTGACTACTTTTTTATCAGTAAAGTTGAATAACTCAACCTCTTGGCCTGAAGTTCTCTTTATATGCAGCAGATGTGATGCACAAGGTGTTCCTTCACTGGCTTGAGGGTCCTGGACATCTGACTTCCGGTAAATGACGCTGTGCATAGAGGGCTGGTCTACGTTATAGCGTGATATAGGCTCAACGTAGTACTCCTCTGTAGGCGTCCAAATTGTACCGTCGAAGAGGCCCTCGGCTGTGATGACTCCGTAGACATGAGACGAATCGTCACCTGAAAAAAAGCAACATATTTATTTAAATGGTACCACTAGAAGTAAGGTCATAATTTAAAGGTTCCTGCACGGAAAGGGAATTTGCAATTAGTAGTATGATACAGTCGTTCAATTATTGAACTGTTTTAATTGTGGTAGGCTCGCGGTATACCACGTGGGCGGACTTGCGTGCTTGTCAAAAATTAATAAAAAGTTAGATTAAAATGCTAATGTTATGAGAGTCACATTTATAGTATAAAAGCTATCCACATTTTTATTTTTCCGTCTGACTTGTTAGCTCGTAAACTGTTCACAATAAACTTGTTACAAGCATCACCTACTAATATTTGAGCAAAAGCTGCTCTCAGCGGTAACGACGGCTGAGAAATATTGGCTTGACAACCGCCTCCGACACATAAAACTTCCTCGCCGAGATTGCGAAGTCATTTTTCGCCTCAAATAACACGATAAAATCAGACGGTACCTATCCCAGTACTGACGTTGACCTAGATTGAAATAACCTACAGGTATCTTTTGGCTATCATTCTGCTACAATACTAAATGCAAAAGTTATATGTTTGTTACAAAATCACTAAAAATGGTTCAAAAATGGTTTTATCTGGATGAAATATTGGCTTATAGAGAAGAGTCTGCAATAGTACTTCGGTTACTTTTATCCGAGGTAATGGTTCCCCTTAGTTTGCGAGAACGGGCAAAGCATATAGTTGTGGCAGTAGTTTTATTTGACTGACTGACAAATTCATAAAAACAAAGCATAAAACTGGTGGCTACAAAATTCTTATGTTGGCAATTGATACCCTTTATTTTATGTTGCGTGTAACCACCCATAACCCATAAGTAACAAAAATGATTTTCATTTACAAGGTATCCGCCAAGGATTTTTGAACACACCACTAGTATAGGAGTTAAATAAAAGATAGGTAAAGAGCGTTATGAAAATTCGTTATTTTCCTGGCAAGTAGCCCGAAATTATACAATTTATAATTTAGGAGCTAGTTACATCATAATATGCCCGCTTTTGGTTAGAAATAAATCAAACTAGAACAGGTCACATCCGAGGGTTTCTTTCACCTTGGAGCCCGGGATCCGGCGTAGGATCCGGAGTTTTTCAAAATTTTATCCTTAAGTAAAGATAAGGGATGAATATGGAAAGTCATTTAAATTGTCGATCTCATATAAAGTTCGGGAAAAATGGGTTAGTTTCACAACTAGGTCCGCATTCTAGAACGACATTTAGTCCTGTCTATGGAACCACGGGTAATTAAAATAACCCATGGACCCGGTAATGGGTCGACCCACTGGGAGGATTTATCCTCAGATAAATTGTATAGACAACTTCATAGTTTTGCCAGATTTTTATCTACACTACGGATAACTTGAGACTCAGAATTGAGTACTAATCTAGAATACGGGCCTTAGACTCGGTATGTGGTGCACGTTCAAAGCCGGATCGGATTCTAGTCCTACAAACAAAAATATCACTCATTTCAAGGTGTCTAGACTCAGAAATACCAGGAGAATTTAAATTCGCGCATTACCTTCAAGCTACGTAATCTACCAAGGAAATGAAAATACTCTCAAGAATATTTTGCTAAAATTTTGTTTAGTCTTACTTTACATGAATTTTGTAATTATTGACTGGCAATATTTATTTTATGATACGCTAATAACATAGCATATTATGACTAAAAATATATTACCGACCACACCACTTAAAGCATATTGGTGTCTTGCAGGGCTGCAGTATCCGCTTCCTATCAAGCGGGCCATGTGCTTGTCTGCCACTTAAGTGGCTTTTCCAGCTGAATATATAGTCCGTGACAAAAACCCAGGTTGAAGCGAATAGGCGCACCCACAACGCGGGCCCAAAATATAATTGATGAAATGTGAATGTAAACATACAGGTCTGGTATCAATGCCAAAAAATGAAAGCACTTGTGCGTTCACCAATTCAGTATAACTATTATCTGTTCTGTGGTATAAGTGACGAACTGGTTTTTACTGAAAGAAAATCGAATCTCACAAAACTTCACACCTTCATATCAATAGCAACTACCTACACTAGTTTGAAAAAATTACAGGAACTCTAATTAACCTTTGCATACATAAGAGGTAATTCATTCAAACAGAACTATTCCGAAATAAGGCTTTAATTCACAAAACAACTTTGTGACGCTCAAATAAATGGCTCGCAATATTTTATGCTAAGTAATTCGAGGTGCAAAGAGCTTCGGGCCTCGAATGAATTAAAATCACAACTTGCAGTCGCAGTTGGGAGGGATTGAAACCGCTCATAAATAACTGTAATTACTGTTCCACCTTACTCACTGTTTTCCCTTCATTTGCTTTCCGGTAATGGAGAAATAGAGAATGTCTTTGTGAAATAAGCTCAGTAAAAACTATTGGACAAGATGCTTGGTTGAGAAATGTTTTTAATTATGTACAATGCTAGCAAGAGCAACCAGTCTTGATTTCGCACGGGTGCTATGAAGACTTGTAATTATATTGTGCAAAATATACTTCGTTACTTTTAGCAATTTTTATACCCGTCCTGCCCCCCTAGACAAGTGGCAATTCGCTGGCCGGCGTATTACACCTACAATAGAATGACGAATGTCCCATACATTCACATAAATACATACATTTGACGTATGACAGACACATTCGTCATTCTATTCCACAATACGCCGGTCGAGGAATTGCCACTTGTCTGCAGGGACTGACTTCTAAAAGAAAGGTTCAATTAGGTATAATGATTAAAAATCTGGGCATACGTCGTCTATTTCGTACTATTAATATGTAATTTACATTATGTACTAATAATATGTATAATTTATATTAATATTACCTACAGAAAATAATAACTATAGATGCCTTCTCAGATAATATTTTAAAGTGTAATATAATGGTTGTCTGAATCGTTGGATCAAAATTGGAAGTAATGGCAATACGTAAATTAACGGGAGCCACCTGGCCCTTTTTCTTATGGCGTTCCATCTTTTCTAAAGTGCTTCACATTTAACAATGGAAGACATTTCAGAGACGAGAATTTTAATAATCATATTAAATTGAAGGATAAAATTTATGGCGTTCAATATTCTGCGGTATAAGATGGGAACGATGATGAAAAAGTAGAAGAATATATAATAGTAGCCATCTGCCCGCGGCTCCGCCCGTGCGGATGTCAGTTAAGGTAACTTTTGCTTGGATAATAGTGTAAACGAAACCTTGTTTTTAGCGTTTACATAACAAAGAACAACGAACGAATTTTCTGTCACTTCTGTCACTGTTCACACTAATTTGACGTAGAGGGGATATGAAGGGGACCAAACTGACCTAAACTTTTGCCTAAACATGCTACACACGGAAAAAGCCTGCGTCTAGTGTCTGGGCATTTTATTTGAAAGTGTGAAATTCAATGTTTCTTTGTTACTCAATCAATAAAATGACAAATGATTATGATATGTTAAGGCTGATTCACATCAGACGAACGAATACTCAATCTATCCCCTCTACGTCAAATTACTGTGAAAATGGACGGAAGTGACAGAACATTCGTTCGTTGTTGTTTGTTATGTAAACGCTGAAAACAAGGTTTCTTATGCACTAAAGTAATGAGAAAGAATACTTTTGTTCTGTCACTAGCCCTATGTTCGTGTAGTCTAAATCAACCTTCACTATCTGTGCTCTCTAAAGAATGTTCCTGGGGGAAAAGATACGCAATTTTAAAAACGTCATGTCTGTTCGAACAAACTCTCGCGTAAGTTCAGTCTCTAAGAGTAAGTATTTATTGGTTTTTGCTTAAAGAAGTCTGGCCTGTCATCGTAATTATGTAAGAAGATGAATTTGTGCGGAACATAGTTGATTAAAGTTCGGAAGTAATTTGTTCAAAATTCACTCTGTCTCCAGCGTTCCAGATGGGTCGCGGAACATAATTTCCTTTTATTAAGTTAGTCTCAGAGTGTAGAAGTTTGTTGGGCTCGTGTTTAATTGGTTGTTTCAAAGACTTGAGAAATAATTGAAGGGTTGGAGTGTGTCTCAACTAAATTATGTTTTCATTAAAGTGAGGCGGTACGGCGGTGCAACACAATTATAAATATAATACATCTAGATAATAACCGTTATAATGGTATTCCTGGAAGTTTAATAATATGGTAGTTTCAAATTTTAACTCTGGTTATAAGTACTTCAGTATACTAGACCTTAGAAGCCCAACGTAATCTCACTTGCTGATGAACGAACAACACTTTGGAACAGACTCTTTTCTTCGAGGTTATGGGGTCAGATGGCATTCACTCCTCTAAAAGTCAAGATAAGTCATATCAAAAGGAAAAAGAACAGGAGAGCGAATCCCAGCCCCTCTAGACAAGTGGCAATTCGTTGCTCGGCGTATGATGGAATAGAATGACAAATGTATAGGATTTGACGTTTTTGACATTCGTTGACGCCTGTCATATACGTCAAATCCCATACATTTGGCATTCTATTCCAAAGAGCAAGCTTGATTCCAGAATCCAGAATAACCGTGGGGATGATGTTAAAGATAAATTACTTAAAAAACATAGGTACGGACAGCGATGCCCGCATAAATTAAAACATACCAAAATTAATGATATCGCCAAGTAACCCAGTTTGTGTATGTATTTAGTTTATACAACAAATTTTATTCCAAGCACGCGTCGCTAATTAACCCAGTAAGTTTGTTTGTATTAAACGATAGACAAACAAGCTCTTTACTTTGTGATGCAGTAAAAAAATTAAAATAAGGGGCTATTTACCTTATTATACTTTATATTAAAACTAGCTACTCACTGTTTTGCCTGCAGCTTATTTCTCAGGATTAGAGTAGTTATAAAGAGACTTACATGAAAAAAATATCCTAACTTACAAGGTGATCGATCAAAACCGTTTTCATGTTTTTGTCGTTTCCAAGTCTAGATTTGTCTTAAAAAATGAGCTGAAGACTACCAGTTTTGAAATTACGTACTACCTACCTATAGTTATGTTATGTACGTCATTGAATATTTTAATCTTTATGTATTCTGATCACAAAAATAGATCCAATTTAATTACTTATTCATCAAATATAAGGTATCTACTTTGTATGGAACATGCTTCCGGTAATATCCTATTAACCGTGGGCTAACTAGATACCTACATAAGGAACAAATATTAACAGTACAATTACTGCCAAAGTGCCGTTTCACAGAACTGCACGTTAATTTGTAAACTTATTAACGAGAAAGTAATGGACTTTTGTAATTAAAAGGTATCAAAAAAACTTTAGGCTGCTTTTAACACGTGCAGTTGGGTCCTTTTATATTGAAATCCCAAGTTTTTGAGTTACGGATCACTTAGAATTTACGTTATTTAACTGAAAACTGACCAACCAGAACCATCGATATCTTTATTTTGTTCTCAAAAATTCTCCGAATTTAATTACTTTTAATCCAAAGTATTATGTTTCTATGGAGTTTGTTCCTATTGATATCCTCTTTAGGTATCGTGAACTAAGTAGATACATAAGGAACAACTATTACCAGTTCAATTACCGCCAAAGTGTCGTTTCACAGAACTGCACGTTAATTTGTAAACTTATTACCTAACGTGAAAGTAATTTTAACAGGACTTTTGTAATTAAAAGAAACCCAGTCGGTAGTAATCCGTTTAAGGAAAACAATTTAATTCCACAGCCCGCCGAGCAATTAATGGAAGCCGGGAATAAAAATGAATGTTCTAATGAATGTCCTTAATGCTATGATGGAAATTTACAAATCGCTTCATTTGTACTATAGAATTCGAAGATAATTAAGACCTATTGTCATTATCATCATTATTCTGGTAGCGATTTTCTAGTTGCGTCCAAAGCCCTTGATCCACTTGTGGTTTTTGTTTGGTATGGCAGCTTTTCGCGAAGCGAATTTCGTCTGACTCCACAAGAAAAACCTGCGCTTCGTCCTTTGTATAACAAGTGTAGGTACCGACTAACATTGATACAGGATTGACATTGAATGTCTGGACGGGTAGGTTAGCTCGGGTCCCGACGGTGTTAGTTGGTAGGGCCCTCACACACGCCTCAATACTTAGTAGGTGCCTAATGACATACTAACTTCATAAAAATAGAGGTTTTTTTTGAAAGCCATCTAAATACAAATTTTCGTGCAATGCATAAATACAATACTTATACACGAATAACATTGCTCGTTTAATATTACCAGACATGTATGTATGTTATGAGTAGAAAAGACAAAACGTTCCAAAGCAAACTTTTTTTATAAATGGTGAAATTACTAGTTAAACACTACAAACGAATAAAACGCATTCGTGCGAATCGGCTTGAAAAGAAACATTTAATTTGCGCATTTAGTGTGTGTTTAATCGTTCGAATCATTTCATAAGACGATGTTTAACTACTTTTTTTTAATTCGTTAGTTAGCTATGCCTCGATTATGTTACATGACAGATTACACTGATGAATAGTGGCGGGAAAGTGTGTTGTTTAAAAGGCATGAAACATTGAAACTTCGGCGTGATTGTCATTTGATTTCATTAATTTTTCGACTGCAATCAAAGATATTATATAAAAAGAAGTAGATATGTTATTGCGCGAAAATCATGAAGATCCGAAAACGAGTCAATTGGAACGTTTGCCTCTAGTACCGCTTGCCGAGCGGCGCCGCCGGTCGGACGTTGAGCGGAAGCATCAGTGACTTAAAAATGCCATCGTAATGTTTATAGACACTGCACGAACTATACTCTAAAGTTAATACACCAAAAGTGTAGATGAATTAAAAATGTGTGTGTGTGAGTTCGGCACATTTTTCTACGTTGATTTGTAAGCATATGACATGTCTATGTTATGAAATGTCATTGACTGCAATCAAATTGAATCATTTAAGAAATAAATGATTTAATATGAAAAAACGTACTTGTTAATGTAATTTAGTGAACAATACGGAAAAGTTACGATGAAATCACTTGTCATGCGTAGAGATGAAAGTAATGACTAAAAAATTTAAACCGTGACTTCGATCGCTGAAGTCCACGCGCACGAAGTCACGTGTACAGCTAGTTTTAATAGATAGACAATAACTTATTGGAATATGCATGCTTCAATTATATCCAACAGAATACTATTTGATATTGTTCGCCAAAAGCAAATAATAGGAACATACGTGTAAAAATAGTAAGTATATTTACTTGGTCCCAATTCCACCTGAGGCAAGGTACATATTTGCTGTATTCAGTAAATATAACAAGCAGGAACAAGCAACAGCCGGCATGGTTCACAATCAAATATAATAAAATCACGATAAAGGAGCTGGCGAATTTTACCTTCGATTCAAGGTACCTTATATAACAAGTAAATACTCTGAGCGTCCAATGACCGCCATAGTACCTACTAGAGAAGTTCTTTAAAAAATAATAATGTGGCACAGTTCCTGGGCGAGGCGAGAATTTGGAATATTGAATTTCGAATTTGGAATTTGGAATATTGAATTTCGAATATTGAATTTCGAATTTGGAATTTGGAATTTGGAACGGGACGCGGAACTGACTGCACGGAAAAAATAATATTGGCATTGCCTGTCACACAGATGACATTCAAAAAGGCGCGCTATACTTTTACAGATAGGAATCATTATTGAACTTATTTATCCATTTTCTGCGTCCCGTTCCAAATTCGAAATTCAAAATTCATACCCGCCTCTCTCAGAAACCGTAATACTGAATATTCTTCTATAGTTATACGCACAGGTTTACCTGTACCTTTATGCAGAGAGAAGCCTCCATGAATTGGCACAAACGAATCGAGACGCACGTGACGCGCTCTGGCCACAGTTCCTTTGTGCAGGGCTGACGAATTGCCGTTTTATGATAATGAGCACCGTGAATGATGAATAGCTATTATTTATTCATATTTCTGTAATGACAATCGATCTGTGTATTCAATGTTTGAAACAGAATGTGAAAGTACTGTTTAAAAAGTATGTAAGTACCTACAGATACTGAGATACTACAGATATGTCACGAGTCACGACACGACTTTTTTTTTTTTTTTTTTGACATAGTATTAAAGTAATAATAATTATTCATAAATCACAATTGTAGCTTAACATAATAAAATGTTGTACCTACACTTTAAAATTGATGAATGTTAAATATAGGGTTGTTCTTCTACAATAAGTTGATTGAGTTTCTGCTCTCCTAAATAGGCTATAGGTAGCCTGTGTTAAGGAGATACAGGACCATCCCCCTGATACATTAAGAATTGTAGTAAAGTTTTTAACAATAAAAGGTTACAACATTACAATATTTGATTATAATTTCATGCAACATCCAAAGAAGACAATAGCAAGTAGATAGACTTATATCTGTGTGTGTGTGTGAGAGGGTGTACGTGAGGCTGTGTGGTGTGTGTGTGTGTGTGTGTGTGTGTGTGCGAGTATGTGTGTGCGAGTATGTGTGTGCGAGTATGTGTGTGCGAGTATGTGTGTGCGTGTACGTGTGCGATTGCGTGTACGTGTGCGATTGCGTGTGCGTGTTCGTGTGCGTGTTTGCGTTATGTTTATGTGGGAATATATTTTTCGGTCTGGTCATAGGTTAGATTTGATAGAATATAATATAATAAACGACAATTCTGTATCGCACGTTAAATTGTAATGTATGGTCAATGACTTCTATGATGTATACTAGACTGTCCAGAACGAAAAAAATTGGCATCGATATTGCTCAGCCTTGGCTCGGAAATCTTCTTTAACTTATAACCTGATTTCACCACTAAATGCCTACAACGCTCACGCAAGTGGAAGTTTTAGTTAATAAAGTTTTATCAGAATCGGATGGACAAACATTCGCTTCGCACAAGCTTTGCCTACGTAGAAAACGGATATACTTTGTCGTTGAGTTGTCTGAAATTTTTCCATTTTTCTACGAGAACCTTCTATAAAATATCATAAAACTTTAAGAAAAGATGAAAATCGGTACAGTCCTACACAAGAAATGGCGTGACTCAAGGAAACAATTATTTGTTTTCATATGTATAAATACAGAGGTGTAGAGGGCTTTACCAACATCCTTGAGGTCCAAACCACCTGGAAATCGGTCACCTGCTAAAAACAGACAATACTAAGGCAGAATTTCCCCTCAGGTCTGGAAAGTCGGACGACAGTTACTACCGTCAGTCAACATACCTACCAATCAAAAACAAAGAACGGACCTTGGGCCCCGAAGTACAAACTACCCACGCAACTGGGAAATCGATATGAGGACATAGCTTCTAGTAAATATATTTTAATCAACGAAATGTCACTTGACGAAAATAACACAAGCCTCGAGTTGCCAATTCAATTATTGTAATTGGAGCGGTAACATGAGGCTTGTGATCTTGTTTTAAAGGCACAAAATATAGCTATATTTCTTTATTAAATAGGTACGGCAGGCGGCTTATTTCTCAAGTTTATTTTCAATCATATTTTTATCTTACTACTACTAACTGCTTATGTATTATTAAACAAGCTTTTAAGAAAATAAAAAACTGTCACGATTCCTGAGTGAGGTGGGAATAAATTTTGAATTTCGACTTTGGAACGGGACGAAGAGATTAGATTTGATATATAGGTAATGAAGTTAATGAAAGCTCGTCAATTCGTATGGCTTATATTCCACTTAATTTACCTGGGTGATATCATTCAGGCGAACAAAATGGAGAGTAGAGTGAAAATTTAAGTGACCGCATTTCACCAACGCTTCGTCTTCCAAGTGAAACAATCAATAGAAGTTTTTGTAGGCCCTAGATATCCTAGAAACATTACATCAGACTTAACTAACGTCATAGTAATTAACCTCATGAGTTTTTTGCTCGATTACACCAATCAAATTAAATATGCAAAAGAAATTATCGCCTTAACGTTGATGAAGGAGAACAACTATGTCGTTAGAAAAAACACCATGAATTAATGTACCTAACGGTGTTTAAAACAAAAATTGTGGCACGGTTCATGGGTGAGGCGGGAATGAATTTAGAATTTCGACTTTGGAACGGGACGCCAAATCTAGATGAGCGAGTTATGAATTTTTATAGCTATTATGTAATGTCACCTGAGTACGACAGCAATGAAATGTCGTAGAGTATGCGCCAAGAAATAAGTCGCGGCGAAGCAATCGCAACTACAGTCACCATACTGTGTGTTGATTGATTCAGGCCATGACATTAACATGGCCTGAACCAATCAACACACAGTATGGTGGCGATGTCATTTTAGTTCCTAGTTTTGCCGCGGGACTTTTCTGGCGCGGACTCTAGTTCGCAGTTCGCAAGTTATTGTGTTTTTGGCGTGGCGATACCAATTGACTAAAACATGAAAAAATTAGTTCAGGCTTAAGCTTCTCCTAATCTAGATACCTATTAACCTATCTCCCGGTAGTTGTCTGCTGCTAAGAAACCGAAGTTTCAGCAATAGAGTAAATTACTAACAAGATATACAATAGGGTATAATAATATCGTGATATAATATATTAAAACTATTACCTATAGTTTTATTTCATTTATTTTATTCATGTTTTGACAACCCTAAACAATCGGGTTACCATACATTATTTCTTGGCTAAGATACGGATTACATCACTAACGTTATATGATCTTTTACTATGTATGGCAACACATGCGTTGTTAGTTTAACATAACAATTAAACTGTACCATCTATTACTATAATAATGTATTTCAATTACTGGCTTTAATAATAGGATGTTCGGTTCATATTTACTTCGTTAGAATTAATTAATTTTGTGATGAAATATGTCTAAGCGATTTATCTGACTTGGATAAACTAAGGCCATTACAACCAGAAAAGATAAATGACGAAATTATTCATTTATCTACGCAGGGTTATATACAGGGTGATTTTGAAACGGGGTAGTAAGGTACATATTAATATCTGACAGAAAACTTTTATTTGCACAAATCATTAACCTCGTGTTTACGAGGTTAACCCTTTCCCTGTTTACGATGTTTTCAGCTCGGAGCTGGGGATCCGCTTACTTCTTCTCTTCTTTTATGCGAGCGACAGCCTTTTATCCTCCCAACTCTGAGAGGAAAGACTGCGTTAGAGCCTCACCTCTCATCTCTACCGAGCTGGCCCTTTTCGGGTGTGGGGACATCGGAGTCCCCACCTAGCCCCCGTGAGGCCTGTTTCTGTCAAGGTGACAGGCGGCTCACTCCGTCACCCCCAGGCCAACGCTCATGGGGGACGGAGGTCATTCTGCGACCTGCGACGCCCGAGTTGCCTCCGCTCGACGCGGGCCGCGTTGTTGGCGATTCTCCTCCATTCCCGCTCCGCCGTCTCCTTCACGAGCATTAATTGCTCGCAGAAGGAGGCAGCGGCAGATCGTCATCTCGATACAGGTAATCCCCGAAGCATTCGTGTCCGGTGATCACCTGAATGAGTATAGAACCCTGAGAAGTTTTATTGCACAATAAAGCTATCTATAGTCGAACAGCACTGGGATAACCTAAAGCGAATAAATACGAGCATAACTTTACAGACCAGTGGGGTTATCAGTACTATGAAATACGGTCGGACTTCACGTTTAAAATATAATATAGTCATATTAGTCATATCAGGGTAAACTTTTAGGTTAGACTCAACTTTAGGCAATAAATTCTTGTATGTAGTTAACATTTAATGTCTAGGGTTAATGTTTTATGTATATTTTGGTAATCATTTTTATGGTGGAGAAGCAACCAGGACGCCTGATAGTGAAAGATTGGGAGTATTGGGATTAATCTCATCCACATTACAGTAACAAGGCTTTTCACATTAAAAACATGCTAGTAACTGAAGTTACTAGTGTTCGTGCTAACCTCTATAACTAAATTTAATTGCTTGATTTAGGAGTAGGTTGAAGTCGGTAGTGTGTGTGTGTGTGTCGTTACTCGTTACCTCTCGATCTCGCTGACTCTTTCACCAAGAAGTTACCGATGTCTTTTTGATTTGGCACATCTGCCCCTCTAGACAAGTGGCAATTCATTGGCCAGCGTATTGTAGAATAAGTATGAATTGACGTACCTATATGACAATCGTAAATGTATGTATGTAATAAATATCAAATCCTATACATTCGTCATACTATTCTACAATACTCCGGGCAACGAATTGCCTCTTGTCTAGGGGAGCAGGCAGGAGACCGAAAGTCCAGCTAAGACCGGCTTGCTTCGGTTTTGTAGAGAGCTTGCTCTATATTTTTTTTATATTTGTTTTTGTACTAGTATACTGTTGATTGATGGCACTTGGTGGAACTTGTTGTTACACATATTGATAACACACTTGTACCTTTTCAGCTGTTACTTTTGAGCTTGCTATCTCTCTCTCTACTTTATATTGGGAATGGATTCCTGTGTTTCACGGGAACGAACGCGTTCAGTATCTCACAGTCGCTGACAATATAGCAATCCATATTTAATGATTTTCCCCATCCTAATTTATTCGTCTCGCATGAAAGATTTTAAAGTGGATAGCTACTTTCATTGCTATAAGTACTTGCTACCCGAGTAGGCACTTTCAAATTTGAAAGGGAAATTTATTTCCTAATACCTCTTAAGTTGTTATGAATCATTTCAATTTTAGGTGAAACTATAAAGCAGTGGCAATCTCCTTTAAGTTCAAAGTTACTTTGTGACACGATGAAAATTACTGCTGACAGCCACTTATCTTAATGGAAGGCCACTGGAATTAACAGGCATTCATTTTAATGTATTAATGTTTGCTTTTGAATGTACGAAAGTATGACAGGATGTCTTAATGTCAAATGTTTGAGATTCATTTATATTACAGGCAACAGAATTGTATTATTTTTATCTAATACTTTACCTAACCTACCTAAAAAAGTGCCAAATATATGCTCTGCTAATTTGCGCCTAAAATGTGTGGACCCGCCGATACACCTTTGATATATCAAGTGCCCACTCAGCGACGACTTACAAAATAGAATGATAGATGTAATGGATTTGACGTATATGACATGTATTTTGACGTTTATGACATACGTTGACGGCTGTCATATATGTCAAATCCCATACATTCGTCATTCTATTCTACAATACGCCGGCAGGGGGTAGATCTGGCTGAAATATAACATAGTAATAAAAAAAATAGAATATAGTCTGGAATAACATAATAGGTTACTTTTCATATCGGGAATAGATTCTCATGGGTAGCGGGAAAGCGATTTAAATTCCACGGAGTGGAGCTTTAGACAGGCTAATAACAAAATAAAACTAACCTTCCAACTTCCCGGAATAGACGTGTGAAGGGTTGTAGTCCAGCTGGCCATTCGTTGAGTGGAACTGCACGTCGTCCGCATAGACTGAGCTGGAGTCGGGCCTCAACACCAGCTTGAACTCTCTGTAACAAAAAAGATACGGTTGATTTAGTTACATCGAATATCCAAAGCGGCATTGATAGGATCCTACCAAATTTGGATAGGTAGGGGGGGAACACTACTGACGGTGGAGGTGAGCGCTGATATATCACAAGGTGGCCACCCTAAACCTACACCTCTCTGTATCACGCTATGCCCGCACGGCGATCGCACGGTGAATCCATGGAGTGCTGAGAATCGGATCTCTCTGAGAAGGTACTAATCCCCGTTCTAGGTCATTGATATTACATGGTTTCCATAGGTAGGACGTCAAAAATGTGGTAATTATTTACCTATTGCTGGATTTAGACCTCTCTCATACACAATGCGATCCATAGCACATTTTTGCCTCTTTCAGTGTTAAATTCTTCTATTGTACTTGTACCTACAATCTTTTTACTATCCAACTCCGAGAGAAAAACCTATATCAGCGCATTGTTCGTTATTCAGGTGAACCAGCGAGCATTTGAAGTTTGCTAGAGCCTCTACCCTCTACGATCTTTGTGGATCACCCACATCTACTCGATAAAAATGGCTGTTGCTAAGCGCATATATTTATCGCGAATTTTGCTAAATTTTTTTTGTATGTTACACAAAAATTCTACCGAAAATTTTAACAAAAAAAAACCGGAGCGGAACACACGAGCGAAACCGCGGGTGTCTTCTAGTATATGAATATAAAATAAGACATTTCTCTTCATACCTACCGCAAAAACACACGGCAGCATGGATTACTATTACATAATTTCCCATGATCGTGCAACACTAAGCTCACGGCGAAGTACGAAAGTTTCGCTGTTCAACATAATACCCGACCTCATGTTCCTACGGCACGTACGGCTAATTATGATTTAACGCCATTCAGGCTTCAAACTGTACGTATTAAAATGTTTAGCACACTGTAATGGCTAATAAATCAGACTTGAAATACTGATATACTGATTTCGTACCCTTTTAATGTCTTTAGTTTGAAGTTCGGAGAGTTTTATAGGTAAGGAGCTGGTTTTATAAAAAAAAATCGCAGCCTTTTTTTATACCACTTAGGTCGCAGACAAGTATACGGCCCACCTAATGGAACCATGGTCTATGGACAAGTGCAACACCAGGGGAGTCACACTCGTGCTGCCGACCCTGTAAGGATGGTGAGATTATGTGCCCTCAGCGCAGAAAACAAGCAGGGCAAGTCTTTGGTCCTTCCACTGACAGCACAAAATCTCTCCAGTGAGCTCTGGATACCTTACTTACTGCCGGGAACACAACACGAGGTTATTATAACCGCGGTATTATGAAGGGCGGAGGTACTTCCCCAGTCGGACTGCTCGATTGGAACGGAAATACCGTCGTGTCCTACGGCGTGAATATCATTATTACGTAGTATATTGTCTTAAAATCATGTTTCTTCGCTTACTTCATCTAAATCTTAACTACACAATAGAGGTTTTTTTATACCACTTAGGTGGCAGTCAAGCACAGGGCTCACCTAATGGAAAGTGGTCACCGTGGCCTATGGACGTATGCAACACTAGGAGCGTCCCTTCTTGAAGAACCCCATTTGTAGTCGCTTGGGAAAACCACCGCGGGGGTTTTCACTATCATATAGATTTTTGTTAAGCAAGTAGGTATATTAGATTTATTACTCGTAGATGAGAGAGAAGAGATTCAAAGACTCCATCAGCATTAAGCTAATAGAAGCATATTTAAAAATAGAAAAACGTTTTACCAAATTTCTAAAGCAAAAGACGAAAACCGAGACGATTAAGAATGAATGATTTTCGACATAACTCCCGGTGGAGTCACAGAGGTTCTCTGACAAGTTAGGCACCGTAAAGCCATTCCGTATTCTGTAACACAAGTCTGAATACAATAACGTCTCATGATACCTAGTATTGTTGTCGCAGAAAGGATTTTCTACAAACACGTTTATTCTTGAGTGTACCCGACAAGGGTTTTCAGGAATGAATTGAAATAATTTATGACGTACAAACGAAACAAGAATAAGGTAGCAACAATCATAATTGAATATAAAAAAACAGTCATGTGCGAGTCGATTATTATTATTGAGATTATTTATTTATTGATAAATTATGATAATACTTGATGTTGTAAAATTAGAGTTAGCTAGCTTGCAAAAGCATTTGTAAAAGGAATATTATTAGATTTTGCTGTTAATAGTTGCGACACCCCTAATTACGTTTAGTTTATGAGATTAATTTTGTACTAACTAGTTAATGCAGTAGTGCTTTTGTGTGAAGAGAAATTAATACCGTTATGTATTGTTAAAAGCTATTGGTCCTTAAGAAGTTATAGATAATGACTTCTATGTAAACTAATAGACTAACTGTTCGGGAAAAAAAAATTGGTGTGGCTATGGCCATCAACCTTCTATCAACAAAGCGCAACTTTTTGTAGCTGTGATACACAAAAATGACAATACAAAAAAGGACCCTTTTTTCATAAATATAGAGGTCAAAATTCATTAACTTCTTTATCTAGTTTCTTCGTCAGGTTTCAAATTTATTTCCATCTCATCCAGGAGTCGTGAATAAATTTTTGTTGTAGTTTATCTACATGTAGATTTACAATGAGTTGGTTAGATAGCCTATCTTGTATATCACGATGCATAATAAATCGATGGTCTAGAAGACAAACATACTAAGTGAAAATTTTTGCACGTACAATTATGTACTCTATATTGATGGTAATGAAGACAAATATGCTTAGTGCAAAATTTTTCACTTAGCATGTTTTACTTCTAGAATATTCTAAAATTCTAGATCGTTGATATTATAACTCCGTGAGAGTACTAAACGTTAGCATATCACATACAACAGCCATTGAAACAGTATAAATCGTCCGTAATTCAATAAAATTTTCCCAATTTCCCCATATTGTTCTTCAGAAGCGGTACTAACAAGCGTATCTAATGATGTTAGACGCGTCTCCCCTGTTTGTCTGATCTAACTTCGTTATATGAGAACTTGCTCTGATTTCATTTCAACAGGAAGAGAGCTCTCGACAAATGGAATGACGTCAAGGTACGTGCATACGAGTACATGGCGATGCAGACGATCATTTATTCTTTAAGTGTATCTGTAATGAGGTGTAACTTTATATTTATACAGAAAATGTATACCTATACAATTTTATATTCTGATTTTTTTTTGTCTTGGAAAAAAAAATAAGTATAAGAGTGCTATGACGACATGACGAACAGCCTGACGTCAGTGACGTTCTTCTATAACGTCATAATAATTTTACATATTTAAAATTCAAATAAATATTGATGTCTCATTCTTCTATTAACTTGACTTATTTTGGGATTTGCAGGAGCGACTGTCGACAGGCCCCTGCCCCGACAGAAAAGTCTGCACCAGGGTGCTGACCATCAATCAGCAGGTATACCGACAGGTTGATAAAAGTTCCGCCGGGGTGCAAGGGACTTGGACTAGACAATCTCTCACCCTGGCATCCGCATCTGAAGATCCAAGACGGCGGCGTGCGATTTTAGTCAGTGAGTCCAAAATAACCGGGGTATCCAAGGGGACATCTGCTGTAACCTTGGAGTATCACAGAGACCAGGGGATTAATTAAAAGAAGGTAGTTCTTCTTCCTCCTAGCGTTAATTCCCAGTCGCATCCGAAGCTTTCAGCTCGGAGTCTGGGGTCCGCTTTTACCAGTCATAGCTACAGATTTGGCTAGACCTCGATATTTTCCGTGAAGCGATTGCCATCTGACCTCCATGACCCAATGTTAACATTAGGCGATATCGAAGCTTTGCAGCTAGACCGTTGTTTTTGGACTTTTAGGGCACCAACTACCCGTAACGACTGCCATAGATGTTCTTATGGCAACCGGGACCGACGGCTTAACGTGCTCTCCGAGGCACGACCAGACCAATGCAAATACCCATATTTAATGCACACAAATATTTGCACTGAGCGGGGATCGAACCCGCGCCTCCTGCGTAGCGGCCGCGTTCACTACCGCTACGCCACGGAGGCCGTCTAAAGACCGTAGGTTATTACAAACTATTTATTCCTTGGCCTAGTGGTATGGGTAATGGACTGCTGAGACGAGGTCTCGGGTTCGATCCCAGGTTTACCATGGCACACACCTATGACTTTTCGATGCTTTTCGAAGTTATGTGTGTATTTATCGCAGGTTTATATGTGCCCGGTTAATGGCAATAGGCTCGCCACCTATTACATTGGGACCTAAACATAAACGGCGAAATGTGGGTGCTAGCACCTCTGCCTACCCCTTCGGGGATATAGGCGTGAGTTTATGTTATGTTATTCCTTGGCCCTCAATCAGAGTCTTAGGGGTGAGTCCTAGTAGGTTCTGATGCCAGAGCAGCAGTTCTAAGCACTGAAGCTAGCCACTTAACTTGAGGACGGCCGGCATGGACAGGCGCTCTCGTAAACGAAAACAAAGGTTGCTTAAAGTCCCAAAGATCTTGGTGAGTATAGTCTTGGTTCATGATAGTCTATGTTACCTAAAATAAAATATTCAGCAGTAGCAAATTCTTCGTCTCTCTGAAACATTCTGAAATAATCCCTTCGACAAACTGTGACGTCCGACTTTAATTCAAAATCAATGGCCCGCATTCGTGGGACTTCCTTCCTCCTTCCTGTGAACTCAATGATCTATGTTATACATGAATATGTTACAGTATTCGCTTCGTTGATGATGGATTTACGACTTTAGGTATTTAATTTCGTATTAACGTGTACGAAAAAGGATAAAAAATGTAAAATTGCCGAAACACTGGTCGGTCAGTGGCCGCCTAATCGATTACTTCCCATTAAGTAAGCCATAAATCTCAATTAAAGACAGGAATTTTCGTTAGTCTGTCGTGTTTTCGCCATGTTTTTGGTTAACTCGCTTTTTTGTAGGCCTTTTAGGGTGTTTTATAAATTGTACTATTTAGTGCCTAAACTACTGGCCTTGGAATGTGAGATCTTTTAAACTCTGACAATTTCCGAACGCAATGCTGCCAGTTACATCAACTGACACTACACTGTCAGTTGATAGCCATTACTAAAAAAATGGCTATATAAAAAGTAAAAAGTATTTACTTCATACAGAAATAATTGCCCAACGAGCCTAAAAAAGGTTGCATTTCAAAGAGATGAAATTGTCACAATTTGTCAAATATGTACTACAGGCCGTATATAACTTCAAAAAGCGTAAAGAAATGGAGCTGACGATGCGAGTTCTATGATTTTTGCTCACCCAAAATTTTATACGAACAAAATTTCCTATGAAAATTTTACAACGCAACAAAGAAGTATTCTTCTTCAACCTAGCGTTAATCTTAGTCGCATCCGAAGCTTTCAGCTCGGAGTCTGGAGTCCGCGTTACCAGTCTAACTGCGGATTTAGCTGGCTTCGATTTTGCCGTGAAGCGACTGCCATCTGACCTCCAAAACCCAATGGCGATATCGAAGCATTGCAGCTAGACCAGTTGTTGGACTGTATTCCGGCTCCGACGGGGGAGATATACGTGGAGTACCTATTACGCACGATACAAAAAAAAAGTATTTCTTATTGTAAAAAATAAATTGTTTGCCAGAGTTTATCAGTGAAAGAATAGTAAAAGAGCGTAAAGGCGTCTGTTCTTATTTTATCGTTTCTCTTCATCCAGACAACCGCAAGTACAACGAGCCATGACGTTTGACGTCATACTTCGTTACTTCAAACAAGTTTCCACGGAAAGCATTTTGACGTGTAATGTAAAGAAACTGAATTGACCTGACAGTGAACTACTACCATAATGGAAGACTTTTTTTTATACTAACTGCGTTTGACTCTTGGTTGACTACAATCTCACCTGCCCCCCTATACAAATGGCAATTCGTTAGCCAGGAAATCAAATCAAATCCCATATATTCGCCATTTTATTTTACAAATTGGGGCTGTTGGTAAGTAATGATTGTGGAGCACGCTTGCGTAACCTGTAACCTGTTCACTTAGACTTGAAGACTCCTGAAGATACATCCAGGCAGGAATGTTCTGCCTCTTTCGATTCCTTAGCTGTACACATAATGAACGTACCTACTGCTAAAACCAACGCTCTGTGTTTATAAGGAGAATGGTGGATCAGTCATTTTATTCTGGACGTTTAATGATGAAGTTAAATAAATGAGTCTATATTTATAGCGAAATACCACTCACTAATTAATCACGAAATCTCAGAAACTAACCTACAACTTGAAATTTGGCGGAAATTTATACAGCGTCTAAACATCCGCTAACAGGGGATACCCCTAAGGGGGTAAAATGAACTCCTCGCATATGAATTCGCGAGCAACCGGTAGTATTTTATATTTAGGTTCCACCATTTTAAAACACTCAAAATAATGATATTTACTAAAACTCAGAACACGTTACAATAGTTAAATAATTGATCAATTAAAAGTTCACCTGAGCTCCTCGTTTCATGGTATTTTACGTATGTGGATATATGGGCAACTTATTCGGCTTTGGATTGAACGGAAACGGATGGAGCAACAAAAATAAGAGGAAAATGGACAGTACCGGAAATCCGCTAGTGGACATTTGTTTGTGAATGCTGTCTATCGAAGGCGTATAGATAGTAATACTGTGCTATCGATTAACTTGGAATACGAGTATAGCTGATTACGAACACAAAAGAGATCCTCTTTGGAAGACTATTTTTCGCTATTGTAACCCCTTTCGAATTAAAGTATTTCGATTCAATTAGTACATGGACCTTGGAGTGTGTTTAATCATGCACTCTCCAATGTTAACCTGCTAAACATTAATATTCCTCAAGTGTACATATTCTACGCTAATCCTGACATAACAAAAAGAACCGGTCAAGTGTGAGGCGAGCTCGCGCGCGGAGGGTTCCGTACAAGACAGGATTGAGGAATGCACTCGGTTTTGATATTCTTGCATTTGATTTTTCCACAGCTTCAAGGCGTCACAGATCTAAACATTTAGTATGAATTTCAACTTGATACCTTTGTGCATTCCTGAGAAAAAGGTCTTAATAGACAGACAGACAGACGGACAACGAAGTGATCCTATGCAGCGATTCTTTCGATAGCAGAAGCCATTAATTTAAAAGAAGAAGAAGTGATCCTATAAGGTTTCCGTTTTTTTCCTTTTGAGGCACGGAACCCTAAAAAAACGAATAACGAACGAGGCATAAAAACTTTTTATCTCCAAATTAGCGCCGCGCGTCGGAATTCCGCAGGTCTATTGTTTGCTAACTGGATTACTAACTTGATTAGAGGATTCATTATCTGAATAATTTGGTTGGTCTCGCGGAATTTACCTCTAATTTTAGAAAAGTATACACATTGTAGGTATGGTATGGTGTGAGGGAAATGATTTATTGGGCTACCTAACACCTCGGCATTCGAGACCAGAGATAGCGCGCGGAGAGGGGGTGGGGGGACATATCCGTGGGTATTTCCGCGCCAAAAAAGGTACAATAATTATCATAATCATCTTAGCGTTGCATCTGAGAGTCTGGGGTCCACTTTCCGGCACCACTTGGCACGATTTTGGGCATCCATGGTAGTGAGAGTATTGGCACGCATGCAAGGCGACTCTATATGTGATATCTATGGCAGTATGGTATACAATGTAATTAACTGGCGGTGTATTGAGTTAGAAGCGCCGCTACATATTTCTACAAAGTAATGCATTAATAAAATGGTCGCTGCGATGAGGCAACAAGATTATTGCCTTCCTTCCTGATTACTGTAATCCTATTACAGTTAATATAATTAGAGTTCAGTTGCTTGCACTGGAAGCGGACAGTATCATAACAATATACATATATATGTAGTTGCGCGGTTACATTATGCATTGTGTGTATATGGCGACTCATCAAGATTTTGGAACTCAAGCGATGCACACTTGCAAGGGCCCCTCTAGACAAGTGGCAATTCGTTGCTCGGCGTATCATGGAATGCGTTGACAGACAAGGCGGCATTTCTCTCAGGGTTCGGACGTTAGACGACAGTCGCTTCCTTATTGACGTGACGAAACATAAACCAATAAAGAGTAGAAATGAGGATCTCAGAGTAAGTGTGATCTTACGATTGCATGTGCACACGCGCAAATATTTACAATGCGTCTAACGAAGCATTGTCTCATAATATATCTCATATGCAAAGATGAAGTAACCATGGATAAAAGGACTTTGTCTCCAGATCAACATAAAATCCGGTGACACGTATTAAACTACAAACGAGACGCAACGGGGACACAAAAGTTTTAGTAGGTCAGCCCAAAAGCACTCGAACGGCTGGCTTGTACGAAAGGTTTGATAAAAGTAGAGGAAGTGGGTGGGGGGTAGGTTTGTAAGGAGAGAAGCAGATTGTCTCTGCATGCTACACTGAACTTCGTGATAGTTTATCCCTGTGATAATGCACATGAACTCCTATTTCTTCTTGCCCTGTCAACGTCACTACTACATTTTGGAGGCAGTTCGACTATTTCCTGACAAACACTATTATTTTGGTAACATAAAAATCACACCTAAAGTGATAATATAAAAAAACACCCATTGTTATGTATGGATGTATGTTTCATTAGGTATTTATATCCAATATAAAATGACAAAAAATCTACGCTGAACTAATTTAAACATACATCAAAGGAAGTTTCTACAAATCTCTCAGATGTCGTGAAGGAAAACACGACATTTCATAAAGCGAATTATTTTTTACAACTTTAATTTAGCAAGACAAGGACGAAAATGAAGTAAATTTTCCGCTAGATTTCACATCTCCACAAGTCAAACAAGGTCAACAATGATTAATAAACAAGGCAGTTAACTCAAAACAAAATGACAATAGGAATTTTGGTTAACTTTTATTACAAAATTTTCGGCAAGTATATTGCTCGTCCATCCAAATTTTCTGAGGGTACATCAACCTGAAAACTGTGTAAGAAGTTATTAGCGGAGGCAATTTCCAGAAGCCATTACTCATTTTCGGAGAACAAACAGGCTTGAGGGTAGCCTGGCTCTTCGGGTAATTGTAGAAACCGGCGGGAATATTAAGTGATGACGTCACGGGAAGTGGTTTCGCGTACGTCGGTGGGCTGTAATTGAAGTGAAGGCTAATCTTGTCTTCTCCAAATAGCTCCTGCGTAAGCTGGCAGGGAATATTACGGAGCTTGTGAGGAAATATAATTAAGATGTGTGTGAAGGTGTGTGTTTATTTGTGCCTATTATGGTGCCTTTTGACATTTAATCAGTGCAGTGTGCTGTTATTTTCTGTAATTTTTTTACGAATACGTAGATTTTTTTGTGATTTCAGGTAAGTTACACAATATTGTTCTAAGTATACAATGTGTATAAATGAAAGCAAGTCGTAGCTGGACTTTCAAAAGCTGTCAAATCTACAATAGTATTGGCGTTCCGCGATCGGCGGTAGCATTCCGTCGAGTGTAACGTAGATCTAAATGTGCGAATACGTATGCGACATATTTGATTTTAATAAATATTGTACATAAAAAAACCACACAGTATTAACATCTGTGCGCTTCATAACTGTTAGGTATGTTAATAAATTCACGAGACAAACGAGGACCTGTCGCGCGCGGATTGTTTTGTAGTAATCCATGCTTGATGAATTTCAGCTTGTCCACCGCATTAGCACCCCGTGCTATCCTCAAAAGACACACAAGGAACATTTACTGCGCGTATAGAGCACATTTTGAGCACAATTTAGGTCCAAGATACGTGTCCCGAGGTATACAGACACAACACTCATCAATTCGTCTGACAGGGAAGTTATATTGTCTCCCGTTGACGAAAGTTGCTCGCTTGTTAAGAGTTTGGGTCCGATCCGTTCCGCTTCCAAATATAATTAAACTCGCGGTCAGTTACACTGTCAAAGGGTGGCCAAAATATTTCAAATTAGAAACTCGTTTTGAATTTATTACACTCGGAATCTTTTATTGGGGATTAATGGAAAGCTTTCCAACTGAAATTTAATTTGAAAATATAAATTGCGATTAAGCATTTTATGTTAAATATAGATTATAGGGATTATGGCAAAGGAAACGGTCTAACGATCGTGGGGTAGCGAGCAATGTTCTTATGTTAAAATGAGGTAGATAGACCTTCTAAAGAAAAATAAATAAATATTCACAAACATACGTCAATACACAATTCCTGTGCAATATTACCGACTGTGTAATGTTTCCAAAGGCTGTCAGTATTATCTTGTTTGGTCTTTCAAGTTGTAAGACCATACGTTGTATGGGTATAAAATTTGGGTTGAAGTTTTTTCACTTCTGAATTTTATATTAATTGAAAACTAAAATTTTTCGAAACTCCGACCTTGATACTACAACCGTTGTGTTATTTCGATCATACTTAGTTGGCGAAATGTGGGTGATATTACATCCCTACATACGCCTTTCGTGATTCAGGGGTGAATATAGGTATGTGCGTGTGTTATTTCGTTACCCTTTAATTAATTTGGATACAGCGAAGTTTAATTTGAATAATCCGCAAATAAACTGAGTTCGTTATAAAAAGTGAGGCAGGATAAACCGTCCATAGAGGTTGTTCATTTCTATATTAAATTTTTAATGGCACTTGGAATGCTGGGCTTTTTAGATTAGGTGACGCTTTGGGCGTACGTTTACTCCCATGATGAAGGTACCCTGACAGCGTTTGCCGCCAAAAAAAAGTATAATACAGTCAATTTTCTGAGATATGCTTTTAATTATGGAAATTTATAAATTTCAGGGTACGTTGGGGTTCGTTGTGTACATTTAAGTGATTTATTTTTTAAATATGTTTATAGAGACTGTAATAACTCATGATAATGTCGTGTCGGTGGTCTTTGCGGGTTTTAGCAGATTTATTAATGTACTAGTGAGCCGCCTGGCTTTGCACGAGTGCAATTTGGTGCCGCGGGCAAAAGCTAGTGTTCAAATAAAAATAACGTCAGACAAGTTTAAGTAGACTAAGTCGCAGACACACAGCTAGCTGAGAATATAACTGGTCTAGAATCAGAAGCGACATTTCATTCAGTTCTGTAAGCTGCTTTGTGAAGTCTCGCTACACTGTAGTTTCTACCTCAGAACATTAATGTCTTATTCGAGAACTAGATGTCGTTGTGGTAGACATTGTTTAGAACATACGCAGTGAGTCCAGTAGTAATATTCTGGGACTACACAGCAGGTTTAAGTAAGTATATGGCAGTGTTGGCATTAATCGATTATATTTTTAATCAATTAATTAATTTGATTAATTTTAATCAGATTAAATTAATCATGATTAGTTTAATCATGATTAAAAAATATATCTTAATCATGATTATTGATTTAATCATTAATCATTAATCATCAATTGATTAACTTGATTAATATTATTAATTCTACGTAACGAAAGTATACGAATACGACGTGACGTGACGTCATGCAAAAAGTGTCGTTACAACTTTTGCTCTTATTTTTTTCCGTTTAGCCCCCTTTCGCAACGCGCGATAAGGAACTTCGTTCCAATAAAGTAGCTGATAAATACCTAGTTAATCAAATAATCAAATTAACGATTAATGATTATGATTAATAATCATAATCATGTCAAATTTGATTATGATTAATTAATTTATTTATTTATTTATTTATTTGAACTTCATGCACATATGTACATAGGCGGACTTAATGCCATAGGCATTCTCTACCAGTCAACCTAATAGGTGGTGCAGAGAATAAAAAGTAGGTGCATTAAGAAAGAAAATAAACCATTAGGTACTTTATACTTAGTAGATAAGCTGTAAGGTAGATATAGATACAACGCAGTAGATACTAATATACGCATACTTATATATAAATATGTAATAGGTAACTAATAATATATACAATATATACATGGAAATATACCTACATAAATATATGAATAAAATATACGTACACATAATAATAACAATACATATAAAATATAGATACTAAATATAGAAAATATAGATACTATGAAGTTTCTTCCAATTTATCGAGCATGCGTTTCCGAACTGCCGATTTAAACGTGTAACGGCTAGTGGCCCTCCTGATCCCGGGAGGTAACTCGTTCCAAAGAAATATGGATTGAACAGGGAAGGAGGAGTGAATGAAGTCAGTGCGATGAGTAGGACAGCGCAAGACGAGGTTATTTGTAGAGCGTAGGTTTCTGTTGTGATTAGAGCCAAGATATTGAAAATAGGGAGAAAGGTAAGAGGGAGAATTAGTAGAAGTTAGGATGGTATAAAGAGTGGTAAGAGCACGTAGGTTGCGGCGCTGACGAATCGGCAACCAGTTCAATTGAGATCGACAAGCAGACACATGGTCATACTTGCGAAGGTTGCAGACGAATCGGATACAATTATTTATAAGACGGTCAAATCTGTTGAGATATTCCACGTTCAGGTCGAAGTAACAAACATCACCGTAATCAAGTACCGGGAACAACAATGCCTGTACAAGCATTGCTTTGGTGTTGGTAGGTAGAAGGTTCCGTAGACGATAAAATGCACGGAGTGAGCCAGTAATTCTCTGACATACGCGGGATACTTGGTCTCTCCAGCTCAGGGTCGAGTCGATGACTAAGCCAAGGTCTTTGACTGCCGGACTCGCGGGTATGACTATACCATTGAAAGTTATAGGCGGGAGAGAGGCCGTATCCACCTGTCTCTGAAAATAATGACTTCCTATAATGATTGCTTGGCACTTACCTGGATTAACCGTCAGTCCAAATTGGCTCGACCAGCTGTTAATATGCTCTAGGTCCTGGTTCACTTTATTTATCGCTGTGCTCAGATCATCCACACCCGCTTGGGCGTACAGTTGTAGGTCATCGGCGTACAAATGATACGCACATTGAAGATTTTGAGTTACGAGATTTATAAAAATTGAAAATAACAATGGAGATAAGATGCCGCCTTGAGGGACCCCGGCGTCAATGTTACGCCAACACGATAAAGTTTCATCGCGACGAACAGCTTGCCGGCGCCCCTGAAGATAACTAGAGAACCAATCCAGTGCGTCCGATGAGGTCATCAAGTAAGACAGGGTGTTTAAAAGAAGGTCGTGGTTGACCGTGTTGAAAGCATTAGAGAAATCAACCAGGGCTAGTACTGTGAGCTTAGTGTTTTCCATGCCTACCCTGATATCCTCAGTGACTTTTAAGAGAGCTGTGACAGTGCTGTGTCCGGGCCTGAAACCGGATTGTAGGGGATTCAACAAGTTGTTGCTGTAAATGAATGTGGACAGCTGTTTATGCACACAGGCTTCAAGCACCTTGGATAGGAAGGGCAGGATACTGATAGGACGAAAGTGATTGGGAAGGGATGGGTTTGGGATCTTAGGAAGGGGTATAACAAAGGCTTTAGCCGATCCTCCTGTATGTAACTGGGCTTCCAGCTCAGCCATCCTCTTTGTGAAGCATTCCTCCAAGTTATTTTGAGCACTCTCAATGGCAGCAAGATGTGACATAGTGTGGATTGTAGCTTGAAGTGGTTGTGTGAAATTTGCTGGCAGGCGGCGCTTGTGTTTGCAAACTTAGCTTACATTAAAACTTCCTCAAACGTGAGTACTAACTATTTGCACTATGTAGCACTACAATATGTAACAGACAGCTCAGTAAATTAATAAATATTAATTTTAATTATATTTTGTCTCTAGAGCTACTTCTTGTTTATTTTACACCTACCGCCTTTTTTTATTAATTAATTAATTAATTAATCATAATCATTTTTTTGATTATGATTAATTAATCATTAATTTTAATCGTTAATCAAATTAACTTTCGGCCAACACTGGTATATGGATAAACGGACTCGGGTTTTTTGTTGTGAATATATAGACATACTACCTATCGGTTTCGACTTCATCTGTGTTAAGATTTTAAAAAAGCAACGCACAGTGGATCGTTTCATACAAGCTAGACGTCGGAAATTCTAATTATGTTTTAAGTATTTTTATTTATTTATTTCCTACGTATTTACGTTAAATATAACAATAAAAGTGATCTTCAATACGTATTGATAATATACTCGTTCGCACTAATTTTGCCGCTATCGTAGAGAAGGAGGACGGGACGCGGCTTACAAACTTAGCGCGAACGGGTAGTTATTTAGTCCATTGGGCTTACCTATTAACTTATCATTGGACAATCATGAGAATGATGATGAATGATGAGAATTTCAAGTAGTCAAATAATGGTTAGTCACCTTTCTTTGCGAGATCCTGCGAGATCCCATCAACTTCCATATTCGTGATAAAACAATATGATGCAAACTCGTGCGAAGTCAAACAATGACTGATTTTTAATTTAGAGGGTTGGAGCTTTAAAATAAGCTAGGTACTGTAGGGACACCAAGGTATACTCATATTTAGATTCTCTGTTAAAGTTAAGAATTGGGATTTTTTTAAGGTAAAAAATAGGTTCAATTCAATATTTTTTTCTACGAGAACTAAGTGGATTAATAATGTAAAAATCCATAAATAGAAAGTATATACCTTAATTAATATCCGCAATTTTTTGTTTCACGTTCACACACTCACAACAGAACTTATAAAAATCAGTCGCAACAAAGAGACACAAAAATTGCAAAATAATTATTTTTTCAAGTAACTTACTTTATAAACTTTTCTACCGTCATGCTTAATAACGGCGTGAGGGTAGATCATTAGTAATATTGTTTTTGAGGTCCCTGATTATCTGTAAATCAATAAGACTATAAGAAAAAGCTTAATTAAGTAATGAATTTCCGACGTCTAGCTTGTATGAAACGATCCACTGTGCAACGTGGATGATTATATTTCTGGTCATATCTTCGATTATACTCAACCAAATTGCAATCAAACATTTGGAAGATTTTAGGTCTGACTAAGACTTATCTAATAAAAAAACCGCATTAAAATCCGTTCAATAGTTTTTGCGTTCATCACCAACAAACAGACAAGAATCCCTAAGTATCGTTCTAGACTACGGGCTTAACTAGTTTCGTTGCAGTAGGTTAATAGCACTACTCGACCCGGGAACCGAACCAACGAGATCAATGAAACGCTTACATAATTAGTAAACAATGTTAGCTCGTGTGTATGATAGTGGAATAACAATGAAAGTGGCACAATGAACGAAATGTACTAACATTAGTACATCTGCTAAACAGTTCACGTGTGTGGCTAACTACTAAACATGTACAGTCGCAAGCATGTGTTTTGAGGCAACTGCTAAGTCTAGCCTAGTATATCCCACTCACATGGCTATGTGAGTGGGATATACTCGGATATACCTCGGGATTCATTATCTTGAATCTTAGAGACAAACGAGGCTCTGGTGCGTGCAGATTGTTTTGTAATAATCTATACCTACTTGGTTTTAAGCTCGTCCACCGCAGTAGCACCCCGTGCTATCCTCAAAAGACACCCAAGACACGCGTAGTGCGCGTATAGAGCACATTTTAGGTCCAAGATACATATCCCGACGTACACAAATGTCTAGACATGCCGCATTCGTCGGACTACCGTAGGAGAGGTATACCCAAAAGTGCTAGCGTAAGTCGTAAAAGATTTATAAGTGCTAATAATCTCACTGCCATGGTCGCCGAAAACGGTATGAAGTGGAGAAGCAAAAGCCGGAAGGCGGACCCCGGACTCCGAGAAGCGAGCCTTAGGTATATAGATGTAACCAGGACTAACGCGAAGGGAATCATGATGATTTATGCCCCTGTATCAGAAAGATATCATCATCAGCTGCATGTAGACGCATTTTCCTGATTGCATCCTTGGCCAAGATGACCTCGGAGCTCAGGGTCCGCCTTTCGGCACTTCCTCCTCATCTATCAGAAAGACATTACGGTAAAATGCCCAAGAGTCTTCAAGGACATAAAAGTAAATTAAAATACCTTCTATTACAGTCGATGTTAAAAACTCGTAAAATAATTATGTTTTACTAGCGGCCGCTCGCCACTTCGTACGCGTGGAGCTCGTTTTACCCCCTTAAGGGCGGAGATTCGTAACATCCGTTCTTAGCGGATGTCTACACCCTATAAGGAACCTACCTGCCAAATTTCAAGTTTGTAGATGTTATACTTTCTGAAATTTCGTGAATAATCAGTGAGTGGTATTTCGCTTATAAGTATATATATAGATACATATTTGAACTTTTAGCTGCGTATAATAAAATTAATGCATGTGACTGTACTAAATTCGGGTTTCGTCTGCCACCTGTGTACACAATACACGCATAGTCAAACAATGCATAGATGTATTATGTAACATTGTACATCTAAATGCTAATTTTGTGGGGAATACCATATCTATCAAACATATCTAACCCGTACCAGTCTAGTAGTTTGGGAAAACTTTGGGGGAGTCATTGACGGAACTAAGCATACCCACAAATTTTCTCAAATTTTGAATAAGTAGGTACTGAATTTCATATAGATCCAATTTTAGAGAATGCATCATGTATAATTTATTAGAGTATAAACTGAAGCATCTCTACCACGGCCTACCTTTGTGGAGCAAGCCGGCAGGAATTGTGTTATAGGGACCCCTCGCCACTGCTACGAACACAAATATTATGTTTCATAATTACACTAGAACTAAACGAATAACCTGTAAAGCCGAGTTATTATATTCCCTCTATGTTCAACAAAAGAGTGCTTTATTTACGAAAACGCGGCACAATTGCGAAAGCTTTGAGTTTTAATGAGAAATAAAATTATAATATAAAAAAAATATTACATCCACGAAATATAAAGTGGTTGGGATTATGAAAATGAGGGTACATATATGGAAATAACAATGTTGTGGATAGGGTACCTACTCCAGAGTTCATCCATCCAAGGATAATTATATCCACAGAAAGAAAGAAAGATTATATTTGGATGGGATATGATTTAAGAGTGCGCATAAAGCTAGAAAAAAATCAGATTTCACCCGCACCCCTCGCACGTCCCGCTCTCGCCTGTCGTCGCTCCGGCAAGTCCGCCACCTATTTTGTGTGGCAGCGACCCGCCATGTATAGTTTGAAGGCGCACAGTATACCCAAAATACTCAGATAAAATTGTCAAAATACGAGTTGCATCATTAACTATCTACTTTGGAAACACAATAAATTTCTTTTTGGTAAAAAAAATATTTCTGATAAAATGAAAAGGTAAGTAAGTAAGTAAAGGAATATGTCGTCGTTGCGCTTGCCAAAACCTCTATGTGTTTTTGGTCAAGTTTTTAGGAGAGACATTAAACTGTTTTATTACATAATTGATGAGCGTATCAAAAAACTAAAAATGTAGTATGATGCCAAAAAATATTTTGCATGAACTGAGATATAAGTGAAAATTATAAACGGTACTATCCATCCACAATATTTTTTTTTCCATTTTGATACACATATCAGAATTATCTTCCTAGCGCCATTTCTTACAAGTGAAAAATATATACATATCAGATTTGTTATGGACCTCAATAGGATTTATATAAGGGATAAATACTGACAGATGGCAAGGTACATAACATACGAAGTAAATAAATACCCACTATAAACTTTATTAAGGCATACAAGTAAAAAAAATAAAAGTAGTACAACTGTTCCGTGTACAGGGTCCTACTAACACCTTTGAGACCCAAGCCAACCTCACTTGCTAGTCGGTGCACATGTTAAACAACGGACGAGGTTCTGGTGCCGATTTTCCTCTCGGAGTTGGGAACTAATTGCTGATCGTTCCTGGAATAGCCGATAATACGATAATCAGAAAAGAAGAGCAAATCTCCGAGTTCCGAGGTGCACATTATGCTGCCAATTAGTTATAAACTTTAGTTGCATCTGAGCCCTTCCCCTCGGCGTCCGGGGTGCGCTTTTCCAGTCTTTTTTTTAATATAGGACACGTCAAATTGACTTCGCCTCGCCTGATGGTAAGCAAAGTCTCTGCAAAGAGGGTCACCATTACAGACATGTACCATGTTACAATGATGGCACTCAGCTTGACGGCCTCATCAGAATATGCTTTTTCACGCCCCGCTTGAAGGACCCGTGACTGTAGGAAGAGGGAAACACGTGAACTGGTAAGGAATTCCAAGACTTAATAGTGCGGCAGAAGAAGGAGTCGCCGAACCGCTTGGTTCTTGATGGAATATTCTGCACCGTATGCGGGAGGCGTCTAAGTCCTGCACGTGTTGTCCTATATAGGAAAGGAGAGGGTGGGATTAGTTGGAAGAGCTCATCAGAACATTCACCATGGTAGAGACGGTAAAATACCGCCAAAGATGCCATATCTCTACGCAACTGCAAGGGCTCGAGGGTGTTGGTGACCTCAGGATTCCCAATAATATGGACCGCACGTCGCTGCAGCCTGTCGAGAGCATCTAGTAAGTACTTTGCGGAGCCATCCCAGAGATGAGAGCAGTATTCCACGCAAGAGCGAATTTGTGTCTTATAGAGAAGGCACCGCTGCTCCGGCATGAAAAAACGTCTCAGTCTGTTCAGGACACCGAGTTTACGCGAGGCTGTTTTGATGATACTCTCAATGTAGTTTTTGTTGTTCAGTTTGCAGCGAACATCCATACCTAGGATATTGAGATTGTCCTGTAGTGGCAGTGGCGTGCTCTGAAGAGTTGGAAGGGGAAGGAAAGAAGATACCTTTGCTGTGAACGCGCATGCCTGCGTCTTCCTGGCGTTGAACTCGACCAGGTTTTCCGAGCCCCATTGAGAAACGTGGCTCAGGGTCCGGTCTTCTTTTTTCCGCGATATCAGACTGCTTGGCCGCAGGACGTCCGTGATAGCCTCCGTGTAAGGTGCTATCGTCTGCATAGCATAGCGCCGCAAGTTTCTAGACACACCGTTTAACATCTTTTCGAGTATAGGGAGCTATCGCTATCGTCAGCGACGATCACCGCCGTAGTCACTTGGAAGACTAAGTCAAGCTGGTATCAAAGAAACAAGGTAGTACATCACTGCGGGGCAAATACTCCTTCTTTAGAACGCTCCTGTTCTGCCCCACATTGAGTACTGCTGTTACAGTTTTGCCTGGGCTAGCTAGACCTCTTCGACTTGGTGCAAAGACGGGCGCTGAGGATCGTCGACCATCCCATACTCACAGGCGGGGTAGTAGTCCCTCTCAACCTCAGAAGGTACTTGCTGTGGTTGTTTTACCGCCTGTATGATGGTTTGTATTCAGAAGAATTGTTTGATATAATGCCTAGAATATTTTTACTTTATATCGCCGCTCCGCTTGCCATAGACAGTGAATTCACTCTCACACAAATGGTGTAAAAACGTCTCACTTTATTCAGGACTTCGACCTTACGTGAGGCTGTTTTGATTTAATCATCTGTCTCGTTTTGTTTACTATTATAAGATTATTTACGTTGTTACAAAGGTAGAACACCAATTTTACAACCAACAAACCGAAGAAAAACAAGCTGTCAAATTGTCTATGTGCAAACCAATTCTGACATGTGCAACATGAGGATGAAAAACTCTTGATGTGAACACATAACCAATTTTGCAGTGTCAGAATTGCACATGTATATTTTGTCAAATCTATTTCTAGAAGGAATTAACACTTGGTTGTTTTTTCAGTTGATGCGCATTTTTTAAGGCCATCTAGCGAATAAAAAAAAATTAGAAAAAATGCACATAACGACTTTGGCAGGCGCACCGACGATTAGACGATTTGGGAAAAACAATGCTTTTACTTTAATTTAACATCTCGCGATGTTCGTCTAACTATATGTGATAAATTACCCAAATATTTTTTTTTTGCGAATTCAATTAATTTAATACTAATCCTCCTAGGTTCAAATAGACCTCAGAAACTCTCCGATCACACCCAAAAACTCATGGCTAAACGACGCTCACTTCGACTGCAGTCTTCCGATGATGCAGATTCATATAGGCAGCTCAACAGACAGATTTCCAAATCTCTGCGACACGATATACGTCTCTTTAATACTGAACATATTAAAGAGACAATCGAGCGGAACAAAGGCTCCAAAGTGTTCGCAAGAAATCTGTCTGTTGGGCAAAGCCAGTTGACTAAGCTGAAGAGAGAAGATGGCAGTATAGCGTCGACCAAGGCTGAGGTTTTGGAGGAGATCGAAAGGTTCTATGGACAGCTATACGCTTCGGTCGCTAATCCTGCTGGCAACATGGCGACCGACCCAAGAGCCAAGTTGACCCGACACTTCACCGAGGATATCCCAGACATCAGCCTGTACGAGATTAGAATGGCCCTGAATCAGCTTAAGAACAACAAAGCGCCGGGTGACGACGGAATCACTTCAGAGCTTCTGAAAGCGGGTGGAACACCGGTACTTAAAGTCCTTCAGAGGCTTTTTAACACCGTCGTCCTCGAGGGCATAACGCCAGAAGCGTGGAACAGAGGCGTGGTGGTGCTGTTCTTTAAGAAAGGTGACAATACCTTACTGAAGAATTACAGACCCATCTCGCTTCTGAGCCATGTTTACAAGCTGTTTTCAAGGGTCATTACGAACCGTCTCGAGCGCAGGCTTGATGACTTCCAGCCTTCCGAACAAGCCGGTTTCCGAAGAGGCTACAGTACCATAGACCACATCCATACGCTGCGGCAAGTTATACAGAAGACCGAAGAGTATAATTTGCCACTTTGCTTAGCGTTTGTGGACTATGAGAAAGCCTTTGATTCGGTCGAGACATGGGCTGTGCTTGAGTCTCTCCAGCGGTGCCGTATTGACTATCGGTACATCGAAGTGTTGAAGTGTTTGTATAATAACGCCACCATGTCGGTTCGAGTACAGGAACAGAGTTCGAGGGCGATCCCTTTGAAAAGAGGCGTAAGACAGGGAGACGTGATATCTCCGAAACTGTTTACGGCCACTTTGGAGAATGCCTTCAAGCTCCTGGAATGGAAAGGATTCGGCATCAATATTAATGGCGAATACATCACTCACCTTCGGTTTGCCGACGATATTGTAGTCATGGCAGAATCGATGGAAGATCTCAACACGATGCTCGAAGGCCTCAACCGAGTTTCTCAACAGGTGGGTCTTAAAATGAACATGGACAAGACAAAGGTGATGTGCAATGCCCATGTTGTACCTACCCCAATATCTGTTGAGAGCTCGGTTCTTGAAGTTGTTGACTCGTACGTCTACCTAGGACAAGTAGTCCAGTTAGGTAGGTCCAACTTCAAGAAAGAGGTCAATCGCCGAATCCAACTCGGCTGGGCAGCGTTCGGAAAATTGCGCAATGTCTTCTCGTCCGACATACCTCAGTGTCTCAAGTCGAAGGTTTTCGACCAGTGTGTGTTACCAGTGATGACTTACGGCACTGAAACGTGGTCCCTCACTATGGGCCTTATGAGTAAGCTCAAAGTAGCCCAACGAGCTATGGAGAGGGCTATGCTCGGAGTCTCTCTGCGAGATCGAATCAGAAATGAGGAGATCCGTAGAAGAACCAAGGTTACCGACATAGCCCAGCGGATTAGCAAGTTGAAATGGCAGTGGGCAGGGCACATAGCACGGAGGACTGATGACCGATGGGGTCGAAAAGTCCTCGAGTGGAGGCCACGTATCGGCAAGCGCAGCGTGGGACATCCACCCACAAGGTGGACAGACGACCTCATTAAGGCCGCGGGAACGCGCTGGATGCGAGCCGCTTCCAACCGGTCCTATTGGAGATCTACAGGGGAGGCCTATGTCCAGCAGTGGACTTCCTATGGCTGAAATGATGATGATGAATACTAATCCTGAGTCGGGTCATCCAAATAGTCCAAATAGTGGTTCAATATTACTGACAAAGACATTTCATAACATAGACATGTCATATGCTTACAAATCAACGTAGAAAAATGTGCCGAACTCACACACACACATTTTTAATTCATCTACACTTCCCTACATAACCAATGGATTGAAAAGAGAGGACATGAAAAATACAATATAAAAGAAGAAGACAGCTATTGTTTGTCACTTGGACTTTAATGATAACAATGTACCAATCACAGTGCGGTTGCTAGTCGGTGACATAGGCTAACAAAATTATTGAAAAAGAAGGTACAGAGCTCTCTGAATTGAGGTTATTGCCTAATTTTGTTTAGACAAAGATGTTTGTTTAACTTTGTTAATGTATTATGAAAAAGCTAGGTATAATTTTTAAATTTCATTATTTTGTTGCTGTCAGTAGTACAATTTTAACAAGTACCTAAGTAGGTACTTGCCAGTAAAGTGAAGTTTGAGATAATTGCGTAATTTTGTTTAGACAAAGATGTTTGTTTGTCATTGTTATTGTATCTTCTAATATATAAAATTCTTCTGTCACGGGGTGCGTAATCGAACTCCTCCGAAACGGCTCGACCGATTTTGATGAAATTTTTTGTGCTTATCCGGTATCTATGAGAATCGGCCAACATCTATTTTTCATCCCCCTAAGTGATAAGGGTGCAGCGGGAACGGGATTTGAATACCACGCGGGCCGAAAATATGACGGTACGAAGTTCGCCGGGGCAGCTAGTTAAGTATAAAAAAGCTAGGTATGTTTATTCTATTTCATTATTTTGTTGCTGCCAATAGTACCTACAAATTTTAACAAGTAGGTACTTACCTAAGTAGATACTTGCCAGTGAAGTGAAGTTCGCACTTATTAACTTACTTGAACCACATAGTATTAGTAGGCAATTATAAAAAACAACAAATTAAAATTGGGAAGTAGTATGTAGTGAGTTTAATGCCTACGATATTCTCATCTGTACTTTAATCTATGTTCGGATCACACACGTCCTTGTCGCTCTCGCACCAAATTATATCACACTGTCTCTTTTTAACAATTTTAACTTGAATATTATGAAAGTCAGAAATTTGGTCTTTATCAGTCGAAATATGTATTATTTCCATGTGATATGAAATCCCTTTTGATGTATTAACTTTAGAGTAATAGTTCGTGCAGTGTCTATAAACATACGATGGCATTTTCGTTATTTTTATAAGTCACTGATGCTTCCGCTCAACGTCCGGCCGGCGCCGCTCGGCACGCGGTACTAGAGGCAAACGTTCCAATTGACTCGTTTTCGAATCTTCACGATTTTCGCGCAATAACGAATCTACTTCTTTTTATATATAATATCTTTGATTACTGATGAACATTGTGTATAATATGGTTGCCCTATTTTATCATTACGTATAAGAAGCTAGGGCCCTGACATATTGAATCAAGGCTGGCTAAAATATACCGCTCATTCCACTCTGGTGCAAAATTTCCATCACAATTTGGATCTAGTTCTCTCAAAACTTTCTTTCTCTAAATGTTTAATGGGAGATCTGTAAAAATAATTGCAAATTAATGACAAATCAATCACATAAGCATTGCATTGCTATTTTAATCTACTTGTAGATAATTTGATATAAATGCTAAATAAGTACATAATGGAAAAAATCAAACCCACAATAGGACTTGAATGCCAGGGTCGCGAACCTTGGCGTTCCAGCGCTCTTACTCTGAGCTATCCTTCCACGGGCAGTCATCCGCTTTCCGTGTGGTCAATTTTTTTTATTAAAATCACCGGGATACTCGTATTTACCATGCCGTTTGAATGTGTGAACATTCGGTACTAATGTGAATGACCATGTTAATCTCAAATCATATCATTCTACTTGTTCATGTTCATATTAATTTGCATATTTTACTGAAATGTTTTCTGAATGTGAGAAACATCAATTGCAATAAGCTTACAAAGTTGACGAAAGTTTTTTATTAAGCGATTCGACCGGATCGGATTCATCAGCTTGTGTGATATTACGAGCTGAAGCAACTCTGAAATGCATTAAAATTGATAATACAATGTATAAATACTTTCGCAATATATTTAATAATTATATTAATGCTATATAAATAATATTATACAAAAAACACGCGAGTAGTCAAAAACATCTATTTAATTTGCATATACTATACCCGAGCCGACGTTACTCCAGAGTTACCTAGCAACGGTGGATATTTGGTAACAAACTAAAGAAAGTAAAATAATATAGATACATTACCTTCGAAAATTAGCCATGAGTTGAATTCTTAGTTTCTTATATTCTATTTTAGAGTGTTTCTTTTATATTTTTTTAATTGGCTCATTTTTAACGAACTTTCTTGACACGGAAAACAGAAATACAGGCCTCCCGTCTCAACGGGGCGAGCCCGACTAAATGATGAAACAACAGATGGCCGACACCTCGGGTCAGGTGCGATAGAAAGAGAGCGTTATGCGCGGAATAAGACCGTCGTAAGCGCCAAATTCATTTTTTTTAATTACTCGTAAAATCCACACAATTATTTCAAAGTGAAAATAGAGTCACTGGGTTACATAATTTTACACTTTGTATTCAAATATTGACTCAGTTGTGTGCATAATATTGGAAATAAATTGATTTTAGTAGTAAATAAGGCATAACTTTGTGATTTTATTCTATCGAAAAAATATTATTATTTTATGTTTTCACCATGAGCAGTCCCTTACAAATATAACGTATTTTCTATAAAAAAAAACCCAGCTCATTTGTGGCTTACTTTCGGGTATCAACATCAAATCTACGATCGGCAATTTAGCTTTATACCCCCTCTTAAATACGAGAATGTTTTGTATTCATTATTTTTTTAAGAATGGTAATTAGTAACCGAAATTATTAATATTTCGCCTACCCTCTCCAGTTAAGTTAAATTGCTTGAGGAGTGGTTCCACGTTGGTAGTGCAATGAACAGGGTTCGAACCCGGGACGTCTCGATCGTAAGTGCAACTCCTTAACCGCTAAGCTACCTAGTATACATAGAAGTCAAACTATGACTCTCGACTATAATTCAAAACCAATGGACCATGAACCATGATATTTTCTTTCTTCAAATGAAATTATCTACAGAACGTATGAAGTTTTGGAGTTCGTTTCATAAATGATTGATTTTATTTTTATTACTTTACCAGAGATTGCTGAAAGGACGGCATATTTCCTTTTGTGAGAAATTCGATTTATCAATTTTATGTGTGCATCGATAAAATAAGGTTCTGTCGCCGTAATGACATCAAATTATGGCTCACTTTGCTGTAGTTCAATTTACTTGAAAGGTAGAGTTTAAGGGGATTTCCCGTCCTATCCCACTGAGGAAGTACTTCCTCCCTATAGAATACAGTAAAGGTTTTTAGGTATATGGTATCGATAAGGCAGAATGGGACATAGTGTCACCGACCTCTCAAATATTAACACAAATAGATCATTGTGTGATCTATTAATAGTGACGTGATTGGTTAGGGACGGACAGGCTGGGACGGACTGGATGCGGAAGGCGGAGGATCGGCAAACGTGGCGCATATTGGAAGAGGCCTATGTCCAGCAGTGGACTGCAGTAGGCTAATTGATTGGTTAGGGAACAATGGTTATATACATACATACATACATATAAATAATCACGCCTTTATCCCCGAAGGGTTAGGCAGAGGTGAATTAACACCCACAATTCACAAATCATTGTATTCGGTCCTACGTAATATGTAGGAGGTGACCCTATTGCCGTATTCCGGCACTATTGTTGACTCGAGCCATATATCTGCGGCTGAGTCTGGGCTGTATATATCTGTCTGATGTTAAACAGCCCTATTCCTTAGTCGACTTGTACGACACCGTATGGGAGGAGATGGGGTGGCCCAAATTCTACTCAGCCGGGCACCACGCGGCTTCAATAGTTCTAATTGGTTAATATTAGGTCATAACGATGGACTGCATTGTAAAGTTTTCATGTAGTATACTCGTAGTAGTAGAAGAGTATATAGTAAAACTAGCTTTTGCCCGCGGCTCCGCCCGCGTGGATGTCGGTTATCGCGACCAAACATAGCCTATGTCCTTTCTCAAGGTCTAATCTACCCCTATACCAAATTTCATCAAAATCGGTTGAGCGGTTTAGTCGTAAAAGCGAGACAGACAGACAGACAGAGTTACTTTCGCAATTATAATATTAGTAGGGATTATTTTGCAGGGCTCTGGGCCCATACCATGAACTCTTAAAACAGGTCAATATTGAACTGCTGTCATTCTACCAACTGCAAATGTCACATTGTAATCCTATATATTTACATGACATTACAAAATGACATTTGCAGTTGGTGGAATGACAGCAGTTCAATATTGACCTGTTTTAAGAGTTTATGGTAAGGCCGCTGGACAGTCAGGTAGTCATGAGTTAGAACGATAGTGAAAAGAGGGGGCAAAACACGTTAAGAAAATATAAGAAAGATGATATAAAGAAAAAGCAAGTGGATTCCTCAACAGCGTTAGACCAAGATGATATGAACTGTAAGCAGAGGAGTAAAATGGGTAAAATTAACCGAATTATACGCTTTATATCATGCGATGAAACGCAATTGTTCACTGTTAACTCCGGTTTAATCTTGCTGAGTGTTTTTTAATTGCTATCGTGATAAAGTAGTGTTGCACTGCATAGTTTTTTTGCGGTGTCCCCCAGGGATGCAATCTGGGTCGAGGATTATGTTGTGAACCTCTAATGGTGCGCTCTGCGCGGTATAATATAACATTTGCAGTGAGCGTTACGTCGAGCACGGTACGAACGTAACCGGAAACTATGGTCCAAAATTTTGAAGTACAAGGTAGGCCTGCGGGTTTGTTACCGGAGTTTATCAGCTTTATCATAGTTGTAAAGTTGGCCCGTAAATACAATTACATAACTCAGCAACTCGGCTTACCCTGCCGTATACTCGTAGTCATCATCGCATATGGTAGCCGGTTTGAGTCCTGATTGTTATCAATTTAGAATGACAAGGAAACAAGAGACGTTGGTCTATGAAAATACCTTAATAATTTCAGTCTTGGAGAACCGAACATCAAATATACATGGATTCATAGCGTCTAGGACATGTCCATCTAGCTAAGTAGTGGCTATTCTTAGACAGTGTTAGTGAATTGAGACGAGACCAGGCCAGTGGGTATGATAATGACTGCTCTATACTTGCGGTTTTATTGATTTTGTTAAATCAGTAATAAATTAGCTCAAAATACGAGCATCAGAGTAGTAAAACTTTGTACTGAGACCATTTCACAGTTTAAAAGTTCCTTTTGGACAGCACAGCTCTATGCTTTTTTCTCACTAACTAACACACTTACGGTGAGCCCTCATAAAGGGCCGGCTCTCAAACTTTTTCTCTTCCTTTCACACATTTGCTTTAAAGGGGAGCTCAAGCTCTTGAGGCCAGCGTGCGTCACAGCCTCATCAATCAATCAGCAGGTTTACCTACCGAATTACTGGTGAGTACATCCACTTACATGACACACTCAGAAGTTTACGCTAATATTACACATTGAAATGAAACTATGTATTTCCAACGGATTCTTTAGCGATTTATTTGGTGTTATTCTATTAAATCGCAACGGAAGCCGTCATTACATCCGCATATATCCTCGAAGAAATTCGATTATCGCGTATCGACGGTATTTGCCGCGGTCGGCATAACTCATGTGTGTTGCCGCCTTTATTTCTGCCATAACTATAACATTATGTGATCATTGGTGGTGTAGCCACAATTCTATGACCATACAAATGGTTCGCAGTACCATTAAAATGGCGTTTCAGTATAACGGCATCGTCTACCGATGTGTGTGACTTGGAATAATTCTATTATACGGTTGTGCTACCCACCGCTAAAGTGGTTTCAATAACTGCAATTTTATTGCTGCAATGGGATCAATGTTCAATAGCGATCGGTTCAATATCTAGAAGCTCTTTTATTACATTACTAGCTTCCGCCCGCGGCTTTGCCCGCGTGGTGTGTTGATAAAAAGCAGCCTATATGTTAATCCAGGGTATAACCTATATACATACCAAATTTCAACCAAATCGGTCCAGCCGTTTATGCGTGAAAGAGTAACAAACATCCACACATCCACACATCCATTCTCACAAACTTTCACATTTATAATATTAGTAGGATTCTACTTATAAGTACCTACCATAAATGTAAAAATTTGTTAAGAAGTTTAGATGTTTGTTTAAGTATGATGCCGAACTTCGCAGCACGCATAGTGCTGTCGAAGTACTACTGGTTTCCATATACTCTATGAGTTTATATGAGATTACTTTCCAAACTACGCTGCAATGTCACTGCACCAAGGCAGCGGCAGCACTGTTGCGCGCAAATGAATGACTACACAACAGTACATCATCACGAACAGCGCAACACTGCTGCTCTACTCGGAATCAACGCCAGGTAGCACTGTTGCGCAGCACCACAGTGACAGCATTGCTGCGTGCTACGGAGTTCGGAATCATTCCTTTACTGATTCATGATAAAACGTCTGAACGAATCTGACTGAATTTTTTACAAGTATAGTCGGAAATAACAGGTAGGCTACTTTTGTCCTTCGATTGGAGCCTTTTTTATCTTAAGAACCTTTACTAGCTGTTACCCGTGGCTTCACCCTCGTAGAATTCTGATCCGGTTCAAATAGGTCGCCATGGCTTGCTGGTACTAAGGAACCAGGTGTAGCCTATGTGTTGGGGATAGGAATAGTCTATAGGTATATGTTATTCCAGTCAAACTATAAGCTATCCCGGTACCAAATTCTATTAAGTGCAGGTGGATGATGATGATATGGCATAGTCCAAATTTTCTAGCGCCTAAGGTAGATATGGCAAGGGCGCATCTAAATTCTAAATACAGGTTCGCCATCCCTGGCATATATAATATTAGTAGTATGAAAATCACAATATGATTTCAATTGTAGATGCAAGAATATTTTCATTGAAGCTAGTCATTATATGACTTTGTGCGAAGCAGTTAGGAGCAATTGCAAGCGGGTTCCCTATTTGTCCCGCATCCTATTCCAGTTGGTAGACAGCCAATCATGTCGTTAGCTCTTCAGAATTTGAGATCAACAATAAAACCTGCTTGTTATCAAAATAGGTTGATATGAGGATGTCTATTCAAACGATTTTGTAGTGCTGCAAGCTAAATAAAATATTTATTCAAGTATCGCGTATTTATATGGGTCAACATTATTTTCCTTGACTATATTTTTATGTATTTTCTGGTGTTAGGCCCTAATTTAGATGTTTCAATGTGTAAATTCTCTTAACCCATATCATCCTAGTGTTCCATTTTTGGATCGCTTTAATTTTTAATTTTTTTTTTTTATGTCTGAGCAAATTCGATTTATTTTTCTGTGTTGTGGTAGAACTGAAATAATGAGCAATAAGATTATGTTGACATTAATTCATTTTCGCGGGAATTATGTACTAAAATTCTTGGATTATTTTAGTGATAATTGAAAAAAAATATGTCTCACCGAAAAATGTAAGTATTATTAATATTTTTTATTGTAGTTAGTAATGATTTTACTTTATTTGTTTCATAATATTACATTTTACCTATTTATTACAATGATTTATACAAAAAATCATTATTGCTAGAAATATTGTGTACTTTTTTTAACTGTTCCATTATTCTAACAGTAGGAACGTATACTACTGTAGTTATATCGAACAATTTTTTTTATTTTCCATTTGTTACTTATTTCTCTGGCAAATATACAGTCAGTTTGTACATGTAGTAGGTACTGACTGTATATTTGGATATGTTATATATGCATATTTACATACATACTACATACATATCCAAAACATACTCCAGGTTCGATACCCGGATGGAACACGTTAAAATTATTTATTTTGCTAATGGTTTTGTTTTAGGTTGACTATGAATGATATTCTATCATGTTTGGAAGACGATGATACTATTTTGTCGGCAATTGTGTACATAACACCTCCGGATAACTATAATAGTGACGAAGGCAGCGGCGATGAAGAATCAAACTTTGGGCGTGGGAGCATCTGTAGTACTGGATCTAATATCCAAACTTCCATCTAGTACCTAGCTACAGCTTGTATATGAACAATTTTTTTTCGTCTTTACCTCTTCTGGACGAAATACAAAAGTTAGGTCATGATGCTACTGGTACCATACGGGCAAATAGAGTAGGGAACGCCCCTTTGAAGGACTAAAAGGAGATGAAAAAAGAAAACGAAAAGAGGCTCATACAATCAGTGCCCCGACGCTTCCTCTGGCATTACATTGCACATTGGTTAGATACAATGATAATAGTATTGTCACAGTTGCATCAACTCAATGTGGCTCGGCTCATGTCGAAAAAGTGAAACGCTACTGTGATAAGCAAAAGAAGGATGTAGATCAACCCCGGTTCATCGTCAATTATAACCAATTCATGGTTGGCGTGGATCGCTTGGATCATAATGTGGGTTGTTATCGCTAATCGATCCGCTTGAAGAGATGGTATTGGAGGCTACTCATGTTGCCCATCAATACTTGTCTGACTTTTGCCATAAAAACACAACCATGATCTGCGATACCTACTTGTAGAGTAACGGTAACAGTTCATAATAAATGTTCCATAAGTTTTCACAGCATATAATTTCTTTTTTATTGTATAATATTAATTAGTAAACTTTTATAGTCTTATTATAACAGTCTAATAAAGAAATAAACTATAAATTCTTTATATTTATCATTTTATTTACAATCCTTATAGTGGTGCATTCAAGAAATCTACATAGGCCTATCGTCCTACTGTTCCATTTTTGAAACGGTTCGGTAAAAAAAAAAGTAAAGCAGCTAATTTTTTTTTTTCAATGGCAATTAGTTCTTAGTGCTATTTCTATACCCTATTGTAAATTTCACGCACTAGGAGTGAAATTACGTATGCTTGGGATGATATGGGTTAAAGTAGATTTCACTGCGGCCTGTGGTCAAATCGCACTCAGAAAAGTTATCACAGCAAGACGATGGTGATCATTATGATTCTATCTCTGTATGATTGTCATCTATGTACACACGGCGCCAGACCTCGGTTTACAGGCCACACCAACATAAAGGAAGTGTGCGTGACAGCAATACTATTAATACATTGCTTAAAGATGTGTGTCATAACAAGTAAACCAATCAGGGCCCTTGACGCACTCACACATTCGCTATTTTACTTACATGAAATATAGGTATTGATGATAGCCACTGCACCAAGTTATAATAGCATATTTAGCGAAAAACGAAAAAGTAGATATAGCTGAATGGTTTAAATATGCAGCTGAACCAATAGAATCAATACCGGGTTCGGTCCTCGAGCGAGGTGCACTTTTTGTTCCTCAATATATTGAAGTCCGATTGGTCTAGTTTATTTACAGGAAACTAAGTGTATAAAATTCATATATATAATATAATTTAATATATTTTTTGTATATTTCCTTGATGATACTATTTATTCTTAATGGATAAAAGGAAAGGAAAATAAAATAATTAACTTATTGTTGCAATGCAATAATATATTTACTATTATAAGCATGATATTTTTCTTGAGTATGGGTATAATTAATTATTTATAGATAATAATTAATTAAGTATCAGATAAAAATATTTGATCTTTAATAAAAAATATAAAAAACACATAAGTATAATTATTATAAACTTCTAAAAAGATATTGGAACATAAAATAAAATGTTATGTCTATTAAATTGACTGACATAAAGATGCACGAATGACAAAAAGAGAATTCCGTTGTTAAGTTCCGAACCAATGACCGGCGACAACGGTGAGGTCCAAACTTACTTACTTGCATTCTTATCCATCTCGACTATGAGAACAGATAGTATAGTGACTAAATTTGATAACTCCTATTAGTTATAGAAACAAAATGCTGCAAACATTTCATAAAATTAGTTTAGAATATGATATTATAACCTTGGTGCATTTTATGTAAGTAAAATAGCAATTGTGTGAGTGCGTCAAAGGCCCTGATTGGTTTACTTGTTATGACACACATCTTTAAGCAATGTATTAATAGTATTGCTGTCACGCACACTTCCTTTATGTTGGTGTGGCCTGTAAACCGAGGTCTGGCGCCGTGTGTACGTTCAGTCATTCTAAGGCCATACACACTCATTCATCCATCTATCCATCCACCATTTTCCAAATATAACAGTAGTGAGATTAATAAATTAATTAACTTTAAATCACTCATAAAATAATAATTCAATTTATAATTTGGCACTCGTAAATTTAATTATTCGTTGACATTTATCCCAGTATTCGCAATTAATTGCCAATTCATCTCATCTTCATTTCAAGTCCATTGAAATATATAATTACCATTTTGTTTCACGAATTTATTATTCATTTTAATTATTTATAATACATTTATTTTATTGAAGGCTAGCTGTGTTCGTATTGATCTCTTTTTTATATAATCACACCTGCGTAAGAAGTAAGTGGTCTACTTCTGCTCCCCAGACGCTCAATGCCGTTATAAAATGCAGATTTTCATGATTTCCCTTTGTTTGAAATGTTCTGGTTAGACTTTTTAAATAATACGTTTGTTTTTTTTTATTGATCGCAATCGGTAGTGTAGATCTGGAGATACCTATGACCAAAGGTCACGATAACCGTCATTCACGTGGGCAGAGCCGCAGGCATCAGCTAGTGAAAATTTTATCAGTGAAGACTAGAATAGTAATAAAGTACATTCAGCAACAAAACAGCAACAAAAAAAAGTATAAATAAATAAATAAAATTTCCTGATTGCTCAAATGCTATCTACTTATCATCCATCACTAAACTCTTTCAACTACAAAAAAACAACTTTCTGAAATTGATTAGGCACTTCTAAAACTAACTAAAGATTAACAAACATCTAGTTAATCCACTTAATTAAATTCGTAGATATCCACTATCGCCTCAAAGTCCTATTTAGTCTTTTATCTTTCTCTGAATAATGCATAAGTTAGATAAATTACACCGTTCGAGTTATCTGAAGGACCTAATACTACCATCGGATTGTTATCGAGTGATAGCACGAACATATTAGTCCCTCATAAAGGATTTCCTTTGAGGATTACCGGCGGGTACGTAGATAAAGAAATATTGTAATGGTTACTTGATTGGAGAGGTCGTGGTGAACAAAATGAGTATTTTCAGTGAATAAGGTGGTTTGGGTGATTTGGTTTCGATTGGATAAATCGGGAGGCAAATGAGTTTCTGGCGCCCGCGGATTGATTTATTTTGTAATAATCTATGCTTGGGGAATTTGAGCTCGTCCACCGCATTAGCATCCCGTGCTATCCTCAAGGACACCTAAGTAACGTGTTCTGCGCGTATAGAGCAGATTTTGAGCACACTTGTTTTCCCCTTCCTACAGTCCCGGGTCCTATAAGCGGATCGTGAAAAAGCATCTGATGAGGCCGTCAAGCTGAGTGCCACCATTGTAACATGGTACGTGTATATAATAGTGACTCTCTTTTCCGACACTTTGCCCTCAGCTTACCATCAGGCGAGGCGAAGTCAAATTGACGTGTCCTATATAAAAAACACTTTAGGTCCAAGATTTATGTCCCGAGCAATAAGAGGGTATGGGGTCACATTAAAAACTTTGCGGTCAAGTCAATCTCATCCGTAAGTCGGTATACGAGCTGGTTGACGGGCGAGTCTCTGGTGTAAACAGTTTCATAGGGTTGGTGTAGCGTCGCTACCGTAAACGCCAATATCCTCTTGATTCAGAAGGAGGACCAGAGTATCATTCTTCGGATGCAACCAGGATTGGCGCTCGGATGATATATTTTTTGGCCTCTCTCTCTCTCATACTGTGATTTGACGAACACTGTTTATGTTTACGTTTCTATATCTGTTTTCTTGCTCTTAGCTCCATAAGACACTCTTTCCCTATATCGTTTCTGCTATATTGAAACAAACCTTGCTGAAGTGCATCTCAAGTGGGTCCCCTGACTCTGACAGAGCGAGTGGTAGCAAATACACGATCTCACAACGAACGATATTGAAGAGAATATAAACTTAGGATTTTAAATAAAATGGAAAATGGACACTTTAATATTCTTATTAGACTTGTTCAAATAGGTATATTTTTTATATTTTTTCTTTACACTGTTTATACTTTCTTGACAAGCGATAAATAAAATCTAAATCGTTTTCTCTCAAATTTTGGGGTAAAATTCAGAATGAGTATTGTTCATTGTTACCTTAAGTACAATGTAAATATTAATGGTTTTAACCTATCTTATGTTCAGTAATTGTCACAAAAACCTATGAGAATGCCTGTTGTCTCCACAACGGCCACAACATTATTTGAGAAGTACAACGTAACTGGTCAGATTTAATCATGAATATTGTAGAGCAATACAAACGTTTTAATTAATTACACATATTGAAATATGATTGGTTATATTCTACCAAGAGTACAAGCCTAAAAGTAAATATAATTAGTTAACTAATCGCGATGCGAAATATAAAACATCACAGCTTTATAGGCACACAAACGCTACCTTCAAGACAATCTATTAACAGTTAACAGTTACTCTCAATTGAATTTCTAAATAGTCCGCAGTGAACCCAAACTGATAGCGCGTCTATCAGATAAAACGTCAATTGAACATACAGAACCATCGCAAGATAATCTGAATGGTGAATAGGTTGGTATAAAGGGTAGGGTTCAATATGTATCAGTGGAAACGGTTTAATTAAGCGAATGGACCATTGGGCGGGCGAGTGATGCGCGCGGCTCACAACTTACAAATGGATTAGAGCCAAACTCCTACACGTTCAATTACGTTATCGGTGGCGTTGAACTGTTGGTTTGTTTTGATTTGTTTTACGTATAGATATCGCTGTCTAGACTAGAACTAGGTATAGTTTGTGTAAGAGTCTCTTCTTCTATGAATGTTTATTATTCAATCACGTCAAAAAGCCTGAAGGGATCAGCTCCCCTAGATAAGTGACCAATCGTTGGCCGGCCGTATTGTAGAAAAGTATGTCGAATGTATGGAATTTGACGTATATGTCACGTATTTTGACGTTAATGACAAGAATAGACTTCTGTGATTTGTGGACTGACTATTTAACATGGGACGGAGTTAGATACAGGCAATAGTTAGTGCATTTATACTTAGCAAAATAAGTAAACGCAGTTGCGTATGTGTGAAATAAAGCTGTTTGATAAAAAGAAGAATATACGAGACTGGTGTAGCCTGAAAGACAATTTTATAAAGAGAAGTAAAAAGTAGTTTAAGGGAAAAGAATATATGGGGTAAGTTCGTAAAAACGGGGTAAGAACGAAAAATATTATTCACGCGGTGCTCGGTCCATATTTTTAAACGCAGACTACAATACGACGGTGTCGGCAATATGACGCCGAACTTACTATATCCTGAACTAGTTTGGGCACGTAGCACTAATAAGTATTGAGCGAATGCAGTAAGTACGTAAGGTACGAGGGTAATCCACGTTCGAACCAAATTCAATTCTATCGACATGAAAATAGAGCACGTATTCGCCTCACTCCAAACATTCTAAATTGAAAATAACCTATTCGTCAATATCTATCCCGGTATTACGAGCGACACAGACATATATCCACATTAATGCTCATTTAATTGGATGCGAAGCTTCCATTCCTCATACACAATGGCCGTCGGCTTTGAGTACGAACATACAAGGAGATCAATTAATTATTAAATTCAGTCGTGTAGGCCTAAGTGTTGTTCAACAATATATTTGAGATTAGAATTATGATATGTTTGAGATTATATTGGGATTAGATTAGAGTAAAGGTGGATTTAGATCAAACGAACATAGAGCTAGAGCTAGAACAAGAGGATTCTTTCTTTGTATTTTAGTGTAAACGTAACCTAGTTTTCAGCGTTTAAATTACAAAAGAACAACGAACGAATGTTCTGTCACTGTTTACACTAATAGATTTGACTTAGACGGGATAGAATGAGCATTCGTTCATCTGATGTAAATCAACTTTATTAAAATATTTTTTCTCAAACATACATGGAAACATTGCCATTATTTTCGAATAAAATAAGAGGGCGCTGCAGCAAATCCATGTTGCTGTTTCTCCAAACCTACTAGTTTTCTTTCTCAATTAACCGTCGTTATTTTTAACCGTCGTTATTGCCTAGTGGATACGAGGATTTGAAAAAGCGTTCCATTGATATCTAAAAACTTCTGGTCTCCTAACTTTTTTCAACACTTTGCATAACGTTTCTCTAGGTTTTTCAAGTGAATTTGTGGACACTTATTTTAAACTAAAAGTTTTACCTTTGCGATAAAATCAGCCTGAAGCTAATATTAGTATGTATATAAACTCACTCAGTCGAGTGCCTAACTCCTTTTTGCTTCATAAACTTGTGCTTTTATTTTTAAGGCTAAAAAAGTTCTAAAAATGTGACTTTAGCGAGGCGTTTTAATGTTGCCTTAAAAGTTGAAGATGTTGTTAAGGAAATTATGCTTATAGATAAAGTTTAAAAGGCCTTTTACAATTTCATCGTTAAGAGTGAAGATAGGAGGGTTTTGAGTTTCATTCATTTTGTTACCATCTTTTAAAAATGGAGGACGTTCTCAGGTCATCAAAATATGTCTGTAGGGAAGTTAATAATTTTGTTACCGACTTCAAAAAATGGAGGATATGGAAATATGTTTATTACGAGGAAATATGTTCAAAGTTCAAGTCAAAAATAATTTATGGAATTGTTCAAATTCAAAAATAAAAATCATTTATTCGGTATTGATGATTAAAAATAACAACAATTTACAAATAATCAAAAAATGACTTATTTAGCAAAAATGGACCAAAAGTTGTGTATCTCGACAATATTTCGTAAGTTTAAAGATATTGCAAATATTAAAAAAACTGATATTAAATCTAGATTGCTTAATACATAATAGGTAGGTATGACATAAAAAAATAAAATAAAATCTCGCCATGTTTATTGTTCTAATATGTGTACTTTTGCGGCTTCTATACATTTACTAGTATGGTATAAATTTAAATCTTGTGTTGCTTTACTAAAATTTTGTTAAATATAACCACACTCTTATCAAGTAATTTGAAAATACATTGCGGGATTCAATAGCAGTTTGCAAATCGCCAATGACATTAGATTCGCATTGGATAACGCCAGTTAATCTAGATCCGACGTTTCGATCTACCATTTAACTGCATTTCTACTTTGAATAAGTGAATCGTAGCAGGTTTTCTTCAGCTAATATATTTCGAAGAATAAATCTACCAAATATATTGCTTGGGAAATATATCTTGGACCTAAAGCTCGTACTGCGGTGGACAAGATCAATTTAACCAAGCATATATTATTACAAAATAATCCAGGCGCCAGAGTCTACTTAACAAAAGGTTAGCATATTACCGTCAATCAGGCAATTTTTCATGGGCTGTTTACAACATAACCCTCTCATATATTATCGACATAAAATCCCAGGGTTCGGAAAACGAAGCTTGTCGCCCAATAAAAAAATACTGAAAATTACGTGGGCCTCATGTCCCAAGTACATAGAATCAATTTATCTTATTTTTTACGAAGCAATTGATTGGAGCACGGAAAATCACTTAGTCGCCATGCGCCATTAGTCACCTTGGTTATGACGTCATCCCTAACGTTGGCTACAATTTGCCCAATGCCCCTCTAAATGAATTTTCTAATTTCGATACCCTTCGGTGCGGTCAGTACTGCAAAGTAAGCAAATTGGAATTTTGTCTGGTTGCACTAACTTTTGAGATTTCGTGTACCTTGATTTCGTGTTTTTGCTAATGGGAATTACTGTGATTAAGGTATAGGTTGAAGGACAAAGCTTTGAACTATTGCTAACAAGTATTTGTAGGTCTACCGTGAAACATCCGCAGCTGCGGATCAAATTTCCATGGAATACATTTTTCTCGAAATAGGACCCAAAGAGGGTATATAACACTTCGATTCGGCTTAAATCCTACTGTAAAAAAAAACAAAGTGACTTCATGGTGGCTATGTTACGTCTTTCGTTCGTGTTTTGTGCGAATCCGAAGTTTAGGATGTTTAATGATAGTCCTCTAGGCCCCCTCGATTCTGCTAAAGCAAAACCACTGTCGAACCACAGTCACTGCAAAAATTGGCATTAAATTTAGACTTTTTGTATAGACTTTATCTTTAAAGTTCAAAGTTAAATGAAAAGAGTTTCATTACACTCTTTCATTTACTCTACAAAAAGCCATTTAATTTTAAACTTTAAATGCATTACTTTAAAGGCTTAAATCAAATGGAATTGTCTCGCAGTCTCTGTGGTGTGACAGTGGTTGTGCTAATCGCGTTTATTTCTCTTTCACGTTCTTGTAGAGAAAATTTAAAAGTATACATTTGCTATGCTATTCAAAATTTTGTATTCAAATTGGAAAATAATGGCATCGTGGGTTCGAGCCCCGTTCAGAATGTTCAAATTTTGGATTATACCCCAAGTCAAGTTGGTGGGTATAACATGGCAGCACTATCTAGAATGAAGCCTGCTCGTTAACGACTTTTATAGGACTTATCTAAAGAATTTGACTTTTAAGAGACATGGAGAGCTAAAATTCAAAATCATTGCTGTGAAGTCATATTGCTGTCAATTGAGACTTTATTTCTCTGAAAACCCGATATCATTGCAACGTTTTGGTTAATATAGTTGAAGAGTTTCCTTACCTGTTATGAGCATGGAAGGAGAGCCTTACGGGTGGCGGCGGGGGCGGGCGCGGGGGTGAAGCGGCGCGGCGGTATCGGCCTTCGCCCACCGGCGCGTACACAGCCGCCTGCCAGTGCCGCACGAATGGTGACAGCAGCAATCCTGGAACAGAAGTTTTGTATGAGATTGGAATGGAGAAAACGTGTTTCGGTACCTATATCTTTTTGTCATAGTGAAGTGATTTTTTTTGCTGGGATTACCCATATTTCGTCAGAACAGCTAAGGAAACGTGATTGTTATTACTATAGAACTGTAGTAGGTCATAGGACATCTACTGTGTATTTCCTTCTGCTAAGTGGTCTATTTTTTTTCGCTTGGTGTCCTATTTGTAGTAATGAATGGTCACAATTTTACAAATAGTTTCAGAGAAATAGAAGGGAGAATATAACACAAACATACACCTCAAAAATATTGTATATCTAAGTATTTATTTGAAAGCCAAACTTGAAGAAAAATTAGACAGTTCAATTCGTCTAGATCGTACTAAGTTCCTTAATTACAATAATAATTGTTGATCAGTTGTTAGATGTTCGTGCATTGAACACGAGCGAATCTACGGCCTAATTATAATAATAATTGCTGATCAATTGTTAGATGTTCGTGCATTTAACACGAGCTAATCTGCGTGCAAAAGCTTGTCTGTTGTGGAATACAAGTAAGAAATTAATTCCAATATAATTTGACAAGATCGGTGTCAAATAGCTATGAGGGAATTTACCACCGCTGTCCGGAAATACGAGAAGGAGCCTCGATGCGAACGTAATTGGAAATCAAGTACGGTGTCTGGAACAAGGTCTTTTGGGAGTTTGGGAGTTTGGCAGAATCTATATGATATGCTAGTATTCGAAAGTTAGTCTAAAGTTATATTATTCGTGGTATATAGAACACTAAATGACGTTCGCGGTTTCGTCTGCCTGATGTAGTTTTTCCGTTCCCATTCCTCACAGAAACCTGATTCAGGGATAAATTGTTTTTTATTTTTAATAATTAATTTTATTTATTTACTTGTTAATGTAAAATGTAAGTAAAACAGACTAATTCCTAACTTTTTTCTTTTTAATCAATGTTGCAATCCAAAAAAAAAATCGTCTGTTATAAGATTAACTCGACACAAGTTGCTCCAGCTCACGGATGACTCATCAATTCTGGGGTAATAACGATCGAGCCCGTGCTAGGGCTGGGGATAAAGGGGTGAATTTATTTTCTTTTTTATTCACCCTTGTTGCTATTGCAGGCGTTATTTCAAGCAACATTTTTGTTTTATATTGCCGTTGCCGTCCATGGTACAGTATTTTCTGATTGAGCTGTAACTGGGAAATTTCTATTACTAAGTTCCAGCAGCTATTTTTCATTCTATCAAGTCAGATTTGGTCTTTTAGTTTTGAACTTTTACTGCCCACCAGGTGGTAGTCAAATGAGAGCCTATTATACTGTTTATTTTATACTGTTGATCGATGGCACTTGGAGGGGCTAGCTACAAATATTGAATAACACACTTGTCCTTTTCCACTTTATTTATTTTTCAACCTGATCGGTTTCGTTCTCTGGCATTCGCCAAAGCTTTCGGTTAGACTATTAGGTACATTCAATAACTTCTTCTTCCTCTTAGCGTTAATTCCCAGTCGCATCCGAAGCTTTCAGCTCGGAGTCTGGGGTCCGCTTTTTACCAGTGTTAACCACGGATTTGACTAGACCTCGATATTTTCCGTGAAGCGATTGTCATCTGACCTCCACAACCCAATGTTAACATTAGGCGATATCGAAGTTCAATAACTATACGAATATAAACTAAAGAGCTTTTTTTACCAAGTTACGACGAGGTTGTTAAAAAAGCCCTTCGATTTGAAACACGCCCCTATTTATAAACCGATTCAAATACATACATACATACATATAATCACGCCTTTGTCCTCGGAGGGTTAGGCAGAGGTGAATTAACACCCACATTTCACCAATCATTGTATTAGTCCCACGTAATAGGGGGTGAGCCTATTGCCGCATTCCGGGCACTTTTGTTGACTCAAGCCACGTATCTGAGGCTGAGTCTGGGCTGTATAGGTATATCGGACTGATGTTAAACAATTCAAATAGTAAGTATAATAGTATCAAAATCAAAAAGTATATCTTTCAGATTACGTTTGAACTAAAAACTCCAATGCAGAGTTATGTAAAGGTAAATTTCTCTAACATCAAACTGAATTCACTACGCTTTTAGGCACCAAGCCTTTGGAATTAGAAGTACCATCAAGCTTACGGGGTATTCCCGTTGCCATGGCAACCGTGCTTTCCACTCACGTTCATTTTATGGAGGAATAAATGCGAGAACTCTGAAAGAGAAACATGGAGGGTACAACAAGCACTCAACGTTACATGAGAAGTATAAAATGGCCGTTTCATTTTGAGGTTCCATTTCATTCGCTGGTTACGAATAATTAATGTTTACGGTTAAATTATTTTCTACTAGTTTCCATTTAAATTAGTTTCTGGTTTTCCTTTCGGGACTTGGACGGCATTCGCTCCCATAGAAGTAACACGAGCCAAACTAAAGGAATGATTCCGTAGCCGACCGCATACGACAACTGCCGACGCTCGCAGCACATGCGCGTAATTCATTGCGGCTTCTCAATGGTCCCCTTTATTCGTATCGGAGTTTAACAAGTAATGGGTACGCTGTATCTGCTGCATGCGTCTGTCGTTGTCGTATGCGGTCGGCTTCGGAATCATACCTTTAAAATGGAAGTACACAAGGCTTTGGATGAAGGCTTTGCACCTTGCGTCCCGGGGTCTGTAAGTTGCAAAGCCTACAACGATCATCATATCAACGTTCATCTTATGAACAAGGCTAATATTTAGCAAATGAACCACCACACTGGCTCGCAACGCGGCCTTGGTCTAAGAACACCACACGGTCCGAGGGGAGGTCAAAGGGGACATTACCGTAGACGTATAATTGAAAAGTCTTTAAAAAAAGTGACAACAAGTTCAGGCTGCGGTCACACCTGACGAACACTCCGTCAAGAAAATGAATGTGCTTTTTTAAACTATTTACAAGCACTTTTATTTCTAACTAGCTTTTTGCCCGCGGTTCCGCCCGCGTGGATGTCGGTTATCGCGACCAAACATAGCATATGGTCTAATATACCCCTATACCAATTTTCATCAAAATTGGTTCAGTGGATAAGGCGTGAAAGCGTAACAGACAGACAGACAGCGTTACTTTCACATTGATTAATTTATTGGTATGGATATATGTTAATTATGTACTTATGTTAAAGTCTCACAAATCTCTGCTTCTAAACCTCTAGCATTCATAAATCAGCACCTATCTAACAACATTGCTCTTGAAAATATCATGTTTAATACCGATTATTGTCCAATCAGACAAATAGTTAACAAATAAATGAAATGAAATACAAATAATAAAAACCATAACTCATAATAAAACCGTAAACAAAACGTACTCAGGTATTTAGATTACTAATAGCGTCTATGCGGCCTGAACCCACTCAGTCACCACAAAGAGACTGCCACGTCGAGGCTTCTTTTGAACCCTGACTGAGCGTCGTTTGAACAGAAATACCTTTATTAGAGCTGAACAAAATCAATAGCGTCTCCCTCCGCCTTAATGAAAGCCGCATGAATGCTTATTACGCGGTGCTGACTCCCAGAAAGGTTTAATGGAATATTGGATTCTGCCTCGTCAGACTACAAATTAAGACTTAAAGACGCCGCAGACTTAAAACGACATATTTTTCTTACAAACTTGATGAATAGGAGTCACTATGGTTGGTGATTGAAGTCTGAATTTCGACAAGGAAATTCAATACAATATCACTTCACTATCACTACATATTATAAAACAAAGTCGCTGTCGCTGTCTGTCCGTCCCTATGTATGCTTAAATCTTCAAAACTTTCAGGATTTTGAAGCGGCTTTTTTTAATAGATAGAGAGATTCAAGAGGAAGGTTTATATGTATAATACATGCATAATATTGTAGAGATACACTGATAAATTTAGAGATGATACCACGCGGGCGGAAAATATGGCGGTACGAAGTTCGCCGGGTCAGCTAGTTGATATATAAACGTAACATCGTAGAGGGTGACATGCAGTGACATGCGTGCAAATGGTCTCACTACTATGGACGTCCAAGATCGTGCGAAGTGGAGGAGGAAGAGCCGGAAGGCGGACCCTGAGCTCCGAGGTCATCTTGGCCACGGATGCAATCAGGAAAATACGTCTACATGAAGATGATGATTGAAATGAAACCACTTTTCAACGGATTCTATCGCGATTTATTTCTTATTATTTACTTTTAGAACGACGTTTCGGCTACTTATCAGCAGCCATGGTTGCGGGGTAACTCCGGTCGACCGAAAATTCCGACTGAAACCGAAATGACTGATATTCGCGTAAACTTCAGACAGTATCAATAAAAAAAAGTAAAAAATAAAAAAAACACAATTTTTAATATCCCAGTGACATATGCTGCTGAAAGGCAACTGAGACGATAAGATCAATGTAAATAATACAAGAATTCTTAAAACCTTACACTCCTTTTTGCGCAGTCTAGCTGTTAAGTGGGCAAAAGCGACGAAAGCAATTATTGTATTTTAATAAATAAATAGCTTACTGTTTTTGTTACCATTAAGATAAGATATTATTGGTATATGTTATTAACCCAGTCAAAAAATGTAATGCCTCATGTTCCTTACTAAGGATACGAGACACGAGACATTTCTTTTTTGTCAGTTATAATCAGTTTTGATTCACAAGTTTTGAAATTGCACAGCCGCAAGGGGTTGACATACCCCTCTCTATTACCTCTAAATCTATATACGAATCTATAAACTACTTGAGAACATAAAATGTCAGCCTTAATACTATGATATAGTGTTGTTCACGGGCTCTTAGACCATTATTTCACATCAGACGGCCAGACGCTATTAAAAATGTCTAACCAATGTTTCTAACCAATTTCTTTTGTCATTATATTCATTTGCGAATTTATCGGTCTGGTGACTGTCTCCCGTCTGATTTAATCGTTATTTAAAAGAGCTGTTGCTCGTGGCATATATCTTGGACCTAAAATATGCCTTATACGCGCAGTACACGTTTTTTGGGTGTCTTTTTTGGATAGCACGGCAGGCTTATTAGCTAACTTTTCGCGACCAGCGAGCGAGCGATGAGCAGTAAGAACGAGATCACTGCGCGATGGATCGCGATACGTCAAAAAAATTGGCATTACGTAAGGATTTGCGATCAGATCGCCTTAACAATTTTATGCCGCGGAACTGAAAAATAGCGATAGTTTTGTTCCTAAGACTAATTTGTATGTGTTTCTTGATTTACCACTGGTTTTTTACAATGAAAATTTCTGTATTTATTATTTTCACAATGGCGGCCATTAAAAAAGGACCTTTTGAGTGATCGCGATGACATTTCTTATCGCACCTTTTTCGCTGATCGCTTTCTGTCAAATGTGATACGTAATACCAATTTGCCGTTTATGTGCGATTACTCCGCAAATTTTGCTATCGCTTTGCTATCGCGAATTAGCTAATAAGCCTGCGGGGTGCTTCAGCGGTGGACGAGCTCAAATTCACCAAACATAGATTATTACAAAAAAGGACGTCACACTCGGGGACTGCCGCGGTAAAGCTATTGCATAGCATTTTTTATCAACTTATGCAATTATAATTACTTACGTTAAGCGGAGCTACTTCGGAGCAGCTCGGCTCGATTCGTGCGAGCTTCGGGGTGTTAGGTTTTTTTCGTTACGGAATTTCTGGATTCGGTCTCCACGCTCAAGGCCCGCAATAGAAGCTATGCAATAGCTTAAAATAATCCGCGCGCGCCAGGACCTTATTTGTATCGCGATTTAGGTCCAAGATACGTGTCTCGAGGTATACGAACGATTGAAATAACGATTTCTAACTAAATCTGGTTAAAAACAGAGGTCTGGACTAAGGTTAAACGGTTTTAGTCGCAATGACCTTTTTCAGTTCATTTGTAGTCAATGTCGAGATAGAATTAACATTTTTGAACGAAGCGAACTGATTGTTATGTGAATTCTTTTTTAATTAAAAAAAAACAAAGGTTCTCTATTTCTTTAAAGATTCAGTTAGATAGGAAAGTTTAATAGTTAGGTATATTGCCGTGTTGGTTTGCGGTGGACACGATGGCCACCCCATCTCTTCCTGTAGGTATCGTAAAATAAACACACAGTCAATGATTAAGTTCCCGCTAGACAGTAATAGGCTTGCCCCTAAAATATGAAAGAAAAAAAGAAAGAAATAATTTATTCAAGAATACACAATGCACATAAATAAATATATAACAATACATAGCAGTTTACAAAACATTCAATGCAAATCGTGCGCATTTAAATAGGCCAACATCTCAGCATGACTGCCCCGCACACCGGCTCATGCTCAAAATGTGTTCTATACGCGCAATACACGTTTCTTGGATGTCTTTTGAGGATAGCACGGGGTACTACCACGGTGGACGAGCTAAAATTTCCCAAGCATAGATAATTACAAAACAATCCGCGGGCGCCAGGGCTTCGGTTGTCTTGAGATTTAGGTCCAAGATACGTATCCCGAGGTATACGTGAGATAAGGTGCTTTTGAGGCCCCACCTGAGAACAGTTTCTAAAAAAATGGAATGCGGGTAAACCTACACCTTCGGGAATATTCAGGCATGAGATACCTAATACATATCAAAAATCCAGTCAGTCTCACAGGACCAGGACGCTTACATAAAAAAGTTTTGTCTAGCCTTTTAGCTCTCAACTCATCAGACCTTACGATTTTATTACCTTAGCCTTTCGGTACATAAAATAAATATGGCTACCCCTATTGACTTTACGGCTTCCATCTATTTCGGTATTGAAATATTGTGGTTGTAAAAGTAAACAGATTTTAGATGATTGATTCACTGTATCATTGAGTAGTCGTAAATTGTAGGTACTTTCTTAGAGATACAGTAAAGTACATATCTTTTATTTTGTTAGAAGTTCGTGGGTGGACTTAGTACAAGATTTCAGCCTATCTATATGGCCTATATCTGAGACAAAGGAATATATATTTCACTTGTGGAATTTTACTTTCTAAATATAGGTTTTTACCCGCCAAATAAATCGCGATAGAATCCGTGACAGCCTCTGTGGCATACCGGTAGGAAACACGGGTTCGATCCCCGCTCAGTGCAAACACATTGATCTGGTCGTGCCTCGAAGAGCACGCTTAACGTGCTCCCGGTTGCCATACCAACATCTATGGCAGTCGTTACAGGTAGTTGGCGCCCTAAAAAAATATATATTATCCAAGAATTGGTCTAGCTGCAATGCTTCAATATCGCCCAATATCGCTATAGGGTTGTGGAGGTCAGATGGCAATCGCTTCACAGAAAATATCGAAGTCTAGCCAAACCCGCAGTAAGACTGTAAAGCTGACCCCAGACTCCAATCCAAAAAAATCTAGACTCCATATCAAAGAGTTTTATTTCAGTAAGATAGTTAACATGTTCTAATATCAAATACTTTGAACATTTTAAACAAAATACATTCAAGTTAGGTACATAAGATAAAGGTTGTATATATGTAGGTAATTGAGAGTTGCCAGCATTCAGGTACGGCGTGGAAACGGGCCACGAGTTTAGAATTCTGCGGATGCCTTTTCGGATTTGGTAGTGAGGTTTCTGCGAATTCTTGCCGTGAGTGGAGTGGAATCTGATATAGCTGTGCGGACCGTGTTTTGAGTATACTCTTGGCAAATATTTGTATTACGAACAGACTCTTGAAGATATAACAGCTAGATACTATTACCAAATGAAGAAAATTTTAAAACAATTAGAGTGCTCTATTTTTTAATATATCATTATTATCTTAACGTTGTTCTCGATAGCATCTAAGGCTGATACCTCAGGGCCCAGGGACCGCTTAATCCTCCTCCTCTTAGTTTGGCTTATGCGACTTTTATAAGAGCTACCATTGTAACATGGTACGTGTCTATAATGGTGACCCTCTTTTCCAAGACTTTGCCTTCAGTTTACCATCATGCGAGATGAGTCAAATTGACGTGTTCTATATAAAAAAAAACTGTCATTTGACACAGTGTTTATAATATGATATCGGCTAACGAGTCCTGCCCAGATTATAACATTTTTCCAAATTAAATTTTCAACTGTCATTATGCGTCTTTCATTAATTCTGTGAATACACACATAAAAAGTTAACGTTAACAATGTAAATAAATTATAGTAATAAAAATTAACGAACAAAATAAATCCAGGTTAAGAATAAAGTCGGTATTCGAAAACAAAACGTAGCAGTTAATGGCTCTTACCTGCTACGTGGAGCGTTTCGTGTTGTTGAGACCGAACAATGGTGAACGCGACTGGACACTTCGTAGCTGTTCGTAGCAGCTACGAAACCGTAGCACCGTTGTTTGTTCACCATTCGCAAATTATAATGTACTTTGATATTTGATTTGTACATTAATAAAATATAATAATATAATTAGACTTGATGTTGAATTAAATAGTATCGTATCTATACATAATAAAATTGAACTGTATATTTATAACGTTAAAATAATAGCTTTTCAATGAATTCGACGTATACGGTTACGTACAGTAAAAAAGTTTCTTTTTAATTTTTGTTTTTGGATCGATTTTGACGGGACTTTCATTGGCAGATAGGTGATATTGTAAGGCGTGGCCTAGAGCATCGTCCTACTGTTGTACCTTATTGGAGAGCTTGACTTGCAATCAAAAGATCTTGATCTCAAATGCTAATAATTTACAGACAGCATCAGATCGATCTTGACGAGCAAAGTCTCAAAATGATCTTAACACCTACTACTAATGATGTTAATATCAAACTGTTTTATTGATTTAAATTGTATTATCGTTCAAGCTAGACAGCCTCTGTGGCGTAGCGGTAGTGAACGCGGCCGCTACGCAGGAGGCGGTCTCCGCTCAGTGAAAATATTTGTATGCATGAATATGAGTATTTGCATTGGTCTGGTCGTGCCTCGGAGAGCACGTTAAGCCGTCGGTCCCGGTTGCCATACGAACATCTATGGCAGTCGTTACGGGTAGTTGGAGCCAACAACAACGGTTTTAGCTGCAATGCTTCGATATCGCATAATGTCACCATTGGGTTGTGGTCGTTGTGGAGGACTGTCAGATGGCAGTCGCTTCACGGAAAATATCGAGGTCCAGCCAAATCCGCAGTTAAGACTGGTAAAGCAGACGCCGGACTCCAAGGTGAAAGCTTCGGATGCGACTAGGAATTAACGCTAGGTGGAAGAAGAACATCGTCCAGGCTAAAGATGTGTACCAAATATCAGAACAATCAACAGGAAAGGAAAACAACAAGGTATTAAGATTATTTTGAGTACTTAGTCAAGATCGATCTGATTCTGACTGTACGAGTACTTATACAGGGCGTCCCACGGCAATGGAGGGAAAGTACCTTAAATCCTTAAGTTGGCTCATTTTACTTAGGAGACATCACTTTGCATTGAATTTATAAGTTAAGATTTTGTGGACTTCCTTTCATTTAATTTACCATGTTTCTTAGAGAGATGTGATCCTTATGATTGACACTATCGATTGATGCCATAAAATACAGGATGTTACTTTTCGGATTTTAGTCGGTTCGATTACCGGGTGCAGCAAGCGAATTTAAAAAATCTTTGAATGCAGTTTTGTTTCTTTTAAAAAATAAAATGATGTCTCCTTTAAGTAAAATGAGCCAACTTAAGGATTTAAGGTACTTTCCCTCCATGTGGTATTGCTGTGTGACGCCCTGTATAAAAAGAAATACCGATTTTATATGCATATGTTATATAACATTACCCAGACTCACACTAATAAGAGCTCTCGAGAAGATAATTGGACGCAGTAATTTAAGAGCAAATAACTTCAAAGTTGAAAGTCTCTAAGTACTTCTATGTGCTACTTGAGAGCTCTCAAGTTATGTTAACATATTTGAAATTCTACTTGAGCTAGTTACAATGTTGAGAAGTTTGATAAATATATTAACAATTCATGATTGAATTAATAAAGCAAACTACAGTTCAACTTTGACGAATCGTTCATATAATTATGTAATACTAGTTTTAGTTTCCAACTTTGACTGCGTGGAATCGGAGACTGAGAATTGGATTCGGAGACTGAGAATTGGATTCGGAGAGCAATCAAAACTGTCTGTGTATAGTTAGTAGTCACCCTCAGATGTTGCTGAATATTGACAAGTTTACAAATGAATTCAACATTGAAATAAGTAAATCTGTAAATAATTGATAAATAATATTTGTAATCTTTTAATAACAGATTTAACATTTTTCAATATTTGTTTATTGTTTTAACTACATTTTCAGACCTTCTTAGCGTTCAGTTACAATATTTTCTTCTGCCAAACTTTCTAACGGTTTGTTTGCAGATATACTAATAATTGTATCTTCAAGAACCTGGATACCTAGTAATAGCTATCCAGGTTTTTACAGGTTGTTGCTTATCATACGACATTCGTATAAATAAAAAATAATAATTCGTATGATATTTTTTTTTTGTTCAAAAAAAGCTGTCACTTAAAAAAGGTGACATTAGCGACCCTATTTCTTTGAACATAATCACAAGTAACTTACACGAAGAGATTGAATCTCTTCTAACTTAAATCTGTCGTATCGCAGCGCAGATAGATACTTTTTTAATTAATTTAAAATTTGTACAATCTCATTAATTCGTCTATTAGTGTGATTCTTGTACCTGTTTCATTTTTAAAATGCTGTCGACAGACCGATACATTATACCGTCTCAATAAAAAGGACCCACTTTTTAGACGGATCCCAAAACTATCTCCTCGAAACAATCTTTGTATCCACTCAGGATAAAGGATCCAAGTGAAGCATGGAATTTATAAATTCTACCCATGCAGTCGCCTCAGGAAGAGTCACATAAACGTCTGTTGTATATTCATCTTGTACTCCAGCTATCGCAACATTTCGCCCTTTCCCTTTTTTCTTGGTGTGTATTTTTATTCGTCATCTGAACCTTTTGAGATTACAAAGGCTGGCAATCACTTAAGTTTAGAATACATTGTGTATATGTCGCGTGGAAGGTCGGTAACTGTTTTTTAAATTAGTATTTTAGTTGTAGTTTAAGATTACGTGTTGACGCATTTGTGGGTTTAATTTATTTGGTCAGTTAAACCCCTATCTCATAAAAACTTAGCCCATGGCTACGAGATGGTCTGAGAGTTACATGGGGTTTTTAAATGAAATAAAGGATTTGTTGGATGTATTCTTTTTTAAATGCCTCGTTGGCAGACGAGCACAGGCCGTGTGTTTTTCTCCCTGATCGGAAGTAGATACCACGGTTTAAAGAAGTGTGCAACCCCAGAAGCATCACACAATTGTAGTTGCTTGGGAAAACCATCGCAAGGAGATCATTCCACAATCTCTGAATCAATCTTGAATGGTAAATTAAGTTTGGATTATCAGATATCCGGCTCCAAACTAGTTTTCTCCTTTGCTCCCTCTCCAAAAGTAAACAGTAAACAAAAAATATATGGCCAGTGTTGTTCCGTAAAATATAAGAGGAACATGAGGCGGAACAACTTAGCGTCAAAATGTCCCAGTTTATTAATTAACTGTTCCTCCCTGATTAAACTTGTCGGACTGAATACACGTCAACTTGTTCAGTAAATAGCGGACTTGCGATAAACTTTGCTAAGGGCCCGCTCACACTTAATTAAATTAGCCATCTAACATCTTTTGTAACGTTTTGTTTTGTTTGTTTAAATAAAACAGGATTTTTTATTGAAGTTGTTGACTCTGTCTCTGTCTACCACAGTAGGAAAAAGACGTGACGTTATATATTATTTATTTATTGAAATTCTTATACCCTGGATTTATCGGAAAGGTATGTAAGGACAATACGTTAAGTGTAAGGACAGAAGCAGTTGGACGGGTTGTTTTTATCTACCCCAAGAAAGAAAGGCGTGAGTATGTGTAGGTGTGTATGAAGATCTAGCAAACAGTGTACCTAGCAAAATCATTAATTCTTATAATTTTCATTTAAGTGAAACTCCCGAAAAGATTCTGGGATAGTCACTTTCTGGGAGAGGGGCGTCTACCAAGACCTTCGAGGCTAATTCAGCCCGTACGCGTGCTGATTGACGGGCGAGGTCTTGGCGCTGGCAGGGATCGGAAGGGTAGGCGGTAGTAGCTCCCATAAAAAACATATAAACCAAACCAAAACGAGCACGAGTCGACAGAACCCGGATTCGAAGGTGAAAGTATTAGATGCGTAACAGCGTCTAGGTGCGTTTCTTGTCGTGATTACCGCAAGTCTGTCCTCCCCTTTATACGTAAACAGCGTGAAACTTCAATCTAACACCCTTTTATATTGAGTGAAGTTTTCAGCCGCCACTCCATTTTTTATGTCCCTAAATTCTTCACTTAACTGTATTAACATTTTTTATCACTTTACCATTTTTTTTACCTTAATTTAATTATTTTCCAGAAGTACCCTCTGACCCTACTGCGGGTTGCTCTGAAGTAATGATAGTTTTTTTAAAAAGCCGGTTCATATAAAAACAGTTTTCAATTAGGTAAAGTGAAGAACGCTTCCAGTATTTTTTTATTCACGCTTGGCCTCTTAAAAGGGTAAGCAGAGGTGAAAATCTTTAGATATGTCTAGTGTTAAAAATGCTTTTTAATGTTTCAACGTGTTCTAGAGTAACTCGAAGCCGACGGGCTTGCATGAAACATTTAATCACAGTAGAGGAAACTGGGAAAGACAGAAATAAATGGCGGGTTGTCCCTGCCTAACATAAAAGGGAAAAGTCGTGAGTGTATGTATGTATTTCCTGAACGTGTTGCACAAGGTTACCGCGCGTTTACATACTGCCGCTCGCATTGCTCATCGTGTTGCCAGAAATATTCGCGCGATTAATGCCCTAGCATTCACACACTCCCATCATCGCGTTGGTCCGCATTACAGTATTCGCCCTGCAACGGAGACAGACGTAAACGTATGGAGGACAACGCTGTAGCTGTGTACGCATTATGCTTTTACAGCATAGCGAATTAATTAAATAGATTATTAATAAAAACTATCACTTTAAACTACTATACACTTTCCGTAGATCGATATAAATATTTTTAAAAGTAAATATTCGAGGAGCAATAACGAAAGTCGTGTTTACTAATTAGCGCCATCTAGCGGTCTCGTATAGTTCATCGCGCTAGTATTGCCGCTCCTTTGACTTGCGCCGCCAAGCCGACATTCGCAGCAACATACGCGGCAGTACTCGCGGCATGACGAATATACCATTCACACTACGTCTCTGCCCACTTCTCTCGCTTCTTCTCTCGCTCTGCCGCGAGTATGTAAACGCAGCTTTAGGCATGAACAAATCAAATATAATATGCAGTAACACAATACATGGTGATTTCTAACGAAATTGTAAGCAAATTTTAGTTGCATTTGCTTACAATCACAAGACTAAATAGGCAAATGAAATGTGCTACATAATATTTGATTTGAAAACGAACACAAAGAGGCAAATGCCTCGTCTACCATTTCTCCAAACAAATAAACACAACGTTTAATACTCTAAACTTATTAAACACACAAGCAGAGAACTGAACAACAAATCTGAGAATAATTCGTTGAACATCGATCTGCATCATTCATAAGTCCCGGAATCCTGATATTGGGGATCCCGACCATAAGAAATTTACTCAAGCTTTTTTTTTTACAAGCCAAATTAAACACAACATTATTATTTTGTTATATTTATTTATTTATTATTATATTTATTATATTTTGTTACTAAGTGGTGAATTTGTTACTAAGTGGACAGCTAAACCCTACCGTTTGTCCCTATCTGTATGGGGCATCCCTGTGTGCCCTGGCGAAGAAGGATGGCGGGCTTAGGCCAATAGCGATCGGGAGCGTGTTCCGTAGACTGACGGCCAAGTTGGCGTGCCGATCGGTGAGGGAGGTGATGACCGAGTATTTGCTGCCACACCAGCTTGGTTTTGGGGCGCGTCGGGGATGCGAGGCTGCCATCCATGCAACGCGTGCGTTCGTCATGGATCCTGACCGTTCGGACTGCGTCGTGCTTAAGCTCGACCTGCGAAACGCTTTTAACACCCTGGAGAGAGACGTTCTTCTGAGTGAGGTCAAGAATCAGGTTCCCTCCCTCTACCCTTTTCTATTCCAAGTATACTATCATCCCTCTAATCTCTTCTTCGACAACATTCTAATTTCTTCGCAAGTAGGAGCACAGCAAGGGGACCCGCTGGGACCCCTCGTTTTCAGCCTGGCGATCCATAAAATTATTACAGAGCTTAAATCATACCTGAATGTATGGTATTTAGACGATGGGACTCTCGGGGGTACCCCGGAAAATGTCTATCAAGATCTGGACGCTCTGATTCCCCGTCTCAAGGAGCTGGGTCTGGAGGTCAATCCCTCTAAATGCGAGTTGTTCCCTTGCGGCGCTGAAGCTCGTGCTTGCTTTTCACGGTTCAATTCCCTTTTGCCTGGCCTCAAGGAACTTACTCCACACTCTTTCACCCTTTTAGGGTCTCCTATTTTTCCTGACGGAGTGCCAGATGCAATCTGTTCCCGCAATAAGCTTCTTCTAACCGCTCGAGAACGTCTCAAAGACCTTTCTGCACATGTGGCGATGGTGTTATTGCGCATGTGTTTCGCTCTCCCTAGGTTAACGTACCTTCTGCGGACTACGCCTACCTGGGTTTGCCCCGCAGAGGTGGCAGCATTCGATGACAGTCTGAAGTCCACGGTTGAGTCGATCCTCAACGTATCACTCAACGAGGAGCAGTGGATACAGGCGACTCTTCCCATCCGCCACGGGGGTATTGGGGTGCGTCGAGCGCAGGATGTGGGATTGCCGGCCTTCCTGGCGTCGGCGTATGGGGCGGCGGACCTTGTCACTGTAATCCTTTATAAAAATGGTGGCAGGGTGAAGGTGCCCTTTGCAGCCGATGCCGAGACAGCGTGGCTTGCCCGCAGTTCGGCGGCGTCAAGCCCTGTCACGCCTCATATCCAGCGTACCTGGGACGAGGGCATTGCGGGAAGGGTTAGGGAACGATTGGTGGAAGGGGCAACTGGAGCTGATCTGGCCAGACTCCGGGCGGTGTCGCAGCCAGAATCGGGAGCATGGTTGCACGCGCTGCCTTCGCCTCACCTGGGCACTCTATTAGACGACAATTCTTTGCGGGTGGCGGTGGCCCTTCGCCTGGGCTGCAAGGTGTGTGAAACCCATAGATGCACCTGCGGTTCCATGGTGGGGGACGACGGTCAGCATGCACTGAGTTGTCGTAGAAGCACGGGTAGGTTTCCGCGCCACCATGCTCTCAACGACATACTCCGAAGAGCCCTTGTATCAGCAGATATCCCGTGCCTACTGGAGCCACCGGGCCTCAGCAGATCCGACGGAAAAAGACCGGACGGTATGACTCTGGTACCATGGAAAAATGGCAAATGCCTTTTATGGGACGCCACGTGCGTTAGCACGGTCGCTCCCAGTCACCTGAGCCGTACCGTACTGTCTCCAGCAGCCGCTGCCGAAGACGCGGCGGAAAAAAAACGCGGCAAGTATGCGGCCTTGACAGAGCGATACATTTTCGCTCCGTTTGCGGTTGAGACGATGGGTAGTTGGGGTGCTGACGCTAAAAATCTATTAAGCGAATTGGGGCGCCGGTTGAGGGAGAAAACTGGTGACTCTCGCTCCACATCGTACCTGAGGCAAAGGTTGGCCATCGCTATTCAGCGGGGCAATGCCGCCAGCGTGATGGGCACCTTTGCACCGGGTACGATGAGGGGCGGGTTAATAGAGTAAAATATAATTGGGTAATTGTTGTGACTATGTATATTATGTGAATGTCTTTATTTAATATTATATTTTATTTTTTTAACTTGACATATTGATTGTAATATTTTGACGTTCATTTTTATTTATTATATTATATTATTACTATGTTGTGTTTAATCCCGGGTTCCCGTACTTCCGGGATTGGAAAACCTGCCCGGGAATGTATTCTCTATATACAAGGTGTTAAAGCGAAAAGAGATCGTAAAATTATTCACAAAATAAAAACACAAGATGAAAATACCATAAAACAACCCCTACGTCGACATATTGTTGAACACGTTCACAATGTTTTAAGTTAAATAAAAAGATAAAGGACACAAAACATGAATAAAGGGAAAAAGATAAGGAATGCTATTTATTTTCGGAAACAATTCAGTACACCGTACACCGAATACCATCATAACATCAGTCTTAGTGAACAGCGAGGCCCAATTTCGGAACGGAAATTCAGAATTCGTGTTTAGTTTTCATTAAATTTAAATATTACAAGGACAGCCGCGATAATTTTACTCCTGTGTTAATTGTTTTATTAAAAAATGGCCCATCTTCAGATAAAAACATAGTTTTGATTGTTATTTAAGATGTACGTTATATTTTCGGCGATTTTATTTAAAAAATTGATATAATAATACGCTTGCCAAGTTTGTGAAGATGCTTTATCTACAAGTCTGCACGAAAGATGGCGTTGTTAAAATACTGAAACGCGCTAGTGGTTCTGCTTATTAGAATTTGTCAGCACCAATATCAGGCCACGACTATAGCACTGTCTTTTGCCTTAGGGTTGCAAGAAAGAGCCTCCCTGGAAACAGCTAGACCCGGTAACGCAAGGTTTAGGATGACCAATTCAGTCATCACAATGACTCGAAAATTTTCTGGCTAGTAATTTATTTACAAAAATAAATAAAATAAAAGATGTCGTTAATAATAATGTTAAAGGTATGATTCCGAAGCCGAAATCATACGACAACTGCCGACGCATGTAGCAGATACAGTGTACCCATTACTTGTTAAACTCCGATACGAATAAAGGGGACTATTGAGAAGCCGCAATGAACTACGCACATGTGCTGCGTGCGTCGGCAGTTGTCGTATACGGTTGGCTACGGAATCATGAATCTAAAACCATTCCAAAACGTCCATGATTGAATTGAGATCGAATTATGAATTGTGTGTGCTTTTAAAAAAAGATTTATTATACCGCCATTGCAGACTAAAAATAAAAGTTTGAGATACGATGATTTCTTTGTTGCTTGAGATATATGCTTCAGTGAATAGGCTATAGGTATTTTCAGTGAATCTTGTACGAAATACGAAAGTTGATGAAAAAAGATCAACTTCGACAAAAAGGTTGCAAACCCTCTTAAAGAATAAGTTATCGTATCTTATATATTTCCTGATTAGGTCCCACTTTTGTATTTTCAGCTTCAGTTAGCGAAGTCGAGGAAAAATTTTAAGAATATAATCTTGCGATTGGTTCATAAAGGACAACATTCACTCTCCATACAAATCTGGGCTAGTTTTGAAAGTGCCGGCCAAAGGAAAAAAATACGATATTCCGTTAGAACTCGTTCTTACTAACATTTTTTATTATGGCGTCAAAGTTGAGAGACCACTTCCAACGGTTTTATTAGAGTTTAAAAATCTTAAAATATACACTTTTTATGATACGAACTATTGAAAATAAATGAAAAATATTGCTATACATTGGAAGAATAGTTAATAAAAGCAATAAAAAATAAACCCTGTACTTTATATTGTTGTTTTTCGTCCATTTATTGAGATCCAAAGTTGAAAGTGCCGGTCAGAGAAACCAAATATGATATTCCGCTAGAGCTTGTCCTTATTAGCACTTTTTATTACTACGTCAAAGCTGAGAGACCACTGCCCTCAGTTTTATTGGTGTTCAAAAATCTTAGAAACATATAATTTTTATGATATTATATATTGAAAATGAATGAAAAATATTGTTCTATATTGAAAGAATAGTTGTTTAACGCAATAAAAAATAAACCCCATACTGCATATCGCTGTTTTTCGTTAGTTAGGTCCAAAAATTGAAAGTGAAGCCAAAGAAAAATAATATGATATTCCGTTAGAGCTTGTCTTCATTGACATTTTTACTATAGCATCATAGCTGAGGGAATACTGCTCTCGGTTTTATTTGAGTTCAAAAATCTCGGAAACGTATATTTTAAATAAAATAAATAATTGAAAAGGAATAATAAATTATGTCGTATTATATTGGAAGAATAGTTGATAAAAGCAATAAAGCAATAAAAATAAGCAATTAAAAATAAAATACACGAGCAATAACACTGTTTCATTGCACTCAACCCTGTTTGTTTTATCTATGATAATGTATGTGTAATGTTGACGAACCTGGACATGACGTGATTGCTATCGTCCACGAATCTACCTTATGGCATTGCCATTAGTGCCTTGTAACTGTGGAATATGATCAACACATTTACTAAGTTCAATAATTGGAAATGCACCTTTAACCAATATAAATCAATATTTCTCATTCATTTTCAATAATACGTTTAAAAAAATGTATTATATCCAAGATTTGAACTCAAATAAAACCGAGGAAAGTGGTCCCTCAGCTTTGACGTCATAATAAAAAATGCTAATGAGTACAAGTTCTAGTGGAATATCACATTTGTTTTCTTTAACCGGCACTTTAAATTTTTGACCTAAATAAATGAATGAAAAACAACGTTAATGCAATATGCGGTTTATTTTTTATTACTTAAATGAACTATTCTTTCAATATAGAACTATTTTTTTAATTCATTTTCAATAGTTCGTATCATAAAAAGTGTATGTTTTCAAGATTTTAGAACTCAAATAAAACCGAGGGAAGTGGTCTCTCAGCTTTGACGCTGTAATAAAAAATGCTAATGAGGATAAATTCTAGCGGAATATCACATTTATTTTCTTTAATCGACACTTTTAATTTCGGACCTAAATAAATGGACGAAAAACAACAATTATGCAGTATGAGGTTTATTTTTTATTGCTTTTATTAACTATTCTTCCAATATATAACAATATTTTTCATTTATTTTCAATAGTTCGTATCATAAAAAGTGTATATTTTTAAGATTTTTAAACTCTAATAAAACCATTGGAAGTGGTCCCTCAACTTTGACGCACTAATAAAAAATGTTAGTAAGAACAAGCTCTAACCGAATATTGTATTTTTTTTCTTTGGCCGGCAAAATAAAAATTAGCCCAATCTGAATGATGTCCTTTAAATTGAATTGGATTTTATTAAATTCTTTTTATGATGCCATAATGTTGTAGCGCTTAATTATAATTAAGTTCAGTTATTGAGTACCACAATCGGTGCCTCGGAGAGCACGTTAAGCTGTCGGTTCCGATTGTCATACGAGCATTTTTGACATTCGTATCGGGTAGCAACCAGCCCCCCTAGACAAGTGGCAATTCGTGGCAATATTGGATAAATTGAATGATGAATGATTGGAATTTGACGTATATGACAATCGTTGACTTAAGTCATAAACGTCATAATACGTGACATATACGTCAAATCCCATACAATAATCATTATATTCAACAATACGCCGGTCAACGAATTGCCATTGTCTAGCGGGACTGGCCTGATTACAAACCAATCTGATCTTTACAACCCACTGTCGATATGCCAGTGGTTTGTGCAGATCAGATGGCAATCCTTTCACGGAAAATATCGGAATTTGACCGTCTCGTAGTTGAACTAAAAAGACCTAAGTTCGGAAAAAGGTTTGTAGGATATTTAACTGTGATAGTTTCTAAGTGTAAAAAAGTCCTTCAACTTTTAACGGAATCAATAGAAGAGCCGTATACAAAACTTTAATACACAAAAAGACTTATTTTTCGCCTATGTTAGATGAATGCTCGTTATTCGATCTGTGTTCTATAACATAATCCGATCGAGAATAATCGGGTTGAACTAAATCCCGTTCACAATACAGCCCTGTGGGTCACGGTGCCCTATAGGTACCTTGTTGTATATCGCTCTATACTTTTAGGGTGGCTCTCGTAAGGGTAAAGGGATTACGTGCGTGACATTCGAATTAAACGTACGTTCGAAAATCAGTTAGGTACAGATACAAAATGGTTTGTTGTTGATTTCGGAAATAATGTTTCAATGATTCCTATGTTAAAGTCAATATTGATAAAATTATTAATTCGAAATTTTTGAGTTGTGATATTGCATTTTGTTATTGTTGATTCAATGTAAAACATCAAACTTTGATTGTACCAACAATTCCGTGAGCTAAAAGATGGCGACACCGTCCTTTTAATGTTGTCAATACATACATAAATACATATAATCATCCTAGGAAGGTTAGGCAGAGGTAAATTAACACCCACATTTCACCAATTATTCCAATCATTGTATTCCGTCCCACGTAATAGGGGGTGAACCTATTGCCGTATTCCAGGCACTATTGTTGACTCGAGCCATACACCTGAGGCTGAGTCTGGGCTGTATATATCTGTCTGATGTTAAACAGTCCTATCCCTTAGTCGCCTTGTACGACACCGCATGGGAAGAGATGGGGTGGCCCAAATTCTTTCGTTGGTCTGAAGAGACACTCTAAGATAAGTATAAATGTTTTAATACCACCATTGACAGCTATCAATTTGACAATAAATTTGCCAATTTGACAGCTGTCAAAGTTAACAAAATGAGAGAAATTGAAATATGGGTATACTCGTACAATAAGTAGGTAAGTACAATCACAGCGAGCGATTGTATTGTTAAAAAAAGATGTGTAGATCACAGTATCATTGAACACGTTTTTCGGATTAACGATAAAATGTGTTGGAACTCTTTTGATCTCGAGAGTACACTTCGGATATACCCCTGAAACTTTTTTTATGTTTTTGTTCCCTAGTGATGGAGCTTTTTTAAAATATTGATACTAATAGCATTTGTCACGTATTACTGCTAGCATGGATTTATGGATACGTCATCATCATCATAGCGTTATTTCCCATTGTATCTAAAGCTTGTACTTTGAAGCCGTTCTTTTTCTTTATTTGGCTTATTTTGACTTGGAGTGAATGTTCTTCACCTCCGAGAGAAAACCCTGTGCCCATATCTCGATTGTTAGTCGGCAGTTGTAATAATTTTTAAACATAAAAATGGTAGTCTAATAATGTGTGTGTACACCTGATCCTACCCTTTATTCTATATACCTAGTCGTGATCATACGTAATAATAAACAAACAATATTATTAATTATGCAAAGTAATATTGGCCCCAAATGGTGCACAAACAAGGGGACCCTTTTCCGATAGGTAAGTATTACAGGCCCCGGAATTTATGGGCCTGTTAATATAAACACATCAATGGCTCATTTATGCTATCTCAGGTGTGTTCCGAATACGAAATTCCGTATATATTAGTCTAGTGGTTCTCAAACTTTTAGCTTCACGGACCCCTAGACAAGGAGTGTATGATGCCTGATGCCTCATCAAAATTTTTGAAGTCAGTCTGTGGGTATATCTGGTAATTGACGAATAATGACTATGGCGTAGGTTTCCTCTTGGTTTTGGGAGGTCAGACGACAGTCTCTTTCGTTGACCAAATTCCGATGGAACAAGGGTTTCTAGACTCCGAAGTGCCGGCCTCGAATGCATCTGATCTAGGAAAAACGCTAAGATGATGATGATTATGGCTAGCAATTCTGTAGTCAATTGTGAACATGCGTTTCAGAGTTACGTTTTTTGCAGGTTTTATCCCAATTTGGTGCTTATCCCAATTATTGTTTTGATTCATTCATTTTTACAGTCAATCATGAAGTCAATTAAATCAAACAATTTTGCTTAAATCAGGTTCAATTCAATTAAATTCTTCATTTTCAAAATAGTGCAACACTGTTACAGCTTTTTGACGTTAAATTATCCTTAAAACTAAGTTTACCATCGCTTCCTAGGCGCTAATGGAGAAGAAACGGCGCAACAAATTCCACTCCATTCATTATGCGGTCAATTCTACCTGCCCACTTTCACCCTAAGTAAATTTATCACAATAAATAACTACATGATCAAATGGACTGCAACTGGTAGGTATTACAGTCGACAAAGGAGTTACGGTTGCAATTTTTCATATAAAGTTGTTTGTAAAGCTGCAACTCTGCGTAGTTGCGTACCCCACTTTGAGAAACTCTGCATAAGTGGAACGCGTGTCCGAAATTCGGAGACAATCGGAAACTGGGTCATCATTCACCTCAAGCGCTAACAGAATTTGTTAGATTACGCTCGATAGGTAAGCCACAGCCTCAAGGCGTGTATCAGCAAATTGCATACGTATATATAGCTATAGATTGTTAAAGCTATGTCTACATTGTGCCCTTTCATCGTCATCTTTTCAACTTTCATTTGGCGCATTCAGTAAGAAAGCGTCAGTAGCCAAGAATCTGTCGGCTAAAATATGTGCGACGAGAATATTCTACTTGGTGGAATATGTGCACGAACTTACTTGGTCATAAGAAACTCCAGAAAGAAAAGAACCAAGCTATTTTATTAATCGAAATAATGTGATTATGCGTGAATTATGAGAAGATAAAAAAAATCTTTTGAAAAACTTTACATCCATGACTGAAATGAATTTCGATCGACTTTTGAAAATAGTCGAACCAATAAATTATGAGGTTGTTGAAGGCTTTGTTGCACAGAAATTCACCAAACGCGGAAACAAAGTTGCACTTCGCTGCGCCTTCAACACACACTACACTAGTATAAGATATTATATTGTTACTAATGTATTTAAACTACCCATAATAAATAATTTGAATTTTGAAAATCATATTTAATATACATTTTAAAGTAAGTACGGCATATCTCATCACAGCGTATATTTAGCATTCCAGCTGCCGTCCTTGGAAAACTAACTAATCTAACTAACTAACGCGCAACTTTCAAGGGGTTTGGTTTCAGAACGTCCCATTCCCAAACTCGTCACTCTGTTTCAGATGGTCCCATTCCGAGATAGTCCTATTCCCAGATCGTCCCATTCCTAGATTGTCCATCTCTTCCCATGCGGTGTCGTACAAGGCGACTAAGGGATAGGGCCTTAGAGTATACATTAATATACAATTAGCAATGTATACTCTAAGGATAGGGCTGTTTACCATCAAACTGATAATACAGCTCAAACTCAGCCTCAGATGCATGGCTCGAGTCAACAATAGTGCCCGGAATACGGCAATATGCTTACCCCTATTCCGTGGGATCGAATACAATGATTGATGAAATGTGGGTGTTATTTCACTGAATAAAGGCATGGTTATATGTATGTATGTATCCCCCTGTAGTACATTGGTACGTACTGCAGGGGGATACATACATGTTGATGCAGTGGGTATAGGTAGGTATACCCACTGCATCAACATGGGGGTCCCTTGTTCCAGGTTTCTAGATCCGCGCCTAGAAGTCGTTATACCCGAATTCAATCAGCTTATCGCTAAGCTTCGCAAATTCGGATATAATGACAACTACATTGAAAAGTAAATCACTTTCGCCAAACAAATCCACAGTGCTTACATAACTAACCTTATAACCTACTAAATTGCACACACATAACATATAGTGCGTGAACATACAGAATGACGGCTTTGATCTCATCAACAACACCACGTTTACGGTTATCACCACTCTTATGGTCTACAAAATAAGGTTTATGTCTGTTTAACTGTGTGGTAAATAAGTTGGTGAAACTTGGCGATTCACAATTCATTCTGTAGTTGACGCCAGTTGCGTGGACTGTGCAAGGTTGGAATCCTAATTTGCTGCTGTGGAATTGGTACTTGTCGATATTTATGAAGCAAATATATGCTTCAAAATTGAAAGATAGTGATGGGACTGCTGTGAAGTTCACGATTTGATTCTCGAGCGGGCATTTCGATCTGATTTTTGTTTGTTTTTAGTAGGTATAATTTATCATCGTAGGTTTGTTTCTTAAATATTTCGGTAGATTCCAGGCGTTTAGACGGGACGTCCGACTAAAAACTCCTATCCGTTCTTTTTGTCGGATATGTCTAAGGCATTAGGTATTAATGTAGAAAAGGCATTATACAATTACTTAGTACGCGTCTACATAACACGTACTAAGTAATTGTTTTGATATAATCTATGATGGGTGGATTTGATTTCGTCCACCACCGTAGCACCACGTGCTATCCTCCAAAGACACCCAAAATATGCATACTGCGCATATAGAGCACATTTTGGGTCCAATATTGTATACGACGGCTGGTATATACCTAGTTATATTCAAAATACAACAGTAAAACACGGGCCACATTTAGGCGTAGGTTTCAAAGAAAAGGTATGAGCCACAACCCGTAAAGTAAATACCTACAATCAAAGCAAGAGCGTAGGTACGTGATTTCACTCTGTGATCGTTTTTTTTTCTTTTATACCACTTAGTTGGCAGACAAGCATACGGCCCACCTGATGGGAAGCGGTCACCACTCACCGTGGCCTATGGACGTATGCAACACCAGGGGCGTCACAATCGCGCTGCGGACCTTGAAGAAACCTTCTAATGCCCTTCTTGATACGTACGACAAACGTCTAAATGTGAACCGTGTCATATAAATTGTACAGTCGGCATCAGATAGGTAGATCTTGACGAACAAATTACACAAAATGATTTTAATGCCTCGGATTTTTTCTCCATCCTGTTGACTGACTGTTCTGATATATGGTACACACCACGGATAATACAATTTAAATCAATAAAACAGTTTGATTTGCTCTTAATACCCTTTTTTTTATCCCCACGGATAGCTCCCCCGCCGGAGTCGGTGGAGGAGGTTATATCGGACTCGAACCGACTAAAACGCACGCCGTCTGTGGGCCGTCGTCGGTGAGATTATCGTAGACATATACCATATCTCTCGATCTGGCCCTCTTCCGGTTAGAAAGAAAGAAAAAGTTTTTTATTCTGTACAAAAATACTGATATAGGTACGAGGTTTTGCACACATTCATACAGAATAACGGCCGCCTCTCAGTTTAAATGCTGTTGGTATTAGGATCATTTTGAGCACGCAGTGAAGATTGTTCTAATCGCTGACTGTACTGCGACTGGCACAGAAGGTGGATCTAACTAAGAAGGGACCTACGTACAGGTGTAATAACATCTAACGTATTTACTTATCTCAATTTCGTAATTGTTCCTCCAACTTCAGTAATTATACATCGGAATTTGGAGTTTAGAATCTCTACGTAACGAATTCTCGGTATCGCAATATGTCTGTTATATATATAGGTTCGTAGGATTTCGAGGATTCTACTTAATGTAGTTGAGAGTGTAAAACTGATGATTCTGTTTAATTTTAGTTAATCTCGGTTTCTATTGTAGGTGAAATCGGTTCTGTTTGTAATTGTAGCGTTTTACCAAGGAATGACCTCCGTCTGCTTATAGGCTTATAATAGAAAGGTAAAGTTGTACCAAGTTTAATTTATTTGATTACCAACATAAACACATCTTTTTTTTAGGAGATAAGTGGGTAAAAATTATAATGATTGAATTAATATTACTACTGTCATTTTCATGTACAGTCAGATGGATCAAGACTAACAAAGTATTCAAAATGATCTTAATACCTTGACTGATTTACTAATATTTGGTACCTACACACTTTTAGTTCGGACGATAATACAATTTAAATAAATAAAACAGTTCAGTATTAACATCATTAGTAGGTATTAAGATCATTTTGAGTACTTTGCTAATCAAAATTGATCTGATACTGACTGTACTGAGCTAACAAACGTTCAAACAGACATATATTTTAAAAACTTACACTTCCTATTTATTCTGTATCCAGTAAAATATTTTTTAGCCGACATCAAAAAATATTTTCAATTCCACAAATCCATAATGTCTTTTGTTAAGTATCATTCTCGGCCATTGTGATTCGTTTTCTTTTTCTTATTGTGAAGGAACAAGCCTCAAGAGTGACTTGAAAATGAATTTTCACCCCTGGGTGAAATACACAATGGATTGTCATATACATTTATTTCAATATATGCTACATTTTATTAAGGTACCTATATTCTGAACGACAAAATGATTGCCTGTAAGATCTCATTACTCGTTTTGTGTTTCACACGGCAGCTGGTCCCGTAAAAGTATATGCCAAATAAATAGAAAGAGTAAGTGAACTCTGACTCTGACGTGAGAGACAAGGACACAATGATGATTATATCAAAAATTACAAACCATCAAAAAAACAATTCCGTGAACCGAAGCAGGGCCACTTTCCATCAGGTGGGCCGGGTGCTCATCTGCCACCTAAGTGTCCCTTTAATGTTGTCAAATCGTGCTAAATTGTTTTAGATTTGTAAAAATACAGTTTGGATTTCACAGTGATAACCGTAGTGCCGATTTTCAGTCATTTCACGGCATCTTTGGTACAGCTATAATAGATATTGCTCGGGACACATATCTTGGGCATAAAATGTGTTCAAAATGTGTTCAAAATGTGCTCTATACGCGCAGTACACGTTTCTTGGGTGTCTTTGAGGATAGCACGAGGTGCTACGGCGGTGGACGAGCTCAAATTCACCAAGCATAGATTATTACAAAACAATCCGCGGGTGCCATGACCTCGTTTGTCTCGCGATTTATGTCCAAGATGGTCCTGAGGTATATTACTAATGATTTTAAAACTATAGAACTTCAAGTATACGATTTTAAAAACCTTCGCCAAGGGTCCATGGTCTCAGAACGGCATCAACCTTCATGGAACGCGTGCTCGTCGACGTGTAACGAGGTTACGTGTTATGCGTTCCGAAAGTATTACGACTATTGTTTTGTTTGATGTATGTAATTAGACAACTACGGGATTGACAAAAAACTGGGTATCGCGAAAAACCACAGTTAATCACCTACAATTGGACACTATTTGAAACTATCATAGATTTTGGAAAACTGAACGCTCAGAAAACGACGACAGATTTCCGACAAGCCCCCCTAGACAAGTGTCAATTCGTTGCTCGGCGTATGATGGAATAGAATGACAAATGTATAGGATTTGACGTTTTTGACATTCGTTGACGCCTGTCATATGCCAAGCAACGAATTGCCACTTGTCTAGGGGGGAAGATAAGATAAGATAAGCTACGATAATATGAAATAAACTACTCTTTTATTTGCATAATGAAACTAAAACGATTTGCATGTAAACTGACTAGTTAAGGAAACTGACGAATTAGGGAGACTGACGAGATAGTGAAACTGACCACTTAACGAAATCTACAAAACTGACGAATAGGGAAACTGACGATTTATGGAAAATGACCAATTAGAGAAACTGACGGGTGGCGACCTAACTCGTATAGTTAGCGTACCTACTAATTGCTTTAAAATTTCATTAAATGTCATAGAGACATCACAAAGAGCTATGTTTTCAAAGTTAGATCAAAACTCATTAGTTTATTTCTATTATTCATCTAGTTTCTGCGTCCCATTTCAAATTCAAAATTCATTCCCTTTTTTATCGTACACAAAAATATTTCCAAAAAATTCCTTGTGGAGTAGAATAGGGCCGCCCCATCTCTTCCTGTGGGTGTTGTTGAAGGCGACTAACTGCCCGCTTGACGGCAATAGGCTCACCCTCCTTTACGTGGGACCAAAAATCATCGTTGGCGAAATGTGAGTCCACCTATGAACCGTTATACTTTTTTTTCTATCACCGTGCAGAATTCATTGTCAGAATCTGATAAATATCCTGTTGATAAATCTGCCACAGTCCACAGGGCAAGTACACCATATAAATCATACAAATATTTGATTCAATTAACATGAAAAGTATATAAACCAACACAATTTTACAGCTACACTCATTTATTGTTGATTTAACAAAATTTATTCGCCATTACCATAACAGGCAATTCTTATAAAAATGCTAATATAATATTTATTACTGTTGAATATTTTTAATCAATTTCGTTGTGGATTGGAGGATGAGTGGGTGTATTTCGACCTTTGGGTGACCAGGATATAAATTGATAGGTAAATCTGCTTTTTAAGTTGTGGTAACACCATATACGGGTAGACTAAATTATTGTGATTCTGTTGTTGTCAAAGATCAAAAGCCATCATTGTAGATGCAAAAAAATCTAAAATAATAAAATGGTATGTGGTTGACAAACTCAAGAAATACTTTCTTATTAATGCCGGGTGCTTAAAGATATTGAAAGATGCAAATACGTGTGCTGCCCCCCTAGACAAGTGGCAATTGGTTTGGCGGCGTATTGGAGAATAGAACGACGAATGTGTGGAATTTGGCGTATATGACATACGTTGCGACTGCCATATACGTCAAATCCCATACAGTCATCATTTTATTCTGCAGTACATGTACACCGGGTAATGAATTGCCACTTGTCTAGAGGTGCTAATCACTGAATTCTTATTCTATGTATCATTAAATTATCAACCGACACTGAACTCTATAGAGGGAGATAATAAGATATCTATGTCAACCAACCATCAACCAAGCTCAACTCTTTGTAGCTGCTGTCATAGGCACAGATGACCTAAAATATGTGCGTCATTCTTATACGCATAGGTGTCTAAATTCATTAACTTATTTAGGTATCTAGTCTCTAGGTCGCAAGCGAAACCGCAGGCCACAGTCTACAATAATCACAGATTTAAGTAAAGTCATTTTAAAAGATCACTAAGTGATTCTGAACATTTTAATGACATTTAAATTAGTCCGTTTTTGTATTATTGATATGGTTTTTAAATTATTTCTTCGTTTTATTAGCAGTAATTCAGTAATTAATGGTTGCATATCGTTAAAATTGTAACTGTGTTGAACCAAAACGGTATCAAATTAACTGTATTTTAGCAAATACATTAATTTTAATTGATTTTACAGTTAGGAGTCACGTTAAGTGCCATAGGTTAAGTATAACTAGATGCTGGTCAAAGACTTTAACGTAAGTCCTCTAAAGGAATGATTATGAAGCCGACCGCATACGACAACTTCATATGCATGCAGCAGTTACAACGTACCCATTACTTGTTAAACTCTGATACGGATAAAGGGGACCATTGAGAAGCCGCAATGAATGACGTGCATCTGCTGCGTGCTTCGGCAGTTGTCGAATGCGGTCGGCTACGGAATCATACCTTTTAGAGTGCATGTTATCATAAAACGTACGCAAATATTTTTGATAGATGACCTGTGTTAGTAGTTAACAAAAGCGATGGGGTGGCCCTATTCTACTATACTGGGAACAAACACGGCAACCCAATGACAAACTACTTATAATTTTCTTGTTTGCCACCTAAGGCCCAACGCAAACAGGAGACGATACGGCGCAGATACGGCGAAGACATGACATCTGCGCCAACAGCGTGGCGTTTGCGCAGATATGGCGTGGTACAGACCCCTCTTGAAGTTGTCTTATTTTTATTTTACATAAAGTTTTTATTTTTTATATAATATACTTGACGCGAGACTGCTTCCGTGGCGTAGCGGTAGTGAACGCGGCCGCTACGCAGGAGGCGCGGGTTCGATCCCCGCTCAGTGCAAATATTTGTATGCATGAATATGTATATTTGCATTGGTCTGGGTGTTTTCTATGTATAATATGTATGTATTTACAAAAAAAAAATGTATCTAAGTATGTTTATCCGCATTCTAGAACCCATAATACAAGCTAGTTAAGCTATGCTTACTTTGGGTCTAGATAGCGTTGTGTAGAATGTCCTACAATATTTATTTATTAAAAAAAAAAAAAAAAAAAAAAAAATGTACATACGTTCATATTTAGTCTTAAGAAACCTTTTTATTTTTTGTAAACTGACGTCCTTAAAATGCCGCAGTGGAGTTTGTTGCGCCGTTTCTTCTCCATTAGCGCCTAGGAAGCGGTGGTAAACTTAGTTTTCACGAGATTTTGACGTCAAAAAGCTGTAACAGTGTTGCACTATTTTGAGAAATAAAGACTTTGACTTTGACTAAAGGAACCTATTCGAAAAAAATTAATAAACGGATGTGCATTAAGTATTATTTTCACTACATAGCATCTTTTATAATAATTACCGAGCCGTGCCATTTCCACGCTGTTTGCGCAGATATCACGTCTGCGCCGCACATACAGGTATTTGCTCGATCTACGCGGCCAAAATTATTTTAATGCATAATTGGTATCTAAACAAGATAAATAAACAATAAAAATACTTATTTTTTTTAAATAATACTATATTTTACAAAAAACGCCTTAGTGGAGTACCTAGTATAGTAATATAGCTTTTTTTAAGTTAATTCATCGCTTTCTGATGAATTTTCTATTATTGGATTGTATTCTGCAGACACAAACAGCCAAAGTTTCAGGCAAAAATGTTTTCGCTTTCCTTTTTTTTATATTTCGCATGCTACTTAGCAGAGTTCTGCTCAGTTCAGATCCTCTGCTAAGTACATACATGTGTAATGTATATACTTAGCAGAGGATCTGAACTGGGCAGAATCGGTTAATTATATCTTGAATGCAATTTGTCCTCGAACATTTTCTTGCTAAATCTTGCTGGTAACAGCTGAAGTGTTTATTTCTAGCCACAGCTGCATCTCGGAAAGCTCTCCTATTGACAATAATGCCTTTTCAATTATGACTGCGCCATAATCGTTATCGTACACGATTCTTCTTGGCTTTTTGTAATGCACTTTAACACGGAAAAAAAACCTTATTGGTCTTTCTCATAATCTCGTACTGTCCTTGTGTCAAATCGGCATCTATAAAAATTTGCAAAGCCTGCATTGGTGTCAAGGAGGACTCCTCTTTACTGGATCGCGTAAGCAAAAATGCCTTTATCTTTTCGGACAATTGATGCATCTTTGTTACCAGATCTACCCAGTTCCACTTTCGCAGCATGTATAAAAGTCTACTTTTCAAAGTTAGAACGTAGTTCTTCAGTCTTTTGCCTTTTGCTCTGGCTCTTTTTGAGAAGTTTTATCAACAGGTATTCCAAAAGTGCCTTCCAGCCAAGACCGGTTGTATTTTATAAATTTATCTTGAGCTTTGGTTCACCTTTATTTTATTTCAGATTGCAAATCATGAATTTGGTCGTTATTGTAACCTTCACATGACAAAAGTTTATCTTTTAAATAGTTTAATTTGGCATCTAAAGTAAGGAAATTTTCTTTCTTTATTAGATCAAATAAGTGTTGGCGTGTTACAACTCTTACTCCTGATGCATCTTCTGAACCTAAAACAAACAAATACAATGTAGAAAGTCACTAAAAGATATTTCCTATTTTAAACGATATTTAGCGGAATCTCTTCAATACCTCTAAACTGTATTTATCCGGACGTATCCGGAGATGATTTTCACTGTATTTACAAAGTAAAGGATCAGAGAATAACCTACAATACAAATTATAGCCGGATCTAACCCGATACATAAACAAAAACACTAGCAAAGATTTTTTTTTGAAATAAGTTATGGTGTGAAAATGGGTTTTTTTATCACTACAAAAAAAATATAGCTTGTTAATTGATCATAATTTTATTTATGCATTTTATAAGTCTTTTACCTTGTCCATCAGAATCCATCACTTTCAATTCGTAGGAAGAACTTGAGAATTAAGAAACACACTTCGAAAGTTTGATGTTTAGAAAAGCGCCAACATGAAATACGCACACTAGTGAAACGGTCAAATTGCGACTGATGCCACAGAGGCGTGGTGCAAGGTAGCAGGTAGATAAAGCATGGGTATTGTGCCAGGGTTCATATTCTGATCGTGGAACTAGTTTTTATGAATGTTATTGAATTTTTGATAATGGGACTTTTGGCCGCGTAGATCGAGCAAATACCTGTATGTGCGCCGTATCTGCGCCGTATCGCCTCCTGTTTGCGTTGCACCTAAGTGGTATGAAAAAAAAAATCTAGACAGACAATTCTATAGAATGTCTAAAACATTTATTTTCACTGGTGAAATCTTACCTTCGAAATAATTAGGTATATCTCGGGACACGTATCTTGGACCTAAAACGCGACACAAACGAGGCCCAGGGGCGCGGAGATTGTTTTGTAATAATCGTCCACTCACCGCCGTAGCACCCAATGCTTTCCTCAAAAGACACCCAAGGTTTCTTGCGTATTGCGCGTAACCCCGCGTTTACATACTGCCGCTCGCATTGCTCATTGTGTTGCCGGAAATATTCGCGCGATTAATGCCCTAGCGTTCACACACGCGCATCATCGTGTTGGTCCGCATTACAGTATTCGCCCTGCAATGGAGACGGACGTAAACGTATGGAGGACAACGCTGTAGCAGTGTACGCATTATGCTTTTACAGAATAGCGAATTAATTAAATAGATTATTAATAAAAACTATCACTTTCAACTACTATACACTTTCCGTAGATCGATGTAAATATTTTTAAAAGTAAATTTTCGAGGAGCAATAACGAAAGCCGTGTTTACTGATTAGCGGCATCTAGCGGTCTCGTATCGTTCATCGCGCTAGTATTGCCGCTCCTTTGACTCGCGACGCCAAGCCGACATTCGCAGCAACATACGCGGCAGTACTCGCGGCATGACGAATATACCATTCACACCACGTCTCTGCCCACTTCTCTCGCCACTTCCCTCGCTCTGTCGCGAGTATGTAAACGCAGCTTAATAGAGCACATTTTTAACACATTTTAGGTCCAAGATATATGTCACGAGCAATATAAAAAGAAGATTAGACATCTGATTCAATTACAAGGTCCCTTTGTAAATCAATGGAAGCCACCGAAAAAGGGAGGCTTCATTAGTCTGGCTTGAAGACAGTAGGTACTTGAAAGAGGAAAACCGATGATCAAGGAGGTCGGATACAGTAGGTTGTTAGCATTTAAATTCAAATCTATTTCTACTTTGTTTGTATTCGCTTCACTGATATTTTTCTTTATGGTGATGTGGGCTGTAGAATGGGAACTGAATGGGAACTGTAGGATAATAATAAACTCTACATTTATAGATAAAATGGTCGTCCATACCAACTTAATATTTAAAAAAACTAAGGTTGCGTTATTAACGATACCGCGAAGGAAAATAGCATAAGAGCGTTTTCACATTATCCGATCTACGACACCCATCCCAATTTATGTAGATTATGTTCGTAGCTTTCCTACACTAGTATGGGATCTCACCAAAATCTTCGGGGTTCAAAGCAATCTCTTCTGTAATCAGCTTTTTTATATACCACTTAGGTGGCAGACAAGCACACGGCCCACAAGATGGAAAGTGGTTACCGTGGACGCATGCAACACCAGGGCCATCACACTCGCGCTGTTGACCCCGTGAGAACCTTCTAATGCCCTTCTTGAAGAACCCCATGCTGTAGTCGCTTGGAAAAACCACGGCAGGGAATTCATTCCACAATTTAGACGTACAAGGGATGAAGTTCCTTTCATACCTGAATATGCATACTGTTTCCTGATTGCTGGATGAACGCATCTGATTGATAGATACGACTCTAGTGCAAGCTTTCCTCTCGGAGTGGGGAGGTAAGATGGCAGTTGCTTCCATTCCACTTTTTCTTATCGAGGGCGATGATCATCTTATGAGATGATCATCGCCCTACCAGCTATGGCAATGACTAAGTATAACTAGATTAAAATACCACCAGCAAAAACAATATAAATACAGAACAAAGACCGTACAGTATCTGATTATTCTTTGATTTCAATCCATTGTTAATGGTTCGGGGGTAGAATCACTATCTCGTTTGTACATGAATTCGTTAACATAATAATAGGAATTCTATTAATAATTAATTAATGACTAAACAACTATAATGAATGGGAACAGTTGTATTTTACGATCTTTTGATTCGTTTGCAGTGTAACCATACTAGCTAACTCATACGGTATTGGGATCCGAGTTCAAAATACACTTGGCTATTTTATATCACACTAATATTATTTTTTAATTTGACAGTTTATATTACAGTTATTTATATAGCCGCGGTAGCCTAGTGGTATGCGTAATGGACTGCTGAGACGAGGTCTCGGGTTCGATCCCAGGTTTTACCATGGCACACACCAATGACTTTTCGATGCTTTTCGAAGTTATGTGTGTATTTATCGCAGGTTTATAAGTGCCCGGTTAATGGCAATATGCTCGCCACCTATTACATTGGGACCTAAACATAAACGGCGAAATGTGGGTGCTAGCACCTCTGTCTACCCCTTCGGGGATATAGGCGTGAGTTTATGTTATGTATGTTATGTAATTTGACAGTTTGTGTGATGGCCGTTGGAGCAGACGAGTCCTAGAGTGGAGACCGCGAGAAAGAAAACGGAAGGTGGGACACGCCCGCTAACCAAATGGACTGACGACCTGATAAAGGTGGCTGGGACACACTGGATGCGAAAGGCGGAAGATAGGCAGACGTGGCGCGCACATTGGGAGAGGCCTATGTCCAGTGTGGTGAGTACGAACTACTATCGTAATCGTATCGTCAACGTAACGAGAGCACGGAGCATAGCGATTGGCCGTCTGCCTGAAGCCTGTCAATCGCAATGCTTCGTGCTATCGTTACGTTCACGATACGATTACGATAGTAGTTCGTGCTCACCCCACAGCAGTGGACTGCAATAGGCTAATTGACTGATTGATTGACACACGTGGCAGTCTTCAACGTATGTCATAAACATGAGATAATTTTAAAGCAATTAGTTTGCTAAACTAAACAAATTATAATAAATTGGAAAAAGCGAAATTATTTTTTTTATTTTTTTATTATTTTTTATTATAATAAAGTATGTCATAAACATCAAATTCCATACATTCATCATTCTATTTTACAATACGGCGGCCAACGTGTTGTCACTTGTCTAGGAAGGCTGGTCTGTCTGGTAGAACGTAACACATAGATTACTTTTTATCTAAAATGTACAGGGAATTTCGTGGGATGTAGCTATTGTTCAATATTTTCGTGTTGTTCATCCTACAGAACAACGGCCCAATTACAAGCCGGCGATTTATGCGACAAGTTTAGAAGTTATGATAGATGTTTTTTTTTCTTTGCAATCTTGAATGTATTTTTTTTTGTATGAGATAATAAATACGGTTGTTTATATAAAATATAGATGTCTGCTTTGCTTTTTGTAACTAATCATGTAATGGAATACCTACTCTCTTCATGCATTAGAAATGTTAGCCTATTGCAATTTACTGTTGGACATAGGCCTCTCCCATAATGCACTATCGTATCCGTTTCTATTTCCTTTGCAACCAGTCTGTTAAAGCTGCCAGTCCCTTTGACTGATTCTATTAATTTTAGCTCCTAGCCTAAGTAATCTTTAAAAAATAAGCATGCTGAAGTATCAGAGGGATAGCCGCAATGATTCAAAACTACAAATCTCATGGAAAACTAATTATAGCATTTGAAAACGCATACGCAAACAATTATTTACATTGAGGCCAATGTAAATTATAACTTCCCAACCCCTTAACGCAAGTGAATCTATAAAGCACAGACTAGTAGGCATAAAATACAATACAAAAAATGTGTTGACAAAATATTTCAAATAAATAAGATGGTAAAGTTGTCTGTGTGCCACGACCCTAATATACCGATTGTAGTGACGCGAAAATTGGTAAAATGGGACAAGTGAGGGTCCATGGGGGAAGGCACGGCGGACGAGTGGCGCCGCCTACTGTTTGTTTATGGAACTAGGACTAAGTGGATGGGAAAACAATGCCACTGTGACGTGAGTTGATTCGGTTAGTTACTGTAAAACGGGACGCTTTTCAAGGGGTGAATGGGGAAGTAGGGTAGTTTGATAAAGTTGAAATAAATTGTTCAACTGAGTTTATTGAATAAAGAACAATAAAGTGTGATAAAAATGGCGATCTTTTAGCGAGTTTTCTCTTTATAGTTTTTATTCAAACACAAAACGTTTTTGATACAAAACTTGGGGATTTTGCGCACGGTAAAAAAAGTGCCTAATAAAAAAATAATTGAAAACCATACTGATGTAAATATCTAATTATGTTTTGGTGCGTGTTCTTCGTGAAAATGTTGCGAAAATCATGAGCTTTAGCACCTTTAAGTGTTGTCAAAGTCAATACTCATTTATCTAGTCTCTGCCGTTCGCAATTCAAAATTCACCACCTTCTCTAGTATACGTAGAAGATATTGATTCTGTGGTGATATTGCTCGGAACTCTTGGACCTAAAATGTGCTCAAAATGTGCTCTATACGCGCAGTACACGATTTTTGGGGGTCTTTTGAGGATAGCACGGGGTGCTACTGTGGTGGACGAGTTTAAATTCACTAAACATTGTTTATTACAAAACAATCTGCGGGCGCCAGGGCCTCTTTTATTACCCGACTACGGTGAAGCCAAAGGAGGGTTATGATTTTGACAGGCTATGTATGTATGTATGTATGTTCGTTTGTTCCCTCATAGCTCTTCAACTACTTATTAGAAACTGGACAATTGAGGTATCGTTAGAAGCGTCTTGATCGTCCGCTGGTTATAGGTTATATCACGTGTCACTAAATCTAATGTGGCGCCCTCTAGCGGTCATAAAGTACTGCGTTCAAAAATAAACTTGAGATAAATATGCCGTGTTTGGTATCAAATTAAAGGGCTCAATTAGCACATTTCATATATGTATAAATTATTGGGTTTTACATGCCCAAAAATAATATAAATAAAAATTAAGTTTAAAACTAAAACGCGCCGTATGCCACTCTAACAAAACAATACATTCTAGGAAAAAGTGGCATACGACCACGGTTATTGTTGATATTTTCTTGTTTAATACTTTTTAGAGCGTGATTTTGCAGTAGTCGGGTTTTAGTTTTAAACTTAATTTTTATCTCACGGTTTAGGTCCAAGATATGTGTCTCGAGTTATACCAGTATTGGTACAATGTATTATCTATTCTGTGGCACAACGTATACCCGATAGGGTTGTAGCTAAGTATACCACGTCTAGTTACATTACCGTGATCAGGGAAGCTAGCATGTTATTTATTGGTTAGAACGGCGCCGCACCTGCGCTCGGAACATTGTGATACAAAATATTGTGCCATAAGACCACCAGCGCTTCAGTGATTAAAACTTTTATTGATATTGTATTCTGTGGAAAAAATGTTGTGGAACAACGGAATGACTACTTTACATAATATAGTCACGTTTTTTTTACGTTCAGGGTGGGCACAAGAACCCGGTGTCAATGAATTTCATTCATTTATTGAAGGCAACTAGGCCCGTTAGTACCTACCAATATTATAATAAGTGAGTTTTTCAATTATTATAAGTGGATAATTATTATTACATTGATTTTTTTCCTTTTGTTTAACATCAATAGTGAGTCAACAATAGTTTCCCGAATACGGCAATAAGCCCCCTATTACGTAGGACCGAATATAATGATTGGTGAAATGTGGCTGTTAATACACCTCTGCCAAACCCTCCGGGGATAATGTCGTGTTTATTATGTATGGATGTATGTATGTTTTGTTGTATAGGTACTTCCTGGGTAAAACGGGAATGGATAGGACAATAAAACGATCGAGAGGTCCCGAGTTCGAATCTTGGCCATTACACTACCGACGACGTGAACCCACTCCTAACACAAGCAATTTAGCTTAGCTGGAGGGGTTAACGGGTATATTAGGAATTTCGGTTGCTTTAATTCTTAAAAAAAAAAAATGAGTAAATTAATTTTGACTCGCTTCTTTGGTTGACCTGCTAGTGTTAAGAAATCACATTGAAGTTAATAGTTTGGAGAATCTCAAAAAGTTTCTTTGAAACAGTATCTATGCGCTAAATAAATTCCAATAAGAACCCAACATCAGATACTCGTAAGATACGAAACAAATCTATATATAAGCCAATGTTCAGTAATTTGATTCTGTCTGCGAGTGTATCCTTTTAGCAATTTTGCACAAAGCCAATATTTTCAAATAAGAAATTGAGTATTCTTTGAAAACAATTTAATCGGACCGTTTTTATCGTCTTTAGAAAGCGAGCCATTGTTTTATTTAAATTTACATTTGTATAACTTTTTGTTTAGCTAGTGACACGGTTAGTCTCGAATAGTTTTCCTAATAGTGCTTCATTAGCACAGAGAAAAGTGGTTAGTGATGGTAGGTATTCTTAGTGGTGTAGGTACAGAACAAAAAAATTGGTATCGATTTAAGACCATACCCCGAGCACTAACTTGATGTAACTAAAATAAATATAACATTACAAAATATGGCTATACTTATTGCATATTGTAGACAAGTGTCCAAATTATAGTCGTACAAACAAAGCTGTGAACTGAAGGATGGCGCCACCGTCCGTTCAGTATGCATTTGACAGTAATAACCGTAGTTCCAATTTTAACCACTTCACGGAATCGTTAGAACATCTATTATACCTATACCTATTCCCTGCGTCCGAGTTCCAAATTCAAAATTTAATATCCATTCCCGCCAAGGAACCGTGATAATTTCTTTGGCCTTTCTGTTTCATAATCACACTGACCTAGTATTCAGTCTACTTAATTTACCACACAATAAGAAGCTTAGGCACTAATGTATCAATCTATTGTGGAAATAATCTCCGGAGGAGGGAACCGGGACAATAAGAAGCATGACCTAATAATATACGAGAATATTGGAGCGAGTCCGACCTAAATTGTATATCTGCCAATCGTGCAGAAAGAATACACATTCGGTATTATTTAATATTCTGTATTTGATAGGTAGATTATACGATCTATATACGGTTTATATTATGTGAGTAAAGGAAAATAGATTATAGATTTAAGGCCCATTTACACGATGCCATTTTCTTGTACCAGCTCCTTTAGAGAAGTGGCAATTCGTTGACCGGCGTAATGTAGAACAGAATGATGAATGTGTGGGATTTGACGTTTATGACATTTGATAACGTCATCACTACATATTATAAAACAAAGTCGCCGTCCCTATGTATGCTTAAATCTTTAAAATTCCGCAGCGGATTTTGAAGCGGTTTTTCTAATAGATAGAGTGATTCAAGAGGAAGGTTTATATGTATATTACATGCATAATATTGTAGAGAAACACTGATAAATCGGAATCAGAATACCACGCGGGCGGAAAATATGGCGGTACGAAGTTCGCCGGGTCAGATAGTATATCATAAATGTCAAAATATTATGTGTCACGTACGTCAGGACATTTTTTTCCAACTTGCTTACAACACACATAATTTAGGGAATATAATGCTTGTTATAGCGTAATGTTGTTGTATCCTTTTGTAGAGAAGCGGTCCTAAAAACAAGTAAAATCGCAATAGTGCATACAATATCTTTCCGCCTTTTGTTAGTAAATTCGGTGCTGTAGTGTAGGGCACTTTCCTACTTACTTCAATGTTATTGTATACAACAGGCAAGATACTTACATCGTGTAAATAAACCTTTAATAAAGGACTTACGGAGTTTGCTGGCTTAGCCTTTGGTGGTACGTTTATGTATCTTGCATTGTTACTAAATGACCACAGTCTTACCTGAAATGAAAAAAAACAATGTTATTTTCGAAAATTTCGTATATTGCACAGTTTCAGTGAATATTTTGATGAATTGGTTATTTTTTAGTCCAAATGCAGTAGCATAAAATTAGATACCTACCTACTATTTTATTGCAACATCACGATCTTCATAGCCTTGTAAGCTTAGTAATTATCGAGTTTTTAAAGAATGATTGCTACTGGAATTCCGCATTCTTAATAGATATTCTCACCAATAACCCTCAGCTTGTGAAGATCAAACTTACTTCCTGGTTTAAACAAATAGTAAAGATCCTTTTAGTACGAATCGGTAGACCTGACCAGTGAAGTAAAGAAAATAATGTACCTACTTTGAAATCATTCATATTAATAACATAATTTCATCTATTTCATCACCCTAGCGTTAATTCCCAGTGGCATCCGAAGCTTTCATCTCGGAGTATGGGGCCCGCTTTACCAATCTTAATAAAATAATTCATCATTCATAAGCTTGTAATGTCTATGTAATGAAGTATGAATCATGTGTATCGCGCACAGGCTCCGGTAGCCTTAGCGATACCTTAAACTAAGTTTAATTTGTAAATATGTACTCTGGTAATTAAATAAATAAAAAAATAAAAAAAAATGATTATAATGACGTATTATTTTTTCACGCGAGTAAGTTGCTATAATTGTTGTTTGCGCCATTTTTGAAAGCCTCAATGTGTGACTCTAAAGCGACCTATAAACCTTTGTTTATCCCCACCATTACGTCATAACCATTAAATGATATTCCCATTATCATTATACTCACGGGCCTTCACAATTAATTAATATACGAACATCGAAAGCATACAAAAAAATAATAATACATTAGTCTCTAACCGATGAAAACATTCCTAAAGCCAATATTATCTATGTGCATTACAAATGGCACGTAATCTTCTAATTGAGGATTTTCTACGTAGAGACATTTTTTACTTAATGATTCGGTTACATTATGGTTACAGACAACCATCAGACCAACTGCTGCGAAACCTGCGGCGAGAGGTGCGATGATAGAATGTAGTGTTAAAGATGAGGAATATTTAAAAATAATAAGGAATCATTTATATTAAAACAATATTTGTAGCTATTTATTTATTTCATACAATTGACAGATCATGTTCTTTTTTTTGCCACCAAGAAGGCTCAATGCCAGCCGTGGGCATCATGTCGAACAATCCATCTGAATACACCGTTGTACTGTACAGGCGGTTTCTAGTATAAACTAACTTTTAAACTCTCGCGTTCCATGATATACTAGTTTCTGGTTTCTAGTATAGATGTAGATGCCCGTAAATTCCGGCAAGACCTAAGCAGTTATACAGTGACTTCGTACGATTGACATCATTAAACTACATAATAGAATTCGCCAAGAAAACACGGAGTACTCCCTTTGGGCCTGACCCAGTAGCAGGGCTTGCGGTGTGTGCGTAGTAGTCAAGTATGCAATAATACGACACAGGAGACTGTGTGAGTTATTATGTTAAGAAAACTTCGAAATGCTTTATTGCGAGATCAAGGACTGGCAAATTTGTCTTTACCTGGGATTTCACGGAACTGGTATGAAATTTATTGTCAGGCTTTAAGTTTTATTTCACGTTATATTATAACATAACAACATTTCTCAAATCCAGTTTACCCTGAAGTATTCAGACAAGCAGATAAGGCCACACACCCAAGGTGTTCGAAGCCCAATCCGTGCTCACGTGCATACCTACTGCCTACTGCTGATTGAACGCTCTGGTCCAACCCTTCCCACTTCTGATGATTAACTGGGCTGTTTGTGATCCTTTGTAGATAGATAGATATATAATTCTTTATTGTACACCAATAGATTTACAATATTACAAGTAGGTAGCATGTTACAGTGCAATGTACAGTGGGCGGCCTTATCGCTAGAGATTTATACGTTTATGAAACGCCGAGGATTCCACCTCACTAGGGCAAGCAATGAATTGGTTATATCGGAATAGAACCACCTAATCACAGGAGTCTATTACCAGTCAACTCAGGTACATGGAAATTCAACATAATGTGAATCCAACTTTCAGAGAATTCAACATAATGGGACTTCAACGGAAGGGCCTGAAGGCATCTTAAGTAGCCAGTCGCCAAGAATCGACCCCTAACCTTAGTTATAAATAAAACAGGCAGCCTGATCCTACACCTAATTATCGCCATACTTGCTCAAAATGCAACCGATAAAAAATAATGTCAGTAATTCAATTTTCTTGTTCAACGGAGCGATAATTCAATAAGCAATGCGATATTTACTCGCGCCGAGGAAAACTGCAGTAGCGTATCAAGCTCATTGCTTATTCAAACTCACTAGTGCACGGCAAATTAGAATAAGTTGTTTAATTATTCACATTCTTGCATGTTTATTTGATGACACTACTTGAGTCATAAAGAATGGTAGAATACTATATTATACTAAGGAAAAATTAGGTTATTGTATCGATCGAGTGTATATCTTGGACATAAAATGTGCTCAAAATGTGCTCTATACGCGCTGTACACATTTCTTGGGTGTCTTTTGAGGATAGCACGGGGTGGTATTGCGGTGGACGAGCTCAAATTCACAGCTTATTATATAACAATCCGTGGGCGTCAAAGCCTTGTTTGTCTCGCGATTTAGATACAATATACGTATCTCGTCCACTACAGTAGCACCCCGTGCTATCCTCAAACGACACTCAAGAAATGTGTACTATGAGTATGAATCACATTTAGGTTCATGTTATATGTCCCGAGTTATATAGCATTATATAATTTCTACCGATTCTAAATAAATAAAGATATAAAAAATATCATAAGAAGCGAATGATACAATAACCTTATACTCGTTAATACAATCAAGTTTATTGTCCGCATTTTATACGACACTCATCCGATTACGATAAAACTTTGTCATTGCGTGCACTTGCGCGAAAATTACAAGCATTGTACAAGCAGTACAAGTATTGGACCAGCTGTAATTGGCTTATAGGATTATTTTTCACGGTAGTTTTTACCGTGGAAAGCTGGAAAGCTTTAGTGATTATAAAAATGCACGCTAACACAAAATAGACGCGAGACAAAAACAGCATCATCTCAAATATTCAATAGAAATATTTTTCTATTAAAATATACGCAATCAACTAAATCTTTGCTCCTGTAACGAAATATAAAAACAGTAACTATCAATTCATAATAGAATTAAGTATAAAAGTTAAGCTTCGTGGGTAACAAAAATGTCTGGCAAGAGCCGCGGCTCCGCCAGTTTCCAGTAGGAGAGATGGACCCGAGAAGTGCTGGCTTGTCCTCGTAGAGGATGACATGCGTGCCAATAGTTTCTATGCCCAAGACCGAACCCCATACGCATGGATAATGTTGAATATCGAATACAAAAGTATCGGTAACCTACAACTTATCGATACTTTTTCCGTGAGCTTGTCTCGACCACACGAAAAACCTACGCCTTTCTTCCCTTAATTCGTCTTTCATACACAAACTCACACAAGTATTTTAGATAATATTTTATTTAATGTACATGTCCGCGTAAAACCTTAAAAATTACCATTGTAAGTACAGCGTTATCTTCATCCATTAGGAGTGAGGACTAGATTTGTTTGATCATTAAGATTTACGAGCTACTCCGTCAATGGCGTCGATGGAACGGACAAAGATAAGTGAGGAAATATAGCTTTTATGGATATCTGACACAATAATTATGCTGGCGTAAACAAAGCTACATTATTATTTAAACCTTTGTTTGTTTAAACTTTTCATTATTGTACGTTTTTAATGGTTATTTATGTTTATACACTTTATATTTGAGCTTTTGATTATTGTATGTTAAATGTGGTTTTTTTATGTTTATACACTTTGAATTTGAGTTTTAGTGTATAGTTTTGTATGGAAGTATACTGGAATATGAGGTTTAGTTTAAGTTAAACGTCTTGGAAATACCTTCCTTCTCCTAGCAGGAGATTTAATTCATACGTGCCTACCATTGTGCCTGATACTTTCTTAGTGGGTATAAATATCCACACCCTTAAGCTTCTTACTTCTTCTTGAACGGTAGGTAGAGGTACATTTAACACCCACATTTGGCCATCTACGATTAAAGCTGGGTGCACATTTGTATCATTTGCCCGATCCGATCACCGTATCCGTATCGGCGACGCGTATCATGATCACAATGTATATATCAGTGATACGCGTATCATCACCCGTCCACATATATGCGATTATGATACGCGTCGCCGATACGGATACGATGATCGGATCGGGCAAATGATACAAATGTGGACCCAGCTTAACACTTGTACTAATATCGATTACTTGTTTTCGTACATGTCCACCGATTGCAGGTACTTAATCTTGACCTGGCCTTATATAAAAATTACGCAAATGAATAAGAATACATATTACCTTCTAAATACATAAATAGGAATATATTAATATCCTTATGAATATTTACAAAAGTGTTACATTTCTTTGTAATTATGTATGCGAGTTAATCCAGTTGGTATGTTATTGAATCAGCAATTAAGGCGACACTTTCCATGTTAACCTACTGACCTTTTGTGGTTCACAATATAACAATATCGTTACATTTTGGTATTCCATATAGGTAAGGGATAAATTCTTGTTAAAATCTCTATATACGACTAGGTGTACATGGTTTCACCTATCATACTGTTCGACTTCTATTAGATATAGAGTGATATTATACAGTTTATAACCGGCCTCAATAACTGGGTTAACAGATGCAAAAAATAAAATTCTATGTTTTACTCATGATAAGAAAGAGATTAGTGCAAACAAACAAACTCATCACCTTTATTATGAATATTAATATTGTAGCATCATCATAGAGTACAAAATCTCTCACTGGAGAGATTTTGTGCTATCAGTGAGAAGACCAAAGGCTTTCCTACTTATCAACTGCACTGACGGCACAGAATCTTCAAACTTCAAAAACTTTATTGTGAAACATAGGTACAGAGATGGTCTATTATATAATTTGAATTTGATCAGCTATGTTCAGCCATAGTGGCATACAATATTATGTATGTCTCTCTGTTCTTACAGCATCGGCATCACGAGTGTGACTCCTCTGATGTTGCACTCGTCCATAGACCACGGTAACCACTTTGCATCAGGTCGGCCGTGTGCTTGTCTGCGACCTAAGTAGTATCTAAAAATTATCGTCAATGTATTAGTCCCGGATGCATCTTGCTTTTACATCGGAGGCGGGGTTCGCTCTCTTTGTCAAGATTTGAATTATCTTGGCTTTCACCCAATAACTCATGTTTCAAGTCAAATCAATTTGCTTATGTGGTGAGGAATGGTGAGGAAGCATCGGTAACTTCGGTTCGAATCCTGGCCATTACACTACCGACGTGAACCTACTCCTAGCACAAGCAATTTAGCTTAGTTGGAGGGATTAAAGGGAATATTAGTAATTTCGGTTGCTAATATTCTTTAAAAAAAAATGTCATTTGGGCTTAGACAAGCTCTACTTGCATTGTCAGTATTGATTGATGGTAGCATTCTAGTACTTCAAAACTCTACTAGATGGCGTTAAAATAACGAAGCTCTGTTTACCGTTAAACCAACAAACGATAAATAATTGAGATAAATTTTAAATTAATCCAAATAGTATTGCTAAATTAACAGTATCGAATAAATTAAATTAAATTAATGTCTATAAATTATGTAAATATAAACAAGGATTAAGTTTAATGGCTTTTAATAAAATAGGAGGTAGTTGAAGACGTAAATTCTATACATAATATTAAGTTGGCGTTAACTAAATTAGATTCCTAAGATGAGATTTAAATCTTAGTATTAATTAAAATGATTGGTTTAGTAAAATAAATATCGATAATTAACAACCAGGGTGGCATTATATTTTATGTATGGCCAGATGGTAAAACATGATACAAAATTAACTAAAGGTTAAGTGGTCACCGGAACCAGCGAACACATACAACAAAAAGGTTTTGTTGTTTCTTTTTATTTATAATGAATCACGTCACAGGAAGAGGGGTTATTTTTATACCACTTAGGTGGCAGACAAGCACACGGCCCACCTGATGGAGAGTAGTTACCGTGGCCTATGGAGGCATGTTACACCAGGGGCGTCATACTCATGCTGCCGACCTTACTACTACTAATGCTACAATGGTGGCGCTTAAAAACCCCGGGAATATAAGAAGATATAACTATGTGTACTGGTCAAAACTTTATGCAGCTGCAGAAGGGAAAAGTAGAATGGACAAAAAGGTAATGAAACAGAAAGTGTTCTTGACAGGCTCAAAATGCGAAAGTAACTCTGTCTGTCTGTCTTTCTGTCTGTCTGTCTGTCTGTCTGTCTTTGCTTCACGCCTAAACTACTGAACCGATTTGTGTGAAATTTGGTACAGACATAGTTTGGAACTTGAGAAAGGACATAGGATAGTTTTGGTCAAGAGTCGGCATCAATTCAGTACTGAGTATAAGGGTAGATTGAACCTCAAGAAAGGACATAGGCTATGTTTGGTCGCGATAACCGACATCCACCCGGGCGGAGCCGCGGGCAAAAGCTAGTATAACATAAATAAGCAGTAATATGGGATCCCTAAAGCTATTCTGTAATGGTACGATAATCACAGACGAGGCAAGGAATCTAAATCGTCTCGTTAACGTACGTTTTGGCAAGTAAAATCGAGATCGCGAGCATTTGACGGCATGCAATAAGAGATATTGCAAAAAAATCCAATAACAGCCGTTGGGGAGGGTGGGGTTTTCAGGAAATTGGAACGGTGAACGGTGACACCTTATGGGGTGTCGACACCTGTGCCAATTACACTTAGCGAGACGGAAAATTGCCCACATATGCACTCACTAAATTGTAATTTTCTATCACAAACACAATTTTGATTGGGAGACGCTTCCGATAATGGGAATGCTTTGCAATTGACGTTTAGAGTTTATGTAGGTAAGTAGAAAATAGAGAGAGAGAGGAGGTTAGGGTTTTAATGACATTCTATTTACAAACAATTTGAATTGCAGAAAGAACATACATATTTTTGACATCTATTTTATAAGTTTGCTAGATATTTTGAAACCTAGAATTAGAGTAAGTACTTATGAAAACGTTAGCTGGAACAGACTGGATGTTGAAGAAAGATCGGGTGCGGGTGCAGCAGAGCACTAAGATAGGGTAATTGGTTGATTTATTGAAGCAATAACTAACATACATAGAATATTAAAGTTAAGACTAATGATTATAAAACAAATAATTTTACAATCATTAAATAAATCACCTTAGAATTTTATTATCTAATGATAAGATTGTATCACTGTCATGGGGTCAAATCCTGTTCTTAGTATTAATTTTACCAATTATAAATTAATAAGAACAAGTTAGCACAATTATTTATTATAGCTTCGTAATCGATTAATGTGGTAGAATGCGTTTCTATGTTTAGGAATGAATAAATATATGCTATTTATGCGTTTTCTGTACCACTTAGGTGGCAGAAAAGCTCACAGTCTCACCCGATGGAAACTGGTTACCGTGACTTATAGCTACTAGTTACTTGTGCAGCACCAGGGTATCATACTCGTGCCACCGACCCTATAAGAACATTCTACAACCCATCTTGAAGAACCTCATACTGCTTTAATACATTTAGATTTTATTTATCTGTCACAACATGTTTTACCGCCTTTTTCATTTAAACTGGTCACAAATTAAATTCATGTTTTACCAATCAGGATTGCCAACAAAATCTCAAGGAATACACTTCCAATCTCTTCCTTCTACAGTCTTTTTAAAAGAAAAACGGTATTTTCTAAAAGCTTTACCGCGAAAAAAATCTCCTTTCGATCAATTTTCCACAAGGGTTACAGGTTGAGTAATCGGAGGGCCGCCATGCCACGTCAGCCGCCGATAAAATATACAGACACTTATATAAACACAACTTTTGGACCGATTTACTTAATATACACGAAATCAATAAAGATTCCCTTGAACTACCGTTTGTATAAACGCCGGAACAAAAATAAAGTAATCAATAAGAATCGCATTAACAATTCATGAAATGCTCTTTTTGCCCCGTTTTACTCTGTGTATTAACGAGGTGTTGGCGCTTTAACATTGTCCCAGTGACCTGTTCCTTTTTAGGGTTCGGTAAGAGTGGAACCTTATTAAAACCCCGCTATAAGTATGTCCGTGTGCCATCACTAGACTCAAACTGCAATAATGAGACAGCTGAATTTTTCATTGAGTATGTATTTTGTCGCTATCACAACAATACAAAAAAAATCTATGACGTATTGCTTATCGCCGCTGTTGCTTATTTTATCCTTTCTTTTTATATCTTGTATCACTTTGTCTTTTAATATTGTGTATAAAAAATTGCTGAACACTGTCTTACAAACAAACTTTACATTGAAATAAATTTTACAAATGATTTGATGTGTAGGATAGATATATTATTGCAATCATCTAAGCAGAAGAATATAATATTTTATGTTATGTTCATTATTTTACGGCTTTTTATAAATCTTAGCTGTAACTTGGAACATATCAAGTTCAGCGGGCGATTGTGCAATAGCATCTACGTACAGAACCCTTAATGCGTGAGTCCGACTCGCGCCTGACCGATTTTCGAAACCTTGACTTTACCAAGCTATCAAAATATTTTTCTGGTGAGTTGCCAACGGAAAAACGAAATATTTTGAGGCTACGCAAAGGAGATGATTTATTTTCGGCCCATCAATACAATGACTTTTAAGTTTTTGTTTCTTATGTAAAACATCAAAGCGAGAGTGAGAGAAGAGAGCGACAACAGAGAATAGGGCATGAACAGTCATTGTACAATATGCACAAAATATGAATCCATTTATTATCATAATTGGACGAAGAATGTTCCAAACTCTAACCGATTCACGATAACTTATTAAAGAGTGTTTTTTTCATTTTTTGTATTTGTGAAAATTCTTAATATTTCACATGACAAGATGTTAAAATGTTGCCAGACATCTTCTTTACCATAGACTCAAATCGATTAAGAATGCGATTGTATTCGATGAAACTTCAGGCACATATAGGTTTTTTCTTCAAATCTTCAATCTTACAATTCTCATTCCATATGACATTATCGAAAGTTTTTGCTAATAAAAGTATTTTGCTATAAACGAATCTTCATAGAATGCGTTGTAGATAGTTTTATTAATGTGTAATTGAAATAAAACCATCTACAACGCATTCTATGAAGATTCGTTTTCAGTTATTTCATTACATACTGTCATCATCATAATATGCTGATTTATCTCCGGAGAATTAGGCAGAGTGAATTAACACCCACATTTCACCAGTCCCACGTAATAGGCTGTAATAGAATCCGTTTAAATATTTTTATTTCAATGATGTTATAACACAACAGTCCATATTATTTACACTATGCCTGTCTAGAAGTAAACACTAAACTACAATACTCTCAGGTTAAAGCTTTACGAATACAAAAATACAACGTTAGGTTGGGCATTGCACTCTTTACCTACTTGGTTGTCGTCATCATTATCGTGGCCTAACCTTCGAGTCCGGGGTGCACCTCTTCCAGTCATCTGACCTCCACAGCCCGATAATGAAGATTATTTTAATTTAAAACTGATGTTTTAGTTTTATTTTAAAGTATCAATTGAGGAATCGATTCCATGTGGTAAAAATTGTTAGCGATTACGATTTCATTATTTCGAATGGCAATACAATCCCAAAAGTGCCAAAAATTGTTTGACAGATATTTTGTGATTATTTTGAGTGATTGATTAGTGAATTTTCTTGTTGTTCAATGATCATTGTAAAAAAAAAAATATTATATAGTACAGACGTTACACAGGCAGCTGCTATGTAAATCAATGGCTAGTATTGAATAATATGGACGAGTGGAGTATTACAGTGTCTATAAGTGATGTAGTCAAACAATTCTAATAAATACACCAGTCGTACCGCCAACCATCTTTTTCAGATGAATTACTGCAAATCAGTAAACAACCAAGGCACTAGGAGAATGTATGTTATTTACATTAATTGAGTTTTCTTTTTGCTCATTTACTATAATTACTACGATTTGTATGCTTTTTGGACGACATACCTACCAGCAATAAAAACGTTTTATATACCTACCTATGTAATAAATAAATATTATTATAATATGGTTTTGTTTGTTTTTATTTCATTGGATACCTACTTTCATTTCATGGTGTAAGTATGAATCATCATCTTAGGAATTTTGCCTAGTTGTAACCGAGGCTTTTACCGGCCGCTTGCTCCTTCTCTTTTATTCGGTTTGGAAATATGCCTTTTATGGCAGCGGCTGCCGTCTGACCGCCCAACTAGTAAAGATAATCCTGCTTTTCTACATCCGAAAAACATATAGACTGTGAAAAACGGCACATGCCCGTACTTTGAAATCACATATTGATGTATTCACGGCCATGCGGGTTTTGTCGGTTCGAGTCCGACATAACCACCCTCACTGGCTCCGGCGTATTTTAGTGGATTTCCACTTGTTAAAAAGAAGGTTATTGCCCTATCCATCTTCTATTTATTCAATACATTGCATAAGACATTATTTTAATGACGTCTATTATTATGTCATACTAAATAATAAAATTATAATTTTCTGAGATTGGCGCCATGACAGTTTCACATTGATTTTAGTATCAGTTTTGATTTGGTTTATATCAATGCTCCGGTTAGACTAGCTAAGAAGCAATGTACCATTGTAATCCCGATAAAATTACAAATAAATCAATACTCGTTTCATTATTGTTCTCCAAAATTTGTAGGTGGCCGAAAACTCAAACATAAAAAATCGTCTCCTTTCTATCACAACCTTCATGCATGCTGGATGCAAGCCAGTCTATGGCGTGTAACTTTGACCCAGTTGAAGCTAGTTGGTTATTATGTTCGGTAGCCAAAATTATTGGGTCAAGTTCAAAGTGAACTCTTCTGTTTAAGGCGAGGGCGAGCCTCAAAATGATAAATTTAAATTTTTAGATAAAAAATACTAGCAGATAAAAAATCTGCATCATAATTCGTTCAATAATTTTAACGTTCATCGCGAACAAACATAATAAACAGACAAAAATTCCAAAACAAAAACTTCTGTTTTCAGCAAATATCAGCAAAGTAGGTTTTTTATTTATTATCTGGTTTTAACTACTTTAAAAATATATTAGTAAGTAGTACAAATGCGTTGTGTTGTGAGAAAGAGAGAACAGTACAAAACTAAAGCGAGTAGACCTCAATCACCTTCCCGAAGTGCCCAATGAAAAGGCGGGTACTGTACAACGGCGCCTTAATTTAAAATTAGAACTCCATATTCAAAGCGCTTGAATAAATTACCCGAAATGGACTGCGAACTGTACAATTTATAAAGCACCTATTTGAAGTGACACGATATTACGCTGCTCGTTTGATATTTTAGTGCTTTTGAAAATGGCTGCTTTAAATATAATACACATAAATAAACATAAATTAATATAATTGCACTGTCTCCGTTTTGAGCTCGTGGCTAAGTAGGTTAACACATTTCTAGGTTAAGTAACACTAACCAGGTCGGTCTGAGGATGGGACCATTCTTAAATACATTGAGACACCCCGGAGCCGTCGGTCCCGGTTGCCATATGAACATCTACGGCCGTCGTTACGGGTAGTTGGAGTGTTAAAAATTTCGAAGTCTTACTACAGAAATTCGATAACGCCAATGGTTTTTAGAGCTCAGATGGCAGTCGATTATTGGAAAATATCGAAGTTTAGTTAAACTGGATAAAAGTTGACTCTGGACTCCGAGGTGAAGAGGGCCTCGGATTCGACCGGGACAAACGCATAGATGATAATAATGACATTTAGTAATTGTACTGTGAATCTGAAATGCAACCAACGAGAGGCAGGACACGACGTGATTCCCGTTCCAATTAAGCAGTCCGACTGGGGAAGTACCTCCTCCCTATAGAATACCGTGTCCATAATAACCTCGTGTTAGGTTCCCGGCTGTGAGTAGGGAAGCCAGAGCTCACTGGAAAGTTTTAGTGCTGTCAGTGGGAAGACCAAGGACTTCTGCTACTTTGTCTTGTTCACTTCTACACATGGTTATCATTATACATCTGTCTGTCGTTACGCTTTAATGCCTGAAACCGCTTAACCGATTTTGATGAAATTTGGTATAGGGGTAGTTTAGACCTTGAGAAAGGACATAGGCTATGTTTGGTCGCGATAACTGACATCCACGCGGGCGGAGCCGCGGGCAAAAGCTAGTATACAGTATAACCGAATCCTGTTTATATAGTTTTAAGAACTCAATTACCTACAGCTTTTATTACCAACGATATTATGTGTACAAAAGAAAAGTGAAATTGGCGTCGAACAAAACACATATATATGAACTTCTTTCATTATTGCACCACATAAGGCCACTACCAACTTATAGAAACTGTACAAAGGGAACAAGTCCCTCGATTGACTTAGTTTTGACCCAAAAAGATTGAATAGGAGACGGGCGATTTTTCGTGCGACAAAAACTCGCAAGGCGCGGACAAATATGAAAGTTTTCGACCAATATTAGAGAATCGGTTTTTCTTGAAGATCAGAGTTTTGATGGCGACTGTGTAGAGGTTATTCTGTGGATATATTTTTGAACGTATCGATTATACGAATCTTTCATGTACAGTCGCCATTCAGTATAGTAGTCAATGTACACTCTAAGGAGTCTGTTACGCTTTCACGTCTAAACCACTGAACCGATTTTGATGAAATTTGGTATAGGGGTAGATTATACCTTGAGAAAGGACGTAAGGCTATGTTTGGTCGCGATAACCGACATCTACACGGGCGGAGCCGCGAGCAAAAGCTAGTAATTATATAATCTTCTTAAGTTTTTAATTAATTCCAGTTTATGTCATAGTTAAAGACACTTCTCAGATTAATTTATCGAGGAATAGGGTACTTCAATTCAGTTTTTACGAGACTACTTTGGTCGAGATCTCTACGTACATTCTTAGTCAGTTTTAGAGGTTGTAAAACTGACGGTAATGGGCATCGCAGTAAACACATGCTGTGGTCCATTGCTTGAAAACCGACCCTCATAAACGGCACTCCTGCCGTACAGAAACTAGACTAATGAGTTAGTGAATTTTGATACTTATCTCTATGACCAAAGCGTGGATTTTCGTAATGTCGTCTGTATAACACTCGTCGCTAACAAAACGCAGACTGTCTTTGTTCGTTAGCTGTAAAACACGTTTAATTGGAGTTTTATCGTATTTGCATTGTAAAGCAAATGAATTGAAATTTGAACTTGATGGAACATTGCAGCCCCCCTAGACAAGTGGCAATTCGTTACTCGGCGTATGATGGAATAGAATGACAAATGTATGGGATTTGACGTATATATATGACAGGCGTCAACGAATGTCAAAAACGTCAAATCCCATACATTTGGTATTCTATTCCATCATATGCCGAGTAACGAATTGCCACTTGTCTAGAGGGGCTGGCATGAATCCTATGCTACTATCCTATAAATATTATAGATGTGAAAGTTTGTGAGAATGTTTTCATTTATTTTTTGTTATTCAATCTTGCTCTAACGGCTGGAAAGATCGTTACCATTATATACTATTGATCTACAACTTACAGTAATTTAGTCAATTATTGGTTTCATCTGTGGGCAGGCAAGTCTTACTGTTATATGATGTACTGTTACTAAGCATAGCGCATGGCCCAGCCATATAAAAATGAAATAGTCCTACACTTTTGCTTGCGGGCAAAACGCTAAGGGTTACCCACATTTTTACATGACTATACATATTTTTAATAATATGCGCGCGAGATGACAACAAATAATTGGTAGGTGCCATGCCAACTTGCGCGCGCTCGCGAGTTTCATACTGGTGAGTAGACGAAGAACCCAATACATAGTTCGTAGCTTTATCGTAGACTACCGGCCACCTGTGACTTCATACGCGTGGGGTTCGTTTTACCCCCTTAGGGGTGGAGTTTGGTAAAATCCATTCTTAGCAAATGTCTATCAGGTGCCAAATTTCAAATTTGTACCTGTTATAGTTTCTGAGATTGCCTGATTAATCAGTGAATGGTAGGTATTTCGTTTTTATATAGGGGAGACCTACTTATTCTTGGCGCTCCACCAATTATTGGCACAGCTACGTTTAATGTAAAGAAACAAGAACTCACAGACGTCAACTTTATCTGCTATAAATAAAGATTTTTCTGTAGTTAGGTATATAGATATTTTTTTCTAACTTTTATTGAATAACTAAAAGCTAAATCTAGGTTTTTATTTCGCCGTAACATAAGCTGAAGCACACAGCTGGGAAGACAAAAGGGAAGTCAGGTTAACACGGCTTCTCACTCACAGCTTGATCGGATTGGATCGCCGAGCCGCGCCGGACGCCCGCGGGAGTGCTCAGTGACGTCACATAGCACTCACGACCATGCCTCGTATATTTTATACACAAACGATATTTTTATTGGGAATGAGTACCTACCTATATTATATAGGGTGTTAGTGAAACGCTTCTGAAAACGAAAACAGGCGATATGACTGACGATTTTAAAATAATGGGGGGAATATTTGTTTCGATCGCAATACTTTTCTTTTGAAAACATGATTTTTAGGACCTTTTCTTTTATACTACTCAGGTGGCAGACAAGCATACGGTCCATTTGATGGAAAGTGGTTACCCTGGCCTATAACGTGTGCAACACCAGAGAAGTCAGGTTCAGAACCCTATAAGAACTGAGAGTGCCGTCATTGCCGAAGATAAGTATAGGACCAGGACACCCTTTGGTCTTCCCACTGACAGCACAAAATCTCTCCAGTGAGCTCTGGCTACCCTGCTCACCTACTACTTTGCATAAAATAAGGTACAAAGATTGAAAAATGTTAAAATTGTCCTCTGAATATTATAACCAAACAGTGGTTGCGTTGCGTTTGAATAATATATCGACACCTCTGGGTTCAATTGGCGTATAAACCATTTTGGCCAAAATGAGTTATATACACCGTTTAATTCAGATTTTTTTTCTCTATCAATCTGTATATTTAAAATGTTCAAATTCGCAAAAAAAATGCTTTTACGACCCAAAAATTTTAGATCATCCTACCACAAAAAAGATAAAATATTAATGTAACAGCCAAATTTTTCTTTTTAAAATTTTTAGTAAGACGTTAAGACCAAGATTTTTACCAACCCGGGGCGTAAGGTCTGCGTTGATTGTAAATGGATTTTACGCCATGACGAGTAAATATATTTCTTAAACGTAATTTAAAATTGACGTCGTAAATCCAAACATTTAAATAACATGGACGTATAAACCATATCCATTGCAAAAAATGGTATTCAATTTTAGACTTTATTGCTATACAATTAAAGTCCAAAATTAAATGACAATATTTTTACTACACGCTTGCGTTCACTCTTCAAAAAGCCATTTAATTTTAAATTTTACAGACATTGCTTTAAAGTCTAAAATTAAATGTTAAAAATTCAAAAACCAATTACAGTGTCCGTGTTATGACGGTGGTTTTGCTTTAGCTAAGAAAGTTCGATTTCCTACTCACTAGGAGGCACAGCATCAGCAGGGTGGCCAACTGCAAGGTAATACCCGGAGAGAGTCCCACTAGCCAACACCGTCTCCTTGTCATGGACCTCCGCGTGAAACCCAAAGACAAACGCGCCAAGCGTGGCCAACGCAGAATCAGGTGGTCATCGGTGACAAGAGTGCTGATGTTATAGACGAAGCAGTACAGGTTTACTGGGACAGGATTCAGGCAGCTATCCTTGAGGTGGGGAGGGCGGTTCTCGGTACGTCTAAGGGTGGATGCAAGTATGACAGGGACACTTGGTGGTGGAACGACACAGTCCAGAGAGAGATCAGGGTGAAGAAAACCCTCCTTAAAAAGTGGCAAGCGTCCAAATCTGCCGAAGACTGCGACGCGTACAAAGATGCAAAACGCGCCACCAGGTGAGTGGTAGCCAGGGCCAAACAAGACCACTTCTTCTTCTTCTTCTATCGTGTCGACGGCGATAAGGATAGTCCAGAGATGTATGGTCTACTCTGGCAAGCATCCCTGTGAGTTTCCTGCACACACAGGATATCACAGCGGGTGTTCTGGCAGGGACTAGAAAGTATCTGCCTTGTACCGAGAGAAACTGTTAATGGAGATGATGCGCAGAGCGCAGAGCGCTGACTTTGAGTGTGGACTAACATAGTGGTGGGATTGATTTTTAGCCATCGAGACCACTACTTGCAACCGCTATATAACAACTTGGAATCGTCTGAGGGGCAAAAGCTTATCTATAAGTTGGCGCGTTCCAGGGCCAAAACGGCGAAGGCTCTGTCCAAGTGCCGCTGAATTAAAGGCAAAGACCCTGAGGACAATCTGTTGAACGAGGAAGTCGCGGTGAAGGAGAGATGACTGTTTGTTGAGTTACTAAATATTTAAATAATTACCTTTTTAAGTTTGATAATCTGATCATGACTGATAATCATCATCATCATCTGCATATAGACGTATTCTCCTGATTGCATCCGTGGCCAAGATGACCTCGAAGCTCAGGGTCCGCCTTCCGGCTCTTCCTTCTCCACTTCGCACGACTATGACATAACATTATCATGACTGATAATGTTATGTCATAATTATAATAGACATAATTATCTGTTTTATTTCATAAAACTAAGTTAATTTTGTTTCTGGTAGTTTAATTTCATGTATATCGACCATAATCCTGTAGTAAGAGTAATACTAATGTAATTCTGACACATTGTAACAATGTCGAGATTGTTTTTTTTAATTATAATTCTATTGATGTGCAAATTAATAGTTTTTACAGCCAAAAAATCTACAGCTACATGCTTTTACATCAGTAAATTTGAACATAATTTTACCAAATATGGATATAAGCTGTAAGCTGTCAATTGTTATCCAATTTTCATGGGGTGTATAAACCATAAATTGATATTTTCTAAGACGTATATCCATGCTAACTTCCAAACCAAAGGGGATAGATATGATTGAATGATTTAGCCTTTTTCATCCCCAAATTCTAAGAATCTTTCCCCTTGGAATTTTTTATGTAGCTTCTAAAATAAAAAAGTTATGATTTTTTTTCTAAAAATAAAATCGTTTTTTTGCTCTCCTGAAAAGTCGCGTTTTGGTTTATACGCCAATTGAACCCAGAGGTGTCGAATTATAATAATTCTAGTAATCCTCACCAGTGAAGAACATAAAGATTATGTTTATAGTCATAAATATCACTAAAGTTATGTATAGATATCGTATAAATAAAATGTTTATTGCGTCACATATCTACATAGGTACCTACAATTAAACTTCCGAACATGACACCATCAATTCTTTTTATTTAATTTACGATAATGACAATTACAACATAATTATATTCTACAATTCGGAGAATCGGTTGAGTAGAAACAGAGATACTTATGACATGACCAAAAGTCGGTATACACGCGGGCGGAGCCGCGAGCATAGGCTATTAAAATGCTTGCACCGTAAGCAAGCATCACTCGTTATACACACATATGGCCACTATAAATTACTTAGTAAGTCAAGCAACTTAGGTGCTATTACTTTACTACGCTTAGTGGTATTTCATCGGCCCCACTCCCCCCCCCCCCCCTAGACAAGTGGCAATAGAATGGCAAATGTATGGGATATGACATGACAGTCGTCAACATAATATCAATATAATATGTCATTAATGTCAAATCCCATACATTTGTCATCAATGGGCACGTTAAAAGTTGGTTCCAGCTGTCAATAATTATTAGGTGAAAACGGAGGTCTAATATGGGCGACTTGACTAACACTATCAGTTGGCTAAGACTAATCACGTTAGTCGGTCCAAATATAGCCGAAAAATCCACGGATCGGACTCCGAACTCCAAGATGGAGGCTTGGGATGCGACCGTACTAACGCAAGAACGTTGATGAAGATAATAATAGTAAATTTTCGATTACCAAACAGACTATTAGCAACCGTTATCAGAAAAAAAACTGTCAATGAATACATATCTATGTATACGTGGTACAAACACACCGATAACTCAACAAGGAAATCACTACGCACACACACTGAGTCAAAGTAATTTCGTCCAATCAAAATTGTTCGTCGAAACCAGTCAATGTAGTTACCTTACTATGTGAACACTTGTGTTATCCGTAATGAATGTATTACGCAACGACATTACGTTGAAACAAGTTTAATTCTTCAAATAATATCTCTTTTATTTATTTATAATTATTACGTGTTAAAGTCGAATAGGAACGATATGGTTTGTCCTCAATAACCTCAATAATGAAGGAGTGAAGTGCTTGTGAAGATGTGATTTTAGAACTAGTATTGAAAATATTGTTTGTTTTGTGTGAATACTTTTGAACAAAAATGGCTTCAATATTGTTAATGCTGCAAATTGTTAGTTTTTTGGTGAGTGTTGCTGTTTCCTTAACTATATACGAGAAATAATATATATATGTAGTTGTTATCGTTTTTATATTAGTAGGTAGGTACTTTGTCACGTCCTTGAAAGTGTCTACTAATATTACTTTGAGTTCGTGCAGATGTTTGCTATTCAATCGCGATTCCCGCTATAAGGGCTGAACCGATATGGCTGATATTTGGTACAGGGATAGATTATAGTCTGGATTAACACATAAGCTTCTTTATATAGATTATTTCTATTTTTATTCTTTATATAGGTTCCCAAGGGTTCCAGAAACGAGATCAACAGCCGTAGACCATAACTTATGCTTGAAACTGTCAGTGTGTTGTGTGTCTGAAGCATAGTTTTTAGAGTCTAAAACCTCCCCCCACTACTAAGGTCTTCAGATCCAAACCAACCTGCTAAGCAGTACTCTTGTCAATTAAGGGGTGAAGTTCTAGTGCAGGCTTTTCTCTAGGGATTAGGGGGTCAGTAACAGTCGTTACCGTCACAGACAGGATAAGCTAAGTCAAGAAGTAAGAGTAGAAGACCAAATACCTGGCTCCAGTACAAACTTTAAATGTAACCGGGACTAAAGCCCAAGCCCCAGCAGCACTCAGTCCTGAATCCACCTCAGTCTGACCACCCCTAGACAAATTTTGCAAATTTGCTGGTTAAATATTGTAGACTAAAATAATGAATGTATGGGATTTGATGTGTATGACACGTATTTTGACGTTTATGACATCGTTGACGATTCTGTCAAATACGTCAAATGCCATACATTCATCAGTCTATTCTAAAATACACCGGTCAAGTCTAGGGGGGCTGAGGACACATTGTATAGAGAGATTGACAGATTTGACAGATTGTCTATACAATCTGTCCACAGATAAATCGAAATTCAGAACTGAGTACCATTCTAGAATACGGGCCTTAGACTGTGTTGATGACGTTGGCGCCAAACATATGTTTCAAATAAGTAATTCTTTTTACTGTAGTATTATAAAAACGGTTTTTTTACTTTTCGTAATTATAATTTATTAGTACAAAAACGTACCAGGAAATATGTAGAGGCTCGGAATATTTTCTCACAACACAATTAACAATAAAATTTACAAGTTAACATGTTATTATTTACGAATATATTTTGTTTATAATAGCATTAAAATTCATATTTATAACTGTATATATTATATTTTGTTTTATAATTAGTCATAAGAATTCATTATAAAAGTGATTTAGTTTCAAAAACATGTTTTAACGACACAACATATTGACGTAAAGAAACCAAGCCTCAAGCCTTATCATCATCTTAGCGTAGTCTAGATCTGAAAATCTCGGTCGCATCCGAGGCCTACAATTTTTATGAAAACGAGTGTCGTCTGACATCTCAAACCTGAAAGAAAAACCTGCGCTAGACCCTCGTCCATCAGCAGAATGGACCAGGTAAAGTTGGCTTGGCTCCATAAGTCTTAGTGAAGTTCCATAGACCCTCTCTACTTTTTTTAACGTGTGCAAAATCCCCACGAATACTCGTCGTGTTTCGGCTAGGGGCTCCAGCCGTCACCTCCAGGCCCGCGCACATGAGGGACGGCGGTCGTTCTGCGACCTCCGACGCTAGAGTCACCACCGCTCGTCAGCCGCCTCCAATCAACCCTAACTCTAATCCAATTTGTAGTATTAAAAATGTGTTTATTCCAGGATTTGATGTCCATTGGCCTGATAATGCCACAACTGGCTAACCATGCGAGACAGTTGGGCTTGAACTATGTACACATTGGCATGACCGGGGCGTTGTATGCCGCTTGTCAGACAGTATCAGCGCCGATAATAGTAAGTATTAAATCGTCGTGTCCTTCCCACCACCGCTGACGCTGAGGCCGTAGCCTGTTGCTCGATATACATGACAACATAATCCCATTACTCGTTTAGGTCACGGTTGGCTCAGCAGGAGTCTTACATAGGAAAATTTGTCTTAAATAGGAAAAGAAATAAAAATAAAGGAAAATGTACAACTATTAAATAAAAATACGTACCTGAAACAGCAGCAGTCATGTTAGACTGTGAACTCACATCATTGTGCTAAAACTCTGTGCTGTACATATCTCTAAGTCTGACTGCTGCATTCCATAACACAGGTATTAGCCTAGTATGGAATGTAGTATCAGTATGTATGGCGATCCTTTCTGACTGATTCTCGAATGAAACTTCATGTACAATGTAAACTTGAGTCAAATAAACATTTTCATTTTCATTTTTCACTTTTCACTGTAAGGACGGTTCCTCTACGGCCGCGATGGCGTGTCAGTAATGGTATCAAACAACAGTAAAATGGACCCAATTTATGTCAGTGTACAACACCTTCCTACAGTCCCGGGTTCTTCAAGCGAGGCGAGAAAAAAGCATTTATCAAGGCCGTCAAGTTAGGGACATTTTAAGGTAAATAGCATCATGAATGGTGCTTTTGCTAGCGTGGTGCAGTCAATTGACGGGCCAAATATAACAAAAAAAACCTTATCATCGCTCTTGCAACTACCGTAATCAATGAGCTGCCTGTAGCGCGATAATCGTAAAAATAATCTTTATTGTAGCTTTAACTACGTGTGACTTAACTTAGCACCTGCCTCGCTCTTTCCTGAAGAAAAGTATACTCTTCGGGAGCAGCGGACGGGGCTCAGCCTCAGATGCATGGCTCGAGTCAATAATAGTGCCCGGAATACGGCAATAGGCTAACCCCCTATTACGTGGGACCTAGGACAATGATTGGTGAAATGTAGATGTTTATCTAACTCTCCGATAAGGCGATAAAGGCGTGATTATATGTATGTAATGTATGTATGTATATTAATATATCAAGCTTAGCCCATTACAACATCCTATCATCGCTCCCGCTATCGCTTTGGTTGACAACAAGTCTTGAATCACCATGAAAACAACCACAAAAAATAGGTCACTCTGTATACCCTCATACTGATCCCAAACATATTTTTGAAGATTTTTTCCTAATTCCAGGGAAGCTTAAGCGACATAAGAGGCACAAAACCAATATTCCTGTTATGTTTGGGCGTTTGTTCCCTTTCATACTATTGGCTGGGAATAACATCGTCTTTTGTTATATTCTTCGTGTTAAGAGGGGTTCTGGGTGAGTGAATTTATTTTTCTTCATGATTTTGAGGTAAGGGTTCGTGAGATTTATCTATACCTACCGTTACCAAAATCTATGGTAAGATTTGTCAAATTGTAATTGGTAAATTGGAAATGTTTTTCTAGTTAGATTCATGGCTTAAGTTTGCATTTATATGCGTATTATCTTCGGTTCAATTCTCGGTTTGAACAACGTGTTATTGAGATTTGAAGTAGGAATGTTCAATAACATCATGGAGTCTGACAAACTCTTGAGTCTTACAAACTCTTCTCAATACTTTGGCAAGTGTCTCTCTGTATGATATAACTCTAAGGGATTCTAATATGTTCAGAAAAAAGTCACATACCTACGTGATCCTAAAAACATTATATTTCGTTTTTGGGCAATCGTGTTAAGGAAAGGAAATAATGACAATTATTCCTGAAACAATTACAAAATTATCCATCAATCAATTAGCTCATCGCAGTCCACTGCTGGACGTAGGCCGCTCTCAATGTTGAGAGACTTTGGCCTACCTACTGTTTCCACACTGGCTAGACGACTTAAAAACAAACTAGGTAATGGTTTTAAAATTCATTTGTACCTTATGCTCGGGTCATATATAAATATCTTGGACCAAAATGTGTTCAAAATGTGCTCTAAACACGCAGTACACGTTTCTTAGATGTCTTTTGAAGATAGCACAGGGTGCTACTGCGGTGGACGAGCTCAGATTCACCAAGCATAGATTATTACAAAACAATCCGCGAGCACCAGAGCCTCGTTTGAGTACATCTTTTGCTTCAACATTTCAAAACTAATATACCCATTTTGTTTTAGGTATTTTCAAACAAGTACAGCTGTTAGTGAAAGCAGTTGTGTCAGACAATTGCAGTGATATCAACGAGCAGGGAATATTGTATGGGAAATTAATAGCTATAGCAGGGTTCGGCATGTCAGTGGGCCCTGTCGTAAGCGGACATGTCATTGAAACATATCCCAATACTGGATTTACTATACTCACGTGTGTTGTGGGCACTATGTTTGCGGTTAATGCAGGTAAATATTTAATTGAATAAGACATACTTACATGTATGTTATTAGAATCAATGAAGAATTATTTATACTTGTATAGACACGCGATGCAGGCAAAAAAAAACTACTTACTCGCGTGAAGAAGTTAAAAAGATTGCGTTGAATTCATTTGCAATATTTAAAAGTTCTCCGTTAGACAATGGTCTTTTGGTGCCGTACAATGTTAAAACCTCTTTGATATAGAGAAGTGTAACTTAACTTTTTTGTTTTTATTTTAATATTTAAACTATTTCACTCATGTTTAACCACTCCTAATATATTGCTAATGTTTAGATATTGAACAAATATTAGGACTGACTGATAAGATCAGTCATTATTTTCTATGGTGATTCAACAAAAAAAAAACAAGCTACAATTTCCCGCCAAAATGTATCATGCTCCTTATAAAATGTTGGTTTTGAATATTTTTCAAATATGGAATTTATACATTTATTTGTTTCTAAATAGTCCCAAACGGTGCTCTTTGCTCAATGTATGATAATGTTATCTTTTCAGTTCTCATATACATGGTGCCATTCAAGCGAAAAGATAAAAAAGAAAAATCACAGGACGATGCCGTTTCGATAACATTACTTCAATCAATGGGAAATACACTGAAGGAATCCGTGAACGAGTTCTACAAAGTTGACTGGCCCATATATTGGGACGTGTTCGTATATAAAATGCTCATGGCGCTCACAATGGGCCTATATTTTAGTAATTTTGCATTGTTCCTAAAATCAGAACACGACGTTTCACCAAAGAGCTTGGGATACATGGTATCGTTCCAAGGAATTGTTGGTTCATCAAGCAATCTCTTAATTAGACATATCAATAAATTGTACAAAAACGACACAGATTTTAGTCAGCGAATGTTTCATATTTTTGTCGTTATGACATTATCTTTAATAGGTTTAGCGTCTGTACCTGAAGTTTATATGTACGTGGCTATTTTAGTGCCAAAATCTATTTGTATGTCCGTGGGGAGGGTAGTGTCATTAGATTTGACAACAAGTAGAGGTAACCGTGACCAGAAAGGGGCTGTCATGGGCGCATCAAACAGTGTCAAGTCTATGACAGGAGTTATAACTCCACTTATAGGTGGTATGATTGCTCAATATTTAGGAATAAAGTACGCATTTTTTGTTGCTGCATTCTTTAATTCAATAGGGGTAGTTATAAGTTATCACAACTATAAGAAACCAAAAAAACAAAAGGAGAAAATAAAATGATATTTTTTGTTAAGTTTTTTTTTTTGTTTTATTAGCCGTGGTTGCTTGATTCCTGTGCCTAATCGAAGTGAGTATAAAAATATATAAGGTAACTGTACCAATGCTCGACACTGTACCAATGCTAGACACTTTCGAACAAAACCCAGTATTTTGAGAAAATTATCCATTTGTTTTATAAGACTATTGACTTAAAAGATGCCTAATGGTATCTATAAGATATGTTCAAATATTCGCAACACCATCCGAAGTAAATTTAGAAAGACTGTTGACAGCAAATAATGTGACTCCGTGAACACGGTCATGTTATTTCTTAAGATTTTTGCCAAGGGTACTGATTTTTATAGGTGTGATTTTTTTGTTTATAAGTTATGATTATTACTAATTTTAGTATAAACGTTATAAATATTGAAGTTATTGACATACTTGGACCATTGGGACAATGATGTCTAGCATTGGTGTTTTCGACCAAGTGCATAATAATTTAATTTAAAGTAAAAGTATGATAGATTTTAAAGATTTTATGGGCAAAAGTTAATGTCTAATTGTTGCTGTAACAGTTAAAAAAGAATGTAACGACCATGCTGTAATTAATTTGTTAAATTTTTTAGATTGAAATTTTATTTTTCCTTAAAGTGTCGAGCATTGGTACAGTTACCTTACTTGACTTTTTTTTCTATATGACGAATGTCGACATCTATACGGCCTATCACGACGACGATGGAGCAAAGTCCTTTTAGATTCAATCGTATATTTGAAGGATTCCGAGATAAACTATCAATATAGAGTACGTATGTTTGATAACAACACTTCTCATTCGTTCGTCATGACAAACATACAAATAAAACTGTAGTTTTATAACCATATTCAAAATATATTTATACTTGCTGAGAAAAAAATTGTAACATCTATCATATAAATTCTTAGAGCTCAGTAAAGCAGCTCTTTCCTTGTTTACAATAGGTACCTATGGAAACTGAGCGTATGGTAAAACCGGATAATGTCATGCAACTAAAGACCTACACTATGATTAATGAGGTTTCGAGAACTGGTAACGGATCAAAGAATAATAGGTACTCCGGTAAGAGTGAGGGCAGCCTCACCTTCGATCTTCGGGGAGTAACATAAACTACACCTGCAAGCCGGTACCCCTGCTGAATGACTGACGAGGTTGGGGAGGTCACGTGGCAGTTACCGGACTGACACTCTGATGGTAAAGACTTTCCTAAGAGTAAACAACCTGCCTTTCACCATCTTTAATTCTTCTACATCTGCTAATTTTAAGGACCTATTCGATATTGTATCCGTTTACAATTTCCTTGGAATCACAAAACAAACTTTATCAATTTTCCAATCGCCGTAAATATATATTTCGACAACATTTATTCGTTAAACAATGACGAACTTTCGATCTCAGCTATGAAATTCACAACAAAAGTTATTGAAAACTACGCGAGAGTGAGATATTGCTTTGATTATGAAGTATTTGACCATAGTTGAACCGCTGGCTTTGTTCGACTGTGTACATTGTTTAAGTGAAACTATTCAGAAACAAGTATAGTTGCGAACATAGCAGTCCACTCTACCATTGATGCTAAAGGTGATTTCTAATTTATTTACCCGAAAATAGAACTTTTGGTAACAATTTTAGCTATTTCGATATTATTTAGTAACTTCATAACAGAAAATGGCGGAAGCATGTTGACAATTTTCAATAAATATAATGTTTTAAGTGAGAAGTATTTTTGTTAGGGTCATTGTCAGTACAAAAAGTTTTAAATGAAAAAGGAAACCATTTTCTACGTCATGTAAAAATAGGAGTAAATATATTTGAATGTCAGTTGTTTGTGTTAGTGCCTCATTTTCCTTTATATTTACATGTTACTGTCAAGTTCTAGATTCAATGCCCTGATCAAACAATGTATCTTTTCAGTCAGTTGATTTTAACATAGGGTCTAAATAAAATGACCGAAAATATGATCGCAAAATGGCTGCCAACATCCTTTATACCTACTCTAGAAATTCTTATTGAAATCATAAATGAAAGAAAAATAAACCAAGGATAGAACAACCGTTAATTAGATTGTGACTGCCCCCGTGGCACTACATAATAATTTGTACCTTTGACTGTCAAGGGTACAAGTTATTGGGTAGTGCCCATGGCATGTTAGTGCCATGGGGAAAGAATTTTACCCTTGACACTACTAGTAGTGCCATTGGGTAGTGCCACGGGGCAGTCACCTTAAAACAAAAATAGTGACCGCTTCCCTTCAGGTGGGCCGTGTGCTTGTCTGCCAACTAAGTGGTATAAAAAAAAAAAATTACAAAATTGTATACAGATAATATTATTGAGGCAGAAATGTTAAAGCTACACAAATAAATTCTGTCCTACGTTAGAAAATTAGGTTTTTATATATTCTCCAGAATATTTCTACGCAAAGTGTTCATTTAAGTTTTCATGAGATTAGAAGTTTCCTGAAATCTTATTATCTATCTCAAAGAATACATTCTCTTAATAGCAACCCTCCTCTGCTATGATCATAAATAAAAGGAATTTAAGTCTGACAACACTCTCTGTAACTAGACTCTTTAGACTATCTAGGGATTCGCATAAATCCTTAATTTCAGAACGTGTTTTAGTGTTTAGATATATAAAGCCCGACCAGTAAAATAAAATACCTCGCCATATTGCGGTAAACTATTGGAACTAATTTCTTCATATGGTAACAATCTATACAATGTCATTATGGTCATCTGTCAGTGTGGTGTCAATTGTGCGTGTTGTTGAGTTTGAGAGCGCTACAAAACTACAAAACTATAGTAATATGCCGAAAACTATCAAAAGCCAGTTAAGAAAACTAATTTATAATATAACAAAGTATTTGTCGGATAAAAAGTAGGAAGGATTGGACTCTGTTCCTCTAAATAACATCACGGACCTTGTTGTCAACATGACGGGTAGGTACATCATAGAGTACGTGCAATGAAATTGGCCTAAACTACTGATTTTACTGTGACTAATTTTATTATTATTCACATTTTTAGGTATATCCCGATCTTCTGTAATAAAAATACGAAGAGAAGGTCAAACGTCAAATGTATTTTCTACGCCTAAGAAAAATAAGCCTAACGCAAAAAAGAAAATCATGCTCGATTATTTTGATCTCTGTGCTGTTAGGCATAAAATACAAGAATTTTATGCAGTCCGAAAAACAATATCGCGTGGTCCCTGTTCTATACATAGTGTAATGTAACTGTATGTCTAACTTGTATTTACCATTCCAAGCAGTAAACTATTATACGGATACTACTGTGTTGTGATTTGTGCCCAGCCCAGTCCTTGTAACCAGTATAACACACCGCGTCTATTTTTCTATTTTAACCAGAAAACTTAACAGAGAAAAACTTAACTTTTTAACAGAGAAAAAAAAATACATTTTAGTGAAAGTTTTGTATATTAAACACGTACTACGAGTTGAAATTATCTTTTAAAATACGAAGCTGCATGAAATGAGCAAACGAAATTACAAACGAATTAATATACCTATTGCTTATAGGTATATTAATTCGTTTGTAATATTGGACACGATCTTTTTTGTATCGAAACTTTTTTAAGTCAAAGTCAAAGTCTTTATTTCTCAAAATAGTGCAACACTGTTACAGCTTTTTGACGTCAAAAACTCCTTAAAACTAAGTTTACCACCGCTTCCTAAGCGCTAATGGAGAAGAAACGGCGCAACAAACTCCACTGCGGCATTTTAAGGACGTCAGTTTACAAAAAATAAAAGGGTTTCTTAAGACTAAATATGAACGTATGTACATTTTTCTCGCGTCAAGTAGGTATATAAAAAATAAAAATAAAACCTTATATAAGAACAAAGCAACTTAATCAATGAAATTAAAAAAAAGAAGTCTATAACTCACTTTTGTGAATAATAGCAATGAAAAACATGACAGCCTCCGTGGCGTAGCGGTAGTGAACGCGGCCGCTACGCAGGAGGCGCGGGTTCGATCCCCGCTCAGTGCAAATATTTGTGTGCATTAAATATGGGTATTTGCATTGGTCTGGTCGTGCCTCGGAGAGCACGTTAAGCCGTCGGTCCCGGTTGCCATAAGAACATCTATGGCAGTCGTTACGGGTAGTTGGTGCCCTAAAAAGTCCAAAAACAACGGTCTAGCTGCAAAGCTTCGATATCGCCTAATGTTAACATTGGGTCGTGGAGGTCAGGTGGCAATCGCTTCACGGAAAATATCGAGGTCTAGCCAAATCTGTAGCTATGACTGGTAAAAGCGGACCCCAGACTCCGAGCTGAAAGTTTCGGATGCGACTGGGAATAACGCTAGGAGGAAGAAGAAGCAATGAAAAAGTCACAGTTTTATATTAGGTGTCATTCCGTGCTTAATTGCGGGGAAATAAAAGCCTGTTCATAAGCAAGTGTGTTGAAAAAATATTTGTACACTTGGCATTTTACATGTGTATCACTATACTTGGTGTTGTCATAATCATAGATGTTTTTGGCGCCCCCAGTACGGGTTTTTTATTTTATTGGTCGGACTTTAATTTATGAGCTAGCCACAAGCCCGAGAGCGCTTATACTAAGATTACATGTCACTACCAACTACAAGAGCATAAATCCCAGTCTTATCGGCAAGAAAAGAAGAGGTATTGTACAAAATATAAGTTTACTTTCTATATTTCTTTACCGCCGCGTGGTTCCCGGCAGAGTAGAATTTGGGCCACCCCATCTCCTCCCTTGCGGTGTCGAACAAAGCGACTAAGGGATAGGGCTGTTAAACATCAGACAGATATATACAGCCCAGGCTCAGCCAGATATGGCTTGAGTCAACAACAGTGCCCGGAATACGGCTATAGGCTCACCCCCTATAACGTGGGACCTAACATAATGATTGGTGAAATGTGGGTGTTAATTCACCTCTGCCTAACCCTCCGGGGATAAAGGCGTTACTTTCTATACATCATCACCACTCTTCAAGTTTATTCCTATCTCAATTAAGGTATTCCGAAGGTGATTGCATACGACAACTGCAGACCCAAGCAGCAGATACGCGGTTCATTGCGGCTTCTCAATGGTCACCTTTATCCGTATCGGTGTATAACAAGTAATGGGTACGCTGTATCTGCTGCATGCGTTTGGAGTTTTCGTATGCAGTCGGCTTCGGAATCATACCTTTAGGATCGAGTCTAACTTACTATGAAGTGGCGGAACTTCAATATTTTCCGTGAAGCAGTTGCCATCTGACCTCAACAACCTTGTGGCGAAATCGAAATTCTGTAGTCAGACAATTTGTTGAATTCTTTAGGGCCGCAACGACTGCCATACATGTTTGTATGGCAACTGGGTCTGACAGTTTAACGTGATCTCTGACGCACGGAGGCGTCTAAAACCCATATTCTAGAACGATATTATGTCATAAACATCAAGTCTGTAATGGTGGCCCTCTTTTCAGAGACTTTGCCTTCAGCTTACCATCAGGCGAGGCGAAGTCAAATTGTCGTGTCCTATATAAAAAAAAAATGTCCCATACAATCTTCGTTCTATTCTACAATACGCCGAACGAATTTCCACGTGTCTAGGGGGGCTGGCTAGTATAGCTGAACTTTGCAATGTCAACCAACACGGTTACCCCTAAGCTGGCTCAGAGTGTCTATCCAACATGTCTGCAAGGAATAAAACGTCTATCTCCAGTATTTATCTTTTTCTAAAAGATTTATGTACACAATAAATATAAACTCTCTCGAGTGCCCAATCACGGTGGTAATATTCGGAGAGGTTGCGTCCAGTCCTAAATAAACTGGGGTCGGACCCCTAAAATGTCGATTAAACTAGCTCCAGTGGAAAAATAAAAGTTAGTTAATTATAAAGGAGGGTTGGTGTATTTTCGGTCACGTGCTCAGCTTCTGAAAGGTGACGATCCAATCGTGATGAGCGGGTTGGTTTTAAATTGCTGTAAACCTTTATATATTGCAGCTGTCGTGGCATCGAATGTTGTACAAAGTTTCAAACAATGACTTCTATACATACATAATTATATTAGCAGACTGGCTGATTAAAACAAAACAAAAATGGTATTGCCAAAGACCACTATAGATAAACCAAAGACTGAAATGGGATAAAATCGGAACTACAAAGTTATCACTTGCTTTATTTACGGTTTATTATCGGTTTATCGGTATTGGTAATTTAGTACGATTTGACAATATTTAAGGAACGGTGGCGGCTTTTTATACAGATGACATTATAAGTTGTATAAAAACTAACTATATTTAAAAAATAAATAAAAAGGATAATTATTGAGTTCTCTGAGTTTCTTGCTGGTATTTTCTCAGTAGAACCAACTACCGAACCAAGGCGAAAGGATCATTTTCAAATGATTTATTTTACTTTAATTAAAAATATATTCTATCACTTATCTTATTTTTTTAACTTCTTGACATAATAATTGTAATATTTTGACGTTCATATATTATGTGCTTTAAGTGCCTAAACTGAATAAATTAAATTGATTCTTTGATTCTTTGAAAAAGGCATGCTATGCCCTGCCCTGTCTCGTTCCAAATTCAAAATTAATTTTCACCTAACCTCCGAACCATGACACAATCTTGTCTCTTTTGTCATTGAACTCATTGAACTATATGAAATGGTTGTATATCCTCAAAAGCCGTCCATCCAGTAGCTTTCAGATTAGTGCAATATTAAAGGCCCAGGTTTCCATTATCCCATGAGAGCCCGGACGTCCTGAGGGATGTCAAAAGAAATTCTCGTAAGTACACATAATACGTTTGGAACTAGACGCTGGAAGTACTTACAGATTTCTTGGACTATTAAGCAAAGGTAGAAAAGGTTCCGAAATTTATGCGTAAGTAAAAATCTAATTTGTTTTGGACGAGTGATGTCTGTGTTGTGTCCACTGAAGTAATAATAAGAGGTACCTTTTTTGTCAGCAAAGTTTATTTGTCAGCAAATTCTACTACTCAAAATAGTAAAGCTACCAAATATGGTAAATCTACCGTTATTGGCAAATCTGCTGCTAAATGTAACTCTTTAAACTATTACATACATAATGTCATACATACACTCACGCCTGTTGAATCCCCGAAGGTGTAGCCAGAGGGGTGTTCTATCACCAACAACCGGCGAGCCTATTGGCGTCAAGCGGGCACTTATTCATGGACTGTATGTGTTCTGTCGGATGGAGAACAGCTATATCCCTTAGTCACCTTCTACGACACCCACAGGAAGAGATGGGGTAGCCCTATTCTACTCCACCGGGAACCAACACGGCACCGTTGAACTATTGTCTGCAGAATAAGAGGTCTCCCAAAGACAGGCGAGGTCGCAGCTTGAAGTTTGGGGGGGGGGGCTCACTTCAGAAATTCCTAAAGAAATTTAACCCCCCCCCCCCCCTCCCCTCGTACTGGGACTTTTCAATATGAGTGCATGGTTTAGGGGGTTCATGTCCCCTGTGACCCCCCCTCTCGGACCGCGCCTGCCCAAAGATCTCCTCCGATCTCTTCGTACGGCACACACACACACTTTTAGCTGAGTGGCTAAGAAATACACATGACAGCACGCGATCAGCTAGCAAATACCCATGGCGAGCTTACCCAAGCAGTGGCGCGTATTGGGAGAGGCCTATGTCCAGCAGTGGACTGCAGTAGGCTAATTGATTGAAATTGTAACTTGGAAAGACCACATAACTATCAACCAATCAATCAATTAGCCTATAGCAGCCCACTGCTGGACATAGGCCTCTCCCAATGTTCAGAGGCTAGCATAGCACTAGTATAAGTATAATCAAGAATTCTAGAATTTCAGCCTAGAATATTCAAGATTGCTTTTAGATAAGCGTGTTCCTTTGTTGACCACAGCATCACTGCTCAGATGAGATAGTGATCAAACTTAAAAAAAGGGCCTATCAACGTTAAAAAAAGGGCTGATGCAGGAAAATTACTGGTGCGTTTTTGGAGGGAAATGTGGCAGAAAATTTGTTGTTTATATTCGAGCCCACGCAGTGAGTTGAATTCGAATGTGATTTAGGATTCGAATATGTTATCTATGGCGATTTAAAAATGTTGTGTTACGGAAATACTGCCATAGAGGAATATTCAGTATTGTTGTTGAGTCTATGTAAATTTTTCAGTGTTACTCATGAATACCATTGGTTTCTATCTATCAATACTGCTAGACAAGCTATACCTTATCTCTTAAAGAGCTTATACCTTAAAGAAGTTGTGTCTGGATTGCATGATTCTTAATATTTTATTCTGTACTAGCTGACCCGGTGAACTTTGTACCGCCATATTTTTTCCGCCCGCGTGGAATTCAGATCCTTTTTCCATATTTTCTCACCGTTTAAACCTTCCCTGGAAATTCACGAATATTTCAAGACTAAAATTAGCTAAATCGGTTCAGCCATTCTCGAGTTTTAGCGAGACTAGCGAACAGCCATTGATTCTTATATATAAAAGAAGAAATTATATAGTGAACATAGAACTCAATAAAGATCCATCCTTAAAAAATGACGCATTATACATAAAACTAGTTTAGGATTAGCGAGGATCGTTTGTTCATAAGAGGGTACACATCCCTAAGCTCAACGACTCCTGTTATGTTAATCTCAACGACATGCAATGTCATATACACTAACTATTATGACAATCATTTTGTAAACTTTGGCTTCCACAAAATCCTTGCCCACATTAAGACCGTGCCATACTGGCTCATTGTTCCAACATTTATTTAGGTTAAGTCTTTTCTGTAGGTCAAAGAAGTTAACTGAAGTTCGTACGCGAATTCTACCACTCAAGATCACGAATTTCGAATGGTAGATTCGAAATTTTGTGTTAGTTAAACATTTTTTGGGTTGGTATCACTGGAATTTTAAAACGGAAGTTGCGATAGATGTTATAGTTTTTAGATTAGAAGTACAGTACAATTAAAATCAGTTGAACATTCGGCTTTTTTCGGGTATAATCGCCTAAATTCGGAGACGGAAATGACACGACATACATTACCGCGATTTCTTTTATGTAGCATTCAATTTGAAGTATCCTAAACGCAATGTATACCATCTGCCAAGATGACATTACTAACCACAGACCTAAGAAAATTATAGAGAAGCGACATGAATTTGAAAATTAATTATTTATTGAAGCTTCAATATGTAATTAATGAATTTGAAGATATAAGAAATCGCGGTAATGTACGCGATATTTTTTATTTAATGTAAACAAGTATAGCTATATGTACTTGTATACATTAAATAAAAAAATACATAGATATGTTACGGCTAAAGGTAGGTGTGAACATAAACTTAAGATTAGCCGGCTACACTTAGATTTATCTTCGACGAGGTGTTAATGTTAGTTTCTTCTATCTTTAGCCGGCTAAACTTGAGTCTAACCGCAGGCCCTTGGCTAAAAATGTAGAAGGAAATGGGAAAGGAATAATCACTCTCATTTCAGCTTTTCTATGCCGCCAATAGTGCAAACATCAAAGTGTCCACTTCGCTGAATCAGACTTGGATAGATTAGGTTAGAAGTGGTTATTTTTTTTTATGACCATCAAGAAATTGAAGTCTCGCAAAGCCATACGCAATTAAATATAGACCGGCAGCAGGCGTTGCCTAATCAATCATTTGAACTAAAAGGTAGAACGAATACATTTTTAGCCGTTTCGTTTCGGTTAACGTGCACATTATCCGGCTAAACATGGAATATCCCGACGCAAACTAATATGTTATCGAACTTTAGCTGCTTCTCGAAGATAAACCCAAGTTCAGCCGGCTAATCTTAAGTTTATGTTCACACCTACCTTTAACCGTAACAGATACAAGTCAATATTTTACTGTTTGATGTACATAAGTAACAGTACGATATTACATCGGATTAATAATAATTGATTATAATCACCAAATTCAAAATTTAAGAAACCGACTTCTACCGATTATTGTTGATAATTTATCAATTAAAAAAGTAGAAAGTAAATTTTCTTCTTTTTTAATTAAATTATATTCTTTATTAAAATAGTTACATGCATTATTTACAATTTCACGAGACTGAGCAATAATTATTTTACCACGCTTTAAATTTGTTGAAGCCATGATACATAACTACTGTAAGTTAATTTTGATAAAATTTGATAGAATCGAATATGTTCACGAATGAAATTAGCGTTCATAATCATAAATGTATCATATACGTCAAATAAATCAATTATTTTTCTTATATTTCAATATTTTTGTGTTAGTTTTGAGCTACAAAGGAGGTTTTGTTGCTCATATCGTGCTTGTATTGTATTCATTATGACAACGGGTAATATAATTAAAGGTCATATCTGTAAATTGATAACTCTATGTAAAAGACGAGGGATTCACGACAATTACCGAGGTTGATCGAATGTTCATTTAATCGTACTGTACCTATTTTGTTATTTATTAGGTACGGTATTTTCATTAAAATACCTAATACAAATTTATTATATCTCTGATTTTGTAGCGGGTATTTAGTTGTTTTAAAGAGCGGGTTTTAAAGAGCGTTATAACACGTGATTATGAAAAAAAGAACTGACAGCCTCCGTGGCGTAGCGGTAGTGAACGCGGCCGCTACGCAGGAGGCGCGGGTTCGATCCCCGCTCAGTGCAAATATTTGTGTTCATGAAATATGGGTATTTGCATTGGTCTGGTCGTGCCTCGGAGAGCACGTTAAGCCGTCGGTCCCGGTTGCCATAAGAACATCTATGGCAGTCGTTACGGGTAGTTGGAGCCCTCAAAAATCCAAAAACAACAGCTTTGAATATCTATGTGTCTAGAAGGACAGTCAAAGCGTTGAAAGCGGCCAAAAAAATAGTGTCCAACTGTTGGGCGCTAAACGATTTTCTTGCTTTCAGTGTCAGATGCACTGTCAGCGGACACGGACAAAAAATTGTAATTTTAAAAATGACTGTTTGTGTAGTGAAAGTGTGCAGAAACTATAAAGGACGCACTAAATCAATAAAAAAAATTACCTATCATCGGTAAGTACCATTGTATCGTACAAATTTTAGCAAAATAAGCCATAATCTTTTTTCTAAAATAATTTAATATTGCCGTCGCCATTTTGTACTTAACAGGTGTGTTGCTAATTACTTAAGTCAAAACTCCCATAAAAAAACGTGGCGGGTATATTATGCAATATAATGTACAGTATCGTATGAGGGGTTTTTCGGCATACTACTGAGTTCGAATTAGATGTCATTTTTACAAGACAAAATATGGGCAGTAGTGCGTCGTAGTGCTTCATGAAATTTCAGAATGGACTCACGATATCATGGGTTTTTGGTTATATTTTTTCAGAATACCAAGCGATCTAATACTAAAGCGCCCCACACACTAACAGTTTATCGAATGACAACCAGATGATATTAGTCTGTCAATTCATCGCAATAGCCCATATACTTACAGTTTCGTATACGATTTTGGACTGACCGCTAATACCATCTGAAGAAACTGTGGGCGGACTGTTGGTGTGTGGCCGCTTGACGATTCCGGTCAGCGCCGGCAGGTGTCGTCGGCAGGTAGTCGGCCGGCGGCCTGTCGACCGTCGGAAGGCTCTACGCCTACAGATTGAATACTATGACTAGTGCAAGCAATTTTCGACTTTATTGGCATCACATAGTACATAGTTTTTTTTCTTATATTCGTGATCAGCGGCATCTATTATTGCGAAAACACATGTAATTAAGAAAATGTCAATAAGGTCGAAAATCGTTTTTCTGTTCTTAGTAGTCTCTGTGTGTAACGTGTAGTCGGTACAAGTCCCAAATAACACATTCACCTCCTTAATTACCTCCTGTGAGGTGATGCAAGAGGTTTCTGCACGAAAAAAGAAAGTTTTTGAATTGCTTCCATATAGATAAATAAAGTAATTATTAGTTTTAATTGTTTTTAAGAACAATTCAACAATTTTTTTGAGGCTGTAAGTACATTTATCAATCTATGACTGACTTGGAAGCATCAGACGATCGTACGGTGGGAAACTGTCGACTCCCAACTGCTCGTGTGTAGTCGCAAAAGTGGCAGCAAGGCACTTCCGGTAGGCCAAAATCGCTTAAGTGTGTTGGCGCTATCGGCTTAGGACTGCAGGCCGCACGATAGGACCTGCAGGCGGACTGTTAGTGGGTGGCCGCCTTAAGAAGTCTAGATCAGTCTATAATTAATATTACGATAGTACTTCATACCTAATGTTGTATCCTCATATTTTTCAAATTAAGAGTATTATTTTTCTCATCTGAATATACATACAATATTATTAAATAATACATAAAATTTTCCCTAATTTTGAGGCAGTTTTCAACAACTGGTATCAATTTATACACGCACACTAAAAAAGAAAACTGACAAACGCGAGTGTAAGACGAAGCTGTCACGCACACTAAGAAGGAAAAGTCGTCCCATTTCTTTTTATTCTTTTGCAGCGCCATACTCCATCTAGACATATAGTTAATCAAAGAACAACAGTCTAGCTGCAAAGCTTCAATATCGCCTAATGTTACCATTGGGATGTGGAGGTCAGATGGCAATCGCTTCACAGAAAATATCGAGGTCTAGCCAAATCCGTAGTTAAGACTGGCAAAAGCGGACCCCAGACTCCGAGTTGAAAGCTTCGGATGCGACTGGGAATTAACGCTAAGAGGAAGAAGATTTAGTTGTTTGTTTTTTTGAAGCACTGATAGCCGAGTGTCTTCGAAATAAAACGCGCGAAACCTCACGGCTTCACGCTGTAGACCCTGGCTGGCCATGATCAGTAGCGAGAGGGTGAAGAACGCCGTGTGGTTTCGCAACCCCGCTGGGCGGTGGAGCAGCACCTTTGGGGATTTCCGAACGAAAACATGTAGTCTTACAAAGATCGATTATTTTTACAACGTCATGTTATTCAATTATTTTTCCATTATACGTAAGAGCGTCGGTAACAAGCACTTTTTCCGACTTAGGAATTGGAATCACACTTGCTTTAAAGATTAAAACGCAAAGATTTTCTTCTGCACACAATCCAGCATAGGATTTTGCCCAGTTACCACGCAATATCCTACTAATATTATAAATGTGAAAGTTTGTGAGAATGGATGTGTGGATGTGTGGATGTTTGTTACTCTTTCACGCATAAACGGCTGGACCGCTGGACCGATTTGGTTGAAATTTAGTATGTATATAGGTTATACCCTGGATTAACATATAGGCTGCTTTTTATCAACACACCACGCGGGCGAAGCCGCGGGCGGAGGCTAGTGTGTAAATAAAACAAACGCTGGCGACTGCCCGCGCAATCCGGGCTAATGTGAAAGCTTTTGTTGTACTGAATTATGCAAATTTAATTTAAATAACTGACTTTGTTAGTTTGGCCGCACGCCACTTGAAACTGCGAGCGTTTGGATGGACTGGCTACCGGTGTGAGTGCGACCTAGGTTTGTTAGGGATGCCACCTTTGAAATTATCACAATTTTAATAGTGCGGTCAAAATGTCATCGAAACCCCAAAGGCAAAAACATCCAATCCAGTTACATATGATTTCGTGAAATCTACGATATAAAATATTTTGTTTTAAAGACGTTAGGGCTGGAATGGAAAGGGGACTCTTAGTCCGCACTTAGCCTCTTAGCCTTAATAGTGTGGTAGGTCAAGCAACAGAACGGCACGTCGCGTCGGTTAGTAGAGTAGCCAGAGCTAACTGAAGAGGATTTGTACTGTCAGTGGGAAGACCAAAGGCATGTTTTTGTCTTCTGCGCTGACGGCACAGAAACTCTCTATTCTTACAGAGTCGGGAGCACACGTTTGTCTCCCATGGTGTTGCACACGTTCATAAGCCACGGTAAACACTTTCCATCAGGGCCATGTTTGCCACGTGCGTGATATATATAAAAAAAGCGGAATATATTAATAAAAAAAGTGGACCATAAAATGGTCACTGATCTCCCAACGACGAAAGAACAGCCCTTGCCAGAGCCTGGACCCCAACATCATAACGTGAGGTATCAAGGGCCCTTTTTTCTTTGCAGATAAGCCCCCCTAAACAAGTAGCACTTCGTTGGCCGTATCTATTGTAGAATAGAATGACAAATGTATGGGATTTGACGTTTATGACATTCTGACTGTCATATACGTCAAATTCCATACATTCATCATTCTATTCTACAATACGGCGGCAAACGAACTGCTACTTGTCTAGGGGGGCTGCTCATTGAAATCGAGACAGCCCTTGCGTGTTGATGTTTTTGGAGCGTGTCGCGTGGTCGCCCTCGGAAACAACATTATTTGTGACGTCACTTCTATGTAAAAACATTTTATAAACCTTTTTAGTCGATTTTGTGTTCTAAGACTTTTAAGATGCGAATTAAAGAGTAGTTTTTACGCTTTGTTTGTACGAATACCTGGATGGGTCACCATTATAGGCACGTACCATGTTACAATGGTGGCACTCAGCTTGTCGGCCTCATCAGATGCTTTTTCACGCCCCGCTTAAAGGACCCGGGACTGTAGGAAGAGGGAACACGTTAACTGGTAAGGAATTCCAGGTCTTAATGGTGCGGCAGAAGAAGAAGAGTTGGTAAGTAATCTAGAAGTCATTGGATGCACTACGTTTTTCGGGATGCTGCACAGATGCACATAAGTGCCTGGCAATTTGCTAACTAAACTCATCCAAGTTAGAAATTAATTTGAAGCCAACGAAACTCGAGCTCAAAACTAACACTGAAGTACAGTCAGCAACAAAATCACCTTAGTTTCAAAACGTTTAATAATAGTTATTTGTTATACAAGAGTGCAAAGTTGCTTTTTAACCGCGTGCTCAGTTTTGATGACCGAGCAAGCGAAAGATTCTAAATTTGAATCACGAGCGTAGCGAGTGATTCACAAATTAGAATCTTGAGCGTCAGCGAGGGAATAAAAAGAGCACAAGGTGAAAAATCTTTGCACTCGAGTGCAACACGTAACTTTTAGGAAATAATGAAATGCTTCCTAACGTTAATTCCCAGTCGCATCCGAAGCTTTCACCTCGGAGTCCTGGGTCCGCTTTACCAGTCTTAACTGCGGATTTGGCTGGACCTCGATATTTTCCGTGAAGCGACTGCCACCTGACCTCCACAACCCAATGGTGACATCAGGTGATATCGAAGCATTGCAGCTAGACCGTTGTTGAACTTTTTAGGGCTCCAACTACCCGTAACGACTGCCATATATGTTCGTATAGCATCCGTGACCGACGGCTTAACGTGCTCTCCAAGGCACGACCAGACCAATGCAAATACCCATTTTCATGCATAAAAAATATTTGCACTGAGCGGGGATCGAACCCGTGCCTCCTGCGTAGCGGCCGCGTTCACTACCACTACGCCACGGAGGCTGTATAATATGTGTATTAATACTAAGAATAAAATACAAAAAAAAAAAAAAAATTCAACAACAATTGTTCAACAATATGACGTGAAAAAAATTGATGCGCGCAAAGCAAATTTAAAAAAAAAAGTACACCAAGGAGGTTCCGAGTCTGAGTTTTTCATAAATTAAAAAAAAGTTGTATGATAAATTCGGCACTATAGAGGTAGAAGTAAATAGGTTTAATGATGTTTTGAGTTCACAAACCTAGTACACACGATGTTCTAAATTCAAATTTACTTTATCCTCTAGAGGATAAAAACGACTTTTGCGCTCAGTCGCTCAGTTATCGAAGAGCAAAAATACTCTTTCCGAGATGGTGGGATGAAAAAATATTTAATAACAAAACTGGAAGTGTATATTGAATGAAATTTTGAAGCAATTACTCGTAGTAGGTATGCTAACTGAAAAAAGTGAATCGCCTAGGCGGGACTCAAATCCACCATCGCCCCAAGACAGTAGTATAGGAGAATTTGGAACGCATCAGGCGGGCCCCGCTAGCTGTGTTAGTGGTCAGAGCATTTCCCCTGTAAAGGACTGGTCGCGGTTTTTAGTCCCGCCTGAGCAATTCACTTTTTCCATTCATAATCGATTTGAAGTGTATATCAATTTTGTCCTGTACAATATTCTACGATATGTTAAACTTAAACAGCTGTAAGCATAGAAAAACTAGCTGAGTTATGAGTTCTAGACAGGAGGGAAAATTTATTTTATTTGAATAAAAAAACATCCAGATTGATCTAAATGAACAATATTCATACATACACAAATATGTAAACTAGTACACTGAGCTGGGATCAAACCCGCGATCTTTAACGCGGTATTCTAACGTACAATCTCAGATAAATAACGTTCCACAACCAACGCAATATGATATTACATATTTCTATGCAGACTCTTTTTTTTTATTAGTGTTCAGTAATTTTCGTTGCTGACGGTACCAAGTAATCATATAACATTCGGAAGCTGTAAACAAATCCCAAACGAGTGATGACGCCATTTGCCGTTAACTACGACCGCCGAGGGACTCATAAAGTTCTGAAAGAAGATATGAGTTCTCCATACCTCAAGTTAATTTCTGTTTTAATATGGCCGAAAATATATTGCACATGGAGTCTGTACTGTAACTATACCTAAAATAATGTGTTTTATACTATAAACCACTTGTTAAGTTAGGTTATCTAGAACTATGTATTTTTTTTTTTAAAGAATTTTATAAGCAACCTAAATTATTAATATTCTCTTTATCCACCCTGAGTAAGCTAAATTGCTTGTGCTCGGAGTGGGTTCACGTCGGTAGTGTAATGGCCAGGATTCGAACCCGGGACCTCTCGATCGTTAGGCCGACTCCTTAACCACTAAGCTACCGACGCTTCTTTGTAGGTATATATGTCTGTATATGATCACTAAACTCAAACGGCTGAAGCGAATTTCATGAAATTCCGAGTGTAAGGCCGTTCCACTACTGCTAAGTAGTGGAACGGCCCATGAATATGAGCCCGCCTGATGGCAATGGGCATTGCGTGGGATCGAAAATCATAGTTGGCGAAAGGTGGCTAATAATACAGCTCTGCCTACCCCTTCGGGGATTTACAGGCTAGAGTAGGTAGACAGGATCTTCGCTAGTAGTGTCATCATAATTCTTCAAGCACCTAGATTCAACTCTGTGTCAACCATTATACTCTTTATTGTACAGAAATAGTAAAAAAAAAGTCAACAATGCATCATTTTTAGTCATCATTACATTTAACAGTTTCTAAACGAACTAAAATTGAGGCTAATGTGAGCTTATGTAAGCTTCAGAGATAATATAATTAAATTACTAAACGTTTATTCTACATATATTATTGTAATCTTTGAGTCATTTATTTATCTAAGTTAATCTTCTTCTTTTGCCTGGCCTTTTCTCATTTCAATTGGGGTCGGCCCTCCGTATCATGCGCCTCCAGGCTACTCGGTCCTGGGTCGTCTCTTCGCTGACTTGAGCCTTAAAGAGATTTTTATTTACTACGGACATCCATGTGATTAGGGGTCTTCCTCGTCCTCGGGGTTTGGTCTCAATTTCTAGCACTTTCCTGGTCATATGGTCGGATGGTCGATTTATCTAAGTTAATGTTGTATAGAAGTTAATGTTGTATAGAAAGTCAGGTACTTATATAAAATGATATATTATAAACTATAGATATGTTGTACGCACTATTAAACGGCCACAAAAAATGAGGACAAATTGTTCTCATTTAACGCATCAATCAGAGACGTGACATTGCACTACGCCAAAAAAAACATCATTGATATTAAATTCGCATTATTAAGAATATTATTCATATGACTAATAACATAATGCATATAAATTAACAATAATGTCGTATTATTTCGTCACGTTAGTAAGTAGCTATAATTTTTTTTAATACCTATTTTATACTAAAATTATGTATTTTTCTTTCTTTAATTTCGATTCTTCGATAATTTGTAAATCGATGAAGGTCGATTCTCTTTTCTCTTTCTTAATCAATTCGCAAAATGCTCCAGAGAGGCGTCCCCTAAGCTGCAGTTCATGACTACACGATCCTAGACTTCATGACACACCTCCTTGAAGCATTTTGTGAGTTATCTCATTATCTGAGACAAATCTGCTGCTGGCCAGCGGACCAATTTAACCATTCATCCAGTACAAACAAATTTATAATAGACTGATAACTAACTATATGAGTAATATTGGTCAAGTAGAGCCAGGGGTGCCGCAGCCAATCCTCGCAGTGATTAAACGACTACAATATAAATGATGAAGGCTCGCAATTAAGGGGACCGGGCCGGCTCATCAATCACGTCGAGATATCTCCGGAACTGATTTTATTTAGCCATTTTTCTAGTAGCCCTTTCACTTGGGTGTAACTGGAGATACTTTACTTGAAGGTAGAACTTTAAGACAGTATGTTTATCTTAATAATATTTATTACAAGTATTTTTTTTTAAATATCTCCAATGTACAGACACGACCACTTTACAATTATATAATAGTATAGATTTATTGTTCCAAAATTGCATTTACTTATGAGATAAATTTATCAGATGGTACCTACTACCTGCATTGTTTTGAGTACGAGCAGATATGCTCTTGTTAAAACCAGACGGTATATTGGTCCAGTAAAATACTAAAGTTTTTAGAATATAGATGGCGACACATTAATACTGATGAAAAAAGTGTGTTTCCATTATAATGAGACCACAAAAAATTCGTAGAATAAATGATTTACTTTGTAAAAAAAATTAAAATTATGTGATACTAGCTTTTGTCCGTGGCTTCACCCGCGTGGTCCTTTCCCAAGGTCTAATCTGTACCTCATCAAAATCGGTTCAGCGGTTTAGGCGTGAAAGCGTAACAGACGAACAGATAGACAGACAGAGTTACTTTCGCATTTATAATAGATATATGTATAATTAGTATGGAAGTATGGATTTAATGATTAATTCTCAAGGCTAGATTGTAAATTGTTACGTCATAATGATTCATAAAAACAGAATAGATCAAAGGATGCCTGTTGTAATGATACAGCGAATTCCTCCCCCCATACCTTTACCGTGAAGATATTCTAAAAATGCGCCGTTCATTTACCTGGAACAAAAACAAAGCATAATTAGATTACATGACGAAACCTTGAAACTCATAAAAAGTAAAGGCGATCATTCAGACTGGGCTAATTTTTATTTTGCCGGCCACTAAAAAAAAGTGCTTGATTTTGATAGAACTCAACATTGTAAGCATTTTTTATTACTACACCAAAGTTCTAAATCGATTCCTTGAGATTTTGTTTAGGGTTAAATATTTAGTATAAAGTGTAACTATTTAATTAGTTCAAAAATTTAAAGTGCCGGTCAAAGAAAACAAATATGATATTCCGCTAGAGCTTGTCCTCATTAGCATTTTTTTATGGTGTCAAAGCTGAAGGACAACTTCCCTCGGTTTTATTTGAGTTCAAAAATCTTGGATATTTACATTTTTTTACGAATTATTGAAAATGAATGAGAAATATTGATTTATATTGGTTAAAAGTGCATTTCCAATTGAACTTAGTAAATGAGTTCATCATATTCCACAGTTACAAGGCACTAATGGCAATGCCTTATGGATGATTCGTGGACGATAGCAGTCACGTCATGTCCAGGTTCGTCAACATTATACATACATTATCATAGATAAAACAAGAAGGGTGAAGTGCAATGAAACAGTATTATTGCTCGTGTATTTTATTTTTATATGCTTATTTTTATTGCTTTATTATTTATTGCTTTTATCAACTATTCTTCCAATATAATACGACATTTATCATTCCTTTTCAATTATCTATTTTATTGAAAATGTGCGTTTCCAAGGTTTTTGAACTCTAATAAAACCGAGAGCAGTGTTCCCTCAGCTATGACGCCATAATAAAAATGCCAATAAGGACAAGCGCTAACGGAATATCATTTTTTTTTGGCCGGCACTTTCAATTTTAGACCTAAATAAACTAACGAAAAACAGCGATATGCAGTATGGGGTTTATTTGTTATTGCGTTTAATAACTATTCTTCCAATATAGAACAATATTTTTCATTCATTTCCAATATATCGTATCATAAAAATTATATATGTTTCTAAGATTTTTGAACGCCAATAAAACCGAGGGCAGTGGTCTCTCAGCTTTGACGACATAATAAAAAGTGCTGATGAGGACAAGCTCTAGTGGAATATTATATTTGTTTTCTTTGGCCGGCACTTTTATTTTGGATCTAAATAAATGGACGAAAAACAACAATATATGCAGTATAGGGTTTATTTTATATTGCTTTTATTAACTATTCTTCCAATGTAGAACAATATTTTTCATTTATTTTTAATAGTTCGTATCTTAAAAAGTGTATATTTTTAAGATTTTTAAACTCAAATAAAACCGTTGGAAGTGGTCTCTCAACTTTGACGCAGTAATAAAAAATGCTAGTAAGAACAAGCTCTAACGGAATATCGTATTTTTTTTCTTTGGCCGGCACTTTCAAAATTAGCCCAGATATGTATGGAGAGTGAATGTTCTCCTTTGTTGCAATTATGTGGGAATTTAAAACAATGATTTTTTTAAGCTTTTTTGCTATCTTTTTCTTGTCCAATGAAATTGAAAGCGCTTAGAAAAGTGAAAATTCGAGAAAAAAAGAACGATAAACAGCTTTTTTAGAAGTTTCGTTTTGAAATAACTAAAACGGGACGTCGTCGACTCAAAATTCGATATCAAAATTATCGAATTTTAACTTAACATCGACACACGTCGAATATTAATCTCGACAGATTTTAGATTTTTGTAAGAATTTTCGGCTGAAGTTTGTATTCAGCTTAAACTAAATTGGGCCGACGACCATCGAAGGAACTAAGGAAGGAAAAAAGGACTTGCTCTTTAAGGACTTTTTATAGGGCTATTTGATTTTCTTTTGTACCACTCAGGTGAGAGACAAGCACACGGCCCACCTGATGTAAGGTGGTTACCGTGGGAAATGTACATGTGCAACACACGGGGCGTCACGCTCACACTATCGATCCTATAGGAACCTTCTAACATTTACATTAACAAAAAAAACAGTTTTAACTGTCTCGATCCACTTAACCCAACTTTTCGCCACAAGATCACCACGGAAACAATGTCGTGATTACACAACACAAATTTCGATAGTACTAACATTGTATTAAATTAAAGGCTCATTACAGTTACGTAAGCACCGCAGTCACGACGTCTAGGCACGACAAAGGTTGAGCGACATTTCGTCCCGTCATCTTTACTTTGAGTTGGTATAACTTATAAATTTCGATAAGACTTCTAGTTATTGTTCTAGGCCGGATGTAACCCCGCGTTTACATACTGCCGCTCGCATTGCTCATCGTGTTGCCAGAAATATTCGCGCGATTAATGCCCTAGCATTCACACACTCCCATCATCGCGTTGGTCCGCATTACAGTATTCGCCCTGCAACGGAGACGGACGTAAACGTATGGAGGACAACGCTGTAGCAGTGTACGCAATAAGCTTTTACAGCATAGCGAATTAATTAAATAGATTATTAATAAAAACTATCACTTTCAACTACTATACACTTTCCTTACATCGATATAAATATTTTTAAAAGTAAATATTCGAGGAGCAATAACGAAAGTCGTGTTTTATTTAGTTTAGCGCCATCTAGCGGTCTCGTATAGTTCATCGCGCTAGTATTTGCGCAACATACGCGGCAGTACTCGCGGCATGACGAATATACCATTCACACCACGTCTCTGCCCACTTCTCTCGCCACTTCCCTCGCTCTGCCGCGAGTATGTAAACGTAGCACTAGGTACAAAAACTGTGATCACATACTTCTATATTGCTCGAGACATATAATATCTTGATTTCTTGAATCAAAAATGTGCTCTATACGCGCAGTAAACATTTTTTGGGTGTCTTGAGGATAGCATGGGGTGCTACTGCGGTGGGCTATATTGTTACAAAACCATCCGCGGGTGCCAGAGCATCATTTGTATCGCGGTTTAGGACCAAGATACGTGTCCCCGGTGTCTCGGGGTATACTATACTACAGAATGACTGTACAGTAGGAAAATTTGGTATCGCGAAAGACCGCTCTTTGATTATCAAAAAATAAATGTTACAAATAGGTGCGCTATGCCTACACAGAGCACAGATAACATAATACTCACAGATTACAAATTATTACATCCCGTTCCAAATTCGAAATTCAAATATCCATCTCACCCAGGAACCGGGTCAATTTATTCAATTTTTGATTTTCTTGTTCTAAACAGCTTGTTTAGTAATTCATAGAAGTTATTATCGAATCGAAATAATATTTAAGTAGAATATTTTTGTAATTTTCATTTTTTATTTTTCGTTCTTGAATGAATATCTTTTATTTATATAGGTACACATTAAAAAAATCAATCCAGGAAAAAAACAAAGGGAAGAGAACGTGGATAAGATTTAATGGGCCGATAGTTTATTGGCTATTGAGCACGTAACGTACATGTATTTGGCGGACTCATTCCGCGTTAAGATAACACTTCGATTGTCTTAATAGGGGCACGGTTTATTTCCGAAAACACCCTTAAATCTATATGGGCACTTACATTTTATGTAGGCAGGTGAAGAAAGAACTCAAAGAGTTTCTACTCTATATACTATGTGTAGTCTCTCATATCACGCCTTTGTCCACGGCGGGTTAGAGAGAGGTGAATAAACACCCACATTTCACCAATCATTGTACTCGGTCGTTATATGAAATGAGCCTATTGCTGCATTCCGGGCACTATTGGTGACACGAACCATGCATCTGAGGCTGAGTCTGGGTTATATATGGGTGAATATCAACACGAACAATTTTTTTTAGTTTCGGTGGCGCATTTTTTTTTAGGTTTTATCAGAAATTACTAATTAAAATCTTCATTAGCACAACAAACTATAACATATTTTGTAAATTTGCCAACAATCACAACAGTAGTTACAGAGATATAACTAATTGAAGTTGTTCCAGCCACCAAAATTGAATTTTGGTCCACCGAAGCTGAAAATCATATGAAATGGTAAATATGTCCAAAATAAAACAAGTTAATATGCAAATATTTACTGTAAATATACTAAACAGTTATAATTTTACGATAACCACTATAGTAAGTCTCATATTTAAGATTTTTTTTGCATGACCTTTACGCTGACCTTTACGCACAGCTGAGGTCAACGACCCGGCGTAATTTTAATTTTCAATTATTTTTGTTTACTATATAACATCAATTAATGTTAAGAACTTAGCTGAACACAAATAATACGAAAATGTAGTCTAAATTAATAAAATTGTATAGAAAAAAAGGAATATTTAACATTATTCGCCACCAAAGCCACCAAGACTAAGCCACCAACACTGAAAATTTAGACAAAAAGGTCTACTGGAGTTGAATGAATTAGTTAAATCTTACAATAACAATATAGGTAAACAACAGAAAATATACCTCTTTAATGATCCATTATTCCAGTAAATAAAGCAAAAAGGAAGCAAGAAATTCGATCCACCATTACTTAAAAATAGTTGGACAAAACGCCACCCAACGTGTTTACTTAACCCTTTACCGCATGTCGTGTCATAGTTGGAACATTAACATATATTCCTTTTAAAAGACTACTAATGCCATCTTTGGACTTGTTTTGGCTTTAATTCATTTGTTTAACTTATAACAATTTTGTAAAATGTGGGTAGACTGAAAATAAAATATTGTTACTGGTTAAAATCGGTCAGTGAAGTAGTCGAGTTGACAATTTACCGTGCGCTTGAGTTTGTGATAGTTGTACCCCATATTTTACGTGATTTATGTGAAATTTTGGCCATAACCATTATTATTTCTATAAAAACAATGGATCCACAGTATTTCTATGGAATAAAACGTAAGTATTATTCCATCAGCTCGTTTATATGACCAGTTTTTAATTTGTTCCATATTTGGAACTGTATGCAATAACAGATATAATTTACTGTACAAATTTGGAACAGTATGCATTCAAGTTCTAAAAACATTGTGATCAAATTTGTCACATCATGCACTAATAACTACATCATAATTATTAATTTATTTTATTGCAGGCAAAACAGTATGCACTTCTCGTAGTGCTGTCGTTATACCGGAAAGTAGCGAGGATGAAAATATGTCGGATGATGAAGAATATGGTGTTCCTAACCCTATTGAAACAGTTATTTTAGAGGATGACATTTGTAGCGACGATTCTTCTGATGTAGATATTGCAAACGATGGGAAGGATGATGACTTTTTAATTTACCAACCTTCTACTTCGAAGGCCCTCCCTCCAGAACGGAAAACGAAATTTCTTAAATCAATTGAACATAAACTTTTTCTGTCTTACTACCAAAACGTCATAAAAATATGTATCTAGTAATTATGATTAGTAAACTGAATTATATATACATACTTCCATTTTATTTATAACCTTTATTGCATAGTGTGACAAATATGGTAACGGTATATTTATTGTCCTGAATGCATGTTGTTCCAATTTCGGAACCAACTGTTTTTTATTAATATTTTAATGAATCCTCATTTATTTATTTTTTTCATATTTTTCCTAAGTGCCTAAATGACTAATATACAATATATATTTTTTTTATAAGTTTTAAAAAATCCATGCGGTAAAGGGTTAACCCTTTACCGCATGTCGTGTCATAGTTGGAACATTAACATATATTCCTTTTAAAAGACTACTAATGCCATCTTTGGACTTGTTTTGGCTTTAATTCATTTGTTTAACTTATAACAATTTTGTAAAATGTGGGTAGACTGAAAATAAAATATTGTTACTGGTTAAAATCGGTCAGTGAAGTAGTCGAGTTGACAATTTACCGTGCGCTTGAGTTTGTGATAGTTGTACCCCATATTTTACGTGATTTATGTGAAATTTTGGCCATAACCATTATTATTTCTATAAAAACAATGGATCCACAGTATTTCTATGGAATAAAACGTAAGTATTATTCCATCAGCTCGTTTATATGACCAGTTTTTAATTTGTTCCATATTTGGAACTGTATGCAATAACAGATATAATTTACTGTACAAATTTGGAACAGTATGCATTCAAGTTCTAAAAACATTGTGATCAAATTTGTCACATCATGCACTAATAACTACATCATAATTATTAATTTATTTTATTGCAGGCAAAACAGTATGCACTTCTCGTAGTGCTGTCGTTATACCGGAAAGTAGCGAGGATGAAAATATGTCGGATGATGAAGAATATGGTGTTCCTAACCCTATTGAAACAGTTATTTTAGAGGATGACATTTGTAGCGACGATTCTTCTGATGTAGATATTGCAAACGATGGGAAGGATGATGACTTTTTAATTTACCAACCTTCTACTTCGAAGGCCCTCCCTCCAGAACGGAAAACGAAATTTCTTAAATCAATTGAACATAAACTTTTTCTGTCTTACTACCAAAACGTCATAAAAATATGTATCTAGTAATTATGATTAGTAAACTGAATTATATATACATACTTCCATTTTATTTATAACCTTTATTGCATAGTGTGACAAATATGGTAACGGTATATTTATTGTCCTGAATGCATGTTGTTCCAATTTCGGAACCAACTGTTTTTTATTAATATTTTAATGAATCCTCATTTATTTATTTTTTTCATATTTTTCCTAAGTGCCTAAATGACTAATATACAATATATATTTTTTTTATAAGTTTTAAAAAATCCATGCGGTAAAGGGTTAAATTTTGGCGGGAAATGCTGCACACTGTCAAACCAGCAGACTGCGTAAGCACTAGAGCGGGACTAAAGGTACCAGGTACAAACAAAACGATACGTCTCGCGGTATTCGGGAACGATGTAGGACATTTTGAAATTCGACCACCAAAACTTGCCTTTTTGCTGGGACAAAATGTAAGCCTAATTTTTTTTATGTTCTAATGGATCAATTCACAAATATTCTACACATTAGGATGCTCCAACTTTTTAAGTTTTTAATGTCATAACTTTTATTCCTTCGAACTTTAAAACCTACTCTTGACGACCGTAAGTTTAACCTGAGGTAGGCTCGGGACAGGCCACCAAGCGCTTAAATCGAGCATATATATATATTTTTTAAATATAAATAAGAACATAAACTGAAATATAAGCATATAAACAAACGTGTGTTTTGCTGAAGTATACGCCAAAAAAAAATTGTAACGAAATATCAACGTTACACTACGATTCTCGCCCTGGACACTCCAAAAATGGTGTCGGGATATTCACCCATATATGTATCTGTCTGATGTTAAACAGCCCTATTACTTAGTCGCCTTGTACGACTCGGTATGGGAAGAGTTGGGGTGGCACAAATTCTACTCTGTCGGGAACCACGCGGCGGTACTCTGGTTTTCTATTTATGTATATAGAAATGTTAAGTTGGGTGGTAGATACATATATACAGGGCGTCCCACGGCGATGCCACATGGAGGGCAAGTACCTTAAATCCTTAAGTTGGCGCATTTTACTTAAAAGAGACATCATTTTATTTTTAAAAAGAAACAAAACTGCATTCAAAGATTTTTAAAAATTCGCTTGCCACGCCCGGTAATCGAACCGACTAAAATCTGAAAAAGTAACATCCTGTATTTTTATGGCATCAATCGACAGTGTCAATCAAAAGGATCAAATCTCTCTAAGAAACATGGTAAATTAAATGAAAAGAAGTCCTTGAAACCTAAACTTATAAATTCAATTTGGCAAAATAAAACACTTTAACCCAAAGTTCATCCATCCATCTGATACCATATTAACAATGAAATTCCATATTTAAATCACTTTTCTTTATTTTTCGTGTGGAGACCGCTGCTGGTCAGTAGTATTTAGGTATGTCGAACTCAAACCGACTAAAACCGCACGCCGCGCCGTCTCAATTGACAGGTTATAAGTTGATCCAATAGGGCAATTCACTCGCCATCTTCCCAGTGAATTTGCCCAGGGTACACCGCGTGCAGGTTTCTAATCAAGCACCTAAAAATTACTACCTACCCTACCTACATAACCTCATGCAGTTACCCAATAAAGTTACATTCCAAACAGGTAACAAAGTTCATTCATTAAGTATGTACTTATTTTTACTAAATAAATTTCATCAAAGATATCTCTAGTGTTGACCTTATAAGATACCTTATCTGATGGTTTCTGGAGTAAAAGTGCTGTGTCTTTTGCATTGAATTTATAAGTTAAGATTTTGTGAACTTCCTTTCATTTAATTTACCTTGTTTTTTTAGAGAGATTTGATCCTTTTGATTGACACTATCGATTGATGCAGCGGTCTCCACACGATAATAAAAGAAAAGTGATTTAAATAAGGAATTTCATTATTAATATGGTATCAGATGGATAGATGAACTTTGAGTTAAAGTGTTTTATTTTGCCAAATTGAATTTGTAAGTTAGGTTTCAAGGACTTCTTTTCATTTAATTTACCATGTTTCTTAGAGAGATTTGATCCTTTTGATTGACACTATCGATTGATGCCATAAAAATACAGGATGTTACTTTTTCGGATTTTAGTCGGTTCGATTACCGGGTGTGGCAAGCGAATTTTTAAAAATCTTTGAATGCAGTTTTGTTTCTTTTAAAAAATAAAATGATGTCTCCTTTAAGTAAAATGAGCCAAGTTAAGGATTTAAGGTACTTGCCCTCCATGTGGCATCGCCGTGGGACGCCCTGTATATAGAATCCAATCGAAAATCGATGCAGAACTTTATGAGTTTTTGAAGCATACTTGAAAAACTCAAAAAGTTCTTCATTGATTTTTTACGAATGAAATCCCAGGCGAAGCCGGGAGTGCCGCAAGTGTATGTATATTGATTCTACAAAGTAATAATACCAACGAGTAGAATGGCATTCGGTAAGACATAACGGCAATAACGGTGTCTTATACAAATATATCATCTTGTCAGTCAGAGATCGATGGCTATTTCAACCGATGCGTCATTCTGAGAGAAACAACTTAACTATATTGAATTATTTGGTTTTTTTTTTACCGCTACGCAATTGCGTACGAAACTCAATCGAAAAGACATTTTACTTTATATGACTACCCACAGACTACCCACGTGTTTTCGTTCAGAGCATGTAGTATGAGGGAATATCACTTCATTACTTTCACTTCTTTTCTTAGGGATGTTACTTTTATGACCCGTGAAAAGTGCCTGATTGATGGCAATAAGCTCGCCACATAATAACTTAGGTGTTTATACAAATAACTGTCACAATTTAATAACTCATTTATCTAGTTTCGAGGTCCCGTTCCAAATTCGAAATTCAAATTCAATCCCGTCTTGTCCAGGAACCGTGACACAATTTTTGTTCCCATCATTGTTACAGTTAGGTACAGTCGACAAAAGGAGCTATACGGTCGCACTTTACTAAGTGGTATATAAAGTTGCAATAGTATCTCCTTTGTCCACTGTACATAGAAGTCTTCGGTTGAACCGACCCATAGTCACCTATATTCTAGAAAGATTAGAACAAGATATTGAAGAGGAATTTTTAGAGGACAATCACCTTTGAATAAATGCCTAACTGTTATCAATAGACTATTATTATTAATTCTGTGTCAATAGTACGTGTATTTAGATATCGTATAATTGGCAGTGTATAAAAAAGGTAATACGCATGTCAATGACAGTGAATCGGTGACAGTCATGGCGACCAGTTTGTAGTTTGCAATGATGAATAACGAAGCGTGTCCAGTACAATGGGTTTGTTGTTGTGCAGTTCCCGGATAGTAACTAAAGATAGGCAGGGTATTGACACAAGTGCGTGTTATGCAGGGTTCACAGACGAATATTTTTTGTGTGTGCTTGAAATGGAACAATTTCTAATCATTTTCTAATCATACAATAAAAAATCAGCTTTCAATCCTTCACATTAAATGTTACAATGACTGCTATATAGACAAGACGTTTAGAACAAAAATTTGGTCACGGTTCCTGGATGAGATGGAACATGGAACTGAATTTTGAATTCCGAATTTGGAATGGACCTAGTTGACTGTCATATAGAAGATATTACATAGTACATAAATATTAATATTCTAAACAGTTTTAAGGAGTGTAGTAGGTACAGGATAAGGATATACATACATATATAGCAAGAACATCTAATGACCAAAACATTATGTATACAGGCGCGGTCCGAGGGGGGGGGGGGTCACAGGGGACATGACCCCCCCCCCCCCCCCCCCAAACCATGCACTTCATATTGAAAAGTCCCAGTACGAGGGGAGGGGGGGGGTTAAATTTCTTAAGGAATTTCCGAAGTGCCCCCCCCCCCCAAAACTTCAAGCTGCGACCGGCCCTGTATGTATACTTGTTTAAATAAACCCAGTTAGATCTAAACCTTATTACACGAACCAACAAACAAGTTCGACTCCATGTGCTCAAACACGACTCAAAAGTTTATCCATGCATACAAATGTACACAACAAAACAGTACGGGACTAGTATCGAACCCACGAACTCTATTTCTGAAAGTAGCATCACTGCTGTATTTACTCTATGAACTGCAACGAAACGGACGGTGTGGTCATTGAAAAACATTTCGTGAGGAAATCCTCCCTGGTCTAGCTGCAATGCTTTGATAACTCCCAATATCGCTATTGAGTTGTGGCGGTCAGATGGCAGTCGCTTCACGTAAAATATCGAAGTCCAGCCAAATCCGCAGTTAGACTGGTAAAGCGGACCCCAGACTCCGAGGTGAAAGCTTAGGATGCAACTGGGATTAACGCTAGGATGAAGGTTGGAGTCTGACATGATCGCCTGCTTCGGGTGGCGGGGGAAAACCGAGGGTATTGCCATTCGAAGAAGTACCACCAACACACCTTAGTAATCTTTTACCGTTACAACAAATTACAAAAAATGTAATTAATTGAGTTCTTTGGTATGTCTGTCTTGTGACTCCTGCCTGCGTAGGAGTGCGTGTGAAGGAACTCAGCGGTGAACAATAAACGCATATTCATTAGCCACCCACATGGCATTAAGTCTGGCCTCTTTACTCGCCATCTAAACTACCAGTCACGTTGCCTCGCCTCAGTGTTTGGATAATATGTTGTCGTTAATTAGAATGCGACGTCACTTTTCTATTTCACCAGAATTTAAGTACTTATTTTACTAGGAATATTCCTTAGCCGCATGCACAACTGCAGAGAAGAATTAGGACCAACCGATCTCTTCCCACGCGGTGTCGTACAACACGACTAAGGAATAGAGCTGTATAACATCAGACATATTTTATGTACAGCCCTGACTCAGCCTTAGATGCATGGCTCGAGTCAACAATAGTAACTTGAATACGGCAATAAGCTTATGAACCTAACCAATTATTGGTGGTGTTTATTCACTTTGGCCTAACCCGTCGGGGATAAATAGTGATTATATGTTACGTACATAGTGTGACATGATAGCCTTTGAGATCAACCCTAAAAACTGGGAAGACCTGGCAGAGGATCGCGCCCAGTGGAGGAAGTCTTTGGCTGATGGATGTGAAACCCACGACAGTTGCTGGTGCCGAAATTTAGCCGTAAAGCGTGAAGAGAGACACGCGAGTGCAAGGGCCACCTCAACACATCAATCTGACGACCCACAGTTCGGCTTCTCAACGGTTCCCTTTATCCGTATCGGAGTTTGACAAGTAATGGGTACGCTGTATGTGCTGCATGCGTCGGCAGTTGTCGTATGCGGTCGGCTACGGAATCATACCTTAAGTGCCATCATTGCGGTAGTCATTCTAAATTATGCCGCACAGATGCTACTTGAATCATCTATTTAAGATGAAAATGCCTACTACTACTACATATAATCACGATTTATCCCCGGCGGGTTAGGCAGAGCTAAATTATAAAGAAAATTCAATATCATGAAATCATCTGTAGTAGAATGCAGTCGCCTAAGAATAGGACCCGTTCTATGTCAGAAATACATTTTTTTTTTGTAAATCACGCAGTCATATTCTGAATAAAGCAGTGCTTACGAAATAAATAAATTATTAAAAAAAAGATCGTTTATTTTGTCTGTGTTCAGTGTGTTCACCAACTTCTAATAGCGAATGAACGAACTCAGCAGCTGCTTAAACGTGTGTAACTATTTACACACAAACAGAACTCAAAGCTTGATTAAACTAAATCTAAAAAGTAAAAACCCACAAACTAAACTACCTTCCACTAACTACAGACACCGACCAGCTGGGTATTGTTCCTACAAGTTTAGTTCGACGGAGGCGCTCAGCCTCAGAAGTGCCTCGGGCCACCCGGGACCTATCCAACCGCTATATGTTCGCGCCTCACCGGTGGAAATTCAGTTCTTTTTTCAAAGTATGCATATGAGTACGGATACCATAAAAAGTGTAATTTCAGGACACGTGATATAGCACGTTTTTTTCTTTATACTGAACATTGCCGTAATTGAAACTCCCGCAGTTATTTTAAGAAATCTTAATATTATCAATGCTAAAATGAATTGCTTAGTTTGTCAAAATGTGTGCGTATGGTAGTAAAATTATATTTATCAACACTACCAGTGATGGCGGTGTGTGACTTGTGGCGGACATAAGGTCCAACACCTTTTCTAGAAGATAAATTTCTAATATGTATTTACAAGAAAACCTTATCGATGCATAATGTTCTACAAAATATTCAGGTAAACACAGTGGAGATTCATAAACAAAATTTAAACAGAATATAACCTTTTTAATTTTCGTTAAGGTTACACCCAACATTCAGTAATTTAAGCAAAAAAAGATCATGGCTTTTCTAATATTTAGGTATATAACAACCAAAAACCTACGTCTTTAGCATCTCTACCTAAAATCTTAACCAGAAACGAAGCATTTCCGTACTCACACTAGCAAAACAAGGAAGTATCCACTAAAACCCAAACGGATATTAACCCTACATATATTATATTGAACACCGAATAACTTCCCTCCAGATATTCGGATATTCTCGTCTGAAGAACTTACACACCCCTCATAAATATGTAGTTAACTTGTGTTGCCGAGACTGCCGAGAATGTCGGGAAACGATTTCTATAAATTGGAAAATCATGCATAACAATTTAAGTTTGGAATTGAATTGAGCGACGCTTTAAGCTCACCCTGTCGAGTCCTTGTCTTTGAAATGTTTAAAAGATCGATCCTTTGTATTTTTAGACTGGTGAGGTCGTGAGCACTGTGGTTGAGTACCTTCTCGCCATTATATCCCTGATGGGGTACGCAGAGGTATACTTATTCATCTTTGTGGCAGTTGAATTAGACTGCGCTCAGAGCAAATATTCATATTTGTATTGGTGTATTTAAAAGTTATGTGGATGGACCCTGAGCTCCCAGGGTCACCTTAGCCTCGGATGCAATCAGGAAAATACGTCTCCATGAAGATGATGATGAATATGATGATTTATAAAGTTATGTATTTACAATTGCAAAAGAAAATGCATCTTGTAGTTTATCCGTATTCTAGAACCCATTATTACAAGTTAGTTAAGCAAGCCTACTTACGGTCTAGATAGAACTTTGTAGAATGTCTTAGAATATGAATAATATTCCTAAAGGGGATTGGGTAATCTAGTATGGACAGTGGCGTTCTTAATTTTTTCAGCGGCCATAATTAATTTTGATACCACTTCATTGTACTGTGTTAAACACACGTACAAATGTCATTATTTTCATTGTAAGTAATATCGAAGCTGCGATATACAGGGTGCAACATTTCGACTTTACCTTGAAGGAAAGTACCCTCATACTAAAGATAGCGAATTTTACTTAAAGGAAACTTTACCTTATTTTTTAAAAGAAACAAAACTGCATTCAAAGGCTTTTGAAAATGCCACACCCGGTAGTCGAACCGACTAATATTTTACAAAACCTTCTTTTTCATGGACTTCCTTTTATTTAATTTACCAAGTTTGTTAGAGAGATTTGATCCCTATGATCGACCCTATCGATTGATGTAATAAAAATACAGGGTGTTATTTTTTCGAATTGTAGTCGGTTCGATTATAAGGCGTGGCAAACGATTTTTCAGCATTCCTTAAATGCAGTGCTGTTTCTTTTTTAAAAACAAACTAAACTGTATGCAAAGTTTTCTGAAAATGCCACACCCGGTAGTCGAACCGGGTACGAGTACCTACTCTTACTACCGGAGATAGTTAATTTCATTCAAAGGAAACACTCTCTTATTTAAAAAAGAATACAAAGCTGCATTTAAGGAATTTCGAAAGATCGCTTGCCACGCCCTGTAATCGAACCGACTAAAATTCGAAAAAATAACACCCTGTATTTTTATTGCATCAATCGATAGGGTCGATCATAAGGATCAAATCTCTCTAACAAACTTGGTAAATTAAATAAAAGGAAATCCATGAAATAGAAGATTTAAGAAGATTTAGGAAGATTATAGTCGGTTCGACTACCGGGTGTGGCATTTTCAGAAAACTTTGCATACAGTTTAGTATGTTTTTAAAAAAGAAACAGAACTGCATTTAAGGAATGCTGAAAACTCGTTTACCACGCCTTATAATCGAACCGACTACAATTCGAAAAAATAACACCCTGTATTTTTATTACATCAATCTATAGGGTCGATCATAAGGTTCAAATCTCTCTAACAAACTTGGTAAATTAAGTAAAAGGAAATCTATGAAATGGAAGGTTATAGGAAGATTTTAGTCGGTTCGACTACCGGGTGTGGCATTTTCAGAAAACTATGAATGCAGTTTTGATTCTTTTTAAAAATAAGGGAATGTTTCTTTTCAGTGGAATTCGCTATCTTCAGTATTTAGAGTACTTCCATCTAAGTAAAGTTGAAAAATACCACCCTGTATAGCTAAGTCCCGATATAGTTTAGAGAAGTTTGTCCGTAGTAACTTTTGATCACTTTATACTGTACTTTCATATTATACCAATTTCATTGATGGCCGCTCAATTCCGACACGACGCCAACATTACCCAACCCCCTTTAAAATCAGCTCCATTTTTGACGTTTACTAGACTCTAGATAGTACTTTGTAGAATGTTTTAGTTAGAATATGAATATTATTCCTAAATTAAAAATCAGCTCCATTTTTGACGTTTATTAAGTTGACATTGTAAACTACTAAAAATATGAGAAACAAGACTTCGTTAATAAATTTCCAGTTTCTTTGAGACCTCTGATAAATTAACTTTCTTAATCATTTTTAATAAAAAATGAAAAAAAAATGTTGTTTATTATTTGTACAAGCGCTTTGTATAAATAATTGTACAAAGGGAAATACTCTCTAAATACACATTAGCGAAACTTTTACAAGAAATAAATACCCAAGAGAAACTCGTTATCTGCTAACCTTTTAGCATTAAACTAAATGAAAGCTTTGTTTTTAAAAGTCTTTTTAGTCTGTTCAAAGGTTTACCTTCTATTATTTGATACTAGCCTTCCGCCTGCGGCTCCGCCCGCGTGCATCTAAGATTTTTTGTCTGACCAAGCCCTTTCTTAATAAGGGCCCCGGCTGACCCAGAAGTACCTATCCCAGGTAAATTTTGTTCTCAGTATTTCATACAGGCGATCGACACAGTATAAAATTTCCTTTAAACTTCAGATAAAGTTCAGTGCGCAAGGATAAACATCATAGAACACCAACCTTCTCACTCTCCCTACGTGTCCTATAAAAAAAAAATTTTCGCTTTATATTAAGTAGGACAGAAAAGATATTAGGCAAAATCTTCCCCCTCTAGGCATATAGAAACGCGAGCGCGTAAACAAAACACGCAATCGAGCATCAAAAACTGCAAACAATCAAATTAATCCCCAGATTTCTGACAATGGCGGCGCACTTCATAATATCAAATTCAATCTCAAGCTCAGAGCCTCGATAAAACATTTTCGTACAAAAAATATACCATAAATACTTTCACGCTGAAAATATCGTGCAAAAGAACATAAAAATACACAAAATATTGTAAGGTACACAAGAAAACCCCGGAGATATTGGTACTGGCAACTTAACCGTGTTTGGTTCAGTGGATAAAACCCTGCACGTAATATATAGCTCTAATATATTTAGACTATGACGAACGGAGAGATCGCTCTTTACTCCGAAAGTAACGATTTTTTAAGACATTATCAAATCAAATCAAAACATTTATTTGCATAACACAAGTTACAGAAAGCTGTTAGAAGATACATTTGCAAAGTAAACGTTACATGCAAAAGCTAAAACAGTTGCTTAGTTTTGTAGCTTAGTTCGTAGTGGTGGAATATGGCCACTTCCCGTGGGTGTTGTAGGCGATTAGGGAATAGGTCTATTAGTTAATTTATAAGCGTCGGGTGCTTAAAATACAGCCAATGACGCAGTTCACCCCTAATTACGTGGGACGGAAAATCATAATTGGCGAAATGTGGGTGTTAATACACCTCTGCCTACCCCTTCAAGGATTTACGGGCGTGAATATATGAATACAAATGAATTTAAGGTACATTATTAGCAAAAAAACTTAAAAATTAAATGAACAACCCCTTCTCACTATACTCCCGTATGACACAATCATCGTTTTTTTGTTGCTGTTAATTTGGAATTTTGTGCGAGCAACCGCTATCTGTCCTCCAAACCTCAAAAGGAACCGTGCCAGAGCCTTATGAGACAATAAAATGTTCTAAACATGTGGGACCCACTCCCTGCGTTTGCAAATAACATCAGAAACATACGTCGCACCCATATATTCAAATAAACGATTGAACCTACTGTTATTACTACACTATGGCAACACATGTGTACCGCAAATCACAGCATCTGCCACAGAATAAACTAAACTCGCTCAGAATCAGGTCACAGAAGACATAGCACCCAATAATTCAGTAGCCCAATAGTGCGTAGCGGGTGTAGCGACCGCAACAGGCTATCTCGACAATCATTTATTTCCTACCACTTTCTCAATCAAGGGAGTGTTCTCATGGAGCTAAAAGATTGCAGCAAATTGTTTGCTTCTGTATTCAACTTCATAAGCTTTGTATTTTTTATGTGGTAGCCACGGGTACCATCTCATCCATGGGCTAGCGTTGACATGAAACGAACTGATTATAACCACACGGTGTTCCGTCACGATATCCATCATGTCAATAATCTTTCATAAAAGCTTGGATTTGAAATAAAACTACTTTTTAGCGGATTCGCGGTTATTATTTATTTTAGCCCGACGTTTCGGTTACTTTTCAGCAGCGATTGTCGCGGGTGACTAAAGATGATATCTAGTTATCACATAGTTTGAAATGTAAGTTATCTCAAAGTACTTAAATCATGATGAATTTTGTGGGTGCAATTTACGCAAAATGAGCTCACTGTGTCGTTAAGTCTTGATATATTTTGCTTTTTTCCTGGTTTAATTCAGACTGGGTCCCAGGCTGGTTGTACGCTCCAACCATCTTCTCTATTAAAATTTGGATGTTTTGGTTGAAAGCTTGGTTTATTGTTGTTGCCGTTGGAGGGTACGAATTTGCTTGCGAGATTGTAAACTGTGTACCTACTGTGTGTAGATATTTTGTTAACGATGGTTGTATATTTATCTTTTCTCTTCCTATTTATAAGATTTGTAATGTCTATGTACCTACTAAAGTTAGGTTTACGTTGTACTTATGTAATCGGATAAATAAATTTAAAAAATCGTAATTTCAAATAGAATTAATTCTTCCCCGATTATGTGCCTGGAATAATTCCTAAATCAGCGTCACATCAACAACTTTCAGCGATATTTCCAATTTGCCACCCTCACTCGTATATTATTAGATTTTTCGCAAGCTCACGTTATCGCGAATCTTCGCCGGTGCCAAATAATAATAATGAAATTCAGCGAAATTTGTGTTTTGCGCACCGTTGCGCGAGGTGGCGCGGCACCCTCGCGTTGAAAATAAAAATGATAGGTATTTGTCAGTTCGGAAATCAAAATGACAAATATTTTTTTCATCCCACCATCTCGGAAAGAGTACTTTTTTTCTTCGATATCTGAGTGTAAAAGTCGCTTTTATCCTCTAGAGTGGTAAAGTAAATTTGAATTTAGAACATCGTGTGTACTAGGTTTGTGAACTCAAAACATCATTAAACCTATTTACTTCTACCTCTATGGTGCCGATTTATCATACAACTTTTTTTTAATTTATGAAAAACTCAACTCGGAACCTCCTTGGTGTACCTACTTTTTTTTTTAAATTTGCTTTGCGCGCATAATTTTTTTTTCACGTCCTATGGTTGAACATTGTTGTTGAATTTTATTTGTTGATATTTTATTATTAGTATTATTAATTACACATAATTATTATACAGCCTCCGTGGCGTAGTGGTAGTGAACGTGGCCGCAACGCAGGAGGCGCGGGTCCGATCTCCGCTCAGTGCAAATATTTGTATGCATAAAAAGTTCAACAAAAACGGTCTAGCTGCAATGCTTCGATATCACCTAATGTCACCATTGGGTTGTGGAGGTCACATGGCAGTCGCTTTACGAAAAATATCGAGGTCCAGCCAAACCCGCAGTTAAGACTGGTAAAGCGGACCCCGAACTCCGAGGTGAAAGCTTCGGATGCGACTGGGAATGAACGCTAGGAAGAAGAAGCATTTCATTATTTCCTCGCTAAGGTGGGATGAAAAGTTACGTGTTGCACTCGAGTGCAAAGATTTTACACCTTGTGCTCTTTTGATTCCCTCGCTAACGCTCAAGATTCTAATTTATGAATCACTCGCTATGCTCGTGATTCAAATTTAGAATCTTTCGCTTGCTCGGTCATCAAAACTGAGCACGCGGTTAAAAAGCAACTTTGCACTCTTGTATAACAAATAACTATTATTGGTTATAACCTAAATATTTAATAATAAATAATCATAACCTAATAGGCCGCGGGAACGCGCTGGATGCGAGCCGCTTCCAACCGGTCTTATTGGAGATCTATAGGGGAGGCCTATGTCAAGCAGTGGAGTTCCTATGGCTGAAATGATGACGTAATGACGTATTGTTGAATAGAATGACCAATGAATGGGATTTGACGTTTATGACATACGTTGACGACTTGTCATGTACATCAAATCCCGGGTTCGTCCGTTTTCGTAACTGTCATCCCATACATTTGTCCTGCCGCCGAACGAATTGCCACTTGTCTAGGGGTCTTTAAAGCTACACAGCGACATCTATACCTAAGAGCATAGTTAGTTTCTATATGGATTATGAAGTTATATGGGTTCCGGAATATGTAAGTCAGTGTCAGAAGTATTTGAGCAAAGAATATTTTACTTATATTTTCAAAATTCTAAAAAATGATTCTCTATTTTTAAGTACAGTCGGGTACTATGCAAAAAATATAATTCATGTGGAATGGCTACATTATCTGTGTTACCAAATTTATTAGACTAATAAACTACCGTTATGTAAAACCACAGTTTTCCTAGATTTGCGAGTTTATGCTAATATGAGCTGAATGCACGTTGCAAAAATGTGGTCAGTATTTGTATTTCACCATTCTTAATACAAAGGGAAAAATGTACCTAACTTATGATGTTTTTTGTTAGTAGTCATTTAGTTACAAATTCATCATCATCATCATAGCCTTAATTCTGATTATATGCAAACCTTTATACTTTAGAGCCCGGGATCCTCTCTTTTCTATTAGGTACATGCTTTCGTTTGTCTTGGCTTTTATGGGAGTGCCGTTAGACACCGCTAACTTCGAGAGGAAAGCCTACACCAGATTCGGCCGTCAATCAGGTTTATCAGCTTGCAGATTAGGATGCATTGTTCCCCGAAGGACTTTTGGAGGGCTCTACACCTACACTCAGTAACATGCACATCAATTAAATATAAACAAAGGAATAAATACATTTTTTATCATATACTTATAACATATAAATACATTAAAATCGCATTCGCAAAGTAAATTATATTCGCTTAGCAGCGAAAAAATGACAGTTGATAAAAGGAAAATTAATTAAAATCGCTTAACATGACAAGAAAACAATCATTCTACTAAAAATAAACCAACTCAAAACTTCTAAATTAAAACTCAACCAAAAACTACCAATAATTCCAAGCTGGCAACACCAAGTTTACCTTCCGTCTAGAAACCGGAGCTTATTAAGTCAAGCGAGTGTCTCTCGCGTCCGATTTCTGTGCTCGGGCCGGTGTGTGGCACTGTAGGAGGTTGTTCTCCGACGACGTGTATACCTCGGGTCACGTAACTTGGACCTAAATCGCGAGACAAAGGAAGCCCTGGCGCGCGCGGATTGTTTTGTAATAACCTATGCTTGATGTATTTAAAACGTGAACCGTGAAACGTGGCCACTGACGGTGGGGTTAGTCCGTGACCTAAAAGTCGCGCAGCGGGCTATGGAGCGAGCTATGCTTGGAGTCTCTTTGAAGGATAGAATTCGCAACGAGGTTATCTGACATAGAACCAAAGTTACCGACATAGCTCGCAGAATAAGTAAGCTGAAGTGGCAGTGGGCTGGCCACATCTGCCGAAGGACTGATGGCCGTTGGAGCAAACGAGTCCTAGAGTGGAGACCGCGCGAAGGTAAACGGAAGGTGGGACACCCCCTAGTTAGGTGGACTGGTGACCTGCGAAAGGTGGCTGGGACGGACTTGATGCGGAAGGCGCAGGATCGGCAAACGTGGCGCGTATTGGGAGAGGCCTATGTCCAGCAGTGGACTGCAGTAGGCTAATTGATTGATTGATGAATTTAAGCTCGTCCACCGCCGTAGCACCTCAAGCTATCCTCAAAAGACACCCAAGAGACGTGTACTGCGCGTACAGAGCACATTTTAGGTCCAAGATATTTGTCCCGAACAACAGCCTCCTTGCTCCCGACAGATCTAATCAAGCGTCTGCAACCGCGAACACGATCTCGGGCCGTTCCACTCGAGTGGCCACTTCACCGTATTACTTGGTCATTATGTGAACTTTTTCAACATTACTCAGAAAGAAACCTTGTGGACACGAGCGTTTGTTTTCTATTTCATGTTCCATGCAATTCCATACAAAAATTATTGCCATAGGAGTATGTATGTGGTATGCATAATGCGCTGGAATTAAATATCACTTATACCCTAGACATGGGAGTAACGAACGCTATAAATAAATCAATCTATTTTTCGTTTTCAGATGAAAAATAATATAATTTTAATGCATACTTTGGTTGTTCTGATTTCCTAACTCCCATTTCGCATGCTTCCCCCTTAACTTAAACTTGGGTACGCGCAGGGAACATTTATAATTTACATGTGTATTCCTGCGTCTGTCCCCAGCAGGAAATGAGGCACTGATTTATTACGTACGAGAACACCTTTTAGGTAGACCATCAGATAATTTCAAACAGTTATTGTGGAAAATATCAAGCAAAATAACAAGCATATTTTATCACCAACACAATCAACTAAACCAACCAAAAACAAGCAACAAGATAAAAATGATTGCAATGATTAATGATATAACGAATCATTAATGGCAATGGTTTCGGATTGTCACGTTTCTTAGAAAGAAACAAAACAACAGTGACAAGGAAAGCATAAAATCAGTATGAAGACATGCGAATCACCGTGATTCAGCGAAACGGCCAACGAACCTTACGGCCTCAACGGGCCTCATCACACCGGGTTCAATACACGGGAACCACAATACACTAAATTAATCTTCACCCACACAAGTTAAGCGTATTCAGATGTTAAACGCGTCGCTTCAGGCTCTAAACAGCTATTAACACCTCCCTTAACGATATTGCGATTAATAGTAGGGATGTATACTGCAATTCGGTTATGAAGACCGATTCAAATGTATGTGGTGTAGCGATGTTTAAATCGAGTCATTTTATCGCGATTATCAAGTAATTTTCTAGGTACCGGCGGCGGAGAAGGTATCAGTGGGGATTTTTCGCACGATTAAAAAAAATAGTTATTACGCCCCCAATACAGCAAATTCTGTATCGATGCATAAGATTATGATCCGATTATTGAAAAGTAATTATAATCGATTGCAATCCAAAATCTCGATTCGCATCATAATTTCGTACATCCCTAAATAGAGAAGTCGCATTATTCGCATTATTTGGGTGAGCCGTGAGAGTTATGTATGTATGTATTGTATAGTATACATACACAGCATTCTATCAATGACGTCATGTTATGGTATTTCCTTCTGCGTTTTAGGGTGTAATTTGGGTTATGAAAGGGTGCTTAAATGCAGAGAAATATTTGACTTTTGACTCGTTGTTGACTCAGTGACGCTGAAGATATTTTGTATATGGAATTATTATTTAATCATATAGGTAGCAATTATACTCATACTGGTTTAGATTTATATTTTTTTAATGATTGGTCTGCAATGCAATAAATAGAATAACATAGACGAAGCGTATAGAACTATAACAAGCGAAACCGCATAAAATAAAATACTAGAGTAGTACCATTTCGCTGGCACTCTTTGTATGCACGCACGAGTGCGAGCAAAATGATTCTAGTTTAGTATTACTACACCTACACAGGTAAATTTTGATTATCAACTTTAGTCAAAGAATCGCGTATACGGTATACAGTTCCTAAAGGAAGTGACCTAAATCAATGTCAAAACTTGTGCAGCAAAGTGATTCAACTTTATATGACGCAATGAATTGCATCGCACAATTTTTTGAATGCCACTCGTTATCGATACTTTTAAGGCTAACTTTTCGATTGCATATAGTTTACAGGACAGGAAATACTTAACGGTATTTTTCATACGAAAGACTCCTGGAGTGGAGGCAGTTCCCTCATTCCGCAGAAAACGTCGTAAATCTCTGCTAGAAATTCTAAAGTTTGCATGGACTCTGTTACTTGATCACGTCAGAACGGCTGACCGAATTAGTCTTGAATGTACATATTATCGTCTCCGAAAAGGTGTCTATGAATCGCAGGTACGTTTTCAGTATTTCACCTGCAACCCGCACGCCTGCTGATTAACAGACAAGGATCCGGGAACACAGATTCGGGCAAGGCATTCTACTCCTTGGTGGCACGCAGCACAATTTCAGATGATATAAACAAATCTTATATGACAATATAATAAGTACATATATCCATTCCTTATTCACTGTGGCAACACAAATGCCCCGAGTTAAACAAATTGTGATTCGTTCGCTTGCCGCTGAAATACGATTTTCATACAAAAAGGGTTGCTTCGCTCGAATATTACGGTTCTGAAAGAGCACGTGAACAAAATCCATGTCCTTGGCGAACTTATTGTTCAGTTGACAAATGGCCGCTCCGCGTTTTACAGACGATAATGAGATTATATTTAGATAAATATGTTTTAAACGACAGATATTATGCTTAAGTGTATGTATTCTTGTTTTTTGGACAGTTAAGAAGATGATGAAGGTTGTTCGACGTTACGTTGTTTTTGTTTTAACAAACTTCAGATATATTTAATTTTGAATTCGTCGATATTATTTCTTGGCTTTGTAGAGTGTTATAAAATTGGACGGCTTTTCTTCAGTAAGGTTTTAGTACAATAGGCTGGCCAACGAATTACTACTTGTCTAAGAGGGCAGAAGTGGAAAAGAGGACCCGGGCAGGGAATGAAAGATGGTCGAAGTCTAGTGAAAACAAGACAAGCTGGCTGACTCGACGTCATTGTCGTCAAGATCGATCTGAGGCTGACTGTACATATAACCGAGTTCCATTCTTGTTTAGTCATTATTCCATACACACATAATAACTTTTCGACGTTCACAATACGTTACAGTATAAGCTAGTTACAGATATTTCCGATAAATTGGGAGGTAAAGAAACAGCGCACACAAAACCCGAAGGAAAGAGTGGAAAAAATCATAACGCGTCAGCAGTTTTAGTACAAAATAAATACGCACATAAGACTGGATTCGAACAACGAACGAGAACTCACACACACATTGATAGATGTCTACTTACAAGGATCTCGGTATAGTTCAGTCTTATTCCAGGTTACGAGTTGACGATATTATGTCTATGTGTGAGTGAGCGTTCGTTTTCGTTCCTTATATGAAACCGCCTTCCTTTACCTGTTTATTTTGTGGACTTAGTTTGCTCCCGGAACTTTGCCGTTGGTAAACAACCTATAACAGTACACAACCGTTTTCTGTAAAGATATACGATTGTTTTGGGGACTTATTATATATTGTAAGTATAAAAATCTTATGTTGAGTAGTCATAGTCACGCCTGCATATTTGGGAGTATGCACAGTTTGCCTGGATTCTGTGTTTCCAGAAAAAGATAACCTTGAAGTAATAATAATAGTTGATGATAATCTTGAAGTGTCCTTTCAAGCAAAGGTTACATCGTAAACCATATCTTAACTGCCCAACAGGTGAAATAGGACTCAAACTAATAATTATTTAAAACATTCAAAGCCCCTACATCTTCAACATTCTTTCCATTCTTTCCCCGCGTCTTCCTTGTTCAGTTGGAAATTCGCGTATAATAGAAAAGTAAAAAACAGCATTATATTACTTCGAGATATAATCAAAATTCTGAAACTACAAGGACCGCTACAAGAATTTCCCTCAAAACTTTTACAGAGATAGGTAGTACAAATCTTAGCGACTTAACGGATGAGAAGAAGTTACAAAGTTTGCGAGCTTGCACCGCATTAAACGTTCTAGTAAGCAGATACGTTGCATCCTTGCATCTGGTGTATGACGGCAAAATATGCAGGTAGCCGAGCACGAATTTGTCTCGCCCAGACTCTGGAGATTGCGAAATTGCTCGGCTACCCGTAGCCAAGATGGCTGCATTTAGTCTTATTCTAGCTGAGAAGCAATTGAGAGATTACATTTTTGGTTTTTAAATGTTCTATTTATTATGACCAACACAGCATTAGTCAAGAATGAAACCAAAGTTCACACTTAGATGCCCGGGTAGGCTCTCCTACTTTTTCTTTAAATGTATGGCTTATTGCGAAAAAGCCTCTATTGCGTGTCAAAAAAAAAACGCAACTTAAAAAAAAAAAAATTAAATGTCATTTATTTATTATTTTTCTTTTTGTAGCTGTTATACAGATGACATTACAAAAAGGCGGGCTACGATTATTCAAATAGATATCAAAATAATTCATTACCTACGTTAAAACAGTTATAATGTCACATTTATTTTAGCATTTAGTTCACAATTTAGTTTCTGCGTTGCGTTCCAAGTTTCAAATTCGAAATTCAAAATTTATTCCCGCCTCACCGAGGAACGGTGACACGATTTTTTTTTCTCAACAGCTTGTCTAGAAATACAAGTTATTTCTTAAAATAAATAAAATTGGATAAAAAGCGTCGCGTCTGCATTAACGAAAACATAATTTCTCAACAGAGGAACAAGAACAAAGAAACTGAAAGCAGTCTCAACTGCAAGTTCGATTAAAATGGAAGGAAACTTTGCGAAATATTTCACAAAGAAAACAATTTGAAAGAAAACTGAGACGAAATTCAAAGCGTTCAGAAGACGTTCGGATCACAAACTGAAATCGATCCGTCGCCCTGTGAATAAATAACGTTTTCCTGTAATTTAACGGTAACATTCCGCGATTGTTCTGTACCAACTTGGGTTCTATAGCTTTAAGAAAATCAGGAGCAGCGTCCTGATTTTCTAGCTGACAATTTTTTCTTAGATATTGGGCATTATTCAGGAGTTCGTGACAGTGATAGGTAACTCGTGGTTATATTGCCACCGAATAGATTAACACATTTTTTTTTTAATACCACTTAGTTAGTAGACAAGCACACGGTCACCGTAGCCTATGGACGTATGCAATACCAGGGGCGTCACACTCGCGCTCCCGTCCCTGAAGAAACCTTCTAATGCCCTTCTTGAAGAACCCCATATTGTAGTCGCTTGGGTAAACCACCGCATTGTAAAGTGATTGGTACTAGCCACATCAGTCTTAGGGTAGGTGACTACAGGTTTTTAACACAGACCTCTCTGTGCCTAAGAGAGGACGTTAAACCGTTCGTCCCTGTTACTATACGAAAATCTATGCCATTCATTAGGTACGGGTATTTGGAGTCCTAAAAAGTTCAATAACTGGTCTAACCACAGAACTTCTAAATTAGGTTCTGGAGGATTAATGGAAGTCACAGTATGGAAAGGAGGCAAAAACGAGATGATAAAATCTAATATATAAAATTCTTCTGTCACGGGGTGCGTAATCGAACTCCTCCGAAACGGCTCGACCGATTTAGATGAAATTTTTTGTGCTTATCCGGTATCTATGAGAATCGGCCAACATCTATTTTTCATCAGCGGGAACGGGATTTGAATACCACGCGGGCCGAAAATATGGCGGTACGAAGTTCGCCGGGGCAGCTAGTATATACATAAAAATACTTGTCAGAAAACTAGTTAACAACTCTACTCCTACTAATCTAAATCTAAAAAGCAAATAAAACCTCACAAATAGTTTTATTTTACTCTCTCATATTCTTTCAACCAGTATTTCAGTTTTTTAATAAGTATTCCAAACATGTAGATTTTTTCCAAAGTTATGGGAAATATATTCCGTAATTTGAGGACGGCAACACTGCGTCGAGCGACGTTGAGTAACACAAATTGCACCGGCTCGAGCTCGGCACTGAAAAATGCTTCCCTTTTAACAAGTGGGGGGGAAACGGCGCAGGTTAAATGGTTATATTCAGTCAACTCTCGGCACAAATGGGCTCTCATATGTTCTGTTTTGGTTGCGGAATACATGTTTTGTTATTTCGGTTTTAAACATAGAATGTTGCCTTATATTTTTTTTATACTAGGACACGTCAATGATGGTAAGTGAAGGCAAAGTTTCACGAAAAATAAATAAATATTCTACAAATTTCTACACAACGCTATCTAAACTCATGGTACAGAACAGAAAATAGTGTCGATGGTAAGCATAGCTTAACTAGCTTGTGTTATGGCATCTAGTATGCGGATAAACATACTTAAATAGGTTTTTTTTTTGTAAATACAACAAGAAACACCCAGACCAATGCAAATACATATTACATATATTAAGCATATATTCATGTCTACAAATATTTGCAACGAGCTGGAGCAAGAGGGTCACCATTACAGACACGTACCATGTTACAATAGTGTCCCTCAGCTTGATGACTTCATTAGAAGCTTTTTCACGCTTAAAGAATCCGGGACAGTTTTGTTTTATGTTTCATGAGTGAAAGGGGCATACCAAGATCTTTGTGTCTAAGCCAACATTCGGGATGGACCCAAAAACTGCTCAACTCATTTTGATGCGATCCTTTTTTTATGAGAACGTCTAGGTCAGAATTAAAATCTGCCGTATCTTTGATTGTAATTGGCCGAGTAGACCCGGATGACCAAACATCCACCTTACATCCACGCCATGCGGGCAAAACCGCAGGAGCAGCCTAGTATCAAAAAATAGAAAATACACAGCACTATCACAAAGGACAGCTTTGGCAAAAATAGGCACTCAATTCTAAGAAAATCTATGCAAAAAGGCAGATCATGTATTCAGTGAGTTCTATTACAGCTTATGACGTCAGACACAAAGAAATATATATGTCCAGTGAAGCCAGTGAATGTCCGGTGAACGTCCAGTGAATAGTTCAATAGCTGTGACCTCTCTTTATGGGACTCTTGCCCTTTGTACTTCTTACATTTCAATGCACTCCAATAATCCTGTTATCACTTTTAAGATCTTAGAACCTTTTTGATACCATAGCTTTAGTGATACGAATAGTGATGTTTTAAAAAAGAAAGAATTGTCTTTGATCTATTTTGATGTATAGTTTGTTTATGGTAAGAGTATGGACGTGAAAAGTCCTGCAAGGATTTTGGTGCTGTTTTTAAAAATATCTTGATCAGACAAATAAAATCTTACGTATCTTCTTCTTCGTCCTAACGTTAATCCCAGTCGTATCCGAAGCTTTCACCTCGGAGTCCAGGGTCCGCATTTTCTAGACTAACTGCGGGATTGGCTGTTCTTCGATATTTTCCGTGAAGCGACTGCCATTTGATCTCCACAACCCATGGGCGACATCGAAGTATTGCATTTAGAGCAGTCGCTGAACTTGTTAGGGAACTCCAAATATCCGTAACGACCGTCCTGTTCGTATGACAAACGGGGATGACGGTTTAACGTGCTCTCCGAGGCACGACAAGACCAATGCCATATTCATGCATACAAATATTTGCACTGAGCGGGAATCAAACCCGCGCCTCCTGTAGCAATCGCGTTCACTACCACCATGCCACAGAAGCTGTCAATAAAATTAAATGAAATCTTATTTAATGTGTAATCGAAATTAGTTGAGTAGAACCGCAGATATATGACCAATAGTCGCGAAAACCGACGACCATGCGGGTGGAGCCGCGGGCATAGGCTAGTATGAAATATTTTTATTATTATAATATGGCAGTTACAGGATTTACGAAGTATACCATGCACTGATATCGCATGTCCGTATAAAAACTTTCCCATATTTTTTTTAATGAAAGTTACGTCAGTATTTTTCGCTGTGATTGGCGTTCGGTAAATCATGGCGGATTTTCGCATTTTACATATTTATTATATCAAAAAGCTTATCATTTATATCAACTGCTACTCATATCACATATTTTGGATGGGAAATCAATTGAATTGAGGCCATACTTTATGAGGAAAAGCCGCGATGGACCTTTAGCTTCGAGTTCTCCGAATCGCCTTCGCTGGTGTGCCAAGTTACGGAGGTTGGAAATGGCGGCAAACGCTGCCGGGTCGCGATAGGAGGTGTAAATATTCGTCGTCTCACCACTATAGAGGCCCAAGACCATGCAAAATGCCGGAGGAAAACCTGGTGAAGACCTCGGTTGCAATTAGAAAAATACGTCTTTTGATGATGACTCTGAGGAGACTGACTTTTGAGGAGAAGAAGATCTCCTTAGCCTTCTTCCCATTATCTGGGGTCGGCTCTCCTTGTCTGCCTCCTCCATTTTTCTCTATCTTTTGCTGTTTCGGCGTGTAACGTGTAACGTCTTTTGATAATGACGAGGCAATATAAAGAAAACATAAAACCAACTCGCTCAAACTTACAAAAGCTATTTCAAAAACTCCTCATACGATCATTCCTTCACATATCTGCCAACTCTGAACTCCATTAACACTAAGAATGAGATCTAACAGTCAAAAGACATTTGAAACGTTTGAAGTGCGCGCAAAGTCAAATTCAAGTCGAGTTTTAACGCACTTTGGGAATTCGGAACTCCGAAGCGAGTATTTAAGTTCCTTGGTTCATTAAAATTCAATACCGGGGGCGCGATTCTGTAACGGCACGTTTTTACAACGTGCCGTTACAATTCGGTTAGAAACAAAAACAAAACGCCCTTTTTTTTCTTTTTGCAGAGAATTTCTGCCAATAACCCAGCACGGATTTCAAAGAAAAATCTTTCCACAAAACGAAAATACATATTAAGTTTTCGCATTCTTCATTTGATTAATTTAAAATTTTATAAGTCTTCATAAATTTTCAGGCTTCAGGCAAATTGATTTCACCGTAATCATCCTCATTCCTGAGAATTCTCCATTAACTTATCATCAGGAGATGTGTAGTCATATTGACATGCCCTACATACACATACGTTTTAAAAACAAATCTTTACAGAATTGTCCGCAGGACGAGTGAGGCCCGATATCGACCGTTACAGGCGCCGATGGGGCGGCGGCGTGCCGTGTAAACAACGCACGGGAGCCCCAACTGCATACTTACGAACAACATGGGACTAATATACCGTAAATATTGCGCTCCTATAGCAGCCGAGAGAGCTACTAGTCCGGTCAATCTACAAATCCGAGGGTACAATAATTCGCACCCAGCTGACGAGCTTTATCTTTTTTTATGATAAACCTTCCCATTTTGCTGAAAATCGCGAATTTTTGTGACCTTTGACCTCGAATAGAAAGAAAATCCAGGCATCGGATCGATGAGGACTTTTTATATTTCAAGTATGTTGGTGTTTTGAACGAAATCAGTTTACCTCACGGGGATAAATAAGCTTGAATTGGCCATTCAAGCTTAAAAAAGTACCCAAATGGAAAATAGCAACATACTTATGATTGAATTATCGACATTTTTTATGCGTCACGTCACGTCCCTAGCCTTCTAAGGTTAATTTACCTGAAATTATTTTCTCATTTCTTTCAATTATATTATCAATCGGAAAGATTTCAATTGTGTTGCGGAGTCATTGTTGTGAGGAAAGCGAAGCCTTCACGTCACTATAGCTACAAAAGTAATGGAAAAATAACAAAAAATATGTTGACAATAACCGATGGCCATGAATTTTTACTGTGAATAAAAAATCAGTTTGATATCGATGGAATTACGTCACTCGAAGAATGATCAATGTTTGTTTGTGTATTTGAATGATGTTTGCGTATGATATGGATCTATGAGTATCTATATGGATACTTTCTTAAAGGATAAAATAAACGATAAAATAAAAGTAGTAGAATTGAATATAAAAGCTTTAATTGCAAACCCACGATTACTAAAATGGTGGTCTACGGTGACTAAAGACAATCTAGGCTGACAATTTGGCATGATTAGATTGGCGGGAATGATTGGAAAAATTCATTATAGAGCGGCTTGGCTATGACTGGCGTGTATACTGACTTCATGTCCGTTACAATGGTAAAATCTTTAAAATCAAAAAAATACCTTCTGTTAGAAAACCGCAGATGTTGTTTGAAGTAAAATCTTCGTAATGGATGATTACATGAAGGACTCAAGTCTGACAGACACTTTCGCCAAGCGATGCATCATTATCACCATAGCGCTGATCCTGGGCGCATTCAAAGTTTGTACTTTGATGCCCCTTCTCCTTATTCCCTTTCCTCTGTTCTTTCCTCCGTTTTAAATTTGATATATCTTGGTTTTTAGGGGACAATTGCCGTCTAACCTAGGCAGCACAAGTGTAACGCTCCTAGTCTAGCATACGTCCATAGGCCACGGTAACCACATTCCTTCAGGTGGGCCGTGTACTTGTCTGCCACTTAGGTTGTATAAAAAACCTACCAACCTCCAGCAGTCCCGCGCCAGGACCTCGTCAGTTTATGATCGTTAACCTACGTCATTTATACCCAACTTTCTCAAAACAAAGCAATTATGTACCTAATATTTCACTGTAAAGATTCAATTAAAATATTCATTCATTTGTGTTTTGTGTCAAAATGTTTTCTTTTTAATTTTTTTTTTTTTCGTTTATTTCCTTAATGTACATAAAACTAAAAATAAAAGAACTATTAAGGTAACTGTACCAATGCTCGACACTGTACCAATGCTAGACACTTTCGAACAAAACCCAGTATTTTGAGAAAATTATCCATTTGTTTTATAAGACTATTGACTTAAAAGATGCCTAATGGTATCTATAAGATATGTTCAAATATTCGCAACACCATCCGAAGTAAATTTAGAAAGACTGTTGACAGCAAATAATGTGACTCTGTGAACACGGTCGTGTTATTTCTTAAGATTTTTGCCAAGGGTACTGATTTTTATAGGTGTGATTTTTTTGTTTATAAGTTATGATTATTACTAATTTTAGTATAAACGTTATAAATATTGAAGTTATTGACATACTTGGACCATTGGGACAATGATGTCTAGCATTGGTGTTTTCGACCAAGTGCATAATAATTTAATTTAAAGTAAAAGTATGATAGATTTTAAAGATTTTATGGGCAAAAGTTAATGTCTAATTGTTGCTGTAACAGTTAAAAAAGAATGTAACGACCATGCTGTAATTAATTTGTTAAATTTTTTAGATTGAAATTTTATTTTTCCTTAAAGTGTCGAGCATTGGTACAGTTACCTTATTGTACCCATTAAAAATATATTAGAACGCGACGTGAAATTTCTCCGCATCGCATGCCTCCTATATGGTAACGTTCCCAGAAGACTGGCAGCATTGCCACGTTGTATGCCAATGCTTATTCTCTGACCTAAAAAGAGGCCCGTCGTTTGGTCACTATAATCGTTGCTACAAAGATGCAACGACAACATACATCTCCCAAATATTTCAAATTCACGCCACAAGCGCACCACACACTTACCACACATAGCAATTACTCAGCGTCATAGGTACATCGTACTGGACGAAATGTCCTCTGTGGTGGACTAAAACGCGGGCACGTGCGGTCACGTGAGCCCCACAATGGCTTGTCAGCGGCGACTGCACAATGCTCTTGCGGTGAGTGAGAGCCCTCGAATGTCCATTACGGACGGCTATACACGTAAGCTAGTGTTGCCACATTAGTAAATATGAAAATCAGGACATAGAAAGTGTTCTAAATTCAAATATTTTTTTAATCAGAGCCTTGTCCGATAAATCAGCTTTGTATCATCTTGCAAATGAGTTTAGTTTGATTTGTATAAGATTGCCTTTTACCTAATTGTATTATGGGTTCTAGAAGTTCTAGAATGCATATTTTTTTTTAAAGAAAATGCGCTTTTTTTTACTACCTAATGTTTTGTTCGTGCAACTCATAACTATTTTGTGTGTCAAATTCCGCGATTCCAGATTTGTTTGTACTGTCGTTTCTGCAGAAAAGTGTGGCTTATTTCAATACGAGTAACAATCATTCATCCTTCATATATCTATCATTTCATTCATTCTTTAATTAATTCATTATTCATTCATTATTTCTTTCGTTCGTTCGTTCGTTCACTCATTCGTTCGTTTATTTATTCATTCATTCGTTCACTAAATCCTCTATCCTCACAAACTTCCACATAATAAGGATGTATTGTATTTGTAACTCCTAATGTGGCCAACCTCCACTGAATGTAGTGATGTTTCCGCATTGGAAATAACGCTGAAAGCCTGCTATATAATTATTTTTAAGTAACCCCAGCTGCGCTTTAGACTATAAAGCACTTTATGGCACATTCTGTAGACACATTTGACTATTTCGAGTAAGGTTATGGTGTCGTATGCTATGTTGTAAAGACTTGAAGTCTCGTAGGAAGTAATAACAATGATTTTTGAGTGAAACTGTTGAGTGTTTTTGTAAAAAATGGTACTTTAGTGAATTTTTATACTAAAAACTTATGTTGGCGTTTGGAATATGACTCAACTTTACTTAAAAAAGGATATAACATTACATAATATATAAGATTACTTAGAATGTATACTAAGTAAGCTATTCAGAATTCAGAACAAAAATTGTGTCACGATTTTTTTTATGTCATTTTGTATGACTGCTCTAAGAAGTCGCATAATGTCTGACAACCACTACTTTGGTACTTATCAGTACCAAGTAGTGGTTGTCTGCGACCTATGTATAAAAAATATATAAAAAAGTATAGTATGACCAACAAGTACTATTACTTGAACTGTAGGAAACCGCCACATTCCCTTCAATAATGTTAATCGTGCTAAATTGTCTTTGCTTAGCAGTAAAACAGTATGCATTTGACGTCTTTCACGAAATCGTTAGTTTTTTGTTTCTGGTCAATTGGTATTTCACGAAACCATTTTTTGTTTTGTTTAAGAACATTTAGGCTACTTTTCAACGAGTTTCGGGTTCTTAGTTTCATGATACCTAAATTAGAAGTACCTACATTATTAAAAGTACAGTGTTAAAAATATTATGTTTTCATTTTTTGTGATATTGTTAAGTAATAGGTACTACTTTTAAGCTATTCAAATTGTTAAACTAAAAGGCGGGCTAAATTACTTTTCGTAGCTATAAGTACTTTATAAAATGTTTTACCTTGTTTTTATAAAATAAAATATAAAGTAACAATGATTAATGTAGGTACAGATATTTTATTTTTAAGAAATTGAAATAAGTGCGTCGAAAGACTAAAATCGCCGTTGTCTGTGACGTAAAGTGGCTGCCAGTTTTACCCGACTGCGCCAGCGAGAGGGTAATGTGTTTCGCGCGTATGTATGTATGTATGTAGTTTTCTTTGTTCCCCTCTACAGGCCTAACGCCTGGACGGATTTTGATGAATAGGGTCTCAAATGAAAGGTATTCATCTCCCAAAGAGTAATAAGGTACATAAATTGTCAACAAGAACGCTATACGGTGGAATTTTTGTGCTAAAATATATTATGTTGTCAATTTTTTTTTTTTTTTTTTTCATTCAAATTTATCGAGTAGGGAATCAAAATGAAGGGAATGTCACATCATAACTAAAGAGTTTAAAATAAAAATAAATTATTAAAACATTGAAAACCCGACTGCTGTCTAAAAGATCGAATCAAGTTACATAGCAGGCGGTACATATTAATTTTCTTTCGGTTTATGATTTGCAAATGGATTTAGGGTTATCATACGTATATTTTATACGCACTCAGTTACTTTTTTTAATTCATACAAACACACATAATATTCACGCCTGTAAATAGATATATGTAACTGGTAGTGTATGTATGAGAATCTCTCAAATACAACTTTAACCCTATGACTTACACTCAATATTACAGTAGCGGAATATTTCTACTCGGGCGGTATTAAATATCCACTATTCAAGCAATATCCTTTGTCCCCGTACTGCAGCGTTTATAAGGTTTGTGAAAATAAGACACCGTACTATATTTTCCTTGTTGTAGTGCCATAGATTCTTAAGTTTCCTTTGTACAAATATTCTATTGAAATACACACTTCAAAGCACTGAATATTGTTTCCATTTTATTTCTTGAATGTTGAATATAAAATCTTTTTTGTTAAGGATGATTCACATTGTATAGTGTCGGATCCGGAATATATAAAGGACTAGTACCATTAGGTAATCTGTGCTAGTAGTTCAACTTACAACAAACCTCAGCACGTCGGCCACGTCTCGTCACAAAAAATATTTCATTAATTTTCATCACGATGTCAATGTGATTTTTTAATACGAGAATACCGTTTTTGATATCTAATTTGATTTTGACAGATCGGGACTGAATTTTGAACATCTTTTTTGGCCTTCCGACCCCAGGTCAGAAGCTCGTAGTCCAACTACGAGTACCTACTTGAAGTCTGGCAATATACCACCAGGATATAGGGGCCGGTGCACGGCGCCGAAATGTCGGTAAGTATTGACTCTCGCCTCGCCTCAGGCCGCCCCAACCGGACTGTTTACAATCCATGCAATAATAGTACTTCTTACAAAATAGAACATAAACTTCTCATCTATTAAAAATGCCGAGATAAAACAGCGAGAGTGAAAGATGCCCTGTGCTAAATGCGTCCTGTAGGAGTTTTACACGATGAAAAGGGGCTTAGCACACCTAGTATAGCTGCGCTAAGCCCTAGTCGGAGAGCTGGACGTCGGGAAAGATGATATGCGTGCCAATAGCCTCCTTACCCTCCCTATTAGAACAATAAAAGCCAGATGGCGAAGTCCTCGAGGTGAGAACCTCGGATGCGATAGCGACTAACGCGAAGATTATGATGGTGTCTATTAAAATTATGCGCATTATTGTTTCGGAAGGGACACGGCCCGGTTCCAACACGGTATAATGTGAATCGACCTTTATATTCGCTTTTGTTTTGATACATTTTGCTAGATAAGGAAGAAACTGGTATAGTGGGATGTTGTTCCGTGTCTAAGGTTGTTTTTATATACTTAATATGTTAATAATACTTCCAAATATGTGACAAAATGATATAATTAATGCTAATATATTTGACTCTGGTGACCTTCGCGTTTGTTTGTTAGGAGGATTCAATGTTTCGCAATTATTATTTTAGTGATTAAGAAATCCGAGGACCGACCTCACGACCTCTGTGTCACTCTGTATCGACTTGTAGGTACATCCTTCGTTGTTTCTTTTTTTCATAATCACGTGTTATAACGCTCTTTGGTGTTATTTAACAATTATCTAATTATAAAACCAGTTTAACTTGTCTAGACAGAAAATATTCGTGGCTGTTAGGAATATAATGATACTAGCTGTTGCCCGCGGCTCCGCCCGCGTGGATGTCGTTTATCGCGTGGTGTTATAAATTTTTGTGCAGAGAGTTGCGCGTTGAACGCTGATTAGAGGAGCTTTATTTTTAGAGGAGGTAGGAAACGACGGTATATCCGTCCCAATCGAGCAGTCCGACTGGCCCTACAGAAGTTCGCGACTGACCTAATAACCTCGTGTAGTGTTTCTGACGGTGAGTAGGGTTGCCAGAGATTTTGTGCTGTCAGTGGGAAAACCAAAGGCCTTGCCCTACTTATCTTTTGCGCTGACGGCACAGAATCCCTCTGTTCTTACAGCATAGCACGGGTGTGACGCCCCTGGTGTTGCACTCGCCCATAGGCCACGGTAACCTCTTAACATCAGGAGGGCCGTGTGCTTGTCTGCGACCTAAGTATGTAGTATATATAAAATAAAGATTAGACACAGTACTCGCCTCTCTATTCGGCTCCTACTTGACTCTGTACTCCACGTAGTAGGTACGAGTACTCCACTCTGTATTCGCGTCTCTACTCGATGCCACTATACTCGACTTCACTATTACAGTACGACTCACGACAATAGTATTGGGATGGGGTACTTCAAGAAGGGCGAGTGTGACGCCTCTGGAGTTGCATACGTCCATAGGCCACAGTAACCACTTTCCATCAGGTGGGCCGGGTGCTTGTTTGCCACTTAAGTGGTATATAAGAATGTTCCTACCTGGATATCTACTCGACTCTCTATTGTAGTCCCCATTCCTTTGCCCTTCTCGCACTACCTGTACCTTTCCTCTTCCTGTCTACTCATACTCAACTATAATAGGTACATCGTCTTCGCCAAGCTCTAATCTGTCTTTTTAAATCGATCTTAAGACTGTACCAAAATCTATATCACAAATTGACAAATTAAAAATTAAATAAAATAATACTAAATACCGGTTCGCGTATATCGGTAGTTTGAAACCAAACGATAGCTTGAATTTAAACGCGAGAACGCCATCTAGTTATGATTCTGTAACTAAATCTTAAAAATTCAAATTTTAATTTCATGATTAAAAACGTATTAGTTTACACAATTGTGTATGTAAAAATAAAGTCTATAAATTAACATTCTTGCTCGGATGTAATAAGCTATAAAAATTGACCAATAATAATAAAAAGCGCCATCTGTCTATCGGGCCATTTTCCGTTTATTATCATAATTGTTCACAACTTCGGTTCTACTCAACCGATTCCGATCAAACAAACGTAAGATTTTAAGTCTGAGCAAGCCCTTTCTAACAAAAAAAACCGCATCAAAATCCGTCCAGTAGTTTTTGCGTCCATCGCGGACAAACAGACAAACAGACAAACAGACAAACAGACAGGAAATAAAAAAAAAATATTTTCGTGTTCAGTATCGCTAATATAACATAACCCAAGTATTTTTTTTTTAATATCTCCAATGTACAGACACGACCACTTTACAATTTTATAATAGTATAGACTGAGCTAAGTATAAAACATTTTTTATATTTTTGTCTGTTTGTTCGTGATGGACGGAAAACTTCTGAACGAATTTGATCAGTCTTTTTTATATCACTTAGGTGGCACACGACCTACCTGATGGAAAGTGGTTCCCGTGGCCTATGGACGTATGCAACACCAAGAGGGCGTTACACTCACGCTACCGACCCAGAAGAAACCTTTCGTAATAAAATAACATACTTGAAGAACCCTATATTGCAGTCTAGTAGGTAGTTTAGGAGTCATTGATTCAAACATACAACCTTTTATTACTTTAGCCATCGGTTAAAAACTAGAATTCTTACTTAAAAAGTTCGCGCTAATTCACAGATAGCTATTTTGTAAAAAGAAAGTGATGTTCATTTACAACAAAAGGCAGTATTACTGAAAGTGAGTCGAAATTTCACGACTAAAATATTCAGTATTAGTAACACGCATAAATAAGATAACAGGCCTATTATCCGGATAATACGCGTATTATAGGAACATACTAGATAATTTGTGAATAATACAAGTATAAATCTAATACTGGTATAGAAGTCACTACTTATGTATTCAGTTTTTGTTAGAACTTAGGATTCATATGATACGCGTATTACTAAGATAAAATATTGGTTTATCTACTACTAAAATATTGTGACTTTTAGCGGCTGTATGTTCATCCACAAACTTCTGCTTTACTACAAAACGAATTTGGATACGGTTCCACTTGTCACCATCTTACTAGTTGTGTGTAGGTACATAATAATAAAGTTTTAAGAGCTTGTTATCAGGAAAGCATATGTGAGTCATCAGCGCATGGCTGTCTGTTTTTGTCTATTACTAATCGTGAATAACTCCAGTATCGTAAGCAATATCAAGCAGAGAATAATTGGATGAGTTAATGATAACATATTTGCAATTTAAATTGCAATTACAGTGTATGTGTTAAGCATCTAAAACACATGTTGTATACACATTTTTATTTAAGTAACGCACACTTAATATTTTACGTAAGTAACTAGTATTTTATTATCTACTAGTATTCGGTACCTGTTACATAGTACATATTAGGTATATTGTGTTCTCATACGTATTTTACAACCCAGATATGAATAAAGAGGATGTATGAGATCGTAAAACCAAGCTTGTAAGATGTCGATAACAATATAATATAGTGTCTTGGAACCTGGATTATAATATTAAATGGATTTGTATCCCAGAAGCTGTCGAATAATTAACTTAATCATATAAATAGCATCTCCATTATAGGCTACTTATGCGAGATGTTTGATCCACTCGAAGTCTCGCTTGGTCTTTAAACCATTGGTTTTAAGGTAATGTTTCCTGTATATCACAGAGAATAATCATCTCTCTTCATCCTAGTGTTAATTTCCAGTCGCATCCGGAGCTTTTCAGCTCGGAGTCTGGGGTCCGCTTTACCAGTCTTACGGAATTGGCTGGACCTCGATATTTTCCGTAAAGCGATTGCCATCTGACCTCCACAACCCAATGGACCTGATTCTATTGTGATTTATTTGTTATTATTTACTTTGAGCCCGACGTTTACGCTACTTTTCAGCCATGGTTGCAGGGTGGCTAAAGATGTTAGTTGTCACATAGTTTGAAGTATTAGTTGTCTCAAAAATAACCCGAATCATAACGATATTGGCGTATTCAGAAAGTATCATTTAGCCTGTATAGCCGAGATGTTCAGTAAGGTTTTTAGAAACTGTTTTTTATAAATTGTTTGAAGAAATATAAACAAAATAACAATTTCTCAGACAGAAAATACATAAAATTTAAACAGAAACAGCTGAAGTATCTCATGAATCCCATCCTATCTAAATATCAATTTACTATACCAACATCACGAACTAAATTGCGAATACCAACTTATATTATAACAGCAGACAGATATTGGAAGAAAATTTTGATTAAGTCCAATTGCCAGTTTAAAAAATGTAGAATATTTATAATCTATTTACTGAAGTAGGTATACAGGGGCTCCACCAAGATCTCGGGACCCTGACACAGTTGAGTTTGGGAACTACTAGTTCGAATTACAAAAAATATTTTTGTGTTGAATAGCCCATTTATCGAGGAAGGTTATAGGCTATACTCGTATATGTATCATGATGCTAATCCTCAAGGGAGTGAAGCAGTAATCATAAATGAAAATTATTGAAATATACGGGCGAAGCCGGGCGAGGTACGTCTAGTGGTGTAATAATAATACAGTGTGTATTTCTCTTTATTCGAAATCAACAGGTTCGATTTCTGGCTAAGAATATTGAATTTACAAAAAAATTGGGTGCAACTTTATTATACCACTTAGGTCGCAGACAAGCACACGCCCACCTGATGACAAGTGGTTACCATGGCCTATACGTGTGCAAAACCAGTCACACTCGTGCTGCTGACCCTGTAAGAACAGAGAGATTCTGTGCTATTACTCATAGAATAGGACGCACTCACCAAAAAAAATCACTCTTTATAGGTATATTTTTCGTAAATAATATTAAAACCACCTCTTACCTCCACTTCCAAGGAGGTAAAATATCAAACGAACTGTCTTCGCGTCTTCGCGTGATTAAATTCCTCTCCCTCGAGTCATTTGATACTGCACGTACCGAGAAGAATTTTGCAGCATCCTTTTAAATGTGATCATATTGAAGGTGTATTTTGTATCTACAGGTTAGCTCACAAAAAAACGGTTATATTCGAATTTATTTCAGGGTTCCGTATAACTAGAGATCAGAGTGTTCGATTGTTAAGGTTGAGGTCATGGGTTCATTGCCCGGTCAGGTCATATGGTTATGTATATTTGGATTGGTCAGGGTGTTTTCATGTATGTAAAAATGTATATAAGTACCTACCTACCTCTGTTTTTTCGCATTCTAGAACCTATTATAGCGCTGTGTAAAATGTCCTAGTTTTTTAAATTGTTATGTTTGCCTTGCTGGGTAATATCCGAAGTGACTGGGTGGATTTTGATGATGTTTTTACTGCGGATAACTGATCTTATTATAAGTTGTAATTTTATTTTGGAAACGTATAGAGTCCCGCGCAGAAAATTGAAACCTAAATCTATCATCTAAGCTCATTCATTTCTATGAAAATGATACAATATTCTCATTACAAAATAGTAATTTACAATAATATAGTTTAGAAGTTGTATGTTAAAGGAGTGCTTCATGCGGACGAAGTCAGGGGCACAGCTAGTCTATAACATTCCAAACAAAATATGTTCCAATTCGTCACAAATAAGTACCCAGTTATACATAATTGTACAAAGCAGCCGTTCCAATTAAATTAATACAAGGGCCCTTTGATACGCTGTATTTTTAGGGTTCCGTTCGTTAACGGGAAAAGTGGAACCTTTGTAACATGTCCTCGGCTCGTTTATGTGCGTATTTCACATTTATATCGACGGTTGAAACAAAACGTCTTATGCGACATTGGGTTTCAAAGGAAAATTATCCTAAAAGACGTAGTTAACACTAACTGTGTAGTGATTTTCGGGGGAAATATTTCAGTCATCTGAGTGCCAGTCCCGGGTCCATCCAAAGTCCTACGTTTCACATTTTTATAAAGTTCATCAACAAGCAGGCCAAACTGTATAAAACTGTAAAAACTCATGAATCTGAAGTAAGTATTACCGCCTCCGCGGCTCCGTTGCCTCATGCGGGTTACGCATGTGAGCTCGCACGTCGTGCAAATAATTTCTTTATTTTTGCACGATTTTGTGCAAATTGTGCAATACCAAGTTAGTTCAGAGTTTTTTTTTAAATAGGACATGTTATTATGACTTATTCTGATGCTAAGCTAAACGTAAAGCCTCAGAAAAGAAGATTAACGTCTGTAAATCCTCTTTCTTGAGACTTTTGTAGATAACATTGTTGGTGTTAAAAGTGGCCTTCAGCTTGACGGCCTCATCAAATGATTTTTCACGCCCCGCTTATAGTACGGCATTGTAGTAAGAAGGAATCTCGTGTGCTGGTAAAGAATTCCAAGACTTTATGGCACGGTAACGGATGGTAATGAGCGCCATATCGAAATAAGGGCCAGCGATGCGTTGTGCGTGGGGTAGCTTATTTCACAGGCCCTTATTTCGATATGCTGTGAGGATTGAATATTTAATCAGTTCATTGAAATTGTAATCACCACCCTCTCAATAGTCACACCATCGTATCTGTCACTATGTCACTGTTAATAATTCTCTCACATGTGAGCACCGTGACGGCTGCACTAATGAGATTTGCAAATGATATAAAGGGGATTGGGTAATCTAGTATGGACAGTGGCGTTCTTAATTTTTTCAGCGGCCATAATTAATTTTGATACCACTTCATTGTACTGTGTTAAACACACGTACAAATGTCATTATTTTCATTGTAAGTAATATCGGAGCTGCGATATACAGGGTGGAACATTTCGACTTTACCTTGACGGAAAGTACCCTCATACTAAAGATAGCGAATTTTACTTAAAGGAAACTTTACCTTATTTTTTAAAAGAAACAAAACTGCATTCAAAGACTTTTGAAAATGCCACACCCGGTAGTCGAACCGACTAATATTTTACAAAACCTTCTTTTTCATGGACTTCCTTTTATTTAATTTACCAAGTTTGTTAGAGAGATTTGATCCCTATGATCGACCCTATCGATTGATGTAATAAAAATACAGGGTGTTATTTTTTCGAATTGTAGTCGGTTCGATTATAAGGCATGGCAAACGATTTTTCAGCATTCCTTAAATGCAGTGCTGTTTCTTTTTTAAAAACATACTAAACTGTATGCAAAGTTTTCTGAAAATGCCACACCCGGTAGTCGAACCGACTAAAATCTTCCTAAATCTTCTTAAATCTTCTATTTCATGGACTTCCTTTTATTTTATTTACCAAGTTTGTTAGAGAGATTTCATCCCTATGATTGACCCTATCGATTGATGTAATAAAAATACAGGGTGTTATTTTTTCGAATTGTAGTCGGTTCGATTATAAGGCGTGGCAAACGATTTTTCAGCATTCCTTAAATGCAGTGCTGTTTCTTTTTTAAAAACACACTAAACTGTATTCAAAGTTTTCTGAAAATGCCACACACGGTAGTCGAACCGGGTACGAGTACCTACTCTTACTACCGGAGATAGTTAATTTCATTCAAAGGAAACACTCTCTTATTTAAAAAAAAATACAAAGCTGCATTTAAGGAATTTCGAAAAATCGCTTGCCACGCCCTGTAATCCGACTAAAATTCTAAAAAATAACACCCTATATTTTTATTGCATCAATCGATAGGGTTGATCATAAGGATCTAATCTCTCTAACAAACTTGGTAAATTAAATGAAAGGAAATCCATGAAATAGAAGATTTAGAAAGATTTTATTCGGTTCGACTACTAGGTGTGGCATTTTCAGAAAACTTTGAATACAGTTTAGTGTGTTTTTGAAAAAGAAACAGCCCTGCATTGAAGGAATGCTGAAAAATCATTTGCCACGCCTCATAATCGAACCGACTACAATTTGAAAAAATAACACCCTGTATTTTTATTGCATCAATCGATAGGGTCAATTATAAGGATCAAATCTCTTTAACAAACTTGGTAAATGAAATAAAAGGAAATCCATGAAATAGAAGATTTAGAAAGATTTTAGTCGGTTCGACTATCGGGTGTGGCATTTTCGGAAAACTTTGAATACAGTTTAGTATGTTTTTAAAAAAGAAATAGAACTACATTTAAGGAATGCTGAAAAATCGTTTGCCCCGCCCTATAATCGAACAATTCGAAAAAATAACATCCTATATTTTTATTGCATCAATCGATAGGGTCGATCATAAGTATCAAATCTCTCTAACAAACTTGGTAAATTAAATAAAAGGAAATCCATGAAATAGAAGATTTAAGAAGATTTAGGAAGATTTTAGTCGGTTCGACTACCGGGTGTGGCATTTTCAGAAAACTTTGCATACAGTTTAGTATGTTTTTAAAAAAGAAACAGAACTGCATTTAAGGAATGCTGAAAAATGGTTTACCACGCCTTATAATCGAACCGACTACAATTCGAAAAAATAACACCCTGTATTTTTATTACATCAATCTATAGGGTCGATCATAAGGTTCAAATCTCTCTAACAAACTTGGTAAATTAAGTAAAAGGAAATCTATGAAATGGAAGGTTATAGGAAGATATTAGTCGGTTCGACTACCGGGTGTGGCATTTTCAGAAAACTATGAATGCAGTTTTGATTCTTTTTAAAAATAAGGGAATGTTTCTTTTCAGTGGAATTCGCTATCTTCAGTATTTAGAGTACTTCCATCTAAGTAAAGTTGAAAAATACCACCCTGTATAGCTAAGTCCCGATATAGTTTAGAGAAGTTTGTCCATAGTAACTTTTGATCACTTTATACTGTACTTTCATATTATACCAATTTCATTGATGGCCGCTCAATTCCGACACGACGCCAACATTACCCAACCCCCTTTATAATTAGTTCGAAGCGATTTCCAGTGTTGTTTCATTCATACATTTAACATCTATCATCAGTAATCGTAGCGTGTGCGGCTGTTGACTGGCAATGAAGCGATATAATAATAATCGGACTGTTTGTAACTGATTTAGTAATTACAGCTGCTGATGAGCTATGTGGCTTTTTTTTACGCATTTATTATCTTTACATACGCACATTAACGTTCTTTCTATTGCACGTAGTCGCTTTGAGATTGCCATTGGTCCCCTCGAGTGTAGAAATCAAGGTATCCCCAACTTGCCGCGGAAAAGGGCGCCCCGACCTGATTCTGCTAGGGTGACAGGCGGCCTGTCAGTCTCAGGCCTGCGCTCTTAGAGGACGGAGGTCGTTGAGTGACCGCCGATGCCTGAGGCACCTCTGCTGCGCCGCGTGCATTTCCCAGACTTGGCGGACCGGGCGCATCCTATCCTACTAATATTATAAATGTGAAAGTTTGTGAGAATGGATGTGTGGATGTTTGTTACTCTTTCACGCATAAACGGCTGGACCGATTTGGTTGAAATTTGGTATGTATATAGGTTATACCCTGGACTAACATATAGGCTATTATCAGCTATGAAAGGGATCAGAATTCCACGCGGGCGGAGCCGCGGGCAACAGCTAGTAAAATATATATCATCCAAAATCCCTGTTGTAGAAAACTACAATATAGAAAACAATTTTGACATAATAACACAACCTAAAGCCTATAGCCATACACGAAGGAATACAAAAAATGTATTACTATATCTAGAGCAAAATGTTTTGCTGACACGAAAAGCAAACCAACCAAATACACCGTTATATAATAACAATAGTGGAACAGAATCCTTACAAATAAATGGCATTATACTGTAGACTGTTACTGCCCAATTACCGTTCCTAGTAATTGACTAACGTTCAGTGCCTCGAGCACGAAAAATATTCGTAACGTAAAGGTATCGACAGAACGGAGCATTGCGATTGGCCGCCTGCCTACTGTGAACCCGTGTGTGTGCGAAACCTGCCAATCGCAAAGCCCCGTTCTATCAATTCGTTTACGTTGCGAATTATTTTTCGTGCACGGGGCACAGTTAACGCTCAGTTTACTCAACTGCGAAGTGAAGCCACTCCTAGAGTGACACAAAACAGGAACTGCTTGATAAGAAGATGAATATGCTGCGGTGAATGTGTGGAGTCATGCGTAAGTCCCGATAGGATCTCCGACATCCGAGGTAACCTTCATGTCCATAACATCATAGATGGACATCATCATGGATAGATGAGAGGTTACTTCTAGGCATGCGTGCTCCACCGTCCACCACATCATCACTTACCAACAGGTGAGATAGTGGACAAACGCGAGCCTATCAATCATTAAAAAAATAGATAAAATACAGGAGATTCATCTTCGCCATTGCAGCTAGGCTACATACATACATACAATCACGCCTTTATCCCCGAAGTGTTAGGCAGAGGTGAATTAACACCCACATTTCACCAATCATTGTATCAGGTCTCACGTAATAGGGGGTGAGCCTATTGCCGTTTCTCGGGCACTATTGTTGGCTCGAGCCATGTATAGCTAGGCTACGTGGGCAACAAAATAATGTTTGAACATGTTGCCTCCGCAGGACCCGGGTAGGTGTGGGATACCGTTTTAATGCTTGTTATCTTCTACAATATCAGGCCAGCACTTCGCATAAAAATATTATTATACACTTTATTGATTGACTGTACCCATTTTTAACTAAACAGCTATAGAGGGAGGTCGTTAAACAAGTTTGACCACGAGGCAGGGGCGTATTTAAAGATTTGGCGCCCCGGGCCACTTAGGTTTGCCGCCCCCTATGCTGGCGCGGTTCGGGGGGGGGTCACAGGGGATATGACCCCCCCCCCCCCCAAACCATGCACGTCATATTGAAAAGTCCCAGTACGAGGGGAGGGGGGGGGGGGTTAAATTTGTTAAGGAATTTCCGAAGTGACCCCCCCCCCCAAACTTCAAGCTGCGACCGCGCCTGCCCCTATGTGACGTTCGCGTTCACCGTTAGCCTGCGCCCAAGGGGCTGACACAAAATAGGGATCCGTCAGAAATTGCTGGAGATTTTCAAGTCTGATTCGTGAGATCTCTATCTTATGGTGCGAGCGTGCGAGGGAAGTGACTTCCATCGATCTCTCCACTAACCCAGGCTCCCAACCAGAATCCCTTCAAGGGGAAATATTTGCATTCCATTCCATTAAAGCTCCCTACGTAGAAGATGATATTGCAACCAAAAATCACTTGAGTACAGCAATAGCTTGTGAAGAATGATGTTTTATGGCTCAAAGGCAACAGCAAAAGCACCGCTTTGGGGCCTGGCAGCACTCTAGGCTCTAAAGGCACTCGGATCCCGTTTTGAAGGGCTCTATAACATATGCCTCAAGTAGAGACGGATTCCGAAAATTTGAAAGACAGAAAAACTGGTCCTCTTTTGCAAAGTTACCGTCCGCCTATCGGCTCATTTTATTGACGGACAAGGTGTGCAGTCATGCAGGTGTTTTAAACGAATTATTCCTCGTGAAGTGCCACATCGAGCGCCTTACAGGAGTGAGGCCGAATTTGGTAGACAATAAATTTGGTTATAGTCGGGAGCACCGTGGATGCCAACACGCGCTTGAGGGCCCTGGTGGAAGAAGCAGTGGCACGGCGAGTTGATGCTGGCAGTGTCTATTGTTGCCTACGTCTTTAACGCCTTGCCATGGAGCTGCATCAGAGCTGCACTCTTTCAGCACGGGGTGTCTCTCTATCTTCGCGTCATTGTCGGGGCTTACTTATCGGTGAAAGCCAGTATCTACCCATGTAGGACAGGGCTTGGTAAGTGAGATATGTGGCGGGGTGTTCCGGCTGGCGCGGATCTGTGGCCGCTTCTGTGGAACATCGGCTAGGACTGGATGGTGACGGCACGAAATCAGAAGCAACCAAGTAAGCCACAGCTGGAGTTACCCAAGTCCTTGGACGTATTTGGTGACTGGATCTGAAGTGGGCATACCTGGTTCTCTTACTTACGAACCCTTTCTGACCAGTTGACGTGTGGGGAGCACATAGGCTGCTCATACACCACCTGGCAGTCCTTAAATAGACTTCGGATGCAGGTCAGCCGAAGTAACGAAAACCGAATTAGATGGAGTTTCTCAGATGAGGTGGACCCAGGCACCACGGTGTGAATGCGGAACTACAGTGAGGTAGGCGCTAACGAGTGCTGCATGCCTAAGCACGTTGTACACCGCAGGAACTCATGGGTGCCTCTGAGAACGCCATCAGAGTGGTTGCACACTGGGCAAACAAAATATGACATATGTCATCGACTCGATAAAAGGAGAAGATTAACTCGGGTGAGGTGATACTCGAAGGGGGTTCTCACACGTCTTCGCTGCCGATAACGCGATAGAGGTATCATGGTAGCTTCTCCTACCAGCTGACGCAATGCGCCCAGCTATGGCTGCTTCGGTGAGTTCCTGAGACATACAGATCAAGAGCCGACCCCTGCAATGCCACCTCTGCCTGGGCTCCTCCATGTATATGCCACTTCACGCGTTGTATTCTTTATGCAACCGTCAGAGCGGGAAACCTCGCGCCGCAGGTCCTGGTGCTAGTTATGGCCGTCTGCGAGGGGTGATTATTCCTCGTGAAGTGCCACATGCAGTCTCGGTTTAAAACCGCACACCGTCTCTGTCGGATCTCAATTATCGGGTGTAAAGTTACCCAATTAGATATTTCCCTCGCAACCCGGCTGACCTTTTAAGATAGCTCCTTCGGGTGTGGGTAGTCGGTGTCCCCATTGAACCCCGGAAAGGTACGGGTTTCACCGCCGCGTTACCGGTCTGAATATATTGGAGTAACAGGCGACCGCACCTGTCGCCCCCAGGTCTCAGGGAACCAGCCGCCCCTTAGCTGCTCTTATCTGTGCTCTCTGCTAGTCATAAGGATACGTGGAAACCCTATGAGTAGCCATTTACAGCGCCGCTACCACCTCGGCCGGAATTAACCGTAGGCGGTAGCGTCTCCCTGCGAAAGAAAGGCGATGCCGTCTTCGGCGCCCAAGCTGCTTGGTCCCAGTTACACCGTACTTGAACGCAAATGTTATTTAGGGTTTTCTAATTTGAATGCAATTAAAATAATGAGTGACATATTCATATTGTAACTAAGTAAGCTCCGAAAAATTAAGGCGCCCAGAGATATAGACATTCGGGGCGGCAGGTTGCAAGGGGCGGCGGAACCGCCCCGAGTGTCTATTTCTGGGCGCCTTTTAGAGCAAGATTAAGGCGCCCAGAGATAGACGTTCGGGGCGGGAGTTTGCGAGGGGTGGCGGAACCGCCCGGAGCATCTATCTATGGGCGCCTTTTAGAGTCAAGATTAAGGCGCCCAGAGATAGACGTTCGGGGCGGCACGTTGCGAGGGGCGGCGGAACCGCCCCGAGCGTCTATCTCTGGGCGCCTTTTAGAGCAAGATTAAGGCGCCCAGAGATAGACGTTCGGGGCGGCACGTTGCGAGGGGCGGCAGAGCCACCCCGAGCGTCTATCTCTGGGCGCCTTTTAGAGTCAAGATTAAGGCGCCCAGAGATAGACGTTCGGGGCGGCACGTTGCGAGGGGCGGCAGTTTATTTCTGGGCGCCTTTTAGAGTCAAGATTAAGGCGCCCAGAGATAGACGTTCGGGGCGGCACGTTGCGAGGGGTGGCGGAGCCGCCCCGAGCGTCTATCTCTGGGCGCCTTTAAGAGCAAGATTAAGGCGCCCAGAGATAGACGTTCGGGGCAGCACGTTGCGAGGAAGCCGCCCCGAGCGTCTATCTCCGGGCGCCTTTTAGAGCAAGATTAAGGCGCCCAGAGATAGACGTTCGGGGCGGCAGTTTGCGAGAGGCGGCGAAACCGCCCCGAGCGTCTATCTCTGGGCGCCTTTTAGAGTCAAGATTAAAGCGCCCAGAGCAGATCTTCAGGGTAGGCAGCACGAGTGTGACGCCCCTGGTGTTGCATACGTCCATAGGCCACGGTAACCACTTTCCATCAGGTGGGCCGCACCGTGTGCTTGTCTGCAACCATTTAGGTATAAAAAAAAATTTGACGCTCGGGGCGGCTCCGCCGCCCCTCGCAACCTGCCGCCCCGGGCCATGGCCCCCTTGGCCCTAGGGTAAATACGCCCCTGCCACGAGGAAACGTATTTCCTCCTAGTCAAACCAGTTTAACCAAAAAGTTTGACTACGAGGAAGCACCGGCACTTCTTGGGTTCACCCCTCCTATCGGAACCCGGCGAAATGTTCCGTAAGTACACCCCGTCTAGCAGTATACATAGGTGTCTATTGTAATTATTCAATTATTACATTTCCACATGTAACTGACGTTTAGTTATCATTCAGTCAATTACAAATTCAACTGTAATAATCAAAACGTGCGTACAATTTAAATTAACAGGTTAATATTAGAGCCGCTGAATTTTCGGATAAGTTCCGGTGTATATCCGGATATGTTCCGGTGTCTAACCGGATTATGGTGTTTAGTATTATCCAATTATATATGGGTATCCTTTAAAAATTAATAATAGAATATTAGATTTTAGATTATTGGCTTTGCGGTAGAGCGTTTTACTAATTAATTAACTATGGATCGACATTAAAAACTGTAGAATGACAACAAGGTTATCTCACTCAAATATGCATGTTGTAAGAAACTTTTGTTTATACCACTTTGGTCGCAGATAAGCACATGGCCCACCTGATGAATTGTGGTTACCGTGGCTTATGGACGAATGCAACTCCAAGGGAGTTACACTCGCGCTGCCGACCTTGTAAGAACAGAGAGATTGTGTGCCATCAGCACAGAGAGAATCAATCATTTTTATGCAGATTTAACCCAACCAAAATACAAGAGTTTATGAACAATATCATGGTGCCATTTCAAATATACACGCGGTAATTAATTGTCAAATAATGCAAATACAAGTAGCCATGAACGTTGATCGCGCGTATGATTCGCTGATCGATTAATTCCGAATAGATACCGATATGAAGTGAACATGCGATAACAATAAAGCGGAAGTCCGTATATACGGAGATATATCAAATTGTTTATTTCGATTATTTACCAAACTTTAATGTACATTTTTTATGATACGAATTAAATTAAACTAAAATCTATTAAAACTAAAAAAAAGGAACTAAATTAATTAAAACTAATTAAATTAAAATAACTTAATAAAATATTTACATACATAATGCATCGTGAAATTCCTCCACATCGTCACCGACCGGCAACGTTCCCAGAAGACTGGCAGCATTGCCACGTTGAATGGCAATGCTTATTCTTTGTGCAAGATAATAACCAGCCTTCTGGTCACGCGTAGCGTCGATCAGCCGCTTTGCCAAATCTTTAAATACAAATCGGGCACTTGGACCCCATGTCCCCAACGTTTCAACCCCAAACGGCTCAAAAATATAATCACCTGTTAGGTTACAGTATTTGCGCCGTTTGAGGTTTTCCGCAGATGCAGCAGCAGCGCCGGCACAGCCTGCTGTGCCTGGAAGATGTGAAGGCGCCAGGGTGTCAACACATGTTGCGTCCCACACCAAGGGCCTACCCATCTTCCAAGGCAACAACGACATACCGTCCGGTCTCTTGCCATCGTCACGCGCCAGTCCATTAGGTTCACGAATGGCTGGCACGCCAGCAGTGGCAAGAGCACGGCGGATAATGTCGTTGATGCAGGCGTGTCGCGATATACGACCAGCGCTTCTGCTGCATGAAAGGCCATGGTGCCCAAGGCCGTCGACAGCTTCACCGCAGTGGCAACGATGGGGAGAAACACACGATGCTCCTAGGCGAAGGCAAGTGGCAAGGCGGAAAGTGGTGTCGTCCAACATAGTACCTATGTTGGGCGATGGAAGTGCCTGAATCCAAAGGCCTGACTCCCACTCCCCCACCGCCAACAGGCGCGCGCGCTCTGAAACATGGGAAGTTGTGCTTAACAAACTGTCTCTTACCAGCTTGCAGAGCGGCGCATCCCATTGTCTCTGGGAGAAAAGGTTACCAGGCAATTCAGTGTTGGGACAAGCAACCTTCCAAGCATTAATGGCATCGGACTTGCACGACACCTCAGAGTCAACCTGTGTATTTATAAGAATTTTCCTGGTTAACTCTTCAGTGCCGTGAACCGATGACAGAAATGCTGGTAGACTAACGTCTGAAATTTTGCGAACACCGAGACCACCCAAGCGAACTGGTAAGGACGCTTGGAGCCAGGCTCGGTCGTTCAAGGCCACATTTAAAATTTCGCTGAGAGTGTTTTGCAGAATTTTGTCAATTTTTGCCAAAAGTGTCAAATGTTGCCAAAACTGGGATGAACGAAGTGCATGAGTAAATTTAGGTACAAAGAGGCAAAACCGAAGTATAGTAAAGGCCGAATGAACACTTATTTTTTGTAAATGATCTGTGATGTTTTCAAAATTTTGAATTTTCTCCTCAATAAATGAATGAAATCCATCTACCAGGACTGGGGACCCCAGGAGGCGCAGAGAAGCTTTTTCCAGAATTTTTATATTGGGAGCTAATTGGTTAAATTTTTCTATAGTCGAGGGTCTGTCTGTAGTGTCACTAATAAATATTTCACATTTGTCTGAGTTGAGTTGTAAGCCAACGGATTGAAAGTTATTTTTAATGAATTCTAGATCTCGTAGAACTGTTTGTACATCACCCCCTAGAGTCCCATCGTCTAGGTACCAGATGTTGAATTTTGAATTTATCTGTTGTATGATAGCAATACATCCCATTGCTAGGCTAAAGATGACTGGTCCCAAAGGGTCACCTTGCTGACAACCAACTGCTGATTCCAAAAGATGATTCTTATAAACTAATTTTGTCGGGTGTCTATAACATTGCCAAAGGAATTTAAAGATATGCGGGGTTTCTAATTTTGCTTGGGTCAGCAAAGTATCCCTATTCACTGAATTGAAGGCATTCCTCAGGTCAACCTTCAAAATGACCTCACTTTCACCGCTGCCAAGGTACGTCGAAAGTGCGTGTATGGCAGCCTCACAGCCCCCTTTCGAACCAAAGCCGAGTTGAAGGGGCTGGAATTTTGCTGCAAGCTCGGTACTATAGTACTTGCAACAAATTTTGGCTGCCAACCGCCGTAAGGTGCTTCCTACGGCAATGGGACGAATGCCACCATCCTTCTTACGCAACGCACATAGGTTGGCCCCATATAAAATATTGGTGATACCTTCGTCCACATTGCCGGAGAGCATCAGGTTCACTAACGCCGTTAGCTCCTTCAGAAGGGCATCGCCAGCCTCCCCAGCGCTCGGGCACATTAAATCTTTAAGGTGCTGAGGGGTTAGGCCGTCGAGACCTCCAGCTGATCCACTCCTGAAAGAGCAAACGGCTGCGAAAACGTCCTTGGCAGTAATATGGAGACATTCAGTGTCAGCATTTGGTGGATCAGGGAAAGAGAGGTCAGTTGATGCCGGCGGATGCTTACTCTGCAGACCCGCGAGCGTGTCTGGAGAGTAAGGTGCCACCACATCGCTGCTAAAAAGTAACCTCGATGCTCCCCTGATATCACCTTCCCTTATTTTATTTTCTATAAATTTAAATTTACTGGATTGAGAATTATAAAAATGAGTTAATTTTGATTCAAAATGATACGTAGTGTTAGAACAATTTTCTTTAATTTGGGTTGTCAAAGATCTTTGTGTACTATTGTTTTTTATGTGTAATATTCTATAAGGGAAGGTTAGCAATTGCTCCCAGGCCGATATGGAGTTGATATTAACGACATTTTTGATATATCATAAATAATCATCTGCGGAAATCTCTAGTTGATGTGTTAGTGAGTGTACAGTACACGGCTTATTATTTGGCACTTTTCGAACAAAAAATCAGACTATATTATTATCTAGATTATCCCATAGAGGGTAGATACTTTTTATCCCATAGGTATTTGTGCTGTCAGTGGGAACACCAAAAGTTTGTCCTACTTTGTCTTCTGCACTCACAGCACAGAAATTCTGTTCTTACTCGGTCGGCAGCAAGAGTGTAACTCCCTCGGTGTTGCACACAGCCACAGGCGACGCACATACAGGTATTTGCTCGATCTACGCGGCCAAAATTATTTTAATGCATAATTGGTATCTAAACAAGATAAATAAACAATAAAAATACTTATTTTTTTTAAATAATACTATATTTTACAAAAAACGCCTTAGTGGAGTACCTAGTATAGTAATATAGCTATTTTTAAGTTAATTCATCGCTTTCTGATGAATTTTCTATTATTGGATTGTATTCTGCAGACACAAACAGCCAAAGTTTCAGGCAAAAATGTTTTCGCTTTCCTTTTTTTTATATTTCGCATGCTACTTAGCAGAGTTCTGCTCAGTTCAGATCCTCTGCTAAGTACATACATGTGTAATGTATATACTTAGCAGAGGATCTGAACTGAGCAGAATCGGTTAATTATATCTTGATTGCAATTTGTCCTCGAACATTTTCTTGCTAAATCTTGATGGTAACAGCTGAAGTGTTTATTTCTAGCCACAGCTGCATCTCGGAAAGCTCTCCTATTGACAATAATGCCTTTTCAATTATGACTGCGCCATAATCGTTATCGTACACGATTCTTCTTGGCTTTTTGTAATGCACTTTAACACGGAAAAAAAACCTTATTGGTCTTTCTCATAATCTCGTACTGTCCTTGTGTCAAATCGGCATCTATAAACATTTGCAAAGCCTGCATTGGTGTCAAGGAGGACTCCTCTTTACTGGGTCGCGTAAGCAAAAATGCCTTTATCTTTTCGGACAATTGATGCATCTTTGTTACCATATCTACACAGTTCCACTTTCGCAGCATGTATAAAAGTCTACTTTTCAAAGTTAGAACGTAGTTCTTCAGTCTTTTGCCTTTTGCTCTGGCTCTTTTTGAGAAGTTTTATCAACAGGTATTCCAAAAGTGCCTTCCAGCCAAGACCGGTTGTATTTTATAAATTTATCTTGAGCTTTGGTTCACCTTTGTTTTATTTCAGATTGCAAATCATGAATTTGGTCATTATTGTAATCTTCACATGACAAAAGTTTATCTTTTAAATAGTTTAATTTGGCATCTAAAGTAAGGAAATTTTCTTTCTTTATTAGATCAAATAAATGTTGGCGTGTTACAACTCTTACTCCTGATGCATCTTCTGAACCTAAAACAAACAAATACAATGTAGAAAGTCACTAAAAGATATTTCCTATTTTAAACGATATTTAGCTGAATCTCTTCAATACCTCTAAACTGTATTTATCCGGACGTATCCGGAGATGATTTTCACTGTATTTACAAAGTAAAGGATCAGAGAATAACCTACAATACAAATTATAGCCGGATCTAACCCGATACATAAACAAAAACACTAGCAAAGATTTTTTTTTGAAATAAGTTATGGTGTGAAAATGGGTTTTTTTATCACTACAAAAAAAATATAGCTTGTTAATTGATCATAATTGTATTTATGTATTTTATAAGTCTTTTACCTTGTCCATCAGAATCCATCACTTTCAATTCGTAGGAAGAACTTGAGAATTTAGAAACACACTTCGAAAGTTGGATGTTTAGAAAAGCGCCAACATGAAATACGCACACTAAGTGAAACGGTCAAATTGCGACTGATGCCACAGAGGCGGGGTGTAAGGTAGCAGGTAGATAAAGCATGGGTATCGTGCCAGGGTTCATATTCTGATCGTGGAACTAGTTTTTATGAATGTTATTGAATTTTTGATAATGGGACTTTTGGCCGCGTAGATCGAGCAAATACCTGTATGTGCGACGGTAACCACTTTCCATCAGGCGGGCCGTGTGTTTGTCTACCACCTAAATGGTATAAAAAAGGTTATGGGAACAGCATTCCAAGAGGGTAGAGCTGCGGAGAACAGCTAGTACATTTTACTAACACAAACTGTTTTAGCTGAAGATACGTAAATTTTCAGTTCAAAGTAAGTACGTAATTGAAAATGCTTAACAAAACTGAAGCAAGAACCGATCTTAGCCGGACTCCTTTTTTATAAGTCGCAGACGAGCACACGGTCCATGCAGGCACCTGATGGAAAGTGGTTACCGTGGCCTATAGACGAATGCAACACCAGGATAGTCAAACTCGTGCTGCCTACCCTGTAAGAACAGAGACCACCTGACAGCACCGATCCTCTACTATATTATATTATTATTATTATATTACATATCCGCGGTATTCTGTAGAGTGGAGGACCACAATCGGACTGCCTGATTGGGACGGGAATACCGTCGTGTCCTACCTCCTGAACTCTCACTCATCTTCCCAACTTCCCAAATAAAAGCCGCGTACTGTACTCTGAATTCAGTATAAAGCTATATGCAGCAACTCGCGTTTGACTGAATATCAAAACCTCTCTCAAAGCTTTATGTTACGAAAGACATTCCGATTTACGTTACATTCACTTTAATGCCAATAAAACAATAATTGCCATTTTACTTTAAATGTTCTAGATTTCATCAAATGTATTTTAGGTTTTTACGGTTACTGTGAATGTTTTAGGCGATATTCGTTATGTGAACTAAAATATAGGTAGGTACATATTATTATACGAAATAGGTATTTAACAAACGTTTTTTAGTCAATGTGTTCGTTAAATAACTGCATGACAGTTTTGTAAGGAACTTGTATGTGTTGTATGTGTATGTGTAGGAAGGTATACCTATGTGTATGAAGGTATGTGTGTACTTTTTGTGACTTTTTTTACTCTTTCATATTAAAATAACTGGACGGATATTTCAATGAAATTCGTAATAGATATAATCTAGTACACATAGGTAGGTACTTTTTATTCGGAAAAATATCTTATTCGGCACATTTAGATACATACGTACGTAAAAATCATTCACAATTATTTTTTTGAATCATTATTCATTACTACTTATTGCTAAGCTAAGCTCAAAAATTAAGCGGTGTTGTTTAATAAACATTAAAAATTGTTAATTGGGGTGGGCCGACTTTATCAGTGTCATTTAAACTTAATAAAGCTTAGAACGTCACAAAATGAGAGGGCCGGTGGCAGCATCTGTCATTTCCCATCTTTACCTACCGTCAAAGGTAATTTTGTCACAAAGCTACGTGAGCGGTTTTACAAAAATGTAACTCGAGTTGTTGTAACAGTGGAACAGAGGCTTAACTTCACTTACGACTTTATTATTGTACTGACTTCTTTGAACACTAGACAAACGGTTTAGAAAAAAAAAATGTGTCGTAGTTCCTGGGTGAAGTGGGAATGAGTTTTGAATTTAGAACTGGACGCAAAACGGGAAATAAAACGGAGTGAATAGGGATCAAAGGCTGAATAGAAATGAAATTGTTAGCTTAATTCAGTATTATATTATTTGAAGGGAAACTATGGACTAGTTCTATGGAAAAATAAACAGAATTATGAGAACTTTCTCCTTACCGCTTGACAGCAATAAGCTCGACCCCTATTAGGTGGACCGAAAATCAAAGTTGGCGGAATATGGGTGGTAATTACACCTCTGCCTGCTTACTCCTTTCGGGGATTCACAGGCGTGATTATATGCATGTCTGCCCTTCTTCTTTTTGAAAAGTATCTATTAACAATGTTGCTAAACAATGCTAGGAAATTTTTAATCGTGTTATTCACCATACATATTATTATCATGTACCAGTAGCGTCGGCCATGTTTCCAAACTCCTATTTATGATCCAAAGTTGCTGACGACGCGAACTATAGCGAAACTCCGGCGCCATGTGCTGCGGAACATTCTAGAACTTCTTGTTTGTTACTTAATAAAAGTTATCGTCGAGTGTAACATCTCATTAGACGCACAGCTTTAACTGGATACGAGAGTTTTATGTTCCAACTTTGTTTTTTAGGGTTCCGTACTCAATAGATACCTAACGGTAAAAACCCTATTACGAAGACTCCGCTATCCTTCTGTCTGTCAGCAAGCTGTATCTCTTGATCAAAGTGCAAATCGACCGTGTAACTTGCATCAGTGTGCAGGCGCTGCAAGCCGAACCCATATCGACTGCAATCGGACTACACGATTGGTTTGCAATGATAGTACAGTCGCACTAAGTGCATTCATTCTGAAAATTTGTAGTCAGAATGCGGTTGAAATTCTGTTTGTCTCTAGAGCCATAAACAACTGTTAGACAAATTAAATGTTGCCAGAGCGCGTATCACTATTGTTGCTGCTACATCATTATACCTTTTTTTAAATTATTTATAGGCTCACGTTTGACCTTTGTCTCACTTACTGGTAAGTCATCATATGTCCAAGGATAAAACACGCTTGCCCAGAAGGAACCTATTCACTGGAGACTTGAAGATATCCAGGTTATTACAGCATCTAGAAACACAGACGAAGGGAATTCTACTCCTGTCACTTCTACAATATAATTATAGTCCTGTACGATTGTACGGAACCCTTCATGTGTGGCGCGTACTTGACCTGTTTTTTGTTGGAGTATTTCAATATTGTACGAAACAGGAGCTCTCGGGATATCAATTTCGCGTAGTCTGTATGTTCTCTCTTTGATCATGAGATCTTCTTTTGAAAACTAGAGGCACTCTATACCTATATGTATAGTCCTTAAAATATTTTAGGGGTGGAAACTCATCTTAGAGAACTGAATGAAATTTTACATCAGTTAGCATCTGGTTCGGCCGCAGCCTGAAATACGAAGGGGGCGATACTTTTTGAAAGTGTGGAAAATCCTTCAGAAAATACCTGTTTAGAAGACTTTTCAATGTATCATTTTGAGAGGGATTAAGTCCCCTGTGACGTGACCCCAACCCCGGCATAATTAGTATGCTAACTGTTCAATTCTGGTTCGAGTCCTGCCTGGAAGATTCACTTTTTCCATTCTTAATCATCTTATGGAAGTTCCCGGTTGCATCTGAGGGTTTCAACACGAAGCCCGCTTACTCCTCCGGCTTTAGAATTAGTTTGTGCGGCTTTTATGAGAGCGACAACCGTCTGACCTTTCAATCCCGTGAGGAAAACCTGCGCCAGTTTTTGTTCTGCGACAAACAGATAAACTAGCTTTCTCTTTTGATGGCCGCTCGAATATTTATTAAAATAAGCACAATAAACACATTCACAGCTTCTAGCGAAAAAGATTAGGCACCAATTTGGTTTAATTTTTATTTTTTATTTTTATTTTTCTTTATTTGGGAAAACAAACAGTTACATAATGTACTTAGCCTAGGGTCTTAACATTATCATTATTGTAATTATGTAACCTACTACGTTATCCACATGTTACTAGAGTAGTATTTCAATGGTTATCCAAAAAGCAAAAATAATATCTATTACAGTGTTTGAGTCGAAATACAATTGTGACTTACTGATATTAATAATTATTATACTTAATGTAATTTCATATTTATTAATTTTTTACTAGTTACAGTTTTTCAGTGAGTAATTTAAGCAAAGAATTTCTAAACTGATTATGCGACAGAGCGAATATATCCAAATCTATACACAGTTTATTATAATTATCAACAATTCGATTAAGAGGCGCACGGATACCAGCATTAGTGCGGCTAGTGAAAACGGCGAACAGTGGGCGTGAGCGCACCTCACGCCTGATGACTGTCCTCGGAACAACATAACACAGTTTATTCGCTAACTCAGTGCAGTCGAATCTGTCATTGCATAAGTCATACAGAAACATGGTTTCCAGAAATAGACGCCTGGATTCCAAGTCCAGTAAGTTGAAGTTTTCATTAGTACGATGACAGCGGTACCGCACCACTCTGAGAAACTTATTTTGTACTCTCTGTAAACTATCTTTATATTTTTGATACAATGGGTTCCATATCAATACAGCATATTCCAACTGCGACCTGACCAAAGATTTATAAAGGTGCATGTACGTATCAGTATGCCTAAAATCAATGGTGGACCTCATAACAAATCCATACATGCGATAAGCATTATTAATTATTTTATCAATATGTTGATCAAGGTGAAGCTTCGTATCCAGTAGCACCCCGAGATCCCTCACTGCAGGAACCTTACTTAAAGTGGCATGAGATAATAAGTATGTGTTTGTAAATACATTTTTCTTTTTTGTAAATGTAATTGTAACACATTTTGATATGTTCAGTTTTAACTTATTCGCACTACAGTACATAGAAAAGCGGTGCAAGTCTTCTTGTAATAAATTACAATCATTATTATCGCAAATAGATCTGTAAATTTTCAGATCATCTGCGTAAAGTAAAAACTTCGAATTTCGAAAACAAGGTGAGATATCATTAACAAATACAATAAAGAGCAAAGGACCTAGGATAGAGCCCTGGGGCACACCAGAGGTTACATTAATTGGATAAGATTCATGACCCTTGATCACCACTTTCTGAGATCTATTTGTTACATAAGATATGAACCATCGCAGTAGATCCCCACGAATACCATTATAAGCAAGTTTGCTCAGAAGAAGTTCGTGATCCACCTTGTCGAAGGCCTTACAGAAGTCCGTGTAAACGGCGTCAACTTGCACCTGATTATCCATGTTAACAAATAAAAAGTCTGTGAAGCTCAATAAATTGGTAATAGTAGATCTCTTTTGAACGAATCCGTGTTGCTGTTTTATAATAATATTATGAATATGGGGATAAATTGCTCTATGCACAAGCCTCTTCATGCATATTATGATCTCCGTTCATTAATTCACGAGGGAATTGAATATGAGGCTTTTGAGCTTATATCGTTAAATTCGATATTTGAATCCCCATTTTAAATCATGACTTGGTTCGTTGTATGAAATATTTGAGTTTGGAACTTTGAGCAGGGATTATTAAACTCACAGAACACTAAAGAAGCCTTTATATAACTACTGCTTATTAATAGTCAATTTTATATAGGTATTATATTGGCTGGTGGAAGCCATTTGATAGAAACTTTACGAGGACGTCTCGAGTTTAAACTTGGTAATATGTGGTTAGTGGTATTCATAAGAGGAAATTCAAAACATGGGGAAGCAAAACCCGCAATGTATTGCCACGCCATGTTGTCAAATATCTCGAATATGTTTAATACTAGCATAACCACATGCAACTCCGTCCGCGCCTTGGTAAAATTGCCAAAATTGACTTGGTATATTCGGATATTAGCTCCAAAATCAGATGGAAAGAAGACAGGCAAAAGTTTAATAAATCGTTCTTTGAATTGAAATACCATCAGGCGAGGCGAAGTCAAATTGACGTGTCCTATATAAAAAAAAAATGTCAAGGTATGATTCGGAAGCCGACCGCATACGAAAACGACAGACGCATGCAGCAGATACAGCCAACCCATGCGGTCGGCTACGGAATCATATCTTAAGGCGGCCACCCACTTACAGTCCGCCTGCAGTTTTTCGTCTGTCCGGCGGCCTGCAGTCCTTATGTCATCAATGTCATCATAATTTTATTACCTCAGACTAAAATAATAACATTATTTTATTCTTTTAGTCTGATGTTATTACGTATAAAATGCCGACGGCCATAGACTGTCCGGCCTTTAACTGTTTTTGCTGACCGGAATCGTCAAGCGGCCATACACATATTATCTGTCAGTCCAAAATCGTATACGAAACTGTAAGTGTGTGGGCTATTGCGATGAACTGACAGACCAATATTATCCGGTTGTCGTTCGATAAACTGTTAGTGGGTGGCCGCTTTTAAAGCGCTTAATTGCTTACTTTTCAGATTGCTTCAAATTAGTAAATATCCAACATCCAGGGGGAGACTTGAACTCGTGATAATTAGCCATTCTAGGGAGAACACCTTGAGTAACTGAGCTTCTGAACCCATCCTGGACCGTAACAATTCTTGTCCACGCAGGGATACGTTGTAGCCTGAACCCAGGACGGCGTAATGTAATGTAATAAGTTACATTCACTAGCAGTATACATAGAAGTAATTAAATAACGATGATAAATAAATCAATAAATCCAACTCATTTGTGACCTTTCGCCTCACTTCAGCCGGTGTGCACCCAGCATAAACCATAATATTTCACCACAGTATCTGCAAAATATTCCTTCAAAAAAGTTCGTAGCTAATATACTACCTACGTTATCCAACTCGCCCGAACGACGAAGTTACGGTTTTGCTCCTCCCTACCCGAAGTAGCTACATTAACCTAGAACATTTTTATGTGCTTAAAAAGAAATTCTCAAGTTTACGTAAAAAAAATCCCGAATAGCTTCGTAAACTTTCCCGACAAAAGTGGACGGCGAAACAAAATACCGGTCTTTAAGTAAAATACCGATTCGGTCCCGCCAACTCTAAGTAGCTATTTAGAGGAGATCAACTGCTCGTAACTCTATTCGGTCAACATCTTCTGATCTAATGGAAACAAACGCAATGAAATTTAGTAGTGTTTCCTTTGGGAATTGGATATATATCGTAGAAAGATATATCAAAGGGGTTTCTAGGAATTTTAATATGTATCACGTCACACAAAGGACTTTAAGTGTAGCCCTTTGGTTATAGCACTCTGACCTTTAGAAAATATTTGAAAGTTATATTCAATGACGTGTGGGTAGGTACTAATAGGCTGGCTGTACGGAATAAAAAAAATAGTATCGAGAATAATTACTAATGGACAAAATGACTCCCCTGGTGTTGCACTCGTCCAAAGGTCACGGTAACCACTTTCCATCAGGTGGACAGTATGCTTGTCTGCCATCTAAGTGGTATATAAAATATTGATAGGTGTCGAAACCTATCAGTATAATAGCCATAGAGCAGCATTTTATCCATATTTTTTTTCAGTTCAGTAACGCGTTATTTAGCTTCTGCGTCCTATTCCAATTTTAAAATGTATGCCCACCTCAACCAGACGGTGAAACAATTTTTGTTCTAAAGTTACATAGGTATTCTAAAATGTTTAGATAATCTAAAATATAATTTACTCAAGGATTAAATAATACTTCAGTCGTTCAAACCCAGAACGGAATAACAAATAAGCAAAATATGGACAAAATGAGTAGGTATGTAACTTAACCAATTTTGGTTTTGACAAACTAAAATAAGTTTGGTTCTACTGTTTCAGAATACGAAACATCGTTTGCCGAGACTAGTTTAGAGAGTTTTATAATAACAGAGACGGCATGGCCGGTATTTTGTTTGATTTAGTCAAGTTGATAAATACTATATTTTGAGTCAACTTTGAAATATTTCGCCGGCCGTGGAAAATAACTAGGAATATGTATTAACTTAAAAACATCTTGGGTGAACCCTACCAAGAGCTATGAGTACAGCCGCCACCAAGAACAACTCCAAGATGATGATGGAATTAACTTTTAACTTATTCTTCATCCTCATTTTTTTTATATAGGACACGCCAATTTGATTTCACCTGGCAGATTTGCCAATTTCGGTAGATACCTACTTAGCACCCAAATCTCCTATTCTTCAAAGACAATGCGGCGCCCACGACCGTGAGAACTGAAGGAAAAGTCGGAAAACGGACTTGGACTACAATCAGGGTAAGTACAGGATCTATTTTCACGTAATTTTCCCACGCAAAGCCGTACGTCTGGACGGGTCCGCTAGCACACAATAACGTTAATGAAAAATCATTAAATTTGTACACAAAGCCTTGAGCTTATAAATCCAATCTTTACATCAACCTTATCGCCCCGATTGTCTACAAAATTTATGAAGGGCAAACAACATTTTACGGCACTGGTAATGGAGAAAATAACCTTAAGTATTATTAGTATTATTTACCGTTTAAAACATTTATTTTTTAATAAAGAAAGTAGGGACATACTTTCAATTGTTTGTTGTATGCGTCTTTTTGCTTGCATCGTTCCAGAAAATTCTAATGATAGGTATATCTAGGGTTATAGTTTGGTGTTGCAGATAATGACTAGGTATTACCTACCTACTAGACTAGCTGCACGAAATTAAAAATTGGTATCGCGAAAGATCACTTGGTCAAGCAACAATGAGCTACTTTTTGAAGCTGACATTAAAAAAGGCGCGCTCAGATAGCTGTTAACATTCATTGACCCATTTTACATACATAGTTCCATCGCCTCGTTCCAAATTCTTAATTCAAATTCATCTCATCATTCACTCAATCACATTCATAAATCTATCCCTGTACCAAATTTCAGCCAGATGCCAGATCCCTTCAACCGTGTTTGCGTAACAACTATCTTAACAAACTTTCACATTTACAGTATTAGTAGGAAGTCAAAACTTTCTCTCACACACAAAACCTACAGTCCATTATCGTAAAACCTAGAAATACGTAACCAAGTACTTTGAATATAATACCCACAGCCATAAAGAAACATAATATTGTACGTAAAGGGCAGGCGTTTATGACATCGTCCACTAGCCGCATAATTTCCACATTTTGCTCCCAAGCGTCGCCGCGTTCGGTTAGGTCAGGTAAGTTGCGGATACTGTAGGGAACTAGACGACCGGTATGCGGACAACACTGCTACACTAAAATGGTGCTAGTGGTGTTACCAACATAACAAATGCAAATGGACTAGAATAAAACGAGTGTTCATACACCTTATTTTTGGGTGTGACCTTTAATATTAAATTCGTGTTATTTTGGACTACCTAGGTGTTCACGGGAACTTACTATACTAACGACCGCCCTGCTTTGCCCGGGAATAAATTCTTAAAGGAAATCTATAAAGAGTTTCCATTATCACATTACCACCGTTCAACGCCTATTTTACCCTATTAGTAATGAAATTTAAAAAAAAACAGCAATATTAGCAGCAATAGTTATATACCTATTTATTTCAGACCCAAAGTAACTAAGTATATTAAGAAATTTCGTTCTTCTTATTTCAAACATGACGGCTTTTCCATGCAACCGTTCATCGCATATTTTACCCCTTTGGTGAAATTTACAAAAACCTTTCTTAGTTGATGCTCACCTACCAAAATTTCACGTTTGTACATCCAGCAGTTTAGAAAGAAAGAATGAAAGAAAGAAAGAATGAAAGAAAGAATGAATGAAAGAAAGAAAGAAAGAAAGAAAGAAAGAAAGAAAGAAAGAAAGAAAATATTTTATTTATGATCCTCACAATGTTTCTTTCTTTAGGCACTGCATTGAATGATCAGTCATTGATTCACGATGAATCAGTCAGTTAGGATTATGTATTACTAGCTTTTCCCGCGGCTCCGCCCGCGTGGATGTCGGTTATCGCGACCAAACATAGCCTATGTCCTTTCTCAAGGTCTAATCTACACCTATACCAATTTTCATCAAAATCGGTTAAGTGGTTTGGGCGTGAAAGCGAGACAGACAGACAGACAGACAGAGTTACTTTCACATTTATAATATTAGTAGGGATATGTATACTTGTATGGATAGATTTACCTAATAGTTCTACCTAATATAAATGTTATTATACCTAATTATATTTTAGCATTTCTAAGGCTTCTAACTAACATTCGCTATTTTCAGCTACGGGTTATTTGTGTACGGTTTCCTTGATCTGGTTTGGGTGTCAAAAGGTCAAGTCCCAGCACTTGTAGGTGTTGGGGTCATTCGGACAAAAGAGGCCGATAAGAGGTCTCATTATGGACTGGAGACAATACGCTCTCGAGGGTGTTGTTCCTGTCGACCAAGCGTTTCTCAACCTTTGGTGACCCTGTTTGAGTAACGCCTTTTTAGTTTTTTCTGCGTTTTTTAAATGTTTTCAATCAATAAAATAAAATGCTTGTTTATTTAGATCAAAAAGTATGAAGCTATCTGCTTTATTTGCGTATCAAGCATGTAAGTATACAAGCAAGTCATGATTGTCTAGTATACATTGCAGTCATAACTTTTATATAAGTAAACAATGTATGTAATTGTATCAGTTCCATCGTGAGGCGGTAATAAACTTTGAATTTGGAACAGAACGCAGAAACTAGAAATTTTGACACCTGTCAATATTTTTATTTTATTTTATTTTATTGCACACCTTTTTGTAATGTCATCTGTATGCCAGTAACAAAAAATCATTAAGTATAGGTACATATACTATATATACAAATAGACTGGGTGTTACCATACTACAGACCACTATAGACCAGTTAGGGGTGGTCCTTACTGGACACTTACTACAAAAATATCACTTTTTGTACCGTACACACAGTCTATTATAATATAAAGAAGTCATTATAGGCAATTCACAGATTATTCATAGAAGTAATTATAGGCAAATGATACCAATTCTAAACTATAAACAGAATATGTAAATTCCATGTCCAATATAATCTAAGTTAATTACAGTATTTCAAGTAATTGCACATCAATTAGTACATTCCTATCTGAATATAACGCAGTGGTAATGAGCCAAATTAATTGATGAATAACCCTTTGACGCATTAGTAGGGGGGAGGAGGGGGATCTGCGGTTGGATTGGTCAGACACCTTGATCAAGTAGATGTTGCCATCGGTCATGCTATACCTGACTGGGGGGATACCGCTTATGGTGCATTTGAAAGGATGTTAGCGGAATAAACCTTTAGAACTTGTGCGCTGTCTTCGTCACGATATTTACCTGAAAAGAAAAAAACATAAATTAAAACAATTGAAAAGAGTCATAGTAAGAATAGAAGAGTATTTAGTTTAGAAATTATAATCATGGGAATAATTACAGCAATAGGATAGCGAAAGGCTCAGAAAGGATCAAAATAAAAATAAACTAAAAAAACGATTAAGAGAGGAAAAAATTAAATGACCCAGGCGTTACTCGAACCCGTCACCAGTCCTTTACAGGGAGGATGATCTGACCACTGAGCTACCGGGTCACGCCTTGCGTGCTCCAAATTCTTCTATAAAACCATCTTGGGGCGAAGGTGAGAGATTTGAATAGTTGGATACTAATTGCCTTAAAATGTCTTTAAACTAAGAATATTGAAATTCAGGTCGTATATGTTCGGAATGTATAGCGCCCAGATTAGAATAACGTATCATAAGAAACTACGTAATATGTAGATTGTGACTCCTTCCTGTAGGTACAGCAGGAAACTTCAGGTAGATAAACAAAAAGTAACAACATTTATTAAATGAAAAAATATACTAAGTGCTAACGAACTCATTTACTGCACATAAAACAAAATTAAACCTTTAAAAAGTTTTTATTACCTTACCAAACAGTCTCGCCAAAAACAAATCACCCATAAAAAGCTGGCTGATAACCTAACTTTTGGCGTAATAAAACAAAAAAGAAACATAAAAAATGATAAGAAAATAAAAAGCGAGAAGTCAGCGGTTTAATCGCTGTTCGCTTATGAGTTGTTGCGGCCGCTTGATTAATTGAGGCGAGTTCGCTGTTGTCCGCAAGGACGTCGACCTCCGCAGATAACTCCGGGATACAGTACCCAAGCTCCTAACTAGACGTACGGGGACACTTTCTAAGACGCGTGACAGACGGGGCAACATTGACTAAATTGCTTTATATCGAAGTAATGTGTTTGAAGTTAAGCGGCATTATTAGTCTTGGGACTTGGAGGAATTCTTGCGGCGATAACGCTAACCGCCATAATATATAATGTCTTTACTGACATTCTCATTTGTCTCGACATAGAAGAATAATGTAAACTTGCAATTGGCTAAGTTGAAGTCGCTTTACGTTATTACTTCTAGACGTTAAGCTTTTGATTAATTGTTATACACAAACGTTTTACGTTTTATGTTTTACGTATAATATTATAAATGTGAAAGTAACTCTATCTGTCTGTTTGTTACGCTTTCACGCCTAAACCACTAAACCGATTTCGATGAGAGATACACAAATTAGACTTTGGGGAAGGACATGCTTGATCACAATAACCGACATTCACGCGGGCGGAGCCGCGGGCAACAGCTAGTATGTAATAAAAAGCAATTTACGTCAACATCGCCGACTCGTGTATTGGCAGCGCATAATTTTCAATATTGGAGCTCATTTCGACAAGAAAGAACGAGTTTATTTCAGTAAACATGACTCGTAAAGCTAGATCACTGTAGTAATAAAACTGCTACCCCTCCACAACTGAGGAATAAATCGCCCAGCCAAGACTGAACTCCATAACGGTGACCCTTTCCCATTTGTACCCATATCAGAGCATGGGGGAGGCAGGGATGAAGTATCGCCACGTTTGGATTCTAAACAACAATAAAATCGCCAACGAAAATAGCGCAGAGTAACAAATTACTATCGAACGAAAAACATGTTTCGTCTACAAGATATATAGTAACGGAAGAGGGAACCGGGAAGCTAATAAATATGTCCCAATAACTTGATTAGTGCAGTCTTTGATAGGAATAAATTGAGTGCCTGAGCAGGTGAAGCCGTAAGTTACAAGGAAACACACATATTATTCAAAGGTCGTTAATGGATTGATTTATTTAGCTTTTCAATTTCGTGTTTCGCACGCAATCCAATTAATGTTGTACAAAGGCTGTTTGTAAAGAGTCCATGTTTATTAAAAATTCCAGACAAACAATTTTTTAAAGAATGGCTACGGATATTCTGTTAGTCTTAAAAATGTCCGCTCGCAATAGACCCCGCTATTTCTTTTAATTTTTGTTTTTATCTGAAAAGCGACGTTATAAAGAATTTTCTCAGAAAACATTTAGAATTTTTTATCTGTGCCATTTTCTTTGACAAGTAGTATTTAAAACTTTATTTTGATTAAAGTCCAAGAATTTTTTCACAGAAATATAAAAGCGACTTGTTAAAATTGGAATTTTAGTCTAGAAAGTTGGAATAATCTATTTAATCGCGTTGTTAACCTAGATAATACCTTTATGTCGCGTGTACGTCTCTAAAGTAATGATATATTCACAATATCAAAATGGGTGTGGATAATTATGGCTACGTGAAGTTGTTTAGAGTCATAGTGAGTGAAATCATAGGAGTTTGTTGCTAGTGAACAGGGTACAACCTAAAAAGGCAGTCCTATCCTAGAACCTAGAAGGGCTGTTCTAGCAGCGCCACTTACGATTGACACGGATCGTCTTGTTCTGTTTTTGATCATTTGTATCTAACGCTTTCCTATTTTTCATGAACTTATTACTATTGAAGTTCCCAAATCTACGTGCCTGATAAAAGTATTTTCTCACTTTTTTTCTAACTAAATTTTGTATTCCGTAAAGAAAGAAAAAGTTTAGCTGCTATTTTTTGCAGAAAGTATTGCCTTACCCTATACCTTTCACTTCAGAAAACGAGTATTTCCTCTCATTTTTCGTATATATTGGACGTGACGGAACATTGTAACTGTAGGTATAACATTACCTTTGTAAGGTCCTTCACATGAGCCAAAGCATAATGCTTTAAACTAGGCCTGCAATAAAGCTTACCCTCGATGGAATTGAGCGTTTTTAGTGTCACCGGAACGTGTGAAACACGGTAGCCCTTTATAATATTTAACGGAACACGTGGCAAAATGTTCCGTGACCTCGAAACGGGGCTTTTTCCCCGAGGGCCGTCGCAGAGTCAATTTCGGAACACTTTGACCCTAAAGGTGCCGAGGAACGTGGCCCGAATTATCTTTGGGACAAGTTGGAAAGAGGTCACCCGTGTGATAAATAGTTAAGCCCAGGTTAATGGGTACGATGTTAGTGCAAAGTTGTTTTGTGGTTACCTGTTTAGTAAACACTTTACGTATGTACTGTCGACAAAGGATATAAGTATATACTTTTTCATATGACATACATACATATAATCACGCCTGACAGCCTCCGTGGCGTAGCGGTAGTGAACGCGGCCGCTACGCAGGAGGCGCGGGTTCGATCCCCGCTCAGTGCAAATATTTGTGTGCATTAAATATGGGTATTTGCATTGGTCTGGTCGTGCCTCGGAGAGCACGTTAAGCCGTCGGTCCCGGTTGCCATAAGAACATCTATGGCAGTCGTTACGGGTAGTTGGTGCCCTAAAAGTCCAAAAAACAACGGTCTAGCTGCAAAGCTTCGATATCGCCTAATGTTAACATTGGGTCGTGGAGGTCAGATGGCAATCGCTTCACGGAAAATATCGAGGTCTAGCCAAATCTGTAGCTATGACTGGTAAAAGCGGACCCCAGACTCCGAGCTGAAAGCTTCGGATGCGACTGGGAATTAACGCTAAGAGGAAGAGAATCACGCCTTTATCCCCGGAGGGTTATGCAGAGATGAATTTAACACCCACAGTTCACCATTCATTATATTCGATCCCACGTAATAGGGGCTGAGCTTATTACCGTATTCCGGGCACTATTGTTGACTCAAGCCATGCATCTGAGGCTGAGTCTAGGCTGTATATATCTGTCTGATGTTAAACAGCCCTATCCCTTAGTCCAAGGGGACTAAGGGATAGGGCTGTTTAACATCAGGCACGTCTCTTCCCACGCGGTGTCGTATAAGGATACGACACCGCGTGGGAAGAGACGGGGTGGCCAAAATTCTACTGTGCCGAGAACCACGCGGCTTAATATCGTATAACATCGTATGAAAAGGTGTATATACTTATACCCTTTGTCGACTCTATAGGTACTTGTATCCTTTGTCGACTTTACTTAGAGACAAATAGGTTTAAACGATGTACAATAATTGACCATTGCAGGCACATACTGTAAGAACATTTCGAAATTATTCGACAGCTGAATCCGCAGTGAACTTACATTTTTGCACACTGTAAATTTGGTGACGTCACATTGTAGAACATACATCACGATCGACTATATGCTCGATCGTTCGAAACGTTCTTATAGCATGTGCCTGCTACTCTGTGACATTTCACTGCAAAAATATAGTGAAATGTAGACAGGTAATTCTCTTCTGAATAAAATGTATGTGCTGAAACTTGTAAAGCAAATTGTAGCGAGTAGTACAAACAGACGGTATGAATTAATAAGTGCGAGGCACTCTGTGAACTTTGTGCCGACGACAAATCTACGTTGCAGTTGCACTGACGTCATAATTCTTGCAGGTGTTACAGCTGGACTTGCAGGTGTTGGCTCTTATTTTACTACTGAAGTGAATTAAATTCTATTATCTATACAAGTACTATGAAGACGAAAGATTTATATTTTTGTATGTAACGAATAAATTAAAAAAAAATACAGGACCAATTTCAATAATTCTTTCACCATTAGGCTACATTAAGCTACATTATTAGGTACCAACATAGGCTATATCATCCCGCTACTATCAGCGATGAATGGGATCAGAATTCCACGAGTGCGGAGCCGTGAGCAACATCTAGTTTATTTATAAATGGTTCCAAAACAGAGGAAAGTATAGTCAGCTGCAGAGAACCTTACGAATCTTCCTACTATTAATTACAATTGGAAGATGTTTAGATAGGTATTTGTTATTCAATCACTCTCAAACGGCTGAATAGATCTGGCTGAAACTTGGTACAGGGGTAGATTATAGTCTACAATAGCATATGGGCTATCCCAGCGCATCTACCTAGTACCTAGTATATCATAATAATAAAAAATGGAAAAGTGAAAAAAGAACGATAAATATTCAAAGCTTCGCATTTAGAGTTGATTGAATAAAGGACGATGCCTTTATTCAATGAGCTTTGTTATATAATTTATTTTGTTGAACTTCATCCCCCGCACGTTTAAACGTGTAATTGCCGTGGTTTTTCCAACCAACCTATAGTATGGGGTTCTTCAAGAAGGGCATTAGAAAGTTCCTACGGGGTCGGTAGCGCGAGTGTGGTGCTCCTGGTGTTGCATACGTCCATAGGCCACGGCGATCACTTTAAAACAGGAGGGCCGTGTGATTGTCTGCCATCTAAATGTTAATAAAACTTATTGGAAGACAACATCCTTCAATAAGTGTTAAGTACCTGGGCCGCGGTCCGAGTCAATTGCGGTCCCAGTCGCCGGAATCCTCTGAATTGGGGGTTGGGTAATGTTGGCGTCGTGTCGGAATTGAGCGGCCATCAATGAAATTGGTATAATATGAAAGTACAGTATAAAGTGATCAAAAGTTACTATGGACAAACTTCTCTAAACTATATCGGGACTTAGCTATACAGGGTGGTATTTTTCAACTTTACTTAGATGGAAGTACTCTAAATACTGAAGATAGCGAATTCCACTGAAAAGAAACATTCCCTTATTTTTTAAAAGAATCAAAACTGCATTCATAGTTTTCTGAAAATGCCACACCCGGTAGTCGAACCGACTAAAATCTTCCTATAACCTTCTATTTCATAGATTTCCTTTTACTTAATTTACCAAGTTTGTTAGAGAGATTTGAACCTTATGATCGACCCTATAGATTGATGTAATAAAAATACAGGGTGTTATTTTTTCGAATGGTAGTCGGTTCGATTATAAGGCGTGGTAAACGAGTTTTCAGCATTCCTTAAATGCAGTTCTGTTTCTTTTTTAAAAACATCGTAAACTGTATGCAAAGTTTTCTGAAAATGCCACACCCGGTAGACGAACCGACTAAAATCTTCCTAAATCTTCTTAAATCTTCTATTTCATGGATTTCCTTTTATTTAATTTACCAAGTTTGTTAAAGAGATTTGATCCTTATAATTGACCCTATCGATTGATGCAATAAAATACAGGATGTTATTTTTTCAAATTGTAGTCGGTTCGATTATAAGGCGTGGCAAATGATTTTTCAGCATTCCTTCAATGCAGGGCTGTTTCTTTTTCAAAAACACACTAAACTGTATTCAAAGTTTTCTGAAAATGCCACACCTAGTAGTCGAACCGAATAAAATCTTTCTAAATCTTCTATTTCATGGATTTCCTTTCATTTAATTTACCAAGTTTGTTAGAGAGATTAGATCCTTATGATCAACCCTATCGATTGATGCAATAAAAATATAGGGTGTTATTTTTTAGAATTTCAGTCGGTTCGATTACAGGGCGTGGCAAGCGATCTTTCGAAATTCCTTAAATGCAGCTTTGTATTCTTTATTAAATAAGAGAGTGTTTCCTTTGAATGAAATTAACTATCTCCGGTAGTAAGAGTAGGTACTCGTACCCGGTTCGACTACCGTGTGTGGCATTTTCAGAAAACTTTGAATACAGTTTAGTGTTTTTAAAAAAGAAACAGCACTGCATTTAAGGAATGCTGAAAAATCGTTTGTCACGCCTTATAATCGAACCGACTACAATTCGAAAAAATAACATCCTGTATTTTTATTACATCAATCGATAAGGTCGATCATAGGGCTCAAATCTCTCTAACAAACTTGGTAAATTAAATAAAAGGAAGTCCATGAAAAAGAAGGTTTTGTAAAATATTAGTCGGTTCGACTACCGGGTGTGGCTTTTTCAAAAGTCTTTGAATGCAGTTTTGTTTCTTTTAAAAAATAAGGTAAAGTTTCCTTTAAGTAAAATTCGCTATCTTTAGTATGAGGGTACTTTCCTTCAAGGTAAAGTCGAAATGTTCCACCCTGTATATCGCAGCTCCGATATTACTTACAATGAAAATAATGACATTTGTACGTGTGTTTAACACAGTACAATGAAGTGGTAACAAAATTAATTATGGCCGCTGAAAACATTAAGAACGCCACTGTCCATACTAGATTACCCAATCCCCTTTAAATAGCACATCGAAAATTACACCCTCTCATACACGAACTGTCAGTGAAACCGAACGTAACTATCAATAAGTACAGTCAATGACTTGTGGACAGCACGCACCCACGTCGCCGTTAGCGGAGAAAGTGTACATGTACACATGAAATAGGGAATCCATGCAAATTGGGTTTCAATTTCTACGTAGCCGTGATTAATTGGGTTTTATGGGCAGATAAAAACGAGTGCAAAGCCGTTCTGTAGTTATGACCGACGAATATTAGCAATAAAGTACGGTCAGCATATTAAATCTTCATATGAATGTTATAAAATCACGAATTATGTAATTCTTATTCATGTTTTTACGCTTAAAACAAAAGTAGTTCAACTGAAGAGCTATCACTATCTCACTCAACACCACACTTTATGTAACAAAATGCTGTATTTCTTACGTTTTGTAAGTGTCAGAGGCCTTATCTTCTCCTTTTTCAGCAGCCTTCCCTTTCACAATCATTGAAATACTATGTTATCCTTCAATTAGGTCATGTGCTTGATTGCTAAGGATTTACCTTAAGCTAAGGATAAAAAATTATTATATCGTTATTAAAGTTCAAAAAGTTTGATTCATGAAATCCTTCAGAAAGTTAATTAGTGATAAGCTATAATCTTCTAGTTTTGAATTAATATCGGCTGACATAACAATATTGTCCCATATTTCATTCGAATAATTTTTGTGTCTAAAAATTTCGCTCCCACAAAAGCCAAATATGTCAATTCAAGAGGAATAGTGGGTGAGCAGATCCCGGATCCAAAGCCCAAAGCTTTGTATGTTGCCGGGATTAATGCGTGATGATGATATGTCTAAAAACTTTCTTTGCTGACCTTACAAGGCGTAACTTATATTTTTTATCGTGATACAATTAATATATAGGCATACATGGCGTTGTTTTGAACAGACCGTACAAGTAATTTAGTTTTGTTATACATGTGTCTAACCACAACGGTAGAACTGTATTATGGTTGAATTAACCACATAACAACACTGTTTCTGGGTTAATTCGGACACAAGCGGTTGAATGTAGTGTGTAATGAATATGTATTGTAATGTATAATTCATAAACAACATTATAACTGTATATTTTGCTATGTAAACAATTACAAAACAACAAGTATAAGTTATTAACTTTTGTTCTCTGTGTACCATTTTGTTGTGCCCTTCGAAAGGGGGTCAATGGGCTCTCAAAAAATGGGTTAAACTAGACTATTTAACAAAGGGTATTATGCAAGTCTTGGACTGATGATTGCATTGCCTTGCCTTAATCGCTTTATTTATAATATGCCTTATTATCAGACTAAATAGTCACAGAATGAACTCCCTGCTGTGAATTTGCCAAGCAATTAAAATATGGGGTTTTCCAGAAGCTTTCTATGGGGTTGGCAGAATATCCGTGTGGTGACGGATAAAAAATACAAGTATCACCACCCTATCTCATCCGAAGAGTGTCGTGAGAGGCGACTAACGGAAAAATACGCAGACAGTATCACTGCGAGAGAAGAAAAACTCGAAATAAAACCCTTTACCGTCTGGCCAGCGTGGAAACAGTAGGCCAAAGCCTCCCAACGTTGGGAGAGGCCTGGGTCCAGCAGTAAACTGCGATAGGCTAATCGATTGATTAATCCCAAGTGTTACTCGTACCTAAACTTTTAGGCGGCCTCCCTTCAAAAACCTAATTCTAGCATTCGACTTCGGTATGATAGGTTCCCGGCAGACCGCCGCGTGGTTCCCGGCAGAGTAGAATTTGGGCCACCCTATCTCCTCGTACAAGTGCGTACAAGGCGACTTAGGGATAGGGCTGTTTAACATCAGACAGATATATTAGCCTAGACTCAGTCTGTACATGGCTCGAGCCAACAATAGTGCCTGAAAAACGGCAATAGGCTCACCCCCTATTACATGGGACCTAATACAATGATTGGTGAAATGTGGGTGTTAATTCACCTCTACCTAACCCTCCGGGATAAAGTCGTGATTGTATGTATGTATGATAGGTAGTCACCACACTTACCTAGTAAAGGCAAACTAAAATAGTAGCTTCATTATTTTCATTGGCGAAGTTCTGTACTCCCTCGTGCATTACCGGAGCTTTAAATTGAGCTGTTTATGTATTCCGTGGCCACCTCCACAGGGGACTGAGCCTCACTGAATTGAAGACGTGAGTGGAAGAAGGAGGTAACTAACAATTTCTCAATATTGAGATAATCGGCTTCAAAGTTTGAACATTTCATTTGCAAATATTATGTTTTCTGATTATTTATGTCATCATATTATGGTGTCAAATTATTGTAATTGTCCATATTTATTATTATGGAAGCATAAAAATAAAACTGAGTGGATGGAAATGTATTTATTTGACAAAATGTGTATATACATTCTTCATCCACTGACAATGTAATATGATATTATGAATACTAAGCGTGGAAGAAGGGAGTATATAACATTAAATATATAAAAAACTAGCTATTGCCCCTGGCTCCGCCCTCATAGATGTCGGTTATCGTGACTAAACATAGCTTATGATATTTTTTTATACAACTGAGGTCACAGACAAGCACACGGTCCTCCTGGTGGTAAGCAGTTACCGTAGCCTATGAGCGAGTGCAACACCAGGGGAGTCACACTCGTGCTGCCGATCCAGTAAGAACAGAGAGATTCTGTGCCGTCAGTGCAAGAGATAAGTGGGACTTTGGTTATCCCACTGACAGCACAACCTCTCCAGTGAGCTCTGGCTACCCTACTCACCGTCGGAAACAACACAATTTTAAGCCACGGTTTTCTGTAGGGCGGAGGTACTTCCTCAGTCGGACTGCTTGATTGGGACGGATAAACCGTCGTATTCTATTCTTTTTTATACTACTTATGTCGCAGACAAGCACACGGCCCTCCTGATGGTAAGAGGTTACCGTGGCCTGTGGGTGAGTGCAACACCAGAGGAGTCACACTCGTGCTGCAGACCCTGTAAGAACAGAGAGATTCTGTGCCGTCAGTGCAGAAGGTAACCTCCTATATTGGTAGCTATGTCCTTTCCTAAGGTCTAATCTATCTCTGTACTAGATTTCATCAAAATCGGTTTAGTGGTTTAGGCGTGAAAGCTTATTAGACATACAGAGTTACTCTTTTTATTTTATTTTTATACTACTTAGGTCGCAGACAAGCACACGGCCCTCCTGGCCCTTACTTTCATATTTATAATATTATTATTAGTATTGCTTAGAATGGATATATACATAGTTATTGCAACTTTTTGTCATGGCAATAATGTTATCAATATTGATATTCTGGTTTCAGAAATTTTATGTTTTAATACTAGCTTACGTTTTTACACAAATAAATTTGTGAGCAAGTGCTATATTTTCTTCCAACCTCAATGTCTACTGCTCAACCTTTTAACATATATATCATCATAATTTTTGACTGCCTCTATGGTGTAGAGGTAGTGAACGCGGCCGCTATGCAGGAGGCGTGGGTTCGATCCCCGCTCAGTGCAAATATTTGTATGCAGGAATATGAATATTTGCATTGGTCTGGGTGTTTCTATGTATAATATGTATGAAAAAAATGTATCCAAATATGTTTATCCGCATTATAGAACCCATAACACAAGCTAGTTAAGCTATGCTTACTTTGGGTGTTTTTTTTTCTATCGTGCGAAAAATCCCCATGGATACCTCCCCCGCCGTAGCCGGAGGAGGAGGTTATGTCGGACTCGAACCGACTAAAACGCACGCCGTCTGTGGGCCTTACTGCTTACTTTGGGTCTAGATGGCGTAGAATGTTCTACAATATTCTTTTTTATTTTTTTATTTCAGTATTGAAGCCTGGTCACACTCGAGACTTTTTTGTACTTTAGAACAGGCATGACAATCATTCGTCATCATCTGTACATTAGTCCCGGCCGCATCCAAGGCTTTCACCTCGGAGTCCGTGATTCGCTTTCCGGCTTTTACTTTTCCATCTCGCACGGTCTTGGACAGAGTTGGAGAGGAGTCGGCGGGAGTCGGTTTAAAGTGGGAGTAAAGTTTTTTTGGAGTAGAGTTGGAGGGACTCGGAATGGAGTAGAAGTTAGTCGGTTTGGAGTTGGACTGGAGTCAGTTTGGAGCCGGAGTTGAGTTGCTTTGGAACCGGAGTGCAGTCGGTTTACAGCCAGAGTGGAGTCTGTTTGGAGTTGGAGGATATCGGAGTGAAGTCGGTTTGAAGTTATAGTAAAGAAGTCGATTCGAGTCGGATTGAAGTCGGTATGGGGTCGAAGTAAGTTGCTATGGAGTTGGAGCAGAGTCAGAGTGGAGTCGGTAGGAGTCGGTTTAGAGTTGGAGTCGGAGGGAGTCGAAGTGAAGTTGGTTTGAAGTTGGAGTGTAGTCGGTGCAGATTTGGAGTGAAGTCGGTATGGAGTCGGAGTATCAGAGTGAAGTTGGAGTGAAGTACGTTTGGAGTTGGACCGAGTCGTAGCGGAGTCAGTATGAAGTTGGAGTAAAGAAGTCGTATGGGTTGAATAAAAAATATTTTCTTTCTTTCTTTCTTGTATTAGAGTCGGAGTGAAGTCGGTATGGAGCCGAAGGTTAGAGTGGAGGTTAGTTTCAAATCAGAGTAGCGTTGTTTGGAGTCGGATCTAAGTCGGCATGGGGTCGAAGTGAAGTTGCTATGTAGTTGGAATAGAGTCAGAGTGGAGTGGGAGTGGAGTCGGCCGTCGGTTTAGAGTTATGTTATAGCGAGGTTGGAGTCGAAGGGAGTCGAAATGAAGTCGTTTTGAAGTTGGAAGAAATCAGAGTGAAGTCGGTTTTGAGTCGGAGTCAAATCAAAGTAGAGTCTTTCGCATTTAACGCGCAACATGTGACGCCCCTGGTGTTACATATGTCCATAGGCCGCGGTAACTATTTCCCATCAGGAGGGCCGTGTGCTTGTCTGCCATCTAAGTGGTATAAAAACGAGGTGAACTAATGAATTCTGACATCATTCTGTATATCTACAGTGTGCCTTTTTATACTGTCATGTATAACGGCAACAAAAAGTTGGTCATTGGTGCTGATCATGTAGTGCTTTTCAAAAAAGTTACAATTTTTTTTGTTACACACAGCCAGTCTAGTAATACACATAGAAGAGCAGGAATGAAAGAACATGGTCATGAATGAAATAAAGCATCGTGGCAGTACATTTTCTTGCACATAACTCCTTCTTCCATTGAAGAAATACGTTTAATAGACCGATTTTCAATGGAAGAAGGCGTTAAGGCACATACCTCCTTCTTCCATGTAACTTTTGCTTTTTTTGTTGCAGTTATGCCCTTCATCTTCTGGTATTTTGGAAACTAAGCTTAAATTGCGGAGTTTTTTGATCTAATATGGTTTATATACACCTATAACCGTCATATAACGCAAAAAATCAAAAATCTCAAATATGTTAGTTACCCCCTTCATCCACTCACGTCTTTAATTATAACTCGTAGGTATTATTACCAGCTCTTGAGATTGTTTTAAACAGACCTCGTTATGATATATTGTTCGAAGTTCATAGTGGTCATAGTGGGTATTGTTGGGTATAACATAACATAAACTCACGCCTATATCCCCGAAGGGGTAGGCAGAGGTGCTAGCACCCACATTTCGCCGAGTATAGTAGGGTATAGTTATATTATTATATCCATACTAGCTGTTGTCTGCGGCTCCGCCCGCGTGGAAATCGGTTATCGCACATCGATTTCCCAAATCTATCTCTGTACCAAATTTCATCAAAATCGATTCAGTAGTTTAAGCTTGAATGCGTAACAGACAGACAGAAAGACAGAGTTACTTTCGTATTTTATAATACATACTAGTAAGGTGTATGAATATCTTGAACACAGTCACGTCACAAAATTTACTCTATATGCGCAGTAGTTACACCTTTTTAACCGACTTCAAAAAAGGAGGATCTCAATTCGTACACTTTTTTATGTTTGTTACGCGATTGTGAAGCCAATTCTGAACGGATTTTGAAAATTCTTTTTTCGTTGGATAGAGTATACTATCAGAGTGGTCCCATATCCAAGACGTCCGGATCTAATGCTATGACCCTGGAGAAATCAAGGGAAATCCTCCAAAACCGGTGTGAGGTGAAAGGTGAAAGTAAAGGGTGATATTTTTTTAAATGGAAGCCAGTAGAAAACACCTCTTATAGTACGACAACATTAATTTTGTAGGAAATTATGGTCGTTCTTAATTCAAATGCATATTTTTTTAAACTTCTCTTCCTTGCGGCTTCCCTTTGCAGAGCAAGCCGGCAGTAATCGGATTGAATAAAGACACTGAAGACTAAAGACTAAATTTGGATGATCTGAGCGTTGAATTATTCAACTGGTGCATCCTTAATTGGCGCATTCAATTTTAGGTACGAAATATTCAGATTTGGTTTTGTGCAGTGGGGTAGGGGGATACCTACTCTCCTTATGGGTATCCTATAGGGCTGTTTGTGAGATATTCATTCATATAAATATTTGCTTCGAAGGAGCATCGACACCACAACCCATGACACATCAATCGCTCATACGATTGCCATCAATTTCTACTTATAGTCGTTTGATCCCTAGTTATATTATAATAATATAACTCATGGTAGCACAATAAGATGCTCATTAAGATGACTTTATTATACTCAGAGAATACAGCATGGCTGGCTCTATTTAGATTATACAAAATTGGCACAATAACTCGCTCCCTGCCTTTTGATAGCGCCTTAGTCATAGCCTAGTCTAGACACCAGACAATAAAAACTAACGAAGCCTTTATATAAACCCGGGGTCACTTTTAGAGGGTTTGATACCCACGGATCATTTTACAGTATTTTTATGAATTCATCTCTATATTTTTCTTTAAAATTACTTTCAAGTTACTTTACTTTAAACTTACTTTCTTATTTTAAACTTACTTTTGTTGTTAACTGTACACTGTTTTCAATTCGCCATATTGTAAATATGTGATACGGGTCAAATGAGTGCTACGGCAAGCAATAAAAGCTATTCTAACGCTACCATAATAGACTAGAGTCGATAATTTGATTCGAGTCGATTTTTGAAACAAAAACAAATAATAGTAGGGTGAAACCCGTTATAAAAGGAAGAGAATATAACAAAAATAAAAGGAAAAATAATTTACGGGCGATCTGAGGTCGGGAAGTGGAAGGGGGTAAGTTTTTAAGGGTAAAAACGGTTTATCTCGATTTCCGGCAAAACTACAAGTCCTATGGAAAAAAATTAAACGACAAAGTTGTAGGTAATAAAGTTCAAAAAGCCATGTTTCTTTGCATTTTCTGAGAACATTTACCATAGTAATGTATATATTTTTTTACATTATCAGAAAGAAGAGATTTCAACGAACAAAAATCTCCTCGACTTTTTAAAAAAAAAACGGTATTTTGACGTGAGAATTTTCGATTAAAAATTAGGGTGTTTTTTCGATATTAAGCCAAAATAAGGTGAAAGAATAAATATTTGAAATCAAACAAATTACAGTGCCTTTAGGACATAACAAGGTAAGTTTTCACCAAATTTGGTGAGAAAAAAATAGTTTTTGCATAAGTTAGAAATAAAAAACCAAAAACTTGATTATTTCAATTTTAGGTACACGGCTTACAGGTCAAGTTCACTTGGACCCCGAAGGTCTCGAAGCTCCATAGAACCTATATCATTACTTTAAACACTATATTATGTATGTACCTAATAACAAAAACAACCTTGAAAGTAACTCAACAAAAGTCGTAAACTGTTATTTTTTGCAAATGTAGACACCTCGGGGAGGCACCCACCCATTGTGGCCACTTAAACACTTTACGTTGAATGAGATTGCTTCGCAAACAACCCAGCTGAGCTCACACACACAATCTTAACACCTATTTACACCAATCACACGGGACTTATGTGAATATTGCTCGGGAAATATCTTGGACCTAAAATGTACTCTATACGCGCAGTACACGTTTTTTGGGTGTATTTTGAGGATAGTACGGGATGCTTCTGCGATGGCCGAGCTCAAATGGGATGCTACGCCGATGGACGATAACAATCGCAGGCAGGGCGTCGTTTGTCTCGTGATTTAGGTCCAAGATACTTGTCTCAAGGTATACGTATTATGTTCACGGTACGCACTTATGTGTTCTTGTGCGTTCTAGTAATGTCGTGAAAGCACCTTTTTGCATACAAGTGCTTATTTATCAATTTAATTTAGGTTTGAATCCGCCATACTAATATTATAAATGCGAAAGGAACTATGTCTGTCAGTCAAGCTTTCACGCTTAACCACTAAACCGCATTTCATGAAGTTTGGTACAGAGATAGAATAGGCCTAGGGAAAGGACATAGGGTATGCTTGGTTGTGATAACCGATACCCACGCGGGCAGAGCCGCGGGTATCAGCTAAATCCCTACTAATATTATAAATGCGAAAGTAACTCTGTCTGTCTGTCTGTCTGTCTCACTTTTACGACTAAACCGCTGAACCGATTTTGATGAAATTTAGTATAGAGGTAGGTTAGACCTTGAGAAAGGACATAGGCTATGTTAGGTCGCGATAACCGACATCCACGCGGGCGGAGCCGCGGGCAAAAGCTAGTAATAAATAAACGATAAATAAAATGTATGGCTTAATGCATAGTGTAATAATAAAGATACTTTATTATTATACAACGATACAATTTTCCCGTTCAATGGCCGAAATATGGTACCGGCTAATATAATATTTTCGTATGTATTTTTGAAAACACACAAAGAATAGACGCATAATATCATATGATTATGAGGAATCAAACTTTATATACGAGTACGCTTCTACAATTTCCTCAAACAGAAAGCATATGGGGATACCGATATTCCCCGTATGAAACCAGTAGATGTAAACAGAAGATGAAAGACTGAGTCAGGCGCCAAAATAACATCTAATCTATGAAAAAACACACGAATATTCTCGTCGATAGCCAAAAGCGACTACTATCGAGTTCTTCAAGAAGGACATTAGAAGATTCTTACGGGGTTTGCAGCGCGAGTATGACGGTCCTGATGTTGCATACATCTATAGGCCACGGTAACCACTTTCCATCAAGTAGGCCGTGTGCTTTTCTGCCAGCTAAGTGGTATAAAAAAAGACTGAGACGAATAGTCAGTTTATATTTAGACTAAACCAGTCAGGGGAATATCGCTGGCTTCACCGTCGATTTTCCCCTGGGCCTACAATTTTATTGGTCCGCCATTTATTGCTTTACTGCTGCCTGAGTTTTATGTGTACGATTACCAGCCAGTTCGATACGAGACGAATACTTTTCCTTATTCGCAAGAAATTAAATTATTTTTAAACCTCACGAAAAAGTCACGATGTGAATTGCAAGGTTATGTCTTGCTTTCGTTCGATAAACCTTGTTGAAGTTTAATATTATTGCAGTAAAGCTACTCGTAAAATTATCGGATTTTGACGTTCGCCACGTGTGGTGTCGTACAAGGCGACTAAGGGATAGGGCTTTTTAACATCAGACATACATATATAGGCCAGACAGCCTCAGATACATGGCTGGAGTCAACAAATAGGCCTGGAATAGGCTCACCCCCTATTACGTGGGACCTAATACCAATGATTGGTGAAATGTGGGTATTAATTCACCTCTACCTAACCCTCCGGAGATGAAGGCGTGATTGTATGTATGTATTTTTGACGTTTATGACGTTTATTTATAACATTCGTCAACGTATAACAGTCCCAAACTTTGATTAATATACTCTATTCTACAAACGTATTATCGCTTGTCTAGAGCGGCCGGTTATTTATTTCGGCTTCATAAAGCGTTATTATCTGGAAAACCTGTCATTAAAACTCAAAACAAAAGGATTATAATCAAGTAATATAACAGTCCGTATCAAAATTACAATCTAAGTTTGCGACGACATTGAAATATTTAATTATTATGCGAAGACTATTTAACTTGAAATATAGTTGCATCTTAAATGGAGTCACTTTTGTTTCGACTTTACAATAACTAAGTCTCGTTGATTTTTGTTTTAAGGGCATGGGAACGTACAAAGGGGTTCTAGAGTTCTTTTCCAAGAAATTTGTTGGTGTAAACCTCAAGGTGATAATTGGTAGACGATATACAGCAGCTGCAGCATGTGTGGTTGCGACACTACTGCTCTTCTAGACAAGTGGCAATCAATATCGTCGCTTCGCCAGAATAGTGTTGTAGCTCAAAATTTGTAAATTTTACAGGAAACGCTTTTAAAGATAACTCAAAAGAGATTTCGTATTATCACATATTAAAAATGAAATTAGTGCGGAATATTAATTTTATTATTTAGTGTCATGCATCTTACTTTTCATTTTATATTGTCTAGTTAAATTATATTCATTATAAAAAATAGTAATAATAAAAAACTAGCACCCCCTCGACTTGAGACACTATTCATGAAAATAAGTGGGCGATACAAGTGACCATTTTTCATTACTTAGGAAAGAAACAACGTTTTTATTTTCGTACTAATTTACTAAAATCTTCAAAAATCAAATAAAAGCCATAGTTATTAAAATAAAACAGCCTTTTAATAAAATAATTATAAGAATATTGCACTATACCGTCTTAAAACAAAATAGTTTTTAAAATACTGTCGTAGCCCAAATTGCGACACTGTTCATCAAAAATAACTGTGTCTAATTTCAGTATTTTGATTTGGTACGGCATTCACGCAAAAATATAACATCTTCGGTTAAATGTCGATATGCAACTGACAATAACTCGCCATTGACTCGAAAATGGTGGTCAAGTCCAACTAAAAGCATAACGGCACATCAGCGCCACATCGTCAGTTTTTAGAACTAAATTTTAAAATAAATTTCCGGAGTAGAGAAGGAAATGGCGGGTAGATTTAAATAATAAAATAAAAAATCCAGATTTTTGAGTTGCAACACTATTCTGGAGAAGCGACGATATATACGATTGACATACATTGAAGACTGTCATACATACATACAATCACGCCTTTATCCCCGGAGGGTTTGGCAGAGGTGAATTAACACCCACATTAGGTCCCACATAATAGGGGGTGAGCCTATTGTCGTATTCCGGGTCTGAGGCTAAGTCTGGGCTGTATATACCTATCTGTCAAAACTACGTGTTAATTCCATACAATCTCCAACACACCGGCCGGCGCCAAGGAATTTTCACTTGTCTAGAGGGACTGCTTTCTTGGTATTTCTCTGGAATATCTTTCGTAGCTAACGACAAGTCGTCGACCCTTATTTATAGAAATACATAGAAATCAGTCAATCTTGAGGACACGTCGCCATTAAAAAGCAGTGTTGTCAAATAAATCAGTTCAAAACGTGAGTGGATGAAAGGGCTCTGATAAATTTTAAAGTACCTATTGAGATAAAAACTTCAAATTAACTAACTATGACGTTTTCTAACGTTTATACTCGTACAATAATTTGACTCAGTAATATTTAAACAGTCAGAAATCCGTAGTTAAGACTGGTAAAGCGGACCCCAGACTCCAAGCTGAAAGCTTCGGATGCGACTGGGAATTAACGCTAGGATGAAGAAAACACCATAGCTATCTGTAAATGAAGTATTAAAGCTTCGAAGTTTACTATCACAATATTTTCAAATCGTCAGATAACCCCTTCATCCACTCACGTCTTCAATTTAATATGTAAATTTCGCACAACAAAGACTAAACAAAAAATGTTCACCCCCTTCTTATCTTCATAAAAATATGCAATTTTAAATTCTATAAACACGAATTATAAATTTTAAATACAACCGCGTACTAAACACATTCTCATATATTACTCCCAACAATACATTATTGCAATAAGTCTTCAAAGGATTTTCGCCTCTAAGAGTTTATTGTGTAATTTACCGTTGTATCAAAGGCTGTATATCGCCACGGCAGTTATAGTTGAAAGCTCCGAGAGGTTCAAAGTGGCGTGCAGTGGCTTCCTCTTGTTCGGGAACCCAATTTGCAGTAAAGAGCCTCCGTGATAATGCTTTGATTCGTTCCTCTATCGCGGACAAACCTTGTTAGGGATTAAATCGGAATATGGATTCTAGAGGAAGTTTTGGGAAATCTTGTTAGTACGAAACTAGCGTCGCGTCGTCTAACTCCTATATATTGTGACGTAACGTAAGTGATTCAAAACAATGATGAGATTGCTTATATGTAATTGTCAATGGAGAATCGACATATTAATAATATGTAAGACATATTAATAATTATAAAGCTGAACAGTTTGTGTTTGTTTGTTTGGTTAAACACGCTAATTTCAGGAACTACTGGTTCGAGTTGAAAAATCTCTGTTCTTACAGGGTCGGCAGCACGAGTGACTCCTCTGTTGTTGCACTCGTCCGTAGGCATCGGTAACCACTTCTCATCAGGTGGGCCGTGTGCTCGTCTGCGAGCCAAGTGGTATATTTTTTTTTTTTGTTTTGAATAGTCCGTTTATCGACGAAGGCTTTTTTTTGCGTAGTGCACTGTCGCGTCTCTGATTGGTGCATAAAATGAAAATAATTTTATTCCTTTTATGTCACCAGTTTAAATTGAGGACAAGATATCTGTACTTCTGTAGTTTATAATATGTATATCATTTCTTACAGCTCACAATCTTGTTAAATAATTGAAAAGCAAAAGTTTATCCGTTTTCACGGTACTTTATTTTATTCAGACGCAAGCAATAACTGGAACATAGAACGTCTAAAGTGCGGGGGTAATTTTTGTACTTTCTTCCCGAGTTTCCCAACGAGAGCTGCGCACAATAAAACTGGTAGCTCAAAGACTTCAAAGGGAATTATTTAGAGTTAAAAAAGAAAGTGTTACTCGCTGGTCGGGGAATTACAGAACAGTGAAGTTTTATTTTTTAATAACGTTTTAGATATTCTGAAAGTTTATTGAAAAATTGGAGGCTCATAACACAGGCATTTGTTGTTTAAGAGTCTTCAAATAAGTACTATCTTTGTAAACCATATTTTTAACACAATAAAATACGTTTCATATATTTTTTTAGACACCTGTTTAACGTGGTGCTAGAGTGCTAATTAGGAAGTCGGGAGTTCGATTACCTACTGCTCTTTGTGAAGAATCGTCTGGTATATGTGTATTCACATTATAAAACTTATATGTAATCCTACTAATATTATAAATGTGAAAGTTTGTGAGAATGGATGTGTGGATGTTTGTTACTCTTTCACGCATAAACGGCTGGACCAATTTGATTGAAATTTGGTATGTATATAGGTTATACCCTGGATTAACATATAGGCTATATATCAGCGATGAACGGGATCAGAATTCCACGCGGGCGGAGCCGCGGGCGACAGCTAGTAATCTATATAGCAGTAAGTACTAAGTAGTAATATGTCCTAAAATATTTCTTTACATGAAGGAGAGAAAGTATATTTCTTTCATATACCTCAAAGTTTAACTTGAACATAATTATTTCACTGGCAAAATCCGACTTTAAGTGCGGTCAAGTAAACGTACGCATAAAAATTCAACCGAAAACGGCAAAAACATAATAAGTCCCAGCCAAGTAAAACATATGTTCCCACTTTATGTATTTATCTTGTCTCATTACGGCGACACTTCGCTCGGACGGCAAAGGGTAGGACGCCTTTAGCAGAGGTCACCTTAATTTAGATGTAACCCTTTTACATGTACATATTTGCTCATCTATTTTGAACGTAATAACAATATCATAAATTCTTTATTCAAATTGTTAGGAACGAGCAAATTCTTTATTCAAAATTATTAAGGTTCGCTAATAAAATTTGAATTCAAATAAGTTTATGGATTTAAATAAAGAAGTGATTCTTTATTTAAATTTGTCTTTTTTTTTTCTTGAATTGGCTCTTTGTTGCCAGTAATTCTGTAAATGATAGTGCGGTAAATAGAATAATTTACAATTAAAAGTAATAAGGTAACTGTACCAATGGTAGACACTTTAAGGAAAAATAAAATTTCAATCTAAAAAATTTAACAAATTAATTACAGTATGGTCGTTACATTCTTTTTTAACTGTTACAGCAACAATTAGACATTAACTTTTGCCCATAAAATCTTTAAAATCTATCATACTTTTACTTTAAATTAAATTATTATGCACTTGGTCGAAAACACCAATGCTAGACTACATTGTCCCAATGGTCCAAGTATGTCAATAACTTCAATATTTATAACGTTTATACTAAAATTAGTAATAATCATAACTTATAAACAAAAAAATCACACCTATAAAAATCAGTACCCTTGGCAAAAATCTTAAGAAATAACACGACCGTGTTCACGGAGTCACATTATTTGCTGTCAACAGTCTTTCTAAATTTACTTCGAATGGTGTTGCGAATATTTGAACATATCTTATAGATACCATTAGGCATCTTTTAAGTCAATAGTCTTATAAAACAAATGGATAATTTTCTCAAAATACTGGGTTTTGTTCGAAAGTGTCTAGCATTGGTACAGTGTCGAGCATTGGTACAGTTACCTTAAGACTATTTGATTTATAATTTTCGTTGATAGAACTCTGAGAGAAATAACCACTACTTTTCCTACGTTTTCTTTATGCTGCAGGATTTGCCACGCATAATTTCCTTTTATTTATTATTCCTTTACAACGTGTAAGGGAAACTAATGCTGCAAGGCCAGGGTAGACCATGTTAATGTCTGGAATTATTAACCTACTACATATTTTTTAGGTTTAAATTCCATAATAATATATTTAAGCACCTTGTTACGTAGACGATAACACGTTGAAGTCTTCCACACTACTTGCTACGAAACCGTAACCTCGTGGCGTGTAGCATTACGTCTACGATGTGTTGGTTAATACCGCACAGTAATAAACTCCGCTAGCCCACCCACCCGGCTTTGCCCGTGGCACATTTGGAAACCGTTATTAATTTTCAAATTAAGTATGGCAATCTGATGAATTTGTTGACATTTATGATTACTGCTCCGCTCCCTTAAGTAGTAGCATTATGAAATTCAGCCTAATACCTTCCTCGATAAATGGATTATTCAACATAAAAAATTTTTTTCAATTCGATTCAGTATTTTCTGAGATAAGCGCGGTCAAACAAACAAATAAACAAACTGTTCAGCTTTATAATATTAGTAGGTATATACTTGATTAGGTACTCAACTAAAGGTAAACAACCTCGATGTGTCTTCTTACACAAACACCATATTAAACAAATAAAGTAGGTACCTACTACCTAAATTAGTGTTCAATTTCGTTTTATTTTTAAACTCAGTTCTTAAACAAAAAATATTAATAAACTGAGTTTTAAATAGAAAAGATCAAAAGAGGCTTCAAGAGTTAAGTACCTAACTAAATGGAGTATAAGTTTCAGTCATTATAATTTACTGGAGTGAGTTTTTATAGCCAGATTATTTTCTAACAGACTTAAACTAAAATGAAGAAACAATGAATTTGACGTTCATAAACTTTGGGTAGGTACTAAAATAAGAATATTAGTAACAGAAATTACTATTTTTTTATAAATTTAGCTGGAAGTATGCAGCACCAGGGGTGTTTCACTCGTGCTGCCAACCCTGAAGAAACCTTCTAATGCCCTTTTTGATATTGTAGTCGCTTGGGAAAACCACAGCAAGGAGTTCATTCCACAGTTTATTGTTAACGTCTCGCTTGTGGAAGTGTAATGGCTAGTATTGGAACTGTCACTAGGCGATCAAGAGGTCCTGCCTCTTGATCGCCTAGTGACAGACAGACAGTAGAGTCTTAGAAATCAGGTTCCGTTTTCACCCTTAAAAATGCATAAAAAGCAAACGAATCCACTCAATTATACAAAGACTACCTATCATTGAAAAAAAAAAGAATTAATTATGAACAAAAATCAAACCGAATTTCCAATTCTCCAATAAAAAGTTTGTGCCAATAAAGATGGCCTTACAAAGGTACAGGGCGA